>OY759216.1:34972860-36414028 GCA_963662175.1 Aradus depressus | reverse complement strand
GATTGCAAAGGTATAAGAAAGTATATAATAAAGAGACCATTGATAACCCAAACAATAAGACCTGTATTACAAGGGTCAGACATTCCTGTACCATCAAGGCCTGTTTTGTTGGAAGTTGATACTTTTGAAAAGAACAAACGTAATAATAGAAATGTGAAACAAATAGAGGAAGAATAGGTGAGTGTGCTGACAGAGTATGACTGTTTTGTCTAGTTTTAGAAGAGATCCCATAGATCAGACTATACTACACGACGTAGGAAGTTGAAGAGATAAATTAGACGCATGGGGACTCCTTTTTGTATCATAAACCAAAGCTAAGAGGCCATTCTACTGAAATATGGAGGGACAGAAATACAGAAAACAGGGAAATCCACCAGGGTCTCCTGTCGAGCCTTCGGGGACCGAGTTACTACACAAATCGAAGTGTCTACACAGATCGAAGCTATATGTTGACTATGCAATCACAATTAAAAATTTAAGAAGTGTTCCTTCATCAAATTTTGGTCTGATTAGTAGAGCTGGAGGTTCGTTTGTAACGGATTTGCTGATAGCTCGATAGACACATTGAATGATAATTCCTAAAGGTGGCGACAGAGTGCATAAAATTCGTTTGTAAAACCGGAAGGTGGTAAAAAATTTGAATTTACGTTAGTAGTTAACTAAAAGGAATTGGCTCATGCCCCGGCTTGAACTACGAGGCCATATCGCCTGCTAACGCACTTTCTTCTCTCTGGTGAACATGAGCACGACTCTACTATGGGAGTCTTAAATTTTGCCTATCCTGAATTTTTATTCACATAGGGTAGGGGCCTTCAAAGTGTGTTGGACATCGTACAGGATCGGGACCATCGCTTTCTCAAAGGATGCCGTGCTCAAGGGTTTTCTTTACATATAAAATTTTGTATCGATACATTCATTACAATGGCAGTTTTTGGGTTAAGCCAACCCGCTAATCCCCTCCTTCCCTTTGGCCGATTTGCCTAAAAAATCAAGGTGTCGTCCTAATGGGATTCTGCACACTTTTTTTTGGCTTTATGAACGAAGCATATTAGCCATAGCTTCTGCATACACTTAAAAAATTTAGTGTCTGTACATTCATTTTATCGGGAGATATCGTGTAACACAATAGATTTTCGATTTAAACTTTTTTTCTACGGTTTTTTGCCATCTGACCGTATAAAAAAATATTTTACAACAATATTAATGACTTTCCACACTTCTAAATTATATTTTTGATCCAATGCATTTTTCACAATTAAAAAATCTGGGTAGGTACCAGGAAATTTATAACCTAACAAAAACATGAAATTTCATTGAAAATTGGATCTCGAATTTTTGGTTTTGATTAAAATATTCCTTATTCCAAATGTAATAAAACAGAGAATAAAGTCGGTTAATCACAGGCAATGTACTTCCCCAGCGCGAATAAATTAACTAATTTCGTACTCTACCTCTGAACTTAATTTAATAATTTGGTTGAACGATCTGTGACGATATACAGAAAACTTCGATATAACGCTCCCGTTTATAACGATTTCCCGGATATAACGCTTTTTTTCCTAGACCCCGGTCCCAGTGGGGAATTTTCCAATGAAAGTTTATTCGTTGTAACGCTCCGATGGAAGGATTAAACACATTTTTTCTAACGACATTTTCATTTTTTAAAGTAGGCCTTAGCTGATAGTATGTCAAAATTAAATTAAATTTGTGTACACAAAATTAAACATAAATTTGTGTATACAAAATTAAATTAAGTATAAAATTAAATTAAAACCAGGATAGAAACTCGAAGAAGGAACGAAATTAATTTCTATTAATTTTCTCTCTCACCTACAAAATGTTTCCACGAATTCATTTTTTGTGTGCAATACGGAAGAAGAAGACGAAACTTTCAAAAATATCGATCAATTAGAAAACGCTGTTTTTTAAAAAAAGCTTAGTTTGTGTTAAACAAAAAATAATAGATGAATATTTTAAGCCGGGGCCATCTAACAAGTAATATGTATAATGTAGAGGGCGCCAGTAGCTCAGTGGTATGCGTGCTTGTCTTCTGAGCTCAAGGTCGTGGGTTCGAAACCCGACCGAGGCCTTTAGTTTATTTTATCTGGGAGGTAAAATAAACTTAAGCACGCCATTTCTGATTGATTTCGTAACTTCCTCTATTCCTCGTATAACTGGGTAAGTATTTCTAAAATTAGCAGCTTATGGAGGCCTCGACTAATATCAGACTGAGGACTTTAATATCCTGACTCGGCTGACAGCCACATTTTGAACTGTGTAGAAAGGCAATATTGGATGGTATTGAACAGGGTAGACAAACTTTAATACACTCGTGAAGGATATTGAGAGGGTGCCTGGAGAATTTACAGAATAATAAATATATTATGCAGATTATGTTATCTATTCTATACTGTAATATATTACATTTTTATCTTCCCAGCATATTGTTTAAACAAAAATACTGCAAAAAAAAGGGGATTTTAGGATTTCTTAAAAAGATTTATCCGATCTAATTTACTATAGTGGCAATCGATACTTTCAAATATCAGAAATTCTCATAGAGTTGTTATCAAATAACGTCTCATAATTTGTATAATATTAAAAAAATAATAAATAACCAACCAACGAATAAGAGAATGAATCGAATAATATTCATTTTATGTGTTGACTTTTTGCTTACTCTCCTGGTATTATTAATTTTTTTTATTTTTTCTATTATGCTTCACGAGGTAAAATGGTCTTAATTCTCCCCTGGATTAGGCCAAAATCTAATAGGATGTAAGTTATATCTTCATTTCAAATTTCACCATACATAGAGACAGACACGCACATGAATAGAGAGATACACATATAGACATCATCGCGAAAATTGTCAAAACATGTTCTTTGAAGCATGAAATTCCGTTGGATTTTCGCACGATTACAACAATACTTTCTTATACTAAAAGTATAATGTGTGTTCATCCTCTGTTCCTAGACTTTCCATGTTTCTTTTCAGGTTTTTCAAGTGACAACATTTTGAAGTTATACTTTCTTATACTTTTAGCATAACTTCAAAATTTTGTCACTTGAAAAACCTGAAAAGAAACATGGAAAGTCTGGGAACAGAGGATGAACAGACATTCTGACAAGAGTGTTAGCTCGGTTCTGCTCTCTCACTGATCTAGTCGCGAGGCCTGTCTCTCATCCCTGTCCCACATCCCAAGATCCCAGGCCGCAACCGCTCATGGAAGAACCAGTTTTCTCCACTTTGTCAGTTACCTCAGATTTTCTAATATAATATTGGAGAAAATTGAAGTTTTCCCAGGGATGTTTGGATCTAAAAGCTTCCTTTGGACAGTTTTCACAATTTTTTTGTCATTTATTGGGAAGGGCATACATATCGTACAATAGAAAACAAAAAGTTTAAAGCTCACATGTCAGCGTGTCACACACGTACTAAGATATCTTAAGTATTTCTTAGATGATATTTTTTCCTCTTGGCCAATTTTTTCAAGAAAAACAAGAGTAAATGGACATTTGTCGCCTAGAAATTAGAAAATGTTTTCACTCATCTTGCATAAGAAGAAATCTAGGTAAATTAATCAAATAGAAGTTTCAGCTTTCCCTTATGAAACTAATCGACCTTTTTGGCTAAAAAACCAATAGCTGACACAGGGATTTCTAAATAGTCATACTAACTTCAGTTATTATAGTTTTTGTCTAAAGCTCCCCCCAATCCCTCACTTCTCTTTGGTCAATTTGACGGAAAATTATTAGGTGTCGTCCTTAAGGAGTTCAGGATACAAATATAAAATTTTGTGTCAATACATCCATTCTATCGGGAGTTATCGTGTTTACAGACACACGAACAAACAGACAGAATACTTACCTATCCAGCTATACAAAGTATAGAAGTTATGTAATCGGCTCACAATTCGATATTGAGTTGTCACCGGAATTTCATGTTTTCCAACCTTCTGAAAAATGTCTAGTGTGTCTTTGAACAAGACAACTCCATATTGGACACGATATTTTACTTGAGTATCCAGAACTCCAAAAGAACGACACCTGTAGATTTTTACAGTCTCAAAGAGATGAAGGGTGGGTAGGAGGGAGCGGGAGGGGTGGGGGGGGGGGGGGGGGGGGTCTACACAAAAACTCGTAATAACTGATGTAATGACATATCGACACAAAATTTCGAAACGATATAAGGACGACACATATTAATTTTCCGCGGGGGGGGATCAACACAACAGTTGAATGTATCGTCACAACGATTAGTGTGAGGCTTCAGAAATCCCTATGTAAGTCAACTATTGATTTTCAGCCTGAACGGTTATTGATTTTGTGGTGAGAGCGAAAACCCAAAAATTCATTCTGGGGAAGTACATTGGAATCAGGGATTCGGAAAACATGAAATTCCATTGAAAACTCAACGATCTATTACATAACTTCCTCTATATTTCGAATAGTCGGAGAATATAAAAAGAATAGAATAGAATATTCTTGCCTGCGCCGTTTCTGCTTGAAGAAATAGAAACTGTTTTCAAACCATCCTCCTTTCACAATAGACTGACGTCAGTAGTAATTGAAGCATCAAAAGCTGTCCAAATATTACAGCCAGTCCATCTGCATACTACTACATAGCTCAGAGAACTGTAATATACCGACTACCAGAGCAATCTGCTGGACACGAGCCCGACTCCGACTCTACTATGGGAGACTTAAATTTTGCCTTCTCAAGTTTAGTTACTTGAAACTAAAGAATCACACAAAGGATGGCGTGCTCAAGGATTTTTTTTCTTCCGAAATATAAAAAAAGTCGTCGGTGAATCACTAGCAATGTACTTCCCCAGAACGAATTAATCAATTCACTTTTCGCTTCCCCTCCAAAACCACTCGACCGTTAGCGCCAATATTCAATTGTTGAGTTAGAAATTTCCTCCTAAATCTTCGTACTAAATTTTGGGTCAATAAATTCATTAGATCGGCAGTTATTCGGGTTTATTAAATGATTATACTTGCCCAGATATACGAGGTATATGGGGAGTTGTGTAATCGGTCAGAAATTAGATATTTAGTTTTAACTGGAATTTCAGGGAGCCACGGTGGCCGTGCGGGCTAGAGTGTAGGGCTTTGGTGGCATGGTCGCACCATGATTTGCGGGTTCGAATCCCGTCCGGGAGTGAGTTTTATTTCGTAGATAGAACTCCCTCCTGGGACCATGGATGTCATAAATAATTAGATATAATAACACATGGATGGCTAGTGTGGTGACTGCCGAGACCAAAAGAAAAAAAAAAAAAAAAAGATGAAATTTCATGTTTCCTGACATTTTGAATGCAAAAATGGAAAACAAAGTCTCTGTCTATGTGTGAACAAGATAACTCCTGATAGAATGAATGTACTCATAACCCTCCAACGACGATGTTTTTCAGCCAAATCGACCAAAGGAAAGGGGGATTAGGGGGAAGGCTTAACATAAAAACCTCAATAACTGTTGATGTAATGAATGTATCGACATGAAATTTCATATATATATTTTTTTTTTATTTACATTCATTATATCGACAGTTATTGAGGTTTTTATTTTAAGAAATCCCCTTCTCTTTGGTCGATTTGGCTGAAAAGCATCGTCGTTGGAGGATTATAGGAACATTCATTCTATCGAGAGTTATATAGTTATACTAGCAGTAATACCCGGCGTTGCCCGGGGAACTTTGACTTTTCTCCCAATATCTCCTATAAGGCTATTCAGTTCCTCGACAGTACATTCATGATGTTATAATTTTCAATTATTCATACGGAATAAGGCTTATAGTCCTTCAACTGTAGTACGCTAGCTTTGGAGCTAAAACTAATTTATTCAAAAAGATTTCTCATTAATCGTTGCAATGGTTTTCGAGTTACAAAGATTGCGTGAGTGGATGCTGGGATGGACCAGGGGTTGATTAAAAAATAGACCTTAACCTTCCGGTAGATAAAACTTATCTATTCAAAAAGATTCCTCATTAATCATTGCAGTGGTTTTTGAGTTACAAAGATTGCGTGGGTGGATGCTGGGATGGACCAGGGGTTGATTAAAAAATAGACCTTAACCTTCCGGTAGATAAAACTTATCTATTCAAAAAGATTCCTCATTAATCATTGCAGTGGTTTTTGAGTTACAAAGATTGCGTGAGTGAATGCTGGGATGGACCAGGGGTTGATTAAAAAATAGACCTTAACCTTCCGGTAGATAAAACTTATCTATTCAAAAAGATTCCTCATTAATCATTGCAGTGGTTTTTGAGTTACAAAGATTGCGTGGGTGGATGCTGGGATGGACCAGATATTGAGGTACTAATACGCCTATAACCTTCCACAGACGATGACGAACAAATTTAAAAAAAAAATTAATCAAATCCATGAAGCCGTTGGTGAGTTATAGCGGTACAACGCACAGACATTTTCAGCTTTATATATATGATATAGATAGACATTTTTTTTTTCATTTTTGCATTCAAGGTGTCCTAACATAACTCCTCCCTATACTTCGTACATATGGGGAAGTATAATTTGACACAACTACGCAGATATCATAAATAACAGCAAGAGGTATCATTAGCAATCAGTTGGTAGCAGAAAGAGGTTAACTCAATGTCACAGATAATTGTGCGTTTAACTCAACTACACGGGCAGTTAGTTAATACAATTTTATTTGTTTGTTTAATTCCAATTAAAAAATTAATTAATTTTGTGGGGGAACCTATCATTATTTTAGATGGAAGAACAAAATAAATAATTATATAATAACGACTGATAATAACAATTATTGTAGAACCTGAGGATTGTAAGTCGCATCACCAGAAGAGAACGGTTCACTGGTTGGTAACTACGAGTATATTTTCAGTTCCCAGTTGTATGAAGAATAGAGGAAGTTATCAGTTTGTAATTCAACGGTGAGTTTTCAATTTGAATTTCATGTGTTCCGAGACCCTCATTACAAAAATAAAATAAAAAATATCGTCGTTGTACTTCGGAAATGTAATTCTCCAGCAAGTTTTCGCTCTCCGTCTAAATCAATCGATCGTATTGGATAAAAATCAATCAATGGATACATTCATTACAAAGAGGGCGCCGGTAGCTCAGTGGTATGCGTGCTTGTCTTCTGAGCTCAAGAACGTGGATTCGAAACCCGACCGATGCTCTTAGTTTATTTTATCTGTGAGATAAAATAAACTTAAACACGTCGTCCTTCGGGTGGGACGTTAAGCGATGGTCCCGAGCCTGTACGATGTCAGGTACTCGTTAAAGACCCCTGCCTTACGTGAATAAAAATTTAGGATAGGCAAAATTTAGGACTTCCACAGTAGACTCGGGCCTCATGTCCACCAGAGTAACGAAAGAGCGCTCTGGTAGTAGGCGATAAAGCCCGGGCATGAGTCATAAAACCTAACCTAACCTAATAACTACTGGAATATCGATACAACGTTTGGAATGAGGATTCAGAAGTCCCCATCTAAGTCAACTATTAATTTTTAGCCCGAACGTTCGATTGGTTTTGAAGTGAGAGCGAAAACCTAATCGATTAATTAATTCTGGGGAAGTACATTGCAGGTGATTCACTGATAATTAATTTTTTTTTCAATGTTAGTGACTAGAGTTGTTGGTTTGTATAGGATGCTAGTACTAGCACCGGTACGATAGGTATCGTGCCCCTAGTTGTATGGTTTAGTGGCAAGCTGCTCCTCTGAGAACTCATTAGACCGCCACTGTATGAACACACAGGATGGTGAGGTAACACTGACATCCGTGCAGATATCACAACCATTATATCTACTAGAGAACTACCATGAACACTCCACACAACAGAGAACTCACTTCATCTGACCTTGAACGGCAAAGACTTAATTGGGGAAAACCAAATCTATCTTATAGAAAATATATAAATATGTTAATTATTATGACTCATGCCCGGGCTTTAACTACGAGGTCATATCGCCTACTACCAGAGCGCTCTTTCGTCATTCTGGTGGACATGAGCCCGAACTCTACTGTGGGAATCTTAAATGTTGCCTACCCTAAATTTTTATTCACCTGGAGCAGGGGTCTTTAACGAGTACCTGACATCGTACAGGCTCGAGACCATCGTTTAACGTCCCATCCGAAGGACGGCGTGCTTAAGTTTATTTTACCTCCCAGATAAAATAAAATAAGGGCCTCGGCCGGGTTTCGAACCCATTACCTTGAGCTCAGAAGGCAAGCATGCATACCACTGTGTTACCGGCGCCCTATATATAAATATGTTAATTCAAAAAAGTGTTCTTGAGAAACATTTACGCACCACCCCATTCACCCAAATTATCAATTACTTCCCCAGCCGAGGAAAATTCTGTAATGGCCACAAACATACAGATTTTTATATTTTATCCTTTTTAATAAGGGTCGAAGTCTTGCTCAGTACGTGGGAGAGGAAGGTATTGAAGATATACGGCCCTACTCCAGAGGGGGATAGATGGAGAATACGGACCAATAGGAAGCTGAGGGACCTGTACAAGAGCCCGGACCTGGTGACCATAGTGAAGCAGGGGCGGCTGCGATGGCTGAGGCATTTACAGAGGATGTACACCCGGGAGGACAAAGAAAAAGAGGTAGACCCCGCTTACGTTGACTGGAGGACGACCTCAGAACGGTGGGTGTGAGAAGATGGAGACGGGAGGCCGAAGATAGAGAAGAATGGCGGAAGATCGTTGCGGAGGCCCAGGTTCAAGGACCATAGCGCCAGGGAAACAGATTTTATCCTTTTTAATAAAAAAAAACTATTAATATATGAATAACTTTAAATTTTGTTATTAGGTATTTTATTTGGGAGGTGAAAAAACGTTGAGCACGCCGTCCTTCGGATGGAATGTTAAGCGATCGTCCCGAGCCTGTATAATGTCAGGTACTCTTTAAAGATCATTTAGTGGAAAAAATTTAGGGTAGGCAAAAATTTTTTCTCATATGTGTCGGGCTCATGTCCACCATAGTGATGATTTAGATAGGGAAGTAGGCGATTTAATATAATAAGCAAACTAAATATAATTTATTATATTTTCATTGGAACGCTATAACTTTTGTCATATTGGTCCTATCTCATATCTGTGGAAACTACTAATATATGAATAATTTAAAATTCCCTTATTAGCTCTTGGCAATTTAATAAAGAACATTTTGGCTTATTCATACAAGGGCGTAGCCAGGGGGGGGGGGGGGGGGCGCACGCGGGGCCAGAGCAAAAAACCAAGATAAAAATTAAATAAACTAAAAAAATTGTTTTTATTAAAAATGGATTGCTTGCAAGTTACCAATAGGATCTTCAAATTTCCCGTGCGTCTGATTCCTAAATCAGCAATCAGCTGTTACGTAAATGTACATGTACAAAACAAGTCATATTACATTTATTTAAATATACATATATGAATTCGATCATTTCATTTCCTCGCCCAAAATCGTCATTTATGTTATACTTTATACTCTAAAAGCTGATTTTACATGCGCAGTGAAAATGCAAAGCGCAGCAACAGCAAATGCACATATTGGATGTGAGTCATTTAATTCTAAAAGTACAGAAACCACAGCGTGCATTTGCTGCTGCTCCGCCTTGGATTTTTGGTTCTCATGTAAAGTCAACTTAAGTATTACAGTCAGTGGTTACCTCAGGGGGGAGCTTCTAGGGGTCCGAGTCTCCCAAATTAATAACAAAAAATCTGCAACGCTAACCACGGAAACTGCGGGCTGTGCCCCCAGGAGTCTATCCCCCCCAACTTCGTAGCCTAACTTTGCCCCCCTCCCCCCTGCGCAAAATCCTGTCTACGCCCCTGTCTTCATATATTTCTGAGCGCTCCAATGTTCTCATCATTTAGACACAGACATCATGGCTGAAAACGTATTTAGGGGACCTTGAAACATGAAAATCAGTTTAAAATTATATCTCGGATTTTGACAAGTTTACAATGAGCCTAACTTTAGAGCAAGGAGTCCCATGGTTTGTCAGGTATAACCTAGGGTAGGGTCAAGTCCCTTTCAGATAAAAAAACCTTAGGACCTCGACCGGGTTTCGAACCTGCAATCTTGAGCTCAGTAGTCAAGCACTCATACCACTGAGCTACCGATGCCCTCTACTAATCACATGTGAAAGTGAAAATATAACTCAAATAAAAAAAAGTGACACTCAATTACTCACAAAGATAATTTCTTTATTTTCCTTTCGTGACTGTTCATTGCCAAGGGTCTATATACCTAACATCACGGAACCTCGAAGTGTGTAGCGTTATTTCCTTACCTCCTCATCAACCCTTCAACATATTTCTCATATTCAGTAAGATACCATGAGATGATTTAAATGTTCATCTAGAACGATATCGTACACACTTTGCTTCACTCGTCACTATCTTTCAACCAATAAGAACAGACCGGACGATAACAGCGAAATCACAGTCAAGCCTAGAAGAAATATGAAGACAGCCGTTGGACACATAATTTCACAACTAAATATTGATCTTCACATAAAAAATCATTTGATAAGAGATTTATTTTAAACAATCCTTAATAATTTGATTAAGCCCATCATAATGTGGTCATAGTGTTCGTCCTACTACTGAATATCGGATATGATGAACATATGAATTTTGTAATGAATATGTTAACATGTGAAACCGTAAATATATATATATATATATATATTTAAATTATATATTTTTTAAAAAATATAATATTTTTTTAAATTTATATCGTGATAATGCTAAAACAGATGGTTCGGTATAATGGAGTAGGAATCTTAATTATTATTTTTTTTTTTTGGCTTTACGTACGGTGTCAATGTGTTATCTAGTTATTTACGACATCCATGGCCCCGGGAGGGAGTTCTATCTACGAAATAAAACTCACTCCCGGACGGGATTCGAACCCGCAAACCATGGTGAGACCATGCGACAAAAGCCCTACGCTTTAACCCGTACGGCCACCATGGCCCCCCAAGAGAAGAATCTTCATTAAAAACATAAACCAATATCGTAGCTCAAGATAACCAATATCGTAACTCAATAGCGTGCTTGCATACTGAGTTTAAGGTTGCAGGTTCGAAACCCGGCCGAGGCCTATAGATCTTAAATCGGTATTCAAGACCTCTTACTTCAACTAACCCTCGCTAACTAAACCTAGGTAAGCAAAATTTAGGACTCCAAGAGTAGAGTGCCCAACCTAGCGAAGAAAGGGTCTAAGACCTCGTAGTTAAAGCCAGGACATAAGTCACGATAACGGGAGCCATGGGGCTAGAGCGTAGGGCTTTCTTTTGTTGCATGGTCTCACCATGGTTTGCGGGTTCGAATCCCGTCCGGGAGTGAGTTTTATTTCATCAAGTAACATCGGTTTAGCGAAATTATCTAATCGGTCATTAATTCCGTCTTGAGTTTTCCAAATTCCTGGAAAAACTAATTTCCTCTCTGTGTCTATAAACTGGGATAACTCCAGACAAAATACATCGACACGAAATTTTATGATGAAATTACACATTACTGATATTCAGCCGAATCGGCCAAAGGATGAGGTTGGGGGCTCAACGAAAAAACCATAATAACCGCCGACGTAATCAATGTATCGACACAAAATGTTATATGTAAATTCAAAATCCCATAAGGACAATACCTATCGATTTTCAATCAAATAGACCAAAGGAAAGGGAGAATCAGAGGGGCCCAACTCAAAAATTATATCAACACGAAATTTAATATGATGAATCACCTATTGATTATCAACCAGAATTATAAATGATTTCAGAGGAAGAGCGAAAACTTACTTAATTTGCGTTGGAGAAATATATCGCTCGTGATTCACCGACTCCTTAATACGAAGCAAGTAACGCAAATTTCCGTCCAATTTAAACTTATCATTCTAAATTCAGAGCTGTTATTCAAATGTTACTTGTTATTCCAATTGTTATTAAGTGAGTGACATTAAAATAAAATTGATCCTAAACCGGTTTTACATAAGACGTGCTCTGAGTTCTCTAATAATTTGTCTGTCCGTTTACGTTCACGCTAACCATATTTAAATCAACGTCAATTGAGAAAACGAAATGCCTATTGAACAGAACATGGAATAATGTCAAACTGTGAGCTGAAATTATTCAATACTTTTGAATATCATGAGTGCGGAAACCTTTAAAAGGTCGTTAGTGATTCAGTGGGAATGTACTATCCCACCCTGAATTTATCTTTGTCTCATTTGACTGAAAATCAATAAGTGTTTCAGATCTGGATGAATTCCTGAACTAGATATACAATTGTAAGTCGTTATATTCATTCTATTGTTATTATTATAGTATATAAGCTATTATAGGTTAGGTTAGGTTTTATGACTCATGCCCGGGCTTTAACTACGAGGTCATATCGCCTACTACCAAAGCGCTCTTTCGTCACTCTAGAGCCCGACTCTACTGTGGGAGTCCTAAATTTTGCCTACCCTAAATTTTTATTCATCTAGGGTAGGGGTCTTTAACGAGTAACTGACATCGTACAGGCTCGGCACCATCGCTTAACGTCCTATCCGAAGGACGGCGTGCTTAAGTTTATTTTACCTCCCAAATAAAATAAACTAAGGCCTCGGTCGGGTTTTCAACTCACGATATTGTGCTCAGAAGGCAAGCACGCATACCACTGAGCTACCGGCGCCATCTAAACTATTATATAATATTTCTTTACTAAATACATATTTATTCCCCATATGTCGATATACAAAGAAGATCGGGAGAATGTGTGAACACAGCTCCATATCCAAAACCCTCTAGACACCACCTATTGATTTCCAAAAAATATAAAGAAAAACGTATGTTTTTTTAAAAATATTGTCTACTTCACTAAATACAGTCAACTCTCGATAAAATGTCTATACTCGATACTCGATAACGAAAAACTCGAAATTACAAGATGAAACCCTGGTCCCTTGACAAAAACTCGAAATAGCGAAAAAAACAAAAAAACAATGCATTTCTTTACACTCAGTATAACGATCGAATTAGGAACGTAGAAGCAAGCTGTATTAAGAAGTAGGAACGTATAAACACGCGGTATTAGGAAGCCAAAAAAATTATAAACTCCGGGATATTTTCCGAAAATCAACTATTTTTTACTTTCCCAGCTATACGATAGGGAAAGTTATTCAATTGGTCAACGATTAGATGCGGAATTTTCATATTTTCCAACCTCTGGATTCAAGATTGAAAAAAAAAAATGTATAACTCCCGATAGAATGAATCGGGAAATTTTATATGTGTGATCAAAATCCTATAAGGACAAAACTAATCAATTTTCAGCTAAATCAGTCAAAGAGGAGAAGAGGATTAGGGGAGAGATTTAAATCAAAAACTTTAATAAACTATAAACTGCTGTTGTTATGAATGTATCGACACAAAAATTCACATGTGGATTCAAAACCCCATAAGGACAACAAAACATCTATCAATCTTCAGCGGAATGGCAGAAGGTAAGGGAGGGTTTAGAGGAGGCCTCAACTCGAAAACCCCAATAACTACCGATGTATCGACATAAAGTTTCTTTATCCACAACCTAAAATGACGACATTGATTTTCAGCCAAATCCAGGGATTAAGAGCTGGGGAAGTACATTACTGGTGATCCAACAACTTATTTTTAGTGCTTTCAAGTCGACTCAACTTACTTTCCTCCATGCACTAAAGGGCTTTTCTTAAGAATAATGCAATTTTTGTGGATGGTGAGTTTAAAGACAAGCATGGCTTGAGATTAAATTCTTTTTGAGTATCAACTGCTTAAGAAGATCAAACTCTTCTTGGAAAATAATAAGAGCCCCTCTTCTTTGTAGAGGGTCTTTGTAAGAGAAAATATACAAAAGAGGTCTCTTAGCCAATGTTTTATAATAAATTATTATAGTAACAAATGGGGCCATGTGTTATTATATATAATATTCTTTTGTCAATAATTATTATTAATTCTAAAGGGGGCGACCACCTGGTTACAATGACGCTAACTACACAAGAACCCTAACAGTAATAAGTGGCATGCGTGCTTGACTTCTGAGCTCAAGGTCGTGGGTTCGTAGCCCGACCGAGGCCCTTAGTTTATTTTATCTGGGAGGTAAAATAAACTTAAGCACGCCGTCCTTCGGATGGGACGTTAAGCGATGGTCCCGAGCCTGTACGATGTCAGGTACTCGTTAAAGACCCCTCCCTACCCTAGATGAATAAAAATTTAGGGTAGGCAAAATTTATGACTCCCACAGCAGAGTCGGGCTCATGTCGACCAGAGTGACGAAAGAGCGCTCTGGTAGTAGGCGATATGACCTCGTAGTTAAAGCCCGGGCATGAGTCATAAAACCTAAAACCTAACTAAACCTAACAGTAATATTAACAATAATTTTATTAGGGCCATGGTGGCCGTGCGGGCTATAGCGTAGTGCTCTAGTGGCATGGTTCCACCATGATTGCGGGTTCGAATCCCAGTCCGGGAGTGAGTTTTATTTCATAGGTCCTCCCTCCCGGGGCCATGGATGTCGTAAATAACTTGCCTGGCAACTTGGACAAAAATCGGACAATGAGCATGGTTACTGTATAAAAATGTGACAAGGATTACCCGTATAAAGTTGTCATGTCCTCATCGTACTGAGACCGTTAATACGACCGGACTAATGCGGAAATAACCACATGACGCCAATTCTATAGAGAGGCCCCGTTAGAAAAATGGAGCGTGGCTTCTGTGTTCCTACCATGAGAGCGTTAGTTAGTAGAGCAACCATGAGGTTCAAATTATGGGTCAAAACAAGTCTTGTCAGGTGACCCTATTTCCCTGGGACGATCCGTTTTTCAAGCACCCTAGGACCCTGTCCCGCCTGCTGAAACTTGGTACACACGCCTCATTCCGGTGACAACACATTATATCCAAATTTCAGCCAGATCAGTGAAGTAGAGAGCGCCGGTAGCTCAGAGGTAGCGTGCTTACTTACCAAACTCAAAATCGCGGGTTCGAAACCCGGCCGAGGCCCTTAGGTTTTTAATTTCGGAGGGGAAAAAAACCTCGAGAGGCCGTCCTTTGGCTAAGCGATGGTCCCAAGCCTGAACGATGTCAGGTACTCGTTAAAAGAACCCTAACCTAGGTGAATAAAAATTTAGGGTAGGAAATATAAAGATTCCCATAGTAGATGTCATGTCCACCAGAGTGACGAAAGAACACTCTGGTAGTAGGCGATATGACCTCGTAGTTAAAAATCGGACATGACACAACAACTACTAATAAACAATGGGTTTTGGATGGTAATATCAAAAATAGACATTAAAAAATAAATGCTGACATAATATAAGGTGTATCTTAAGTAGCATTGATGATGTTGTCTATAACCTGTCTTATTACATCTTATATTATGTGCGAATTTATTTTTTTAATGTCTGCTATACATATTCTTAACCATTAATTCCAATCGCCTATGGAATGGAAAAAGGATATATTTTACTTTTCAGTGCACTATAATTTGAATATAAGTTATATTTCCGAAAAAAACTGTTTTTATATTTATGAATATTATGAAATTTTAGGGAAATATTTAGAAAATAAATCTACACTTATTTATTCAAACATGTCAAGGTTGATGCAACATATTTTATGATTAATATTTACATTTAAAAGATACGTCAAAAAGCTATACGAAGTTAAGTTATCGGTCAGAAACTCGATGTTGTCTTTTCACCAGAATTTCATGCTTTCAAAGAATTTTTTTTTTTTTATGAAAAAAAATGTTTTCAATACTGAAACATTGGGCTGAGGGTGGGCGGCTGCTCTCCCATTAGGTACGCTAGGTACTGATTAGAGTCCTTTGTCTGTACAGCCGTGTCTTGATAATATCGAATGGAATTGAAGGACCATCAACTTATATCTATTATTGAAGTAACCTGATTTGGATGAAGGATTTTGAAGGTTGCGAAGGTTGCATTAACCATGATTTATTTCCCCAGTTATATCATGTATAGGGGAAGTTATGTAATCGTTCAGAAATTCGGTATTGAATTTTCAACCACTTCTCAACATAGATTCCAAAAATTTAAGAAAAAAAATGTTGTCTGCGCGTCGCTTAAGAGTGGGGAGCTTAATCCAAAAACTGGAATAATGGCTGATGTAATGAATCGACACGAAACTACATACTTGTATCTTAATCGAAACTCAATGAGGTCGAAATCTATAAATTTTAAAAGGAATAGAATTCAAAAACCCTAATGACTGTTTATATAATGACACATCGACAAAACTGTTATATATGGATCCAGGACTCCATAAGGACGACACCTGTCGATTTTTAATGAAATCAATAATTGATTTTGAGCCAAATCGATTAATAGATTTTAGAGTTCGAGCGAAAACGTATATGATTAATTCGCGCTGAGCATGTACATTGTCGGTAATTTACCGAATATGTTTTTTGCTCATTTTAATCTAAAGCGAGAGATTCATGCTGATTTGGCAAGGATGACAAGTAAAGACGGGGACCTTATTGAATATTTCAGGGCGCCGGTAGCTCAGTGGTATGCGTGCTTGACTTCTGAGCTCAAGAACGTGGGTTCGAAACCCAACCGAGGCCCTTATTAGTTTATCTTATCTGGGAGGTAAAATAAACTTAAGCACGCCGTCCTTCAGATGGGACGTTAAGCGATGGTCCCGAGCCTGTATGATGTCAGGTACTCGTTAAAGACCCCTGCCTTACGTGAATAAAAATTTAGGGTAGGCAAAATTTACGACTCCCACAATAGAGTCGGGCTCATGTCCACCAGAGTAACGAAAGAGCTCTGATAGTAGGCGATATGACCTCGTAGTTAAAGCCCGGGCATGAGTCATAAAACTTAACCTTATTGAATATTTAAATATGAATAACTATCAGGAAATGCGGCTTCACCTGGAGTAACTTAAAGGCAGGTTAGTAACTTCAAATTGGTCAGTAACTTTAAACAGGTTAGTAACTTTAAATTGGTTAGTAACTATAAGGGTAAGCACGCTAACAAGAACGTATACTATTGTTTCTGTATCGATAATAACCTCAAATACACAAACTTCCTCTCTTTATATATTTGTATAGATACAGATATAATAATTAGTTACTTCAGTTACTCATTGTTGCATCTCCTACGCACAATAATTATTAGTTTCGCGAGTAGCCATGGCATATGAGCCTCCTCCATATGCCTGGCATCTGGAAGCCTCAAGTCTATACTTTGATAGTGTCACGTTTCAGCCACCATAACTGTCTTCTTCATCACCTGTTTGATATCTGAGTGTGAAGGAAGGTTTCTTTATTTAGAGTCGGTCAGGTCCATGATGTCTGGTGTATGTCACGTCCACCAGGAGCGGGGGTGTCGGCCGTGAACAGGATCTCAAGAAGACAGGAGAACAAAACAGAAAAAAGACCCAACACTGGACTCACAAAGGGAACGGAGTAAGAGGCAAGGATGGAGCTGAAGGAAGAAATAAAAGATGATCAAAACAAAGCTAGGTGCTACTTCTCTGGTCAATAGGAGTCTTGGACAGGTGGGATGTGACAGGAGCGTCAGTGGCACAGTAGCACCTGTCATGTCCGGATCAAAGATAGGCTGGGACTGTAGTGAGGCAATATAACTCATCATGGATCACAGGCAATGTACTTCCCCAGAGTGAATTTGTCAACTTTTTTCGTTGGGCACTCTCTCATTTGGTCGATTTGGCTGAACCATTATAAAACTTGTAATATATAAAACGTCTTTGATAGTCCTGAATCTCCAAATACCATATATTTTATTTCTAATATTTTTTAATATAATAAACATCAATAATAGAGTTAGTTATTATGACTCATGCCCATGTTTCAACTACGAGATCATATCGCCTACTACCAGAGCGCTCTTTCGTTACTCTGGTGGATATGAGCTCAACTATTATGAGAGTCCTAAATTTTGACTATCTAAGTTTATTCACTAAGGGAAGGGGTCTATAACCCCTGACATCGCACAGGCTCGGGACCATCGCTTAACGCCCTATCCGAAGGATGGCATACTCAAGATTTTTTCACCTCTCAGATAACAAACCTTAAGGCCTCAGCCGGGTTTCGAACCCGCGATCTTGAGCTACCGGAGCCCTCTTGTAGTTCATACATTATACATGTACATGTACAAGTACATGTACTTGTACTACACTTTAAACAGTACTTAGAAATATTTTCTAAGGATATTTATTGTAGATTCTTTGAGGCGCTATAACCACGTCTAAAAATAATGTATTTCGAGATGTCACTTAAATACAGTTTACGGCATGTATCTCGGGCGGCCTTCAAAAATCCTATTTCATATAAAATGAACTCTACAACTTTTATTTGAAGAGATTTTTGATTGTCTTAAATATAAGCCGTATCTTGTAAAGTGTACTACTCATTTTTCTGGTGAAACTGATCGTACGACTTCGAATTCCATTTCACAACTTTAAGTAAAAGCTTCAAAGAAGATAATTAGTTAGTTTTCAAGGGCTAAAAATACGTTTAAACCATTAGAAAAACGATAAACATGTAGCCGTGATAGGTCTGCGATTATAAACACTAGGGAGGCCCCATTAAAAATACCATGATTACCCACCGATTCCTCACAGTTTATCCAACATAAAAAAAAACGGTATAACAGGGAATACGATAAAATAAAGGCATGAAAAATAGGAAAAAAAATCGAAAAAAATGGGGACATATTACGTTTTGTTGCAGTAAAACAATGCCCGGTAAAGTGCCACGGTATGACAGTGGCAGCAAGTGCCATTTTTGTAGTTACAACTTTTGCATTGGGAAAACCTTGGCGTTTACTCCCCTTTGCAACAGTACATGATTTTGAATCGAAGATTTAAAAGACTTTTGCTCGATTTTGAAGTTTAAAACCTGTCTTGCAGACATGTGACAGCGAGCTTAATCGAACGGTACCAAAAAATAGGTTTCAGTTTTTTTGGACATACTCCCTTTTGCAATTGGGCGACTCACTAAGGCTTCGAAATTAATTATTAAACTGTTTATGTATCTCATTTATAATATATATTTATTTATTTTTATTTTTTTGTTTTGGCCTTATGTACGATGCATAATTAGCCTATAAGATATATTAATGTATACATTCTCATGACGTATCCTATTATCATGTTATGGTTTAACGGAAATAAATATTATTATCATAATTTCACAAGCGCGGGATTAGGACCTCACAGCTGAATATAAAATGGCAGTAAGATAAATTTCCGGACCAATTTAGCTCGTTATAACGAATTTAAGAGTGGCATAACGCCACGTCACTATTCATTAAGTCGGATGGACTCTAATTAAGGAGCCTATGACCTAGATCCCTGGACACTTACTGTTGTACTGACTTCAGTGAAGGAGTATGTACTTCCACAGCCTCAATTATCCGTAATCAATTATGTTTCCGCTCTCCCTCTAAGCTCTTTTTCCTTCTTTGCTCGATTTAGATGAAAATCAGCAGATGTCTTATTCCTGGATTCACATGTACAATACTCATTCCATCGGGAATCCGCTTCGGTTTGTATCGCATAGCAATTCAATTGCTCAATACAGGAGCATTGTAGTGGACATTGAAAGTTCGTTAGTTATTATGAAGATGACTGATGTAGAGAGAAGTGATTATTTCACAGGTTGTCAAATAAGATGTAGTGCGACCATGCCTCATCATCAAGCAGTCTACAAAAGAAACCATCCTTAGCAACAAAAAACAAAAACCAACAAACAGGTTCTGTTGGTAACAATCATAAAATATAAAAGCAACAAAGATTTAAATAAATATAAATACCTTAAATTATAAAAAGTAACAAGTTGAGTTTGAAATAACCATACCTGATAAAAAAAATTGTTTACCTAATTAAAATATTTTAATAAATAAAATTAAATTTTTTTTATAATAAACATAAACTATAAACAAATTGTTAAAGGTTTTATTTATTTATAGCTTATGTTTATTATAATTGTATCCAATGTATTTTGTAATGAGTGTACACCCATATTGTCACATTATTTATCCAGAATACAATGTTAAAAATACAATTCAAAACAACATAGTGAAAAAGGAGATAATATAGATTTATTTATGTCTCAATAACATAAAAATAAATTTGAATGAGGGCGCCGGTAGCTCAGTGGTATGCGTGCTTGCCTTCTGAGCTCAAGGTCGTGAGTTCGAAACCCGGCCGAGGCCCTTAGTTTATTTTATCTGGGAAGTAAAATAAACTTAAGCACGCCGTCCTTCGGATGGGACGTTAAGCGATGGTCCCGAGCCTGTACGATGTCAGGTACTCGTTAAAGACCCCTGCCCTTGGTGAATAAAAATTTAGGGTAGGCAAAATTTAGGACTCCCATCGTAGAGTCGGGCTCACGGCCAGCAGAGTGGCGAAAGAGCGCTTTGGTAGTAGGCGATATGACCTAGTAGTTAAACCCCGGGCATGAGTCATAATAACTAACTAAATAAAATTGTGAATGATGTATTTTATTATCCATACTTACAATCGGTACAAATCATGAGTAAACTGCGGCCTAATTCAACGTAGGACAGAAAATTAATCTTTTCTTTTGTTTATTTTTCCCTTTTTCTTTTCAAATATTTTTTTTTCCCCCTTTTTTTTGTGATGACTTCAAATGATTTCAAAGTCACGGACGGCACAATACAGTTTGAAGGCTAGACTGACCTTGAGAGACAGTTTCTTAAGTTATGTCGGAACACGAATGTCTTTCCAAACTTTTTATCAAGCCTATAAAACTCTTATTAAACTGAAATATACGCAAAAAATGTAATATTTTGTTTGGAACTTTAATAAGACTTAAGTTTGCTAACTTCTCTTCAAAAAAACTCAACCTATCAGGGGAGAGACAGAACATATATTTCATTTGTACACAACTTAAGTCTTAACTCTTTTGGGAAATTTTCATCCTAGTAAAGTTTCTGATAGTTTCGTCCGTTTCAAAACTTATTGTTTTTAAAAACTCGCGTTGCTCCTTTTAAAGTAAATTTTATTCTGCCACCTTCTCCTTTAAAGTGTTAAATAAAATAAAACTAAAGCTAGCAATAGCTAGTTTGTTCTGTATCATGACGGTTGCGGAATTAGATTGGACTTCAACTCTTCAAAAGTTGCCCCGAATGGGTAGCTCAGCGCTCATTCGAAGCATCTAGTTGTTCGGACCGCTCGCCTCCCCACCCACGAACCTCATGCTCATTCGGGGAAAATGCTCAAGTGAGTACCCACCCAGTTTAAGACACCCAGACATCATCGCGAAAATGGTCACGACGTGCTCAGGGGATCTTGAAACGTAAAGTTCCATTGAAATCTTGATCTTGGATTTTTGCACGATTACATAACAAATTACATACAAATAACAAAATACAGTAGAACCTCTATAAGTCGAACATCAAGGGATATGCCAAAAAATTCGAGTTATAAAGTTTTCGACTTATGGAGGATTTCGACTTAGGCGGATTTTGATTCGACTTGTAGAGGTTAAGATTCATTCTAACTAATTTTGAGTTAGAGAGGTGAAATAAATAAAAATTCAAGAGGTAACAAACATATTTATATTTATTATAAATCAACATTATTTCAAAACATCCTTAAAATAAAAAATACGTAGTATATGTAGGTATTAAAAAAAGTCAGTAATTTTTTTTTGCTTTAGATAATTGGTAATCATATTTATTGGTATACTCCTAAATTGTTTTCTAAGAAACAATGGTGTACATTGCCGGCAAATTCTTAAAGTCCGTAACTTATTTTTCTTCGAGCTATAGAGGTAATAAGTTTCAAATAATCGAGCTGTAAAGGTTGTAAAATAAAACATTGCTATGTTCGAGATACAGAGGTCCAATTTATTTTTTCGAGTTATAGAGGGAAAATATGTACTAAAATGGCTTGTAGGGACTCACTGATTATTTCGACTAATAGAGGGTTGAGATTTCGAGTAATGGAGGTTTTGGGGCTTGAAGGGAAAGGAACAAAATTTTTTTTCTAGTTATGGAGGTTTTCGACTTATCGAGGTTCGACTTACAGAGGTTCAACTGTACTAAAGTGAATTATATCTGCGCTACAGTTCATCGCCACTTACTATCGCAAACTCAGAGGGTATGTAGGTACAGGATTTATCTTCATGGGCCATAACGTCCCTATGGAACCTATAAGACAGAAGTTACCATCGAGCAATATCGAGTGATCCCAGAAAGCAAAAATGAGCCTACGATATATATCTTACATAACATATCAACAGAGGAAACACCAATGTGTTGTAGATAATTTCCCGCCAAATTAACTTTCAGGGCCCGCCAAATAACAATAGACATCCGTCGTTTGACAGATTCAATAGATTAAAAGGATGGTTAGTCTGTCACCAGACGAATAGCAGAACAAAACGAAATAAGTTACTTTTTTTGTTTAAAATAGTAAAAAAAACAAAAACTGAAATTTAAAGAGAATGAAAACAAGGTCACAGCGATAAAGAAAAATAGCTCAATTATATATTTTATGTACTTCTCTAGCCAGTTATGTAATCGGTATGAAATTATATATTGAGTCCAAACCAAGAATTTCATATGTCTTACTTCCCCAAGGAAGTAAACAGTTCAAAATTCGATCTCGAGTTTTTAGCGTAATTTCATGTTTACCAATTCCAAAATTTGAATAAATTGTTGTTCCCCAGCACGAATTGTTCAATTAAAGTTTTTGCTCTCCCTCCAAAAAGCTGTGTCTATCCTGTGAACATGATAATTCCCGATAGAATGAATGTATCGACACGAAATTTTATATCTGTATCACCTGTTTTCACCGGAATTTCATGTTTTCCGACCTCCTGTTTCCAAAAATGAAAAAAATAAATATTTTGTCTGTTTTTGTAAGGTAACTTACCCAATAGAATACATTTATCTACTATGAATTTATGTCTAGCGATTTATCTATTTTATAAGTGAATCCAGAATACCATAAGAACGACACTTAGCGATCATCAGTCTAATCGACCAAAGAGAAAAGGGGGAGGTTTAACACAAGAGCTATAGTAACTGCTATTGTGTATGTTTAAACACAGTATTTCATATGTAAACTCAAAACCCAATGAGGACATAACCTGTCGAATTTCAGCGATATTGACTGAAGGGAAGGAAGCGAGTCAGTGGAGGGGGAACAAAATGTAGTATGAGGATTTAGGAGGCCCTATATCAGTCAACTGTTGAATATTAGCGCAAACGGTCGACTGGTTTTGAAGCGCGAGAGAAAAGTTTATTGGTGATTCACCGACAACATTTTTTTGTTTATTGTTTCTAAATTTATTTTAAATTTATATTTTTGCCTATTTCTCATGGCTGTTTAAAACAGAAGAAGTTAAGAAAGCGCATAGGTAATGTCCACAGAAGCTGAGAAAGGCAAAAATACAAACGAAAAGCATACATTAGTAGGGATGAGGTGGCGAAGGGGGGAGAAGATTGTCTTAATGGTTAGTAGTATCAGTACAGAGCCATTTGTCGGAACTTTAGGAAACCTACCAGAAACCATGGAGGGAGGGGGAAACAAGAGACAAACTATTTGTCAAGAACTTTATAACAACACTCCATCCATCGGTTGCGTGGGCCGTTCGTTTTTGTTACTTTTCCATTTAAAGAACAAAAAAAAAAGTGAAGCACTGGCAATGAACTTCCTAAGCCCAAATTAATCAAGTAAGTTTCCGCTCTCCCTCTGAAAACGATCTACCTATTTGTTTTAAATATCAATAGACGTCTTACCTACCCCCTCTTCTGGTCCTCCCCGTCGCTATTAGCTGCTTCAACTGAAAATTATATGGATTTTGAATATACATTAATTTTCAGCCAAATTCGGCCAAAGGGAAAGAGGGATCAATCAGGAGACATCAAAAAAACTTAAACAGCTGCCATTGTAATGACTTTATTGACATGAAATTCCATAGATAAATTTATGAATGACACCACAATTTCCAGCGGAACCAGCCAAAGAGGAGGGAGATCAGAGGGGGCTCAATTAAAAAATCCCAATAACTGCCGATGTAATGAATATATAGATACAAAATTAAGTAAGAGGATTCAGAAGTCAATGTGTAAGTCAAATATTGAGTTTTTCAGCCCAGACGGCCATTTTTTATTCAAATTCATTATTCCATAATTATTAATTTTCCGCGAAATCGGACGAAGGAAAGGGAGGGACCAGAGAAGGAGATTCGACTCAAATACCCTAATAACTGCCGATATACTGAATGTACCGACACAAAATTTAGTATGAAGATAGAGAAACCGCTGTGTAATTCAAATATTGAGTTTTAGCCCAAACGGTCGATTGTCTTTGGAGGGAGAAGGAAAAGTAGTTGATCAACTCGTGCTGGGGAAGTACATAGCCGGTGATTCACCACAACTTTTTTTTTGTGTTAAGCCCCCCAATTTTTCTGGTGTAAACAGACACACACGAATCAAAGGGTCGGAAATATACGATTCTTGTGAAAACATCACATTCAGACCGATTACATAACAGCACATAATAAAGCGGTCGAAGAGAAGTAAACAAGTCTTAATAAATTTAATAGCATTAACAATACTGAATCCAAAAATAACTAAAAATCCATTGATAATAAAAAAAACGCCTAATAACATGGTTGTGTTGAACTTGAGTTGTAACAAGCGGTACATTATCAACTGACAGGGCCTACTCTTAGTGTCAACGTGATTAGCAAAGTCCTTGTCATGTAGGTTCAATTGTTATTATTATAAGTGAGTACCTTTTTTTTAAGGTTCCGTAAGTCGAAGACTGTCTACCAAACCCTATTAAGGAGTGTTTCACGTCTGTCCATTCGTCTGTTTCTGGCTACATTAATGAGATACATTCATTAATTACATTATTACATAATCTGACCTTAATTGTAAGCTCTCTGATAACATTTATTACTTTATTATCTCGCCGAAGGTTGAGCTCGGGATCAGGGTAGGATTTAAGGGCTTAAGATCAGGGTGAGGCTAAGACGGGGTGGAGACGACCACAGATTGAGATCGACCCAGCCCGTCATATCATAACCTGCTTTCCTTCTGTCAGGAGCCGACAAACTGGCTCAACATTGTGTCATTATGAGCTTAGACCGTGACCACGAGATCATCGACTATTGCCTTATATTCACGGTTCTCGAAGTCACGGGTATGTGTAGTATCCGGTCCTCAGGACCGAGTCCCGATGACAGCCCCTGACAATCTCCACTATAGAATGGGGTATACAGATGGCAGAATCGCAACAGGCTTTAAGGAACAGGCATCCTGTAGAGGCCCTTTTCTCGGCCCTTTTTTTGCCAACATTTCCTCCATGTATCATTTTGATATATACTTCAACGTTTCAAGGCAGCGTATGCAACAAATGGCGCCCGGACAATCGTTTCTTCTCCGACTTGCTTCATTGCTCAGCTCCCTTTTGATAAGGCGTAAAGATGTACAAACTATGTATTAGGGTGGTCGTAAAAAGTAAAAAGTTCGATTTTTCAAAGTCCCCATCCAAATTCTTGTGTAGTTTGACGAAAAAAAATTTTGTGAATTTTTTCAGATTTTTTTGAATGAATTAACCTGGCCCTGTGGGCGGTCAAAGTTTAACACGTGTTTTCAATGGGGTTTTTGAACATTTACATATTTTTAAGTGTAGGTCTCAGTATTTTTAATATAAAAATCTAAAAATACATGGATTATGGGTTTTCGGGGTCGCTGAAAACGAATTTCATATTAAAAAATTAATAATTCATCAAAATGAATCATCGATTCGAAAAAAATTTTCGTCAATTTTTGTACGTTTTTTGGGAAATGTGACTGTCAAAAAAAATTGTTTAATATGAAATTCGTTTTCAGCGACCCAGAAAACCCATAATCCATGTATTTTTAGATTTTTATATTAAAAATACTAAGACCTACACTTAAATATATGTAAATGTTCAAAAACCCCATTGAAAACACGTGTTAAACTTTGACCACCCACAGGGCCAGGTTAATTCATTCAAAAAAATCTGAAAAAATTCACAAAATTTTTTTTTGTCAAACTACACAAGAATTTGGATGGGGACTTAGAAAAATCGAACTTTTTACTTTTTACGACCACCCTACTATGTATGTACTAACAGTGAGAGAATTATCCAAATCGTTCAAGTAGTTTTTGAGATTACTTCATTACTACAACATTCTCTCTTTATACATTAGTATATACATATATACATAATTAGAAAAATGAAGGGGTGCCTCTAAAAACGTTCCTTGAGCCATAATTTTCGAATGTGCTTTTTTAGCATAGAAACGTTACTTGTGCACTAGTCAATCATGTGCCACAATTTCAAGTGGTTTCAAGTAAAAAATAAACGTCTAAAGGATGCAGGGATGGAGTATAAAAGAAGAGACGGCTCGCTAAAAGCTGGAAAAGAACCTCCAACACCGGTTCCTGTAAAATTTGCAATATGGCTCAAGGAACGTTTTTAGAGGCACCCCTTCAAATAAAAATTAGATTTTTTCTCAAAAACAAATTATATTCAATAATAATTAAGTAAGATAGTTTTTTTCCTAGAACTAAGACCAATACTGCTAAGGAAATATTGTTTGAAAAACAGAGACAACAAAAATTGCACAGTTGCATTTCTGTAAAAGGAGCGAAAAGACATAATAAGCAACATTTGTAATTTATAATTAGTGGCAATGATTGTCAGTTGAATAATATTGTTTACGTAAAATAAAATGGATTCCGCTGAAAATCGTTGATGGGCAGAACAATTAATAAACTATTTTTCAATTGTAGCTTGAGATATTTTCATGCATTACATTAAGAAAAATGTATGATACAGAGAAAATCACTGTCAATATACTATCCCAGCACGATTTAATCAACTAAATCAACTCAAAATTAATAGACTGTTTATGTTAAAAAAGTAGTTGACATACTACGGATTTTTTAATCCTATACTAAATTTTGTTAGTTAAATAGATCGGGAGTTATTAGGCTGTTTGAGTTGTGGCTCCCTCGTCTGACCCTACTTTCTATTCCACTAATTTCGCTGCAAATTGATAGGTGTAGTTGTTATGAGGATTTGAAGTCAAGTATAAAATTTCATGTCGATACATTCATTTATTCGGTTGTTATTCGAGTTTTTGGGTTAAGCCCCTCCCTAATCCCCCCTTCCCATTGGCCAAGTTGGCTGCAAATCAATAGGTGTCGTTTTTATGGCGTTCTGGATGCACATATACAATTTCGTGTCGATAAATGCATTCTATCGGGACAGGAGTTATCTTGTTCACACACAAACAGGACATCAGGTTATCAAAAAATATGAAATTTATGTGAAAACTCCGCATCTAATTACTGACCAATTCTTACACTTCATATAACTGTGGAAGTAAAATTTATGCCACAGAGAAATTATGCGTAGATATTATGCCGCCATTGGCCATAAAGAAGATGAAAAGAAATCATTAACAGACAACAGAAGAACCTCTGGCTTTTGTTAAAGTTCATCTCTTAAGTCAAAAGAGTGCAATGAGTCATGCTCTTTCATGAGCAGAAGTCTTTTTTAAGGAGTCTATTGGGTGCCATGAGGCTGCCCATAGAAACCGTGAAGAAAGTCTCCAACCAACTCACGAAAATACATTTCTCATCTTTCCTGCCCCTTCCTGGAGAAGTACAACCCTTCGAATCCTTTCAATTCTTTCCGTATTAAGAATCGAACATTTGTGGTAATTTACATTGACCCTATCAGAAGGACCCCCTTCTCGAACTTACGAGCGACATTGCGGCCTTCCAAAGGACAAGAGGGTCTCACCCCATAATCTCAGACCGACTATTTATATTTTCTAAGAAATTTTCGAACGAGGAAACTCAGATTTCACAGGACTTACATCAAATTAAATAATTTGTAGACCCCTACCCTAGATGAATAAAAATTTAGGGTAGGCAAAATTTAGGACTCCCACAGTAGAGTCGGGCTCATGTCCACCAGAGTGACGAAAGAGCGCTCTGGTAGTAGGCGATATGACCTCGTAGTTAAAGCCCGGGCATGAGTCATAAAACCTAACCTAACCTAAATAATTTGAAAGACATTGGGATTTGTGGGATTTGAATCCAGCTCCTTGCGGTTTTTAGATAAGTGCTGATGGATCCAGGATCCCTAATTTCTTAAGTTATAACGAAGAGAATGTACACTTAATGGCTGACTTCAATGAAATTGTAACAAACAGAAAGTAAAAATAACATTTCATGGGGAGGGTGATATAGATCTCGGCCTGATATGCGGGGATAAACATGGGTATCTAGAGTATGAAAGGGAACTTTCTTAGGCCTGGATTTCTTCTGAGCCATAACTGGAGCGTTTAGAGGACCCCCAGTGAGTCAGTTCTGAAGGGAGATCAATAGATGTCTAAATCTCAGAGATCATCAGCGGAGATAGACAAGTTGAAATGGGCCACTTCCTCAGATCTGGGGGAAGCTACACTCCCCGGAGAGCGCTAGAGCTGGTTCCAGTCCGTCCGGTGTAGACGATCAACCAAGATGGATGAAGTGAAGAACTTGCTATGTATAGATTGAAGGATGCCGGTAGCGTGCGAGGATTCCAGGGTGTTGAGGGATGGGATCCTGAACCACAAAAGGAGCGAGCTTCGGTAACTAACAGGAATTCTCACAGGACGCGGTCCGTTCAATAGACAGACACTGAAGAAGTCAAGGACAGTCCCATTTGTGACAGACGGCGCCTCACTTCTTCGGCATATGCTCGGACGTGATTCCACATTTTTGGTAAAGATTTGATCCATAGAGGAGAACTTTAGAAGATTGGACCACGGGAGCATTCTAAGATTCATTAGGGAAACTGAAAGGCTGGGCTGGCTTCATGAAGTCTAAAAGCAGAACTCTCCCCCACCCCCCCCCTCCCCCCACTCCTAGCGCAAAGGCTCATAAGTGAGTTTCGTTAAAGATAAAGAAATATGGACGTTCAATTGGGAAAAACATCCTAGTGCTGCGTGAAGGACCTCTTGCGAACAGACTTTAATGTCGTAATTTGTTTATTAACTCAACCTGTTACTATTATAATAATATTTCAGTCTTGATTATTAATTAATTGATTAAACCAAACCAGCCAAAATATTAGCCCTCTTGTCCTTCATCCTTCCAAATCTTGAATCAACAAAATTTGACCTCCCTCTGATGAACATCCTGGATCCGACAGTATTAACAAGGTAAGGTGGAAGCCCAGCGCTTCCAGGGATGGGATAAGAAAGAGCATTAGATGGTTAGGCCCCTTGGGTGCAAAGGCAGGTTTTTTATCTGGGAGGTGAAAAAACTTGAGCACGTCGTCCTTCGGATGGAACGTTAAGCAATGGCCATGAGCCTGCACGTTAGGAATAAGAGAAAAGTAATAAGAGCCCAGTTTATCCCCGGATGCTTCACTACTTCTGATTTGAGCCCCATCCAAATGGTTTTCTGACATACCCTGTGTTAAGTTTGGGAACAAAGGTCTGTTGGTTAAGGCTAGGATGCCCGTTACTGCTGGCCACTGATTCCCCGCTGATTAGTTTCACATGGATGGCAACAAAGAACTTTGATATATGTTATTATTTCAACTGGTTGGACACAATTACTAATACGTAAGCAGCTATGCCCACTGGCTCATTTCGCACTGCCGAGCCCACTGCCGAGGAGGTTCAATGCCACTACAAAAGTCCACAAACTCACCTGGAGACCCATCTCCTCCTTTTTATAAAATACTTACCCGATCATCTGAAGACATTTTGATAAGAGAAAAAGTCGACGGTGATGGTACTTCCCTGCACGAATTAATTTATTAAGTTTCCGCTCTCTCTTCAAAGCCAATCGACCGTTATGGGCTAAAACTGAATATTTGAATTACATTGTATCTTCTGAATCATCATATTAAATTTGTGTCGATATATTCTTTATATCGGCAGTTATTGGGGTTTTCGCGTTGAGCCTCCCTCTGATCCCCCCTCACCTTCTGTTGATTCCTCTGAAAATAAATAAGTGTCGTTCTTGGAAGGTTCTGGATATACATATAAAAATGTCCTGTCGATACATTCAATCTATCAGGAGTTGTGTTCACAGACAGACATTTTTTTTTTTCATTTTTGGAAACAAGTGGCCAGAAAACCCATGAACCGATTCATCAGTCTGATGAGCGTAAGAATAACAGAAGTTATGATGAGCAGTTGATATGCCCGTTATAGGTTAACATTGAAATAATGTCGTCACATTCACCATAGACAACATTCTCTGTGATTGTGAAATCTTCCGTAGTCCATTACAACGTCCATTATTTTAACATTCGTGGGATCCATGGAGGAAAAAGAAACAAAAGAGACAAAAAAAAAATTATGAGTGTTTTTCTGCTAAGCTATTTTTAATGTGTGTTCATGTATTTCAAAAACAAATTTTATTGGTTATGGTTATTATGACGTGCTGCCTACGGGTTCATTGTCCATTTATATACATCCATGGGTAATAGGCAGGAATTTAAGCAAGACGTTTTTAGTCCCGATATTGTAAACGTCTCTTGGGGTCAGAAAGCAAGGACGTTGTTTGTTTTGTTTTTGTGACCATGCCCGGGATTTAATTAAGTGGTCATAATATCTTCAGGTGCTCCACTGTGGGAGTCCTGCATGTTACCTATCCATGTTTAGTTACTGAGGGTATGAGGTCATTAACCAGTGCCTGAACACGCCCAGGCTCGGGATCATAGCTTAACGTTCCATCCTAAGGACTGCTTACACTAGGCCGGGATTCGAACACACGATCTTAAGCTCAGTAGGCTGAGAAGCTATCCCATATAATCGATTTGGTTGAAAATCGATAGATATCTTACTCAGGGACTTCAGAATCCGCATATAAAATTGTATGTCGATATGTCATTACGTAGACAAGTTAGATTTTTTGAGTACAACCTCCCTTCTCTTTATGGAGCCGTCCTTATGGGGTTTTGGATACACATATAAAAGTTTGTGTCGATATGTCAGTACTTTGGTAGTTATTAAAGCTTTTGTGTTAAGCCCCCCCCCCCCCCCCCCCCCACCCACCTGCTGTCGTTAATCCTTCCCACCATTTTGGTTGAAAATCCGGCGAGCTCAACGTTTCCTTACCTCACATATTAAAAACTAATTGGCCAAGTTTCGAACCCACGATCTTGAGCATAGTACAGCAAACACACTCTGCGCTATCGGTGCCTTCAAAACAGTATTTTTATTTATAACCGATATTATTTCATCAATTAATAGACTTTTTGAGAAAAATGAATGTCAGAAAAAAGTTTGTATAACAAAGCTTTTAATAGAAGGTTTCTTTGTTTTTGCCAATATTCTTGGTTCATTAAACAAAAACAATATAACACATAAGATAAAGTTAATAGGTATTTACATTTATTTCACTGAACATAAAATATTAACGATAATTGGACTCCAAGCATCATTATCTCCTTGAATATCCAAGGTTGAATATAACCAATGTTCGACCTACCGTAATTTAGGCAGGTAAATTTAGTTAGAGAACGAGACTGCTACAGACCCAATGAGCCGCCCTCCTGATAGTCACAGGGGCCTATCGTACTGTCTCCAGGGCAGCGCTATAGGTGCTGGCGGGAGCTCCGCCCATAGACTTGGTCTTGGACGGGGCTGTCGCCTTGTACTACTGTAGACGCAATTTGCCCCTGAGAGCAGATATAGATGACCCCTTGCGCCTCGTCCTGGAGGGCGAGCTACGTGCACAGAACGGACCAGAGCGTTGCAGGGACATTGTCCAAGACTGGATAGTGAAGAAGTGACAACAGTGATGGTCGCTGAAGTTAGGACGTTGCAACTACTGCTGAGCTGTGATGTATTTATGTCCTCATATATAGACCTTAATTTTAAGGATCATACCTGGGAAAATGTGAGGAAGTTTGTGAAAGTACCTGTACCTCGTTGGTACGCAATGAGGTAATGATGAGCCTGAAATGGTACAACCATGATTTGGTACTTCTCCTGACATACTAGCTAGTACTATTTTCAGAAATTGCAAGAACAAATTTCTTCCATTTTTTGATGTAAATTTTTATAGCAGTTTTCATGCTTTCTAAAAAATTTAAAACCAACTTGACCTATTATACAACTTGCCTAATACTTCGTAATGTTAAGGAAGTAAAAATCTACTATTTAACCAAAATCTAAAATAACTAATAAGTATTAACAATATTTCGTTAAATGCCAATGGCTTAAGTTTTCCAGTTTTACATCATAAAAAGAAAATTATGTATATAATTTTACACAACTTCCTCTCTATATCGGGTAAAAATCAATATTGAATATGCATAGAAATTTAAGTTCAAGCAAGCTCGGAAACTCGTTAAAAATATACGAAATGAGTTGCTTTGAAGATAGCATTTAGAAACTATAAATAATTAACTAGTTGGAAAAGTGGTGATTCAACGGTATTTAAAAAAATGTTTGTGCTTTTTTTTTTTTTTTCGAATGAGAAGAATAAAAAGTAAAATCAATCCAAAATTATCGTTGAGAAAAAACAACTGAAAGATTTACCGAGAACATCTCAGAGAAGCCTAAAAAGTACTAATCCTTTCTCGAAAAATAAACGTCCTTGAATCACCGACAATGTACTTCCCCAACACAAATTTAACCAATTAAATTTTCGCTCTTCCTTTGAGGCCAAATTACAGATTTGGCTGAAAATCAATGATAAAATGCATGAGTCTTATAACATATTTCAGAATACATTGGACATATTTGCGTCTCTCAAGAATCGTAGAAGATTTCTAAAGAGGTTTGCAGGTTTATCTGCAGCATCTCGTTGGAATATCAGAGCGTCACATTCTTCTGTTAAATGCCGCACATTTTTTTTTTTTATTTCTTATGTTATTATTCTTAGGACCCAAAATAACCAAACACATGCACAGACAAGAAATTTTGATTTCATTTATGGAATTAAGAGGTCGAAAGACAAGAAATTATGTTGAAAACATCATCGAATTCCTGATTAATTAAATAACTTCCCAATACATCGTGTAGGTGGGGAAGTAATAAGATAAAAGGGATAATATAAATTATGAATACATTTCCTAGAGAATACATAATGTTCTAGCTGGAGGGGAGGAAGGGTGGTTTTGATGTGTTCATATATTCAAAGTGGTCCTTCGTGGGGGGTCACCAAGACTCTCCCATCTTACAGGTTCATATTATCCTAAATGCATGAAGAGGCATCTAGCGGATCTGATCGTATCGCTTCAGTACTCGGCATCCCTTTATAGTTTTTAATAGTTTATAGTTTTAGAGTATACAACCCATTTTCTGTAATGGTCGCCAGTGGCGCCACTCAAGGTGACGTAGGTTGCAAAATAGAACAGCCGTAAAGATAGTATTATTTATCTTATTTTATTTATTTTTTTCCTACTTATATTTAATATTTTACTTATTGTAGTTAGTCACTAACTAACTTTTGCTTCTTGTATATGTCTGTACATATTTAATTTATTATTTCATACTTAGTTTTTTTAAATTGTATACTTTATCATACATTGTGTACCGTTCTCTTTCATTACCGAAGAATTTTATTTTGAATGGCTTAAATTATTTTGGTGTGAGATAGTTTAGCAGAATCCCAGAGCTGAACACCATACGCCCAGATAGGTCTGATAATGTCTTGTAGACATTCAGATCACTTGTCTGAACTTCGTCTTTTGAGCAGGCTAAATCGTCTTTTCATTTTCTGTCAAGTCTGCGTAACGTGTTTGTTGTAAGTCAGTCGACTGTTAATGTACAGTCCGAAATATTGTACGTCTTTGTCTTGTTTCAGAGGAACATTATTCAGCCATACAGTTGGGCAGTCACCGCCCCTCAAGGCGAAAGTAATATGAAGCGATTTGATTTTATGTATTTTTACCTTCCACAGACGCAGCCAACCTTCTAGTACGTGCTGCAGAGATTTGCATGCGTCCCGAGCCGATTTATTAGTAGTCATCGACGTACGTGGCTAACACCTTCTCAGGCGACGTTGGGATGCTGCACGTGCTTGCAACATAGAGAAGTGGGCCCAAAATGCTCTCCTGTGGGACGCCAGCTCTTAAGACATTCCCCTATATGACCAGGAAGAAGCGATCATCCAAAGAGCCGAGAAATTGCGCTCGGATTAGTAGCCCTGCTACTGATATACCAACGTCTTCTATTAATTAGTAAAAACTGAGATTCGATCGCAATTCCCGTTTTTGAATATCAGTATCAAAAGGCAAAAAATAATAAAAATTTCTACTTAAAAATTTGAATCCCTGAAGTTGACCAAAATTAGTTGGTTGCTACAAGAAAGATCATCCCTTCCTCTTCCGATTTTTTGCCAAAACTGATGGAATATTAACTGAGTAATTAAAACCTATAAATTAAAAAGATAAAAATTCAATTTTCAACTTTTTTTTATCAGATGCGCGCTAAATCTGTTCAAAATTCTCTATCATTTCAACATTGAACTTACTGCAGTATAAAACGCATAAACCTCTGAGAGAGGGCGCCGGTAGCTCAGTGGTATGCGTGCTTGACTTCTGAGCTCAAGATCTTGGGTTCGAATCTCGGCCGAGGCCCTTATTTTATTTTATCTGGGAGGTAAAATAAACTTAAGCACGCCGTCCTTCGGATGGGACGTTTATCGATGGTCCCGAGCCTGTACGATGTCAGGTACTCGTTAAAGACCCCTGCCCTAAGTGGATAAAAATTTAGGGTAGGCAAAATTTAGGACTCCCACAGTAGAGTCGGGCTCATGTCCACCAGAGTGACGAAATAGCGCTCTGGTAGTAGGCGATATGACCTCGTAGTTAAAATCCGGGTATGAGTCATAAAACCTAACCTAACCTAAACCTTTGAGTGTTTTGAAGTACTGGGCCAATTCAGATGCACCCAATAGTTTATATCCAAAATTGTGTTTGTTTATTTGTTTGTTTTTGTGACTCATGTCCGGGCTTTAACTAGAGGACATGAACCCGACTCCACTAAGGGAGTTTTAAATTTTATCTATCCACCTTTAGTTATCTATGATAGGGGTCTTTAATGAGTACGCGACATCGCACTGGTTCACGCCCATTGCTTAATGTGCGAAGGACTCAAGGTTAATTTTACCTTCTAGATAAAAAAAAAATACTAATAGCCTCGTCCGGGTTTCAAAACCGCAATCTTGAGCACAGTAAGCAAATATGATACCTCTGTAATATTTGATTTAAAACGAAGATACGAGAAACGACGGATATATACACAAACATTTTCCAGAAATGGGCTGATTTTGTTCATGAACTTCTAAAACATGACAGAAACACGAAAATCCTTTTTAGAATTTTGTCAACATTACATAACTTATCCTATAGGTTAGTAAAAATAACTGAAGTAGACATGAATTATTTATTGATTGACAAGACTGTAATTATTTGACCTTAAATGGAGGTTAATGACAGACAGCTCAGATAGCGTCACCAAAACTGGTCAACAAGGTCTTGAGACAGATTTTGTCTTTTTTCAAAAAATGAAACTGGGTTGAAAAATAAAATTAAAAAAATAGACCATCAATCACCGGTAATGTATTTTCCTACCGAGAATTATTCGACTAAGTTTTCACTCATTCTCTGAAAACAATTATCCAATTTGGTTGAAAATCGATAGGTTTCTTACTCAGAGGAATCATAGTAAATTTCGTATTTATACATTCGATACATCGACAGTTATTATGGATTTTGAGTTGAGTCCTCCCCCTCCATATTTGTATTTCGTTGAAAATGGTGACTTAATTGTCAAAAAATATACATTGGTATTAAGCACCGTCAAGCGGACTTCACACTGCAGGTGATAATTAAGCAATGCACAACTTATTCTAAAGAAATTCTTAACGAGCAATGTGTTAAGTCCGTTTTACAAGGAAAGGGAGGGCTTGAGAGACCTCGTAAGTGGTTGACCAGCAATTTATTCCTCCAGAAATTATTCTTACGAATTATTCCATGAAGTTTTTGCTCTCCCTCCAAAGCCAATCGACCTAGTATTAGTACTTTTCATATTATCTTTTTTTAGGATTTTGTAGGTCAAAAACCAAAAATTTAATGAATATATCGACATAAAATTTTATATTTAAAGTCTAAACCTCATGAAAACAACAAAAAATTTTTTCCAAAATTATTACAAAATTTCGTATAAGCATTTAGAAGCCCTTATGTAATTCAACTATTGATTATTAGCACAAATGGACGACTGTTTTGGAGGGGAGCAAAAACCTAATTGTATTTGCGGAAGGGTGGGGGGGGGGGGGGGGGGGGGGGTCGGAGGCTCGTAGTAATGCCGATGCAATGGATGTATCGACACATCATTTAATATGAGGGTTCAGAAGCCTCTAAAGTCAACTATTGACTTAAGCCCTTATGGTTTTGGAGGGAGAGCAAAAAATTAATTGAGTAATCGTGATGGGGAAGTAAATTGCCGATTTAGGGGGCCAAGGGAAAAGGGATGAGGGCTTACCCCCGAAAACTGTAATAACTGCCGATGTAATAAATGTATCGACACGAAATTTTATATGTACATCCAAAACTCCAATTAATTTTCCGTGAAACTGGAATGGAAGTGGGTTCGGAGTAGAGGGACACAACTCAAATGAATGTATTGACACAACGTTTAGAATGAGCATTCACAAGTCCCTGTGAAAGTCAACTATTGATGTTTATTGATGGTCGATTGGTTTTAGAGGGGAAAATTCATTGATTACTTCATACTGGGGAAGTACATTGCCGGCATTTCATCAACGACTTTTTTTTTGTTTCACTTACGGCGAACGCGAAAAATGTTTCAAATTCCGCGCTATTTCCCTTCTAGGGACCACCCTTCGTTCAGAGTGACCCTTCTTCGCCCTTTGACCCGATTTTGCAGTCTAACGATCTGGAACTATTTGTCAACTTTTCTTCTTTTTTTCGCGACGGTGTATCTACCCGATTATTTTCCAAACGTCCATTCTTTAGTTAAATAAATATTAGTTTAAGAATAATAATTATATTTTTTTATTAATATAATTTGATGGAGTATTATATTTTATATCGTGTTTTAAAATGTATTTATAATGTATTGTATATATACTTTTGAGCTTATTTAACTAATTCCTAATATTTTTAAATTAATAGTATTGATTTATTTAGTTATATTTATTAGTAAGTAAGGTTTTGATAAAGATGGCCGGCCAAGCGTTGGGATGCTATCTTCAGTTTGGTTGACGGTTTGTTATGATGTTTGGGCAAGCGGGATGTGTTTGTACAAGGTGGCTTGAATAAACAGAAATGTGGAATTAACCGTATTGTTTTATTTCAATATTGTTAGGCGCCCGAAGAGAAGAAAGTAATGTGCGTTTTGTAGTAATATAAGAAATACCATTTTCGTTGTAAAATAAAGATTTAGTTTGACGTTTCACATATTTTATTATTTTTATTAGCCGGCTTTCGAGGTAGTCCTCATCAAGAGGCAATCTACAAAAATCCCATCATTCAGTAACAAAGAAACCATTATAAAGTTTTGTTGGTTAAAATAGTTTAATTTCGTTATTATTTTGTAGACTGCCGCCTGATGATGAGGGCAACCGTGAAAGCCGGCTAGCAGAAATTAATTTTATATGAAATATGGATATTCAAAGATCGCGGTTTACGAGATAAGTGTCAAAAACGGTCGTTCTGAAACCTATTTTTTTAGACGTTTGCTTGATTTACTTGTTAACGGTAAGTACTACGTAAAAATTGGTTACTACAAAAAAAGTTCCCAATAAATTTCCAACCATCGATATGTACTCAGATTTGAGATAAGATCAATACGACCAAATTTATAGTGTTCCAAAGAATATAAAATAAATTTCCGTTGAATATAGTTAGTTATTATGACTCATGCCCGGGCTTTAACTATGAGGTCATATCGCCTACTACCAGAGCGTTTTTTCGTCATTCTGGTGGACATGAGCCCGACCCTACTGTGGGAGTCCTAAATTTTGCCTACCCTAAATTGTTATTCACCTAGGGCAGGGGTCTTTAACGAGGACCTGACAACTTTTAAAATATATATTTATTACTGGTAGTTTTTTTCTTAAAAAGGATAAAAAATAATATACATGTGATTTGGCCATAACAGGACTTTTTTATACCAATAACTTTTGTACAGATTACACTCTCTCGTACCCTCCCCGCTCTCAAATTCTCACTGGCGTTTAATGGGAATAAGAAAGTTACTCTCACATTTCAATTTAATAATCGGTAACTTTTAATAAGTTGGTATTACAGAAAAAAGAAGTATCTGAGTGCTTTTCAGGTCTAACCTTAGCTCTCCAATGGGGACTTCATAGGCAGCAATATTCCTAGCAACTTTTCACCTAAAACAAGAAAAAAAAACAAATAAAGTTCTTAGAGGGTTCCATACTAGCTGCTGTTATTCATTTACTTATGTACCTTAACTATGAGATCATATCGCCTACGACCAGATCGCTCTTTCGTTGCTCAGGTGGACATGAGCCCGACTCTACTATAGGAGTCCTAAATTTTGCCTATCTAGGTTTATGATGATGGACGGCGTGCTCAAGTTTTTTTTCACCTCCCAAATAAAAAAAACATAAGAGCTTTAGCCGGATATTGAACCCGCAATATTGAGCTCAGTAGTAATATTTATATACATATATAGTTTTTAGGTCTAATGGCTTCCAAAGACGACAGGGGTTACGAAAAAGTACCATTAGGCCACATTCTCAGGACGCCATTTTGAATTTGTTTTTTCTCAGAATTTCTGTGAAAGCACAACATCGAATATTAACAGGGGCGCCGGTAGCTCAGTGGCATGCGTACTTGCCTTCTGAGCTCAAGGTCGTGGGTTCGAAACCCGGCCGAGGCCCTTAGTTTATTTTTCCTCCCAGATAAAGCACGCCGTCTTTCGGATGGGACGTTAGGCGATTGTCTCGAGCCTGTACAACGTCAGGTACTCGTCAAATACCGCTGCCCCAGATGAATAAAAATTTAGGGTAGGCAAAATTTAGGACTCCCATAGTAGAGTCGGGCTCATGTCCACCAGAGTTTCGTAAGAGCGCACTGGTAGTAGACGATATGACCTCGTAGTTAAAGCCCGGGCATGAGTCATAATAACTAACTCGAATCTTAACTTATTATAAAACTTCCGCGAACTACCTGTAAGGAAGTAATAACTTATAGAACGTCATCGCCACAGTATATTTAAAAAAAAAATACAGAATAAATACATAATGTTTTTAAAACTTCGCATAAATAGATGAGAAAGTGAAAATAAGAAAAAAATGACAGAGAAATCATGGACCTAGATTAGCTACAACGAATCTTTTTTACAAACTCATATTTCTTTTTTATATTTTTTTTTCCTTTCGGCACTTTTTTTTTCACTATTATAATTTTTTTCCCCCGTTTTGAAATTCGATGGTCTTTTTACTCTGGAAACGATCCTACTTTCCCAAGAAGGAAAACCTTCTAAAAAAGTAAGAAATCTGATCGCCTTCTGAAAATTCAAAGAACCAGAGAAAATGGTTATAAAAAATTCTGGGAATATCCAGATTTTAAAAATAGTGTAAAAGGGAAGAGCAATGGAAAATCTTTATTATATTTAATTATGAGTATTGAAGAACCGCTTATGGATAATGTTCAGTTCTTTTAAATTTTATTATTTTAAAGTTAGTTATTAATTTATAAATGTCCGAATACATTTTTTGAGTTCTGTGTCGATATAGTGGTAATACTAATAAATAAAATTAAAAAGATGATAAATAAAGCACTTTTTTATTCAACACTTATATTGTCTAATTCCACAAACAAATACATAAATGTGTACCGGTTTCGGCTTACGCCATTGTCAACACAAGGTTCAACAATAATGGAGATATGAGCTAGGCAGACATATTTATATTAACTTAAGAGTACCTGGGGTAGGAGGGGGCCTCCTCCCTAGGGGATGGAAATCGATTCTAACGATATTGAACAACTGTGGATATATTTGAAAATGAGAAAATAACAAGAAACCAAAATATTATAAAATATAAAAAGTTTTATGAAATCAATATGAATGTGCAGTATATAGTTTTACTTAGGTCTGAGTAGAAGAATATTTAATCTAGGTTAATATTGACACAATTCTTCTACTCAGACATAAGTAACTATGTACTGCACATTCATGTTATGTCATATTGATTATAATATTTTTATTTTATTTATTTTTTTTGGCATTATACTAATTTTTTATTAATATAAATTGATTATTAAAATTATTATTTAATAATTTATAATGTTAATGGTAGCAGAGATCTAGGAAGGGTGTGTGGGGGAATGAGTTTTCTTTGAACATCAGCATCAACAATAACCCTCCCGGGAGAGGATTAACGGCAGATAGTAGGATGAGTCGAAACTCAGCTGTCCACCTGAACCCAAACCAACGAGAGTCTGATCTCTACACATCCCTGCTCGCTCTGTTCAGGAGATCTTTTAGGCACAGAACTCTGTTCAGCAAGCACATATCAACCCGTCCCGCTTGGTAAATTGATAAATCATTTAAAAAAAAAAAAAAAAAAAAAAAAAAAAACTATTCCTCTGCTTTATTCTGTCCTTATTCCTACAGCTAAATGGAAGTAAAGGGAGGTCACGGTTACGCGGGTGTGTTCCCCCCTACCTCCCTAGCCTGTGACCAGCAGTGGCGGCAGACCGAGAGGGACAGGAGAGCTGGACAAGAGAGGCGACAATGAGGGAAGAGGCTTGTCACTACCATTACATCCAGGATGCCATCTAGGTCTCTCAGCCACCTTAGTCTTCGGGGAGGAGTGTCTGGGTGGGAACGTGACGACAAGAATCGAGTAACTGGATTGTTATGAAAGGAAATATTAGAGTGAAACTTTGAGATCATTGTGGAGGATAAGATTGGAAACAAAGTAGGGAACATCAACGATGGTTCTTAGGACTTTGGACAATTTACGAACAAGTAAAATGGAAGTAGATTGGTTAAGAGTTTTCAAGTGAAGGTATTTCTGAAATAGCAGCTAGAAGAGCTCCTTTCGGTGACCTATCATGAAGACCTTGACAAGATCAGCAAAAGTCATGAACTCTGTCGAGTTGTGGGGTACTCAGCGGAAACATGGAGCGGGCCTCAACTACCAATAGGCGCAACACACTCATGTTCCATACAGTTAGTTATTATGATGACTCATGCCCAGGCTTTAACTATGAGGTCACATCGCCTACTACCAGAACCCACGATGCACATTAGCTCGACTCTACAGTGAAATTCCTAAATTGTGTCTACCCTAAATTTTTATTCACTTAGGAACGGGTACCTCACATCGGACAGGCTCGGGACCATTGCTTATAACGTCCCATCCGAAGAACGGTGTGTTTAAGTTTTGTTCCATACATATTTAATAATTTTAAATGAATCATAAATACTGGACTTGGAAGCAGGATTTTAAAACTAATTTCTCCCCCATTTCGAAGTACACAAGAATTATAAACCAAAACAAATAAATAAACAGGAACAAAAGTCGTCGGTGAATCGCCGTATGTGTACTTCCCCAGCACGAATTAATCAACAAATTTTCTTTTATCTAAAATCAATCTACCGTTTGGCTTAAATATCAATAGCTGGCTTCAGAATCCTTATAATGAATTTCATTGTTTTTTGGTTGGGACCTTTTTTCTAAATGGTGGTATAGGTGAAAAACTGGCCAGTTAGGTCCAAGCAATATTTATTTTTATTTATGTTTCGACCTCTTCTGGAATTGGACACGTTGCGTTCCTAGTAGGAGGCACATTTCTCATAAATGTTTATAAGCAATCGTTTCTGATGAAATGGCCCATAAGAGGTCGAAACGTAAATCAAAATAAATATTGCTTGGACCTAACTGGCAACTTTTTCACACATACCACCATAATTTTTTATTTTTGAATTTCGTTTTAATATATTCATTAATTAAATCGGCAATTATTAAGATTTTTAAATTGAGCTCTCCTCTTCTAAACCCCCCTACCCTTCGGCCGATTTCGCTGAAAAATAATAAAACTGTCGACCTCATAAGCTATTGAATTTATATATAAAATTTCGTGTCGATACATTCATTACATGGGCACCCTACTGCTAATTTTAAAAAGTTCGTTTTTTTGAGGTCCCTGCTCAAAATCGTGTGTAGTTTGGGGGAAAAAAAATTGTGTGAATTTTTTCAGAATTTTTCAATAGAATTAAAACATTCCTGTAAGAGGTTAAAGTTTAACATGCGGTTTAAATGGGGTTTTGGAGTTGTTTTAATCTTTTCAGCGTAGTTCCCGGTATTTAAATAGAAAAAATCTGAAAATATGTGCATTTGGGTTTTGAAGGTTGCTGATTTCGAATTTCATGTCAAAAATGCATTTCCTTAAGTTGTAGTTGTCAAAAAACCTATATAAAAAGACGTAAATTATCACTTTTATGAAATAATAATCAAATATATCAATTTATAGGTTTTTAAGGTCTCTAAACTCAAATTAGATGTCTAATTCAACATTTAACAATTACCGCTATGTGACACTGTTATGAATTTGTCCAAATTACAGATTAAAAAACTAATTATCATTAATTATTATTTATTATATTATTATTAATTAATTAATCGATACTAATTTATTGATTTATCAATTAAATTATTATATAATAATTAATTAATTCATAAATTAATAAATTTATCATCTCATAAAAGTGGTAATTTACGTCTTTTTATATTGGTTTTTTAACAACTACAACTTAAAGAAATGCATTTTCGACATGAAATTCGAAATCAGCAACCTTCAAAACCCAAATGCAAATATTTTCAGATTTTTTCTATTTAAATACCGGGAACTACGCTGAAAAGATTAAAACAACTTCAAATCCCCATTTAAACCGAATGTTAAACTTTAAGCTCTTACAGGAACCTCTTTTAATTCAATTGAAAAATTCTGAAAAAATTAACACAATTTTTTTTCCCCAAACTACACACGATTTTGAGCAGGAACCTCAAAAAAAAGAACTTTTTAAAATTAGCTGACACCCTAATGGGCAGTTATTAGAGTTTATGTGTTAGACCCTTCATGTTGATAGGGTTTTGGAATCAAAAAAGCAAAACATTAAATTCTGGTGAAAACGCAACATCAAATTTGTGAACAATTACATAACTTCCCTTATACTTCTTAAAGCTGGGGAAGTAAAAATAATTTTAGATATTTATTGTAATAAAAAAAATTCTGCCAATTGCAATCGAAATTTAGTATAACAATTCCAAAGTATCTAAGATACCTAAATACGTAAATTGGTTTCAGAGGGAGAGCAAAAATATAGTTCATAAATTGGGGAAGTACATTACCGGTGATTCATCGACTTAAAAAAAATCCCAGAATGAAAAACTTTTCTTTTTCTAAAAATATCTCTTTACATTCTCCTTGGAAGTTAACAAAAATAAGAGTTTTAGAGAAAGTACACAATGCCTAGTAATTATTTTACAACCACATCAAATCTTGGTATAAAAAATAATGAGTGAAGGAAAATACGTTAATGGTTACCTTCGGAGTACAACTTGTTTTAGTAACGTATGTTGTCTTATTTTGTTCTTCATCAAATGATTTCATATGTGTGGTATTTTCCTGTTTCAATTTACAACTAGAATATAATTAGAAGACATTTATCTCTAATTATCACAACGTAATGATGATAGCTCAAGAGATGGGTAAACTTCTAAACAATTTAAAATTATACAAAAATGAATATACTGATCAATATGAAATTTCTTCCCGCGAACCATGGTGAGACCATGCGACCAAAGCCCTACGCTCTAGCCCGCACGGCCACCAAGGTGAGACCATGCGACCAAAGCCCTACGCTCTAGCCCGCACGGCCACCATGGTGAGACCATGCGACCAAAGCCCTACGCTCTAGCCCGCACGGCCACCATGGCTCCATGGTTTTGAGTTAGAACCCCGTCTTTCATCCCCCACTTTCTGTTGACCGATTTCGCTGAAAATTGATAAATTGATTACATCGGCAATTATTAGAATTTTTGAGTTGAGGACCCCATTCCTTCTACCGGTGGATTTTGAATAAATTAGATATGCGTCTTTGACATGAGGTTTTGTATTTATATATGAAATTGTGTGTCAAAACATTCATTACATCGGCAGTTATTACAGTATTTAAGTTAAGTCAACGCTCTCCCTTCCGTGGATTTGTCTGAAAATCAATAGGTGTCGTCGATATGGGGTTCTGGATACCCATAAATAATTCCATGTCGATAAATTCATTCTATCAAGAGTTTTTGTGTTTACAGAAAGACAGGAATTCTTTTTTCTCATTTATAAGATCTGGGAATGAAATTCCAATGAAATCTCAACAACTAACTGAACAATCACATACTGGGGAAGTGGAAACGAAAGGAGGAACGGAAAGAGGAAACGAAGTAATTTTGACTAGGTTACGTATAAGGCACTCCAGGCTGACCCATGGATATCTGATGGCTCGGGAACCCCCTCCTCTTTGTCAGTGCTGCGGGGTCGGACTTTCTGTCAGACACATTCTAACTGAATGCATGGCATATAGTCCCCTTGCGGTGGATATTTCTGAAATTCTATCTAATAATAGCTCCCAAATTACCAAACTATTTCATTTTTTGCAATTCACAAACCTCTTATCTAAATTATAAAAAAACATTATCTTCATCACGTAGCCTTTCTATTCCGTATACAGCAATCTCGACCTTTATTATTATTAATCTGCGCCTCTCAAAATTAGCCCGCTAGGATCCCCACATATCTGGATCCATCAGGCATACATGACACTCGTGGTCGAAATGTCTTAAAGAAAAAAAAAAAAAAAGTGATTATCGTTCAAAAATTGTTTTATTTTACAACTGGTTTCACATATTCTGCATCATCAGGTTGAAGAAAAATAAGAGGAAAAAGGTGTGAGTGCGTGGTAACGGAAGTTTCCACGCACCCACCCCCTGGTTCCTCTTATTTTTCTTCAACCTGATGATGCAGAATATGCGAAAACAGTTGTAAAATAAAACAATTTTTGAACAAGAAGCGGAATTATATAAGGTTATATTGGCAATCCCAACTAAAGGAAAGATAAATGGGATTTGTTATTGTTATTTTATTATATTTGTTATTGTTACATTGTTTTATTTATCTTTTCTATATTTCACACATTGTGACCTGATGAAGGGTAACTTAAGAATGTGCAGAGATATGGTCGTCATAAAGATACTTCCGGAAGAGTTATATAAAAATATTTATCTTAATTTTTATTAAATTCAAAAATGTATCTATGTAGTATTATTATTTTTGTGCCCATTTTTTTTTTTTTCAAGTTTTTATTAATTAATTTTTTATTCATTTCATATTATTTTTTTAATAGTATTGTTAATATTAATTATATGTTTTTCAGACTCAAATAGTTATAGCTGTTTATGTATCTAATTTATAAGCTATCTTAATGTAAACATTTTTATGAGGTTACCTTGTTTTGGTATAACGGAAATAAATATTATTATTATTATTATGTGAAAATTATTATGTGAATATTTACAATCAGTAAAACTATAAGTAAATTTAATGAATGACATTAAATAAATATGAAAAAAAATTAAAACTATATACAACGAAAGCATATGATTATGTACAAAATAATAGGTAAAAAAAAAAATATATATATATATACATAATAAAATAATAATGATCTCTGCAATTTAAATAATAATAAATAACCAATCAGAACTAAATGTAATATCCGTCGTTAAGGTAATAGCTTTTTAGACATTTTATGGAAATGTTTTTTGAAATGAACTGTTCAGGAAAGTAGACGTACATAATTGACTTTTGAAACCGATAAAAAAAAAAATACCTAAAAGTACATTTTAATGTACTTTTTCTCCAATTCAATAATTTGTTTTACTTCTATTTTAACGATAGTCCGTTGTAGAAAAAAGTACAGATAAAGAGAGCAATTTACTAAGTTTTTAGAAGAAAGTGATTTTTGGTTTGCTCTCCAGTAAGGCAGTAAGAGAGACCGCAGATAGTAGCCACAATTTTACTTCTTACTTCCCCCCAGCTATATGAAGTACAGGGGAAGTTATAGAATCCGTCAGGAATTTCATGTATTCCAACTTTCTGGTCGATACATTTATCAAATCGGTCGATACATCGACAGTCATTGGGGTTTTTGAGTTGAGCCACCTCTGATCCCCCTTTCTTACTGCCGATTCCGCTGAAAATCGTTTTGAAGTTTTGTTCACACATATAATATTTTGTGTCGACGCATTCACGTGTTCCATATCCAAAAACATAATTTGATACAAAGCTTTCATTTTTATTTTTTTGGCAGAGTTCCTCCAAACCTTAAAGGTCAGTCCAATGTACGTTATTGTTTTATTATTTTTTTTTTTTTATTTAGACTTTTTTATACATTTATTTAAAACTGATATATATATATATATATATATATATATATTATTTTTTACCAGAGTGACGAAAGAGCGCTCTGGTAGTAGGCGATATGACCTCGTTGTTAAAGCCCGGGCATGAATCATAAAACCTAACCTAACCTATATTATTTTTCATATATTGTTATAGTTACATTGTTTCCTTTCTTTTCTATATCTCGCACATTGGGATCTGATGATGAGACGTAAGAACGTCCCGAAACATCGTTGGGATGAAAGCACTTCCGAAGAGCTTTTTTGAAAAATAGTTATCTTAATTTTTATTAAATTGAAAAATGGGTCTACTTATTATAAACGTATCTTGTACTAATTTTGTTTATGTACCTACTCATTTTTTTAAAATATTTATTTGTTCAGTTTGTTTTTATTAATTTCATTTTACTTTTTTTAATAGTTTTGTTATTACTACTAACCATAGGTGTATTATACTCAAGTCGTCTTACTCAATACATGGGAGAGGAAGGTATTGAGGAAGATATACGGCCCTACTCCAGAGGGGGATGGATGGAGGATACGGACCAATAGGGAGCTGAGGGACCTGTACAAGAGCCCAGACCTGGTGGCCTCAGTGAAGCAGGGGCGGCTCCGATGGCTGTGGCATTGACAGAGGATGGAGCCAGACAGATTGCCGAGGACGATACTGGAGGGACACCCGGGAGGACAAAGAAGAAGAGGTAGACCCCGCTTACGTTGGCTGGAGGACGACCTCAGAACGATGGGTGTGAGAAGATGGAGACGGGAGGCCGAGGATAGAGTAGAATGGCGGAAGATTGTTGCGGAGGCCCAGGTTCTACAAGGACCGTAGAGCCAGGGAAAGTAAGTATGTAAGTCTCTGAACACGAAAACTTCAGATAGAGTGAATGTATCGTCATGAAAGTGTATATGTGTATCCACAACCCTATAAAGTCAACAGCTCCTAAACTTCGGCCAAATCGGTCAAAGGGAAGGGGGAGGCTTAACATAAAAACTACAATATCTGCTGTTCTAATGAATGTATAGATAGAAAATTTCATATGAAAATTCAAAATCTCATAAAGATTAAACATATTTAGATGTTGATTAGCGACTGTAGATTCTAATTGTAGGAATATTGAGGGTTAGTCAAAGATGGAAGAAAACAGGCAACACTATTCAAACGCCAACGTTTCGATATATTTTATATCATCATCAGGGCCTACAAATATGGGGGAATCTAGATTAGAATCACACTTAAACAACGTTAGTGTGTTGATAAACATTACTGAACGTTAAAATAGACATTGTAACAAGTTAAAAATTGAACCTGACTTACTATGAATACATTACTAAACATTAAAATTAAATATAGATATATTCTTAACCATAAACATGAATGTACACTAATACAAATTAAAATTAAATATGAATACATTACTAAACTTAAACATTACTAATCATGGAAATATACAAATAGGTAGAACATAATAAAGAGTAAAAATTAAACTGACTTACTATGAATAAGCAGGGTTGGGGAGAAGGCATGTACACTGGATGGAGTCTTATATTGCAATGAAATGGTACAATAATACAGGGGTGCTGAAGGAACCAGGTACAGGAAAACCCCGTCATAAATGTCACATTCCAGCCAGAAATGTTGAAAGTAATATAAATATAATGATTGAAATTGGAGAAATATGGTGTCTGCTTTGGCTAAGTAACCTTTTAATTAACAATTACTAAGGTTGTTGATGTCTGTATACTCTAATACACATACATAGATAATAAATATAGATAATATAGATATTGGAGACAGAACTAGTCTAGCTAAGTAAATTGGCACAATTACCTACTTATTAAACATATAACTATTTATTCTGACTTTATGTATCAACTAATAAATATTGATTATAACTGTTGAAGAGACGGTTTAAAGTAGGGAAGGGAAGGGTCACAGACTCGAGGCCACCCACACTAAACACTCATCCTAAGTATGTCTCATCCAATGCACCGGGTGGAGACACCGAACACCGGATATAGACGAGAGGCCTGTCCGGCATGTATATGAGGGTGCCCGCCATCACAGACTGCTTTGTCAACCCCACCCTCAGCCCTTAGTAAGATGACACTTTGAGGAACTAAACAGGCAAAGAGGGATGTTTCCCTTTAATAATGAAGCTGACTGGAGTCAGGCCCTCAGACAGAATTATCAAAGGTTAAATAAAGTTGATGGGGCTAAATATGACTGGGGTATTGTACTGTGTATTGGATTCTTTGATTTGATACCCCACTCGATAGGTGCTGATGGGGTATTAATTGAGGCTCACTGAGGTCAGACCCAAAGACAGAATGATCAAAGGTTAAGGTGCAGACTGGGGTTAAGGCTGAGTTTTCATCAAAACATTTTTTTGTTTTCCGACCGCCTGATTTCAAAAATGAAAAAAGCCTCAAGAACAATTTCCTTTTCCGTAGTCGGAAAAAAAAACAAAAAAAATACAATATATATATTTAAAATCGTTTTTCTAAGCCCTTTAATTGGATTAATCAATTAACATTTCGCTCCCCCTTCCAAACCAATCAACCGTTTGCGCTAATATTCAACAGTTGGCTTACATAAGGGCTCCTAAATCCACATATTAAATTTTGTGTCGATAAATTCATTAAAACGGCAGTTATTGGTTTTTGAATTGAGTCCCTTTCCTTCAGCCGATATCACTGAAATTCCACACGTTATGTCCTCATTCGGTTTTGACAGTAAATATGAAGTTTCATGTCGATACATTCATTATATCAGCAGTTATTGGGGTTTTTGAGTTGAGCCTATCCCCTAATCTTCTCCTTCCCTTTAGTAGATTTGTTTGAAAAACAATAGGTGTCGTCGTTAGAGGGTTTTGGAGTCACATATAAAATTTCATGATTATACATTGGAAGTTATCGTGTTCACAGACATAATTTTGTTTTTTTGTTATTTGAATTCTAGAGGTTGGAAAACGTGAAATCCAGAGGGCTTGAGGGACCTAGAAGACCCTTCATATAGATATGAATGGTCTAGCGATGCTCGTATTTCTAAGCTACAAATACAGTTTTGTTTCGTTGCATTTCTTATGAAAGAACTTCTTTGTAAAGTTCTAAACAACATTTGATTGGATGAGGGATATGCATTTCCGCGCGGGGATTTAACAATGTTTCCCTTTCAGACCCCGATCAGATAAGACTGCACGACATCCACTGATGAAAGCAATAAACCCCAGACTATTTGTTATGTTCCTCTGTTCTATCATCGCTACCAACATTAATAACTAACTAACCCTCCCGTCGTGACAGGATCCTTAATTGATATTAAACATCTATTCTACTGCCTGCGCAGCAAATGGAAGTAGAACGTAGTATGGTTTAAAGAACCTTGCACGATATTATCGCGATCATATATCACAAATATCTATCAAAAAGGTGTGAGCATCGAACTAAACCATCGATGTTCGCCATCGAATATAATATCGGTTATGTTACTTTTGTCTCCCTCTCCAAAACCAGTTGACCGTTTGCGATAATATTCAATAGTTGACTTACATAGGGGCTCTTAAACCCTCATACTAAATTTTGTTTCCATAAATTCATTACATCGGAAGTTATTACGCTTTTGAATCGAACTCCTCCCCCTTATTCTTCGGCCGATATCACTTAAAATTAGTAAGTGTCGTTCTTATTAGATTCTGAACTCACATATGAAATTTCGTGTCGATACATTCTATGAGCAGTTATTAGAGTTTTTATGTTAAGGCTCATCCCTAATCCCCCCTTCCCTTTAATCGATTTGGCTGAAAAACAATGGGTGTAGTCGTTAGAGGGCTGTGGATTCAACAATAAAATTTCCAAATAGACAGCATTTTTTTTTTCATATTTGGAATCTAGAGGTCGGAAAACATGAAATTCCGTTGAAAACTCCGCATCGAATTTTTCACCAATTACATATTTTCTTCTTCACTTCGTATAGCTGGAGAAGTAAAAAGATCATTGGCAACAATTTTGCAAGCTTTTATTTATTAGCTTTTTGAAAATATTTAAGGAATCAGTACAAAGAGTAGTTTTAATTTTTCCAAAAAATCAACAAAATTACAAATGAATAACAATGGTCTCAAAACCATTCGGTGGCAGGACATCTATACAGAAACATGTTTTTTCTTCAATTGCCCCCAAAAAACCTTATTTTTAAAAATAATTAAGTAATATCTTATCCAAATTGTTAAAGACTCATTAGCCGGGCACACACGTGCGGACTATTTTTCCGTAACGGGGGACCTGATTACAGCTGTAGCTACTGCGTGGCTCACACACGCAAGTATGTGAAAGTAACAATCACTGTTACAGAGTTCAGTGATGAGGATGCCAAATAGCTCTGTAGTGATTTTAGACTTGACTAAAAAAAATTTTAGTCAAGTCTAAAATCACTGTAGCATGTCACTGTTACTTGGCTGTAGGTCAACATAGCTCAGTCTTCAGTTAAATTCACTTCCAGATAGCATTCGTCTTTCACAGCTTGTAAAATAAAATATAGTCTGACCTCTCACAGATTTCAATAATTTTTGCTAGCCGGCTTTCTGGGCCCGCCCTCATCATCAGGCGTCTGATCAAACTGCCTGATGATGAGGGCAACCTCGAAAGCCTGCTAGCAAAAATTGTATTCTACAACCTGTGAAATAATCACTTCTCGAATTACAAAAGTCGTGTGAAAGTCCGACAACATTCAGTATATAGAAAATTATATGCTTTTTACTTCTGTATATTTAATTTTTGAAAAAAAATTTCTGTTTTCGATTTAAAAAAAATTGTAAAAGCAACAGAAGTAATGAGGGGAGTGAAACATTTACGAACTAGTGTAAAAAATACGCCGGGAATATACGATAGAATTTAAAAACTCAATGGGCAACTTTGAGCGGTATAATCATCCTCTGGCGATTTACAGACGTTGTGGTCCATCCCTAGCGAATTCTCGAAACAAAAATCATTTGTACAACTAACAAAAATTGTTCATTTTTAGTTGGTTGTCATCAATGACAATAAAACGAACTACGTACTTCGGGGGCGTGTCTTCAATGAGTTACCTGTAAATGATGTACTGATCGCTTAACGTCCCATCCGAAGGACAGCATGCTCAAGTTTTTTCAACTCCCATATAAAAAACCTAAGGGCCTCAGCCGGGTTTCGAACGCATAATACTACTGAGCTACCAGCGCCTTCACATTTCCATGTTGCTGTTGTCTGTAAGCGAGTTCAGTGAAAAAGGTTGGCTAGTGAGTAGCCAGCCGGGTAATATAAAATAAATAAATGATGTCATTTAGTGACAATCTGCTTACACAGCCAACAGATAACAGGCTATAACAAACAACTGTCGCAACTATTGCCGTGGTTATTAACGACGGGCTATCTACGCGTTGTAAACATCCACAGTTAGTCGGCGGGAATAAAGAATTAAAGGCAGTTAGACTTTAGAGGCAATCACGAGCCAACATCGTGCGTTTGACAAGGCAACATACGTTCTAGTCCCTTCCTCCAACTCAACATTTCCAGCGAATCCATGAGATAAATATCATTTCACAGTTTGTAAAATAAAATATAGTCTGACCTCTCACATATTTTATTAATTTTTGCTAGCCGGCTTTCGAGGTTGCCCTCATCAGGCAGTCTACAAAACAAACATAATTTAGCAACAAAGAAACAGGCACAAACTTCTTTTGGTTAACATTCATAAAATATTGTGGTAATAATATATTAAATAAATATAAATAAATTAAATTAATAAAAAGTAACCGAAATAAAATTGACATGAAGCGTTTAAAAATAAACATAGCTGATAAAATAATTTTGAAAATAACATAATTTAAAATTTTTTAATAAATAAGATTTAACAAAATTAAAACAACCCTTATTAGGCGTTTTGAGTTATGCCCCCTCTTCTTTTTTTTCCCCATTTCATCAATTTGGTCAAGAAAACTGATAAGGTCGGCGTCATAGGGTTCTGAATTTACATATGAAATTGTGTGTCAATACATTCATTTACATCAGCAATTATTAGACTATTTGTGTTAAGCCCCGCTCTAATCCTCCTTCTCCCTTCGGCCGATTTAGCTGAAAATCAATATGTGTCGTCGCTATGGGACTCTGGATACAAATTAAAATTTCGTGTCGATACATTCATTTTATCGGGAGTTATCTTGTTCACAAACACATAGACTGGCTATTTTATTTCATTTTTTGGAATTAGGGGTTCCGGTTAAAACTCTACATCGAATTTGTGACCGATAACATAACATCCCCTATACTTCGTATAACTGAGAAAGTAAAACGAATAACAAAAAAACATAAAACATTTTCGACGTGTATAAATAAAAATAAGTGTTGTAATTTTCTTCTTATAACCAAACTTTTCATCAATGAAATGTTTTTATTCTTTTAAATTGAACCATTATTGGATAACTGAGAATAGAATAGCTTTCTCAGCGTAATATTCTGTTTTTCAAAACGATAAGTCAGAAATTTGAAAAAATATATAGCTGATGCCACGAGGACAATGTCCTACTTCTAAAAAGGTTGAATATAAATTTAAAAAAAAACAAGATAACTTGTAGAAAATGTTTTAGTGGTGATGTTTGTACAATGGACTGATAACATCATGACAAGAACGGCAATCCCATCAAAAATAACCAGAGAAGTTAAGTAAGACAACCGCACCTTTGTTGAACGAATACCATACTCATCATTTTATAAGGATATACAAATTGGAAACATCGGTTGGTAACAGTGCTCGCTTCCCGGCTGGTATGGCTGATAATCTATGGGTGTTTTAATTAGGTAATTCTCAAAACAATTTCATGAAGATGCATACCTTTTATTTTTTTTTCTTTCATAAGGATTTTTTTCCCCTGAACACGTTTTGATAATTTTCGTGATGCGCATGTGATTGAAACTTAAAAAAAAAAGGAAATCGGGCGAAAACCTTTCCAAAAATGACACCTCGAAATCCAATTTTTTAGATGTTTGCTTGATTTACGCGAAAACGGTTAGGCGAATCGAAAAACTGTTTGTTACCAAAAACGTTGCTTATTAAATGTCGTAACTGTCAAAATAACCCCGGATATGAGTTTACGGATCAGTAAGAACAAAGTTATAGTGCCCTAAAGAAAGTACAATAAATTTCCGAAAATATTTCCAAGTGATGTTATATTTCTAAGTAATTGTAACGCATGGTAACGAAATTCAAAAAAACAATTTTTTTTGTAGATTTCATGAAAAATAATTGAAAATTAAGAAAAAAAAAAAAAACCCATAACAGGGCTTGTACCAACACATACACTTTTGCACACTGTTCCTCCCCCTCCCCATCTCTAAATCATTTCGTACTAGCGTTACTGGATATGCGAAAATCACTCAGAACAACGCTCTTCAATGAAACAAAGAAAGCCGCTAAGGCCAAGAGATTACTTTCGTATAACCAGTGATGCCAGTACGTAATGATTTTGAAAGGGGAAGAGATGATCTGTAAACATGTGATTGCTCAGAAAGTGCTGTTGTGAAAGGTCCTTCTATAATCCCCCCCACCCCATACTCTTAGGCCGATTCGACATATTAAATATCGTGTCGATATATTCATTCTATTGGGACTTTCCGTTAGACGTACACAGACATTTGTTTATTTTCGGTATTTTTTCAACGGATTACGTAATTTCCCTGTTCGTCCCCTCAATAGGGATCACGAAGTGGCGGGCATTCTAGGAATGGGCTTTGCGGAACGGAGACTCACCTTGGCGCGAACAACCAGGTTGTCGACAGTCAAAAGAAGTGATTAGAGGGCCCCTGGAAGCGCTGGCCTTCCACCTTATCTTGTTATCTAATCATATATTATCTATATTCTAAAAAAATCTTCTATGATCAAATCTTTGCGAAAATGCGCAATCTCGTCCGAGCATATACCCAGGAAGTGAGTCGCCGTTTCGTCTTCTCTACGTCTGTCACAAGTGGGACCGTCATTGACTTCTGGAGTGCGTAGGTGTCTATTGAGCCGTGTCCTGTGAGAACTTCTGTTAGTTACCGAAGCTCGCCCCTTTTGTGGTTCAGGATCTTATCCTTCAACACCTTGGAATCCCCAGGAACATCTTCAACTCCCTGCCTGCGGTTATTTATCTCCTTGAATGATCCAAAAGGTCTCCAGTCCACCTTTTTATCCGGGTTCGGTATGCCTCCCGGGATATTCCTATTACTTGTTCTGGACCCACCTAGGGTTTCTAGGTTTATATATACCTAAGATACCTTATTTTTTTGGGGGTAGCGCCAGCGCTGTGGAGGCTATAACATCTGTTGTATAGGTGGCCTAACATCACCCAAAATCCTTGTCATGATGAGCAGATGTGCCACACTCCATAACCTGTCCAGGTAAAATAAACTTAAGCACGCCGTCCTTCGGATGGAACGTTAGGCGATGGTACCGAGCCTGTACGATGTCATGTATTCGTTAAAGACCCCTGTCCTAGGTGAAAAAAAATGTAGGGTAAAATAATTTAGGACTCCCAAAGTAGAGTCGGTCTCATGTCCACCAGAGTGACGAAAGAGCGCTCTGGTATTAGGCGATAGGACCTCGTAGTTAAAGCCCGGGCAAGAGTCATAATAGCTACTATATCACCATTAGTAACTCGAATACAACACTAGACAGAAGTAAATCTCCCAGTTTAGTGAAAGGGGTTTTTGGGGAATGAGGATTTACACGTAAATATTTATTAAAGTTTTTTTCTTTTTCGAAATAGTTTTTCGAGAACTTTAATTTTTACGTAGATAGACATTATGCTTTCAAACCCAGCAGTAATTATAGCTAGAAAGTTTTTTTTTTTTCTTGCCCAGCTATTTTGTTCTCGTACAAACATAACGGGTTATTATAACATCGTAAGCAGCAATCATGAGCTCCGTCAGAATCTCGAGTTAAATCAAAGATAATTACTGAACTGACCAAAAAAGAAAAGTTTTCGGTGAATCGCGGGCAATGTACTTCCCCAGTATGAATTAATTATGTTATCGCTCTCCCTATAAACCAATCGATCGGTAGTTTTTAGGAAATATGAAGATGGCTGATGTAGTGAGAAGTGATTATTTCACAGGTTGTCAAATAAAATATAGTATGACCTCTCACAAATTTTTATTAGAAATAGCTAGCCGGCTTTCGAGGTTTCCCTCATCATCAGACAGTCTACAAAAAAAAACCATCCTTAATATAATATAAAGGCAAAAAAGATAAATATATTAAATTGAAAAAATTTAAAAAAATTTTGAAATAACCATACCATAAATAATTTTATAATAAAATAAATAAATAAAACAATTTAAAAACTTTAACAATTTAAAATATCATGGATGGGGCAGACGAGTTATTCCTGTCCACCATCTGAGTCACAACTGGGAGAACGGTGTACGTGAGACTGGATAACCTATCCCCTCTCTAGAGTTGAGGAGGAGCGACTATCCCTTCCTCCTTTCCAATTTAATTTTTTTAATTTTTTCAATTTAACATATTTATCTTTGTTGCCTTTATATTATATTAAGGATGGTTTCTTTTGTAGATTGCCTGATGATAAGGGAAACCTCGAAAGCCGGCTAGCTATTTCTAATAAAAATCTGTGAGAGATCATACTATATTTTATTTGACAACCTGTGTAGTTTTTAGGGTTTTTGAGTTGAGCCTCCTCTCCTTTTCTGGCGATTTGACTGAAAATCCATGGGTATAATCCTCAGGAGGTACTGGATAGACATAAAAAATTTCGGGTTGATACTTTCATTTTATCACACGTGTGTTCACAGACACACAGACAGATATTTTTTTAAATTTTTGGAATCTGAGGTTCGGAAAATTAAAAAAACTGCATTGAAAAAGAAAACGCAACATAGAATTTCTGACAGATTACATAACTTTCCCAATACTCCCCTCTGTATAGCTGGAGAAGTCAAAACTATAAATAGATAGATTTTTGTATGTTTCTCCAGAGATAGCCGAGCAGGGAGGCAGAGGAGATGGAAGAAGACAAAACCCGTGTGATCGTGTAACACAGGGGTCGACAACCTTGCCGCGCTTGCGCTTTCAGGTGCGGCCCATATAGGTATTCAAGCACGCGCCTAATTAATGGTATCAGTTATATTATATTAAACTTCATGATTCATAAAAATGTCGTCGGTGAATAAACAACAATGGACATCCCCAGCACGAATTAATGAACTATGTTGTCGCTCTCCCACTAACAACCATTTGGGTAAAAATACATACTTTCGAAGGGATTTGAACTTAAATTTAAATTTCGTATTAATAATATAGGTTAGTTTCATGACTCATGCCCGGGCTTTGCTTACGAGGTCATATCGCCTACTACCAGAGCGCTCTTTCGTCACTCTGGTGGAGATGAGCCCGACTCTACTGTGGGAGTCCTAAATTTTGCCTACCCTAAATTTTTATTCACCTAGGACAGGGGTCTTTAACGAGTACCTGACATCGTACAGGCTCGGTCGGGTTTCGAACCCACGATCTTGAGCTCAGAAGGAAAGCACGCATACCACTGAGCTATCGGCGCCCCCTACCAATTTACTTATCAATATTATTTTATATTATGTATTTTATAAAATTATAATTGTTTTTAAGAAATCTTATCATCGTGTATGATGTATAAAATTACACACATTTTAATTTTTAATAATATATTATAAAACTAATTATATTAATTTGTATAAAAACAGTGAAGTAACTAAATTAGTAAATAAATATATGAAGTCGCATTTTGTTTTAAAACAACCAATGAGTGGAAAACAAAAGACGACAATCAGCTGTTCTAATTAGAGTGGACCAGTCTATGTTGAGGAGATGAGATGTGAAGGTGGACGGACAGTCTAGGAGTGAGAAAAGTGTTTAGGCTTAAGTAAATTGATTGTGATTAATTGGAGTTTTTAATTGGAGATTTAAGATGCGCAAAGGAGGTACTTTTATTTATTTATATATTTACATAATATATAAACCCAAAATAACTTTTGATATATGTAGTTTTAAGTAATTAGTTTATAAGATTTTTCTTGAAAATTAATTTCATGTTTTTTTTCAATACATATTTAGCTCGGGAGCCATGGTGGCCGTGCGGGCTGGAGCGTAGGGCTTTGGTCGCATGGTCTCACCATGGTTTGCGGGTTCGAATCTCGTCCGGAAGTGAGTTGTATTTCGTAGATAGAACTCCCTCCCGGGGCCATGGATGTCGTAAATAACTAGATAACAGCACCATTATAAGAATCATGCATATATTATAATATGCATCGTACATAAGACCAAAAAAATATATATATATTTAGTTAATAAATTTATAATATAGATTTAAGTGAATAAACACAAATATTTGTTCTCTAAATTCTATGCAATTCATTTTCCCTGTTGGCCCAGTAAGATAAATTAAAAACCTTTGGATTAGATTTAACATTTTTGCAAAATTTAGAAAAACAATATGGCATCTCCTTAGAAATCCAAATGAAAAGTTTGTTAATTGAAATTTTTTTAAAAAATACGTGCACTTTCTTCAAAATTGCACGTCTTGAACTTTTGATATTTTTTTGGAGCCCTTTTGGGAAATTACTGTAGAAATAAAAATTTAGTAAAAGACCAGAAATATAATTTCTACAGGAAATGTGGTCATTTTTATTTAATTTTATTAATTCAATTATTTATATATTTTTTAATTTTAATTTTACATATATTTTTAATTATCACACGTGAGATATGGCCTTGTAGGATTCTGGATACACAGATACAATTTCGTGACGATACATTAATTTTATCAGGAGTAAATATGTACAAAGTCACACACAGGAATTTTTACTCCCCCAGCGATAAGAAGCATAGGGGAAGTTATGCAATAGGGAACAAATTCGAAATTGAATTTTCACCGTAATTTCATGTTTTCTGACACCCTGATATCAAAAACAAAAAAATTAAAAAAAACAATTCTGTGTGTTTGTGTGCGTCTGTGAACCAGATAACTCCCGATAGAATACATTTATCGACACATGAGTCACACAAAACAAATAAATGATGCGATTAATGAGAGGGATTTGTAGCCATAAAACCCAAGGCAATTATCACGGCACTTCGTTGCTATCTAAAACGCCCAGAAAGATTTATTATTAAAACTAAAAAAAATATTTTCAACACTGGGATGAGATCAGTAAGTTCACTTTTTCTGAATGGGCGCCCAACCGAAACGTGATCGTGACTGACGAAGGTTGATCAGAGAAGTGAAACCCGAGTTATATCTCTTATCTGAGTTGTTTGTCAAGTTTTGTCAATGCTTTGAAATCCGATCAAAAATTTTTGTTAGGTGCAAACAATTAGTCAATTTTGGGAGCCATGGTGGTCGTGCGGGCTTTGGTCGCATGATCTCACCATGGTTGGCGGGTTCCAGTCGAAGTGAGTTTTATTTCGTAGATATAACAGATAACACAATGGTATGGCTAATATACATTGTACATAAGGCCAAATAAAAAATAAATAAAAATAAAAATATATAAAAAAAATTATTGTTTCCCGTAAAATTTTAAGGGACAATTTTGTTTTGACAGGCTCAGGACTGCCATTTAATGTCTCTACTCCTCAAGTTTGCTTCCTCAAGTTTTTTTTTTTTCGAGCATTCTTCCCTGGAATTCCATTTAAATACGGAACTCAGATGTTGAAAAGGGAAGTAAAATTTCCGTTTAAAACCCAGTAGAAATTAAAATTTTTAATTCATCTATCATCTATTCGACATGACACAGGCTCAGGACTGCCATTTAATGTCTCTACTCCGAAAGTTGGCTTCCTCAAGTTTTTTTACCACCCAGATCAAAACTGATGGTTGAACCCACGAACTTGAGTGCAGTAGGTAAGCACGCTATCTCATAGAAAATTATAAAAGAGAGCAATTGCATAATTCTTTGTGATTATTGTCGAAATGTCAACATTTTTCCAAGTGCGCATTACGTAACAAACTCATTCTTAACATCTTAACAATAATTTGTAAATACTTTTGAACAAAAAAATCCATTATTCCTCACACTAATTATTTTGCAATGAAAGTTTATGAGCCAGAAAATATTTATTTTCTTGCTACGATAAAAATTTATTTGTACCTTTTTTTCTCACGATGTAAAAATTCACGTAACACTGAGATTAATTGTTCCCACTTACGTAATAATTTAAATCAATACTTTATTTCATTGGATTTTATTTTCCCAGCCTCACGAAGTTGTGTAATCGATCAGAAATTGACTTTTCACCGGAAAAAAATGAATAAAAACATCGAAGAGAGAAATGAGAAGTGGCTTAGCTCAAATGGGTGTTTCAAGACGTCATATTAGGACAGTTTTCATGTACCTCGGAAACCTGGCGACTTACGAAAAATCGTATTTTATTGCTAAGTTAACTTATTTCTACCTAAGTTCATTGTTACAATAGTTTCTGAGTTAAGAGCGCTCGTAGACTTCTAGTCATATACATACAGTTTACGCATTCCCTCCACACCAATTGACGGTCAGAGCTAAAAATCAACCTTGTCTTACAAACGGACATGTGATTCCTTGTATTGAATTTTGTGTCAATACATTGATTACATCGGCAGTTATTAGGGTTTATGCATTGAGTCCCAACTTCTTATCCCCCCTTTCCTTTGTGCAATTTTACTGAAAATTAATAGGTGTCGTTCTAATGAGCCTATGGATACATATATAAAATTTCGTTCGAAGGGAAGGGGGGTTCAGGGGTGGGGCTCAACTCAAATACCCTGATTGCCAATGATATGATTTAGTATGCGAATTCAAAAGCCGCTATTTAAGTTAAATATTGAATTTTAGCCTAAAACCTAATTGATAAATTCGTGCTGGGAAACAAGGTGAGTCACCGACAACTTCTTTGTGACCTGAACTTTAACCTGATGATTAGCCTGGTCACCTTTCGACAGAGTTACACAACTCTATCTATACTAGGCTCAGTGAACTGTTCTTACCTCAGATACTTCGTTGGGTAACTACTTCCTATATAGAAAAGGTTTCCTGGAAGGTTAGGTTAGGTTTTATGACACATGCCCGGGCTTTAACTACGAGGTCATATCGCCTACTACCAGAGCGCTCTTTCGTCACTCTGGTGGACATGAGCCCGACTCTACTGTGGGAGTCCTAAATTTTGCCTACCCTAAATTTTTATTCATCTACGGTAGAGGTCTTTAACGAGTACCTGACATCGTACAGGCTCGGGACCATCGCTTAACGTCCCATCCGAAGGACGGCGTGCTTAAGTTTATTTTACCTCCCAGATAAAATAAACTAAGGGCCTCGGTCGGGCTAGGAACCCACGACCTTGAGCTCAGAAGTCAAGCACGCATACCACTGAGCTACCGGCGCCCTCGTTTCCTGGAAGGTATAACCATATTTTAAAATGTGTGTGGCTTTCCAGTAATACTCTTCGTCGCCAATGATCGCAATGCATTCTATAGACTTGTTTAAAAATTCATTACCTGTATAAGACCAACCAAGAAGAATAAACTTTCTTAAATACAAAAATAAAAATATATGTGATGTGGACATTACAGGAGTTTCTTATGCCAACCACGCTTACGGATCACTTTCTCGCTGTACAAAGAGACAACATGAAATGATTTTGAGAAGGAGATGCAAGACAGAGTGATCTGTAAGCGTTGTTGGTATAAGAAAGTCCTGTAATCGTCACATTACTTATTATTTACTTAATTTTCATAATTTTTCAAAAACTACCTACTTAACCATATTTTGAACTTCGTTGCTATGAGTACTTAGAAAATTACTTAGATATACCCCCCGGCCCGCCATAACCTTACATAAGCACTAGCCAGATCCCGAGCTCCCTCGACAGAGACGGGTGATGTTGCACAAACGCAAGGTGCACCCGACACATTAGAGAGCAATAAAGATAGTAGATATATTCTTTATTGCACTCTGACGGTCATCTGACCAAGAGGTCGTCTTTGGTACAAGATTTTTCATTCTCTAATTATTTGTATATACCTATGTAGTATATTTATAAATAAATAAAGACTTAATAATAATTTAAAATATATATATATTTTTTAAAATATATATATATATATTCTTTATAGACATTTAGTTTACATTCTTCCAGGGGCTATGACTTTTGTCGTATTGATTCTATCTCAAATCTGAGGACTTATTAGCGATTGGAAATTTTATAAGGAACATTTCTGAGTCACCGCCAATTTTTTTACACTCTTTATGGCGCTGTAACTTTGGTGATAGAGGTCCTATCTGAGGACACATGGGCGATTGGAAATTTAATAAGGAACATTTTCGGGAAGGAATAATTTTTCAATAGGACTAACAGTTTTCGGATAAATCAAGAAAACTTTTTCTATTACGCCAAAAAAAAAGTCACATGTGATGGTGGGAACGAAAAAAAATAGGCAAAATAAAAAATGAAATAACTTGGTATAGAAAATGTAGGAAAAACTTGAAAAGATCCGTACTTATCTATTACCGTTTGTTTAAATTGAGGAAATTCGTTGCGGCCATCAAATGAACCGTAACGGTCAAGTGGGTGTTCATTCCGGTCCTTTACATTATCAAGGAGAGACCAAACTAAATTCGTTTCACTGGTAAACGTTTGTTTATCTTATTTTACATTAAAACAACAAATTTATATACATAAATGTATATCTATATATACAATGTCAGGTACTCTTTAAAGACTCCTACCCTAAGTGGATAAAAATTTAGGGTAGACAAAATTTAGGAGTCCAATAGTAGAGTCGGACTCATGTCTACCGGAGTGACGAAATAGCGCTCTGGTAGTAGGCGATATGACGTTGTTAAAGCCCGGGCAAGAGTCCTAATAACCAATTAAGTGTATTTATGTATATTAAATTATTTTTTTATACCTTCAGTATATTTCTTATCCATTACATACATAAATTCATTAAAAATCCGAAATCGAGTTTTCAACGGAATTTCAAGTTTCTGTTACCTGAACACCTTTTGAACATTCCCGCGATGATTTCTGTCTGTGTGTATGCAATTCGAACTTTGTGAGCGTTCTAAGTCAGATACAATTGTAGCAATTAATCTGAGATTTGACATGAAAATGTGCAAACTTAGTTAGATCTAATTAGATTTTAGCCAAAATCAGACGAAAAATAAGCCACGTTTTTTTCGGGGCCTTCGAACATTTTACAAGAATATCGCTTGTATTATTTATTATTTTTAAGTTATTGTTATTTAATAATTATTAATTTTATTACTTCAATTATTGTTTATTATTTATATATTTATAATTTATTTAACAATAATTTCTTTATCACGTTCTATTTAAGTTTCTTATAATAAATACAATATTATACAATGTAAAAAGAAATATAGAGTATCTATATATTCATGTGTATCTCAGAGTAAAGAAAATGAAGTCTTTAGTGAATCTCCGGCAATATATTGAAGAAGGAATTAATCAATTAAGTTATCAGCCTCCCTTCAAACCAATCAACCCTTTGAACTAAAAATCAATAGTTGACTAAAATAGGGACTTCTGAATCCTCATACTAAATTTTGTACCGATACGTTCATTACTTCGCGGGAAATTGGAATGTGTCGTCCATATGGAGTTTTGGGTACACATATAAAATTTCATATCAATACATTCATTTTGAGAATCAATAGGTCGTAAAACATGAAATTCTAGTGAAAATTCAACATCGAATTTCTGACCGGTTACATAACTTCTCCTATACTTCGTATAGCTGGAGAAGTAAAAATATATGAAACTATGAAGGAGAATAAATGACACAGCGTCTGATTCCTATTCCTGCGCACCGCATGACTGAGCCCACAGACATTGACCACAACCTCGGTTCGAAACCATATCCTTCCTTCCGAGACATTTCCTCTCTCTCAAGCCAATAACTTAAGTTTTCATTATTCATCACAAATAAATAAATTAACTGAAAGTTAGTCGAATTTTATGATTAACACAGCCAATATTAATTCAACTATTATTATATATTGAAATGAGAAAAAGTAAAGGTCCAACAAAGATTTATAGAGAAATTATTAATAATAATATTTTTAGAAAATAGTAATAATTAAAGGAATAGCAAAAAAAAATATGTTAATTCAAGCTGGAATATAGGAGGCTGAGACTAACCTAACTCTAAATTTGGTATTCTCCATTCCCATTTATCTTAAATCAATAAAAAAATATTAAAAGAAATACAGAATCAAATTATGTAATTAATATTATTTTAATCGATATTTGTTTGTAATAAAACAGAGCATTTTCATGTGATATTTTAATATTATGTTTAATTATGTTTCTTGTTTCAAAAATTATAATTGTTTTTACTATTTATAACATACGAACATTTATTAAATAATATTTAATTCATGAATAAACATAATTATAGAACTAATTCCTTTCTGCTGTCTCCTTGGTCGGGTTTCGAATCTTAGATCTTGAGCTCAGTAAGCAAGCAGGCATACCACTGAGCTATCGGCGCCCTCTGTTTCATTTTATTTATTTATTACCACACAGTTGAGCAAGCTCTCCCCCTCTCGTTCGGTCCTTCCATTCGATCGATTTAGCTGAAATGCGGTAGGGGTTGTACTTGTAAATTTGGACTTTGGACATTCTAATGACGAACTTTCCAGCAAAAACAGCGCAACAACCCATCATGCCATTACAATGGCAGTTATTATCCCTTTGGCCAATTTGGCTGAAAATTAATAGATGTCGTTAATACAGAGTTCTGGATAAACATATAAAATTTCGTGTTGACGAAAGACCCACAGACAGAGACATTAACAGACTTTTTTTTCATTTTTGGAATCAGCGAGGTCAAAAAACATGAAATACCGATGAAAACTCCGCATCGAATTTTTGACCGATTACATAACTTCCCCTGTACTTCGAATAGCTGTGGAGGTAAAATTGAACAATAATCTAGTTTCTGACTACTAAATTCTTACCAAACTGTACTCATACGTCATATAATGTAAACCAGAATAACTTCTTTTCAAAAATATTGTTTATTCTACAAAAATGTTATACTCTCTTAACCAGCCTTAGTTTATAACTAAACCAAACGATGGTTTAATGCCGAAATAGCTATTATAATGAGTAAATTAGGATATACAGCTAGTATAATGAGTAAATTAGGATATACAGCTAGTATAATGAGTGAAATAGACAAAAAACAGTTTCATTTTAGTTAGTTATTATGACTCATGCCCGGGCTTTAACTACAAGGTCATAACGCCTACTACCAGAGCGCTCTTCCGTCACTCTGGTGGACATGAGCCCGACTCTACTATGGGAGTCCTAAATTTTGTCTACCTACCCTAAATCTTTATTCACCTAGGGTAGGGGTCTTTAACGAGTACCTGACATTGTACAGGCTCGGGAACATCGCTTAATCCCATCCAAAAGACGGCGTGCTTAAGTTTACTTTACCTCCCAGATGAAATAACTAAGGGTCTCGGTCGGGTTTTGAACTCGCGACCTTGAGCTCAGTAAGCAAGCACGCGTACCACTGAGCTACCGGCGCCCTCTGTTTCATTTTATTTATTTATTATAAGTTTCCACAATATGTCCGCGTTTCCCAACTTAGAAGTATTTATTTATTGACAGTGAATGATAACTAACAATTTTGAGTGATCTAAAAATGTGATTTAGACAGATTATTGCACCATTAGGAGATAAGTAAGATACGGGAAGGTGTCACAGTCCTTATTTTCTGTTTGTTCAGTCTCTTGGTTAAATATAAAACACGTTTATATGTTTGATATGAATATTAATAGACTTATACTCAAGGTTTAATTATTAACATTTCATCAAGAAAAGTTTTAAATAATAATAACTGTTTCAACATGCATATCATTATATACGAACTAAGAGAAATGTGACAAATAAAGGGAATAAAGAATCAAAATATTTTGGCAAATACATAATCAAGATTTCTTGAAATTATAAAAGTAACGGAAAAGTCGTATGTAAATCACCATCAATGAACTTCCCCAGCACGAATAAAATCAATTAAGTTTTCACTCTTCCTCCAAAGCCAATTGATCATTTGACTACAAATCAAGAATTGATTTACACAGGGATTTGATACTCATAATAAATTCAGTGACAATAAATTCATAACATCGGCTGTTATTGGGGTTTTTGAGTCGATCCTTCTTCATCTGATATCCCATCCCTTCGACCGATTTCGCAGAAATTAGGCATGTGTCGTCCTTATGGGGATGTGGATACAAGTACAAAATTTCGACTCGATATTTTCATTCTATCGAGAGTTATCGTCGGAAATCATGTTATTCCGTGGAACACACAGAATCGAATTTCTGACCGATTACGTAATTTCCCCTATGCTTCATATAGCCTGGGAAGTAATGTTCCTAACGAAATTTTCAACTTATAATGTGATAATAAAAAGTAAATAAAGGCTTAAGAGGGTTCAAGTGTTAAATGTTAAACTTAAATAAATAAAAATATTATATAGTTAATAATAATGAAATAATAATAATAATTAAATAAACGATAAAAATTACCACATTTCCTGTAGAAATGTTATCTCTTTTCTTTTACTAAATTTTGATTTCTACAGTAGTTTTTCGAAAAGGGCCCTAAAAAAGTATCAAAGGTTCAAGACGTGCAATTTTGAAGAAAGTTCACGTATTTAAAAGAAAATTCAATTAACCAACTTTTCATTTGGATTTCTAAAGAGATGCCATTTGTAATAATTTTAAATAATATTAAATCTAATCCAAAGGTTTTCAAATAATCTTACTGGGCCAACAGGGAAAATGAATAGAATAGAATTTTATAAAACAAACATTGGGTTTATTTTCTTAATCAACTACATTATAAATTAAAGAAAAATAAACATTGACAAACTAAGGATCAAAGGAAAAAATCTTAAAACTAAATTCTTAAACTTATTTAATCTTTTTGTTTTATATTTTGGGCCATTCTTTAAAATTAAGTTATATATACCTGGGCATATATTCTATACATATAAACAAATAAAAGTACCTTCTTTTTGGATCAGATCACTTCTATTTAGTTCATTTCAACATAAGCCTAAAACACCACTCTACATTTTTCTCAGACCGCCGCCATAGCTAGGCCTCGACCTCTTCACTATACCCACTAATTAAAACAGCTGATGGCCTTGTTTTGTTTTTTTATTCATTTGTTTTAAAAACAAATTTGCTTTATATAAAAAAATAAATATAATTAATTTTTTAATGTTTATAATTTAATCTTTTCAATGTGTGTATTATTTTTATAATCACAATAAATTATCCTCAAGTTCAAAACGAACAAAGTTATGGCAGACCAAAGAATATACAATAAGGCGCTATACGAGTTAGTTATTGTCACCCAAGCCCGGGCTTTAATTACCAGCACATATCGCCAACTACCAGAGCGCACTTTCGTCAATCTGGTGGACATGTACTGTGGGAGTCATAAATGTTGCCTAACCAGTTTTATTCACCTAGAGTAGGGGTCTTCAACGGGTCTGAACATCTGACAGGTTCGAGACCATCGCTTAAAGACCCAACCGAAGAACAGCAGTACTCAAGGTTTTTTACCCTCAGATAAATAACCTGAGGGCCTGCTTGGCCGGGATTCAAACCAGTGAATTTGAGATCTATAAGATAAGCATGACCTCTGAAGTACCGGCGCTGCATGATGTAGTACAAAATAAGGTTACGAGTTGAAAAATATGTTTTTTATTATTGTTTGTTAGTTACTTTTTATTATTGATAGTTTTTATTAAAAATTATATTGTATAATATTGGTTCAGAATTAATGAAGAAAAAATATACAAATATATCTATCGGTTGTGGCCAACACATGATTTCCTTATACCAACCACGTTTATACAGATCATATTACCCCCTCTGAAATCATATTATATAACAAACGGATACATTTAATGGCATAACAAGGAAAACCCGAAGAAACTTTATAATATACGAAAAAAATATTAGGTTTTTCTTTTATGTGATTTCTTTAAATTTTCTGAAAGTATTGTTACAAACTTCTGACAACGTGGGACTTTCTCACCCTATCATTAACGAAGATAACAAAGCAGACGTGGAGGTAATTATAAATTCTTTAGGAATTTAAAAATAAATATGTGACCTTGTTCAGTTAAACAAAAAATAAAATTAAACACAAAAATAATGTTTAGATTCTTGAAATATTAATTTTTTTCTTTTGAATCAACAAAAAAGTCGCCAGTGAATCATCAGCGTTATACTTCCCCAGCACGAATCAATATATTTTCGTTCTACCTCCAAAACCAATCAAGCGTCTAGCTAACGTAAGGGCTTATGGATACTAAATTTTTTCTTTCCTTCGGCCATTTTAGCTGAAAATTAATAGTCTTTATGAAATTGTGAAAAATCCTATAACATTTCGAGTCGACACATTAATCTGGAAGATTTTTTTTTTTTTGCCTCATGTTCGATGCACATTGGCCATATCACTCTGTGTTATCTAATTATTTACGACATCCATGGCCCCGGTAGAGAGTTCTATCTACGAAATAAAACTCACTCCCGGGCGTGATTCGAACCCGCAAACCATGGTGAGATCATGCGACCAAAGCCCGAGATACCTGAAGTTCTCAACTCTTGGGAAGGAGAAGGTCCCCACATTTAATTCCTGCTCCAGATGAATATTCTTACTGACTATAAGGTAGTCGCTCTTGTCGACATTAACTTCCAGCCCTACTCTGCAGCTGTGCTTAAGTAGTTTTCCCGCCTTACTTTTAACTTCTTCTGGGCTGTTTCCTAAGAAGGCTACGTCATCCGCATACGCCAGGACTCCGTTTTCTCCGGCTATCTGGGTGCCTTCCTCGTTCCTCATCACCTGCCTTATCACTCGCTCAAGGGCCAGGTTGAACAGGAGAGGGGAGAGGCAGTCACCTTGCTTGAGGCCACTCATAACATCGAAGGGCTCCTTCGATACATGCCTTTACCATTCTTATGAGTTTTTCCGGGAATTTAAATTCTCCCATCATAGCCCACAAACTTTTCCGATGTATTGAATCATAAGCAGCTCGGAAGTCTATGAATAGTGCATGGGTCAAGATGTATTTACCTACCAGATAAAAAATGCTAAGGGCCTAGGACGGGTTTAGAAACCGCCATCTTGAGCTCAGTAGAAAAGCACGATATCAAAAAAAAAACACGATTGATCTGTCTTAATTGAGCTCTTGTTACTAGTAACGAGCTGTTCCGATACCATCCAACTTAGTACTTCCCCAGTTATACGAAGTATAGAGGAAGTTACGTAATCAGTCAGAAATTCGATGTTATGTTTTCACCAGAATTTCATGTTAAATAAATGCTTGGGGAAGCATGATTGGCGGCATAGATTAAATGTGACTTGAACACATTTTAAAAATAAAAGCTTTCTAAATATTTAAGTTGTTGCACATACAGTAAACACTTCCAGATAAGAAAATATTCTTCAAGAGTTGAAAAACATCTTCAAAGTGATATCACGTTTCACCCATAAGTATTTTTTCTGTTTTATGTCACGCCGGGGTTTCAGCTGAGATCATATCGCCTACTACCAGAGGCCTTATCGTTGCTCTGGTCAACATGAGCCCGACTTTACTGTGGGAGTCCTAAATTTTGTCCCAGGTTAAGGTCTTCCAACATAGCACAGGCTCGGGACCACCATTTAACACCCCCCCTGAAGGACAGAATTCTCTCGGTTTATTTTACCTCTCAGATAAAAAATATATTTGACCAATATAGAAATTATACCGACTTATCCCCCCCCCCCCCCCCCCCCTCATAAATCCTGAATACTGGGTATATGAAAGTAATGTGTTGGCGTCAGCGGTTTTCCATGACTACACCGTAGTTTTGAGGGTGACTTTTATATATCCAGTAAAGCCTGCATGAAAAGAATTTGAGAGGGGGGTATAGAATCTTGTAATGGTCAAATCCATATATTATATATAATGAAATTTTGAAATTTTCTTTGAAATATTTTCAATAGAAGTTTATTTTCCATTCTTTGGAGCGCTATAGCTTTGGTCATATTGGTCCTATCTCAAATCTGAGGACACATTAGCAACCGGACTTTCAATACAAAACATTTTTCATTGAACCAATATTTCGATAGGGCAAACCGTTTTTGGGTAAAACAAGGAAACGTCTAAAAATATGTATTTCAAAACATTTCACGACTATTGCAGACCAAAATTAATGAGTTTTCCAGGGAATGCTGAACGTTTGGCAACCTTGCAGGGGAGCGAAGAAAAAAAATTATTAAACAGTAACAAAGAAAATCACACTTGTATATACAAATCTGTATTTGATTTTTAAATTTTTTTCAAGGCTATCTCCATCAACACATTAAATGACATTTTCATCAAATTATATTATGAAAAAGCTTAAACAAAATTTTCACCAGGTCACTGAAAAGGTGCAGCATTTAAGCTACTTTTAGGAGGAAAAATATTCAAAATAGAAAATTTTTGAATTCAAGATTCCGAAAAAAGTTGTAAGAAAAGTTGTATGTGCTCACCAGTATAGATAAAACGATACGTCCAAAAGCAATGAGGTTCACTTGATGAGTCTAGAAAAACGACCTAATAAACTACATCTAAGTAAAATTAAGTAAAGAAATATATATGTGATGTGGCCATGACAAAACTTATACCAACCCCTTTTTTACAGATCTGTCTTTTCCCCTCCCTAATCTTAAATTCATTTCATACTGACGTTAATGGATTTCTGAAAATAATGCGTTCGTTCAGTTGCTTGCTTTGCCCTTACCCGGTCTCCCAGGCCTCCTATGGGGGGCCGCATCATGACGTAACTCATGGTCCTTCTTTCCCTCATTTGCATAAAGAGTGCCCTGGCTCAGTAAGGACAAAAAAGGGCGATAAAAACCTGGGGAGTTGTTCGCCCCTAATAAACCGACCAATCATTTTGTCTTGACTCCTCCCCAACTTCCCTTTGGCCGATTCGGCCAAAGTTGATATATATTTATATTTATAGGTACCTATATTTATAGTTATATATAGGTATATATTATATATCGATATATATATTATATATCGTCCTTTTTGGAGTTTGAATTCATATATAAAATTTGTTTTGTGCCCGTCAATCATCCAATTTCCTTTGGCTGATTCGGCTGAAAATTGATATGGGTCATCCCTATGAAGTTTTGGATTTAAATAAAAAATTTCATATTGATACATTCATTACTTCGGCAATTATTAGGTTTCTTGTGTTACATCCTTGTCACACACCTAACTCAAGAACTACTGAACGGAGTTTTATGAAACTTGGTATGAAAGTTCATTTCGGCATGCAGATAGGCCCCATTAAATTTTTTTCTAAATACGGAAAGGCATAAGTGTTGTAAAACCTACAACAATTATTTTTCGAAGAAAGAGTACAATTTTTTATCAAATTTGTAATGACTCTCAGCAAGATACAGATAATGGTAATAATCTGCTGAATAATAATTCGATGTATGTTAACATGCGAGAAGCTTTGTGCAATTACATGGCATATAATTTGTACATCACATTCTACAAGCCCCTTCTGACAAATTAAAATAATAATAATAATAATATATATATATATATATATTATATTTATATATTTATTTTTCACAGATACGAACGGCAGTGAATACAAAAGGATCTTTGGCGAACCGAAGACTGCGGAGGGTTGTTAGCCTTTAAACTCTGCAGATGAATTAAATCCCATTTAAATACCCATTTAAATGCATTGGTTGAAGGTTAGTTAGTTATTATGACTCATGCCCGGGCTTTAAATACGAGGTCATATCGGCTACTATCAGATCGCTCTTTCGTCGCGGCATAGCCTGACTCTACTTTAACGAGTATCTAACATCGTACAGGCTCAGGACCATTTACCGACAATGTACTTGACAGCGCGAAATAACCAACTGAGTTGCCGCTCTCCCCTTTTAAATCAACCTACTGATTTGATTGAAAATCTATAGGTGTGTTATTCAAGGCCTTATGAATCCTGCCATCAAATTTAATTTTGTGGCATTTATAACATCGACAGTAATGAGGATTTTTGAGTTGAGGCTCCTCTGATTGACCCCTTTCCCCTCGGCCGATTTCGCTGAAATTCGACAGGTGTCGTCTTTATAGGAGGGTTCTAGAGGCACATAAAATTTCGTGTATATGTATTCATTTATTCTATGGGGAGAGCTATCGTACAGACACTATCGGGAGAGCTATCGTACAGACACTATCGGGAGAGCTATCGTACAGACACTATGGGGAGAGCTATCGTACAGACACACATCGAAATACATGAAAAAAAAAATAATAAGTATTTATTAGTATGTAACAAGGAAGTAATATATTATTAATTAATTTTAACCGGTTTCGATTTGGTCATAATACTGAGAAAGTAAACTATGTAATTTTTTAATGATGTACAATTGTATTGAAAATTGGACAATTCAGAAAATATTAAGTAATAGAGCTAGTATATAGAGCCAGGGGGGGCTCCTGGCCAAAGCTGATTTTACATGCGCAGTAAATATGCAAAGCGCAGCAGCAGCAAATGCACTCTATTGGCTGTGTCATTTAATTCTAAAAGCACAGAAACCACAGCGTGCATTTGCTGTTCCTGCGCTTTGCATTTTTGCTGCTCATGTAAAGTCAACTTAAGTATTACAGTCAATGGTTATCTCAGGGGGAGCTTCTAGAGCTTCGAGTCTCCCAAATTAATAACAAAAAGTCTGCAGCGCTAACCACGAAAACTGTGTCCCCGGGAGTTTATCCCCTCCGGCCCTGTATAGAGCTGAATAAAAATCGGAACCCCAAATAATCCCCTAATCAGAAAATATGAGTTAATTTTTTTCTTTCCATTACGCGGATATGTAACATGGCTACCGTACAGCCCTCCTTCATCCCGTAGGTTACATAGTATTATATATGAATAAAAAGTAAGAAAAAGATCCAGACTTACAAGACGCGAATGACGCTGAGAGAACTGAGTGACACGTACCTACACACCACAGAAGTCTGAATCGACACTGACAGAAGCCGGGAAGCGAGGTGAGATCGTGACTGTGGGACGAGAACAGCCGAACATACCCGAGACACAATCTTCAACAGAACCCTAAAAATGAACGAGATCATTGTGTTAGGGAAGACATGGTTGGGGGTACATAAATCTAACAATAATAGTTATCACTTCAACAAAAAGGAGATAAGAAATATACAAATATTTAACAATGTAAGAAAAAAATGAAGTTAAATTGTTATCCAATAATTAACTCAAGTTGTCGGTGAATCACCGGAAAAGTACTTCCCCAGGACAAATTAATAAATTAACTTTTCGCTTCGTCTTTAATGAGTATGTGACATCGTACAGGCTCGAGACCATCGCTTAACGACCCATCCGAAGGACGGCTTGCTCAAGTTTTTTTCACCTCTCAGATAAAAATATTCTAATGTTACTTTTCGTTAATTAAGAGACATTGATATAACTCACCATTAACTTTAATCAGAATTGAAATCAATTTAAGGACCAACCTATGTTGTGCTGTGGGAAAAGTTGTTCTACTAAGTTAATAGTTTGATTTTAGGTTGGCATTATTTATCTGACTTTATGAAAAGTATTAGAAGTTAGTTATAAAACCTTCTTTTGGTGCTAAAGAAGTAAAAGATGGAAACTTTCCGCCAACGAATAACGATGGGTACATATACGTGTGCTTAGAGTTACTTACCTGTGTAAAGTTAGTTAACTGCAGTTACTAATCTGCTTAGAGTTGATAATCAGTGTTAAGTTACTCCGGGCGAAGCCGGATAACTTGCTTATATATATATTTATTTAGCTCTGAATTCAGTTAGATAGTTATTGTGACTCATGCCCGCGATTTAACTACGAGGTCATATCGCCTACTACCAGAGAGCGCTCATTCATCGCGCTGGTGAACATGAGCACGGCTCTACTGTGGGAGTCCTAAATTTTGCCTAACCTACAGTTTTATTCATCTAGGGTACGAGTACCTGACATTGTACAGAATCAGGATCACCGCTTAACTTCCCTTCCAATGGCGTCATCTTATGGATAACAACAATCGTAACCATATTGACAATTGTACCCTATTCAATATTTGCAACGGCAGTTGTTCAACCGTGGAACGAAGGACTTTGGTCAAGAAACCCAGAACCGGAACCTGAGCAGGAAACTAGCTTAGGCCCTCAAAAAAATCAGCAAAATTTAGATAAAACATCTATATAATCTACTAGCAGTAATATCCGGCGTTGCACGGGGAACTTTGACTTTTCTCCCAATATCTCCTATAAGGCTATTCAGTTCCTCGACAGTATATTCATGATGTTATAATTTTCAATTATTCATATAATTTTCAATTATAAAACATAGACTTCAACCATCCTGGAGCTGAAACTAATTCAAAAAGATTTCTCATTAATCGTTGCAATGGTTTTCGAGTTACAAAGATTGCGTGAGTGGATGCTGGGATGGACAAGGGGTTGATTAAAAAATAGACCTAAACCTTCCGGTAGATAAAACTTATCTATTCAAAAAGATTCCTCATTAATCATTGCAGTGGTTTTTGAGTTACAAAGATTGCGTGGGTGGATGCTGGGATGGACCAGATATTGAGGTACTAATACGCCTATAACCTTCCACAGACGATGAGGAACAAATTTAAAAAAAAATTTAATCAAATCCATGAAGCCGTTCGTGAGTTATATCGGTACAACGCACAGACATTTTCAGCTTTATATATATGCTTATCAATAAATGAATATACATATATTGTTTCGGTGAGGGCGCCGGTAGCTCAGTGGTATGCGTGCTTGACTTCTGAGCTCAAGGTCGTGGGTTCGTAGCCCGACCGAGCCCTTAGTTTATTCTATCTGGGAGGTAAAATAAACTTAAGCACGCCGTCCTTCGGATGGGACGTTAAGCGATGGTCCCGAGCCTGTACGATGTCAGGTACTCGTTAAAGACCCCTACCCTAGATGAATAAAAATTTAGGGTAGGCAAAATTTAGGACTCCCACAGTAGAGTCGGGCTCATGTCCACTAGAGTGACGAAAGAGCGCTCTGGTAGTAGGTGATATGACCTCGTAGTTAAAGCCCGGGCATGAGTCATAAAACCTAACCTAACCTATTGTTTCGGTATGAATCATTTATTTTTGTCAGTAGGTTATTTCGTATATCTATTATTAATTAGAATGACGTAGAATTTTCCATTTTGTAACCTTTATTATTCTTTATTATTAATATACCTACCCTTGTTCATTTCATAATCCAATTTATTTGTTTACATTTTCATGATAAACACAGTACACGACACAATTCAGGACCTTTACAGAAGTTTCCACAGCAAATTTCATTCACACCCAAATCCATACATCCACTCACTTTCTTCACCACACTTGCCACACAATCCTCCCAGGAGATTGAAGAGGAGGTGGAACCGTGACTCACTATAATCCCAAATTGCAACCCCCCACTTGAAACAAAATCATAATATCCCCATTTATTGATAATAACCATAATATTCATTGTTTTAAATTTCGCCCTGAGGAGCTACCGCTGGGTGGCCTACCTCTCTCACGCCAATCAAGACATCCACTTTCAATCAAGTCCTCTTGGTAGCAGATTGTTACATCATGGGAACAGTTGCGACCAACATTTTTTAAGACAAAAAAAAAACATTTTCAAAATTACTTATTGCTAGTCATTTTGTGTTTAAAAGTAGTTTTCTTAATTTTTAAAAGATATTTAAGTGTTGTTATTTTTGATTGTTTTAGATTAGGAAACATTTTATATAAAAAGCGCTGGTAGCTAAGAGGTAGCGTGTTTGCTTACTGAGCTCAAGATCGCGGGTTCGAAACTCGTACTATATATATAGTTACTGTATACAGTTCGAGTTTTATAATAGTAGATACGAAAATTCTATGTGAAGGAGCTGGCCTGTTTCTGTTATAACGAGGACAAGGATGCATTCTGGATCTCTATTGATCTGAATGACATTAACCTGTCGACTGAGCCGAATAGAGTGTACTAGTTAGATCATGTTTAACAGTTATTTCAAATTATTTACGGCCAAGTTACCTTTAAATTGGTTGTCATTTTACTTGCTCAGCTAAACGTCGTAGTTTTCCCTGGCCATTCATGTTCTCAATTCGACAAGTCAAAACAAAGTCGTCGGTGAATCACCGATAATGTACTTCTCCTCTCTATCAATTTTGTTTTCTCTTCAAAACCAATCGAGTGTTTGAGCTAAAAATCTATCGTTGACTTACATTGGCAGTGTGATGTATAAAAAATACACACATTTAAATTATTAATATTAAAAAATTAATTATATTTATTATTCTATAAAATCCAAAAAGCAACTGAATCAGTAAATAAATAATATGAATGCATTTTCTTTTAAAACAAATGAGTAGAAAACAAAACACGGTCATCAGCTGTTTTTGAATTAGTGTAGAGGAGTCCATGGTGTGTCTGGGAAGTGATGTGAAGGTGGACAGAGAGTTTAGGCTTAAGATGTGATAAACTAAGTAGGTGTGAATTAACAGTAAAATTGATGCTCAAAGAAGGTACTGTTATTTATTTATAATTACAAAATATATAACTTTGATTTGAAAAACGGCCTAAATATTTCTTGGAAAAAGATTGTGTTTTTACGATTTTTCTTTTGATTTTTGTTTCAATGTTTAGTTTTTAATTTTATAATTTAATTGTAAGAAAATAAAACCCAATTATTTGTTCTCGTAAATTCTATGCTACTCATTTTCCCTGTTAACCCAGTAAGATAATTGAAAAACCTTTGGATTAGATTTATTAGAATTTTTTGCAAAATTTAGAAAAACAATCAGAAATCTAAATGAAAAGTTGGTTAATTGAATTTTTTTTAAATACGTGCACTTTCTTAAAAATTGCACGTCTCGAACTTTTGATATTTTTAGGGCCCTTTTCGAAAACTACTGTAGAAATCAAAATTTAGTAAAATACCAGTTATAAAATTTCCACAGGAAATGTGGTAATTTATTGTTTATTTATTTATTTTTATATTTATTATTTGAATTATTATTTATTTTCATTTAACAATAACTAATATAATCACAGCAGTTGATATAATAAGGTTTTTCAGTTGAGCCCCTCTCTTTAGGTGTCATCCTTGATTTAATGATTAAGTTAGCATTAATATTTACATTACTTGTAATTTCTAATTTAATTCTATAGAATCATTTGTTTCGTTTTCGATGTTTCTGTTTTCCATTTTGAATTTCGTTTCACAGAGAGAAATAAAAAGTACACAAAATATTTCTTTAGATAATCTTTACAAAACTAGTTACTTTATGCAGGAGCGCTTCAGAGATTAATATACATACATTTATAAAGAGAAATAAATGCACCTTCCAGTTTCTTTTTTTTTTTTTTTTTTTTCTTGTAAATAATTAATTATCTTCTCTCTTTCTTTTTTTATGTTTATTTGCATGGCATACTCAAATCCTTATACACCTTCTTAATAGTATTTCCTGTATCTTCATATATAATATATATGTATGTTATATTCTTCATATATATACTTAGTATACATATATATATATATATGAAGAGTTATTATAACAATATAATACACATATATTTATATATATCTTCTTCTATACATTTCGCTTCTTATAAAGATGCAAGAAAAGAACTATTGAGAAGAAGTAATGGACTTGAGTATGCCATGCAAACAAACATAAAAAGAGAGGAAAGAATTTATTATTTAAAAGGAACGAAAAAAAAGGAAGAGTGTATATCAAGTTAAAATTAAATATAATGAATCTTACTTCACAAAGAAATAATAAACAGTAAATACGAAAATGAAATACTTAACACTAGGATATTATAATTAACTAAGTACAAAAACAAATCACAATAAAAATTCTCCAATTAAATATAAGTATATATTTTTCTAAAATATAAATCGAAGTCTAAAAAAGAGATTTTGTTATTTCATTATTTGTAATTGTTTTTCTAAATGTTTTTTTATGTTTAACAGATTTTTGTTAAGGATCGAGAAACGTAAAAAGACAATGAGAATAAATAAAATATTTATGAAATGGGCATGCAAGAATTAAATATAAATATGAGATACAAGTATGAAAAAAAAGAAAAAATTATTCATTGACAATGAGTACTTTAAGTTGCAAGGCGCTAGTTATATAATAGAAAATATTGGATATATCTTATAATTATCATGGGCCAGAAGTTAGGTATGTTGGATCTGTCAATGTCGACACTCTATGGCAGAAAGTTGCTTCTAATGGGAGTGTAGATAGAACAGGATATTAGCAGGAGGTACACATTCGTTTGTATCGAACAAAGCTGCTGGGGAGGTTATAATTAGACCATCAATATACCGTGTATTATTAGGTTAGGTTAGGTTAGGTTTTATGACTCATGCCCGGGCTTTAACTACGAGGTCATATCGCCTACTACCAGAGCGCTCTTTCGTCACTCTGGTGGACATGAGCCCGACTCTACTGTAGGAGTCCTAAATTTTGCCTACCCTAAATTTTTATTCATCTAGGGTAGGGGTCTTTAACGAGTACCTGACATCGTACAGGCTCGGGACCATCGCTTAACGTCCCATCCGAAGGACGGCGTGCTTAAGTTTATTTTACCTCCCAGATAAAATAAACTAAGGGCCTGTATTATTAGGTAGAGAAGGAGATAACTCATTGAAAGAAAAAACTCCTTCATAGTTAAAGCTAGATTAAAGAGCAGGCACGGTTTGCATGTTGCCTATCCCAACACCTGGTTAGGGGCAGGTAATTACCTAATAGGTACCGTCTTCTCTATAACGAACTGCGGAATAACTAAAACAAGTTAGTTCATTTCAAAAGTTATGTATTATACCCATTTTCAGAGCACACAAATGTTTTATTAAATTCAATGGTTTTTACAGAATAGTAAACATAAAATTAAGTACTGAAAAAAATAAATATATATTGAGAAAAATATAACATAATCTTGGAACTAACTATATATTTCTTTTTGTCTTGTATTGATAAAGAGAATCAGCATCTGTGACACAAGTAGGTAAGGTAGCATGAATGGGGTGTGAGAGGAAAGCCAACCAGTGGTAGGTCAGACGAAAATTTAACTTTTAAAATGTAAAAACAAATAATAATAATAAATAAAAAAAATTATGAATTGAAGACAAATTTGTATGTTATAAAGGAAATGAAAATTTAATATTACAAAAGAAAATGTTGAAAGTTAATAATAATTATGAATATGATAATTCAAGGTGGCAATAAAAGGTGGTTCTTCTCTTCAGTCAATAAACTCTTGTGAAGTGACTAAAAAAAATAAAATATTTTGGATTGTCTTCACTTGCAAGAATGTAGAATGAGTAAATAGAAAAAAAATTAAATAAATAATTTAGAAGACCTTAATGGCTTCTAAATAATGAAGCACAACTACAAAAATTGTACACGATGATTTCAAGCTCAAATATACCTGCTACTTCATCTAAAACTATGCACTTGTTTGATAGCAAAACATTTTATTGTGTGAGTGAATAAATGATACTGTATTTGAAAACGAATCATTGCTGAAAATAAGGAAGGATTATTCTCCAAAAATTTATATTTTGTTAGTTACCTGGATTTTGGAATTTACCAAGCCTTAGTTCTTGAATTTAACAGATACACACTCTACAGCCTAATATATTACTTAGAAGGAGTTTTAACGTTTATAGCTGCCTTGCTAGCCTGCAAGGCTGGATTGTCCATAAATACTGTACAGTAAAAGTTAGATAGTGATTTTCAGAAACACCGCCGGGAACACAGTTATTTCTAAGCATTTGGAGTTAAATTGTAGATTTATGATCCAGTAATTTTTTATTTATGAAGTCTCGTCAACTGCCTGTCTCTTCTACCTAATCTATTGTTCTGCAATAAAAATCCCAACAAAGTGATTTAATTGTTGAAGAATTTCACATTAGCTTAGAATGCAAAAAATTTCATATAATAATGGAGAGAGAAGTTTTATAATCACTCGTCATACTTTCTTGAGGATTTAAATGGAATGTGAATCTTGGTTGCATCACGTAATCATAAATTAATTGAATTTCTCAACTTTTTATAAATAAAAAATGTATATATTATTAAAAAATTAAATCAAACATATCTTAATCAACAACTTACCTTTAGTACAGCTACTAGGTTCAACGCTTGACATGGAACTTACAGCACTTTGGAGGGCCTTCTAATTATCTTTTTGTCCAAATTTTTTCTGTCTCGTGTGAGAGTTCCATGATAGTCACTTGTCGAGTTGGAGGCTTAGATATCGGACATCGTTTTTTTGAAGGGATTAGGATTATTGTTAAGGTAGACTGGAGAGCAAGTATATTCCCGACGAAAGATAATGACTTCTTGTCGTTGACCTTCACTCTCCAGCTTTTGTACCAGGGCTGAAGAGGCTATCAGATGTTCCTGGAGGTGTCTGGATGACATGGAATTTTGGGTCGTGAAAGTAAAATAGAGCAATATCTTCGAGCATTAAAAGTTTCTAGATCCAAGACACTCCGACTGATCACACAATGGAATCTATATGGTAGCAATCATACAACATTTGGTCGCAACTGTTGCGTTTATAAAACAACCAGCTACCAAAAGGTGGTGGATAGATAAGTGACGTGAGAGAGGAAGGCCGGTGGATTTATTGCCACCTTAAATTATCAGATTCATAATTATTATTAACTTTCAACATTTTCTTTTGAAATATTAAACTTTCATTTCCTTTATAACATAAAAATTTGTCTACAATTCCACTTTTTTTTTTCTTTTTTTTTTTACATTTCAAAAGTTACATTTTTGTCACAGACCTACCACTGGGTGGCCTTTCCGAGAGGATTGTGAGGAGGTGTGTGAGAGCACACCATTCACGCTACCTTATCTACTTGTGACACAGATGCTGATGGTTGTATCTACAAGAATACAAGAATCTTAATACAAGATTATATTTTTCTCAATATACATTGTGATAAAAGCTTGTTTGCTACCACATTTCCTGTAGAAATTTGATCTCTTTTGTTTATTTAAATTTTGATTTCTACAGTAGTTTGCCGAAAATTGCCCTAAAAAAAATATTATCAATAATTTAAGACGTGCAATTTTTAAGAAAGTACACGTATACAACGAAAAAAATTCAATTAAACAAACTTTACACTTGGATTCACAAAGAGATACCAATTTTTAATCATTTTAAATAATATTAATTTCTAATCCAAAGGTTTTTCAAATGATACTACTGGGACAACAGGGAAGATGAATAGAATAGAATTTGAAGAGGACAAATAATTGGGTTATTATCTATATTTACATATTTAAATTTTAAAAAAACTTAACATTTGAACAAACAAAACAAAAATTTACAATGGCACAAAAACATTAAATTAATACTTAAAAAACTATTTTTTTTTTTTTTTTTGGGCATATTGAAAAATATATATTATTAATTGTACCTTCTCGACGCCTCTACCACAAAAAACCAGACCCCGTCAACTCTTCACACTTTAATTCCATCCCAGTCAACTTTCATCTAATTGTTCAACTTCATTTTTATTTAAAACATATCAAACCACAGTGCACCGTTTAAGAGCTAGCTCACGACTCCATTACATTTTTTACACTATTTCACAGCTGTTTTTTTATATGTTTTCTTGTTTTGTTTCTCAAACACCTTGATATATATATCTAATATATATATGATATTAGATTATAATAAAAAAAAATTACCTCTTTTCATTAAAATATTCATTAAAAAAATGTTCCGTAGTGTACATCACAACATATATTTATTTTTTTCTATACATAATTTTATGTTTACTATTCTGTAAAAACCATTGAATTTGGTAAAACATTTGTGTGCTCAGAAAATGGATATAATACATAAATTGTGAAGTGAATTGCATTAGTTATTCCGCAGTTCGTTATAGAGAAGACGCTATCTGTTAGGTTATGACCTGCCCCTGACCAGGTGCCCCAGAGGGGGGCTCAAATCAAAAATACTAATAACTTTCAATGTAATGAATATAGCGAAATGAAATTTTATATTTAAATTCAAAACGTCATAAGGATTGCACCTATTAGTTTTCAGCGAAATCGGTCGAAGGGAAGGGGTAGATCAGAAAAGAAAAATTTGAGACTCAAGTACCTATAATAATTGTCGATGTAATGAATCGATATATTTAGTATGAGGATTCAGAAGCCATGAAAGTCAAATATTGAATTTTTGGCCATCCACGGGTAGGTCTTCAGGGCGAAATATCAAAACAATGAATGGGAGTATTATGATGTTTAAAGTTTCAAGAAGTAGGGGATCTCCTCTTCAGTCTCCTGGGAGGGTTGTGTGGCAAGTGAGGGGAGGAGAGTGAGTGGATGTATGGATTTGTGTGTGACGGATAGACTTCACATATGAAGGGAACAGGGAGAAAACGATGAATGTCGAATTTAAAAAAAAATTGAATATGAATGCCATCTGTTAGAATTCTTTCTGTACTACAGTTTAAAACCTTCAAAACCGGAGAAAACACTGAACTTGCCATAATATTTGAGGTAGAAGAAATGTGGTACAGGCGGAAAACAGTGAATGTCAAAGTGAAACAGGAAGAAAACCCTAATTGTCCCCAATTATCTGGAAGGTAAAATAAACTTAAGCACGCCGTCCTTCCGATGGGACGTTAAGCGATGGTCCCGAGCCTGTACGATTTCAGGTACTCGTTAAAAACCCCTCCCTATGTGAATAAAAATTTAGGGTAGGCAAAATTTAGGACTCCCATAGTAGAGTCGGGCTTATGTCCACCAGAGTGACGAAAGAGCGCTCTGGTAGTAGGCCATATGACCTCGTAGTTAAATCCCGGGCATGAGTCATAAAACCTAACCTGACCTAATAACTTTGTTACCTCCAATAACCTTCTACCTGTTTACTTTTCTGTTTGATGCTTTTTAACAGAGCTTTTTTTGTTTTATTAGTGCGTGATAATAAAAATATTTTTGTTCATTAACTGTTAGTTATATTTTGTGTTATTCAAATCTATCAAAATTTATTCAAATGGGCGTCGATGAGTGAAGCCGGTAAAAAAACAAAAAAAAACAGACATATTGTATCAAGTCAAGAAAAAGTTGAAACTAAGCTCGCACGAGTTTGGCGAATTTTGCCATTGTGTTCGATTAAGATATATGGACAAAGTAGATGAAGAAAATCGTAAACGTGTGTTGTGCAGTTTTGATTCCCTTCAATCGCATAATGAGCAAAATTCGTATTATGCAGCCTCATTTCTGTAAATGTGATAAAAAGACATCGGTCAAGGATGAACGAGGAAGATGCAAAATACCACGGCGCATCTTACTCTTACATCGTAAGGGTGAAGAAAAATGATTCTCTTTTTGAAGAAGTGTGTATATTATAAGAGAAAAAACAAAAAAAATAATAATAAAATAAAATTTTTATTCAATTATTAAAAATTATACATACGGTGGCATCATACGAAAAAATGGAGGTTTTCATCAAGATTCTTGGTTGCATCAGTAACTACCATCACGTTACCAAGAGTGAGGAAGAGAAATACCTGCCTGGTAGCTGCTGTTATTATGTTTGATTGGGACAGCGAGGAGCAGTTATATAACCCGTTACTCACAGGTATCACTTCTAGAAGAAAAAGTCGTCCGTTAATCGCCGGCTATGTACTGCCCCAACATGAATTAATCTATTACGTTTTCGCTCTCCCTCCAGTCAATCGACCGTTGGGCTAAAATTCAATATTTGACTTTCATAGTGGCTTCTGAATCTTTATACTAAATGTTGATTCATTACATCGGCAGTTATTATAGGTATTTGAGTCTTAGAATCTTTTCTGAACTCTCCTTCCCTACGACCGATTTCGCTGAAAACTAATAGGTGCAATTGTTATGACGTTTTGAATTTAAATATAAAATTTCATGTCGATACATTCATTACATTGAAAGTTATTAGTATTTTTTTCTCTGTTCCCGCCTCCCTTTCGTCTGTTTCCGCTAAATATTAATAGGTGTCATCCTTATAGGGCTTTGAATTTATATATGAAATTTCCTTTGGCCAATTTGGCTGAAAATTAATAGGTATTGTCCTTAAAGGGTCTGGATACATATATAAAATTGTCGATACATTCATTCTACCGGGAGTTATCGTGGTCACAGATAGATTTTTTTAAATATTTTTGGAATCAGGAGGTCGGAAAAGATGAAATTCCATAGAAAACTCACTGTCAAATTTCTGATCGATTACATAACTTCCCGTATACTTTTTTACGGATAAGTAAAGAGTACAAACTACAGAAGAACGCAACTAAATTAGAATCTATTTTATTTAATTGGTTCTGCAAGATGATCTGACTGGTACAATTTGGAAGATGTCCGCTGCTATAATGTTATCCAAGAGTTTGACATCACAGGTTAGGACATAGGTACATCACACCGATTCCTTTAAAATATTATGCCACACATTTTAGTAATAAGAAGAATTTAAATAGATTTTTATGTGTCTGTGTAAGTGCTTGTTTCTAAGGCGAGGCTGGCATTACGTGATCTGTCGGAGTATTATGTATTGACATATCGGTATTCTTTAGATGTTTGAAGTCTTTGTAGTACAATACATTTGTAATCCATAGTTCCAGAGAAGATAGATGTAACAATTTAGATTTTATCGAGTAGATAATTTCGAATGGTCATACGAAATTCTGTATAATAGTCTTAAGTCGGCGGTCAAATGTGAGTCGTGTCGTCTTCTAAGAGAGAATTCTAAGTATTTCACTGAAGAGGTATGAGGGAAAGCCTGGCTTTAAATTAATACAAGGAGGCAGTAACCGGGCGAAAGTTACATGTTACTTCGTTTTAAAATTAAAATTCCATTGAGATGTTGAAAGTTGTTAGCTGTTATCAAACATTCCCTTACTGCAATTGTTCAATTGTTTGGATAATTAATTTTTAATTGTCAACACGCAGTTTTATTATTTGTGTTAATTCAAATTTCAGTGTGATGTTGCGTAAAGTGAAATTTCACTATTTTTCTCTTTCTTATGCCTTTAATAAAAAAAATTTATTATCTCCAAAAAAAACATTAAGGCGTAGTCAAGGTCCACGCCGTAGATTTTCCGTGAAAACGTTGGGATAAAATCATAACAAGTGTTTCGTATTAATATGTAATTTAATTATCAATCTCTTTAATACAATGGTTAAACAGAGAAGTATGGTTACAGAATAGATAAATCACAAGTTTATTGCATGTAGCAAGGGTCTGTGGTAGCTAAAGTAACACACGTACACCTCACACTGCATTGACTACGCCTTAATGTTTTTCATTTTCTTTTCGATGCTGCCGTAGCTCTTGCATTTGCTCGGCACTAGACTTTTTAGGTTTTTAAAATTTCTTTTGATGCGAGCTTTCCTCTGATTTGCGTTTTTATAATTTCGCGCATATTTACGATTCATATGAGACGACATCTGTAATTTTTCTGCAATTTTCAATTTAATACCGATTTTTACATATATTTCCGCGAATATTTTTATTGTGTCACTTTGAGTCCTCGAAGTGCTCCTCAAGCTCTTTACAATGACATCCGAATCAACGTCCTATCTAAACGCGTTATCATGCTACACTAATTTCTAATTTTACACAACGCTAATTCGCAACAATCATCCGCCGGCGCCCACACTAGCCCGATAACGTCACAGGCAAAACAAACACTGCACAACAAACACTTACAGACATGCTCTATCCATTGTGACCTTCACCGTTGTTATCGCATTATTAGTCTCGTAGTTATGAGCGATTGAAATCTGACGGTATTTTGTAACACAAGAACGTAAGACCGGCTATCACTGTGCTTAACGAGCGAATAGACGGCGAGAATGAACTCAGAAATTTCTTCCCCAACTATATGAACTGTAGAGGAAGTTATGCAATAGGTCAGAAATTCGATTTCGCGTTTTCAACGGAATCTCATGTTTTCCTGATTCCAAAACTAAAAAATAGATGAATGTCTGTGTTTGTGACTGTGAATACGATAACTTCCGAAAGAATGATTGTGATCCAAAACACCTATTGATTACATAAGTATATGAAAGTAAAAAATAATAATAATAATAAAAGTAAATTTCGAGTGAAAAACAAATGTTTACATATATAAAAGGCAAAAGTTATTTATATACTTATGTAATTCTGAGGCAGTTCCACATACATGGCCTATAAGTACGAAAATTGAATTAGCTATTTTGACACATGCCCAGACTTTAATTACGAGGTCATATAGTAGTTTATTCCCCTAGGATAGGGTGCCTTTAACGAGTACCTGACATCCACAGGCTCAGGATCATCGCTTAACGTCCCATCCGAAGGACAGCGTGCTCAAGGTTTTTCCACCTCCCAGATAAATAACCTAAGAGCCTCGGTCGGGTTCCAAACCCGTGATCTTGAGGTCAGAATGCAAGCATGCTACCTCTTAGCTACTATAAATTCAAAAAACATTTCGTCACATGTAGCCAAGTACCGGTGTACAAGTACCTTCCTCCATAAGCGGTTACGTACCATAAAGCATCCTATTTTATCTTCAACTTGCACAATAAGGAGCCTGTGGTCTGTGTACATTGCAAACAGAGCTGCACGAACTGCACCTCCTTATGTCATAGACCAAATAATATAAGCAGATTAGGTAACAGTCTAAGAAATAGTTTTCTGAAATTTCTTATAAATCGCTTTTACTTCCCCAGCTATATGAAGTATAGGGGAAGTTATAACATCGGTCAGAAATTCGATGTTGAGCTATTATCGGAAAATCATGTTTTCCGATCTTTTGATAGAAAATGAAAAAAATAAAAAAGCCTGTGAAGACAATAACTCTCAATAGAATGAATGTATTGACACAACATTTTATATGTGAATTCAAAAACACATAAAACCTATTAGTTTTCCTCGGAATCGGCCAAATGGAAAGGAGAGTTCAGAGAGGGGCTCTACTCAAAAACCCTAATAACTGCCAATCTAATGAATGTATCGTAAGAACGTCCAATTATTTGAAAAATAGTTATCTTAATTTTTATTAAATTGAAAAATATGTCTACTTATTATAAATGTATCTTTGTATTAATTTGTTTATGTACTCATATATTTTTAAGTATTTATTTATTCAGTTTTTATTAATTTCATTTTACTTTTTTTAATAGTTTTGTTACTACTACTAATCATAGGTGTGTTAGACTCAAGTAGTTATAAATCTAATTTATAAGCTATCCAAATGTATAAATTTTTTTGACGTATCCTATTACCATGTATTGGTTTAACGGAAATAAATTTATTATTATTATAATCGACACATAATATAGTATGATTCAAAAGCCCCTATGTAAGTCAACTATTTATTTTTAGCCCAAACAGTGGATTGCTTTTGGAGGAGAACCAAAACTTAATTTATTAATTCGTTCTGGGGAAGTATATTGCCGGTGATTCACCAACGATGCAATCGAGCAATAATCCGAGATCATGTTTTAAAAGGATTTTGACCATTTTTGCCACCATTTCCTTACCAAAAGAACTCTATTAATTTTCCAACTTTTAAAATCCATGAAAATTTGAGGTGGGATCCAATACTCATAGCTACGAATTTTAAAATATATTTTTATTATTGGTGGTTCATTTATTAAAAATGATTAAAAATATCATCAACAATAACTCAACATCGATTTTTTGACCGATGATATAACTTCCCCCATACTTGTGAATTGTAAACCTTAATTTAAAAAAAAAAAAACAACAACTGGGTTTCACAATTCTATTCATATTTTTTTATTTTCATATCATTTCAAAATAAACAAAAAAAATACTTATTCAGTGATATAGTAATAATTAATTTTGAGGGCACCGGTACCTCAGAGGTAGTGCTTGCCTTCTGAGCACAAGATCGCGAGTTCGAATTCCTGCCGAGCCCCTTAGGTTTTTTTATCTGGGAAGTGAAAAAACCTTGAACACGCTGTCCTTTGGATGATCGTTAAGCGATGAGTGCGATGCCAGGTACTCGTTAATGAACCCCACCATAAGTAACAGAACCTAAATAGGTCACATTTAGGACTCCCACTATAGTCGGGCTCATGAAATGGAATGAAAATAAAATTTTATTATTCTGGGACCGAGGTCCCCTAAGAATAAATACATACAGTCGAAAAGAAAAGGAAACAATGAAATAAAGTATCAATATGGCGTACAAATAAATAAATAAATAGATAAATAAATTAGTGCTACATTGGAAAAATATAGATAATAAATACATATAAACAGAAGATTAACATGAAAAATACAACAGCTTAATTATGAAGAAAAAAAAAAGTATCTATATAAATAAAATATATAAATATGAATAAAATAAAATATATTAATAAAAATCGACAGAGCATTATACCATGATGGTTGATTATAAAGTGATATGACCTCGTAGTTAAAGCCCGGGCATGAGTTACAATAACTAACTAGAATGTTGACAAATACATTTTCAACATTTATTAAGTAACATTTTATTGTAAGACATTTAGGGTTGTTACATTTGAAAGAAAATGAATAGGGAATACGAGTAAAAAAAAATACAATTTGTAGGGAACAAAATAAGATGATTATATAATGTTATGAAACACTGAAATTAGTAAGATGAGTAACGAAGCGAAACCAGGACGGAGAAATGGAAAGAGGTCATCTTGACTTGTGTATCTCTCTGCCATCACTATTGCTTGGCAACCCGTTTGTTATTTTGCGACTTGGCCGTTTAACTTAAATCCACGACACATTCCATCATCAATAAAATTAATTATCTGATTCCCAAAAAAATTCCCTATGAATGTAGATTCTCTTTGATTGAACTTCAATTTCATCATTGAGTCAAATTAAGGTGGCGAGTTCAGCTTTAGGTTTTCTTGGTACAAGCAAGCACCTTTTCTGCTACCATCTGTAGCATTTTACGTAGTATATAAAATAAATTGAAAATTTGTCGGTGAATCACCAACTGTGTACTTCCCCAAAAAGAATTATTCAATTATGTTTTCGCTCTCCCTCTAAAGCCAATCGACTATTTGGTCTAAAACCCAACATTTGACTTCAAAATCCTCATACTAAGTGTTGTATCGATACATTCATTACATCGGCAATTATACGAGGGGTGTTCAAAAAGTTCCAGGACTGATTTTTTAAAAATTTACAAGTTACTGGACATTGTCTCCTTCAAAGTACTCCCCTTGAGAAGCTTTACATTTTTCCCACAGCCGTTTCCACTACTGGAAGGCCCGGCTCCTGAGAGCTCATCTTTTGAAATGCTGTTCAGCTCCTCCAGAGCTTTTTCTTGAATTTCGTCAGTTGAATGAAATCTCTACCCTTCTTAAGGTCTCTTGAGTTTCGAAAAAAGGAAAAAGTCCGCCGCAGAGGGCAGGTCTGGTGTGTACGGGGCTGGGGGATGACGGTCATAGCGTTTTTTGTATAATAATCGCGAATGAGCAACGCAGATTGAACAGGCACCCACTCCTCACTTCACCACAGCTCAGGTCTCTTCCTCCTCACAGCCTCGCGATGATGTCTCAGGGTTTCAAGGTAACGAAAACGATTAATTGTCTCACTTCATGAAGGAAATTCGTAGTAGACAACATCCTTCCATTCGAAGAAAACAGTGAGCATGACCTTGATGTTGTCCGACCTTCTTTAATCTCTTGTACCACTCATGACACCGTGATCATCCCCAAAAGCCTCATCGCAACATTTGAAATGTTTCAATAAAAGTATTACTCAACTTCACACAAACGCGTTGTTCTTTTTGATTCATTTGACAAAAGATCACAAAATACGAAAAACTTGCTTCGAAAAAACGTCTGTTACTTCACAACAAAGTAGATTGTAGGGAATCTACAAAAACAGCTGATAAGGAAGGGGCACAACAAATAATGCTGCTAATCGTACCGCTCTCCGACGCTCCGTTGGCGCGCATTCCAAAAAGTTCTGGAACTTTTTGATCACCCATCGTATTTAAGTCGAGCTCCTCTGGTATACTTATTATATTTATATTATATTATATACTTATTATAGATGGGCTATAATATTATAGCAAGCATTATGATATATATCTCTATGATATTTAACATTATCGCAGAGATATTGTGAAACACTTGATAAAAATAAAGAAAACGTATGTTTTTTAAAAAATATTGTCTATGTCACAAATAATATATAATATGGGAGTACTTTCGGTATTGCTACCATCTTCAGCCACGACTAACAAATACTAAATTGAAGTTCAACAAGGTAGTTTACAATCCAAACGGTAGGTAGGTATCCTTTTTCAGCCCCTATGGGGTTTTCCTATCCCTTCGGTACAGTTAATATTTGAAATATGTAAAAACATAAAAAAATCACATTTCGTCCCAAGTTGGGATCTTAAGAATAAAAAATTTGAAATAGTAAGTGTTGATTAAATGCATATATGAAATGAATTAAAGATAACAATTGTTAAAATAAAATATACAGTTTTTTGAGACACTTGTTATTTTATAAAACTTTTTATTTTATTTTTATTCATATATTAATAATAATTATTAATATATGGATAAAAATAAAGATAACAATTATTGTTATCTTTAATTCACTTCATACATGCATTTAATCAACACTTACTATGTATTTCAAATTTTTTATTCTTAAGATCCCAATTGGGGACGAAATGTAATTTTTTTATGTTTTTACATATTTCAAATATTAACTGTACAGAAGGGATAGGAAAACCCCATAGGGGCTGAAAAGGGATACCTACCTACCGTTTGGATTGTAAACTACCTAGTTGAACTTCAATTTAGTATTTGTTAAGTCGTGGCTGAAGATGGTAGCAATACCGAAAGTACTCCCATATTATATATTATTTGCGAAAAAGACAATATTTTTAAAAAACATACGTTTTCTTTATATTTATATATATCTCTGATAGTGAGATCGCAACCTCACATTTCTGAACGATTACATAAGTAGAGGGACCTAAGTTTTCACGTTTTCGTATCCTTCCACGGGCTCCATTGTGATGTTCTTGTACCTGACCCTCGGGCTGTAGTTCGCCCATCCTTGGTCTGGGGAGACCCGCAGAAGTGGGAGGTGAACCAGACGCCTCCTCTATCAACACTCCTCCAGTCTTCAGCACGCCGTCCAACAGCAATCATGCCAGGTACACATCTCTCCTCTCCTCTTTATCATGTCTAATTTATTACTGATAGTCATATTCGCGTGTTATTTATACCGCGAGAGATTTTCTTCTTTTGATGCACTTAAAAATACATTCAAATCATTACAGAAAGAATCATGTTGCAAACTTTCACCTCAATTTATTCTTCACTCATATATTTAAATATAAAAAAGTTATCGAATCAATTCCTCAGCATGTCAATTAACAAAACTTTCTCTCTTCCTCTAAAACAAAATTAGCCATTTAGTTCAAAATCTACAGAGAATTCTGAATCATTATACTAAAATTTCGCGTTGATACGTTCGTTATATTTTCATTTGAGACCAAGCAGACCCCTTAAGACATCTGCAAAAAGAGGGTGGTAGATTTCACGAATAATTACCCATATACATACATATACATATATAAAAAGTATTGAAATATTCATTCTATTGGGAGTTACGGTGTTCACAGACATAAATAGGCATTATTTTTTGTCATTTTGGAAACCAGGAGGTAAATATGAAATTCCGGTGAAAACAATATTGTCTTTCTGACCGATTACATAACTTCCCCTATACTTCATAGTAAAATTGGAATGCCTTTCGCCGAGGAAGATAAACACCATGTATCTATATTTTAGATGCTCGGTGAAGAACGAATATCCATCCATATTTATATTTTCACAGTTATATGAAGTGTAGGGGAACATATGTTAGTTATTGTAACTCATGCCCGGGCATTAACTACGAGGTTACATCACCTACTACCAGAGCGTTCATTCGTCGCTCAGGTGGTCATGAGCTCAATTTTACTGTGGATGTCCTAAATTTCTATTCACCTAGGATAGGATCTTTAAAGAGTTCTTAACATCGTAGTTCGCTTAACGTCCCATCCGAAAAACGGCGTGCTCAATTTTTTTTAAAATTCACAGATAAAAAAGAACTGAAGGGTTTACCTCTGAGCTACCGGCGCCCTGTTTTCTTCTCACTTATGATTTTTATTCATCTCTTATAGGAAATACTTTTTACTACAAAGTATAGGGGGAAGTTATGTAATCGGTCAGAAATTGGATGATAAATTTTCAACAAAATTTCAAGTTTCCGACCTACTGATTTCAAAAATGATAAAAAATTATGTATGTATGTCTGTGAACACGATAACTCACGATGGAATGAGGTGGCTCAACTCGAAAACCATAGTAACTGCCAATGTAATAAATGTATCGACACAAAAATTAGTATGAGGATTAGGAGCCACTATGTAAGTCAAATATTGAGTTTTAGCCCAAACGGTGATTGGTTTTGAAGGGAGAGGAATAACGTAATTGATTAATTCGTGCTGTGGAAATATAGTCGGTGATTAACCGACGACTTTTTTTCTATGGTCGCCCGGTACATATAATAACGTGGTTGGTATAAGAAAGTCTATTATGGCCACATTACAAATATTTACTTGGAGAGATAGGGAGAGGTCAGTGTGCAGACAGGAATGAGCAGACTGACCGGCCTGATATGTAAATGTGTGATCCTGTAACAGGTATCCCAGTCAAGGTTAATAACAGTAGGTCAATCACCGCTATCCACTCTCACTGACCATCACACAACAAGACTCTTTACTTTCTCAGCACTGGACCTTCTAAATATCATAATGCTTTCTCCTCACAAGAGAAAGTTAAATGCTATTTTTCGTAAAATTATTGAAAAGACCAACCAGGACAATTTGTAATCGTTCACTTAGTGTCACGCTAGAGAGCGCCAGTAGTTCAGAGAAAACCTGCTTGCTTCCTGAGCCTAAGATCGGTAGTTTGGAATACAGCCGAGGCCCTAAGTGGAAAAAAACCTTCGGGACGTAAAGCGATAGTCCGAGCCTGTACGATGTCAGATTAAAGACCCCTACCCTAGATTAATAAAAATTGAGGACTTCAACAGAAGAGTCGGGCTCAACCACCAAAGCGACGAAAGAGCCCTTAGAGGATTCTGGACATATATAAAATTTCGTGTTGTTATATTCATTCCCTCAGGAGTGTTCACAGTTACACACAGACTTTTTTTTTCTCATTTTTGGAATCAGGAGGTCAGAAAACATGAAATTCCGTTGAAAACTCAGGATCGAATTTCTGACCGATTACATAACTTCCCCTATACTATGGCTAGGGAAGTAAAATGTACATATACATAAACTATCGGTTTCATAAACTAACGTCGAGTTTAGTTATAAATATAGTGTAATAGCGAAACTGATAGTTTAGTTGCCTATACATATTTTTCTTGGAATAGACAATATTTAAAAAAATAACTTTTTTTTCTAATTAATCTTCAAGAGGACTAACTAGAATTCTAATAGTTTTCCTGGATGTTGTGACCTCTCCAAGGATCTTCAGTACATGACAAGGTTTGTCGGAGAAGAAATATTTTCGTCTCCACAGAAACACTTTTTTAATTTGACAGGAAGAGATACAATTTTTTATATATAATAATTTTTATAACTTTTTAATGTGGATGCTGCGTAAGTGTGTGTGTCGGACGGTTGCGCGCGCAGCGCGCACACACATAACTACACATTTCTTTATCTGATGTCAGCTGTTTTTGAGCATTTCTATTTTATTTTTACAACATTATTGATAATATTTACCGTTGTAGTGAATTTAACTAAAATATCAATATTACTATAAATAACTATAAAATGAGGGCGCCGGTAGCTCAGTGGTATGCGTGCTTGGCTTCTGAGCTCAAAGCGTGGGTTCGAAACCCGACCGAGGCCCTTAGTTTATTTTATCTGGGAGGTAAAATAAACTTAAGCACGCCGTCTTTCGGATGGGACGTTAAGCGATGGTCCCGAGCCTGTACGATGTCAGGTACTCGTTAAAGGCCCCTACCCTAGATGAATAAAAATTTAGGGAAGGCAAAATTTAGGACTCCCACAGTTGAGTCGGGCTCATGTCCACCAGAGTGACGAAAGAGCGCTCTGGTAGCAGGCGATATGACCTCGTAGTTAAAGCCCGGGCATGAGTCATAAAACCTAACCTAACCTAACCTAACTATAAAATGATCTTTAGGTAAGAAACTTTTAGGTTAAGCTGCTTCGATAGCTTAAATTTATAACAATAAATAAAATTTGTAAAAGGAATTAATATAGCATAGTAAATCTAAAAAAATATAATAATAATAATAAATGCTGAAAATATCGATCAATAAATAATATATTTGTTGTCATATTGTCACAACAAATAATATAATGTTATTACCCGTTTCAGGAGAGACCGAACAGTTTATTTAATTTTTAAATGACAAACCTTATCTACAAATTAATAGGAGTCGAAGCATTACAACAAATTCGAAAACTAACATCGACCCTGTATTCAGGCGGTATTTAGAGACATTACAATCACAGTTGTATATATCTTATTTTAGCTATCACAAACCTACAATTTCATGTATAAAAGAAATTTAAGGACAATAAATTTGAAAGTTTAATTCCTCATACTACTTTTCTTATTGTAACATATTGAGGGGGCCGGTAGCTAAGTAGTATGCGTGCTTGGCTTCTGAACTCAAAGCGTGGGTTCGAAACCCGACCGAGGCCCTTAGTTTATTTTATCTGGGTGGTAAAATAAACTTAAACACGCCGTCCTTCGGATGGGACGTTAAACGATGGTCCCGAGCCTGTACGATGTCAGGTACTCGTCAAAGGGTAGGCAAAATTTAGGATTCCCACAGTAGAGTCGGGCTCATGTCCACCAGAGTGACGAAAGAGCACTCTGGTAGTAGGCGATATGACCTCGTAGTTAAAGCCCGGGCATGAGTTATAAAACCTAACCTTATTGTAACATAGTAAAACAAATTTTAATCAAAATGCACGACAACCATTTTTGAAAACTAAAGCAGATGTTTATTACCGCGTCACTCACACATCTTTTTTTTATAAATAATATTTATTACTTTTTATAAAAAGTGATCTTAGAGAAGATTTCTTAAAAAATAAATAAATAAAAAATATTATTTTTATAAAATACCTACATAATATAAAATAATATAATTATATAATTGGTTGCATTGTTGTTTACATTGTTATTGCTTTTTAAGGGTCTGAGGATGATGTAACAGTCTGGTGTGGGAAAGGACTACATTTTTGTTTTCAACCATGGTTAGATCTAGCTGCGAAAGTAGATCACTTTACCAACTCACCTAAATTATTTTCCAAAAGTGGGGAGACGGAAAAATCAGAGTTCTGTCGTATCTATAAGGTTCGTAAAGTGGTGGGTTCCGAGAAAGTGAGCCGGCTGGCCTGCGTTATGTCATCCCTCACACACCTTCACGCCTCCATCTTACAAAATTCTATCTGTTGGACGAGTAATTATTTCGCTTCTAGGAAGCACTCACGTTGTATTTCTGCCTATGTCATTCCCTGTCCTCTATTTTCGTTATGGTTGAGTAATGATAGTTTAGCTGGACAGATTGGAGAAGTCAAAGTGGTATGTATAATGGACGTTTAAGTTCTAACAAATATGTACAACTTCTGTGAGTATTCTCATGTAGAAAAGGAAATCGCATTTTGTATAACAGCTTTCCGATATATGCTAACGACATGTCGGTGAATCACAACGGCTAAGAATTAATCAATTAACTTTTCGCTCCCCCTGCAGTCGACCATTTCCTCTAATATTCAATAGTTGACTTACATAGGGGTTATGTCCTCATTGGGTTTTGACTTAAAATATAAAATTTCATGTCGATACATTTATTACATGAGCGGTTATTGACGTTTTTGAGTTGAGTCCTCCTGTGATCTTCCCTCCAGCCGATTCTGTGGAAAATTAATAAGTGTCGTCCTTAGGGAGTTTTAAATTTACATATGAAATGTTGTGTCTAATTATTCATTACAACTGCAGTTATTAGAGTTTTTGAGTTAAGCCTCTCTCCCCCTTCCCTTGGGTGTTTTCCTTTAGGGTTCTGATCACACTTAAAATTTCGTGTCGACACATACTTTCTTTTGGTAGTTATTAGAGTTTTTAGGTTAGTATAAAAAAAAACAATTTAAACATAATTTTTAAATATTTTCCTACGGAAATTTATTTTTCATTTTTTTAGGCGCTATAACTTCTGTCTTATTGATCCTATCCAAAATCTGAGGACTTATTAGCGATTGAAAATTTAATAAGAATAATGTTTAGTAAAAAACAATTTTTCGATAGAGTAATAACAGTTTTCAAATAAAAGCCGATGTTATGGTTTACCAGAAATAATACTGCGTCTGGGGAGTTTTCAAACTAATGTTTAGTTCAACTATGAACAATATAAGGACATGCCTTCACATGCTGACGAAAATGTATTATTTATTTTATTATGTTTGTGAACAATCCTAAGTAAAACATAAAAGGAATTAAGAAGATGAGGTTAAGACAAGGATAATAATATGAGGTAGAGAGGTAATATATTGTTCAAGGATGGAGACACTTCTAATGAACGTTGATTGCACACCAGGAGGAAAACTTAATTAAAACAAATTCTGATGCATGAATTTTGAAATAGTTCCTTTGAAGGTCTCTGGCGAAGCAGAAAATTCATGGTTCTTCTTTTACTTCATTCAATGCAGAGTAATGTCCTTTATTTATGGCTAATTTGGGATTATAACTGTTTTTGAGTTAAGCCTCCCCTCTATTTGGCAGATTTGGCTGCAAATTGATAAGTGCCATCCTTATGGAATTCTGAGAGATCGATTTCACTTGGACTTCATAGTTACACAAGACAATGCAACGAAACTGAAATAAGGAAGATAATTTTTGCGGCAAACAAATGCTACTATGGTCTCAGCAAGCACTTCAGAAGCAACCACATATCCAGGCAGACACAATTCGTTCTATATTAAGACCCTTATCCGCCCAGTTCTTCTGGAAAATGAGCGAACAGAGTCTATTGGTGTTCGAAAGGAAGGTTCTGCGCAGAATATTTGGAGGAGTGCAAGTAGGCCATGCATGGCGCAGACGCAACAACCAGGAGCTCTACGAACTATATAGAGAACCAGATGTCCAGAAAGTCATGAAGATTGAGCGGTTGAGATGGGCGGGACATGTCGCCAGGATGGAAGCTGAGGAAATGCTGAAGAAGCTGCTAATGGAGCCCATTCATGGAGTAAGACGGCGAGGGAGACCTAAGCTGAGATGGGCAGATGGTGTGGCAGAAGATGCCCGAAACATATTTCGCTTCAGGAACTGGATGGCAGCCGCACAGGATCGAAACAATTGGCGGGTGGTGGTGGAGGAGGCCAGGACCCGTCACCGGGTTGTAGCGCCACGATAGACAGATCGATTTCACAGACACTCATTTGTTTGATTTTGTTCATTTTGGAATATACATGAAATTCCGGTAAAACTCAACACCGATTTTGTGATCGAATACATACTTTCTCTATACTACGTATAGGAATGACTTATAAATATAAATGAAAAGTTATTGTGCAAAAGAAAGTTAAATAATGGCCATGCAAGTTGAACAAAGGCTATAAATTTGAAATTTTCAAGCTTACAATGGAAACTGAGATTTCCCAAAGGACCTCTATTTTCCCTTTCAAACTAGACTAGACGGGTGTCATTAGTATGAATGGAATTTATTAGTCGAGCTAGCCTTCAGAATCTAGCAACCTAGACTAAATAGGGTTGGCAGAAATTGTTTTCAATATAAATAAATGCAATGTTAAGAAGACTTAAATACTGTAAAAAAGCAATAAATAAATAAACTTAGATTTTTAGGAATATTGTAGACAATTATATAGGATAGATCCCACAACTTTAAATATAAACAACCAGTTTCGGCATTACATCATCGTCATGTTGAGATATAAACTAAGACAAGTTAGCTGAATGCAAATTATTTTTATAGGTACATCAGATACCTATAAACAGGGCCGGCCTTAGCTGAGATAGCGGAGTATGAAAAAATGCACCCCTTCATAGATTTTTCTTTCAATTATCACATTAAACACGAAAAATTCAGTTTCTGTTTTTATTACATATCGCCTATTGCTAAACAAGTTGAAGAGTAAGCTCAATTGTTGGTCAATGAAAATTTGACATGTTCACGATTGATCACAATAATTGTTATAATTATTATTAATAATTATTATTCTTACCTGTTTTCAGTTTGAGAAAAGATTCCAGTATGGTGGTTATTATCACACACAACGTAATTCAAACAATTTTTCAATTATGGATAAAAAAACTTCTACAGTTTTTTTTCACCAATAAGTTTGTGCTGCCCTTCGAATTGCTTGGAATAATGAAATGTCATTCATTGACATTTGTACGCAAAAGAACAGCAGCGCTTGTGGAAAATAGGCGAACCGACGTTATAGACAGCAAAGTTTGAATTTGATATTTTATTGATAAAGTCAAATCAAATTTATTCAATCACTATATTGACTAACTTAAATGATTGTTACAGTTTTACACTTTATGATACTAATTGCAGAAGATAGAAAACAAAAAAAAGGTTTTTTTTATGCTACCCAGAAAATGGCGCCCCCAACACCATGGCGCCCTGTGCGACTGCACTGCTCGCACCGCCCGGGCGCGCCCTGCCTATAAAAATAATTACCTACGTAAAGGGTGTTGAACTTCCAATAGGATCCCTTATCGTTACAGTAAGGAATTTGGTTGTTCTGAAATATTTTTTTTCATTTTTTCAAGTTATTTTTTTATTTTATTTTTTTTCTACAAATAAATATTTACAATTGTATAAAAAATGAATACAACAAGCAAATATGCTAAGAGAGAGATTATGGCAATGATAATGACTCTGATCCCCCTTCCCAATGACCGATATCCCGAAAAATTAATAGGTGAATTTAAATGAGAATTAACAGGCATTGTGTCCTTATGGGATTTATTTTTCATGAAATTCCGTTGAAAATTCCGCATCGAATTTCTAACCGGCTACATAACTTCCCCTATACACTGTTTAGCTGGAGAAGCTGCAATGAAATAAACAAAAAGAAATTACTACCTACGGAAAAAAGGCAGGTGGTGTTTATAGTAGCAGGGCTTCCTTCCTCCAATTTCTAGGAAGGGTCCTATTTTATGGGATCTCAGAAAATTACTCAACACTTGTGTTTACATGGTTTCTTTAAAGATTACATCATTTCCGGCCGTCAGTTCACTTTGAGACGTACCCTCGAAAACGCGTCTCTTCGTGAAAAACGCATACATTAGAGTAAAACTTTGATTCGATAAATATTTATGACATTGTCAAGAGGAGAGAAATCACCCAGTGGTGACACTCCCTAGTCACTTAAATTACAACAATGCTAAAACTAAAATTAAAGATAAAATTATTTGTGTCCTTCCAGCAATGGAAACGGCGGTGGGTAAAATGTATAGCTTCCCAAGAAGGGTTCTTTGAAGGGGACAATGTCCCATAACTTGTAAATTTTTTAAAATTCAGCCCTGGAACTTTTTGATCACTCTTCGTAGGTGAATAAACCTAAGCACAATAGGCACAATTTAGTACTCCCACAATAGAGACGGAATCTGATAGGAGCGACAAAAGAGCGCTCTGGTAGTAGGCCATATGACCTCATAGATAAAGCCCGGGCATGAATAAAAATAACTAACTATAGAAGCATGTTATCTATCCATCTTAACCCTCAAATGGTAAGGTGCATTATTTTTGGACCCCAAACGTTGTTTACTTTACGTACCTTCTAGGGAACTCGTCTCCAGGTCACAAAACCAAAAGGTATCCTATCTCGCAGTCTTCGTCTGGCATCCAGACCGACCGCAAGTCTCAGCTAAGCTACCCCTTCTTCTCAATCTCGTTTGCAATTCACGTGTCCGACTCTGGGGTCGCCGCAGACCCCACCTTACCGTTTGCGTATATTTTTTTACCTTCACTTACCTAAAATTTTCATTTCGGGATTTATATTTGTTATGTAGAAAACTAATTTGTTTTCTGTAATAAAATAATATAATAATACAATTTTATTTTTTGGGAGGAATACCCTATGTCGACAAAGAAATTGAAAAAATGAAGAGAGATTTACCTACGCCGGCTCAATACTTACTGCGACTCACCATTTCGTGGAAAAGGACCAATAGAAATATAACAGCAGATAACTGGTTCTCCTCCTTCGAATTAACTGGAGAGCTCCAGAAAAATAAACTTATATATGTAGAAACATTACGGAAAAACAAACCGCAGATTTCTCCGAAGATGCTAGCTCGCGCCCCAGCATCAACTAGCACTTTTTTATACCAATACGATAAGATGCTCACTTCTTTTTCTCCAAAGAAGAACAAAACGGTGTTATTGATTTCATCAAACAAACAAACCTGAGTTTGTACAATTCTATAACATGACCAAGGGTGACGTCGACGTTCTCTACAAGCTTTGTCCCGACAAAACCACGACCCATTATCAATTAGTTTTTTTTTCTTCTAATAACCTATTTTTTTTCATGGGTTGACGTCAACTAAGACCATTAATTATGATTCTTGATGTAAGTGCTTTAAGTAAACCCGAAATTATAAGAAATACACGTGGGGTCCATACAAACCCCATCTTACCGTATGCGTTACAAAAGTTCACCTTACCATTAGAGGGTTAACATGAAAATTCTAAATTTATTTAACTGTTTCCCTAATTATTTTTGACCCAATAATTTATGACTGGGACTTCACATCCTTTCACTAGTTACATAGTTACTAACTATTATAACTTGCATAGTTTTCGTAATATAACATCAATAATTTCCAAAATAACAGAGGGGGGGGGGGGGGGGGGGGACATACGTCAAAACACTCGTTAATAGGGTTTTGTATGTGAACGATGAGAAGAATGTCAATTCATTCATACGTAAGGCCGATAACGAGTTGAGAGTGTTCGAGGAGTTCCCCGGAGCCCTCTCCTGCCCTTGAACTGACATAAACCTGCTACCGAATTAGGTCCATGACATTATCTCCCTAATTGTCTCTGTCCTAGATTAGTAAGGTACCAATCAAATCTATATTTGTACTTGGCATTTGTCGAAGAGTGACACAGACAGATTGTCAGTTCTGTGAGAGGTGAACACCATCTTGTTGACAAGGCTTCTTGAGCACTCGGAGCAACATCAGAAAAAAGAAATTCACCGGCTATGTACTTCCCCAGCACGAATTAATCGATTAAGTTTTCGCTCTCCCTCCAAAAGTAATAGACCGTTTTGGCTAAAACTCAATATTTTGCTTATTATTGGCTTCTGAATCCTTATACAAAATATTGTGTTGTTACATACTTTAAATCGGCAGTTAATAAGGTATTCGCGACTAGTCCCCTTTTCTTGCCTTGATTTCGTTGAAAATTAGTTGTCCTTATGAGGTTTCGAATTAACATATGAAATTTCGTGTCAATGTATCATTACAACGGCAGTTATTATAATTTTTGTGTTAAACCTAACCCCATAATCCCCTCCTTGCCTTAAGTAAATTTACCTGAAAATCAATAGGTGTCGCCCTTAAAGGGTTCTGGATACACATATAAAATTCCGAGTCGATACATTTATTCTATCGCGAGTTATCGTGTTGACAGACACATCTGTACAAACAGACATTTTGACGTGAAAACGTCTATTCGCTCGTTAAGCACAGTGATAGCCGGTCAAACTTTCTTGTGTTACAAAATACCGTCAGATTTCAACCGATAATAACTACGAGACTAATAATGCGATAACAACGGTTGAGGTCACAATGGATAGAGCATGACTGTACGTGTTTGTTGTGCAATGTTTGTTTTTCCTGTGACATTATCGGGCTAGTGTGGGCGCCGGCGGATGACCGTTGCGAATTAGCGTTGTGTAAAATTAGAAATTAGTGTAGCGTGATAACATTTAGATAGAGCACTACTAGGACTCACAATAAATATTTTCGCGGAAATATATGTAAAAATCGGTATTAAATTGAAAATTGCAAAAAAATTAAAGATGTCGTCTCAAATGAATCGTAAATATGCGCGAAATTATAGAAAACGCAAATCAGAGGAAAGCTCGCATCAAAGAGAATTTTAAAAACCTAAAAAGTCTAGTGCCGAGCAATTGCAAGAGCTACGGCTGCTTCGAAAAGAAAATGAAAAAAACGTGTGATTTATCTATTCTGAAACCATACTACTCTGTATAACCATTGTATTAAAGAGATTGATAATTAAATTACATATTAATACTTACTTGTTATGATTTTATCCCGAAGTTTTCACGAAAAATCTACAGCGTGGACCTTGACTACGCCTTAATGTTTTTTATTTTTCATTTATGGAATCAGAAAGTTGGAAAACATGAAATTCCGGTGAAAACTGAACATCGAACTTCAGACCGATTACATAACTTTCCCTATACTTCGTAAAGCTGGCGAAGCAAAACATGTACCACAAGCTGAAATGTCCCGTGCCGGAACGTCCTCTTACCTTGGAAGGATGTAGACATGTTTATCTACGACAATATTTGGCACATCGTTTCAAAGGATTGATCGAGTCGAGTTCGAAAATATATATACGAGTACATATAAGCAATAATGATTAATGAAGATGTAACCTTGTAATACCTGTTATTTATAATTAAGTGCCTCAGTCACTGAGGATGTGCCTGAGAAATGATTCTGCCAAATCACAGTGATCAGGTCAAGGAGAAGAGAGACTCCTGGAGATTTTCCTAAGAACCTTTTTAAACCCACTCAAAATATAACAATTATTATTTCATTTGGATTTGGTGATATCTAGTGATTTATAATTACAAATTGTACATCTTTTTAGCTGTAAATTTCCTTATGTCGTTATTTCGAAAACTAACACAAAAAACAGAGACCACAGATAAAATGTACTGAATAGTGGGGGGGAGAACGACTGCCGACACCATTCAACGGTAAACAACACATCCCATGTCGATATTATAATAAATAAATCTAGAAACAAAAACAATGATGAACTGTGAACAGTTTTTTTCCTGTAAGATAAAATAATATTATTTACGTATTCATATATAATAGTAATTACAATATGTCTGTGAATAAGAGAATTTTTTCGTTAACCTTTTAAATTAGTTAGTAATTTTGATTCATTTAACTACGAGTTTATATCACCTACTACCAGAGGGCTCTTTCGTCGTTCTGGTGGAACTGAGCCCGACTCTACTGAGGAAGTCCTAAATTTTACCTAGGGTAAGAAAGAGTCTTTTAACGAGTACCTGACAACACACAGGCTCGGGACCATCGCTGACGGCCTACTCAATTTTTTCATCTCCCAGATAAAAACTTAAGGGCTTCGGCCGAGTTTTGAACCCGCGATCTTGAGTTCAAAAGGCGAGCAATCTACCTCTCAATCTCTTTAAATGTTAAATCTAAAATTAAAAAAACTTGGAATATATTATTATTCATTCATAAATAAATATTAGTTTAAAAAAAGTTCAAATATTTGATTCCGCGCAAGGTAAAATGGAAGATATTTATATATTCGGATAATATAAAGATCATTACCTTAGGTAACTTAACCTGGGTAAGCAAGATTTAGGATCCACAGTTAGGCTCATGTCCATCAGTGTGACGAAAGAGGACTCACAAAAATTCATAAATGTCATCATTATAGGTCTTTAAATTTACATATTAAATTTTGTGCCGATACATTCATTACAACGGCAGTTATTACAGTTTTTGTGTTAACCTTACATTGGTGTAAGGGATTGGTCCCCCCTTCCCTTGAGCTGATTTGGTTGAAAGTTGATTGTTGTCGTCCTTATGGAGTTCTGGAGACACAGTGTCGATACATTCTTTCAGTGAGTAGTTATCGTTTACAGACGGATTTTTTTTTTTTTTTTCATTTTGGGAATCAGGGTTTCGGAAAATATGAAATTTTATAAAATCTCCAGATCGAATTTCATACCAATTACATAACTACCCCAATACTTCATATAGCTGGATAAGTAAAATTGTTTTGAGCTTTGGTAAAACAATGGTTCATCTCTGAATAATTTCCCCATCGAGAAGCTGTGATGAGAACTGTGGCGCCACCATCAGTTACCATATTCAGACTATCTTACTGATCCTCGCAAGGCTCTTTAGAGCAAAAAATCTTACTAGCCTGGTCTTATCAAAAAAAAAAAAAAAAAAATGAAAACACAAATAAACCCTACTAAATTCAGACCATTGTTGCCCTCGTTGAGCACACAGAAACAACCTAGAATTCTTTGTTAGTACTTCTGGCATCGGCATCAGGGTGTGATAAAGAATAGCACAGGAAATGTATTCAGGGTCCTTGAAAATCAGGGAATGTTTAGTATCTACATTGGAATCATAAAATTATATGGAGTGAGAAAATTCTTTCAACATATGGGAGCAGGAACGGTTCTTAAAAATGTTCGTCGGTTGATTACCGACAATGTGTTTCACAAGAATGAATTAATCAATCTAGTTTTTGCACTCCCTCCAAAACAATCGACTGTTTGGACTAGTTATCAATAGTTAGTAGTATTCAATAGGCAATTAACTTAACTTCTGAAAAGTCTACAAGTGAAAACCTGCTAACTACCTTCTTAGATGAATTACAACATTAAAATAACTTAAAAATTTAAAGAAATCCACAACAACAAAAAACAAAGAAACAGGTTATTTTAATCAAAATAAACAAATTTGAATTAAGTAGTTCTAATGTTGTAACAAAGATGGAACTTGCCCCGGGTCATTCTTCAATGACCTAGTGATCATCATAAAGTATTAATTTTGTTGCATTTTTTTATGTCTTATGGCTACTATATTTGAATGACATTAGTATATTTTTATTTAGTTACTACAATGATTACTTATTGTTATTATCTGTTGTTATTTTCTTTCCTTTTCTTAATTATAATAATATGTATTTTGTAAAGAACCCCATTCATTGCCATAAAGCTTGTATTCCTTAGTATAGTAAAAAGTGTATCTATCTATCTAACAGTAAATATTAGACCGAAAAAAGTGGGGAACCTTGGGAAAAAAATTGCACCACCTCTCTGGGCAGCCCTGTGACAAGAAACCTATTGCAGAGGTAACTCACCAAAATAGGTTCTCGGAACAAAATTTAAAAGAAAAAATCTGAAAAAGTAAAGAAGCATTTGATTTCAAGTCAAGTCCCGAAGATGTAAAAATAATTTTAGCTACTTCGGTGTCAAAATGTATATTAAGGTCGGTGTGAAGGGTTTCGTTGGAGAAGTAATAAGGAGCATTGGCTAGTGTACGAACTGAAGATAGGAAGAATCAGAAACGTTCAGTCCGTAAGTTCACATAGCTTTGAGTACTGCATAGTATATAAGTCGTTTTGTTTTCAATGTTAATTCAGATCTGTGGTCTAGTAGTCTTGTAACGTCTGTTAGTTTCTTGTATTTTCAGTCTCGTGTGAGAATTCCTCGTTTGTCGTGTAGGAGGCCTACATAAGGGCAGAATTTCACTAGACAGGTCGTGATAACAGAATTAATTAAATTATTTTCAAGAAAGATGTTTAATTTTCACAAAATGTTATTGCAAAAGTTAAATCTTAGTACAACACAATTTAAATAAAAAGCTAGTTTGTATGTTAAACAAAAGGAGTTTCGCAAGGATCTGTTAGAACCTGTCTTTTTCTAGATCTCAACAACTCTTTTGTTATTCATTCGGGTCTTGTATCAAGATAAGCAGAGTAGAGAAAGTGGATTCATAAGGCAGATTTATATACGTAAAAAGTAGATAGCGTGTAGAGCACGACTTTCAAGTGACATCACGTAACAGCCACATCTTGGCGGTAGAAAGGAGAGTTTTTTATACGAATAGAATTTTAAATTGTTTCGCCCATTCATAACCTTCAAGAAACAAACAGGTTTATATCAACTAATTTTCTTACTTAAAATACTAGAGATCCCGAATTTCTCGTTGTACATTACGTTCATTCTATTCAGAGATGATATTTCATTACTTTGTAAAACGTGCCTAGTGGTTTCACAGATGAGAAGAGGAAATAATGAAATGAAGAAAAAGTGTGGGTGAGAGGGATCTTATGAGGGGAGGAGTGCGGTGCTTGCCTCACCTGCCAACTCAAAATGAACCAACTATAAATGCCTATCTACAAGTTACATTTCCAACAAACTTCCCCTTATATTTTCCTAAGAAAAAAAATAAAAACGACTGATATCCCATTTGTCATGTTTTTAAATTAGAAAGATAACCATAGAAATAATATAAAAAAATATTTAAGCCCTATCAGAACATGTTTTTCATAAACTGTGGCCTAACTTCTGTCATTAATGGTCAGTCCCGATAAGCCAAGCATTTCATATACTTTCTAAAGACTTAACATCATCCGCTGCTCTAGCACGAAATTCCACACGAATGTGAGGGGGAGTTCTCAAAGCCCGGGTCCAGGAAATCAACTTTTTCCATTGTCTAATATTATGCGAAAGATACCGACGGTCCTATTTACCATACATGAACGTACAAGTACGTCATTCTCTTCAAGACAATGTTTTCTACAAAATGAATATCTTCTTTTTCCAACGTAAACTGTTTTTATGCAATTGTTTGCCATCTCACAACGTAATGCATTTTTTCACAATAATGTTAATCACTTTCCACATTTCCAAAAAATCTAGGCTACTCAGGAAATTAATTTTATAAATATGGATATAATAATGAATGTATTGACCAGAAAAAAAACCCTTAACCTTCGGGCGCTCGCATGGGTGGCATTTACACCGCCCTATCAGAAAATTTCGCTCCCGATCCCAATGCGCTTGGTTAGATTGGCGGGACCGTTAGTGTTTCTCTAGTTAAATATTAACACAACAGATAGCGCTGGTCCCATTTTTTAGCTATCGTGTACTGGTAACAAGTCAGTGGCAAAGTTTACAATCTCCGGCAACGTTGATCACGGCGATGCAAGTGCTGCCTTGCAATTAGTCTTGTCGCCACTGTGAAAAAAATGTAAGTATATTTTTCTCGTATTTTTGTCTTATGTACGTTCTATAGTTTTTACTCAATACTTTCAATTCATTTATGCATTGTTTGTATGATTATTATATGTTTTATTTTTATTTTTTTGCTGTGTACCTTCAACTATATTTTTTCAAATTTGTCTGGTATGCCGACCCAACCACAGACTTACCCGCTAGCATTTCTTTTATATTTGTGTTTTATGGAACGGTACAACAGATCAGAAGATATTAGGCGAATTCTTGACGAATTGGAAAAGGAGGATGCCGGTGATTTTGAGGTCGATCCGGACGATATTGATTTCGAGCCAGAAGTAATTGAAAAAGATGATCATGACAGTGAATCAGAAGTGTAAATGGAAAGTGCTGATGAAGAGGACCTATGCTTATAAGAAATTTCTATTTGTATTTTAATAAGTAAAATTTGATGTTATTCTATTTGCGTTTTGACAAATAAAATTTGATGTTAAAGTTCAATGATTTATTTGATGTGTTACCCACGTCTTAATGACTAAGATGTCTGATCTCATTGCTTGGAATAAACGGGTTTTCAATGCCTTAATAAAGGTTTTAAACGTGTTTAGTTGAAATTTGTGTACGTGTGGTTTTTCAACGAAATACCAGTGATTCGTGAAGGGCGCTGGTGTAACGTCACTACATGCGAGCGCCCGAAAACTAAGGAAGACACCTATTGTTTTTCCGCAACATCGGTCGAAGGGAAGGGGAGGACCATATGAAGGGGGCTCAACTCAAAAACACTAAGAACGCAAAATGTAGTATTAGGATTCAGAAGCCCAAAAGTCAACTATTGATTTATAGCATAAAATGGTCGTTTGGTAAAATTTAATTGATTAATTCGTGCTAGGGAAGTACATCGTCGGTGATTCAATGACTACTTTTGACATTTTTTTTATAATCTTTTTGATCTCTTCTTTGCATTAAAAAGCAAGAGGGGGAAAGATTTGAAGAAACGGATAGAGAACATTAGGTAAAACTCTTGACGACTGCAATCAAAGATAATGATATTTGCATAACGATGAGAAAATCAAACTGATGGTAGCAAACATTAGATCACATACAAAATAATCAGATGTACCTACACAGAACTGAGTGACAAATATGCACCGATACACACACACAGACACAATTAAGTAAGACTAAATGAAGTAAACAGTACGTACGTGGTAGACGCATCTGAAGGGAGAAGGGTTTCGTATTACATAACACGACCCCACCGGTGAGTGGGACAGAGTACTGGAGGGTGAACTTCAACAAATCGTTATAGGCCAGCTGACTTAGGGGTGAGGGTGGTTAACTCATATCGATCGCCAACCCAAAACTCGATTCTACCGAGACCATATCGAGATATTGACTCCCCAATGCCGCTAGAAAACAGGTACAAACAGTAATTTAAAAAGTTATCTGTAAATCATTGGCAATGTACTTCCCCAGAACGAATTCATCAATTAAGGTTTCTTCCCCCCCCCAATAGTATAATACACATACTAAATTTTGTGTCAATAAATTCATCATAAAAATCATTTCACATATTGTAAAATAAAATATAGTCTGAGCTCTCATAGACTATATTTTTGCTAGCGGGCTTTCGAGGTTGCCCTCATCATCAGGCGGTCTACAAAAAAAGTCATTTAGCAACAAAGAAACATGTATAAAGTTCTGTTCGTTAAAATCCATAAAATATTGTGGTAATAAAATATTACATGCCCGGGCTTTAACTACGAGGTCATATCGCCTACTACCAGAGTGCTCTTTCGTCACTCTGGTGGACATGAGCCCGACTCTACTGTGGGAGTCCTAAATTTTGCCTACCATAAATGTTTATTCATCTAGGGTAGGGGTCTTTAACGAGTACCTGATATTGTACAGGCTCGGGACCATCGCTTAACGTCCCATCCGAAGGACGGCGTGCTTAAGTTTATTTTACCTCCCAGATAAAATAAACTATGGGCCTCGGTCGGGCTACGAACCCACAACCTTGAGCTCAGAAGTGAAGCACGCACGAAGTTAAGTATATATATTTAGAAAATAAAAATACAGAAATAGATTATATATATAGACAATTAAAGATGAAATGAAAATAATGGATATGAAATAATAAAATAAATGAATAATCAATAAATCAAATGGGCGACTGGAGGACAGAACTCCGAGGAACCCAACGAGCAGCGAGACCGGACCAGGGGGCCAGGAACCGTAATCCCCGGGCCTCTCTCCACACATAGGGTTGCCATCCGTCCGGGTTTTCCAGGACATGTCCTCTTTTTTTGACTGGGGGGGCTGTCCGGGGTACTTTTTTCAAAATGTCCGGGTTAATGTCCGGGTTTTTGATTTTTTTTTTTTTTTTTTATTAAAAAGTTCAAAAATTATATAAAAAATGGTTCTATGGATGTATTTTTATTGTTTTATGCGTATCTGAATGGAATCAATATTTAATTTTAATAATTGCCACTAGGGTGTATCGATTACTTATTATTTTTCAGCATTCCAGCTCACAATGCTAATGTTGAAAGAGTATTTTCTCTCATAAATTGTCAGTGGACTAAAGAGAGAAATAAACTGTTGCCCAGTACTATTGCTGCGATAACAATGACCAAATATAATTTTAGTGACTATAGTTGTGATAATTTTTATCATTATTTACTTAATAATTGTGATGTTCTCAGACAAATTGGGAACACTGAAAAATATGAGACTGTCTTAGAAGTAAAAGATTGTTAATTATTTGTGAAGAAATTACTTGTAAGAAAAGTATCAAAATTTAAACAAAAAGATGTAGTTTGTTCTAAATAAAACTTTGCACGTTTCAATACAATAAAGATTTATATAAATTTTAAAATATTTAGTAAAAAATTTTGAGTCTGATCTGCCCTGGTTTTTAATGAGATAAGTCCTTGTTTTGTCCGGGTTTTTTACCGCTTCAGTCAGGGGTTTCAAAAATTTGAGATGGCATCCCTATCCACACACATAGTATAGTAGACATTAGAGCGGCAGGGTCTGTATTATATAAATTATATGAATAAAAAGTAACAAAAATTATTATTAATACAAAGAGCTTCAAAAACATACCTGATAAAAAATTTTTGAAAACAATATAATTTAAAATGATTTAATAAATAAAGTTTAAAAATTTTTATACAGTTTTATATACGTTTATTTTAATTTATATAACTTATTTATTAAATAATTTAAATTATGTTGTTTTTTCAAAATTTATTTATTAGGTATGTTTTTAAAGCCCTTTATTTCAATTTAATTTTATGGATTTTAACGAAGATAACTTTATACACGTTTCTTTGTTGCTAAATGATGTATTTTTGTAGATTGCCTAATGATGAGGGCAACCTCGAAAGCCGGCTGCAAAAATTAATAAAATCTGTGAGAGCTCAGGCTATACTCTACTTGCTTAGTTTGCCTCCATGGCTCCTTACAAATAATTTAGAAGAGTTTAGGTTAATTAGTTTTTAAAATAATTATTTCAAATAATGCCCAACTTTGGTGGGAAATTACCATGTAATTATTAATATCTTGTACATATAAATATATTGGTCTGTTTCAGAGAGGAGGGAGATGAGCGAGGTTGGGGAGTTCTACCGTGACAAGACTCTGTTCATCACGGGAGGTACGGGGCTCATGGGCAAAGTGCTACTGGAGAAGCTACTATACTCATGTCCTGGCCTCAACAAGATCTATCTTCTGATCCGGTCCAAGAGGGGAAGGTCTGCGGAATCCCGTCTTGAAGACATCCTCAAGATACCGGTACGTTATATAGACCGTTCGCCGTCAAACTTGTCGATTATATTGTACTGTCGGAGGCAAAAACTCTTCACAATACTTCTACCTTTCCGTCCATTCACAATTACTTTTAGTGAAACTTCTTTAGCGAGACTAGTGAATCGGAATAACTTCGACATAAAAAATCAAACATGAAACTCTAACGAGAGGGGGATGAGTAGCGCAGGCGTACAAGTCAACTACGAGTTTAGGTCGGAGTCGATGGATCACCTGTTGCCTACGTGTTTGTATACAGTTTATGAGTTAAAATAATACGTTCAATTATAAATTTAATACGTTTAGTTTTACTCTGAGTTAGTGTTAGTTAGAAATGCTAAAAACTTCAACGGAACGTGTTCGACAATACCGTGCAAGACAAAAGCAAATACAGCTAATGTGCCATTAGATTTGAGATGGGATCAATTCGATCAAATTTATAGCGCTCAAAGAATGAAAAATAAATTTCCGTAGGAAATATTTCAAAGTAATGTTTTTATTGTATCGCATAGCAAAGAATTATAAAATATTGTTTTTATTATTGGTACTTGGCACCGAGACTCTGAATTTATTTTGTCTGGGAGGTAAAATAAACTTGCCTGAACGATGTCAAGTACTCGTTAAAGACCTCTGCCTCTGTTAGGCAAAATTTAGGACTTTCATAAGTAGGCGATATGACCTTGTAGTCAAAGCCTGAACATGAGTCATAATACTTAACTATGTTGGTACATTTTTATTAAAAATTATAAAATATATTATATGTGGTCATTACAAGACTTCCTTAAACCAACCACGCTCTTACACATGGGCCCCTCCCTTCATCAAAAAATCATTTCATACTTTCATACTGGTGAGTATAAGAAAGTCACTCTTAGAATTATGCTGTACAATGAAACGAAGAAAACCGCTGAAGCCAAAGCATTACTTACATATATGTATCTACTAGTAAATGCTTGTATGAAATCGTTTTGAGAGAGAGTGATTTGTAAAAGCGTGGTTGGAAAAAGAAAGTCCTGTTACGGCTAAATTATTTATTTTATTTTGTTAACAAAATCATTTATTCAAAACTATTTATTCTTTTTTATATTTGTTTTTCCGTGGTGACTGCCCCCCAGTATTCCTTGAAAACCAGTCATTACCTCATACCTCTTCCGTAAAATATTTAGGATTAACCCTCGATAGAAGGCTGACTTGGAACCCTCACACTCGGACGACACGACTCACACTAGACCGGCGACTTAGACTAGTGTACAGTATTTTGAATAGGCGTTCTAAATTATCTACTCGACAAAAACTTGTTACACCTATCTTCTCCGACCTCTCTGGACCTTTGGCTTACAAATATATGGTACAACCAAGACTTCGAACATCAAAAGAATACAGGGATACCTGAAATACATTTCAATCCAAGACTCTCCAACTAATCACGCAATGCCCACCATACGTTAGCAACAAGACTTTACACCGCGACTTGAACATCACAACCATTAAACATTAATTCAAACGTTTCTACATCAAAATTTACTTACACACCAATCCTGAAATTCGCAAATTCTTAAGTACAAATTTACCCCACAATCCCCCAAGAAGTTTAAAGAGAGTTTGGTATAGAGATCTCCTGGTATGAAGGGATGTCATGAGGGTTCATCGGCGGGTGTTTTCCTCTCTCAAGCCTCTCATGTCATATTTATTTTTATTTTTTTATTTTATTTTATTTTATTTTTTTTATTTTTGTATAGTACATATCAGCCCAGCCGCTGGTTGTGCAGTTGTGGCTTAAAATAACTAAATACAAAAAAAAAAAAAAAGAGGGCGCCGGTAGCTCAGTGGTATGCGTGCTTGACTTCTGAGCTCAAGGTCGTGGGTTCGTAACCCTACCGAGGCCCTTAGTTTATTTAATCTGGGAGGTAAAATAAACTTAAGCACGCCGTCCTTCGGATGGGACGTTAAGCGATGGTCCCGAGCCTGTACGATGTCAGGTACTCGTTAAAGACCCCTAACCCAGATGAATAAAATTTAGGGTAGGCAAAATTTAGGACTCCCACAGTAGAGTCGGGCTCATGTCCACCAGAGTGACGAAAGAGCGCTCTGGTAGTAGGCGATATGACCACGTTGTTAAAAGCCCGGGCATGAGTCATAAAACCTAACCTAACCTACAAAAAAAAAAATATATATATATATTTGTTTTTAGTGAATTAAATATTAAAAACAAACGAGGAATCAAATTAAACCACATTTATAAAAAACATGAACTACAAACACGGTGGTATCGTAGCAATAACAGTGTTGCCAAACCATAATTTTAATATTACTAGAATCCTGAAAACCTCAGACTGAATTTCTAAGGTCATACGATCCATTGGTATTACTGAATTAATTTTGCACATATACATTGGTAATTTGGGCCATTGAGATCTCATCGTTGATGACTGGAACTTATCCTCTTGTCCTGTTCAGCTGTTCGAGCGACTCCGTACAGAACGGCCCCAGTTCGTCTCCCAGATCCTCCCAGTCTCCGGTGATGTTGGCCTCCCTGGACTAGGACTCTCCCCTGTAGATGTAGCTAGACTCTCAGCTGAGGTGCAGATAGTGGTGCACAGTGCTGCCACCCTACGACTTGAGGCCAAACTGAAGGATGCTGTCAACATGAACACCGAGGGGACCCTCAGGGTGGTTCAACTCTGCACTCAGATGAAGCAACTATTGGTACGTTATGGTACACAAATATTTTTATTGGAATAAAAATTAAGATTTGGTACAATTCCATTGTGTGAGTCCATCTAGCTTTAATGCATTTCAGCTAATAAATCATGTTATAATTATACTGTTAATGGGTTGTGGACAAAAAGTACACATATTATGAATATTAAAATGCTCTAAAATTAATTTTTTTTTTCAAAAAGAGAGTCGCCGGAGTGTTGAATTGTTTTGTCTAGGCAGATCAAATGTTGATTTTTTTTATAAACAGCTGTTATTTGTAAATTAATTAGTGTTTATAAATATAAAAACCAACAGATTCGTTTTTATTAAAAGTGAAAAGGGAAAAAAGACGGTCGAAACAAAAGCCGGCCGTACCACGCCACTAACATCTGTTTACTCTAGCCTATACACAACACAGTCGAGTTGCAGACATGAAGCGAGGCTGTTCAGAAGTGTTAATGGAGACATGAACCAAGTAACATCACAGTGATGATAGAGACATAAGTGTATAAAAGTGTAAATAGAAAATGACGACATTTTTAGATGTAGAAGCCATTCTCAGTATAATGTATATAATAAGGAATGGCAAGATACAGAAGATTAAAGGACAAGAGCTACGAAAGAAAGTAGGTACTGTTCTTTTTTTTAATTATTAAATTACGAATTTACTCGTATTCTCTCGTATAATAATTGTATATTATTGAATTACGCATATACTCGTCCAATAAAGAGTGGCCGCAAGACAATACTTATGTAATTTTAGGTATTAGTAGTGAGAATATTTGTACTTCGAAAAATTTCATGGCATCTTAGGAATTAAATTTTAGAAGAATCCAAATGAAGTAATATTAATTGAAATGTTTTTATATACGTACACTTTCTTCCTGTAGAAATCAAAATTTAATATAAAACCAGAAATGTTCTGCAGGAAAAATAAAACAAAAAAAAAAGTGATATTAATATTTATTATTTTTATTTGTTTTATTATTATTTTTATATTTTTTTTATTATCACAGGATAGACATATAAAATGTCGACACATTCTATCAAGAGTTATCGGGTTCACACACACAAAACCAGCAACACAAATTTTTTTTTCATTAGTAAAATCTAATCAAAACGTTTTGGTAAAGAAAAAATGGAAAACAGGGAGGGAAACAAAAAAATATCCGTTCAGGATTTTAAATTATAATCTCTGTTTTTGAATGTTTATTAATTTATTTTCTATTCATTTCAGCTACTATGTATTTTTTTTTTTCTTTTTTTTTGAGATTTTTTAAAAATTTACTCTTATGCAGTAGTAGCCGGAGTAGGAACCTTATTGCATAATTGTACCTCTGTAAATGCGACTGTTATAATAAACTCTTCTTCTTCATTATTTTTGGAATCAGGAGGTCGGAAAACATGAAATTCCGTTGAAAAATTAACTTCGAATTTCTGACAGACATAAATTTATACTTTGTATAGCTGGGGAATTAAAATGGTAAATATACATTGATCCCTCTCCTTTTGTTTAGATACCAATATTCTACATTTTCAATGAATATTGTTGAAGAAATTGTTAAGGAGAGTTGTATTGAGTCTCCTTCTGTAAGCTCCTTCATTTTTCTGTGTTCCCTGTCACATGGTGCTCCATATACCGACCGTTCCGTGACATCTTACCACCATATATTTCCTGTATGTCGTTAGACACTGTTACTTACTGGATGATATCAAGCATGTCCGACAAGTTTAGTTATGTTTTTCAACGGCGCACAGTGGGGCGAATGACCATTTTAGATGGACAAAAGTTAAGTCAAAAAAACCTAGACATTATTGTCGAAAGGTGAGTGAGTGGCCCCGAAAATTTAAATATTTACCTTATAATGAAAATAAATACTGCATAGAGATGGAACAAATCAAGTATTCACGTTTGAGCAAGTGTTGTCATTCTACTGCGATAAGACGCGGGTGTATCAGTCTGACTGCAATAATTGCATTTCGATCATTGTTTGAGCTATATTCGACAGTTGAAATGGACTCTAAAGAGAAAGATAAGTAATCATATGCACAGTTCTTCTAAGTAGTGTTCAGTTACAGAGATGTTTGAACTATTTTATTAAAAAATCCGTTACATCCATAATTTTGAACGAGAAAATAATGTTTACCCAATAGCTCCCAAGCCAATTGACCCATTTTCCTTTTCGTTATACTTTCTAGTTTTCAGATTCATTTGTATCTTTTTGATATACTTCGTATTTCTAATAATAATGATTGATTTTCAGATTCCCTGGAACTAGTTTTTTGAAGAGTGGTTCAAGTTCCCGAAAAGTATTTCATTGTACAGCGTGAACAGTAGAAAAAAAAGGGTTAGGTATAAGGAAGCCTTGATATGGCCATAACACATATATTTTATTTTTCCTATAACCTTGTTAATAAAAACATATTAAAACTTATTTGCCATTTGTTAAAATTTAAACTTTTTTGAATTATTTCCTATAGAAATTTATTGTACTTTTTTTGCAGCACTATAACGTTGGTCCTACTGGTTCTATCTCAAATCCAAAAAACACTTGATTGTTAGAAATTCCATAAAGGATAATTTATGGTTTCCAGATTTACTTTGTGAAGCTCCATTTTAGGAATAGATAATTAAAATACACAATTTCTTTGTCAAACTTCACTATATATTCTCAAATACTCAACTAGTTTCGCCGTGTTAAGGCATTATCGAGAGTCACTTATAAACTTTTATAAGAGACTTTTGATAATGCCTTAACACGGCGAAACTAGTTGAGTATTTGAGAATATATAGTGAAGTTTGACAAATAAATTGTGTATTTTAATTATCTATTCCATAAAGGACTTTTGTATGGACTAATTTTTCGACAGGACAAACGTTTTCACATAATCAATCAAATTTTTGAAAAAAAAAAGTTTCAAAATGCATGTTAGGACGGTTTTCGGCATGCATCTCGCAAACCGGGCGACCATCGAAGAAACCTATTTCATATAAAATGTATTTCAGTTTTCTCTATAAGTTTTATTTGAAGAGATTTTTGATTAAGTCTTAATAAAATTTTACATTAGAGTCTAAGTGCATTTTACAAAATATCGCTTATATTTAATATAAGCGATATTTTGTAAAATGCACTTAGACTCTAATGTAAAATGGTGTTAATTTTCATCTGATTTCGGAAAAAATCTAATCAGATCTAAGTTACCAGACCAGTTACATAACTTCGGAACTGTCCTGAGCTGCAGAATTATTAGGCGGCATATCCCTTTAAGTAAAATGTCGCCCCATTTTACAAAGCCTTATAAATTTTATTTATATGTGTTTCAGCTGATGGTACACATGTCGACAGCGTTCTGTCATTGTGATGTGGAGGTGATGGAAGAGAAGGCCTACCCCCCACCTCATGATCCTATGGATGTCATACAGATGACTCGCTGGCTCCCGGAGCAAATACTCGAGAAAATAACACCAGAGTTAGTATCTGTTACTTTACAAATCACTGATATGATCTAAGGGTGTATAAAAGTGTAAACATAGTTTAAATAACTAACTTAACTCTTAATTACTTATATTGTTTTTTTTTGTTTTTTTCTAAGTAATTGTTTTTTGTGTCAAAGACTATTATATTCTTCACTGCTTTGCTGAAAGAGCCGAAGCACATTGGGCTAGAATTGAAAAAATACATAGAAAATACCTAATTGTTTTCTACATTATGATAGGAAGTTGAAATGGTATATCAGAAGTGACCAACCCTTAAATAATTTTACGGCCCGCCAGATTCATCACAATTTTACAAAATATGTCTTTTTTGTGCAATATTTTGGTTTTTAATGTAGTGTTTTGTAACAAATAAATCCCAAAACTGTTTTTATTTTATTACGCTTCTTCTGTTTTTATACATAATTAGAAGTGGGCAGTAGTGGATTGCAGCGTCACGCTCGATTCCTGTAGCTTCATCATGCTGCTTATTGCTAGGCATACCTCGATATGCGCAGTAGAGCAGTGCGCCGGCCACTCGCTGCGTCCCGCTTACTTTGACTGTTCATTGTTGACAACAGAGCGCTCTCTCAATGTCAATTGACAATTTGTTTTCCGGTTTGTGTATTGTGACTGCAGGATAATTATATTCGTTTGTCCTGCAGAACAGTGTACAAGGTGTACACTGAGACAATTCACAGGCGACAGTTCACCCTTTTTGCTGCTATGTGGGAGGCCAAGGATCAGATTCTCAAATTCGTAATTATTTCTTACGACTTGGAGCACAACACGTCAGCTGTTAATTTCTTTCAAAAATTGTTGATCAATTATTTGAAAACAAAAGTCCCTGAACTGAAAAAAGTGATATATCTGTCTGATGGAGCCGCGTCCCAGTACAAAAATCGATTCAACATCTTAAACCTGAGTTTGCTGGATTTTAGCATCCCTGCAGAATGGCACTTTTTTGCCACATCACATGGCAAAGGTCCTAGGGATGGGCTAGGTGGCACAGCAAAACGATTGACAACCCGTGCAAGTTTGCAGTTACCTCCAGAAAAACAGCTCCTCGTGGGGCCTATCTTTTGCCTTATAGATGGGCCAAGGTTCTCATGGGGCATTTGATTAACACAACAAACAAATAACTGTGAAGTAAATTTTTAATAAAAAAAATCCCCATTTTAAATTCTCTTACCTTATATATACATAAATAATAAAAAAAAATGATAATATACAAGTCGTAATAAAGTGAAACTAAAATAGTATTAACATTATATTCTTTCGGATACATTACATCATTCATTTCAAAGTGTAAATTTGGATAACTTATATTAAGTTACATTTTGAACTATCCAATCTGTTTATATATATATTTTTTTAATTTTACTCTATAGCCGTAACATATATAATAATCTGACTGCTGACGTTGCGCCATGTTTTTCCATTTGACATCACCTAATACCAGTTTTGTTCTGTTACAGACTGCTGTTTCCTCATCCCAACTCTTACACGTACTCTAAGAGAATCGCCGAAGCTGTAGTTGCAAGCCACTTTCCCCAGATCCCTGCCTGCATCCTCAGACCTTCAATTGGTAAGTTTAAGATTGATTTTCATAATTAGCAATGGTCTATCTACAAGTGGATCTGCACTGATTAGTCAGGGCCGAAGACTTTCCGTGAATGTTGCATTCCACAATCGTAGTCTTGTGGCGGTTTTGAAGGCAAACGAACTCAGGTCTAAAAATTATATTTAGCCGAGTGGACGCATTCCAACCTGTTACAAGAAAGGTGCATTATATGCACTTGTTGAATCTAAGGACAAACCAGGGGCATTGTCTTAAAGGTTGTCGCAGTGGCATTCGAAAGAACTTCGATGGGCGGGTAGATGCATTTTTACAATTTGTAGTAACGTTACACGTTGGAATCAGTGCAGTATGATGCACCTTTTGCGCGTATGTTTACTTTCTACAAAACTACTAAATAACGAGGAGGCATTGCGTACTGGACTAATCGATATAAGGTTTAAATTCTGGTTGCCATCTCTGACTTAATTTCTGGTCTGGAGCAGTCCTGTGTAATTCGAACCCACTGTTGGTGGTCTGGCAGACATTCATTAGAATTTATTGCAAGCAAAGATTAATACAAATTAGCAATACTGCAGACAAAGTTAATCATTATATCGAAAGCGCTCTTTCGTCCTAAATTTTGCCTACCGTGGTACCTAGGGGTCTTTAGAGTGTACCTGACATTGGACCATCGCTAAACGTCCCATCCGAAGGACGGCGTGCTCAAGGTTTTATCACCTCCCAGATAAAACACCTAAGGACCTCGGCTAGCACGCTACCTCTGACCTATGAGCACCCTCTTTCCTTTTTTTTCATTTGAAGTAACTTGATAAGTGTAAAACCTAATGTCCTTATGTGTTGTTTCAGTGATCCCCAGTTGGAAGGAGCCAATGGAGGGCTGGGTGGACAACCTGAACGGTCCTATCGGGATAATGGTAGGTGGAGGTAAGGGAGTGATCCGGACCATGCACTGCATCCCGGACTACAACGCTGAGGTGATCCCTGTGGATGTGGCTATCAACTGTATCATTGCCATCATCATGAGACTATGTCAACAGAAGAATAAGTAAGTGTAATGACTTACAGGAACGAAACGGTATCAAAAGGTGTCATCAAATTCCAATCAAATATTATAATAATAACACTATTTATTTTCGTTATAACAAAAGTTATAAACATGTATATATTAAGTTAGATTATAAATTATTCTAGGGTCGGAAGTACCTACATGTGATTAGTAATAACGATTATAGTAAATAATATGAAATGATTAACTAATACTAGAAACTTAATGAATATAAAAAAATACTAATAAATACAGTAGATAAAGTTTTTAATTTAACTTAAATTATGATACATATTTTTATAATTCTTCCAGAAGTGTCTATTTCACGACATTAGTTCACGTTCTTTCCTCAGGTCACATTGTGCGAAACATAGAAAATAAATGAACTTCATCTAAAAAAAATTAAACAATGATAATAAATAAACCAAGAGAAATAAAATAAATTGCTATATAAGTAATGAAAAATAATGATATTAGTAGGTAATTAAAATATTAAACAAAAGTAGTGTATAAGTTTGTTAGGAACTCAGAATATCACCGGAACATCCCAAGTTTTGATTTTAACTAACTAAATTAAGTCAGTTATTAGAAAAAATAAAATCATAATTTGTAGTCATATGAATACTGAACTGACCTGACCCGTCTAAACATTTATTTGGCTCAGTTGGAAAAGTCATCCAAATTGTTTTGTTTTTCTGTTATTTTCAAATTTCTTTCGGATACATCACATCTATTTATTTTTGTTCCCTATTCCTTTATTTATTTATTTTATTTTTTTTGTCTTATCTCCGTAAAGAAACATTTCATTCAAAGTTCAAGTAACTTAAAAGTTTTTTCATTATGTTAATATTTATTTATTTCCAACCAAGATTTGGTGTTGGTTTGTTTCTTTTAACACATTTAAGTTAACATTACAAACAGACCAAGCTGTTGGGCATTAAATGCACTATTCAAATTATTATATTAAATGCATTATTCAAATTATTACGAATTTTTCCTATGCAGAATATGACAGAAACCAACCTTTTTACTTCAGAATTTATGCAATAATTATCAACATTTTACCTTAAAAAACTTCAGTTCTTATTAATATCTCAAATGAAAATAAAAAAAAAGGAAGAGAAACCAATTCACTATTATTAATTTTTGTCAATTCAACTTTTTTTAAAATATACCTAGCGGTGAAGAACGGAACTAGTTTAGTTTTTATAAATTTTATAAAAACTAAACTAGTTCCGTTCTTCACCGCTAGGTATATTTTAAAAAAAGTTGAATTGACAACAATTAATAATAGTGAATTGGTTTCTCTTCCTTATTTTTTATTTTCATTTGAGATATTAATAAGAACTGAAGTTTTTAAGGTAAAGTATTGATAATTATTGCATAAGTAAAGTAAAAAGGTGGGTTTCTGTCATATTCTGCATAGGAAAAATTCGTAACAATTTGAATAATACTTATAATAAATGTCATATGTGTGATACTGTGTGGTACTTTCAATCAACTTTTAATTTGTGCCTATGAACGTATTCTGTACCATTTTTTAAGAATATTTTTCCTCACACATAGTTCTGGATGTATATAACCTATTCTGTCGCTGTTTTTTTCAGGCCGAAGGAAATCCCTGTATTCAACATCACCCAGGGTAAGACTTACCCAATCACATGGGGAAGGATCCTGGACATTGGTAAAGAGTGTGTCTACAAGAACCCCTACGAGATGATGTTGTGGTACCCCAATGGGAGTATCACCACCAGCAAGTTTCTACAACATATCTACGTACTCCTCTTCCATTGGGCTCCTGCGTATCTCATTGACTTTCTACTTTTGATCTTTGGTCAAAAAAGATTGTAAAGTTCTTTATTTATATTCAAGTCAATAGTAATTCATGACTGCCTTAAAGAAAAACTGTCATATTTTGAGTTTTTGAGAAGTATATACCATTAAAAGCTAAATCACTAGCACTTTTCATTCTAATTAATTAGAAGAATTATTCAGTAAAAATGAACAACATATTGTATTCATTTCATGTGAAAAATTTCATTCAAGTAGTGAGAAAAATTTAAGTTAACTCATGGGAACTGGACGTGCATCATTGGGTAGAACAGCCACCTCCGATTGTTAAATAATATCCGCTTTTCTCCGATATATGTAGAAAAAGAAATAGAAGAATGGAATGACCAGTGGAGATTGTGTTTCGGCGGATTTGTCTGAAACTGAGGTATTTTCCAGTTCAAGCTGCACTATGTAATTGCCGAAAAAAAAGTATTCGATGAATCACGTATTAATCAATAAGGTTTTCGCTTTTCCTCCAAAGCCAATCGACCGTTTAGACTAAAACTGAATACTTGATTTATACATAGCAGTTTCTGAATCCGCAAACTACATATTTGAGCTCTGATGTAATTGTCACAATAGAACTTCATCAGCATCCGAAGTTCAAGAATAACCCGCCTTCTGTTACGGGTGTTATACATTAGTATGGCGGCTATGGGCGTGCGATGTGGTTGTGAATGGGGGTATAAGAGTAGTGGCCTAAATAATGTTGGCATTTGGAGATGTTTTGAAGAATTTTGTTCAATAATTCCGTAATATCGAGTTCCGTAGTCGGCTTGTGGCAATAATGACTTTTAATCAGCATAAATGGAACTGCAAAATAGTACAGTTTCAGCTGTTGGACCTTACAAAGTTAATTGATAATATTTCAAATGCCATTTTATCTTGCATATATGACAGAATATAAAATATGTATTTAATCGTTCTGCTCTTCTAATGTAAGTAGGGAAATTTTATTAATAAATTAGTCTATAAGATAATAAGTTATTGTGACACATGCCCGGGAATTAACTACTGGGAGTCTTAAATTTTGCCTAACCATGTTTAGTTACCTTGGGAAGGGGACTCTAACAAGTAACTGACATCGTACAGGCTCGGGACCATAGCTTAACGTCTCCTCCGAAGGACTGCGTGCTCAAGTTGTCACCTCCCAGATAAGAAACCTAAAGGGGCCGGGTTTCAACCCGCGATTTGAGCTCAGTAAATAAGCACGCTACCCTTGAGCTACCGGCACTCTCCAGTCTATTAGATATATTGTTTAAAAAAAATATCTATACTAAAGTAGAAGGCGCCGGTAGCTCAGTGGTATGCGTGCTTGGCTTCTGAGTTCAAGAACGTGGGTTCGAAACCCGACCGAGGCCCTTAGTTTATTTTATCTGGGAGGTGAAATAAACTTAAGCACGCCCTCCTTCGGATGGTACGTTAAGCGATGGTCTCGAGCCTATACGATGTCAGGTACTCGTTATAGACCCCTGTCCTAGGTGAATAAAAATTTAGGGTAGGCAAAATTTAGGATTCCCACAGTAGAGTCGGGCTCATGTCCACCAGAGTGACGAAAGAGCGCTCTGGTCGCAGGCGATATAACCTCGTAGTTAAAGCCCGAGCATGAGTCATAAATCCTAACCTAATCATACTAAAGTATGTCATTTTTTTAAAATTTCAGTATGCTGAGAGTTCAAAGAAAAATTCAAGATGGCCTCGATGTACTTCAGTACTTTACAACAAGAGTTTGGAAATTTCATAACAATAAATTTCTTGAACTGAGAGCTTCGTTGAATCCAGTTGACAGACAAAGGTATACCACTGAAAACATATTCTATTAATAGTTTTGAGTAAAACCTGGATTCAGGATTTCGGAATTTAAGAAATGTGACTTCAATATAGCCTACGAACAAGCAGAAATCACGGACACATAAGAAATGCACTCCAAATTGGTAGGACACATACAAAAAAACACTGGTACACTCTACTACCGACCAACCTCAACCCCAGACACGGACAGAAGATGGCAGAGATGGGAATTCATCGATCGTGGCCAATGCTCGCCAGACAACACTTGTTTTAAACAAAAATAAAAAAATAAATAATATATTGTATGTTGCAGATTTTCTATGGATTTGGAAAAAATTAATTTAAAGTTATATTTGACTTCGTCGATTCTTGGATCGAGACACTATCTTATGAAGGAAGATCCAGCCTCTCTACCAAGATGTCGGAGGATTCTCTCCGTGTAGGTTTATTATATTTTTTAATAATAAATACAGGTGGATGTAAATAAAGTAAGTATGAGCTTTCTAATAACAAAAGTTCCTAAAAATTAAAATAAACTAAATCAAAGAAAACAACTAAGAATAATAATCGAAAAGGAAGTAAGAGGAATAAGATATTTTACTGAGATGAGAAGGATCTGGTGTCGTCTGTGAACCTCACTTTGACATGTAACGCAGGTACATTGAAATATGTTATTTATTATTTAGTTATTGTGATGCCCGGGCATTAAATACGCGGTCATAGAGCGCTCTTGTATAAGAGCCTCACTCTACTGTGGGAGTCCTAAATTTCGCCTACTCTAAATTTTTATTCACATAGGATAGGCGGTCTTTAACAAGGACCTGAGAGTACAGGCTAGGAACTATATCTCATCTGAAGGACGGCCTGCTCAAAGTTTTTTTAGCTTCTAAATAAAAAAACATAAAGGCTTCGGCCGGGTTTTGAACCCGCGATCTTGAGCTTAGAAGGCAAGCACGGTACCTCTGAGCTACCGGCGCCCTCTATGTTATTTATTAATATCAGTTTGTGAAAAGTAATGAGGTATGATTGTTGGTCGGTTGAGTAGAAATATAGTTTTAGTGTTTTGTGAATAAAAAGGATATTTGAGTGAGATTTGATTCCTTCGATCTTTAAAGACAATTATTATACAGATCTGAGGGCTGATTATCATTCGTTCTGTGTTCTGTGACGTTACAAACCAATAACCAGTAACACTTAGGTTAGTGGAAGTCACCCAAATTGATTTTGTCCTTTGATATTCTGAATTTACCCGCTGTTTCTTCTACTTTCCCATCTTGTCTCTTTTGAATGATACATTATGTAAGTGATTCTCAAAAATATGTAATTAATATGGGTAATAGGTTAAATTCAAGCCGCGTCATTCATCCAATCAGATGTATTGTTAAATTGTGTCAAGATGAGATGTTAGCGCAGGCTTGACCAGGATATGGACACTTCGGGCTTTATATTAAACCTTATACTGAACGAGGCTCGTATAACGTTCATCCATGACAGAGCAGGCAGATATAAGGAAGTGAGTCTCATGTATTTTTAAAACGAGGGTTACAGCTGTCGGTTAGATACAATAAAATAAAAGCATTTAATAACAATTTAAGTAGTTATTGGACAAAAGAAGATATAACATGAAAGAAGCAAATATAAATAACAATATCGGTTTGTTATAGCAAATATATATTACTAACATTGTCACTACATGCACGTCACAGTAGATAACTGTTAAAACTAATTGCTATTTTTAATGAATTTTTAAAATTAGCTAAAAACAATGAATTTATTTTTTAAAACACCTGCTTGAAATTTACACAATCTACGGAAAATAATTTATCATTTTTGAAAACATTTGTCTGGCTGACAATTTTCGTTAGGTAATTAACGTCTAACAGACTTTTCTTATAAATTATTTTTTTCTTGAAAGTACACTTCAAAACAACCCTGGTTTTTCTTATAAAATGAAGTTTGAGATCTCCCCTATCTATTAAAACTTGTCTGGCTGGAAATTTTTGTTAATTAATACCTAAAATAGTAAACCTAACTTAAACCAGGGTCAAAACTATTATTGCATGCATCAGACACTGACATTTGAATAATATTATTAGGGAATTATTATAAATTCGATGATTTGGAAGTTTCATTGATAACTGTTGAAAGAAAAAAAGATATTCTATATTACAATTCCTCAGATTTAGCAAAAGTACTTGGCGAACAATTATGTCGTAGATTATCGGCAATTCATGCCTATACAGGGTGCGACTATACAGATGCATTTTTAAAGAAAAGGAAAAGTCAAGCCTTTTAATTACCTATCTTCTTAAACATCCTGAATTACAATCTGTTTTTTCTTCACTCACTGATCCCGCAAATATATTTCTCGATTATAAAATTAATATTATTCAAAAATTTACAATTGCACTATATTAAACAGTTAAAAACCTCACTGTATTATTCTTTCTCTAGAAGAGTCTGGTTGGTTTATTGACGAAAATCGACTCAAACCATTTTGGTATACGGGAGAGCCATATCCAAAAAGGGGTTGAGGATGTTCTTGTAGAGGAAGAAGAATGCAGTGATTTAGAATAGGATGTAGTAAAAATACCGACAATTATTTATTATTCGGGGAATGACTCTTGTATGTTTTTAATTTTATTGTTAAATAAGTGTGTACAAATAAATATGAAAATATAAGCTTAAATTTGTTTTATTTGAAATAATTATAGTTATGAATGTTCCTTAATTGTTGTCAATTGTCCTGCTATTAAAGTAAATTGTTATATGAAACATAACAAATTTTAATAATTATAAGTTCAATATTTACGTTTTTAATACAAAAAAAAATCAGTTGGCAACGGCAATACCTCATTATTTTAATAAGAAACGGGACCACGACGATTAAAAATTAAGCCTGACAACATAAAAATATTTTTTTCGACAAAAAACCTATTTTAATATATAAAAGGGATCTTAAACTTTAATTTAGAATTAGAAAAATAAATATTGTTTTAGTTGGCAACGGTCATACCACATTTTTTAATTACAAAATGTTGGCACGGCGTTTAAAAATTAAGTCTGTCATAGTAAAAAACATTTTTTCGCTGACAGACCAATTTTTATGCATAAAATAGACCTCAAACTTAATTTCAGAAAAAAATTAAGATGGTGTTTTAACGCGGCCGCCGTAGAAGATTATTTGTTTTTAAAAAAAAAGGTTGCATGGCGCGTAAAATGAAGTCTGACATAGTAAAAAACATTTTTCAATGACAGACCAATTTTTATGCATAAAGAAAATGTTACACTTCATTAAAAAAAAAAAAAAAAAAGAGGTGTAGTGAGATGCCAGCTGTTGAGCTGACATCTATCTCATGCATAGGTGCTGTGCATTCTAAATTAGGTCTGACAAGGTAATTAACAAACATTTCCAGTCAGACAAGTTTTAATAGATAGGGGAGAAGTCAAACTTCATTTTAAAACAATATCCAAAGAGGTGTTATAAAATGTACTTTCATTAAAAAAATAATTTATAAGGAAAAGTCTGTTAGACGTTAATTAACAAAACTTGTCAGCTAGACAAATTTGTTCAAAAAGAATACATTTGTTACCATAGATTGTGTAAACTTCAAGCAGGTGTTTTAAAAAATAAATTGATTGTTTTTTAGCAAATTTCAAAAATTGTCCATTTTATTTAGGTAATTATTTTAATTTATAAAAAAAAAAAAAAATATATATATATGTTTCAGATTGTACGTTCTGGACCGGTTTGCTCATTTCTCCTTCTATCTATTCCTTGGCTGGCTCCTGGTATCCTGCTCCGGGGCAGCTAAATCTGCTTTGGACTCAGTCCTCTCTCTCGTCCACGCTCTTCCTTTCTTCAGGAGTATCACCTCAAGTTGAACCTGTAAAAAAGATTCTGGAAGATATTCGATTTAAAATTAAACTAATCTAGAATAACGTTGGGGTTGAATAGATATACACTTACCATTTTGAAATGTTTCGAAGGTGATTTGCATACATTTTTTGAATTACTAATTTTAGATGTCAAAATCTTCAATAGGTACCCATAATTTAATAACACCACTTGTACTTTCCGCATAGTTAAGTAAAAGTTCTCCACTGTTAAAGCCATCAGCTGGCCTAAAAATGTCATTCTCACCTGAAAAAAAGGCTGGTTCTGCTTCCTTATCTGCATGAAAAAACAAAAAAAAAAGATAATAAATATTATTTTTTGTTGCATATTTATTATTACTGATATATATATTTTTTTAATTAAAAAATTGTTTATATTGTTATAAAATATGGATTCATTGAGTATTTTTCTTGGACTCTGCTCCCTTGAACCCCCGAATCTCTCTTGTTTGGTCTGCTACAGAAATGTTCTAAATATAGATAACATTACATGAAATTAATACCGATACATTATGAAGGATATATTTTTGGCTCTGTAACTCCTTTAAAGTCCCCATCGCCTTTCTTATACATGATTCTTATGGTTATTTAGGTCAAATCGAACGGAAGGTAAGCGAACATGGAGACTGGAAAGAGTATAATAAAAATCTCACCTCATTTCTTTAGTATTAGGATTGGAATAAAGTTGGTCATGATTTGAACCAAAATATAAGCGGCTTCACCAAATTTTGATGAACTCAGTAAATATTAAGTTTTGTATACATCCGCTCAGTGGGAGTATATTTGCAAGTAGTGGGTTACAATCTCTGAAAGCCATATTACTGATCTGATTGACTGAGGTCAATAGAGTGGTGAGGAGACCGCCAGACGTCTTAACAGCAAATCATTTTATATTATTGATATAATTTTATTGATTTTTTACAAATATTGTAAATAAAGAAATTTATGTATAAATGCATTTTTATTTTCAAAACAAACCTACTTGTAGACCATACGGCTTACTTACTTATGCTGTATGACTTCATTAACTTATTCACTTCGTATAAGACAATGCTTAATAACCTCATTTTCTCCCCGAAGGGCGGGCTATATGATAGCCAACCAAACTTCTACATCAGCTATCTCGCAATTTTAGTACAATTATTATACATTAGTTATAATAGGAATAACCGACTTTTATTTTTGATTCATATCTGTGCTTTTATCTTGCCTACTACCAGAGCGGTCTTTCGCCTCTTTGGGGGACATGAGCTCGACTCTATCCTGGGAATACTACATTTTTCCTACCCAGGTATAGAGTAGGTGGTGTCTTTAACGAGTATCTCGGCCATGTAACGACGGTCCCACCGAAGGAAAAATGCGGAATATTTTAGATATTATATTTACGTTATTTTGATTATTAAAATAAGGTATTGTGGCCATATGGCTTACTTACTTTAATAACTTCCTTAACTTATTCACTCCGTATAAGACAATGCTTAATGACGTCAATGTTATTTTCTGTAGGAAGAGCAGGCTATATTATAGCCAACCCTCTAACTACTAGTTACCTACCATCTCTGAATAACTACAACGGCAACTTTAGTTTAGGAATAACCTACTTTTATTTGTGACTCACGCTGGTGAAAAAAAAAACACAAAACCTTCAATTTTCACGCTTTCATGTATCTAAGTTCTTTGAATTTAGCGAGCAAGGGTGTCCTTGTGGTACGTCACGTTCCACTGCTTTCTAGAGTACTTAGCGAGGTTTATCTTAGTAATCTTGCAATGTTTTATATGCTATTTATAAAATGAAAAGGATAAAGAAAACATGATATTAATATTAAAATGAGACCTTAAAGGAAAAATAAATAATATCTAGTAATTATAATAAATACAAGGGCTCGTAGATATTTGTTGAAACACAAGATGATGGTGGCTGGGATAGATCCGTATTAATTTTCACAACATTTTGTTTCAAGATAGGTTTCAAAACCTAATAATTTGAAGCTTATTACCACATGTGTGTACAATGTCGTCATCTAAAACTAAGGAAGTGTGAGTAAACTTAACTCTTTGATGTAATTAATTATAATAAAAAAATAATTTTGTGAATTAATTTTTAATATTTTTTCAGGTATGAGCCTCAAGGTACTTACGAATCCTTTTACACTGGAGGAGTTATAGAGGTATTTTTCGAACCTTACAAGTGCATTGCATTTTATTTTTCTAAATATACTTTCAAACTAATTTATGTCATTTCGGATGATAGTGGACAGAAGATGGCAATTTCTTCCTTTGTCAATGTGGCAATTCTCTACAATTACTTGATGTCAATGAAGGAAAAGCCTCTTTTTTTGTTGGCGAAAAAGTTGAATCATCTGAAGAGGACATTGAAGATGTTGAAGACATTATATCCACATTTGTGTTGAGTAAGAAAAATGATAAGATTGTTACCGCACACAGGAATGGTCTTCTGATGTTATGGAATTATACAGGTAAAAAATTTGTGTTTGATTAATATTATTACTCAGGTTATCATGTGAATCTTTTCTGCGGATATTAATGCATTTTTATTTTAAACAAATGAACAATTAATCTTAATATCTGTGGATTTTTAATTATGGAAATATATGAAAACATAAGCCCTTTTGAACATTTCAAAACGTATAAGGCTTTTAAAATATTATTTATAGTAAATTGAAACATACTATAGAACTTCGAATGTGTCAAGTCATGATTTAAGCTTTCCGCTGTGGTCTCTATTAACACTATGTACTAGGAACCTAGTTCTATATTGTTGTCACATTACAGATAGACGTTTGGTTAAACACTGGAAGAGCGCCCACAAAGGGGTGGTTGTTCGTCTGGCTGTGGACAGTTCTTCTGAGGTCCTGGCCTCTGGAGGCTCGGATGGCAGTGTGCGGCTTTGGGACATGACCAACAACTCCTGTCTCAAGTCTCTCCTCGGCATACAGGGGGTCTGCAGGTCAGTGCAACTTGAATATTTTAACACATCCTTTCAAAGTCAACTCAACTTTTTTAAAAAAGCAAATGTGAGTAAGAATTGATGTGTAAACATCTGCTTTAGTTTCAAATACTTGCTTTTGTGCACTGATTTTAATTTAAATTTGTTTTATAATGTTACAATAAGAAAAGTAGTATGAGGAATTAAACTTCCAAATGTATTGTTCTTCAATTTCTTTTATACATGAAATTATAGGTTTGTGATAGCTAAAATAAGATATATACATCTGTGATTGTAGTGTCTCTGAATACAGCGTCGATGGCAATTTTCGAATTTGTTGTTGAAATGCTTCGAGTCGTATTAATTTGTAGATTAATTTTGTCATTTAAAAATTAAATAAGCTGTTCGGTATCTCCTGAAATGGGTAAAACATTATATTATTTGTTGTGACAATATGACAACAAATATATTGTTTATTGATGGATATTTTCATCAATTATTTAATTTTTTTAAATTTACACTGCTATATTATTTTCTTTTACCACACATTTTATTTATTGTTAAGCTATCGTTTAAGCTATCGAAGCATCTTAACCCAAAAGTTTCTTACCGAAAGATCATTTTATAGTTCGTAATATCGATATTTTAGTTAAATTCACTGCAACTGTGAATATGATCAATAATGTTGTAAAAATACAATAGAAATGCTCAAAAACAGCTGACATCACAGATAAAGAAATGTGTAGTTGGATGCGCTGCGCACGCAACTGTTCGACACACCCACTTACGCAGCATGCACATCAACGAGACTTACGCTCTGACATCAGAGCTAAGTAAGATCTTTACACATCAAAAATCATTTCACTCCTCCAATTTTAAATTTTTGTTTAAAACGGACCGACATGCATCTATTAGGAAAATATGAATGTATTTCCTTGTGTGCCTGATGTATCGGTCTAAGATGCTACATGTGACATTTCATGAGAATCCGAACAACCGTTAAAGAGTCTAGCATTCGTTTTATGTGTTAGCCCCGCTTTTAATCTCTCCTCCCTAGAAGGTAGCCTAGAACAGACATAAATTGCCATCTCCGAAATATTGCCATCTCTCCATGAACCGTTGTGAACGTATACGTTCATCCGTTTTCGCGGAAAACCCGACAGACAGTCTAATGTATTTCTGTTGTTGTTTGTTCAGTGTACTGAAGTTTTACGAAGAGGCGTCAAATACGAAACTGTTCGCTGCTGGAGATAATGGAACGCTGATCTGCTGGGATGTCCCACATGGTGAGGTAGTGTTCACATGTAGCGGCCACTACAGCTCCATCAGTGGCATAGACTTCTCACCCTCCGGGGATCACATCATAAGGCAAGCAAAATTATCATTACTTCTCGAATTCACATGTGTTACTTAAGAATTATTTTATTTATGCAAAATATGGATAAGTCCCTGTTGCTTGCAGCTTGAAGGAGATTACAGGAAAGACAAAGCAATAATGTTTTGTTTATCTGGACTATTAACTACGTGGTCATATCGCCTACTACTACAGCGATATTTTGTTGCTGTGGTGTATATGAGCCCGGCTCTGCTGTGGGAGTCATAAGTTTTGCCTGCTCATGTTCATTTGGGGTCAGGGGCGTAGCCAGGATTTTGAGCAGGGGAGGGGGGGCAAAGTTAAGCTACAGGGGTGGGGGGTATAGACTCCCAGGGCCAATTTTCTTGGTTAGCTCTGCAGACTTTTTGTTATTAATTTGGGAGACTCGGAACGCTAGAAGCTTCCCCCGAGGTAACCACTGACTGTAATACTTAAGCTGACTTTTACATGAGCAGCAAAAATGCAAAGCGCAGCAGCAGCAAATGCACGCTGTGGTTTCTGTGCTTTTAGAATTAAATGACTCACAGCCAATAGCGTGCATTTGCTGCTGCTGCGCTTTGCATTTTTACTGCACATGTAAAATCAGCTTTAAGAATATAATGTATAACATAAATGAAAATTTTGAGCGAGGAAATGAAATGATCGAATTCATATATATTTAAATAAATGTAATATGACTTGTTTTATACATGTACATTTATGTAACAGCTGATTGCTGATTTAGGAATCAGAAGCACGGGAAATTTTGAAGATCCTATTGGTAACTTGCAAGGAATCCATTTTTAATAAAAACAATTTTTTTTAGTTTATTTAATTTTTATCTTGGTTGTTTGCTCTGGCTACGCCCCAGGCTACGCCCATGTTTGGGGTAGGAGTTATTGACGAGTACTTCACATCGCTCAGGCTCCCGGGGCCGCCATTTAAAGTGCCCACAAAGTAATGGTGGATGTAAAGTAATTGCGTTTATTTTTTTGTAACCAATTTAATTATCAAATAAACTCTTAGTTCTTCTGGTTAGTTCCAGAACATTGTAAAATTCTGACCAAATGCATAATATATATATGGGGTCAGAAGAAGGTAGTATTATTGTTGTTGTTGCAGCTGTGGTCGGGATGGTGTGGTGATGTTGTGGAACATGGAAGACGGTAAACAGAATAAAGTGATACCTCTGTATGAGAATCCACAAGATATTGTCGCTCTTCCAGCCGCCTCTCTCTCCTCGATCCTCCCAGAGGTTCACAAAAATGGCATATATTTTGTCACAGCTGGAGAGAAGGGTGAGTACATTATTTGTTTTTATTCTTCAGAAAATTTTGAAAAAAATATCTGAGACATTCAATCCAAAAGTACACCGATTTACATTCATTGAGAAATGGGCATAACATGTCTGTTACACTCTCATTTATCTCTTATTTTTCTTTCGTATAACATAGCAATACGAAGTGTAGAGGAAGTTACGTAATCGGTCGTGTTTTCCGTCCTTTAGATTACAAATATAAAAAAAAAAGAATGTGTGTCTGTAAATACGATAACTCGCGATAGAATGAATGTATCGACACGAAATTTTATATTCGTGACCAGAATCCCATAAGGACGATACCTATCGATTTTCAGCCAACTCGGCCAAAGGGAAGGGGGAGATTAGGAGAGAGGCTTCACTCAAAAACTATTAATTGTCAATGTATGTGATTTAAAAAAATGAAGTAATAAAAGGGATGTATATGTGAATCCAGAACCTTCTAACGATGACACCTATTGTTTTTCAGCCAAATCGATCGAAGGGGGGGATTGGGGGAGGCTTAACATAAACACTCTAATAACAGCCGTTAAGCCTCGTTTACAAGAGGCCAGTTGGGAGGAAAGTAACTTGGTCCAAGTTACTTGCTCCAAGTAAAATCTGGCAGTGCAAGTGGCAAGTTGTGTTCACACGTGTTTCAGTCAGTTGCAAGTTAAGTGCCAAGTTGGGTGTGTAAAATGGGAAAGGTGGAAAGGAAGAAGCGCTGTAAAAGGGCAATTAAAGATGTTTCGGGAGTGTTATCTATTTATCTTGCGTTTTTATTTTTGTACAACTCACTGTGCATGTTCCACAGTACTTCATTCTCAACGTACAATTCCACAAACACAGGTCATCTGTTACAGGTCATCTGTTCATTCCACTTGAGATGCGACATCTTACACTTTTTTATTGAATGAAAGTAAACGTAAACGAAATTCAAATGACGATAAATAGATAAGAATCACACAAATACACAGAACTGATAACACTTGCCAAATGATGCCGGCAGACTGACAAGTAGTTGTTTACACTGAGCAGGTACACTTGCCCTTGTGTCAGGCAGGTTACTTGCTCGCAGTGGAGGGGGAAGGCAAGCTGCCCCAAAATAGAACCCCGACCAATTAACTTGCCTTGCCTGACAAGTTGCACGCCAAGTTGACTTGGCCACCAAACAATCTACAAGTGACTGTTCAGACGGAACAAGGTTACTTGGACCAAGTTACTTGTCACCCTACTGGCATCGTGTAAACGAGGCTATAGAATAAATGTGTCGTCATAAAATTTTATATGTGTGACCAAAACCCTTTACCGACGACTTTTCATTCGCTTCCGCTTGCTGAGTATCGAAAAACCCTTATAAATTCTATGTATGTACTCATCTTTTATACTTTACAGGGAGAAGGGTCGAGGGGGCCAACACATAAAATGAGTGTCATTTCCTTCAAGTTTGATTGGATTCTCCTAAACTTATTACTCTTTATAATGTTATATATTTTCCACAGCGTTATTTTTCTATTTCTTTTTTGATTATTATAACCTAGTGAATATAGACGTTTCGGGAAGAACTCCCTTCATCAGTATCTTTATTTTATTTGCTGATCTTTATTGTAAACAATGTTTTTCTTTAAATTTTAATATTCTTTTTGCAGAACATGTTTTCCGTTGATCTTCATTGATCTCTGTTTGGTTCAGGAGTTGTTCGAGTGTTCGAGGCGCTAACTTGTCGGGAGGTGTGGACCTCAGAGAGAGTCACGGAGGGAGCCATCCTTCATCTGGCCTACAATCCTGCCACCTCTTCTATTGCCCTCGCCACCTTCGATCACAATATATTCTTGTACTCACTGGACTCTTTAGACAAAGTTGACAAACAGGTAAGCACCTTCTGTTACAGGTGAGTTCTAACCAAAATCATGGTCTTAATATATTTGTGGCCTCAACTTAGTATATCAGCCATTTACTTACAATGGAAGGGTTATATGACTGCATTATTATTAGAAAAAAGCTTCAAAATGTCTTGGTTGTTGTTTCGAGACACTACTATTAGTTGGGTGTAGTGGGGAGCATTATTCTGTTTTTTATGAGAATACTAAACATATTTTTGCGTTCTGAGCTGGTTAGTGAACAAGCCAAGAGGACATGGTTCGCATCCGCTTCTACTTGTTGTTGGCAGGTACAGTATGGTGGAGTAGAATGTGTATCTTGTGCAGATGCAAAGGGAGCCGATTATGGTTGAACGAAAACGAATTAGAGTGGTCAAAAATCTGGGAGGAAAAATCCTCTTGCCACCAATAACAGAATCTTGAACTTCTTGAGATGAGCTCTGATATCACTGGCGGATAGCACCTTTCATTGTCTGATGCCAGAGTCAACAATTGTCTTAGCCAGCTTGTCCACCGCCTCGTTGTATCCTTTGTATCCGTGGCCTTCGACCCAAACGAGGTAGACTGTCGTCTTTCCTCGGAGTAGAGTCATTTGTAAATTTCATACATCAAATATCAGTTGGTCCGAGCATATATGGGTGTTCATTAACGTTGTCAAAACACTCCTGCTGTCCGTAAAAATGAAGGCCCTTCTTTTCTGAGCCCTCTGTGTATATTTGAGAGCCTCTAAAATAGTGAAACTCTCTGCTCAATAAATGGATGCTACATTAGGAAGTTTTAACATGGAACTGAAGTGGTTGGACGGGTCGAGGAACGCCGCCCCAACTCCTTTGTTAGTTTTATATCCGTCTGTATATAGCGAAAATATACTATGTGAATATCCATTTCGAATCCCCTGAAGAACGTGGTCATAGTATAATCAACTAGAAATTTCTATCGAGTATCTATACGAAATTTTATATGTGGCTCCTGGTTTCCAAGGCCCTTTTCTAGAGAAGGAGCCATGGAAAAGGTCTTTGATACTAATTAGAAGTTTGCACTCTTCTCGCCCATTACCAATTCTCCTCAAAATTGCCGAGGATTCCCTTTTTTTCTGTTGGTTTCAGTTCGTGGGCTCGTTGGACGAGGTGTTGGACGTAGTGCTGTTGGGTGATGGAGAGACCCACCTGGCCCTTGCCACCAACAGTCCTGTCATCAAGCTATACACTCGCCTCCACATGAACTGTCAGTTTCTCAGAGGACATGAAGGGTTCGTCCTGGCGTTGGCCAAGTGTCCCTCACAGCCTGATATCTTCGCGTCCGCTTCCAAAGTTGGTAACAATTCTCTCTGTTATGTATCTGCAGTGCCCATACTAGCTCACTTTTTCTCACTCTGATTCACTTTTTGAGGCTCACTCTCACTTGTTTAACTTTTTGTCAACTCGTAACTTTTTTTTTTAAATTAATTAATTTACAAACTTACTTTTTTTTCTAAATTCATAAGAAAGTGAATACAAAAAAAATTATTCAATCAAAGAGAACCTAATCGTGGAAAAACCAAATAGCCCTTTTTAGAGTTGGACATTTTTAACGACCATCAAGTTAGTTAAAATTTTAAACTTTTTTTTATTTTTAAATACCTTTATAGGAACCTGTTTTTCCATCCACATCGGTAACGGTACACATTGTATTCGGGGATTCATAGTTGCGTCCGAGAATTTTATTAAAACTGTTACAATGGAGTGTGGTGTTTTACGGTTGTAAATAATTTACACAATATAAAGATGAAAATTAAACATTAAAAGTAAAAGTGCAATATTATGCAATATTATTATGTCATTTGCGACCTGTCGTATTTTTTATTTTATTGTATATTCAGCATAAGAGAAACTAATAGTTAATTTACGATGCAATACGCGAAATCAGAGGATCCGAACTTGAACCAGGCAAGAAATATGGTAAATTGGTTCTCAAGTATTCGATGCCACTGTTTCCTGACTGGAGTCTAGGGTCCTGAAAGCTGCCCTAACGTTCTTGTCCCTCTCACCACTCCAGTCAGGAACTAGAGACGCTGCACATCGATAAAAAATGAACCGTATTTCTTTCCTGAGTCAAGTCCAGGCGAGCCAAGAATATCTGGCCATTGTGTTCATTGTTCTTAACATACAGTTAAATCCATTCAGGAGGCAGAGAACCGATCTACTATATTTATTTCCTTTAAGGCAGGTTAGTCTGACGTTGCGTTTTGTTTAATAATAGTAATATAATATAAATGTATTCTCTGTTGAGGATCATTCATTCCGTGTCTGGCAACTGAAGGACGATCTGGGACACTGCGTGGCTGTCGGTATGTATCACAACAGTAGTGTGACCGCTCTCTCCTTCTCCATCAATCACAGCTTCATAGTGACAGGCTCTGAAGATACCATACTCAAGATATGGGCCCTGCCCACTTCATTTAATGCAGGTAACCACCCAAGATCTTCTGTATTCGTTTTACTCTCCTAGCTATACATAGTACGGGGGATGTTGTGCCAGTTTTCTGAACCCAACCTAGGGTTTAACTTCAAAACCCTTGTAACTTACGATGGAATGACTTTATCAATACGAAATTTTAATGTGTAGTTTCATAAATCGATAGGTACCATTTAATTTTGAGCCGAATCAGGCCAAGAAGATAGAGGGAGAGCAGTAACTTCGTAGGTACTTATAACCTCTCGACCTCTACCAATTGATCTGTCGCAAACATCAAACAAAAAGTTAATAACATCAAACAAAATGTTACTTTCTCAGGTGGGAAATAAATAATTTCCCACCTGAGAAAGTAACATTGGCGGCGGTCCACTTAAGTCTTACCTATTTATATTAATGCGCAAGGTGTCCGGATATAAACACGAACTTCAAAAGTTAAACCTTTTCATCCCTCATTTGTGAAGAAAAAATACATTATTTTTAAAGTGGATATCAATGCACTTCTATTATGTCCGAACAATCGGGAAATAATTCAAATGAAAAGTTGTTAAAAACATGATAATGTATCAAAAAAATAAATAAATAAAATACACTTTTTGACATTTGCCTCCTCATGCTTTTTCACTTTTACATCACGTCTCCCGATACAGTATAATGTGAGTATTGTTGGATTGTATACTCAGACACTAAGATGGTCTCTTTAGTCTAATTTTTTGAAGGCTCCAACTGGAATCATGATGTTTAAAGATTGGTTTTATTGTACTCTTCCAGATAAGGAACCCAAAACGTTGGTCATCAAAGACACCTGCGTTGCTCACGACAAGGAACTAAACACCATAGCCGTGGCTCCCAGTAACAGTCTAATTGCTACTGGCTCAGCTGATAAAACCGCCAAGGTACCTCTTTTCATTATTTTACTGTACTTTAATTATTATTTATTTACTAGATAATTTCAGATAAACAATTGACGTAATATATAATGAATATATAGTCCAGTTGTTAAAAATATGACTTCATAATTATCAATCATATGACTATATAACACTATGTAACTAGCTATGGAACGCGGACAACCTGAGCTGTATGGGGACCCTGAGAGGACATCGCCGGGGTGTCTGGTCTGTCTGTTTCTCTCCAGTGGACAAGGTCTGTCTCACCTCTTCTGCTGACACCACCTTAAAAATATGGAGCCTCTCTGACCTCACTTGTCTTAAGGTAACATCTTTTACATCTTTATCTAGTATTCTTCTAAAATTCAAAAAGAAAAAATTAATCACTCTAGAAAATATTTGGAGGTTGTTTCGAATCCGAGATCTTGAGCTAAGTAAGCAAGCACCACTGAGGTACCTGCGCCCCCCTATTTCTGTGAGATTTGCCATCCCTTCCTTAGGTCACAACTCTTTGCAATATAGAAAGAAACAAAAATATATATATTGTGGAGGTTTAAAATTGATAGTAATAACGAAAATTGTTTTTATATATTATATTTGAATTTCTCTATATATATTTTTTTTTTTGAATGGAGGAAACATATTTTACTGTTGGTTGATGGGTTGTAGCGAGCTTCAGATTGTATAAGAGGTTCTTGGAGTCGTAGAGAGGGACATACGTATTTCTTCTCTCAACTTCATGACAGCTCATAATGCGCTAGATCATTCCTGAGCGGTCATCCTCTTCTTTCTCCAACTCCTAAGTTGCTGCCATATAAAAAAGAAATGCGAATCTTACGGACGGACAGACATGAACAGCCAGGGACAGACAGACGTGAACCGCTCTCCAGCTAGACCAGCTTTCTCCCCCTCCTTCCATGCCGAAGCTTTCTCAATTTATTACTTGATAATTTTTTTGATATATTTACTTAATAGGATCCCTAGATAATTCTAGGTACCCCTAAATACAATCCATTACAATATATATATATATACAGTAGAACCTTGATTATCCTGGGTAATGGTGGAGCGGGGGGAGGGGGAGAAGTCGCACGGATAAATGAAAACCACGGTTAATCGAGACACTTTTTATTTAACGAATTACATATGTGTGTACATTGTCATGTTATAATGTTATCAGGGCTTGAAATATGAAGTTTTTTTGCGGTTCGAAGTGATTTTCCTTACTTCACTTCTAATTTTTCTCAAATTCATGACATCATGGAAGTCAAAATTTTCCTGTTGGTAGAAGTTGAGGAGGACATGAACTGGTTCCATTGCTTGACGTCTTAATGTTTTCTTCTTTAGCACCAAAACTGTTATCATTGTCACTACTCTGTCTCTAAGTTTCTAGGAACCTATACTTACTGCTTACACACTGCGGTTAATCGCAAACACAGTTAATCGAGGTTCTATATATATATAATTACAAATAACAATAAAGTAAATAGTAAATAACCAATACAGTTGGTTGTTACTTACAGGATATTGATAGAGGATCTCTGCGAAGAAAATAAAAATGAAAGTAAAGTACGAATTAAATAAAGGTTTTATATATAAAACACTACTTATGTATGATTGTTATTTTTTGAACAATAAGAAAAATAAGCCGTTTTCCAATAGAGGATTTCCTCTAACATAAACATTTTTAGGAGAATGGAGAATTTTTAATTTTTTTTTCAATTTCGCTTTCAAGAAATATTACAGTGGCTATCATAATCATGACAAGTATTGTTGAGAGTGAAAATATTTTTTCATCAGAATAAATTTGTGCGATCTGTCTCAATGTACTGGAAAGCTAATAGAATAAATAAAACAAAAATTGAACTTTGTGCGATGGCGTAAGCTGAAATCGGTACACTTTATGTATATATTATTGTGGAATTAGACAATATAAATGTTCTTTGTTTTTATTTATTTTAAATATTTCCACTTGCAGCTATTCAATAACTAAACCCCGATCCAGATGTACGTTTTGTCAACATTCCAGTAACTCTTCGTAATAATGCCTTTTTTGTTTTGACAAGAGAACAATTATTGTTCTATTAATTATTGTATAGACGCTGGAAGGTCACGAGTCGTCAGTGATGAAGGCAGCCTTCCTGTCGCGAGGCCTGCAGATCGTCAGTGCCAGTGGAGATGGCCTCCTTAAACTGTGGCGCATTGGAACCAGCGAGTGTACTGCCTCCTTCGATGCCCACAAAGGGAAGATTTGGTCCCTTGCAGGTTTGTAAAGAATACATATATTTATCTCATTATGTATATAAAATCCAAATTCTGTCTGTTAACTAAATAACTCACAAATGGCTGATCACATATATTCACGAAATATGCGGAGTATTTGAAGGAAGACTTAACTTGGAATATATAGACTACGTGGCACCTGAGAGGTGATAATATGCTTTTTTATATGGATAGTTAGATGTTATGGGACGATATTTCTCATTGAAACAAAATACATTGTTTTTCCACTGTTATATTTGCCACCAGAACCGGTATTCAACGCCACTTACCAGTTAAGTGTAGGGTCTAAAGATTACTAGCTCAAAGGGGTGGGCATAGCGAGGTTCACTCACTCTACCTACAAAAAAAAACTTTCATTCTAAAATAATATACTCAATAGCTAAATTAAATATCCACAATAATAATAAAATTAATTTATCTTCAAAAGAATAAAATTAATATAAATTCAACAAACAGCCAAAGCAAGTTTTGTCTTAAAATATAAGAAAAAAAAAAAATAGGTATTGTCACAGACCGCAAAAATAAGGTCTGTCAAAATTTTTTGTTTAATATTTCCATTATTATCATTATTTTTATGTATATTATTTTTATTTTGTTATTATATTTCATTATTTTTTTAAAAATACTTCGAACATTGTGACGTGAGAAAGAATCTTTCTGAAATATCGTTGTAAAGAAGACAATTTTAGAAGAATTATAAAAAAATGTATCATTATTAAATCATAATTAAAGACTGTTCTTACAGTATTTATTAGTACATATTATTTTTATCATTATTTTCTATTATTGTTATTACTAACCACTTGCGTGTCGGACACATAAAACTTTTATACATCTAATTCATAAAATATCTTGGGGATGTGTACATTTTTATGACATATCCTATTACCATATTATGGTTTAATGGAAATAAATATTATTATTTTTCATGCTCCGTAATGTTTCAGTGAGCAACGATGAGTCGACACTGGTGACAGGATGTTCTGCCTCGAGGCTGGTGGTCTGGAAGGATGTGACCGAGGAGAGGAAGCTAGAGGAGGCGAAAAAATCGGCTGAGAAAGCACTGGCGGACCAAGAATTGTCCAACCTGCTGCAGACAGGACAACTGCTCCAGGCACTGAGACTAGCTCTGTCCCTGGGCCGCCCCGCCACTGTCCTCTCCATTATACAAGGTAACTAGGGATCTTAACTGGACTGCCGAGGCTGTGACACAGCATGTATAAATGGTCGAGTCCAGGAAGTCGAAATGTAACTGTATCATTTCATGCATGATGAGGGCTCTGGCCGACTTATAACCCGTAGCATTGAGAGGTATATACCCTAGATGAATAAACCTAGGTAGGCAAAATTAAGAACTCGCAGGAAAGTCGACCTCATGTCCACCAGAGCGTGACGAAAGAGCGCTCTGGTAGTAAGCAATATGTCCTTGTAGTTAAAGCTTGGGCATGGCAACTAACTTTATTATTTATTTTTATTATATTAAAAAGGAAATAATTCTACATGGAATGTACATCTGAAGAGTCACCGAAATTCTACTGACCCAGCCCTATTATAAAGTTTTCAAATGAAACGTCAGAATACATTTCTGCGATCTGTGTCGATAAAGTGATTATACATATATATGTATATATATATATATATATATATATATGAAATTACTCAAAGCTTTGACACATTTAGGGAAGTCCCTGGGGGGTTAGTTTTTTTTTTTTTTTTTTTGGGGGGGGGGCTTTATGTTCGATGCATATTAGCCATGTCACTGTGTTATCTAGTTATTTAGGACATCCATGGGCCCAGGAGGGAGTTCTATCTACTAAATAAAACTCACTCCCGGACGGGATTCGAACCCGCAAACGTGGTTAGACCATGCGATCAAAGCCCTACGCTCTAGACCGCACGGCCCCCTTGGGAATAGCTACGCCCCCACTCCCCCGGGTTGGGAAGTTCTACCTTAACATAACACTCTTTACAGGAAATTGTTTTGAATTTGATTCAAATGCTCACACCTGTTAACGCCACTACGTTAATATAATGTATTGTGTATTTTCATTATAAAGAGTACGTACGCATTTTTATTTTCTTATGCTTTTATATTATATCATACATCCCTTATTTCTTTTATGTACTATATATTCTACTATAAACCCCATTCTTTAGTTTTTTTTAAATTTCTTTCTATTATATTTTCTTATTATTGTATTTTCTTAATTCTATTATATTTATTGATAACACAAATATTTGTAAATGTTATGTTAAGGGTGGACTTCCCATCGTCCCCCATGGACTTCTCTAGGGGACAGGGTGTCTCAGCCTTAGGTAATCTCAGGCAACCTGAGTATTGTATAAATATGACAACCTAGCAAGCTTAAATGTCATTTTTGAACTTTGGGCAGACGGTGGCGTAAACCAAAACCGATACACTAACTATATATATATATATATATATATATATATATATATATATATATATATGATATATATATATATATATGTATGTATGTATACTATATATATATATATATATATATATATATATATATATATATATATATATATATATATATATATATATATATATATATATATATATATATATATAGTTTCAGTTGTTTTCATATTAAATACTCTACACGCTTTTATATCTAAAATCTATATCTATCGATCGGATTATGGAATGGGGTTTATATCTAAAATTATATCTATCGTTTCAAGTGAACATTATTTAGAACAGCGCTGGGAACCACGATTAGTTTACACATTGAAGTTCCTTAGGGAAACATTGTCAGAGGCAGTATTAACTGAACGAAACTGTTGATAGGCTACTTCTTAGATAAACGCTAGTTCACAATAACAATAACTTTAAGTGAACTGTACAATAATTTAATATTATTATTCGGATTGTGTAATATATATATATTTTTTTTTCATTTAGATTCCCTGAAGACCGACGATATTCGTGTTCAACTGAAAAATACCCTAAATGAATTGGACGACAATGAAAAAATATCTCTTCTTAATTGTGCAGCCCATTGGAATACCAACAGCAAATTTTGTTATGTTGCGCAGGTAATTATAAATTTTGGTTTCATTTAAATATATTTTAAGTGTCACATTTTTGAAGTGAAAACTTCTTTAGCACCGTTGTGATTTGAAACTCGATGAAACGAAAAAGCGACACTATTGCCTTAAATATATACATAACAGTTGTTTTATTTAGTCATCTGTTTGAATTTCTAACATAAGGACTTCTTGTAACTGAAAGTGAAGAGAAAAAAAAGTTGCCGATAATGCTTCTTCTCTAGTCTTGCGACACAAAAAAGATAATCATGAAAAATTCCATGGCCTCCTCCTCTCCCTCCAAAAGGTTTGGAATTGTGAATTTTTTTAGACTTTTAAGAACTTATTAAGGAAACATTTATTTCATACTTTAGTTACCATAAGCCACTCGTGTCGTCATTTGTTGAAATTAAAAACATGGAGTTTGAATAATAAAATATAAAATAATTTTTAAACTTGGTACCAATATTATAATAAATAAACCCTATAATTATCCCACTCCTGATACTGCATTCATCTCATGCTCTCGCAGTTTCGTTTTCTGAAGATTTCACTTCTACCGCGTGTGAACTGCGCACATTTTTTTTTTTTTTACTTCTCTAGCTATACGAAGTATAGAGAAAGTTATGTAATCGGTCAGAAATTCGATGTTGAGTTTTCAGCGGAATTTCGTTATCCCAACTTCTGATACCGAAAATGAAAAAGTAAAGGTCTGTGTGTTTCTATGAACACATAACACCCGATAAAATGAATATATCGACACGAAACTTTATATGTGCATCCAAAAACCTCTAAGGACGATAACTATTGATTTTCAACCAAAGGGAAGGGTGCGATGAGGGGGAGACTTAACACAAAAACTCTTAAACTGCCGTTGTAATGAACGTATTGACACGAAATTTCATGTGTCTATTCAACGGCTTATAAGGACGACACCTATTATTATTCAGTGAAATCAGCCGAAGAGGAGGCGAAATCGTTCAAAAGGGAATGGGGGCTCGACTGAAAAACCCTAATAACTGCCGATGTTATGAATGTATCGATACTAAAAGTTCCAGGACTTTTTATATTTCGCGCCAACCAGTCGGGGAGCGATATGGTTATCAGCATTATGACTCATCCTGAGCTCAGTTGTTTTTGTAGATTCTTCACAACCTACTTTGTTGTCAAGTAAAACGTTTTTGTGAAACAAGTTATTCGTGTTTGTTTATTTTGTGACCTTTTGTCAAATGAATCAAAAAGAAGAGCAGCTAACCACTTTTCAATTTAGGTACCATATTATTATTTTATAGTAGTTAATTGTTTTTATTTAATTTCAGCATGTAATCAACCTTTTGCTGTTGGAGATAGGTACCAACCAACTTAAAGTGCCCCAGACTCTGATAGAAGCCATCATTCCGTACACAGAACGTCACTACGAAAGGATCTGTAGTTTGGTACAAGATGTACATATGTTAGACTACGTAACACTCAATATGAAAGTTTAAAGTGAAACGTAACTTCAGTTTGTATTAATTTTCTGTAAATATGTAAATTTTGTTTAATATACTTTTTCTGTAATGTTTATTTTGTATTTTATGGGATGTAAACAATAAAAAAAAATCAAAACATTTTTAACAGAAAAAAATTAATATATCCCTGTCTTCATATCAAGCAGTATAATTAATTTTAATGAGACCATTATTGATAAATGTTGGATTACTAAACCCCTCGAAATCTTTACTCACACCTCGAAAATAATATTGACGGTGGACTCGTTCCCGAAAATATCATCTGCTGCTGCAGCCCAGGACCAAACAATTCTCAGAATTTGTTTTTTCTTCGCAATTAACAATTCCTGTCACATCTTAGCTCTCGGTAGGAGCTATGTCAGACCTTCAGAGCGTAAATCTCGTTGATGCGTGTGTGGGTGTGTCGGACGGTTGCGCTCGCAGCGCACCCAACTACACACTTCTTTATCTCAGCTGTTTTTGATCATATTTACCGTGATAGTGAATTTAACTAAGATATCAATATTACGAACTATAAAATGATCTTCCGGTAAGAATCGTTTAGGTTAAAATGCTTCGATAGCTTGTAACAATAAATAAAATTTGTGGTAAAAAAAAAATAATATAGCAGTGTAAATCTAAAAAAATATAAAATAATAACTGCTGATATATCGAACAATAAATATCATATTTGTTGTCATTTTGTCACAACAAATAATATATTTTTACCCATTTCAGGAGATACCGAATAGCTTATAAATGAAACTTAATCTACAAATGAATACGAATCGAAGCATTTCAACAACAAATTCGAAAACTACCATCGACGCTGTATGTATTCACGCGGTATTTAGAGACACTACAATCACGTATATATCTTAATTTAGCTATCACAAACCTATAATTTCATGTATAAAAGAAATTGAAGAATAAAAAAATTGAAAGTTTAATTCCTCATTCTAATTTTCTTATTGTAACATAAAACAAATTTTAATTAAAATCAGTACAGCAAATTTTTGAAACTAAAGCAGATGTTTACACATCAATTCTCTGAGTACCGCGTCACTCATACATTACTTTTTTTTAGACAAAAAGATCAGCTGTTCACGTTAAACAAAAATAGTGTTATAAAATTGCTCTTCAAAAAAATAATTAATAGTGCGGTTTTTACTGTGTTTGTAAAAACGTGAAACAGTGAAAAGTATCAGGGAGAGGACCTTTTCACCAAACGGAATGAGTTGCAGCGGGGCGCGCTCTTCCTGGGTTGAAGAGAGTGCACCAGTGCCCACGGCCAGCCACAGCCAGCCAAGTAACATCAAACAGGTACCACACCAGCCCCTGGCCACAGCATCGATGGCCGTTGACCATCCAGGCCTTAGCGGCAAGAAGAGGACCCTAGACCAGCCTGACCAGGAGACACCCGCCTCACACCTCGCCGTCACCAAGAGGTATAAATCTTACAACTCACCAGTCATAGTTTCTAACAGGTATTCCGCTCTAACCAATTTAGACACTTCCAAGCCCCAACCGGCCGATTCAAATTCCGAAAATAGTAAAAAAATTAAAATACCTCCAATTTTTATTGTAGGTTACAATAACCTAAAAGAAATAACAGCTGACATATTAAAGGTGGCTACATCACCGTTTGAAACCAAACAATGCCTAAAAGAAAAAATTAAAATTCAAGCGACCTCGTCAGACGATTTTAGGGCCCTGACAAAATTCTACGATACGCATAAAATTAACTATTATACTTATGTTAATCCAGAAACTAAAAATGTATCGGTGATTCTCCGAGGTGTGCCATACGCGTTCAGTGAAGAAGACGTAAAAAATGAATTGCTCCCTCACTACCCAGTTATTTCGGTCACCAGGTTGCACAATAGAGACAAAATGCCCACGCCATTGTGCGCAGTCGAACTGACTAATAACGATCAGGGAAAAGCCATATTTTCACTTACAAAACTATATTACAGTCGGATCCACGTGGAGGAAAGACGCCGGTCCCTGCACGTTCCTCAATGCATGAACTGTCAAAAATTCGGGCACACCAAGAACTACTGCCGCCTTGAGTCGACCTGCGTTAAGTGTGCAGGGAATCACCATTATAAAGTTTGTCCTTTCCAAAAAACTGACAAACCGAAGTGCGCCAACTGTGGGGGCGACCATACCGCCAACTTTGGAGGCTGTCTGAAACGACCACCGAAACGGCAACTACAGTCAGCTTCCGCAGGCACCACCGCAAGCCAAACATTTCACACTAATACTAATCAACCTCCGCAACACACACACGCACATTCAGCCAACACACCCAATACACCACCATACGCACCTACCTCCCCGGAGCCCAAACCACCTACGAACTTTTGGTTTGACAAAAATCGAAGTAGGCCAACACCACCGCAACCTAATACTGCAAACAATGGAATTAGCTCTGAGGCAACGACTGACCTGACTGGACTCATCATGAACCTCATCAAACCATTCATCCCCCACATCCAAGCTTTCTTATCCAATTTATTCACTAACCTTTTTTCGATGAATCATGGCAAACCCTAATCTGGGAACTTTTCAAAATTTAACTATATTAAACTGGAATGCGGACGGCTTAAAGATAAGGCAACCGTCATTAACCAACTTTTTATCACGATATAATGTCGACATTGCATGAATAACTGAGACCCACCTCAAACCGACAGACAAACTCAAACTCTCTGGCTACTGTTCATATAGACTGGACCGACCGACACGTTTCGGTGGTGTTGGCATTTTCATCAAACGACACCTGAAACATTCACAGATTAACATTCCCCCTCTCCAGAACTTGGAGGCAGTTGGAGTCACCCTCACCACACTCTCCGGCACACTCAACATCATATCAGCATACCATCGACCGAACACAAGACTGGTACAGACTGACTTCGAACATATTTTCACAGGACTACCGACTATAATGATCGGGGACTTCAACAGCAAACACACGCTATGGGGATGCAGAAGACAGAATAACAACGGGACTAGACTACAATCCATCTCAGAAAACCTGGGGATACAAATATCGACACCTGACGAACCGACATTCTACCCAACTCAACGAACATACCAACCCGACATACTGGACATAGGACTGATACACAACTTTAACTTGCCCCTGTTTCACGAGACACTGACCGACTTAGACTCAGACCATCTCCCAGTTATCTGCACCTTCCTAGCACGGCCACAGAAGGAGGAATATCTTCCAAGGTTGATCACGGGGAAGATCGACTGGGCCACGTTTGAAGACGGAATGAACTGTCTCGGGGTCCCCCATCATTATAGCACGACGGACGACATTGACAATGCAGTTAGGACGTTCACACAAACCATACATACCTCAGTACATGAAGCAACATACCGACATTTCACTGACAAACGACACCTATTCCACAACAAGACACCAACACACATAATGGATATGATCCGTACAAAGAACACACTACGACAACACTGGCAAAGAACAAGAGATCCCCTTGAGAAAAGAGAACTGAATCGCCTGACCCGACGCATACGATGGGAACTTGACAAAGACAGAATCGCGAACTATCGAAAATACTTGACTGATATGACTCCGGGCGACAACAACTTATGGAAAGAGACACGACGACTTCTAAACCAAAGGACACCCCTACCCATCTTAACTGAGGGACAAATGACTGCCACAACTGACAAAGAGAAAACCGAATTACTGGCGACCCATTTGGAAAATAAATTCACAACGTCAGACGCTGACGATCATGAAACACTCATCACAGTTGAATCATACCTCTCAAATACACTTCACACAGTCGAAGCACCCATTCAGCATACCACACCATCAGAAATACACGCCCACATTACACGACTACACATCAAGAAGGCCCCCGGTGAAGACATCATCCCCAACCTGGTGCTGAAGAAGCTTCCTCCGAAGAGCATAGCCTACCTGGCAAGTGTGTTCAACGCCTGTCTTCGCCACGGCTACTTTCCTGCAGACTGGAAAAACGCCGTTGTTCTAACATTTCACAAGCCAGGTAAGGCAAAAAACGATCCAGGCAGCTATAGACCAATAAGCCTTTTAAATAGCCTCTCAAAACTTCTTGAGAAAATAATTCACAAGAGGCTCCTCCGTCATCTGGAGACTGCAGGGACCATCCCTGCCCACCAGTTTGGGTTTAAATCAAACCACTCAGCCGTCCATCAGCTACAGAGAGTTGCTGAGACCATTGTGGGGGGCTTTGAGCGGAAGCAGTACACAGTAGCAGCCTTCTTGGACGTCGCAGCTGCCTTCGACACCGTCTGGCACGAGGGCTTGCTCTTCAAATTAAAACAGACCTGGCCTCCGCAATACATCCAGAACATCATTAGCTCTTTTCTTCGTGACAGAACATTCCAAATAAGGTTGAACAACACACTGAGCTCCAGAAAGAAGATATCAGCGGGAGTCCCACAAGGTGCGATCCTCAGTCCACTCTTGTTTGATCTGTTCTGTCACGACATGCCAGAACCAGTCTCTGCAACCCTGGCGACTTACGCTGACGACACGTTGATCCTCAGCCAAAACATAGATCTGGAAGCGGCCATCGACTCCCTACAAATCCAGGTGGATGAGATCGGCCAGTGGTTTGGAAAATGGAAGCTTAAGTTGAACGGTGGGAAGACGGAGGCGAAGGTGTTCGCTTTACGCCGCTTCTCGATAGAACACCTCAGAAGGCTGCAAATCGACCAACTCCCAATTCCATGGAATCCTAAAGACCAGGGTGTGCGCTATCTTGGAGTGCACCTTGACACAAGACTAACATGGCGCCTACATATCAACATAAAACTCCAACAAGCACACACACGACTCAGGCTCATCTACCCACTCATAAACAGGAATACACCACTCAGACACACATGCACATCCTTACTTTACAAAACACTAATACTTCCACTCTTAACCTACGCTTGCCCCGTATGGTTCTGCACTAGCCACACTAACATAACACGATTACAAACATTCCAAAACAAAGTCCTCCGGATAGCGGTGAACGCACCTTGGTTTATCAGGAACACCCAAATCCATCGGGAACTGGGAGGTGCTCCTTTTGCAGCCCACATTGAGAAACTCACCCGAAGCTTCCATGAAGGTCTGTCAACCTGCTCTGGTGCGGTTCACTACAGTCTCGGCCAGCCTGTAGCTCGCAGGCTGCAACCAAGACTGTACCAAGACTTTTTGTTTTAATTATAATTTTCTTGTTTATTTGCTCATTTTGTGTAAAGTACATACTTAGTACTGGTCCAAATAAAATGTTTTTCTTCTTCTTCTTTAGACAAAAAAAAAAAAGTATCAAAATTAAAATCTGTAAAAAAAATACAAACAAGTGAAGTGGTAGCAATACCCAGTGTTACCAGGCCATGATTTTCAAATTTCTTTCCAGTAAAAACAAACATTTCAGGTTTTCTTCAAAAAAAAAATGTCGACATTTTACTTCATCAAAAAATATATATTTATATACGTATTTTATATTATATACAAAAAATGCAAAAAAAAATAAATTATAGGTAAAATAATTATGGCAAAAATCTCTACTGACCTTGGCCATGCGCTTAGCGAGTTTTTAGGAAAGGCTTTTAGTTTAATGCTGGGGACTACATATTTTTTTGATTTTGTATATACAGACATAACTTGTTGAAAGTCTCAACGTTAAGATACCACTGGTTACATGGTATCCGATGTATGCAGTATCATTATTCTATGACTGATACTGATGTTTTTGAAACCAATAGAAGCCAACGGGGTACAATGTAGAAGTGACATGTCAGGTCGGTGAGTTTTAACTCATATACTCTTCTATTGATTTCAAAAATCCTAAGTCTTATCACCCCTTATATGTTATTAGTCAAGTTAGATCGGTGAGAATCTGTCCTAAGAATAATCTATTTTGTCTAAAAATTAAAAAAAAAAAAGTAAATTACCAATATAAATACCAATTTATTATCGGTAAATTGGCAAATATGCCCAGTCAAAAAGAAGCCAAATAATCGTTAATAAAAGACAACAAATTTTTAAAAACACATACATTTCCTTTATATCGATACATATTAAAATATATGTCCCTATATAGTTGGCGAAATTACATGGGAAAATATTCTATATTTAACAGTACAAAATATCAGTACATTTTTAAATCAGGTAACTTGAGTTTCTGGCGTTTCTTGGTAGACTTCTACGTGGCGCCATGTGATGAGGTTGAATCCACCCTCGTCCTTTTCTCAGCAGGATGATCTTCATACAGAAACAATTTAAATAAATTATCACTGAATTTGCAATAAATATAAATAAACAAGAATGTAGTCATAAAACAGGACTTTCTTTATCAACCATTTTTTTCACAGATCACTTCCCCCCCCCCCCCCCCCCTTCTAAAATTAATCTCATACTATCATTTATGGGCATATGAAAGTAATGTGTAATGTATATTTTCTAATATTCAGTAATGCCAGTATGAAATGATTTTGAGAGAAGGGAGTGGAAGAGAGTCATTTGAGATAGGATCATTATGACAAAAGTTATAGCGCCTACAAGAATAAAAATACATTTCTTTAGAGAATATTTCAAAATATTGTTTCAGTGGTAACCGAGCTTGATTACTGAGCTCAAGATTGCGGGTTAGAAACCCGGGCGAGACCCTTAGGTTTTTTATCTAAGGGGTGAAAAAGCTTAAGCATGCCGTCCTTCGGATGGTCCCGAGACTACAATGCTAGGTACTCGTTAAAACCCCATCTTAGGATGAATAAAAATGTTGGACTCTCATAGTAGCGTCGGGCTCATGTCCACCAGAGCGACAAAAAAAGCGCTCTGGTAGTAGGCGATATGACCAAGAAGTTAAAGGAAGGGCACGAGTCACAATAACTAACTATAATATACAGGGTGTCCTCTTAGATGGCCCGGCTGTATTTCTCTTGAACAGGTAACGTTCTTGAAAAAATAAAAAATAGGCATTTAATATTTTTCAGTCTAGTTTTAAATTATTAGCTGTTTTTTGAAATAATTTTATACAGGGTACTTCAGATTCGGTACAACTTTAAAATTTCAAATAGGACCCTATACTTTCTAACAAACCATAAAAAGGCTTTTCCACGCTGAAATCAATGCCGCCATCCGATTTTAAATTGGTGAAGAAATAACAAAGTTATGGTACAAATTTGAAAAAAATATCTAATTTCGTTTGGTTTATTATTTGCAACTTCTACCCTTTGCTGAAGTTCTTCAACTGAGGTTGCAAGGTTGTAGGAGGCATAAATAATGGTTTTTAAATGTCCCCACGAGTAATAATCTAACGAAGTTAGATGGAGTGAGCGAGGAGGCCAACAGATGGGGCTGCGGGGCTATCCATCTATCCCGGTAGTGCCGATTGAAATAATTTCTGACCTGCAAAGAATTGTTTTCAGGACACCGTCAACCTGGAGTATCATTCTTTGGTGGAACATCTTCAAGCAGTGTTGGTAAATCTGAGAAAATTCAGAAAATTAGCTTCATTTAAATTATTTCGATAGAAATAAGGACCAAATAATTGATTTCTGAGGAGTCCACACCAAACTTTAATGCAGTGACCATTTGGTGATGAAGGATTTATTAGGGGGATTTCCTCTGGTCATGTTCGAAACTTCCACCGATTTAGAATACCATTCGTGGTGAACTTGGATTCACCAGTCCACGGGATATATGGGAGAATGTTTTCTTCTGTATCCCAAAATCGACATTTCTGAAAGAAACATTAATCGCTTATCATAATCAGTGTCCCGAAGCCTTTCGACAAGATGAGAGCGATATGGCTTAAAGATATAATATATCAACATACAACAAAATGTACACTTCGACATCGAAATTACGCGGCCAGTTTCTTGATGGGCCCTCAACGCATCCGCAACTCCTGATATTGTGTGCGACACGAATACACGATTTGTGGTTTACCCGGGAACGATTCGGAAATTTCTGCACCTTTCAGCTCATTTTGACTAACTGATAAAAACTTACTGAAAGCAAGATAAAAATAATTGTGATGCCTTTCTTGTTGCTCAAATCCCATAACATTGGTTGTGTAAACAATATCAAAACAATAATTGAAAAAGCAAAGACATTTGACTAAAATTAAGAAGCAAATTATTGGAAATAATAAACTAAACGAAATTAGGTATTTTTTTCAGATTTTGTACCATAACTTTTGTTATTTCTTGACCAATTTATATATTATTATTTCAGCGTGAAAAAAAAACCTTTAAAATGTTGTGTCAGAAAGTATAAGGTCCTATTTGAATTTTTAAAGTCGTACCGAATCTGAAGTACCCTGTATAAAATTATTTCGAAAAACAGCTAATAATTTTTAAAACTAGACTAAAAAATATTATATATGTAGTTTTTATTTTTTCGATAATGTTATCTGTTCAAGAGAAATTCAGCCGAGGCATCTAAAAAAGACACTGTATATTGTAATGTGGTCATTACAGGACTATCTTATACCAACCACATTTACAGATCACTCTCCCCCCCCCCCCCCCCCCCCCCCCCCCCCCGGCTCCTACTCAAACTAATTTCATACTGGCATTACTGGTTATAAAAAAGTCGTTCATAGAATTACGCTGAACAATGAAACAAAAAAAATGCAGCTGACGCCAACACATTCCTTTTATATACCCACAGAAATGCAAGTATGAATTTATTTTGAGAAGGGGAAGAGTAGTGATCTGTTGCGTGGTTGGTTGGTTTAAGAACGTCCTGTAATAACCACATACTCGTTAAAGACCCCTACCCTAGGTGAATAAACATTTAGGGTAGGCAAAATTTAGGTTTCCCACAATAGGGTCGGGCTCATGTCCACCACAGTGACGAAAGAGCGCTCTGGTAGTAGGCGATATGACCTCGTAGTTAAAGCCCGGGCATGAGTCATAAAACCTAATCTAACCTCAACACGATATTTTATAAGTTAATCGAGAACCCTCTAACGACGACACATATTGTTTTTGAGCCAAATCGATAAAAGGGAGGGGGGGAGGCATAACATAAAAGCTCCAATAACTGCCGATAGAATGAATGTATCGATACGAATTTTATATGTGAAACCAAAACCCCATAAGTACAACACCTATCGATTTTCAGCTAAATTGGCCAAAGAAGATGTGGGGATTAGGGGGAGGCTTAATTCAAAAACTCTTAATAACTGCCGATGTAAAGAATGTATCGACACAAAATTCAGTATGAAAATTTAAGAGCTCCCATGTAGTTGAATATTAGCGCAATAGATCGACTGCTTTTGGAGAGGGAGCAAATTAATTGATTAATTCGTTCCGGGGAAGTACATTGCCGGTGATTCTCCGACGTTCTGGAATATAAGGATATTTTGATAGTTTTCCATTTTAAAGGAAGTGTTACCTTGGATGGACAGACGTCTGACATTACTACTGAGCTTGCTTGAGTCGGCCGCCCCCATGACCAGCTGCTCGATCCGCTGTTTGAGCCGTTCTTTCTTTTGACGAGGCACCGTCTTCAAGTGGGGCAGCAGGGAGGCAAAGAACCCGACCAGTGGGTCGGTCCTCCTCACAAGCCGCCTCACCTCCTCTATAGGGTCTACCTCTTCCTCACACTCCATATTCCTGAATCACACAAAAAATAAACTAATGTCAGAATACACTTCTGCTATCTGTTTCAATACGATATATTCGGAAAGCTAATAAAATTTAAAAAAACGAAGTATTTGTTCAACTCTTATATTGTCTAATTCCACAAAGATATACAGTACATAAAGTGCACCGGTTTCAGCTTACGCCATCCTCAGAAAAATGTTCAAATGTGAAGTTTAAGTTTGCTAGGTTGCCTGAGATTACCTAAGGCTGAGACACCCTGTCCCCTAGGGAAGTCCATGGAGGACGATGGCGAGTCCTCCACTCTTACCATAACATTTACAAATATTTGAATTATCAATAATATAATAAAATCAAAAAACACAATAATAAAATCAAGAAAATGTAATAGAAATAGAAAAATAAAATAAAAACGGTTACATACACTATATATTATACGAATTTAGTGGCGTTAACAGGGGGGAGCATTTGAATCAAATTCAAAACAATGTATACAATCCTCAGGTTACCTTCCATTACCTAAGGCTATGACACCCTGTCCCTTATGGAAGTCCCTGGGGGGTTGCGAAGTCCTACCTTAACAGAACATTGTGAGGGGATGAAAAATTGATTTTAATTTGATTCAACTGCTCACCCCTGTTAACGCCACGTTAATATAATGTATTGTGTATTCTTATAAAGAGTACGTACGCATGTTTATCTTCTTCTTATACCTTGATATTATGTCATATAGCTATTATATAGGTATACAACGTGTTCTACTATAAACCCCATTCTTTAGTTTTTTTAATAATTTATATTTTTATATATTTCTTGATTTTATGGTTGTATTTTCTTGATTTTATTATATTATTGATAATTCAAATATTTGCAAAATAACTGTGATTATACCAATAAAATCTGCATAATGAGCGAATATAATTTAAATTATTTACACTAAAAAATGTATATATATGTATGATACCTAAAAACAAACAATTATAACTAGATAAAACGTATATCATGAAAGAACAAAATATTTAAAAATAATTATATAATTAATTTAAAATAACTTAAACAAAAAATATAATATTATATCCTAAAAAAAAGCTAAGTATAACCAAACTTAATAAAATAAAATATTTAGAGAACAAAAAACTTACTTTTTTGTGTGACATCATATTGTTTTGTTTAAATATTTTATATCAAAACGTTTGTTTGGTTATACTTAGCTTTTGTTTAGATATCGTATTATTCTATTTGTTTTTGTTTTAATTTAATTATTTTAAATTTTTTTGTTCACTCGACATACGTTTTATTTAGTTATAATTGTTTGTATTTAAATATCATATTTTATTTTTTTTAGTATTTCTATATTCTACTTGATGTGGATGTTATTAGTTGTCACTTAGTTTTCTTTTAATGTTATGTCTTTACTTATGTGTCGCGTATATAAACTCAAGGTTAATGTATATATGTCAATAAAGGCCCTGAGAAGAAGGCAAACTGTGCCGAAAGCTCTGAGTGTGCCTTCTTGAGGGCCTGTATTGACGGATATATATTAACCATGAGTTTATATACGCGACACATAATGATGATGATGCAGTTGCGTTGAAAGCCTGTTCTGGTCGAAAACAAAACAGTGGGAAAACAACGTCTTTTATTTCTATGAGAAATCTTAACCAACATCTTTCTCTCACATATGAAATGAACATTGCCCACCTAGACTGGTGATGATTGGTGGTGGTGGTGGTGGTGGTGGTGGTGGCGGTGTTGGTGGTGGTGATGCTGGGTGCCAACATCGGGGGCGACTCCTCCTCCTTCTCAGGTGGATCCACCAAGATGGCCGGCTCCAGGTGGGGCGGCTCTTCTATCTCCGAGTCATCTGACAAGATCTCCACAACTTCTGTAACAAGCGTTGGAGCTGACACCTCTCTGGCTGGCGCCTCCTTCCTCCGTTGCCGCTTCTTCACATTCCTCTTTCCACAAGTATCCTTCACTAGATTTTCCCTCGAACTAGCCGGTTCACTTGTTTTCTTCTTTGACTGTACCTGGGAATTATTAAAATAAATTAAATAACAATAACTGATTGAAATACATGTACAATTTTATTCCTATCAACTACAATTTTTATTTTGGTTTTTGGATACTTTCAGCTTGGGCAGAAAAATAAGAGCCCTCTACGATCTTTCATTTTCTACAGTAAAATAGTCACAAGAAGTCAAATATGCGAAAGAATAAAAAAAAAAACAATAATAATGAATTTCTAATTATAACGATCACTCAAACAAAACTGGAAAATACTTCCAGCTGGAAACCTTTTCTTAATCATACATAATCCAAGCTACCGTAGTAACATACTTGATAACAAAAATAAACCAAAATTATAATAAATGATTGAATATCGTGTCTAGGCCAGTGAATCATGTCCCTCAGACCGTTGAAAAGTGGAGTGAGGTTGAGCAGCGATGTGTCCACTTGCTCTTGTCAACTCTCGCCTGTCACATGCAACCCTTGAATTACCTAAACTAAAAATAAAAAAAATAGTATGTGCTTGGAACATACGCCAGAAGTGAAAATGATTTCTCAATAAAACTCAACATTTTAGGTGCAAAAAGTTCTATTTATTGCCTAATTTTATTTTTAAGATACCTGAAGAAAACTGCATCGATTATTAGTGCCATATTCGGATTATTATTCATTTGCAATTAAAATCTATCGTAGAGGAATTGAACAAGGGCCTGAGCATGGTCCGATGCGAAACTGAGATTTAAATCTCCAGCTAAAATGAGAAGTAATGTATGATAATCCTCTTCCAACTCTTGAGATACTCAGTAGTCAGTAGGAGAAAGGTTAAAACGAAAGCAGTATAATTCTAATTTACCATTATGCTTATTTTAAACATACCTGCAACACATTCAGGTTTCATTGAAAAGTAGCACTAATCCTCCGCGGAATACTATAAAAATAAATAAACGAATTTCGGTAACACAATTGTAACCATTACTGCCACGACCAGTGTTGCCAGAAATTCATAGTTGATGTTCTCATAAACCGTATTAATTTAATATTTAAATAAATTTATATCCAGTAATACTGTTCAGTGTGACTTAATTAATAAAGTGTTATAAAAAATAAAGAAATCATTAAGGATTTATTCACATCGGTTTGATGTAGTGTAGTCTGGTGGGGGTGGAAGGCGCTGCTTCACGTTTCGAACCAGTGTGTGTGTTCGCATGCTCTTTCTAACTCTCTCCCTCTCGTCAGCGCATCACATAATTTTGTAACTCACTTACCAGCTGTCCCAAAGTTGCCCAATGCGCGTAAAGAAGTTCCACTTCAAAGAGGTAAACTGGCAGCTATTAAATAAAATAAAATTATAGATAAAACACTTTTTTGAACACTTATATTGTCTAATTCCACAAACATATACTTAAATGTGTACCGGTTTCGGCTTACGCCATCGTCAGCACATTGTTCAACAATAATTCAGATATTTGGCAGGCATACTTATGTATGCCTGCCAAATATCTGAACTATTGTTGAACAATGTGCTGACGATGGCGTAAGCCGAAACCGGTACACATTTAAGTATATGTTTGTGGAATTAGACAATATAAGTGTTCAAAAAAGTGTTTTATCTATAATTTTATTTTATTCATTAGTATTTCCACTATATCAACACAGAACGCAAAAAATGTATTCGGACATTGGCAGCTATTAGGCGACCGTGGTGTGAGACGAGTCATGACACTTTCGCTTCTCTCCTACTGGTCCCAGGTGGCCTGTCATCATTCCCCTTCCCCATTTCTTATAGGCCCCAGGAACATGATTTGGCCTTATATTATAATACCATTTATAATTATAAAACTTAAAAAGTTACTAATAAATAACAAAACAATGGCTCACCTCATAATGAAACTCAGTGACGAAGGCATCATGTGTGGTCTCGGTTATTTCGATAGTGTCTCCATCCAGGACTATAAATGAAGTGTGTTCAGGCGAGGCGGGTCGCGGAACCGCGGGCGCCCCTGTCAAATGTTTAAACTCATCTCTCAGGAAGAGCATATTTCGGAAAAAAGGCCATGGTGAGTTGATCTCATCCGGTGGTTTGTCCTGAAGAAGAGGCAGAACATGCACCAACTCCCGCTTGAACACACTCTTCACACTGTACCATTCCGAACGAACCGCTTCTTCTGCAGCACCAAATACACATCAATTAGAACATAACGCTAAAGTCTTTCTTAAGCTCTGGTATGATAGTACGTTGCTTTTTGCGGCATTTTTTTCCCAGAGTTGTCTTTTCTTCGTTGATAATATATCAGAAGAGTTTGATGCCCCTTCTTCAGTTCCCAATGAACCCGAATTTTGATATGGTTCATTGTGACCCAAAGAAGGGACGTGGAGATGTCCCAAAATTTTGTCAAAAAAGAAAATACACCTCTGGAGGAAAAGCAACATAAAATAAAATTATTATTTAGTTTAAAAAAATTGGAACGGTGTAAAAAAATGTTTGCTTAATGAGATTTTTCAAGAAATTGGGGACCAATTAGAAGCGTGTATGGTTTATTCTCATCAGTTTTCAATCTACATATGAGTAAAATATTAAATTTCACATGTTACAAAATAAAAATGTAGACTGACTTCTCACAGACTTAATTATTATGTGCAAACCGGCTTTCGAGGTTGCCCTCACCATCAGGCAGTCTACAAAAAACCAACATTTGGTAAAGGCTAAAATAAATACAAAGAACATATTGACTATGTGCTAAAATGAAGGGTTCACAAAAAATTTATAAATTTAATGAGTAAGATAAAATAAAAATCTTCAATTAACTTCCCAGATAAAACATTCTTTGAAGAACAACAATTTAAAAAGCAACATGAATAAATAGAATCAAACTGTGCAAATAAACACACAATTTTAAATTTCATGGATGGGAACAGACATGTTATTCCTGTTCAACATCTGACTCACAATTGGTAGCACAGTATGCGTGAGGACAGACGAAATGTATCCCCCCTTTAGAATATTTCTTCTTTTGTGAAAAAGTCAATAATATATAATAGCGTGTGGTGTCTAAAGGTATAGAAAGACAAAATTCGTGATAAGGGCCATTAAAACAATTCACTGCAACACAAGTATAACCTTGGATTTGTTCAAAAATAGTATAGAAAATTTGCGAAAACCGTAATTAGGCAATCTCGTTATACTATAGACGACAAAAAAAAAAGGCGTCCGACGAGGTTTTGTAAGTTGCCTTTATAATTTTTGAACAAAGCCAAGGTTAAGCTTGCGTTGCAGTGAATTGCTCCAACGGTCCTACTCTCCAATTTGGTGTTTTGTTACTTTCAGACACCACATCTTATTATAGACTTTTTTTTACTGCTTTTTGGGTCATATACGACTTTTTTTCGGGTTTATTCTCTATTTTAATTTGAATATAATGTAAACATAAAATTGAATCGTCTTTCTTTGATAACTCACTCGATGGGTTTTATTGACTTCTAATTTTTAAAGTTTGAAAATATCGCGGACAGCAACTTTTATTTTTTCGTGAATTTCAGATTGTCTACAACAAATATACAACGAATCAAAAGATGTACAAATCGTTAAAATCGATCCCGGAGTTTGGGCTCTCCGGGGGAACAAAGAATATATATACATACAAAATTGTGGAAAATAATACCATTCCTTCAAGTTCCGCAGACGGATAATAAAGTAAAATATATACTAAAAAATAAATTAGTATAAAAATAATACTAATACAGTTTAAATTATTGCGGGCGAGAATCGACTAGCATGTTATGCCTTTAAACTGGAAAACAAAGACAATAATTGTGAAATATTACTTATGAATGTAGGTAAATAATCTATCAACAGAAACACTTGTTGAGTTAATAACTTATAAATTGAGTCATCTGTAAAATACTTCACCTTTTTACTCTCATTTACGAGTAGAGTAATGAACACAGATTAAATAGTTACAATTTTAAAAAATGTATAGGATAAATTGTATTCTGGTAATATATTATTATATTTTAACATACAAACCGGTAGAGTTTGTTAAAAGGGCCACTTCATTCCAGAGAGACTTTTTGAACTGAGTATCATGATAGTAAGGGTCAGTAGAACGCCAAAGAGTTGGTCGTAGTTTCACTAGTTCGATTAGATATTCTATATCCTGAGATCGCATCGCAAACAACTAATAACTACAAATATTATACATAACCACTTAGAAACCTCCCCTTAGGGATAGATAGCATCGATACCTGTTTATCGGAAACGTCGATGTATCAGATTGAAAATAATCTACGTTTATGACGTGTAGTGTTGACATTGATGTTTCGTAATAATAATAATAAATATAAACTTTAATGATTGGGGTGTTTGAACCAAGAAGATTATATTTAGGAGCTAAACGCCCAGTGAATCGGGTTAGGAGATTTAGGTTCCAATAAAAATATGTTGGACAAGAACGTTGCAATCGACATGCACGGTTTTTATTCTAAGTTAAATTTTAAAACATTCTTTGTAGTTAGTTATTATGACGCACATGCCCGGGCTTTAACTACAAGGTCATATCGCCCAAGGTTGATATAATAGTACTATTATATTAACCTTGCATATCGCCTACTACCAGAGCGCTCTTTCGTCACTCTGGTGAACATGAGCTCGACTCCACCATGTTAGTTCTAAAGCCTACCCTAAACTATTATTCATACCCTAAATCATTTAGGGGCTGTAGACCTCTAGGCTGAACCTGTGGGGGGGGGGGGGGTATTTTTGAAAATTAACCTTCAACATTCACATTTCAGAGACATTTTCTAACTAAAAGCCTAAGAAGAAACATTTGAAGTTTATTATTGCATTGTAGAAAATATTTCAGTATTTAGATGGTAATGAATTGATGAGATAATAAAAATGGAAAGAACAGAAAATCATTAAGCTATTCTGTTTTTTTTTTCTCTCGTTTATCGACAATTTTTGTACAATATACGTTCAATTCTGCTATAAGCTTTGTGTTTCGTTTATTCTAGTGTCTGAATGAGGCGGCTGACCAATGTCAGTTCTCTTGGTTAAGGTCACTATGATGCTTCCTCTTCAGTCGATGTTCTGGTCTTGGCGGAGGCAAGTGCAGTGGGATGATTGATTAATGAAAACGTTTTGATTTATTTATTATACTTTTTGGTAATAATATAATTAATTAATTATCTATTTTTGTATCTTATTGCTTGATAACAATGTCTAATCCAACAATTTCATCAATGTAACCTGTCCATTTAATTGTTTTTATTTGACCCAATATACCTTTCTTTTTTATTTTCCTTATATATAAAAAATAAACAATTGTTATTGTTATACATTTTTGTTGTTTATGAAGGAGGGGGAGAAGAAGCGGAACTCCATGTATGCTTAAATATTGTATTGTCTGTTTAGTAGAGTGTCAGCGTACGGTGGAAAAAGTAATTAATATAATATATATTTCTTTACAGCTTCACTATTATATATTAAATACATTTATTTTTGATCTTAACTACTTAAATAGAGATTTCGGAAAAAACTTTACTTCTTTATATTGATCACAATAGAGATCGGAAAATAAAATGAAAGATACAGGTGATGAGAGTTTTTCACGAAACGTACCTATATTTAGGTTGTATAGACCAAAAATTATAAGACAGTGAAGAAACATTTATTATTATCAATTCAGAATCACTTTACAAAATCCAAAAGTGATTAATTAATATATAGTAATATACTATATAAGTTGGAAGTCAGTGACAAATTATGTGTTATTTCTATCTTATAAATTTTTAATTAGATACTTAGTAACAACTGAAATATTTGTTAAAAAATAAGCAGTTACAATAATAGGATTTCTGTGATCCATTACGTATCTATTACTTTAAAATATAATAAATTTCCAAGGGCGTCAGTAGCTCAGTGGTATGCGTGTTTGCTTAATGAGCTGAAGATCGCGGGTTCGAAACCCGGCCGAGGCCCTTAGTTTATTTTATCTGGGAGGTAAAATAAATTTAAGCACACCGTCCTTCGAGTGGGACATTAAGCGATGGTCCCGAGCCTGTATGGGATACATATTGTATAGGTGGGTATACTGAGATCTTCTATTTTCACTCCTACTGGTTCACCACACCTTAAGCCCCAAAACACTTCCCTCTCTAGACAGTCCACCTCCACATCTCTCCTTAACCCTTTGCGCACAGGTTACTTTCGTGGAACACTCGAGTCAGGTTGGCGCACTTTATGCGCCAGCCCTTTTTTCCAACTTTACGCTTATTTAATTATATAAAACTTTGTTTTTTTTAAGCCATAATGAGAATATAGGTTCAATACATGAATGAAACATAAGAAAGAAACATAAAAATAATTTTTGTATTCTTAAAATTGCACAAAACACTTAAAACTCACAAAAATGACTTCAACCCAAATGAAAGAAAAATAACATAGTAGTTTAATAAGTTTTTTTCCATTCCCTTCGAAAGCACATAGGAACATTTTGAATAAAAAACTTCTTATTGAACTCAATAAAAATTTGAACCTGCTCAAAGTCATTGAGGCGCGTAAAATTCAATCCCAGTACCATCATTTGCCCAAGCTTCCGCAAGGTTTATTTTCGACATTTTTTTCTGTTCAATAAAAACAAAATTTCGATAAAAGCCAATAATTCTTCTTTAGACGTTTCATTTTTGCTTTGTTTGAAACGGTCGTTGGGATCTACTGAAGCTGTTTTACTTTGGATGTGCATGTTCGTATATTTCACGATTCCATCGATCAGTTCTTCATGATTTATAATTTTTTGAAATGCAGACATTTCATCTCGCACATTCTCACAGTTTTTACTCGATGGAAGAATTTTTTTAAGTAGGTGTTTTTAGGGCTTTTCGCGAACGTGCTCCGAAACAGTGTTTTTTTCCATTTGTACTCCTCTTTCAGTTCTTTTACATTTTTTCCCTTCACTATTCTTGTTTTATAGGTTTTTTTAATGAAAAATGCATCCTCATCTGATTCTCCATTTGAGTCCGAATCTGAGTCGCTGTCCTCTTCGTGAAGTGGATTGTCCTCCACTTCAATCTCAGAATCTGTAGTATGGTGGTCACTGAATTCAGTTACTTCTGCTTCGTCGATATCTGATGCATCAGATTCTTCCTCATCTGGACCATCTTCCTTGCTAAGTTCTTCCAAAACAGCCGCATACTGCTCTGGAGGGATAATTTCCCACCGTCTCATGGTGGTCAGGTTGGCGTACGGAATGCGCCACAGAACGTTTCTAGTACATACACGAGCGATTAGAGCGAACTGAATGCTGCAAGATCAACGGGAACTATAGGACCAGGTAGGGAGGATGTTGATAAGATGTTAGAGGCCAAACCTTGGGGAAATCCCTCTCGTGTATGGCTACCCTTAGACTGTCTCACACTATTAGAACAGCTGCTGATCGTTGTCTTTTGTCTCCATCCATTGGTTGTTCACATTTCGTTTTAAAACAAAATGCGACTAGTCCATTTTTGTATATTTATTCACTGTTTAAGTTACTTCACTCTTATAAGCTGTTTTTTTAAATAAATAATTATAATTGATTTTATAATTTATAAATTATCTTAATATGTGTAAATTTTTTACATCACAATCAACAGTTAAAAAACTGCTAGAAAAACCTGCGGGATCCCGACAATACCAGGATTCAGCGGGATAAGAAGTTTTGGTATCGCAAATACCGGGATTGCAGTCCCTGGAATGCTGAAGGCTCATCTCTAGTTGAATGACTGGCCGGTAGATGCCAGGAGAGACACGTTTGCCGGAGCTGACCTCTACCGACAGGTTGATTAATCTCTGTCCGTGAGAAGCAGCCTGTTCTCTTGTTCAGGTTCAGGTGTTCCTCCTGCTATATATTAGCTTCTCCTCCAATTTGTTCCTTCCCCGTCCAAACATATTGGCGGCCCCTCTCTGACTTATTATCCTCCCTCCCTCTCTCCATTATTCAATACACCTTTCCCAGACGCTTTGAACCATCATCTATTTCATTTTAATCACCTCTTTCTTCTTCACATCTTCTCATTTTTATCTTCTGCCAAAAAATGTGGTCATCAACTGGTTCCTGTAGACTCATCACTGAAGTATTCTAGTTCATTTTAATATTCTTCTCTTCTATGTCATGGATTCCATTCCCTACTATATATTGAAGTGAAACTACTTTTAAATCGTTGTGCGTCACGAACCGTAGTGTAACTTCATGTGTGATAGTAAAATGTTGTGGGACGAAATTTCTCATAGAAATAAAAGATGTCCCGTTTTATTTTAGACCAGAACCGGTTTTCGACGCAACAGCGTCATCATCAGTGGATCATCTATCATAGAATAAGAAAATATACAAATAATGACAAGTACACATAACTCTTAAAGCACAGCGGTTAAAAGAGTAAGCGGTTAGAGCTCTAACTTTTGCTTTAATTTGAGCTTTAATTTTTGGGTATGAAAACATGAAAATCCTGTGAAAATACTAAATCGAATTTCTGATCGATCATATAACATCCCCTATACTTCTTATAGCAACAATTGTTGACCAGCATCGCCGGTTTGCCGACCCCTGCAATAAGGTTGAACAAAGCATTGAAACCAAGTCCCTTATCAAACTGTTATCATTTTTTTTCAAATTTCGTTTTCATGTTTATTGTTCCTCCGTCTGACGACTAATGACGAATGACCGTATCAACAAACTTTTGTGTAATTGTGAAAAACAAATAATACCAAAGTCCAGTTTTTTGATGATCAATATATCATCGCTAAGCGAGTGTGTCACAGTACAATGTGTTTTTTTTTTGTTTTGTTTTTAAACAGGGCTCTAACAAAGATAGCGGTTTGGTTTTAGAAGAGAAAAGATAAAAAAATGCATCTAAAAAAAAATGTAGGAACAATAGCTTTTGGGTACAATGGAGGCAGATTGTTCCGATTGTAACCTGGATCAGACAATAATCATCTAATATCTTTAAACATAATTAATAAATGTGATTAATTGATAGGATGCCATTGTTACACGGTTTGCCAACCAAGACTTTGCCTCCATTTTTGTTACCTTAATTAATTTTTGTTAATCTATAAATTTCATAATGATCGGTTAATTGATTGAACGAGGACTCTGTCTGCCTTCCGCCTGCCTCACGTTGTAAATCCAATGAGGATAGTAATCTATAGATACGGGATCAGTTCCTATGAAAACGAACGAATTTTGGGTGCGCCAACGTAGTTTCCATTTTAGGATTTTTAAATTACTTCAAATGGAATCAATTGTGTTGATAATTATTCGTTTTGTGCTGCTTCGCAATACAGTGTTTTTGAACAATTAAATATGGGGGAATTGTGCTGCCTCGCAATTTGGTGTAATTTACAAAAAACATATCCATGAGACCATTTTCTAAATGTATTTTTTTCGCATTATTTGAACACTAAATGTATTGTGCTGGAGTCTGCAGAAAATAATTCATTCTGTGCTACATCGCGATATGCAGTGTAATACCCAAAAATATGGATATTAATTGTTCTAATATATTTAAATAAATAAAATAATGACAATGGAAATATAAGAATTGGAGGCCAACCAAGAACTTGGCAGGATGTAGTGAGAAAAACATGTCAGCAATACAATATAAGGAAGGGATGACCTGGCCAACCAATAGGGGCTCAGAAAAGTCCCGGCGGGAGAAATGGAAGCGAGCTAGTCGCACCCAGATAGGACGCACTGTGCCAGCCAACATCGCAGAGAGAGGATCTCACTTCTGGAGTCACCATCGAGGAGGGAGGTTCACACTCAGGAACCAGCCCTTGGTCCTTCAACATCCCAGAGCTAGGACTCAGCCGGTCACCATACTAGAGAAGAGATGCTCGCTATTATTTTGAGACAGACAGCAGAGGTTGAACAGTGAAGAAATCCGAAGACCTGCAGAACTCGCGACAGACAACGAAAAGCAACAAGACCTTAAGCAATTATACCAATATATTTTAGGATAATATTAAATTTTGGAAAGGGTTCTGAGTAATAAATAATTATAAAGTTTAATGATGTTTTTAACAAATATATTTAGTCAAATAAGCATGGAGTAAGTTTTCATTTATGTATTTTGCACCTCATGTCACCTATATTTTTCAAAACAGTTGTGTCTTGGCGAACATACGCAACGAAATAAAAGTAAGTAAGTAATATAATCAAAAACAACATTTATTTTACATATCAACAATAATTAACAATTACAGCAGTTTATTAAAAAAATAAAATAAATAAATAAAATTGAAGGAGCAACGTGACACTAGCTCCGCTTCTGTATTACCTTTTTGGTAATATTGTAACGCCACTGAATAGTGGCATGGAAAACATTTGAAATATTTATTGTTCTAGCTCTTGAAAATAGGGGCTGTTTCTTTCCATGGGCCATTTGGTAGCCACCTGACTTTCTATCGGTTGGCACCTTGTTAGAACCAGTGAGCAGTCATCCGAAATATAAAAAAAGTCGTTGAGCGAGTCACTTCCCCAGCACGAATTATTCAACTGTGTTTTCGCTCTCCCTCTAAAATTAATCAATTGTTGTGACTAAAAAACAATGGTTGACTTACATAGGGGCTTCTGAATTCTTATACTAAATGTGTCCTTAAACTCATCGCCCCCTTCTTTGATTTCCCTCTTCCCTTCGACATATTTCGCGGAGCATTTGTAGGTGGCATCTATATAGGGTATTGAATTTAAATATAAAATTTCATGTCGATACATTAATTACATCAGCAGATATTGAGATTTTTTAGTTGAGTCACCCCTGGGATCCCTCTCCCCTTCGGCTGATTTCGCTGAAAATCAATAGGTGTCGTCCTTAGAGAGTTCTGGATGCACACAGAAAATTTCGTGTCGATTAATTCTTTCTATAGGAAGTTATCATGTTCACAGAAACACACAAAGACATTTTTTTCATTTTTGGCATCATGAGGTCGGAAAACATGAAATTCCGTTGAAAATTCACCATAGAATTTTTGAGCTATTACGTAGCTTCGCCTATACTTCGTGTAGTTGGGGAAGTAGAAGATAATGGACAACCGAGTACAAGAAAAATGAAAATAAATGGGGAAGTAATTATAATTGATATTAACATCGAGTGGTGTGATGTAAAAAATTTACACACATTAAGATTATTAATATATTATAAAATGTATTATTATTTTTATAAAAAACAGCTGTTAGAAGTGAAGTAACTTAATTAGTGAATAAATAATTAGTAGGTAGCCATACACGTACAGAAAATCCTCAAGGAAAAAGCCTACTACTCTCTCATTGGAACGTCATGAGGGGGAGGGAGAGATTTTATTTTTATCCTTTTTAATAAAGAACTACCAATAATAAAAACTAAATTGGTGTGTTATATCATTGTTCATACAGATCTTAATTCAAATTTGAGATCATATTGTTGGAAATTGTCGCTTAAATCGAGCAAAAGTAAAAAAATAAGCCTTTTAAATAAAATGTGCCTTCTAATGTTACCTACAACTTTTATTTGAAGGGATTTTTGATGAAGTCATAAATATAAGAGTTATTATAAATAAATTATTATCCTCGTAGTCCAAAAGACGATGAACAGCTGTTCTAAATAGTGTGAGACAGTCTAAGGAGAGATGTGGAAGTGGACAGTCTAGAGAGTGAGGAGTGTTTTTAGGCTTAAGGTGTGTTGAACCAAGTAGGAGTGAAAAGAACAGTGAAGTAGATGTGCAATGGTACTTTTAATTATTTATATGCCCAAAATAACATTAAAATAAAGGCTGGCTACAATATTTTTTTAAAAAGGACTAAAGTAGATGTAAAAATTAGTTTGTAAGATTTTTATTGTAATTTGATTTTTTATTTCATATTGATATTTTGAATGTAGGTTTAGGAAAATAAATCCAATATTTGTTCTCTTATTCTATGCTATTCATTTTCCCTGTGAACCCAGTAAGATGATTTATACCTTTGGATTAGATTGATCATTTCTGAAAATTTAGGAAAACAATATGGTATCTCATTATTATATTTAGAAGGAATCCAAAGAAAATAATTATTAATTGAAATTTTTTTAAATACATCATTTTCTTCAAAATTGCACTTGAACTTTCGATATTATTTAAGGGCCCATTTCGGAAACTAAATAGAAATCAAAATTTAGTAGAAGACCACCTTTAATTTCTACAGAAATGTGGAAATATTTATTATTTGTTTATTTATTATTTATTGTTATTTCAATTATTTTCATTTTTATTTATTTAATATTTTTTTAATTATGACAGTGGAGGTCCTCCGACTTGTCTAACTGGTAGGCAGCAATGCTATCCACCGTCCCACCGATGTCCTCTTGATAAGGAATTAAAACTTTGCCTTCTAACGCTGTTATTTCTCTCTCCATAACTGTCACTTCGGGAGTTGAACAAGCTGACATGAAACTTATTAACTCTTAAACAACACAACGGCGGAAACTTTAAAGGGCTTTGTGTCGACCATTTTACAAAAAAGAGTCGACGGTGAATCACCGCCAATGTAATTCCCCAGCACGAATTATTCAATTAATTTTTCACTCTCTAACACTAATTGAACGTTTCAACATGAAATTTTTTTGTGAATCCACAACTCTCTATTGACACTCAAAAACGTTAATACCCTCAGTTGTAATGAATATATCGACATGAAATTTCATATTAAAAACCCTTTAATGATGACATATTAATTTTCAGAGGAATCGGTAGAAGGGAAAGGGTGGATCAGAGGGGATCAACTCAGAAAGCCCAATAACTGCCGATGTAATGAATTTATCGACAAAAAATTGAATATTAGCGCAAACGGTCGATTGGTTATGGAGAGGGAGCAAACAGTTGCTGGTGATTCACCGATTTTGAACCACTTTTTAGTAAGTTATGAAGACGAAGAGGGACTTACACGAATGGTGCCTCCTCTTATCTCAGAAACATACTTAGGTGCCATATCATTTCACCTTAAGAAGTCAATAGTCTGCAGGAAGCTCAGTCGAACGGCTCCCTTTTCCCATGGCACCAAGGATCAACTAATTATCTCTGATTAATTGTTACATTTCGTGAGTTTACTCATCTACAGATCTACTATGTATTCTAGTATAATACTTCTAAAAATTTGTTGAAATGAATACTGAATGAGTGGCTAAAGGAGTTGTGTTTTTCAATTAGATCTCTCCAGTCCGGTAGCAATTGAGTTAAATAAATGCAGACCCTAATCACAGTTGTTAGACGGCTAGTGGAACAAATCTATTTGAGAGGGGAGGGTCGGGGCTGAGCCAGATTAGAGCAAAGCTGGTTATGAATTCAGCGCTCCTGGGGCTAATGGTCAGTTGGTGGTGTTGTTATAGCCCCTAGACATGGCATCTCGCCCTCTGCACTACACCCTAGAGAAGCCACCAACATACACTATCCCCACCGTTATTAACCTAACATTAAATTATACCCTTCAGCCAACTAAATTATTTCATAACCAAAACCAATGTCGATTTTGGGTTGTCAGGAGATTTTTAGTTAATGTAGTAATTTTTATGCAGCTATATACTTACCTTCTATTTTATCTGGGAGGTGAAAAAACCTTGAGCACGCAGTCCTTCAGATGGTCCCGAGTCTTTAAGATGTCAACCTAGGTGAATAAACTTACGTAGGCAACAATTAAGATTCCCGTATTAGAGTTGGGCAGCAGCGTTGGTCGTGATCTTCAGACGGCCGAACGACCTGCGCTTACTTTCCAAACGTCCGGGAAAGACTTGAGTCTGTTTAGGTAAAGCCGGACCACTGGACGTCTCAGATACTATCGGGTCACGGGGATTTCAACTCCAAGCTCTTCTTTTCCAAGAAGAAGAACTGCCCGAACTGCTATACGACGGGCATAGGGTGTAGTTGATACGCCGGATAAGATCGTACCTGGGACTGAACCCTCGGAAGCTGATGAGTGAGGTTGATTACCCAGAGTTCAGTTGATTCGTCGCCACCTGGGGGAGGATAAAGAGGACAGTATAACCTAGCTCCGGGAATGACAGCTCTGAAGGCCCACCTGCGACCATACCCGGCGCAATGCAGCGATAAAAACTAAGATGCCTTGGGGACTCTCCTGTTGTGACTCAGATGGCGAACAGAAATGACATATCTGTATATAATATATATAATAATAATATATAATATTAACTTTAAAAAAATAAATAAATTATGTTTTTTTAGAAATTGTTTTACCGGACTGTCTGATGATGAGGGAAATCTCAAAAGCCGGCGAGCAAATTTAAATAAAATCTGTGAGAGGACAAACTACATTTTTATTTTGTAACCTGTAAAAGAACACTTCTCACTACATCAGTCAACTTCACAAAAAAATGTGATAGTTTTGATTTTCACTATTCATTTTGGATTTTTTTATAGAGATATCAGGAAATAGTTGCTCCTTTGAATGTAGCCTACGACTGTGGGTACCGTTGCGTAATTTTCTTAAATTCATAGAAGTAAATAATTATAAATTATAATTATGAATATTAATTATACTTATAAAATAATGCTATATCATTAGAGAGGATTAGTTTGTTGTTTTCCAAAAGTTTCAAGGCACTTCAAGTTAACAATTTGTTTCCAGTGACTTCAAGGTGAGTTTAATATATTTATTCTGACTTTACTAATGTCCAAATATCGTAACGTCATCTTTATCATTTAAAGAACTAATGGTTAGAAATTAAATATATCCTGTTGTCTTATTTAGTTGTTTATTTGTTTTCACTATTTGCATAGTGAAGTAGGTAAATTTGGTGAGACAAAACACAGGCAGCTCTCAACAAAACAAGAACGCATCGCTTCATATTCACAACGCAGCAGTGGAATGGCTTTCCATCGCCTCATTTTGATTCGATGCCTGGGGGTACTCTCAATATCTGTATGGAGCTCCGTGGATACGATGCCAGTGTGGTTATGCTTGCTGACACTCACGTTCCATGTGAGATGCTAACTGCAACTCAGTATACCAGCGTGTAATCATAGCCCGCTGTCATCACGATTCCAATGAGGAGATGCCTGCTGATACAATGCCAGTGAAACAGGTCTGCTACTACACATAATCCCAGTGCTGACAAGAACATGCCCGACTGAGGTGACTCAGAGTCCAGCTGACCAGAGGTAGAATCGATGCTGTGGAGGTGTTAAGCAGTGCCGTGTGGCTCCTGAATCACTTAGTCCAAGCTCTGTAAAACATAACTACTGTTTACACGCCAACTCCCATCGTAATGACTCAATCCAGGCACCCGTGCGTGATCCTTCACATCTCAATAGTAATAGTAATCCACTACCTGCCTTAGTAGCCTTCGATTACTTTATTAGTTCACCAAGCTTCGTGTACCTACGGTCGTCTTGGATAGTATTGTAGCCATCTAAAATTAATACAGTTTATTTCAGAGAAATATACTGAACAATATTTTCAATACTCTAGCGTCTTATTATTTCCAAGGAGGGTAAAATTTCAGCACTGACATGAACATGGCGATAATAAATAAACTAAGACGAAATAATCTACCCTAATCCAATTCGGGAAAAAGAAAACACCTATAAGCAATATAAAAAATTAAATTTTATTTATTAAAACATTTTAATTATGTTAGTTCCAAAATTATTTTATCAGGTATGTTTATTTATAATATCCTTATATACATTTCATTTTTTTACTTTTTATTAATTTATTGTACTTATATTTATTTAACTCTTCATTGCCATTATATTTTATGGACTGTAACCAACAAAACCTGTTTTTTTGTTGCTTAATGATAGTTTTTTTGTAGACTGCCTGATGATGAGGGCAACCTCGAAAGCCGGCTAGCAAATATAAATAAAATCTGTGAGAGGTCAGACTATATTTTGTTTTACAGCCTGTAAGAATGTAAAAAAGCTTGGGGCACAATTCATTTGTGGATTGCAACTTTGGGGCCAGAAAATAAATCTTGAAAAAACAAAAAAAAACTGTTTTGGATCAGCGCAAGGGGCGCTATTCACAATACATATATTTTCACTGAATAATGTCCTGAATTAGCCGGGGCTTCATCAGACAATGCTGCAGAGGACCTCTAGAAACATTCTGCAGGCCAGCTCTGAATCTTGTCGCTACCTCGCACCCGGAACATCCACCAGCTCCTTGCATATCTGAGAATTACCATCCATGACTTGTGCCGAGCCAAACAGGCCAGGGGTAACGTGATGAGTGGCCGAAAGCTTGTGGTGTGGCACATTCATGTCGGAGTGAAGTGTTCTTGTTGAGAAGTGGGTAGAGTGATATAGACATAATAAATCTAAAGTTTGGTATGAAAATGCAAGTTATGCTCATCGTTAAAATTAAATCTACTAATATTTAATGTAAATAATTGTCATTATTGATAGTGTCCAGCCTGGTATTATAGAAAGTGTTAGATTATGTTTGTGTCATTCATTAGCATGGCCTCGTCTGAGTTAGTCACTTTACATGTTACATTAATCATAAGATCATCATTCACAACCTACAAACGACATCCCTAACCTCATTGAAATCTAGGACTCACTGTCCGTCTATTGTGTCTCCTAGCTATTGAAATATAATTAGCTATGAATATCGATATTTCTATTTAGTTGAATATTATTGCAATGGGATAGAAAAAGTCCCTAAAGAAAGATGGATATTTTTCTACTTAACTTTACTAGTCATGATTACGATACCAGGGAGAAAGATGATTTTCGAAGAGGAGCAAATCATTAAGGAATTCATTTTTTTTAATGCCTTTCCTCACTTCTTCGAGACAATTAAATAATTTAAACTACCATCAAAAATGTTTATGTTAGTTGAAATCGTCTATTCGGAAACTAAATGTTTTTCTTACTGCTCATAGAGAGTAAAATCATAATAATCATGATCATATATAAAAACATAATTTCATACTTAATTAGATAATATGACTCATGCCCGGGCTTTAACTACAAGGCATTATCGCCTATATCCAGAGCGACGAAAGCCTCTTTCGTTGCTCTGGGGGACATGAGCCCGACTCTACTATTTTGCCTACCCTAAATTTTTATTCACCTAGGTCGGACCATCGCTTAACGTCCCATTCGAAGGACAGTGTGCTTAAATTTATTTTACCTCCCAGATAAAATAAACTAAGGGCCTCGGTCGGGTTACGAACCCGCGATCTTCAGCTCATTAAGCAAACACGCATACCACTGAGCTACTGACGCCCTCGGAAATTTACTATACTTTTAAAGTAATAGATATATAATGGATCAGAGAAATCCTATTATCATTTGTAACTGCTCATTTTTTAACAAATATTTCAGATGTTTCTGATTAAAACGTTCAATAAATAAATATATGATATAAATAATACATAATTAGTCACTGACTTCCAACTTATTAATCCAATATTAATAATAGTATTATTATTGTTGGATTATTACATGTACTGTATTATTATATATTAATTAATCCCTTTTGGGTTTTGTAAAGAGATTCTGAATTGATAATAATCGTTTTAGTCTTTTTAACGAGTATGTGACATCGTACAGGCTCGGGACCATCTGATTGGGTTGAAACACAATATTTGACTTAAATAGTGGCTTCTGAACCACAAATAAAATTGAAGCATTTAATTAAAATTACTAACTCGCTAATGGAGATTTAAAAAAATAATAAATTTAATATAACCATTCAAGTATACATGTGTAAAACTGCATGTGTATACAAAGTCATTTTTAATAAAGAATATTTGTATAATATTATTATAGGATAATCTTATTAAGCTGAGCAACAGAAAAATATTGTAAGTTATAATTTAGCAGTAATTATAGAGGTTCGACGGTGTAGTTATAAAATGTGAAAGAGAAAAAGTGGAATTTAATAGGTTCGAAGGGTAAAATAACAAAATGAGAAGAAGATAAAGATGTAGTCGATGGTGGCGTTAGAAAATCACTCTTTGGAAGCGCGAGCAGGTTACTGATGTTATTTAAATCACCTTTTTATAGTACCTGTTATTAGAAATGTGTTCCGACTTCTAATATTGTAACAAAATTACTGTTTTTATTCTAGACATTATTACCCATTCAAGATGGAGGCTTAATAAGAGTATTTAGCAAAGTTATTAACTTATATATATAGGCCCCCTGGTAGCACAGAGATACCAAGCTTGTTCACTCTGTTCAAGACCCAGCAGCCGAAGCCCTTTATTTTTTATTTTTAATCTTCAGCACGCCTTCCTTGGGCAATAGTCTCCAGCCTGTACCAGCTCAACTGAAAGGAAATTTATCCTGTTAGGCCCCGATCACTTTTTTCAATGTCTTCAAGGATTGTTCAAGAAGTGCTCTTTTTGTTATGCCACAATGCTCATTCCTCGAGAACTTCGTGACCCCTATTGAGGTGCCGGTTCCACCCCCGTACACCATGGGACCGAGATGAGTCAGATTTATTCAGGCGCTCTTTCATTGAGAGAGTCTGCACACTCCCTGCCCAGCCTACATTTATAGGGATCGTTTTATTAATTTTTTTTCCTACTCAAAATCCCGAATTCTTGGCGTTGTTTTGTCGGATGTTGTTTTTACTTCCCCAGTTATACATAGTATAAGGAAAGTTATGTAAATTCGATGTTGAATTTTCACCGGAATTTCGTGTTTTCCAAAAATGAAAAAAAAATCTCTGTCTGTGAATACGATGACTCCCGATAGGGATCTGTTCCCTATGTAACCTGGGAGCTATGGAGAACACGATCTACTTCCTGGGGGTCTGCCCTGTCCTGGCAGAGTGGAGGCTGAGGTACCTGGGCAGGGAGGGATTCATCCAGATACTCAATGGCAAGGATTGCCACTCACTCTGTCTTCATTCATATAGGATGCTACCAAATATAGGAATTTTCTTGTTGAACAAATTCATTATCTATATAAATAAAGCTGAAACGGGGTTTGTTTGTTTGTTTGTATGTTTGTTCCAGCATCACGCCCAAACCGCTGGACGGATTTTTATGAAACTTCCCATGTAGCATTCTTTTGAGCCCGATTGAATAATAGGCTATGTGGCGTCCCAAAATTTTGATCGGGAGGGGGGGTTGTAAGGGGGGCCTAAGTATATAAATAGTGCTAACTCATTAACTAATGGTCAAATTGTCATGAAATTTCACACGTAGTCTTTTTAAAAGCCAAACAGGAAAAAAAGGTGTGTGGCGTCGCAAAGTTTTGAACGGGAGGGGGGTTGTGGGGGGGCCTAAGTATAAATATAGAGCTAACTCATTAACTAATGGGCGAATCGTCATGAAATTTCACATGTAGTATTTTTAAAAGCCAAATAGGAAAAAAAGGTGTGTGGCGTCCCAAAGTTTTGAACGGGAGGGGGGGTTGTGGGGGGGCCTAAGTATAAATATAGAGCTAACTCTTTAACAGTTGGTCGCATTGTCACGAAGTTACACATGTAGTATTCCTGAAGACCAAATAAAAAAATAGGCGGTGTGACGGCTCAAAATTTTTTACGGGAGGGGGGTAGTGGGGGGGCCTAAGTATAAATATAGAGCTAACTCATTAACTAATGGGCGAATCGTCATGAAATTTCACATGTAGTATTTTTAAAAGCCAAATAGGAAAAAAAGGTGTGTGTCGTCCCAAAGTTTTGAACGGGAGGGGGGGTTGTGGGGGGGCCTAAGTATAAATATAGAGCTAACTCTTTAACGGTTGGTCGGATTGTCACGAAATTTCACATGGAGTATTCCTGAAGACCAAATAGAAAAATAGGCGGTGTGACGGCTCAAAATTTTTTACGGGAGGGGGGGGGGGTAGTTGGGGGGCCTAAGTATAAATATAGAGCTAACTCATTAACTAATGGGCGAATCGTCATGAAATTTCACATGTAGTATTTTTAAAAGCCAAATAGGAAAAAAAGGTGTGTGGCGTCCCAAAGTTTTGAACGGGAGGGGGGGTTATGGGGGGGCCTAAGTATAAATATAGAGCTAACTCTTTAACGGTTGGTCGGATTGTCACGAAATTTCACATGGAGTATTCCTGAAGGCCAAATAGAAAAATAAGGTGTGTGGCGTTCCAAAGTTTTGATCGGGAGGGGGGGTTGTAAGGGGGGCCTACGTATATAAATACTGCTAACTCATTAACTAATGGTCGAATTGTCATGAAATTTCACATGTAGTATTCCTAAAGGTCAAATAGAAATATTAGGTGTGTGACGGCCCAAAATTTTGAACAGGAAGGAGGGTTGTTGGGGGGGCTAAATATACATATAGAGTTAGCTCATTAACGGTTGGTCGTATTGTCACGAAATTTCGCATATATTATTCCTGAAGGCCAAATAGAAAAATAAGGAGTGTGGCGTCCCGAAGTTTTGAACGGGTGGCGGGGTTGAGGGGGGCGGGGGGACTAAGTATAAATATAGAGCTAGCTCATTAACGGTTGATCGTATTGTCATGAATCGGATTGTCATGAATTTCACATGTAGTAGTAGTAACTATGTATTCGCTGTGGGGTTCACTGTTGCAAGACATTTACTAGCTGTGATGTCCAGCGTTCCTAATATCGTACTAGCTGTGGGGTCCGCTGTTGCAAGGTACTTACTAGCTGTAGTGCTCAGCCCCAGCGTTCCTAACTATGTACTGGCTGTGGGGTTCGCTGTTGCAAGGCACCTATAAGACATTTACTAGCTGTAATGCCCAGCGTTTCTAATTACGTACTAGCTGTGGGGTCTGCTGTTGCAAGGCGCTAGCAGTGTGGCCCAGCGTATTTCACTCGTAGGTACTAGCTGTGGGGTCCGCCGTTGCAAAACTCATACTAGCTGTGATGCCCTGTGGTTCTAACTACATACTATCTGTGGGGTTCGCAGTTGCAAGGCACCTACTACCTGTAGGGCCCAGCGTTCCTAAAAACGTACTAGCTGTGGGGTCCGTCGTTGCAAAAGCATACTAGCTGTGATGCCCAGGGTTCCCAATATCGTACTAGCTGTGGGGTCCGTTGTTGCAAGGCATTTACTAGCTGTAGTGCCCAGCGTTCCTAACTATGTACTAGCTGTGAAGTTCGCTGTTGCAAAGCACTTACTAACTGTAATGCCCAGCGTATTTAACTACATACTAGCTGTGGGGACCGCTGTTGCAAGGCACTTAATAGCTGTGATGCCCAGCGTTCCTAACTTCGTACTAGCTGTGGGGTCCACTGTTGCGAGGCACATACTAGCTGTGGTGACCAGCGTTCCTAACTACGTACTAGCTGTTGGGTCCGCCGTCGCAAGGCACATACTAGCTATGATGCCCAGCATTCCTAACTACGTACTAGCTGTGGTGCTCAGCGTTGCAAGCCACATACTAGCTGTGGTCACAAACGTTCTTAAGTACGCACTGACTAGGACGTCCAGCGATGCTAAGTATTCACTAGGTGTGGCTTCCGCCGTTGAAATGCGCATACTAGCTGTGGTGCCCAGGGGTCCTAAAAACTTACTAGCGTTACAACAGCTGAAGGACTATAAGCCTTATTCCGTATGAATAATTGAAAATTATAACATCATGAATGTACTGTCGAGGAACTGAATAGCGTTATAGAAGATATTGGGAGAAAAATCAAAGTTCCCCGGGCAACGCCGGGTATAACTTCTATAGACTTAATATTTGTTAAAACTGATAGAGAACGACCGGATTATCTGAATCCTACACAAAAATCAAAATAAAAATGTTATTCAAAAAATTCACGCTATTTAACGGTTTATAGGCTTAATAATTGTTAAAACTGATACGACAGAATCCGACGGATGACGTGCTCAAGGCTATTTTCAACCTAAGGGAAATTTCACCTAACCAGGTTTATTTACATAACATACGTCTCATTATCGAGTACCTCACATTCGAAAAAGCCCTGGATCATCGCTTAAAGTCCCATCCGAAGGACGACGTGCTCAAAGTGTTTTTTAACTTCCCGATTGAAACATCTGACCTAAGTGCCTCAGCTAGATTTCTAAGTGGCGATCCTGAGCTCGGTAGACTCCATTCTTGAAATTTCTCGCTTTTTAACGGTTTATAGATTTAATATTTGTTAAAACTGATAGAGAACAACCGGATTATCTGAATCCTACACAAAAATCAAAATAAAAATGTTTTTCAAAAAAGTTGCGCTATTTAACGGTTTATAGGCTTAATAATTGTTAAAACTGATACGAGAGATTCAGATTAATCCGGAAAGTCCCATCCGAAGGACGACGTGCTGAAGGCTATTTTCAACCTAAGTGATATTTCACCTACCCAGGTTTATTTACATAACATACGTCTCATTATCGAATACCTCACATTCGAAAAAGCCCTGGATCATCGCTTAAAGTCCCATCCGAAGGACGACGTGCTCAAAGTGTTTTTTAACTTCCCGATTGAAACATCTGACCTAAGTGCCTCAACTAGATTTCTAAGTGGCGATCCTGAGCTCGGTAGACTCCATTCTTGAAATTTCTCGCTTTTTAACGGTTTATAGATTTAATATATGTTAAAACTGATAGAGAACGACCGGATTATCTGAATCCTACACAAAAATCAAAATAAAAATGTTTTTCAAAAAATTTGCGCTATTTAACGGTTTATAGACTTAATAATTGTTAAAACTGATACGACAGATTCAGATTTATCCGGAAAGTCCCATCCGAAGGACGACGTGCTCAAGGCTATTTTCAACCTAAGTGAAATTTCACCTACCCAGGTTTATTTACATAACATACGTCTCATTATCGAGTACCTCACATTCGAAAAAGTCCTGGAACATCGCTTAAAGTCCCATCCGAAGGACGACGTGCTCATAGTTATTTTTCACTTCCCGATTAAAACATCTGACCTAAGTGCCTCAGCTAGATTTCTAAGTGGCGATCCTGAGCTCGGTAGACTCCATTCTTCAAATTTCTCGCTTTTTAACGGTTTATAGATTAAATATTTGTTAAAACTGATAGAGAACGACCGGATTATCTGAATCCTACACAAAAATCAAAATAAAAATGTTTTTCAAAAAATTTGCGCTATTTAACGGTTTATAGGCTTAATAATTGTTAAAACTGATACGACAGATTCAGATTTATCCGGAAAGTCCCATCCGAAGGACGACGTGCTCAAGGCTTTCAACCTAAGTAGAAATTGACCTACCCAGGTTTATTTACATAACATACGTCTCATTATCGAGTACCTCACATTCGAAAAAGCCCTGGATCATTGCTTAATGTCCCATCCGAAGGACGACGTGCTCAAAGTTATTTTTAACTTCCCGATTAAAACATCTGACCTAAGTGCCTCAGCTAGATTTCTAAGTGGCGATCCTGAGCTCGGTAGACTCCATTCTTCAAATTTCTTGCTTTTTAACGGTTTATAGATTTAATATTTGTTAACTGACAGAGCCATAGAGTGTGCTGGTTTCGGATTATGCCAACGTCAGCACAACGTTCAGACTGACTTTAAATATGGTGACACCGATCCACTATGGAAGAAAAATGCCAAAAAAAAAAAGATGTATGTATAGATATGAACACAAATTAAAACTTGTGTACATTGTGATATAATCTATATTAATAAAGCTGAAACGGGGTTTGTTTGTCTGTTTGTTTGTATGTATGTTTGTTCCAGCATCACGCCCAAACCGCTGGACGGATTTTTATGAAACTTCCCATGTAGCATTCTTTTGAGACCGATTGAATAATAGGCTATGTGGCGTCCCAAAATTTTGATCGGGAGGGGGGGGTTGTAAGGGGGGCCTAAGTATATAAATAGTACTAACTCATTAACTAATGGGCGAATAGTCATGAAATTTCACATGTAGTATTTTTAAAAGCCAAATAGGAAAAGAAGGTGTGTGGCGTCCCAAAGTTTTGATCGGGAGGGGGGGTCGTAAGGGGGGCCTAAGTATAAATATAGAGCTAACTCATTAACTAATGGGCGAATCGTCATGAAATTTCACACGTAGTCTTTTTAAAAGCCAAATAGGAAAAAAAAGTGTGTGGCGTCCCAAAGTTTTGAACGGGAGGGGGAGTTGTAAGGGGGGCCTAAGTATAAATAGAGAGCTAATTCTTTAACGGTTGGTCGGATTGTCACGAAATTCCACATGGAGTATTCCTAAAGGCCAAATAGAAAAATAAGGTGTGTGGCGTCCCAAAGTTTTGAACGGGAGGGGGGGTTGTAAGGGGGGCCTAAGTATAAATATAGAGCTAACTCATTAACTAATGGGCGAATCGTCATGAAATTTCACACGTAGTCTTTTTAAAAGCCAAATAGGAAAAAAAAGTGTGTGGCGTCCCAAAGTTTTGAACGGGAGGGGGGGTTGTAAGGGGGGCCTAAGTATAAATAGAGAGCTAATTCTTTAACGGTTGGTCGGATTGTCACGAAATTCCACATGGAGTATTCCTAAAGGCCAAATAGAAAAATAAGGTGTGTGGCGTCCCAAAGTTTTGAACGGGAGGGGGGGTTGTAAGGGGGGCCTAAGTATAAATAGAGAGCTAATTCTTTAACGGTTGGTCGGATTGTCACGAAATTCCACATGGAGTATTCCTAAAAGCCAAATAGAAAAATAAGGTGTGTGGCGTCCCAAAGTTTTGAACGGGAGGGGGGGTTGTAAGGGGGGCCTAAGTATAAATAGAGAGCTAATTCTTTAACGGTTGGTCGGATTGTCACGAAATTTCCCATGGAGTATTCCTAAAGGCCAAATAGAAAAATAAGGTGTGTGGCGTCCCAAAGTTTTGAACGGGAGGGGGGGTTGTAAGGGGGGCCTAAGTATAAATAGAGAGCTAATTCTTTAACGGTTGGTCGGATTGTCACGAAATTTCCCATGGAGTATTCCTAAAGGCCAAATAGAAAAATAAGGTGTGTGGCGTCCCAAAGTTTTGAACGGGAGGGGGGGTTGTAAGGGGGGCCTAAGTATAAATAGAGAGCTAATTCTTTAACGGTTGGTCGGATTGTCACGAAATTTCCCATGGAGTATTCCTAAAGGCCAAATAGAAAAATAAGGTGTGTGGCGTCCCAAAGTTTTGAACGGGAGGGGGGGTTGTAAGGGGGGCCTAAGTATAAATAGAGAGCTAATTCTTTAACGGTTGGTCGGATTGTCACGAAATTTCCCATGGAGTATTCCTAAAGGCCAAATAGAAAAATAAGGTGTGTGGCGTCCCAAAGTTTTGAACGGGAGGGGGGGTTGTAAGGGGGGCCTAAGTATAAATAGAGAGCTAATTCTTTAACGGTTGGTCGGATTGTCACGAAATTTCCCATGGAGTATTCCTAAAGGCCAAATAGAAAAATAAGGTGTGTGGCGTCCCAAAGTTTTGAACGGGAGGGGGGGTTGTGGGGGGGCCTAAGTATAAATATAGAGCTAATTCTTTAACGGTTGGTCGGATTGTCACGAAATTTCCCATGGAGTATTCCTAAAGGCCAAATAGAAAAATAAGGTGTGTGGCGTCCCAAAGTTTTGAACGGGAGGGGGGGTTGTGGGAGGCCTAAGTATAAATATAGAGCTAATTCTTTAATGTTTGGTCGGATTGTCACGAAATTTCACATGGAGTATTCCTGAAGGCCAAATAGAAAAATAGGCGGTGTGACGGCTCAAAATTTTTTACGGGAGGGGGGTAGTGGGGGGGCCTAAGTATAAATATAGAGCTAACTCATTAACTAATGGGCGAATCGTCATGAAATATCACATGTAATATTCCTAAAGGTCAAATAGAAATATTAGGTGTGTGACGGCCCAAAATTTTGAACAGGAAGGAGGGTTGTGGGGGGGGCTAAATATACATATAGAGTTAGCTCATTAACGGTTGATCGTATTGTCATGAATCGGATTGTCATGAATTTCACATCTAGTAGTAGTAGTAACTATGTATTCGCTGTGGGGTTCACTGTTGCAAGACATTTACTAGCTGTGATGTCCAGCGTTCCTAATATCGTACTAGCTGTGGGGTCCGCTGTTGCAAGGCACTTACTAGCTGTAGTGCTCAGCTCCAGCGTTCCTAACTATGTACTGGCTGTGGGGTTCGCTGTTGCAACGCACCTACAAGACATTTACTAGCTGTGATGCCCAGCGTTCTTAATTACGTACTAGCTGTGGGGTCTGCTGTTGCAAGGCGCTAGCAGTGTGGCCCAGCGTATTTAACTACGTAGGTACTAGCTGTGGGGTCCACCGTTGCAAAACTCATACTAGCTGTGATGCCCAGCGTTCCTAAAAACGTACTAGCTGTGGGGTCCGTTGTTGCAAGGCATTTACTAGCTGTAGTGCCCAGCGTTCCTAACTATGTACTAGCTGTGAAGTTCGCTGTTGCAAAGCACTTACTAACTGTAATGCCCAGCGTATTTAACTACGTACTAGCTGTGGGGTCCGCTGTTGCAAGGCACTTAATAGCTGTGATGCCCAGCGTTCCTAACTTAGTACTAGCTGTGGGGTCCGCTGTTGCGAGGCACATACTAGCTGTGGTGACCAGCGTTCCTAACTACGTACTAGCTGTGGGGTCCGTTGTTGCAAGGCATTTACTAGCTGTAGTGCCCAGCGTTCTTAACTATGTACTAGCTGTGAAGTTCGCTGTTGCAAAGCACTTACTAACTGTAATGCCCAGCGTATTTAACTACATACTAGCTGTGGGGTCCGCTGTTGCAAGGCGCTAGCAGTTTGGCCCAGCGTATTTAACTACGTAGGTACTAGCTGTGGGGTCCACCGTTGCAAAACTCATACTAGCTGTGATGCCCTGTGGTTTTAACTACATACTATCTGTGGGGTCCGCAGTTGCAAGGCACCTACTACCTGTAGGGCCCAGCGTTCCTAAAAACGTACTAGCTGTGGGGTCCGTCGTTGCAAAAGCATACTAGCTGTGATGCCCAGGGTTCCTAATATCGTACTAGCTGTGGGGTCCGCTGTTGCAAGGCACTTACTAGCTGTAGTGCTCAGCCCCAGCGTTCCTAACTATGTACTGGCTGTGGGGTTCGCTGTTGCAAGGCACCTACAAGACATTTACTAGCTGTGATGCCCAGCGTTCCTAATTACGTACTAGCTGTGGGGCCTGCTGTTGCAGGGCGCTAGCAGTGTGGCCCAGCGTATTTAACTACGTAGGTACTAGCTGTGGGGTCCGCCGTTGCAAAAGTCATACTAGCTATGATACCCTGTGGTTCTAACTACATATTATCTGTGGGGTCCGCAGTTGCAAGGCACCTACTACCTGTAGGGCCCAGTGTTCCTAACTTCGTACTAGCTGTGGGGTCCGCTGTTGCGAGGCACATACTAGCTGTGGTGGCCAGCGTTCCTAACTACGTACTAGCTGTGGGGTCCGCCGTTGCAAAACACATACTAGCTGTGATGCCCAGTGGTTCTAACTACGTACTAGCTGTGGGGGCCGCTGTTGCAAGGCACTTACTAGCTGTGATGCCCAGCGTTCCTAACTTCGTACTAGCTGTGGGGTCCGCTCTTGCGAGACACATACTAGCTGCGGTGACCAGCGTTCTAACTACATACTAGCTGTGGGATCCGCCGTTTCAAGGCATATATTAGCTGTGGTCACAAACGTTCTTAAGTTCGCACTGGCTAGGACGTCCAGCGAAGCTAAGTATTCACTAGCTGTGGTTTCCGCCGTTGAAAGGCGCATACTAGCTGTGGTGCCCAGGGGTCCTAAAAACTTACTAGCGTTGCTATAGTTGAAGGACTATAAGCCTTATTCCGTATGAATAATTGAAAATTATAACATCATGAATGTACTGTTAAAGGGTAAGCGGATTGGCATGAATTTCACATGTAGTAGTAGTAACTATGTATTCGCTGTGGGGTCCGCTGTTGCAAGGCATTTACTAGCTGCGGTCAATAGCGTTCTTAAGTACGCACTGGCTAGGATGTCCAGCGATGCTAAGTATTCACTATCTGTGGTTTCCGCCGTTGAAAGACGCATACTAGCTGTGATGCCCAGGGGTCCTAAAAACTTACTAGCTGGGGTGTTTGACGTTGAAGGACAATAAGCCTTATTCCGTATGAATAATTGAAAAATATAACATCATGAATGTACTGTTGAAGAATTTAAAAGACTTTTAGGAGATATTAGTAGAAAAGTCAAAGTTCCCCGGGCAACGCCGGGTATTACTGCTAGTTAAATAATATATTAAAAAAAAAAAAAGTTTTTACAGTAACATTCACGTTGTTCTTTGTTTTTCTTATTACAGTAGCTTTAGTTTATTGTTTCATTTGTTACTGCTATTTCTATTTTCTGCCAATCTGTCTTATTATTATTTTTCTTTTTACTTTCTTTATTTTATTTTTATATGCCTTAGTGGTACACTTGTACCGGAATTTTCTTTATTTAGTATGAAATTTCATTATTTATTTTTGCTGTTTATAACCCTCTCTCCTGACTCAGAATTGTATACTCGATATTAGAATGTGTTGTAATTACTTGTTAAAATACACAATTTCTTTGTCAAACTTCACTATATAGTGAAGTTTGACAAAGAAATTGTGTATTTTAATTATCTATTCCTAGAATGGAGCTTCACAAAGTAAATCTGGAAACCATAAATTATTTGTAATTACATGTGTAAATAAAGTATATATTCATTCATTCAAGGTTAGATTAGGTTAGGTTTTATGACTCATGCCCAGGCTTTAACTACGAGGTCATATGTCATATCGCCTACTACCAGAGCGCTCTTTCGTCACTCTGGTGGACATGAGCCCGACTCTACTGTGGGAGTCCTACATTTTTATTCACCTAAGGTAGGGGTCTTTAACGAGTACCTGACATCGTACAGGCTCGGGACCATCGCTTAACGTCCCATCCGAAGGACGGTCGAGTTACGAACCCACGTTCTTGAGCTCAGAAGTCAAGCACGCATACCACTGAGCTACCGGTGCCCTCTTCATTCATTCGATAACTCCCGATAGAATAAATGTTTCGACTCGAAATCTTACATGCATATACAGAACCCCATAAGGATGACATTAACTTTCAGTGGAATCGGTTAAGGTGAAGAGGGAGGATCAGGAGGGGGTGCTCAATTTAAAAAAAAAAACCTATAGCAGTCAACGCTGAGAATCGAACATGGTTAATGCACGTCCACATTCTAATGCGAAAGAGGCCACTGTAACGTCTTCTTTGCAGGGAACCACCGTCGTCCTCTATGGAGATAGAGAAGGGTTGTCACATTCAGCAGTATTAAAGATTGACTCTCCAAATACGATGCAATTACTGCAATTCTTGCGTTATATCGATTTATATAATAAAATATAATATACATATATTTACTAGATACCTTCTGCTGGTTTGTAATGTGCTCTCCCCCTTCTGCCGCTCTTCTGTCAGGGAGAGAACCCCGATGTAAAGAAGTACAGGGCGGTGCCATGGGCTGCTGCTCTCTGTGCTCTGACAGTCAAAGCAGTCAGGACAGATAGTCGCACTGATGCCCCCACTGCCCGAATATCCAAGTTGTACTGGCGCTAATGTTTAAAAAAAAAAGTGGATGTAATGAATGCATCAACATTTAGTCATGCATTTGAGGATTCAGAACCCACTATGTAAGTAAAATATTGATATTTAGCCCAAATGGTTGTGTTGATTAAATAAGGCTTAATTAAATAATCTTAAATAAATAATAATTAGATGAATAATTAATGAAAATATAAATAATAATTATTAATAATGAAATAATAATAATAATAATTAAATAAACAATATTAATTACCACATTTCCTGTAGTTTGATCTCTTTTCTTTATTTATATTTTGATTTCTACAGTAGTTTTTCGAAAAGGGCCCTAAAAAATTATCAATAGTTCAAGACGTGCAATTTTTAAGAAAGTATTAAAAAAAATGCAATTTACAAACTTTTCACTTGGATTTCTAAAGAGATAACATTTTTTATAATTTTATAATATTAAATCTAATCCAAAGGTTTCAAATAATATAACTGGGCCAACAGGAAAAATGAATAAAACAGAATTTTCGAGAACAAATATTGGGTTTATTTGCTTAAATCTACATTATTAGTTAAAGAAAACTAAACGTTAACAAATAAAAAATCAAAAAAAAAAAAAAATCTAAATTCTTAAACTTATTCAATCTTTTTGTTTTATATTTTGGGCCATTCTCTAAAATGAAGTTATATATATCTGGTCATATATTCTGTACATGTAAACAAATAAAAGTACCTTCTTTTTGGATCAGTTTCACCGTCAATACACTTCTATTTAGTTCATTTTAACATATGTAAGACTAAAACACCACTCTACATTTTTATTCAGACCGCTGCCATAGCTAGGCCTCGACCTAAAACAGCTGATGGCCGTGTTTTGTTTTTTTAATCATCTGTTTTAAAAACAAAGCTTTATATAAAAAAATAAACATAATTAATTGTTTTATGTTTATAATTTAATTATTTTAATGTGTATTATTTTTATACGTCACACGGTCGATTGGTTTTGATTTTTGATTAACTCATACTGGGCAAGTAGATTGCCAGTGATCAACGAGTTTTTTCACTCAGGTTTTTTAATTGTTTTTCATCTCTATAGATGCGGGAAACTACGGAGTAGTACCTCGTTTCGTTCTCTAGTTGGGTACTAAGTTAACTCATGTTTGATTGTGACAGACGGCTCGGGTTGAACTGAGGTGTGTGCGGCGGGACCCGGTAACGAGGTTGCCTTTAGTAAGTTCACACCCCGAGACGAAGCACTATAAATAAGCCTGCTGCCCCGTCACATCTCCATTATCCCAACTAATCATTCCACTCTTCTAATCCCTTCTATATTGACTTATCATTACCCGCCTCCAACATGGCCGCTCACCTCCTCTCCTCTCTTCTTCCATCGAATTCATATATCGATTATATATACATTGTTCTTTAGGAACGATACCCTTTTGAGTATGAAGGATATTCAATACTTAATAAGCTTAAAAGCGAACTTTCGCTACGGGTGAAGAATATCTGTAATTGTACCTGTATACTTGGGAGACGTGTACATGGAGTAATCAAAATTTTGTGTATTACTTCGTGAATGTATTCTAGAAACCAAAATAAGAAACTAAAAACGAATAATTTGAGTAGCCTGGAAATGGATTCTATAATGGGGCTTTTCTGACTGTCGTCCCCTTTCGTCTTAAAACGTTATTGTCAAAAGTCAATCCATCGGTCTGGGACCCCATATAGAAATTCCTTGAAGATGAGTCTTTCAATCCCTACTATTAATTTTTTTTTACGCATACTGCATTTTTCAAACTTTTGTATCAATTCCACTTCTTCTATGCTGATTCTCTCATTCTTTTTCCCTTATCCGGAAAGTATGCACACGTCGTTTGGCCATCCAACGTGTCCAACGTTGTTGCCATTTTCTCACTATTCATTTCTGGACAATGTCCTTGCATCGCTCTTGTCTTGACTGACCGCTCATATCTTCTTCCAGAAACCAAGTGAAAAGGGATAATCAATATCTGCTCTTAAAGGCATATCGCGTCTACAAAAGTACGAGGCAACAGCACCATCCAGGCTTAAGTGAGGGTATGGCGGAGTAGGGGCGTGGCCCGCTGCTGCAAGTCTGATCCTGAGTATGATCCGGTCCCTCGAATTCAATCTGGCCTAGTCATGTAGCGACCACGCCTATGGGGGGTTTGGATGTTTATTAAATGAAATTTAATATTTGAAATTTAACAAGGAACATTGTTGGTAAAAAAAAAAAAATTGAGTTTCAAAAAGTATCTCGCAAACCATGCAACCTGATTTTTTCTACAACTTTTATTTGAAAAGATTTTTGATTAGATCATAATATAAGCAGTATCTTGTGAAATATAGTCCGAAGTAAAGTCGTCTTCAAGTTCATAACTACATTCCATTTTGAGTTAGACGCTCAGAAAGTTCTTATCACATACACATGCACAGACAGAAATTATCACGAAAATGGTCAAACGAAAATTGGTTGAAAACTCGATCTCGGATTACAATACTTCCTTATACTGTAGGTAGTTATTGTGACTCATCCACAGGCTTTAACAACGAGGTCATATCCCCTACTACCAGAACGCTCTTTCGTCGTTCTGGTAAATTAGCGATTCTCTGTAAACTCGTAAACGGCTGGCCGGACCGAGTTTAAAAAAAATAATAAAGTATAGAAATATAATTATGCCTCTTAATTTAAATTAAACGCTGAACTTTATAGTGCCATTATATTTATAACGATAACAATTTTACTTTTTTTTTTTCTAAAAAATATTGAAGCCCTAAAAACACAGTCCCCTGGCTGTCCCATTTCACGGATTCCCACTTTAGGATAATATTTAAAAAAAAAACTATGAACACTAAATACATTTTGCAGTTCAAATCTAAAAATAGAATAATTAATTTATATTTATATCACAAAACAAGGTGTAGTTTCTTATTTTTTAAATGTAATAATGTCATGTTAATGTTGTCCGAAGTTTTCTTAGACAGTCCCCTGTCAAAAATTTAAACCTAAAATAGAAAAAATCAGTTATGTTTAGAAACGTTTTTAAGAGTGAAATGAAACGCAACCAGTGTGAAGTTAGTAACACTGTCGAGAACGGCGTCAGACCACCTTTTTATTTAGTGTCCGAGCCCAATTTGTGGTGTGAGTACGCGTGTTGGTCGTTACGACATATAGTCCCCAGGTAAGTGATTTTAATAATGTTAGATTAAATATTTATATAAATTGTCTATATGTCTGTGATTTGTGTCCAAATTTGGCGGTAGCTTCGTATCGAATCATGTTTCAATAGTTTTGTAAATATTTTGAAATTAAACCAAAATACACAGTCCCCTGCCTGGCATGTGATGTATAAAATACACACATTAAAATATTAAGTTAAAAACATAAAAATGGTGTAGTGAAGAAGTCGAGACCTAGCGATGGCGGCGAGCTGTGTAAAAATTACAGTGGAGATTTTTTAGGCTTAAAGAAGTGGTGAACTGAATTTAAGTGATTTGTTGCTGCTATTGATCCAAAAAGAAGGTACTTTTACTCGTTTATATGTAATGATCGCTGCCCAGAATTATATTACTTAAATTTTAAACAAAATGCCTAAAATATAAAACAAAAAGATTGAATTAGTTTAAGAATTTAGTTTTTAGAATTAGTTTAAGAATTTAGCACCTAACAGTCCCCTGTCGCGATTTATCAGAAAATCTAAAATAACTTTAAAAATACATATAAATTCAATTGGCCCTCTTGTGTACTAAAAGTAACAGTTACTTTCCTAAGCAATACTATTATATGCCAGGAAAAAATATGCCAGGACAGAGTTTGTATGGGCCATTACGAGTTTACAGAGAATCGCCCAAATATGAGTCCGAAATTTTGCCGTCCCTAAAATTTTTTGAAGTACCTGGGCATGCTACAGACTCGGGACCGTCGCTTAACGTCCTAACTAAAGGATGGCGAGCTCAAAGTTTTTTTACTTCCCAGATAAAAAATCTATAAAGAACCCGCGATCTTGAGATCAGTAAGCAAGCCGCTCTGAACTACCGTCACCCTCTTTATACTATAGATATAAGAAATAAAAAATAAAAATTATTTCAAATAGTTAAATGGCGCGAAACCTCCTCAACCAGTGCTGAAATATTAATTTACTCTATTAAAACATGCACAAGAGGCAAATTGAGAGAGAAAAAAATGGTTTAATAAAGATTATAAATTATCTTCTCTAAGATGAAGAATGTTCCGAAGCTTTCACTTCGTGTTAAAACATAAAAAAGAAAAATAATAATAATTAAAATTAATGAAAAACCCTCAACTCATCACATAACTCATAGGACAGAGAGGGCGACTGGTTCGTTACCTGGTAATGTATGGGCTGTGTGGCGTGGCTGAAGGCGAGAACAGAATCCTAGCACCCAACATCATTAATTTAAATTTCTCTCCGTCATATCTCCTCCTTCATCGTCTAAATTAATATTCTATTTGATATTTATATACGGTATCTATTAACAATAGCCTAGTGTGAATATTAGCCAGGTATAGTGATTGGTATTCAAAGTGTTACTTTGTATCTGTTTGGAGCAAGAAGAGTAACGGACCCGTTAATGACGACCCGGTACTAGGCACTAGCACATCAAGTAAAGTTAAAAACAACTTCTTTCATATTGTTAAATTGTATCCAGAACTCTCCAAGGACGACACATTAATTTGCAGCCAAATTGGTCAAAGGGAGGGGAATATTAGGACGGACTAAACACAAAATATATATTATTTACTGTTGTAATCAATGTATCGACACCAAATTTCATATGTAGCCTCAAAGGACCATAAGAACTTACACCTATTAATTTTTACCGGAATCTGTTGATGGGAGGAGGGGGTTTAGAAGGGAATGGAAGGGAAACCTCAATTCAAAAACCTTACAGCCAATATAATGAATATAGCAACATTTAGTATCCATTTATTTGAGGATTTAGAAGTCACTATGTAATATCCTTGTAGATATTGTGTAAAGAGGGCGCCGGTAGCTCAGTGGTAAGCGTGCTTGTTTCTGAGCTCAAGAACGTGAGTTCGAAACCCGACCGAGACCCTTAGTTTATTTTATCTGGGAGGTAAAATAAACTTAAGCACGATGTCCTTCGGATGTTACCGTTAAGCGATGGTCCCGAGCCTGTACGATGTCAGGTACTCGTTAAAGATCCCTGCCCCAGGTGAATAAAAATTTAGGGTAGGACTCCCACAGTAGAGTCGGGCTCATGTCCACCAGAGTGACGAAAGAACGCTCTGGTAGTAGGCGATATGACCTCGTAGTTAAAGCCCGAGCATGAGTCATAATAACTAACTATATTAATACAGATAACTTTTGTAGGTCCTAATTACTATAAATACAGTTATCATTGGAACTGCAAGGTATGGCGACCTGAGATGGTTTGATACTAGCGTGTCTGTGGAAAATATTTAGCCTAAAAAAAAAAGTCAGCACAAAAAACATTTTTGGCCAGATGCATCACGTTATTTTTATTCAAATCGTCCAATTTTGGCCCTATTTTGTATTCTGTATCTATTTTTGATAGGGGATGTTTCAATTTCCACACACGATATTATGATGATGCCTCTCCAATTTTGGCCACGCAAGCCTCCTTAACCAGCATTTGTTTTCCCCTTTCAACTCTATTTTTTTAATAAATAACTTATACTATTGAAAAAGGTGGTTGGTTAAATGACCGTACCGTCCATTATTATTAATAAATTATTTTCAAAACTTACACAATCCAGTACCCAGTAATTGTTATTTGTACAGTCCCAAGCAAATGTTAAAAATATTATATACTATAGGTTTGTTTTTTGAATAACATTGACGTTTCTTGGCTTGCTATGTATCCACGTAGTGACCATTTTATATTTTTTTTGGTTTTATGTTACGTTAAAAAGTGTTACTATGTTCATTAATTTCATTATTAAGTATTTCATTAATTTAATTGGTCTCTTAGTTAGGAATATGATATATAGAGATAAAAACTCTTACCGAAGTATATCTGTTGTAGATAAGAATATGCAGTAGCAAACTTTTTATTGCTAACAATTCTTCATTATATTATATTGATATATCTTCATCGGTTTAGGCTGTTTCTCCACCGACTTGCTTCACTTTATCATCACTGCCTTCCTTCTGATAAAGCATGAAGATGTATAGCTTATGTTTATACTTATTGTTCATAAGTATTACTTTTATATAGTATATAAAGGAAATTGTGAAATGTTGAATTTCATCCGAAATTTTATGTTTTTCGACCCCCTGATTTCAAAAATGAATAACAATTACTGTGTGTTTGTGAACATTATAATCCCCGATGGAATTAATATATCGACTCAAAATTTCATTTGTATATTGCAAGCTCCCTAAGGACGACACCTATTGGTTTTCAGGCAAATAGGTCAAAGAGAAGGGGCTAACTGCCGTTGTAATGAATATATCGTCACGAAATTTCATACGTAAATTCAAAAACTTATAAGGACGACAGATTAGTTTTCTACGGAATTGGCCGAAGGGATGACAGGAGGTGAGGCTCGACACCAATGTTAGAAGTCCCTGTGTAAGTATTATTGATTTTAACCGAAACTATCGATTGGTTTAAAGGGAGAAAGTAATAAAGTAATTTTCATATGTGATAGTGAGATGTGCCACGAAATTTCTCACAGAACTAAACGTTATTTTCCCACAGTTTTATTTGCGACTAGAACCTGTTTTCAACGCAACAGTATTCCTTTCGTCTACACTGTACGGGTACGATACTGATGATGGCGCTGTTGCGTTGAAAACCTGTTCTGGTTGCAAATAAAACAATAGGAAGACATCATCATTTATTTTTATGGAAAGTTAATTGATTATATGTGCTGTGACGTACATTGTCTGTGATTCATCGACAAGTTTCTGGTCATTAAAATTGAAGTTTATGTATCTAAAAACAAATATTAAAGGGTTTTAAAGTATTATTTTGCAGTTTATATTATATTCCGTCTTATAGTGAGTTTGTACCCATTTTTTTTTAACCTAATTTTTTTAAAGTCCCGAACTTAGTCAAATTACACCTGGCAGCAATACTTGCAGCCCACATTATTCGAATAATGAATCCGTACTTCTTATTTTAGACTCCATCCGTCTACGGTTAATTTAATTTGTTCTTCAGAAGGTCGGGCTAAAGTAACATGTCTGTTTTGGACCGGCTGCTTGGTTGAAGATAATTGATATGTGATAGTCTGTTATTGAAGCGCTGTATCCTGTGATGATTGTCGGGCCTATTTATAAGGTAAACATGTAAATATATGCTAATGAGGGGTAGCCTCAGGCTTCTATAGAGTACCGCGACAAGGAGCAACCAGACATCTCTCTCCGGAGCAACTGGGGAAGGTCGTCTACATACTTTTAGTGTAGTTTAAAGTTTTCATGGACAAATTTCAGAGTCTGAAGAGGATAAGAAACTGTTAATGTTCAGTTCTTTAAATTTTAATTATTTTAAAATTACCAAATTACATCAGAACATCTGTAGAGGGATGCAGGTTAATGTCAACACGAGCGACTACCTCATAGTTAGTATATTCACCTGGAGCGGGAGTTGAATATTGTGAGCTTCTCTTTTCCAAGATTTGAAAACTTGAGGTACTTCGGGTCCGCACGAACATGGAAGCAAGCATTACTTGACTTAGATATTGGCTTATGAATCCTGATACTAAATTTTGTATCGATACATTCATTACATCGGCAGTTATTACGGTACTTGGGTCGAGCCCACCTCCTCTGAACCCCCTCTTCCCTTCAACAAATTTCGCAGGAAATCAATACATTTATTGGGATCTTTGTGTTGAACCCCCTCTAACGTCATTATAGGGCTTTCAACTTACATATGAAATTTCCTTTTGCCGGGAGTTTCGTGTTCACAGACACACACCCACTTACACAGTATTGTTTTTAATTTTCGGTATTAGGATGTCGGAAAACATGAAATTTTGTTGAAAACTCAGCATCGAATTTCTGATCCGATTCCACAACTTCTATGCTTCGTATTGTTGGAGAAGTGAAATGAAATCCATATCCAAAAAGCCAAAACAAACATCATCGCACCTCCAGATAGTTACAAGGCTTCTCCTTCGGCCCTGACTTCCTCTCGTATAATTACTTACCTTTTTTTATGCCATAAGAACCATTGTCGGTAAATGGATAAGATCAGGGTTGAAGACCTACTAAAATATCCAAGATGGATGGTTCCTTTGTATGCTGTATTTAAATAGTGTAAGAAATGAACTGTGCTAGTAATTCGATGTTTTTCTTCCTTGTTCTCCATAGTCCATCTGCCACAGCTTGGTTAGACTACTATTATCGACACTTCTTTTACTGACAGCGGACCCGGGCTTTATGGTTTATGTCGATGGTTATAGAAAGTAGGATATTAAGTAAGGGTTTTTTATGCAGAAATTCTGAGGCCTACCATATGGTAGGTGGTCATGAGTCGTGGAGAACGTTTTCCCGTCCTCGCTAACCTATATCCCCTCATTCTCATGACGGTCGTGTTCCTGACTCTCCCCCACTCTGTTCCCCGCCTCCGGGAACCTCATGATTGATAGACAGATTCTACACGCGAGGCTTCTCACCCTCGACCAGGACAGAGAACAGATATTAAGGACATGCGGTTATCATGTCTCATAAATCTATGAGGGATTTATGTAAGTCGATGAGAGAGGCGTCATGACTGATCTAGGTGGTTGTGGAGCTGAATTAAGAAAGTTTGTTGATGAAACTCAGGTTAGATTATCGGTGAAGTCTCAATTCGATTTATCCCACGAACAAAATAGTCTTTTGGGACATCCCAGATCCATTGGATGACCTGGATCCACTGGGTAGGCAAAATTCATATCTCCCACAATAGAGGCTGGCTCATGTTATACCAGAGCGGCGAAATAGCGCTCTGCTGGAGGCGATATGAATCAGCAGTTAAAGCCCATGCATGAGTCATAATGACTGTCTAGCTCCACTTGATGAAATATTGTTTTTTCGAAATTCGAAGTTGAGTTTTTACAGGATTTTCAAGTATTTCGACTCCAGATTTCAAAAATAAAAATAAATGTTTATATAAGCGTTTCTGTGAATACGATAATTCCCGATAGTATGAATGTATCAACACAGCATTTTATATGTTTATCCAGAACTTTTTGGGATAAGGTCGACACCTATTGAGGGCCATTCATAAATTACGTAAGGCTTTTTTAAAGCTAATTCGACCTCCCCCTTCCCTCCCTATTGTAAGATATCATAAAATTTCAACTAAAAAAGCTTGTACCCAAGCTTTAAATAAAAGTGGATGTAAATATCCAGACATGTCAGGTATAATAAATAAATGATATTAAAATGACAATTATTTTTCAAAATTCAAGCAATAGGGAAATCCCTAGTCAGCGAGACAATATAATAAACAAATGTCTTGAAGTACTGAGACCATACGATTTCTGTAGGATTCAATACTGAATTTGAGAACTAAGTACAGATGGCGCTATCCAATAGCGCCATTTCTTAGCGCGAAAGTAGTAGATTTTTAATTCAAAAACTTACATAAGATCAAATTCTTAACCCCCCTTCCCTATAGTAAGAATTAGTAATATTAAGCTTATACCCCCCCCCCCCCCCCCCCCCCCCTAAATGCCTTACATAATTTATCTTAGCAGAATCGGCCGAAAGGGGGGATCAGAGAAGAGGCTCAACTCAAAAATCCCAATAACTGCCGATGTAATGAATATATCGACATGAAATTTTATATTTAAATTCAAACCCCCATAGGAACGGCACCTACGAATTTTCCGCGAAATCGACCGGTGAGAATGGGTCAGTCGTGGGGACTAATTAAAATCCATAATAACTGCCTTTGTATTTAGTAAGAAGGTTCAGAAGTCCACGTGTAAATCAATTACATATTGATTTCTAGGGTCAGTTGGTTTTAGCGTGAGAGCAAGAACTTAATTGATTAATTCTTTCTGAGGAAGTGCATTGCTGGTGATTCACCGAAGACTTTTAATAATAAATTTTGAAGTAAAAAAATAGGATCATCGCTTAACATCCTATTCGAAGGACGGCGTGCTCAAGTTTTTTTTTCAACTTCCAGATAAAAAATCCATTTTTGTATTATTAATATTTTCTGAAATGATGAACCTTAAATCCATTCTATAAAGCAGTAATTTTGATAACAGACCTGAGAGAAATATAAGAGATATCACAGATCTAAGCGGTTCCGACTCATAATTAAAAAACAATTAAAATCGTAGGCGTAGTACTATAGAGAATTGTAGGTAATTGTCCATGAATATTTAAATATTAATTATATACGTGTGTGTCGTAGCAGTTATCAAAAGTTGTTACGTGTTCATCCTCTGAGTTGGTCTCAAGCTTCTCACACCCCCACACCAAGACTTATCTTTAAACCATCAATATGGAAACTAGATTTGTCAGATCCCATCACTCTCATTTATCTATAGATCTATTTTATCTAAATAATTACAATATAACTAATGTGTTTATTTACCTTGAAATGTATTAACACCTACTTAGGTATGAGGAAAGGTAAAAACAAGAGATAGATTAAATCTTTAATTATGGTTGTATAATAAGCGACATAAGATTACTGGTATAATCTTAAAACAGTGTGGGCGTAACGTGATTCAAACTGTTTTATACAACTTTTTGCCATCTGATGCGTATAAAGATTTTTACACTACGACATTCATAAAATCGATAGCACTCAATGCATTTTTCAAAATTAAAAAAGTCGTCGATGAATCAACGGCACTGTACTTACTCAGCACGAATTAATCAATTAGGTTTTAGCTCTACCTCTATACAGGGATTTCTGAAACCTTTTTCTAATTTTTGTGAAAATTTATTTGTTTCATCAGCAGTAACTTCGGACGGGACGTTAAGCGATGGTACCGAACCTGTACGATGTCAGGACCTACTCGTTAATGACCCCCCTGCCCAAGGTGAATGAAAATTTAGGGTAGGCAAAATTTAAGACTTCCACTGTAGAGTCGGGCTCATGTCCACCAGAGTATCGAAAGAGCGCTCTGGTGGTAGGCGATATGACCTCGAAGTTAAAGCCCGGGCATGAGTCATAAAACCTATCCTCCATCTTGTAAAATGCTCTGAAGTAAAAAGGTATTACTTTTCAACCGATTTCCATCAAAATCTTGTCAGATCTAAGTTAATACTTCTTCTTGATTTCAAATTTTAAGTTCTATGAACTTAATCGCCTTTCAGTTGGAGCGCTCACAAAACATCATCGCGAATATGGTCAGGGGACCTGGAAACGTCAAATTCCGTTGAAAACTCGATCTCGGATTTCTCACACGATTATATTATTGTAAAGTTACAAGAAAGTTGAAAGAAAAAAAAATCTATGAACCGAGTTGCAGATTTTCACTTTTTTGTTGTGGAATATCCCATATCTTAAAGACATATTATCGATACAAAACTTGATTGTCTCCACTCCACAAAGCCAGTATTGTTCAAAGCCATTTAATTCTAGTCAGCAGAGTGAATGTGGGGTCGGGACTGATGGAAATGTTGCGTGCTCACACAATAAACCCACCTTGTATTTAATTAGAACACATTATTCACGGAATGGTGTGACACTGGTTAGCGGTCCTTGTCTCAGTTGTACCATACACGAGTATTACGACTTTATTCAACTTGTTCTCAGCTAACTTTCTATGAGTCTTATCCACAACTCGGCATCTAAACTTAATTAGAATGCAAGAAACAACACGAAACTCGTGATAATTTACATCTAATGTGTGTTTTGATAACAATAACAATTAAGTAACAACAATAATCCACAAAAAGATATTACATACATGTACAGAAAGGGTATAATACTTGGCGCCTTATATGGTGTCTGAAAAGCCGGAACCATGACTGTACCACACTGATACGACAAAATCCTAGTGGATGCACCTACATTGAGGTACACGAGAGAGTTGTCTCTGAAAGGCTGGTACCATCCCTGTACCGACACCACACTTATATGAGACTGTTCTAGTGAGTGCATCTTCATTGAGATACACAGAGAGCGTTGTCTGTAAAAGGCCGGTACAATCCCTGTACCGGCAACATACTGATACGACACTATCCTACGGGGAACACCTCCAATGAGGTACACAGAGAAAGAGTTGCTCTGAATGGCCGGTACCATCCCTGTACCGACAACACACTGATACGACACTATCCTACTGAGAACACCTCCATTGAGGTACACGGAGAGAGTTGTCTCTGAAAGGCTGGTACCATCCCTGTACCGACAACACACTGATACGACACTATCCTACTGGGAACACCTCCATTGAGGTACACAGAAAGAGTTGTCTCTGAAAGGCCGGTACAATCCCTGTACCGACAACACACTGATACGACACTATCCTACTGGGAACACCTCCATTGAGGTACACAGAAAGAGTTGCTCTGAATGGCCGGTACCATCCCTGTACAGACAACACACTGATACGACACTATCCTACTGGGAACACCTCCATTGAGGTACACGGAGAGAGTTGTCTCTGAAAGGCTGGTACCATCCCTGTACCGACAACACACTGATACGACACTATCCTACTGGGAACACCTCCATTGAGGTACACAGAAAGAGTTGTCTCTGAAAGGCCGGTACAATCCCTGTAGCGACAACACACTGATACGACACTATCCTACTGGGAACACCTCCATTGAGGTACACAGAGAGAGTTGCTCTGAAAGACCGGTACCATCCCTGTACCGACAACACAATGATACGACACTATCCTAGTGGGCGAGAAGCTTTAAGATGTAAATTACATTGAAGATATTCTTCATGTTGTATATATGTGAATAGTCTATTGCCTCTTCTGCTATGTCTGGAGGTGTTATGGTATCCTTGACTCCTGGGGCAATGCCATCAATCACACACCGAAGTGCCGCGTCCGACGGAACGAACCAAAATCAATCTTCCTCTATCTATAAGGGCCGTACTGTACACTTCATTTAAATTAATGGACTGACCCAATTAGTCATCTCCACTTCCAAACTGGTATTCTTGAAACAACGATCCTATTGCAAAAGCATTACTTCCTCGGCTGTTAGTCGTCCGTGAGTCTTCGATCATGTACTTACCTAGCACGAATTAATCAATTACGTGTTCGCTCTCCCTCTAAAATTGACCGTTATGTATTTAAAAAAATCAATAGTTGACTCACACAAGGACTTCTGAATCCTCATACTAATTTTCCGGTCGAAATATTCATTACATCGGCAGTTATTAGGGTTTTTGATTTGAGTATCCCTGCCCTAAAGCCCTTTCCTCTTTGAGCAATTTGGCTGAAAATCAATAGGTGTGGGTCATTTGTCGTTATCGTGTACAAAATCATGAAAACATGAAATTCCGAAATAAACTCAACATTGAATGTTTGACCCAGAGCATATGAAGCTTCATACTTGACCGGTTTTTTTAATAACACAAATTGAAGGGAAGCATATTAATAAGTGTAAAGTAATAAATAACATATGAGGAGTCACCGGTAATAGATTTGGAAAGTGAATGTGAATAGTGAATAAAAACAAACAAACAAAAAATGTTACTTAAAAACAAAACAAACAAAACGAAAAGAAAAAAAAGAACAGGTTTAGAGACGGTATAAGCTTCTGACTAATAGAGATATTATACAGAGGAAATTAAGGTGTGACATGTTTCGTGTTTAATCTAAGTTGGTCAAATGAATTGCCAAAATATGAAAATGATTATTTAACAGAGCTGAAAAAATAAACAAGATATGTTCCTATGAATAACGAAATTCAGGCAGATCAATGTAAAGTTACTTTCTTACTTGACATTTCGCAAATCGAATAGGAATATTTAGTCTCTCAAGTGGAGTAATATTTCTATAAAAGGAGTTAAGGCTTCAGAAAGTTGTCACAGTTTATTTATTTACTTGTTTTTATAGCTTAAACGTTTTTTTAAATATACTATAGAACTTCGTTATTTGGCTAACTACAGTATCTGACATCGCACAGGCTCAGCATTATCGCTTAACGTCCTCTTTCGAAGGACGGCATGTGTTTTGTATGTAGATATTGTCTTAACAATAAATGTATTTAGTTACTTGTGTCTCATGCACAGAAAATGACTATGAGTTCATATCGGCTACTACGCTCTTTCATCGCTCTGGTGGACATGAGACCAACTCTACTGCGGGAGTCTTAAATTTTGTTTAAACAGGCTCAGTTACCCAGAGTAGGATTCTTTAACGAGTACCTGATATCGCACAAGCTCGGGATCATCGTGTAACGTCTCTGAAGAACCGGCGATCTTGAGCTTGGTAGGCAAGCAAGCTCTCAGCTACCGGCGCTGCACCATCCTTCTCAGCATTGGAACAGTTGCAGCTGAATTGAAGATGGTGGAAGTTGCAATTCGCAGACCGTGTTGACCGACGGGTCCGTGGGATGTCTTCAATAAAAATAAAGCAACCATCCAGGTCCCTCCTCACCTCGAGCATTAGAAGCTTTCTGTGTCCCAGAAAGTCATTACTCGACTTGACCGGAATCTGGTGGTAGCCTCGAGTGAAAATCGTCCCTTCATAAAGTTCAGAGGTAACATCCTTAAGATGCAGAAGTTGTTATCGATCAGGGTAGGTAATAGAATCAGTCCCCTGTAGTCGCCACAAGGACGCCAGGCCAAGAAAAAATATCGAGGTATTATTCCTACTAGTAGTCGTTTTAAAAAAAAATTTACTGAAACTTTTTATGAAACTGGAACATACAAGAAGTGAGCAATTAGATTACTGTATTTTTCCAAATAAAAAATTATGTTTTTATTATGTTCATACTGTCAGACAAATTTTGTGTTAGACGAATTTTCCGCTGTATGAATTTTTTATTAGACGAATTTTCTATTAGAGAAACTTACCATTAGACGAATTCATCATTAGACAAATTTACCGTTAGACAAATTTTCTATTGGGCGAATTTACCTATAGAATTTTCTATTTGATTAATTCATTATTAGAAGAATTTTTTATTAGACGAATTTTCTATTAGACAAACTCACCATTAGACGAATTCATCATTAGACAAATTTACCGTTAGACAAATTTTTTACTAGGCGAATTTACCTACAGACGAATTTTCTATTTGATGAATTCATTATTAGAAGAATTTTTCGTTATATGTATTTTTTATTAGTCGAATTTTCTGTTTGATGAATTCATCTATTTTTAGCCAAAAGGAGTGGACTCGCTCAGCAACATTGAGAAGGTCGACAGATGCCTGCTTCTTGCAGTATTTGGAACTCTTTCTGCATCTCTTTTCACCTTACTTAATGATACTCAAGGTTATTTACCTCTAATGTTAGTGATTTAATGGAAATAAATATTATACTTATGATGCCCACTGCCCATACTGTTGTCAGTATTAATTGGCAAGAGGGAACATCAATCCCAACCCTAATACATAGGCCCTTTTCTCAATAAGTTAATCTACTTGTACATCTCTGTGTAATAAATAGGATTGTGAGTGACATCTAACGAGTGATGGAGAGTGGAGGGAGGTGTGGTATCTCTGAGTGCCATGTTTGACAGGTGAGGTCTTGTTTGACAGATCGCTCGCGGCTCGCTTGATGAAGTCATTCCAACAGATCATTTGTCATATGGACACTCGCTCACATCTCTTCCTCTTCTTAATGACCACCGCACCGCACCGCCCTTCTCCATAATAACATTATCATTTCTTCACACTCCACTTACATAACTCAACTGGGGTTATGGTCTCTGGAGTGCTCATGTCTTTCTCCGCCAGTTCACTTTCATTATACTCCTGACCTCAGATCAATTAGCTACAAGAAGATATTGAAACTATTCGCAGTAAGAGTCATTACTTAAATTCCAATTAAGTCTAATACTTCTACTCGTCCATTCCATTGTACAAGAAGACAATAAAAACGTCTTAGCTGTGAATTTATATAATTGTGCAGTCTGCAGAATTGGATACATGAACATGATTTTAGAGGAAAAATAATGAAAATATGTTACTGAAAATTATTATGAAATTAAAACACATAAGAAGTGAGCAATTAGGTTAGAATAATTTTTTTCAAATACATTATTGCGTTTATATTTTATTCATCTATAGAATTCATTTAACAAAAAATTCATATAACGAAAAATTCGTCTATAAGTAAATTCACCTAATAGAAAAGTCGGTATATTCGTCTCATGATATCAAATAAAAAATTCCACTAATAAAAAATTAGTATAACGGAAAATTGGTCTAATGGTGATTGTCTAAAAGAAAATTCGTCTAACGGAAAATTTTACCAATAAAAAATGTATATATGTAGTGGAAAATTCGTCTAACAGAAAATTTGTCTAACAGTAAATAGCCTATAAAATAATTTTTTATTTGAAAAAATACAGTAATCTAAATGCTCACTTCTTGTATGTTTCACTTCAGTGTAACACTTTTTGTTATTAATTTGGGAGATTCAGACTTCTAGAAGCTCCCCCTGAGGTAACCACTGACTGTAATACTTAAGTTGACTTTACATGAGCAGCAAAAATATAAAGCGCAGCAGCAGCAAATGCACGCTGTGGTTTCTGTGCTTTTAGAATTAAATGACTCACATCCAATAGCGTGCATTTGCTGTTGCTGCGCTTTACATTTTTACTGCGCATGTAAAATCAGCTTTAAGAGTATAAAGTAATAAATGACGATTTTGAGGGAGGAAATGAAATTATCGAATTCATATATGTATATTTAAGTAAATGTAATATGACTTGTTTTGTACATGTACATTTATGTAACAGCTGATTGCAGATTTAGGAATCAGACGCACGGGTAATTTGAAGATCCTATTGGTAACTTGCAAGCAATCCATTTTTAATAAAAACTATTTTTTTTGGTTTATTTAATTTTTATCTTCGTTTTTTGCTCTGGCTACGGGGCACGCGCCCCCCCCCCCCCCCCCCCTCATCCTAGCTACACCCCTGTTCCAGTTTCATATAATAAAGTTTGAGTTTCAGTTTAAAACGACTACCTATTCCTCGATATTTTTTTCTTATGTTGATTGCTTTCTATATAAAAAAAAAGTTAATTGAGTACTAAGGATATATTTGTTGGTTGGAGAATATCCCAGAAGTGTTATAAACATGTCCCAGAGGAAGTGGACGTATCCGCGGTTGGTTCTGAATTAGTGGACATAATAATCTACAATTAGAGGAAGGTTATCAAAGTGAGACCAGGTTGCTAGATATAATTACCAACACATCCCAGACAACTTAATTGTAAGTACAAACTTCTAGACTTCCACCATGAGAGCAAGAAGGCCCCCGCTCACACCTTGGAATTAAATAGATTTATTGCCATTGCTAGGTAGAGAAAAAATGGATTTTATTTGTTGTTTTTTTTCTTTCAAACAATTATTTTTTTATAGTACTTCCTCACGTATGCCAATGTTGAAAAAGAGTTGTGAGGTTCAAAAATGAAATACCACAGCACAACCTTCCAAAACAAACAAATGTCCCTCCCTCCCAATTTTTTTTTTTTTGTATTGTTAAAATTTACAATCGGTAAAAATAAAACCGTCTAAAAATTATAAATAACAATAAAATGTATTTTCTATTAATAGATAACTGAATAAAATGAATATAAATAATTAAATAAAAAAATTACATTGATAAATATATTGACTGCAGAGGGCGCCGGTAGCTCAGTGGTATGCGTGCTTGACTTCTGAGCTCAAGGTCGTGGGTTCGTAGCCCGACCGAGGCCCTTAGTTTATTTTATCTGGGAGGTAAAATAAACTTAAGCACGCCGTCCTTCGGATGGGACGTTAAGCGATGGTCCCGAGCCTGTACGATGTCAGGTACTCGTTAAAGACCCCTACCCTAGATGAATAAAAATTTAGGGTAGGCAAAATTTAGGACTCCCACAGTAGAGTCGGGTTCATGTCCACCAGAGTGACGAAAGAGCGCTCTGGTAGTAGGCGATATGACCTCGTAGTTAAAGCCCGGGCATGAGTCATAAAACCTAACCTAACCTATTGACTGCATTTACAAATGATTTAAAAGGAGTTTATGGATTAATAATTGATGAACAAAACAAAAAAAAGTGTAATACATTATTATCTGAGTTAAGCTCCTAAAATTAAAATAAATAACTCGAGAAAATTGATTCTCCGTTAATCCTTACCAATAAACTATATATAAAAAAAAAAGGATGCCACTTGATCTTTCACGAAATTACTAAAATATTTCGTCCCGTATTGGTAGTTACTTCATTTATCTGAAAGATGTTGGTACGTTGAAATCACAAGTTAAGATAGTCTAAATTACTTCAGAGAGAGATTTTAGGGAAAAACAATGAAAAAATCGAATCATCTTAAAATTTAATAAAAATTATATTAAACAAAAAATAATGGAAATCACAAGTTAAGATCCTAATTTAATTCAGAGAGAGATTTTGAGGAAATAATAAAAAATTAAATCGTTCTAAAAAAAATTATATTAAACAAAAAAATGGAGATTAATTTCAAAAATAAAAATAATGACACCCCTTATGACATCATATTCAAATATTTGTGTTTAACTAATTACAACAATTTTCTTTAACTTCCACCTCTCACATTTCCTACATCACTTTACACGTCTTTTTATAATATAATATACACAATAATTGATATCTATAAATACAAAGACATTAATTTGACACCTTTGAGCTATGCCAGAAGTCCTTTAGCCTCTACGCTGTACGGGTGGGGTAAGCACGTATTTTATTTTGTTACTATGTATCCTGATTTTTTTAAGAGTTGCTACTTACTTTTCATTATTTATATTTATTCAACCATATATGTGCCACTGATGATAACCGGTTCTGGTCAAAAATAAAACATTGGGAAGACAACGTCTGTTATTTCTATGAGAAATCTCGTCCTACATCATCTTACTACTCTTGTTGATGATTGACCGTCTATTTTTTTTATTTTGTTACCTATGAAATAATCACTTCTCACTACATCAACCATCTTTCACATTAGGTATTTTTAACTCATTTTGAAACGGAGGAGTAATAACGTTTATAAAGATGGGGTGATAGGGAAAGAAACGTGAAAAGGGAAGAGGAGGATTGTAAATGGTAAGTTGGAGAAGCGGCGGGCGAGTGGCCTCTAATAAAGCAGCCAGATTCGAGTCTGAGAAACAAATTGGACATTAAGAAAAACGTACATGTGGCACATTATTGAAATATTTGTCTAATTAATCAGAACGTTAAATAGATAGGGGGGAGGAAGTTGCACGACTCTCGGCACACAATAAGGTGTTTGATTTACAATTAGTGGGCGTGACGGTTCGTGACGAGGGGTGTTCAGGGCTGCCCTAACACGATCAGCACGCCCCCCTCTCCCAGTGTAATAGGTCTATAAAGAGTCTTTATCTGTCCATCTTGGCTGGGTCAGCTCTCCTTAGTCAAAACGCAAATAGCCCTACAGAGGACGGAATCAATCTGTTTCAATAGATCCCATCCTACATTTCTTGTCTTACTTATCTGATATTTTCAATGGAGGCAACCTCCTCGAGTCGTGCTCTCCAATCTATTTTCTGAAATGGGTACTTTTTAAAAAAAATTACAATTCGTGAGATTGAATTCCTTGATCAGAGCTCTTCATTGTTGCAAGAACAATATTAAAAGTTCCACTTGATCATCTTAATGGTCTTGGAAGAAATCCTTGCATTCTCTTCTTGGTTCTGCATCAAATGCGTTCCGTAGCTTTGCTGCATTTTACTCTCTTATATTTTTACTATAAGGAAGTATTGTAATCATGAAAAAATGCGAGATCGAGATTTTAATGGAATTTCACGTTTTAAGATCTCCTGAACACGTTTTGTCCGACCACTTATGATTTAATCAAAAATCTCTTCAAATAAATGTTGTAGAGAAAACTAAAAGGCATTTTATATGCGAGGCGTGAGAGCAAGCAGGGCAAGCAGCATTATCCTTTGAAAACTATAAAATAAAAATAAAAGCAACATCAACAAATTTTATTTTGACCAGAACAACTTGATTCTTCTTACAAAATATAAAAAGGAACTATTAAATAATAATATATAATGCAAAAAAGAGGGCGCCGGTAGCTCAGTGGTATGCGTGCTTGCCTTCTGAGTTCAAGAACGTGGGTTCGTAACCCGACCGAGGCCCTTAGTTTATTTTATCTGGGAGGTAAAATAAACTTAAGCACGCCGTCCTTCGGATGGGACGTTAAGCGATGGTCCCGAGCCTGTACGATGTCAGGTACTCGTTAAAGACCCCTACCCTAGGTGATTAAAAATTTGGGGTAGGAAAAATTTAGGACTCCCACAGTAGTGTCGGGTTCATGTCCACCAGAGTGACGAAAGAGCGATCTGTTAGTAGGCGATATGACCTCGTAGTTAAAGCCCGGGCATGAGTCATAAACCCTAACCCTTACCCTAATGCAAAAAATTAAAATATAATTATTACTGTTTACAACAATAGTTTTGCCTCCAATACGCTTAAAATGCACTAATATATATAATTAAACTAAGATTCTGAAAAAGCAAAAGTTAAAAATTAGAAATTAATTCTAATATGGGCTATTTAAAGACAAAATAAACGGCATAGGAGGCAGCTTGCCAAAAGGGGCGTATTTTCAGCCAAACCAGCCGTAGGGAAAGGGAGGATGGGGAGGGGCTTAACTCTTTAACTCTAATAACCGTCGATGTAATGAATGTATCGACATGACTTATAGTCGTATGGATCCAGTATTTTGATCATGCAAAAATCCGAGATCCCCTTTTCAATTGAATTTCAAGTTTTAAGGTCTTCTGAACACGTTTTCTTCAACCACTTTACTTATATTTTCCTTCTTGACTTGCCTCCACTGCTGGACAGTGGTTGGCGGGGCGAAAAGGCAGGGAGCCCCCACGGCCTCCCCTGCCCCCATTAAGTTGGAGGGATGGAGATGACAGAGAACCGGGTGTTTCGAGGGGTCTCGAGTTGAAGGCCTCTTATGTTGATTTTATTTTATCTTTATTATTATTATGTTATGTTTATGTTTATTATTATTTAAATTTAATATTTTCTCTTTGTTTTGTATATATTATATTATTTGCATACAGACCATTATTATTTTATTATATAGAATTTTTTTTTTTTACCTATCATTGTGTACATAACCATATGCATAAATATATACAGGTGTATATATTTTTTCATTTTTTTCTATTTATTTTATTTTTATTTTTTTATATCATTCTTTTCTTATTTTTTATTTTTATTTCATTTTTTTTTTATGTATCATTCATCAAATTTACTTATGGTTTATACCGATTATATATATTCAAAATAAAGAATTATTAAAAACAAAAAAAAAAACATATTTATGAACAAATCAAAAATCTTTTCAGATGAGAGTAGTAGAGAAAACTAGGTTGTGGGGGGGGGGGGGGGGGGGGGAGGGGGCAGTTAATACAAAAACTCTAATTTTAGGTGAGACCTCGTTAAGGCTAATATAAATATAATTTCCGCCTGATTCATTAGAGTCATTATTTGAGAAACGAGCCTCGATCATATTTATAGCGTTGCCATTTTTAAAGTCCCCTATGTTTCCATTTCCGTTATCATTGAACATTTTTGTCCTAAACTGGAGATAAAGCTGTGAGATGTGAGGAGAACTAGTTCGTGACCCTTGGTATGCCCACGCCGTACATTGACAGCCAGCCAATCATCTGATCCGGTGTCACGATAAGGATAATGATCGGTGGAAGGTAATGTCTTATTTGAGCCTGAGACAAGCCATTGTTTTATAAACAGTCTCTCTCTCTCTCTCTCTCTTGTCAAGTTCCCACACATTGTATATACTGTCCCTCATTCAACATACCTGCAGCGTAATTAATACAGTTTAGACAAAGGAGGGCATAAGTTATCGGGACAAAACCCGTCAGCATACATGTTGACATGCACCAAACATCTCAACTGCCTCAACTCTTCCATCAAATAGATATTTTGTGCTAATGATTTTCTGAGTGGCATTCCATTCTATTTTCGACGTCATCCGTTTTTGGCAATAACATTCTCGTATAGAATGATTTGCATACAATCGTTGAACGTTTTGTTATCTAACTCTTTAACGGGTGCTGAGAGGGGATATCAAGATAGGCGAAACGATAACAAAATGAAGTAAATATATTTTGTTGGAGAACTAATCTAAACACTTTGTTTACAAACCACTTTCATCAAAAGAACAATTATTAAATATTTTGATGATAAATAATTTTGAATTAAGTTAAATATAACAATGGTAATAAGATGAACAATTAAATAAATTAAAAAGAACTGTTAGTCATAGTTTATAAATGAAAATAATGAACAAAGTATAATTATTTAGTGAAAAACTAAAAAATGATCTGATAAATAGATAAATAATGCCCAACACTGACACCTGGTATATAAGATGGTCCCATTCGTAATAGACAAATTTAATTTTGATTACAAAAGTTCTTATAGGTCCCCAAATACTTCCTTAAAAAAACACATTTCAACAGCCCTTCGTTCCACTTTGTCGAGTGACACATCGATTATGCTCATTTTTATATTTTTAAGGGCGTAGGGCTTCTATATTATAGTTATTTTGAAATTCTGTAGGTTCTGTGGGTGTTGATTGTGCCTACATTTTATGATTGTGTATACATACATACAGGAGTTAACTGTCGGGGTTGTGTATACATACATACAGGAGTCAACTGTCTGTGTTGTGTATACATACATGTAAGTTATTTAACAAGTACACCATATATGTTTCATTATAAACATTTTATTATACAACTCAACTCACATATTTATCTAACCTACCTCACATCTGTAGTTGATATTCTTTTGATCATATGGTACATTACATACCCCCTTTCTTAGGAGCTTCATTGCTCCTGCAATGATAGACCGCCACATTCCTGATGGCAGCCTTCTGCCCTGCTCCGAAGTCGTCCTCATACAGAACAGTCTTTGGGAACCCATTCAATCTGATGACTTTCTTGATTGTGAAAGGTCCTTTAACAACAGAATTCTTCCCTCGATATCCGGCCTGCACCAGGATTTGGTTCTCTTCTTTTATTTTTGGGATAACATTTGCACATTGGATAACATGTTTACCAAAATAGGACTTCATATTTTCCTTGCATTTCTTCATCTTTTTCTTAGAGATGGATCTCTTCTGAATCATGTCGGCGGAGATTCCAAACTTTTTGTCAGCCGGAAAGATAGATTCAACTCCAAACGCTTTGAACTGGGGAGAACAACCAAGGCACGCTGTGTACGATCTATTCAGATGCCTTACAGCTGCCTCCAAACAGTTTTCCCATCCTCCTTTAAAGTTGGGATACAGAGACATGAACCGTTTGATGTCACTTATTTTACGGTCGGCCAACCCATCTCCAACAGGACGATACGGCGCTGTGGCAACTAGCCTGATTTGTCTCTCTTCGGCGAATTTATTTAAAGCCTCAGAGGCAAACTGTAGTCCGTTATCACTAACTATTTTCTTTACTTTGCTAAGGTGGGGATATTCTTCAAGGAATTCTATTACTGCATTTGCGCTTTCCTTGATTGCCTTGGCGCTAACATATCTTGAATATTCATCCACAGCGGCAATAAATGGTTGTGTCTTTCCATTTGATTCGGCTTCCTTCAGTCTCTCAGCAAAGTGCAAATGCAGGCACTGGAAAGGCTCTGTAGCTGTATCCGGAACAACCATTATGTCTGGTTTGTGCTTAAAGTTAAATTTTGCAATTTGACAATCATGACAACTTTTGACGTATTTTGAAATACTTTCTTTCATATGGGGCCAATAAAACCTGTCCCTTATCTTGATATATGTTTTCCAAAACCCGTCGTGACCTCCTGAGTCGGGATCGTCATGATAAGAGCGAAGAATATCTGGCACCAAATCAGGTTTAACTTCAATTTTCCTTTCGCTATTGTCTGTGCAAGCCTGATTCAATAAACGAATTTGAGGTACCTTAGAAATGAAACATGATCTTGAATAAATATCATTATCCACTCCTTCATCACCGTCTATATTATTAATTCCTTTTTTTATTATCTCGCTCGGCTTCTTTCTTCTCTCCTGAGAGCTCCAAGATCTTCCAAAAGATTGGAAAGTAGCGGCGGCCGGCTTCAGCCTGACGAGAGCTGCCCGGAGTTCCTCCCTTGTCTCTATGTTCAGGATGGACAACTGGCTCTGGAGATCTTCGGGTAGTCCCAACATAACCATTATGAGAAAGGCCCTATCTGAGAGACTGCCGTAGGCAAGATTAATAAGACGTTCTTTCTCCAAGAAATACTCCAACATTGTCCCTCCACGATAGACATAGTTATTGCATCTTATCGCTAGTTCCAAAAGGTTCTGTTGAAACGAACTCAGAAATGAGCTTTTCCAAAGGGCCCATTCATTTGGAGTTTCTTTGGCCATGAGGGAATGGTACCATTTCTCTGCAGTACTCTGGGGTACCAGATGGTAAACTAGATTACTAATTTTCAAATAGTCACTGTCCCAATTGTTGGAGGAACAGGCTTTTTCATATATAAGTAGCCAGGTTTTGGGATCTTCATTTTTTCCGTCGAATTTCTTAATACCCATCTTTTTCGGTTTACTGTTCAATTTCGTTATGACTTCAGCAAAAGATGCCATGATTGCTTCCATCATTTTCTGTACCCCCTGCTGACTACTTTGTATCAGCTCCTGGTTGAGGCACTGTTGATATTCTAATAGCGTCAACAACATCTGCCGCTCCGAACTTTGACCAAGGGACACCGGTGGATCCAAAGAATGAGAGTCAACCCCTTCTTCTTCATGATCCGAATCTTCTATGGCCTGAGTGGAGGATGAACGATAAGCCTCAGCCAATTCTTTAGTAATGCTTATTGATATAGACTTTTGCCTGAAATCCTCTTGGAGGATATGTCGAACACCCTCAACCGACAGAAGCCCTGTATGGAATTGCAGGTCTCGAAATGCGGGTTCAACTGTAACCCAATCATTGCTATTTTTTTCTTTGAATGCATATAAAATGCATTTGTCTCCAAATTTCTTAAATCTGAACTTGAACTCTATGGAAGACATAATTTATAGTATAATGAATACCTTATTCACTTGAGTCTTCAGTTCGTGATCCTACCGACTGCGCCAAATGTAAGTTATTTAACAAGTACACCATATATGTTTCATTATAAACATTTTATTATACAACTCAACTCACATATTTATCTAACCTACCTCACATCTGTAGTTGATATTCTTTTGATCATATGGTACATTACAATACATATAGGAGTTAATTGTCTGTGTTATTTATACATACAGGAGTTAACTGTCTGTGTTGTGTATGCATACATCAGAAGTTAACTGTCGGGGTTGGGCATACATACATACAGGAGTTAACTGTCTGGGTTGTATATAGATACATACATTCCGGAGTTGTCGGGTTGTGTATGCGTACATACATACAGTAGTTAACTGTGTTAATACATATACAGGAGTTAACTGTCTGGGTTGTATATAGATACATACATTCCGGAGTTAACTGTCGGGTTGTGTATGCGTACATCCATACAGTAGTTAACTGTGTTAATACATATACAGGAGTTAACTGTCTTCATTTCCAATGTTTTGTATGAATGGGGTGCATCCTCCCAAGGTACCTATTCCAATGCTCCAGGAAAGCAGATCAAAGGTAGTTCTGATTTTGTTACTATTATAGGTATAAAGCTATGCAGCTGATATGGCTGAGAGTTGGTAATGGTTCAAAGCATATGATGTTACAATTTAAGGCCTTAACACAGGTTCAATACCTTCTTTATTTATTAACTTTTTGGGTGCATCTTGCGTCCCGTCTGTCGCATGTTCAGGGAGCTTGGTATGTCTCAGTGAAGCTGACGGGTTGGGTCGACCAACGGCCGATCAATCTGCGGCGATCAGTTGTCATCCCCAGTCCATCATACTGTTTTTTTTTCTGCTCTCACCAGGAGCCGACAAATCGAATAAACACTACTTAGGTTTCCAAGTTCGATCCGGTCCTACGAATCAACTCCTCCCTGTCTTTACATCAAACATTCAAGGATATATAAGGATAGGGAGTAAAGTAGATTTAAAAATTAGTTTGTAAGATTTTTTTTTATTGTAAATAATTTTATTTTTTTATTTAATATTCATAATTTGATTTTATTTACAATGTAGGTTTAAGGAAAATAAACCCAACTAATTGTTCTCTTATTCTATGCTATTCATTTCCCTGTTAACCCAGTAAGATAATATATACTTTTGGATTTGATTGAACATTTTTGCAAATTTAGAAAAATAATATCACATCTCTCTTAGTATCTTTAGAAGAAATCCAAATGAAAAATTTGTTAATTGAAGTTTTTAAAAATATGTGTACTTTCTTCAAAATTGCACGTCTTGAACTTTAGATATTTTTTTAGGGCCTTTTTCGGAAACTACTGTAGAAATCAAAATTTAGGAGAAGACCAGCTACAATTTCTACAGGAAATGTGGTAATTTTTTATTTAATTATATTATATATATTAGTCTATTGAAATGGGTATTCGAGACGACATTTTAAGTTGGTTTTCGACATGTATTTATTTGTATGTAACCGGGCGACCTTCAAAACACCATATTTCATAAAAAATGACTTTTTCCGTTTTCTCTAAAACTTTTATTTTATAAAAGTTTTGATTAGGCAATAAATATAAGTGGGATCTTGTATAATGTAATTAGGCTCTGAGATGCGGTTGTTTTCAGCGAGAAAATGGTCAAAACGTTGTCAGGGGACGTTGAAACGTGAAATTTAAAAATAAAAGTAAGTAAAATGGATGAAGCTAAATGTATTGAAGGTGGATAGCGTGTTGGGCAGATACAAATAGAATGTATTCTTCAACTAGTGGTTTGGTGAAGAGTGTGATCTGGCCCAAATAACCACAGGCCAGGAGTGAGGTGGTTAGTGGGTGGTTAGTTGCTCTCCTATTAGCCTAATAAATAACATTTATCCCTAATTGTATGGAGGAGAGAAGCTGGAACATCTTACTTTCCCTCCATCCTCCATCCATGATCCATGAGCTCCTCCATCCACTTCTCCTTTCAATTTGAACCCAGGGCCTTCCTTCCCTCACTATAATCAAGTTCTAAACCATTGATTTATATCGCTCTTTCAATACCTCCCCCCCCGGACTCCAGGACACTTAACTTCCAAACTATCTGATGTAGGTTTTTTGAGTATACAAATTATATGATAGCACACTAATTCAATCGTTGGTCATTTGTATACGTCTCACACTAAATTGTAGCAAAATTAAAGTTTGTTTGATTAAACAATATACTTTTTTAAATGTATTTTTTTACATTCTGAAACCTTTAATATAAGAAAGTATTGTAAGCATACAGTTTTCCTCGGAATTTGAACGGTACTCACGATTTTCGTGATGGTGTCAATGCGTCTGTCAATTTAGTTCCAAATATATTTTGTCCGAAATCAGACGAAAATGAAGACGACTATACTTTGGGGCCTAAGTACTGAATATATTGAGAAATAATCGAAATTCTCTAATAAAAGCTGTAGAGAAAACTAAAAGCAGGTGTGGCAAAAACCGTCCTAAAATGTCGTTTTGAAACCAATCTTTTTAGACATACAGTAAAATCCGGTTATAACGATATTCAAGGGACTAAGAAAAATACATCGATATATCCGGAACCAAACTGTTAAACCTACATACAAATGTATGGGCTTGTTAGTGAAAAAAAAGGTGTTTTACAATGATCATAACGAGAAAGTATACATATTTTTATTAACTTTTTAAAACTTACATACATTTGTAACTGTTTACATAAATTATGTATACACATGATTACATATGTATTAACTTTCCACAAAAAAATCAGTTATTTTAGTTTGCTTGCTCTTTTTTAAGTATACATTTTTGCTTACATGGTATGAAGTTCCGAAGTCATGATCCCTACGGAGGCAAAGGAAAGACTAATCTGAAACTAGGAATACGCACTAGAAGGGAAGAAGGGAGTTCGAATAAAATTCGACAAGGGGGAAATGGAATGACTCATTGTGCTCGGAAAGAGTAAACAAGAACCGTGTTTAAAACCCTTTTCTATAATGTTCGTATTTTTCATCCGTTCAAAACTTATACCGTTTTATTCAATTATTTATGTATGTGCGTATATACATATATATTATATCGTTATAATCGGAATGAAAAAACAACTTTTTCTTATGTTTTAGATCGTTTTATACGGAATACCCATTATACCTAACATCGTTATATTCGCATTTATTTCTTTTAAATAGCAAACCAAACTAGATACGGGTTTTACATCGTTGTATCCGGAAATCGTTATATCAGGAAACATCGTTATATCAGGAATCGTTATAAAAGGATTTTACTGAATTGGTCCTTATCAAAAATGTTTCTAATTACATTTCCAATGGCTAAAGTGTTTTCGGATTTGAGATAGGGACTAATACAAAGTTATAGGAACCCAAAAATGTAAAATAAATTTCTGACGGCAACTATTATCTTTCCGCGAAATAGGTCGAAGGGAAGGAGAGATCAGAGGAGAGAGGGTCAACTCAAAAACTTTAATAACTGCCAATGTATCGATACGAAATTCAGAATGTGTAAGCCAACTATTGATTTTTACCAAATTAGGATATAGTTTCAGAGGGGGTTCAAAAAGTTAGTCGGTCAATTGACACTGTGGAAGTACATTGCTTGTGATTTTTTTATCTATGGTCACAGGGAATAAGTTGTTAAGTCGTAAAATGGCTAAAATGAGTTACGTTTACCTGAGATCATCTCCCAAGCCATCTGCGCACTGTGAAGAAGTTGGGAGCTCAGGATTCTATTACTTTCGGAATTATAAAGATGTGCGTTTCTTGGTATCTCGTAAAATTGTGTATGTTCTCGGTTAAATCAACTTAATCTACTTCTTTGAGTAATCATTCACGAGATAACTGCATTTAACCATTTATTCACTATGGCAGACTATTCCAAGTCAAGAGGGTGTTTTCGGTTATATCAACTTGCTCAACTTTAGAGAGGCATCATTCAAGAGCATTTCAAAAAGTATGGTCAATAATTAGGTAAGTGATGGGGAATGAACTGAGGGAAAATCCAAGGAAGGATTAACAATATTCATTTTCATTCACTCCTATAGATTTAGGAGGTATATGATTAATAATGATGCAAACATAATTTATTTATTCCAAAAACTGGATTTACACGATTAATGCAAAAGTAAAAAAGTGCTCTCCTGAAAAGTTACGAATTTAGACTTACCAATTTATTCCCTGTAACCACAGATATAATGTACAAGGTTTGTATGATGTATCCAATTACCATGTTATGGTTGAACGGTAATAAATATTGTTATTATTAATTAATCAGAAAACCTATTTTTATAAGTTTTTGCTGCTTTATCTTGGACAGACAGGTTAACGGAACCTGCAAATTTATTCTTAAAGTTTATATTAATTAATCATTTATCGGTTTAATCTATTGTTTAAAGTTTGTTTGGTAAGTGAGTCTTTAATATATGGTTTAAAGACAGACAACAAATTTTGGCCTCAAACTATTTAACTTCTCGATAGATTAGAGTTGAGCCCTGGAGGGGCCTCAGCTAACTAGAGGGGACCTTCTTGCCGCTCGCTCCTCCCCGATATAAGAGGACGTGGATTTATCGCGGTGGGAGTGTCCGACCACGCTTCCAACACCACACACTTAATAGATTTAACTTAAACCGTGACTTCTCTTATCGCAACGTTAACGTGTTCTCCTGCTAATTATTTCACGGCTTTCCTTATCTTAATATATATATATATATATATAAAATAGTTGATGCCTTTCGTATATCCCAGAGGTCCTGGCTTCCCCACGATCCACATCAAGTTTTTTGTCGGACAAATCAAATATTAATTTGAAAGAAGTTATATTGACGAAGCAGAATTCAAATTGCCTCTAATGGCTATACTTTTTTTTCGGAGATAAGAATTGGTAAAAAAAAAAAAGGTTGTCATTGGCAACGTACTTTCAGAGCGGGAATTAATCAATTATGTTTTCGCTCTTGCTCTGGAATTAATTCACCAGTTTCATTGATAATCAAAAGGTCTCTTTTTTAGGATGTATTAAAAGTGCAATCAGTTTCATTGATTTTTTTAATAATATATATAAAATTGAAATAAAATATATATTTGAGTTTGGAGAAGGAAAATTTAATGTATGTGGCAGTGATGTTTGTTGGGTCGGCCATATTGTGAGATGCTGGGGGGGCCAGGCGATCTGGCATTCCATTGATATTTTATTTTAGTAACAATCAGTTATACAGTTTGAGAAAATCTCCTGCGTATTTGAAGTAAAGTAAAGTAAGTAAAATTATTATTTTTTTAATAAACATGCTTTTTTTTTTTTTTTTTTTTTTACTACAAATAGCTATTTACAACTGTATACAATTAAATACAACAAGCTTCAGTCAACGTTGAGAGTTGAAGCCAGACAGACCACGTCAATTATATCTTTCTTTTAGATTTTACAATTGAGTTTTAAATATGTGAGTAAATCAACTCCTTCTTCATGCTTGAGCCGTTCAGGCCACTCGAACTACAGTGAATTATAGTGTATTTCGGACGGTGTAAAGCCAGTGAAAAATGTAACTTCTAATGTAGCCTCGAAACCAGACAGATCTTCAACGACTTTAAAATATGTGACCGAATGATTTCTGCGGGATGTCCAGATAAGGATGATCACACCGTCATCGCCAGGGATATCATTATCGAGGTACCTCGTAGTTAAGTTATAATTAAGTCCTTCAGACATACGGCCAAAATTATATATTAAATTGTTTTTATTTTTAAATATAATATGTTCCCATTTAAAATATATGTTCTCTTTAAAATAAATATGTTACAGTTCAAGAAGGGGAAAGATGGTTACAATATATATATATATATATATATATATATGGTGTTTTACTCCTAGGGACCTAAGCATCCAGTGCTCTTACCCCTTCCCTGGAAGCGCTGGGCTTCCCCCTTATTATATTAACTGTATGTTTATACTTATACTACTTGAACCAAGCCCTTCATGAAGTGCTCAGTCACCCAGTTTCCTTAATGAGCCTGAGAATGCTCTCTTAGCACAATCTTCTAAAGTCCTCCTCTGCGATTACATCTCCATGCTATATATATTCCATTGCTCAAATGGCAAACATTTATGAGGATCAATGCGGTGAAGTCGGACATGTGCGGCATACTGATAGACATGAAATGTAAGATACGAAAAGCCGCTAGCATAAGATAATAAAATCTGTGAGAGGTCAGACTACTTATTTTACAACCTACCCTCACTATATCCAACCATCTTCACATAGGGGTAGGTAGGGTGAGGGCGGCCTGCCGCGCCTTCTAACCACGGGCAGACAGTACTTGACATAGTAGACAGTATAGAGAGATATACTGAAATTTAATTATCGGTAGTATACAGGTACATAAGTTGCATAAAAGAAAGATATTTTCACATTTTAGTGTGTTTCCAGACATATAAGAGGAATGGTAGTAAAAACGGGATAAGTCATATTTATGTTCGTCAATTTTAAATACCAAATAAGTCGAAGGCGGTGAGACCAAAAGATGAAAAGTGTCAACTTAAAAAAGAAAAATGTATATTCTTTCTATCCTTTTAATTGTATTTATATATTTTTAAAACCTGATTGTTTTCCTCCACACAAAAGAACGCCTGATGAGGAGGTAGAAACATCGCTATTTAATTTTAAAAGCTTCTTCACTATCCTTTTGTGGTCCATTTGAAAGCAAACCGCAACTTGAGGGAAAAATAAAAGTCGAAGTCTGAGCTCTTAATTAGCAAAGCACAGTAAAGCCAGAGAAAATAAGAAGAAAAAAAAAAACAGAAGAGAAAGAAAGAGTAGAGGGGAGAGCGAAAGAGTCAATTAGTGTACCGACACCAAGCACCGAGGAGGGGGGGGGGGGGGGGGGGGGCTGTAAAATATGTGGAAATAAGTTGAGGGGGGCGCTGTAATGGGCCTCTCCTGGAGAACTAGTAATTGTACTCGTCTGAGAGGGACTTTAACTGACTTTGTGACCACCAAGTCTCCTCTGTAATCTTACTTCACACGTCACATTTAGCTTACATCTCACTTAGCTAACTCCGTCTTCTCTACTTCAATCCGATTGAGGTTATAAAAGAAATTTTCAAATGAACGAATTAAAATGTATTGTAGTCGGTGATATCCCCATACTAAAATTTGTGTCGATATATTCATTTCATTGGGAGTTATTAGGGTTTTTGAATTGTGTCGCCGTCCTTCGCCCCCCCCCCCCCCCCCCTCCCCCCCTTTCTACATTTTTTGGTCCATTTTGCGAAAAATTAGTAGATGCCGCCTTTATGAGGTTTTGAATTTAAATACATATAACTTAGGTTTTTTGTCTGGGAGGTGAAAAAACCAGAACCTCTTTCAGATGGGATGTTAAGCGATGGTCCAGTGCCTGTACAATGTCAGATACTCGTTAAAGACCCCTAACCTAGGGGAATAAAAATTTAGGATTCCCATAGTAAAGTCGGGCTCAGGTCCACCAGAGAGACAAAAGAGCGCTCTGGTAGTAGCCGATACCATTCTCGGTTCTAGATACACATAACATTTTCGGGTGGGTAGTGTCATCAAAGAGATTTTCGCTCGATTGTCTATTAATCGTTTTGGCTAAAAATCAAACGTTGACTTACACAAAGAATTCTGAATCCTCATACTAGATTTCATGTCGATAAGATTCAATACATCGGTAATTATTAGGGTTTTTGTGTTGAGCACCCTCGTCTGGCATGGAATACTGGAAGGTATAACATTTCAGAATTTCATGCCTGTTCCTACTACACTCTTCCTGAATTTCATTCCTGTTCCTAATATTAACGAACGGGAATCAAAGTCGCAACTCAGCAGAACTTAATCCAACAAGCTGTAACGCGAAGATCTGAATTCCTTAAAAACTAGCAATTGAAGTGGTTGCAACTGGAATGTGCTTGCACGAAGAGGAGAGGTGCACTCAGCTGGTTGGATACAAAGGATATATACTAGTTGCACCCTGGCACTACCATATCTTTAATTGGTTGGTCACCATAAAAACTACCGCTCCGTCAGATGATTGCTAATCTTCCACACTCTCTCTGTTCAACTCCACTTCTGTCCGCCATCCGAGAACCCACCCCTCCCACATACTACCTATTTTTTACACCCACAGCTCTACGACGCATATGTGAAGTTATGTAATCCGTCAGAAATTTAATGTGAGTTTCAACAGAATTTCATTTTTTCCGACCCCCTGATTTGACAGTTGTAAAAAAAATATATGAATATGTGTGTCTCTGAACACGATAACTCCCGATAGAATGTATAATCACAATAAAGAATCGTGTTTCATATCCAAAATCATTATTTGATACAAAGCATTCATTTTTATATTTTGGGCAGAGTTCCTCCACCTTAAAGGTCAGTCCAATGTACGTTATTGTTTTATTTATTCATTTAGATTTTATTATTTATTTACGTTGGGGGATAAAGACACTTCCGAAGAGTTTTTTTTTGAAAAACAGTTATCTTAATTTTTATTAAATTGAAAAATGTGTCTACTTATTATGAACGTATCTTGAATTATTATTATTTTTTTATATACTCATATTTTTTTAAGTATTTATTTGTACAGTTTTTATTAATTTCATTTTACTTTTTTTAATAGTTTTTTTGTTACTACTAATCATAGATGTGTTAGACTCAAGTAGTTATAAATCTAATTTATAAGCTATCTTAAAGTATAAATTCATTTGATCCTATTACCATGTATTGGTTTAATGGAAATAAGTTTATTATTATTATTATATATCGACACGACATTTTTTACGTGAATCCAGAACCCCATAAGGACGACACCTAATGATATTCAGCCGGAAAGGGAAGGGAGGATTAGGGGAGAGATTCAACTCAAAACCAATAACTACTGATGTAATGAATGTATCAATATGAAATTTTATATTTAAATTCAAAATAACAAAAGGACAGCACATGTCAATACTCCGCGAAATCGAAGGGAAGGGGGATCAGGTGAGGGGCTTTACTCAAAATGTAGATTGAAGATTCAGTTGCCCCTAAGTAAGTTAAGATGGGGAAGTAACTTCAATGTCGGTAATTCACCGACGACTTTTTTTAAATATATCATTGAACACTTCTTGTCCCTTTTTTTGGGCGCCGGTAAGCTCAGAGGTAGCGAGCTAGCCTCAGTTCAAGATGGCGGCATCAATACCCGGCGGATGGGGGAACCTGTACGATGTCAGGAACTTGTTAAAAACCCCTAATCCTAAGTGAATAAAAACTTAGGAGGATTAGCGCTCATACTTCACTCTGGTAGTAGGCGATATGACCTCGTAGTTAAAGCCCGGGCATGAGTCACAGCTATTACTTTTTTATATTTTCAAGTTTAATAATATTCATGGGGGATGCAATAAGCAAACTGTCTGAAAAGCCAGAATATTAAATCTCAACCTTTGGTATACTAATTATTTCTCCAACTATACGAAGTATAAAGGAAGTTATGTAATCGGTCAAAAATTCAATGCGCTTTTAACGAAATTTTCTGTTTTTCAACCTCCTTAATTCCAAAAATGGAAAAAAAAATTAAGGCGTAGTCAAGGTCCACGCCGTAGATTTTCCGTGAAAACGTCGAAAATCATTTTTCATTTTCTTCTCGATGCTGCCGTAGCTCTTGCAATTGCTCAGCACTAGACTTTTTAGGTTTTTAAAATTCCTTTTTTATGCGAGGTTTCCTCTGATTTGCGTTTTCTATAATTCCGCGCTTATTTACGATTCATGTGAGACGACAACTTTAATTTTTTTGCAATTTTCAATTTAATACCAATTTTTACATATATTTTTATTGTTTGACTTTGATTCCTAATAGTTCTCCTCAAGCTTTTTACAATGACATCCGAATCAACGTCCCATCCAAACGCGTTATCACGTTACACTAATTTCTAATTTTACACAACGCTAATTCGCAACAATCATCCACCGGCGCCCACACTAGCCCGATAACTTCACAGGCAAAACAAACACTGCACAACAAACACGTACAGACATGCTCTATCCATTGTGACCTCAACCGTTGTTATCGTATTATTAGTCTCGTAGTTATTATCGATTGAAATCTGACGGTATTTTGCAACACAAGAAAGTTTGACCGGCATCACTGTGCTTAACGAGTGAATAGACGTTTTTACGTCAAAAAAATGTCTCTTTGTGTCTCTGAACACGATAACTCCCAATAGTATCGACCCGTCAAATCGGTTATAGATAAGGGGAAGTGGGGGGGATCAGGGGGGAGGTTTAACAAAGCAGTTCTAATAACTGCCATTGTAATGAATATACTGACGGGAGGTGAATGTGGAGATGAAGGTGGAGTTGGAGTTGGAGGTGGTTCTGGAGGTGGAGGCGATGTGGAGGTGGAGATGAAGACGTAGGTGGAGGTGTAAGGCGGTCTACAAAAACAATTATAAAGAAGTGGTCATGGTGGACCTATCAATCAGAGGATGTGGTGTTTATAAGGGAGACTTAGTTATGTTTCAATTATCTGCCGCCAGGTCTCAGGTAGAGACCAACCTTAATAGCCTTCTCTCCACCACCTTTCTGTAATGACTTGAACAGCGACTCAAAACACAATACAACAAAAACCAAACTCAACAAAACAAAAATAACCATTTTTAGTCATAAATAATGTAGCATTTTTCTCCAGACGACCACAGTAGACAATATTCCATAACCCAAGAAACATTAAAATTTATAATGTGAAAAATGGCTATTGTAGTGAGAAGTGATTCTTTCACAGGTTGCAGATTAAATTAAGTGATTCACCGGCAATGTACTTCCCCAAAATGAATTAATCAATTATTCATTCACTCTCCCCTGGACTAAAAAATCAATAGTTGACTTATTAATCTTTATATGTACTAAATTTGATGTCGAAATAGTCATTTTGTTTCGATATATTCATTATATCGGGAGTTATTGTGTTTCAGACGCAAAATGAAATGTTTATTTCCCCAAGATACGAGGTATAGAGGAAGCTCTGTAATTGGCGAAAAGGTTCCAAAAATTAAATTAAAAAAACGTCCTATGGGACTAAGAACTCGAATATATCAACATGAAGTTGTATATGTGTATCCAGATCTCCATGACGACGACACCTATTGATTTCCAGCCAAATCAGACGAACGGAAGAGCATAATTAGGGGTGGCAACACAAAAACTCTAATAACTGCCGTTGTAAAGAATGTATTGATATGAAATTTCATATTTACGTTCAAAACCTTCCAAGGACGACACCCATTGATTTCAGCCAAATCAGACGAACGGAAGAGCAAGATTATGGATGGCTTAACACAAAAACTCTAATAATTGCCGTTGTAAAGAATGTAATGATATGAAATTTCATATTTACGTTCAAAACCTTCCAAGGACGACACCCATTGATTTCAGCCAAATCAGACGAACGGAAGAGCAAGATTATGGATGGCTTAACACAAAAACTCTATTAACTGCCGTTGTAAAGAATGTAATGATATGAAATTTCATATTTACGTTCAAAACCTTCCAAGGACGACACCCATTGATTTCAGCCAAATCAGACGAACGGAAGAGCAAGATTATGGATGGCTTAACACAAAAACTCTATTAACTGCCGTTGTAAAGAATGTAATGATATGAAATTTCATATTTACGTTCAAAACCTTCCAAGGACGACACCCATTGATTTCAGCCAAAACAAAAGGATGGGATTAGGAGTGACAACACAAAAACTCTAATAACTGCCGTTGTAAAGAATGTATTGACATGAAATTTCAAATATAAATTCAAGACTCCATAAGGACAAAACCTATACATTTCGGAATCGACCAGAAGAAAGAGGAGATCAAACGAAGGGAACTTAACTTAAAATCTTTAATAACTGAGGATGTAATTAATGTATAGGCACAAACTTAGCATGAAAATTCTCAATCCCGTTTGTAAGTCAACTATTATATTTTTAGCACAAACGATGAATTGGTTCTGTAGGGAGAGCAAACACTTAATTGATTGAACATTGCGGGTGATTTATCACTTTTTTTATTTTTAATTTCGTTATGGAGATATGGAGAAAGTAAAAATTTGCTCTCTCTTTCAGTCTCCTGGTTCCTTATCCTGATCACAAAGCAAATATTTTCAAATCTATACGGATAAGTGAGACAAGTTCGTGAGAAAGATGGATGTGTTCATGGGGGTTAATGGCTGATCAGGACACACAAAAAAAACTATCTGGGAGCCTGGTCTAATATGGCTGTTTCTTAATGTGAAATCCATAACATTTATCATCATAGTGTTTCGTATACGATGCTAGAATGAGAAATCTGTTCCAACACAATGACACCTCAACCAACACAAACACAGCCCTCAGTCACGCTATCTCACCATTTAGACATTCCTCCTTTCAAATTGATTGTTCAATTTGGACTAATGGAATAAGTAATTAGTTTCAATTTGGTAAATTATTTACATAAATTATTTTTTTAATCAGTAATGACTACATAATATTGTAAGAATGTAAAATTTCTTCATTCTTGTGAAGGGCATTTATGAAATTTCTCCCTCTAACCCCCCCCCCCCCCCCCCTCTAACCTTTGCCTTATTTAGTTGAAAATTAATAGGAGTTATCCCTTATAGGGCTTCAAATTTACTTTTGCAATTTCGAATCAATACATTCATTACAACTGCAGTTACTAGTTATTAAAGTTTTTGTGTTAAGCCTCCGCCCTGTCCCCCTTCTCTTTGGCCAATTTGGCTGATATCACATAGGTAAAAATTTTCGTGTCGAAACATTCATTCTATCGAGTTCACAGATATAATTTTCTCCCTTCCAGCTATACGTATAAGAGAAGTTATATAATCAGCCAAACATTCAATAATTTTTTTATCTTTTTTCTGCCCTACAAAACATTTTTTCCTCAATTAATTTCTGGAAGAGGGTCTCCTTCAAAGAAAAATCATCATGGCACCCAAAACTGTAGATCTGCCAGTTACTCACTTTTTAAAATTCCTTTTAGCCTTTTTTCTCGCGATAATTAAGCGTTATAAACGTTAGGAATCCGACAAAGCCATTAATTTTCAAAGTAGGCGAGAAAAAAGTAAAAGAGAAGAGAAACTAAAAATAAAGAAGACAATGTAATATTGTTATGAGACGAGAGACTCATCCTTGACGGGATAATAACGAACCTTTTCAATTAAACATCTTCATCAGAGAAACTGTGTAGGTGAGACCAATATCTATCTGTCTTGGGAAAAAAAACTGTATGTTATCCCAAAATCTATAGATAAATACCCCCAAACAATATGTAAAAAGGATTTCTTACATTCAGAGAATTTATTTTTGATATAGGAGAAAAACGAATAAGAAAAACTCGTCGGTGTACCACCGGCAATGTACTTCCAAAGCATGAATTAATCAATTAAGTTTTTGCTCTCCAAATCTAATCAATCGTCCATTTGGCTAAGAATCAATAGTTCATGTACAGATATTCTGGAAGGCTTGGAGATCCGACTTTCGTTATATGAGGATACGAACAGTTTTAACAAAAAAATAGAGGTTAAGAACACTCTTCTCCTGCCTGACCAACCTGATGTGAGAGACTGATTCAAAACTAAGGGAAGTAGTTGTCCTGTGAGAGATGTAGTGTAAATATGTTTTGGCTGGTTTTTATAATGATATTTATTATGTGTATTTTATTTCAAGTCTGTGATAATATTTTTAATATTGTATTTATTTATGTGTTTATTTTAATTTTTTATTTATTATATTATATGACAACAATAATTTCATTGAAAAATTTGTATGTTACTATTATGTACAGACTTATTGTATATATTAGAATGAATGGTTTTTTTATGTAGAGAGAGAGTGAGTGAACCTAGCTATCCCCACACCTTAGAGCAATGCCAGTTGTCTCCTAACCGCTGTGCTGTGTGGGTGGGGTAAGTTAATTTTATAAATTTTTTTTCTTACTCTTTACCCTGATGCTTTAAGAATTATTTATACTTTTTATTATTTGTATATTTTGTAATTCTATGATAGATGAACCACTGATGATGACGCTGTTGCGTCGAAAACCAGTTCTGGTGTAAAATAAAACATTGGGAAGACAACGCCTTTTATTTCCATTATTAATCAATAGTTCACTTACATAGGGACTTCTGAATCTCCATACCACATCTTGCGTCGATAAATTCATTACATTGGCAGTTATTAGAGTTTTTGATTGAAGCCCTTCTCTGATCTCCGTCTTCCCTTCGACGGATTTGACTGAAAATCAATAGATGTATTTCTAAGGAGTTCTGGATACACATATGACATTTTGTGTAGATACATATCCTAGTTAACACATACACAGACAATTTTTTTCCCTCATTTTTGAAATAAAGTGATTAAAAAACATAAATTTCCTGTGAAAACTCTACATCAAATTTCTAACCGATTACATAACTTCTCCATACTTCGTTTAGCTAGGGAAATGAGAAATAAAAGCTAAGAACTTTTTTTAAATATTTATATTGTCTAATTTCACAAAACATTACTTTTAATATAGATATATATTTTTAACATCACAAATTTCAAAATTCACATTTATGTTTTCTAGGTTGAAATATGTATACAATTCTGAAATTACTTCACGCTGTGATTTCCCTCATATCAACCCCCAGAGAATAAAATTAGAAATAAATAAGTATTCATAATAAAGTATATAGAATTTATAAAAAATATATGAAATAATATTGTAGTAACAAGAGAAAAACAATTTATTTATTTGATTTAATTTTCATATTGTTTTCTCCTTTATTTCTACGATACTATTTCATATAGCCATTATTTAATTTGTTTATTGTATATACTGTGTTTTACTTTACTTACTACCATTATTTTAGTTTAACAGAGATAATTTTAGATAACTAAAGCTATAGTTAAGGCAAAAATCCTAAGGGCCTAGGCCGGGTGTTTAACCCCGATTTCGAGGACAATTAATTAATTTGATCAATATAGTAGGTGTTCAACTGCCTATCTATATGTTAAGGCCGAAAGTGGAATAAACTTTATAAATACAATGGGGTATATGTGGAGGGGGTGACGCCATTTGTGAAGTGTATGTACTTTGTATAGTGGCCAGTAGTTGTTTAGTTAACCTGACCGGTCAGTCAAGTCAAGTCCAGTCTGGTTGTCTGAATAGAAGTGCTCTCAGCCCTTTGCTGCACATCTCATCACCTCGACCAGTCTCTGCCCTCACCCCTTGCTGCAGGTATTGGTCAAGAAGCCCTAGAAGACGTACCCTTAGCTCAGCCGCGCTGTGAGGAGACAACACCTTGGCGTCTCCACTTCACGACCGCCCACATTCTCCAGACATTCTTAGTATCATATATTTTACCATTTCTTTAGATTTAATTTGTTTGTTTTGTTTCCATTAGTTTAGTTTTTTTTTCCATTATTATAATTTTTTAAATAACCTATATACAGTCCACTTATTTTGTTTTAATTAACCTTCTATCATTTAGATCATTTATTTGCAGCAGCTATTAACAGGAAGTCATTTATTTCTGAAATTTGTTTTAGGGATTTGACATTTGAGGCCGACAGTAATATTTAATATTTCTTTTGAAGGTGTTCTGAATACGAAGATGGACGTGCAGGACCTTCTCACCGCTGTTCGCATTTCTATAGTATGAGTTAGTTCCAAATAAAGACATTAAGACAAATGATGAAGCCTCAGTTTTTTGGATGGGGCCCAGCTAATGAGACGCCCGACACGGAACTACAGGCACTTTAGAGTAACATAACAACAGATGAACTGTTGTTTGGCCGAGAAACAACGAAAAAAACAATAACAGGCAACTCTGCTACCTGAGAACTTTTTTTTCTTTATTTTTTTCATCTTCTTGATTTGGCTTCTTTTGTCCAATGTTCCGCAGCTAAAGTGCGAAATTAGCTGCGGTTGTTGATGATAGATTTATGTTCAAGACACCTGCTACGTCACAGTCTGCGGATATGGCTTCATCAATTTCCCATTATTCTGCAGTCTTTTCACAAATTAGAAATAGAACCACATTTGAACAACTTCATCCATTTTTTAGCCGCGGAAACAGTGAAGTTTTTTGTTATTGTTTATGGCACCCCAAAAAATTATAGGATCGAAAAAGTTCATAATTGAACTCCAGGAATTGTAGCTCCGCCCCTCCTTATTGGCTACGCCTCTGAGAAATTATATGTCTACTTATGGAACAGCGACTTGTCCACAGAAGCTGTTATTAATATATAATAATTAATCCTTTAAGTTCGTGTCTCTCATGGAATTTACTTCCCTAACGATAAAAAATGTAGGGGTAGTTATGTAATCTGTCAGTTTGAATTTTTCATTAATTTTTTTCCCCACCCAAAATCTCGAAATTGTGGCTTTGTTTTGTCGGATGCTGTTTTTACTTCCCTAGTTATACAAAATAAAAGGAAGTTTATGTAATCGGTCAGAAATTCGATGTTCAGTTTCGTAAATTTCGTTTTTTCCAAAAATTAAAAAAAAAAAGTCTGTCAGTGTGTTTGTAAAAACGATAACTCCCGATAGAATGAATGTATCATTACGAAATTTTATTTGTATATCCAGAATCTCATAAGAACGTTGAAATCCCAAAACTGTCAAAGTAATGAGGTATCACTACGTAGTATTGAATATATCGACGCAAAATATAGTATGAGGACTCAGGCAAGTTCTCAAATAAAGTATCTACCTATAGAATAGAATATTTTTTTATTTATCGGCGTCCAATGTCAGAGATTTTTGACGCCGTATACTCAATTAAATCAAGTCAATGAGGTGGGTTGTCTTCATTGTGTTTAGGACAGCTTCAATAGATGAGTTGTCGTCTCCGAGCATCTCATGTAGGTCCCTTTTTCGCAATCCCATGACCTTTAGTATATTCTTATATCCAGGGCATTCCTCCAGGATGTGGCTCACTGTGAGAGGCCAGGCACCACACCCGCCACAGCCCGGGGCCATCGCCCTGGTTATGAGGTGGCCATGGGTTAGGCGAGTGTGGCTTACACGGAGCCGCATCAAACATACCTCCTCCTGTCTATTCTGTCTGTCGGAGCTTTTCCATTTGTCGACATTTGCTTTGATGGACCTAAGCTTATTTGTTGGGTCCATGTTGGTCCACAAAGAAGCCCAGCTCTCTTTTATTTTGTGATGTAGGCAGTTCTTTAGGTCTGGAATTGTCGTTACCACTCTTCCTTCTCCAGGCAGCGCTGCTGCTTCCCTTGCCGTTCTATCCGCTGCATGGTTCCCTTCGATACCCACGTGTGAGGGAATCCAGCAAAAAACCACCTGCTTTTTATCACTTATGCAATTCCCGAGAAGTTTTTGTATTTTATATACTAGTGGACAGCGGCTGTTAAGCTGTTGGATACTCTGAAGAGCGGAGATGGAGTCCGACCTACATCGGAAATGACAAAACTCATTGCTTCAGCAATGGTGCTCAGTTCTGCAGTGTAATCTATCTATATATTTCCAACCAATTCGGAAAATTGATTTTAGATGGAGAGCAAAAACTTAGTTGCTTAATTTGCATTGGGGAAGTGCACTGCCGATGATTTACGGACACTTTTTTTCAATTTACATTGCTAAAATTTATGCGATGCATTTGTGATTAATGTTGTAGCTTCATGATGCAGAAAGTACATATCGGTTGTGAATTAAAAAAAAAAAAAAACATTTTTAGGGGCCGTGGTGGTTGCGTAGGTTTTTGTTGCATAGGAGCACTAGGGGCGCGGGTTCTAATCCCGTCCGGGGTAGTTTTATTTCATAGTTAAAACTTCTCTCCCGAGGCCATGGATGTTTGTAAATAACCCCAATAATGTAGCCCCGCCTCTGTTGTGAAAATATAAAAATCTGCGACACCTCCCCTCTAACAGTCCTTAGATAATAAAAGTTAACTATAAAAATTTCCAAGCCCCCCTCTCGGTCACATCATTTATATTTACTACTCTCGAAAAACTCACAGATCTGTTGGCACTGCTAGATTATCTATCTGTCAATGGAATTCATCTCTTTATGCACAGAATACTTCTTCCCCATATTCTACTGGATCGATAGTAGCCTCTCCCAATATGCTGTTATCATATAAAATCATGATTAAAGATTTGCGTAATTAAAGTATTTAATCCTAACCGAAAAAAATTACTTAATTTTCATGTTAATGCGTAATTTTTAATTAATTTCTTCTGCTTTTCCTCTGTAAACTATGTTTTCAGTTGATAAATTATACCGTTTTATATTATTCACACATTAAAAATATTCATGCCTCCTTATTACGGAAGATAAATCGTTCTAACGCCATCTTGTGGACATACATATACTTAAACTCATAACACTATAATTATTATCGCTAGACCAAAAACCAGAAGAGAAATGGTTCCCATGAATTACATGTGGCGGTCATTTAGTCCATCAAGACCATTTTGTTGGAACATTTTTAATTGTAATAAATTGTACGTTGATACTTCTAATAAAATACAATCTGTAGTGTTATTACAAGCTACAATTTAGCTTGCTTTGTTGTCTGTATGTGTGTCTGCAATAAATCTTGCGTCGATTTTAACACCTTTCCAATTAACCTATTGACTTGAAATTTAGTCACAACTCCAATGACAATATATGCTTCCGGTGTTAATTGCGAAAAATTAAAGATGGCGGCTGCAATATGGCGGATAGGTGTTAGGAAATGACTATTAAAAATTTTTTGGTTGTTGGTTGGTTGGTTCATTTTGGGCGAACAACTGCTTCGGTTATTATCGCCCTATCTTGTTACGTTCCTTACCCTAACTATGCCAGCGAACTCTTTATGCGGAGCGACCTAAAAAAGGCAAATGATAGCAGACAGGAGAGCTCACATATTTTGGTATAGCCCAGTTTCTTTTAAGAAATTAATGACTATCCAGGATGGAGGGGTTGTTCCCCAGCGCCTCCTCCAAGCTCCTCGGAACATCATTTTTCTGAGAAAGTCTTCATAAAAGGGGCACTCCGAGAATATGTGGTATACACTCAGAGAGAGGTGGCAATGATTGCACCTGGGGGGCTGTTCTCTTGCGATCAGGTAAACGTGGGTGAGCCGCGTGTGCCCGATTCTCAGCCGGGCGATGGCCACTTCCTCCAAGGCGATACCGATTTCTTGATTTCTTTAAGTTTGTTCGGGTTCACCTCCTCCTACATTTGCTCCCAATGTCTTTTTATTGTTAGGAGTAGGGGGCGTTTAACTTCGTTGGGGGTCAGTGGGGTTCTGCAAATCTCAGTCAGGTCATGGGCCGCGTTAGCAGCTTTATTTTTTGGTAGTGCAGGTAAGTGCGGAACTCGACTGCACAATAATCAACGGGAAGAAGCCATGTTATAATGACGCTCTGCCAGAAATGGATCATATGCAACGATATCGACTAAACTAAATGTGTAATTAGCAGTTTCAATAAATATAACTTACAACGTCGATTTTTACAATAACATCTGGTTGGTACAAAATGCAGTGAGCTCCCGTACCTACCTATGATGACAAATGAAATCGGTTCATTCCATTTCCGGATCGCCTCATAAGTCAATATCCACAATTTAAAAATGTTCATTGTGTTTCCTCCAATCATGTGTGTTTTTTAATACGTACCCGGCAATTATCAATACTTACAGCATTCATTACACTAACCGTAAGTTGTACATTCAATTTACAGATGCTGACAATAATGGTGAATAATCTGATACAGGACTTTCTTGTAAGACACCATCAGCAGTTATATGAAAGTCCCTTTCAGAATTACGAATGAACCACAGCAAACCGCTGAGGCTAATACGTTATTTTCATATACTAACGCCACTATAAAATGATTTTGAGAGGGGGAAGGGAGACTGCAAAAAACGTGTTTTGTTTAAGAAAATCCTGTTATGGTCTCAGAATTCCAAAAAAGTGATGAATTTGCATCCATTTCTTGTCTTACTATAAAATATTCTCACTAGTTTTAATTCTCGCTACCACCTGTATTTCTTGAAATCTAATTAACCCCAATTTATTTTGATTAAGTAAATCAATCCAAAGTGAAGGAATGAAGATGAGAATTCAAGTTTTGAAGTGATTAATTAACAACGCGAAGAGATTCAGCCACGAACGAAGAAGAAGAACCTCCTAAAAAAGAAGTGATTTAAATTATTATTGAAAATTATTTAATTTCCTCAAGATGAAGACCTGCTATTATAGAATGGGATTGAATTTAAGTGGAGAGTTCCAAATCCATAATTATAAGTGTTGGGGCAAGGGCCCTCTGGGAAGGAACTAACAAAAAAAATAGACACGAAATAGACTCCATGTACCTGCCTTCGGGGAGTAATGAAATATTAAAAATACTTTTTTTGGGGTCTGTTTTTTTTTTGTTTTTTTGGATACTAAGGTATGTAATTAGGGGAGCCACTGTCACCCAGGTCCCAGGTCTATTATATATCTGAGGAAGATGTTTCAATCATGGCCTCCAGACCTCTAATGATAGTCACTAATTTGTACCTTCCTCTGGGGCTGACGTCTCATTCAGGAGGGTCCCTCAGTAGAACGGCCTTACTTCCCGCACCGTACTATTTTACTCCCTAGCAATATAGGTTAGGTTAGGTTTTATGACGCATGCCCGGGCTTTAACTGCGAGGTCATATCGCCTACTACCAGAGCGCTCTTTCGTCACTCTGGTGGACATGAGCCCGACTCAACTGTGGGAGTCCTGAATTTTGCCTACCCTAAATTTTTATTCACCTAGGGCAGGGGTCTTTATCGAGTACCTGACATCGTACAGGCTCGGGACCATCGCTTAACGTCCCATCCGAAGGACGGCGTGCTTAAGTTTATTTTGCCTCCCAGATACAATAAACTAAGGGCCTCGGTCGGGTTTCGAACCCAAGTTCTTGAGCTCAGAAGCCAAGTACGCATACCACTGAGCTACTGCGCCCTCTTAGCAATATAGGAGAAGTTATGTAATTGGTCAGAAATTCGAGTTTTCTGACCCCCTGATTCCAAAAACGAAAAAAAAAAAAATTTATAGGTGAATAACTGGCAATGAGCTTAAGTGCCCCAGAGACGATCAATTGAAACTGTGTTCACCTTCAATTGTTCTGTTTTGACGTAGTGTTCTCGCTGATATTTTAATTTAATATCTCGAACACAGATATGGGATTTCTTGCATTAACTCTAGCCCTCTGCACTCGGAAGAAAGAAAAGAGAAAGAGACATTGGTCCAAAGAATAGAACATTGGTATAAACTGGAGAAGCCGTTTTACCACGAAAATGGATTACGTATCCTTCGAGATACTGAACCCGAGGATTACAAAAATTTTCTCAGATATTAATAGCAAAACAAAGTCTCTTTCTTCGAACGAAACCACCTCATCAGAAACGACACTCATCTTTGCTGTCTGGCGAACAACTGACGGAACGATTGTCAATTTGCTAGTTACACTATCAATCGCTGCCATCAATTGCTCTTATCAATGACCTTCAATCAAAATTTATATCAATCGCGTCAATTGCCTCCTAGACGATCAATGAGTCCCATCAATGATATCATTGACAATTGCAATTGTCACTTAATAACGAAATAATTAAGATTTCGCTACCCCTCCAAAACCAATCGATCATATTGGCTAAACATAAATAATTGACTTATGGGGCTAGGAAATCATACATCATACTAAATTCTGTGTCGATATATTCATTACGTTATTAGTTTGAGTCAAACCACCCTCCTCTGATTTACACCTTCCCTTCGACCAATATCGCGGAAAATTGATAGGTGTCGTCCTTATGAGATTCTGGAAATAAATATAAAATTTCGTGTCGGTATATTGATTCTATTGGGAGTTATCTTGTTCACAAACAGATTTTACAAACTCTTTCAGGCCTTGAGTCCTGTCTTCCTTGTAAATGGCGACCAGCAGTGGGGCAATCTAATTGGCACTGCCTTCTCAACACCATTCTTTCATATTCTCTCATGTATATCCCCTCCTAACGTTTGGCTAACATCCCGTGCCATACTCCCCGATATCCTCGACATATTTGTCACCTTCAACGGCCATTCACTTTGATGTTTATTACCTTCATGACCTATCCTACGACCAGGGTCCCGTCATGCTCGTTTTCGACGTCAATCCTTTCAATTTCCTTCCTAAACACAGCCTTATTACCGAACCTGCCGATTAGACAAAATTTTAATACTTTCTTGAGAGAGAAATAAGAACAGACTTAAAACAAAATACGATATTGACCAAGTAGTACAACAGTTGATTTGCCACATACTTACTATCAATCAATTGAAGATAGTAGAAGAACAGCCTAGCAAGCCTGCCATGATTAAACAAAATCTTGCCACCTTCAGGAATTTAATAACTGGGAAAAGACTTCATTGATGTGACAACTGACTTCATAACAAAACGAAACTTTAATAGATAGACTGCCAAACTCAGGGAAGAATTACACCATAAGCAAACTATACGAATACGAACGATAAATACGAACATTATACTAAGACAATGGAAGAAAATAAAACTACTCTTTGAACACCAACTGAAAGACTATTATACCTTACAAATTCTTCATATCCTCTTCGCCGTGACGACGGCTCCGGGGCAAGGCTGAGGAAGGAAAACGCCAACACACTTCCAGTATCGATAACGTGCTAGACATCACTCTTCCTCATTCACCCTTTCCTAAATCCTGTCATCCTTTAGAGGTAACATCTATTATTCAACACCTCCCCAAAAAGAAAGCTCCTGGTTATGATCCCTTCATTTTCCTACACTTCCTAAACAACGCTTTAAGCTTTTCTGCTATTTTCTCTCTTTCGGCAAATTTGTTTGTTGAATACATTCTTTATACAGTTGTAAATATTCGTTTGGAAATGAAATTGCAACCCGGTATTTACTTCTGATTGTGATAATGGATTAAATAAAACTGAAAAGCTGGGAATAAATATATGTATATTGTATACAGAATTTGTTAATTATTTTTTATACACAAATGAGCTATACAAAGTTTTTATTTACTTTCCATTTCTTTTTCATGAAAAAATTTAGATATACATTTAAAGAAATTATAAGTCATAAATCATACAAAATGTATACCTAAGGTATACAAACCAACAAATAATAATTAGTATACAAAAATCTATACATAAAAAATAAAAATAATATATATAGCTAGGAATACTGATGGAACGCATCATTTCAACAAATAATGCTAGTAACAAACGAAAAGCTAAAATAAAAGAAAAGGAACTTTAAATTTTTATAAGAAATAAATATAAAAAATTATAATAAAGCTTTTGTTAAACAGTAGTTCAAAAAAATCCACTACTAGATAGGTCACTTTAGCTTTACAACCATTAACCTAATGAGTGAAAACTACACACCCCTGTAGTTGCACAAAATTATAGTTGAGACAATAAAAATTGTTATATTCATTTTTTTTTTAATAATAATCATAATATGTGGTGATAGCACGGAGGTAGGGAGTGGCTACTGGGCTCAAGATTGTGGGTTCGAACCAAGCTAGGTCCTTAGGTTATTTTTTATCTGTAAAATAGAAAATCCTTGAGCAGGTTGTGCTTTGTAGGGGACGTTACATGGCGATTCTGAGCCTGATGTCAGGTACTCGTTTAAAGACCTGGTAGTAGGCAATATGACCTCGTAGTTAAAGCCCGGTCATGAGTCATAATAACTAACTAATAGTAATTGTCATAGAAATAAAAGACATCTTCACACTGTTCTATTGTTGTCCAGAACCGGTTTTCGACACAACAGCGTCATCACCAGTGGCACATCCCACCCACACAGCGTAGAGGTTAACGGACAACTATCTTTTATTTCCATGAAAAATCTCGTCCCACATCATCTTAATATCACATATAATAGTAATTGTTTTTTAAAAAAACTTTCGGAAGAAAAAAAAATAATAATACTTTCGTTGTTAGACAAAAAGTAATTTTATTTGAGTTTCCTTAAGTTTATAAGGTTAGAAACTGCAGGCTTTGACCATGTTATCCTGAGAAGGTGAGGAATAAAACTTTCTGTTACATGTATCCGAATAAACAAAAAAATTGTAACACAAAGAGTAATAATTTCGAATGGCGAATAATATTCTTCAAAAATAATTTTATTGGCTCAACTATTTTAAATATATTTTCTAAATTGTGATATCTAACAGGGAGGGTAATATCACTTATCTAAAGTATTTTATTTAAACTTTAGATAATTCCTCTCTAGTTATAATACAACTTTTTCCAAATATTTATGAATTTTATAATATATGCAAATAGTTATGTAATATATTTATACATTTATACTACGCAGAGTACAAGCTTTCATGTTAAACCTCTTAAATCAAAAAAATAATGAAAAAAATAAATAATAATGTACAGTGTCAGACTGGGTTTAAGAGGGACAAGGAGCTAATTTACAAAATAATATATTTTTTAATAGTTAATTACAGTTAATTCTATGATCTACGTTTAAATAACAATTAACAATTTAAAAATGTACACAATGTTCATTTAGTGTTAAATTAACAATTTTCTTTTTATGTAATTATTAAATATAAATACACAATTTTATTTTCTATATTTCTTATTAGAAACAATGAATGATATGTAAAAGTCTGTACATACATAAAGAATATATACTATATATATTTTTTAAATCCTGGAAATTCCTTACACATAAAAGGAATAATTACACATAAAGCGAGAGATCGTTGAATTTCAGTTTGAGATTAATAAAAATGAATGAGAATTGTTTTTCGGATTAAAATTAAAAAAATTAATGAGGAATGGGATTAGTCGCTGCATTTTGCTGGTATGAAATTCAAAGTGCCTCCGTCGTTATAATGATACTAAATTGGTAATAAAAGGTACTCTACTATATAGTATCATTCATGTTGATTTTATTTTTTTATTAAAATTTAAAAATGTTAAAAATGGTTTGTAAAAAATCTATCATTACCAAGCACCATTGTATTATGTGTTTGGGTGATTGTTGAGTGGTGACTGAAGTGGTGAATTGTTATTAATGACAAATGGAAATTTCATGAAGTGAAATTTTTCAAAATTTTTTTTCTGCTCTTACAGCTTACAACTGTTTATTCATTTCTAAATATATGAAAATTTCCAGGCTCCCCTTCCAAAAAATAAATAAATATCTGAAAATGACAATGTTTATTTCCAAAATGTTTCCCCAATGCTTCATTTTCAGTCAAGATGACGCATATCTTTATGTGTTGTAATTATGTCTTCTTATCTGGAGCACCTCTAATTGTCTTTAAATATTTATTGGAATCTCCTTATGGTCTTCTCGTGAGATCCTCCCAACATCGTAGAACCTATTCATGTTATTCTTATGGTGACTTAGATCCTCCTCAATGTTGTTTTTATGACATCGTAGAACCAATTCATGCTGTTTTTTTTTTTGTGACTTAGATCCTCCTTTATCCTTATGACAGCGAAGAATCGATGTTGTTCTTATGGTGACTTAGATCCTCTTTTATGTTGTCCATATGACATCTCCGATCTTCCTAATGTTGTCTTTAGGAAATCTTCGATCCTCTTAAAGTTCTTCTTAGGATATACCAGATCCTGCTTATAACCTCATACCGTAGAACTCCGTACTTTTTCTCTTGTACTTCTTGTATCTTTAAGTCTTATTCACTTTCTTTGATAGACATTAAAAATGAAGAAAAATATTTGGCACCTTGTAGAAACATGCACATGTTTGTTTTAAACGAAATCTACTATTTTTTTAATAGTTTTATTAAAACAAAAAGAAACGTTGAACAAGAAAAAAAGAACTGTGGGAGTAAGCGTACGTATCTCTTCAGGATGCCAAATTAGTCCTTTTGTACATCTCTGTCCAATCGTGAGAACCATCGTTTCGTCCAGTAAGGACGGGCGGTTGATGCGATCGTTCTACGGCCCCGATCGAGACAGGAGGAAGTCGATGCTGAAAGGGTTCGGCCGTCGATTGCTGAGGTCGAGCGAGGTCGCCGGTGGACTTCCGTCGCCGACCACGTCTATTTCAACGTCTCGAGCAGTGCCGCTGCTAGCCATGCTACAACAAGACGAAGTGTCTTGATTGCACAGGTCGCTGCTTCCCCCACTACTTTTACCTGTCAACAAAAAAAAAAAATTTATTTATATATATTGAAATAGTTGACAATGAAAATGAAAGAAGAGTTCTGACTTAGGCATTGATTCTGAGGTGATTTTTCACCACCAGGTACAGGATTGATATCTATTTTCAATTGCTTATTATTAACCTTATTGAATCTGTTATATATATTTGTAAGTGGTAGCTTGCTATCATGTTATAATTTAACGAAAATAAATATTATTTTCATTGTTTGTAGTCCATATTGTCTAGCCAGTAAGTAGTGAACAGTAGAGGGAGGAGTGAAGGTTTGGTTTCCCAAGTAACGTCTGGATGAGAGGAGGTCTATTATTTTCCCGGTGCCTGGAGCCGCTCCAGATAAAACAACAAAAAATACAGGGAGGAAGGGGGAGAGGGGGCGAGGGGCGGGAAGGGGGGAGGTTAAAGCGTGTCAGAAAGTGGCCTGTAATTGTAGAGTGTAGGGCGCCCAAACCTGTCCGCCAGGTAGCGGCACTGCACAGCCCTCCTCGAGGTCCCCTTCCAATGTAAACTCACTTGGAAAAGTTCTGACAATTCTTCCTGAGGTTAATTTCACGACCATAATTCTGGCCGATTATATGTCCCCTCCGTGAATGTTCATGTTGACCACTCAAATTACAGGAAAAATGTGAACCAAGCATCCTAGAGAAGGCTTAGAATTACAGTTTGAGTTGGCTGGTGGTCAGGACATGCGCAGCAATCAGTCCTCTTCACAGTCACTACACTACAGCGAACTTCGTGATTATTTGAATTCAAAGTTCCAATATACCGTTTAGTGAAACATTTTTATCCAATACAATATATGTAGTATAAAAGAGCACAGGAAATAATAACGAATGATTTGTTTGATATTTTGTAGGGCACTTCGGATGTTTAGAACGAACGTTATGGTTTTTACAAAGAGGCGGGGCTCAAATAATCTGGATGGATTGTGGGGAGGTGATATGCAAAATAGCCAAGCACACAATTCAACTCAAAATGGTTCATTGCAAGTCAGTTAATTAAAATATTCCTTGATGGAGCTGAAAATGTCAGGTTCGACGTGGAATTACCGTCAAATCATTTGTGGGAAGTGCCCACAATCAGGTTATGCCTAAATGTGAAAGTTGCAGAGAAAAGTGCATCGGTTTCTGGGTTGTGTTCATGTGTAGAATGACTTCGTTATTTTGCTTGGGATAGTTACACCTACAATTGACTAGAAGCTGGTAATATCCGTATTACCGCAACTCGCTGCGAGGTTCTGAAGATGTGGACTTCTAGATTTCACAAAAAGTCTGATCAAGAACTAATGGATTGTTTCAATTTTTTTAGGACTTCGTAAATGAGACTATGAACTAAACGTGTCGGATCGTGTTCTGACGAGGTTGAAAGGCATTTCACGAACGATACGCATCTATGTGGGATTGTTGGCCGACACGGTTCCACTGTAACTTGCATTAGCCTTAGATAAAAGAAAAAAAACCTACCCTGTGAGGGGTGCTGCGTCTCCCATTCCCGGCGAAGGGTCTCCAGGTCGACAGTGACTCCTTTTGCGGCCAGTTTGCGCTGCTGCCGCTCTAGCGACTTGAGCAGTTTTTTCTGCCGCCTCTCCACCTCTTTTCGTCGCAACTCTTCTTCTGGAATGGGTTCTCCGGAGCAGGTGACAGGGTGTGCGTTGTGGGCCGGTCGACCCGGACCTTTCTTCGTGTGCTCTTTTTTCCGCCACTTTGCTCGTCTGTTTTGGAACCAAACCTGAAAAAAAAAATTGAAAATATAAACAACATTATCGCTCAACTTCAGAGAATGGCCGCTGCCATGGACTGCACCGATAAACGACAAACGTGGAGCGCTCACATCGGAACCTCGTCCCGACTCAAGCGAACAGTGCAGCATGACTAGCTCGGAACGATAGCCTGAGTGAGCTTCCAAAGACCGTCCGTTCCTCTGCAGTGCAGTGATCCGATCAGCGAGAATCATTAATGGCATTAACATTATCTGCCATCATTATTACCAATGTAACATATTCTTTTCTAGAGGGCTCCGGTATCTCAGAAGTAGCCTGCTAACCTACTGATCTCAAGATCGCGGGTTCTATCTAAACCCGGTCGAGGCCCTTATGTTTTTTATCTGGGAGATGAAAAAACCTGAAGCACGCCATCCATCGGATGGTCCCGAGCCTAAACGATGTTAGGTACTCCTTAAAGACCCCTATCCTACGTAAATAAATTACTCTCACAGTAGAGCCGGGCTCATGTCCATCAGAACGACGAAAGGGCGTTCGGGTAATAATGTAATTTTACTTCTAGTTACGAAGAATATAAATTATATAATCTATGTTGAGATTTCTCCAGAATTTCATGTTTTCCGACACTCTGATTTTCCCAATAGAATAAATGTATCGACACAAAATTTAGTTCAGTTTGAGAAGCCCCTCCATATCGATTCTGTAGTCCGAACAGTCGATTGGTTGTGCAGGGAGAGCGAAAGCTGGGGAAATGTATTGCTCTTGATTCATGTACGATTTTGTTTGGTATTCATTATTCATTTACCCAGCCAACATCGATCGCCAACCGAAAGAAAAAGTTTATTTTTTACTAAAGAACTTGTTTTTATATATAATATTTTTTATTTGTATATGTCATATTGAGTCAGTTTAGTTAGGTCAAATCTGCTGATCGCTTTTCCAGTCACTTCTAATAGGAGACTGAAACTTGGTACATAATGAATGCCTCGTTCCAAAAGTTTTGTAGAATATTGGTCTGAGTATTAGAGAAAAGCTTCATATTTCTACATTTGGAAACTTATATCTTATATTATCTTTTCTTTATTATTTGTTTTTACTTTTCTATTGTAACACTTACTTACTTGTCTTCAATCGCAGGACTATTTTATGGAAATAAATAAAAACAAACGATCACAGAACAAATACAGAACTTTGTACTTTATGTAATTGGTCAGGTCAGTTTTCAATAAAATCCCATCCTCTGAATCAAATGAAAGCCAATGTGTTTCTTAAACTTCTCTGGGATATTGAATTGTTGGTTTTTTCCGGCATTTCTTCCAGAGGTGTCTTCTTTTATTATTCTTTTGACAATATTTCGGGACTCTTACACGTCCCTTCTTCTGGTCACTATGAACTTTCACAGTGACCAGAAGAATGGACGTGTAAGTGTCCCGAAATATTGTCAGAAAAAAGAAAAAAGAAGACACCTCTGGAAGAAATGCCTGAAAAAACCAACAAATGAAAGTCATCGCATTTAAACAATTAAGTTGTTGCTTTACCTCTAAAACCAATCGAAAATTTAGGCTAAGAATCAACTTACTCAGGGTCTCCTAAATCTTTATAGTAAATTTCTTGTCGATACATTCAGTAGGTACAGCGGCAGATATTAGTGCATTTGAGGTGTGCCCCCTTTCCGATGGCTGATTTGGCCCTCTTCTTGGGTTCTGGGTACACATATAACACTTCGTGTCGATACGTCCGATACACTCACTCTATCTGTCATATTGTGTTCACACTCAGACAGTCAGGAGGACGAAAACTTATTTGAGTAATTAATGGGGAAGTACTGCCGGTGATTAACTGACAATTTTTTTTTTAAATTCAAGAGGGGAAAAATATGAAATTTCAGTAAAAACTAAACATCGCAATTCTTACCGATTATATAACTTCCCATATAGCTAAGAAAGTGAAAAATTTAGAAGTAAAACAGAATATAATGGTAGTGGGCGTGGCTAGGTGCGGTGTCCATGGCAACTCGGGGTGGTAATGTGGAGGACCCAATCACTAGAGCTGTCTCCCCCCTACCTTCCTACCCTGGTGAAACTAACTATGGGGGCCTACTAAGACACCTGGAACTAGCTTGTCTGCCGCAATCAACGGAGCAATAGAGGTTGCATACAACAGTGATTTAACAAACCTAATTATCCGAATCTCCATTTAACCGAACTATATACAGCGGTATAGGTAGCGTGCTTGCCTACTGAGCCCAAGATCGTGGATTCGAAACCCGGCCGAGGCCTTTAGGTTTTTTTTTCTGGAAGGTGAAAAAAACTTGAGCACGGCGTCTTCCGGATGAAACGTTAAGCGATGATCCCAAAGCTGTGCGATGTTGAGTAGGTACTCGTTAAAGAGCCCAACCCTAGGTGAATAAACCTGGGTCAGAATTTAGGACTTCGACTGTAGAGTCGGGCTCATGTCCACCAGAGCGACGAAAGGGATCTCTGCTAGTAGGCGATATGACTTGGTAATTAAAGCCCGGGCATGAGGCAAATAAAATGAAACTCCATTCAATAAAAAAATATAAAAACTACTAAACAAATAACAATTTAAAAATTCATAGACGAGGACAAATACCCATCTGACAATTCACAACTGGCAGGACGGAGTGCGTGAGGGCAGACAGAATTATTCCCTCTCTAGAATTGAGGTGAGGGGGCTTTACTTTTTTCCTTTCCAATTTCATCTTTATACTTTAATTAATATCCATCTTCCTACTTTTTTGAAATGAAACTTCTTTCCGCGCAATGGGCAACTTGGGGACTAAGCTGGTAAATGAGTTACGAAACGATGTGACGCGCTGAGGCGAACGGAAATAGAGAGGGAGAAAGAACCTTCCACCCCCACCACACCACACCACATTACATCAAACCAAGCTGAATAAATCGTTAATTTGTTTATTTTTTTCATGTTTTTTTTTTTTTATAACACTTTATTATTTTCATAAAACTTTATTGAATATGAATTTCTGGCAACACTGGTCATGGTAGTGATGGTTACAATTGTGTTAATGAAATTTATTTTTATAGTATTTCGCGGAAGATCAGTGCTATTTTTCAATTTGAAACCTGAATGTGTTGCAGATATGTTAAAAATAAGCATTATGTTAAATTAGAATTATATGTACTGCTTTCTTTTTAACCTTTCTTCGTTGTTTCTCAGAACTGTCATTATTAACAAAAGAAGTGAATAACAATTAATAAAAATAATAATATTTTTTTTTTGGTGAACCCTAAAATCATGACAAGCAGTGCTACAGACTCTGAATATGAGAATAATGGTCCAGGACCGTCGTCCAAAAAGAGGAAATTAAGTTCAGAAATTACAAGTGTTACATCATGTTCGGAGAAACAACATTTTCATATTAATACCCAGTCTACTGATAATGAACCTCAAAGAGAGTGTAGGTACTTCTGCTTAGAGTTGCTGGCGTCATAAACAGCGTCTCTTTTTCTTTCTCTCGCGTTCAAAAACCTACATTTCTTATTTTTGGATATTGTATAATAACGAGCCCGAGCTCTGAGGTGTTGGAAGAAAGATGTTTGAACTAGAGCTCTAGGGTGAAAAGAGGGAGGATAGAGTCCAAGTCTGAATGATAAATAGAGACAGATAGTTGGAAGAGGGAGGCAGGGTGTACTGGATGTCCCAGGGGTGGAGGATGCCGACTCAGCAGTCGGGGGAGGCACAACCATGGCTAACTGCCTCCAATCTGTCCTGGTCAACCAGAGGGTCAACTACCCCTCCTCCATCTACACTTCTTAAACAATGGAGCAAGTCTTCCCCTTACTATCCCTCTACTACTTACTAATTTTCCCAATACCTGCGCTGATTTATATTCGAAACATTAATGGTCATTAGAAAAAAATATAAATATTTTCCTCTCAACAGTACTAGTCATGACACAATGAAGAAAGAACAATTTCGAAACTTCACCACTTGAAATCAATATATATAATTAAAAAAATTTAATTCCATAAAAAATGTTTATCTTGGAAGAAATCCTCTTTTCGGAAAAAAATTGTTCAAAAAGAGAAAAATAACCATATACAAAAGTCATGTTACTTGTACAAAAGCTATAATTTTCATTTTCATTTTCTTGGTAGAGGTCCTCCATCAATATCCTATCATTCTTACTGCAATTACTTTTATTTAATATTTGTATTATTATCATAAATGTTTTAGTTATATACTATTTACTTTACTGATATTTGTTAATTTATTCAATAAATATATAATTTTGGAATATTTCGCTCTTTTTCTTTTTTTTTTTCTTCTATATTTCGCTCTTTGTGACCTGAGGAAACCTTCGAAATATCGTCCTGTATGTATAACAGAACATGTGGACATATTGTGGAAATTTAAATTAAATAAATAAAACAAAAGATATACCTAACTGGTTTTCGGCATTACACCATCTTGTTAGATTTAGTTATACACTAAGACAGTTTGCTGAGATTATCTTATGTATCAGGTAATAAAGAAGATGGGATTTCAAGCCTTTTCCAAAAAAATAATTTCATTCCATAGTTTTGATTAACTTGAATATATATTTTTGTGAAGATTTCTTAAAAAATTATATCTTTATAATATACATAATATAATAATATTATTATATAAATTAGTTGCATTGTTGATGTATATTGTAAGTATTTTTTAAGTATGAGGATGGTGTAACAGCCGAAAGCACTCACCCCATTCTCGTATATCTTCTGTAAGAAAGGACTATTTTTTCTTTTCCTAATAAACTAATTTATATTTTCATTTCATCAGAAATCATTTTAATAAATATACAAACATTATTTCTAGTATATCTCATATAAATTAGATTTTCTTGTTGGAATTTAATAATTTTATCTCTAATTTCTAGGGGACGAAGAATCACCACGAAGGCCTTGTGTATTGTTCCGGGGCCGTACACTACTGTATTGGTGCGCCTACTCCTGGGGGGCGACTCAAACAATGACTGTACCAGGACTTACTATTTTAAACCCTATATTTTATTATACAGGGTGTCCTATGTTAAAGTGTGACAAACTTCAGGAATCAATTTTACACCTCATTTGGAACAAAAAATACTCTATTGACATTATTCTGAAATCCCTTCGTTTTCTAGTTATTTCACTTTTTCTTTTTTTTTTTTATTATCGTATTTTTTTAGTAATGTGCTCCAATTTTTTCAGCATCTAAGAAAGCACATTACTCGTATATCTTAAATAAGATACAGAATTTAAAAAAAAAAAAATTAAATTATTTAAAAAAATGTTAATATCGATTTTAGTGAAAAATATTTAGATGTAGGTTATAACAAGGCTATCGGTTCTATTTATAATATTGTTTGGTTAGAAAGATGCAAGGTTTTTATTAAAATAATGTGAAATAATGTACAAAAATGACGATATTCCTTGTATAATAAAGGGATGAAATAATAAATGGGGATTGATCTGTGTTGCTGGTGAGTCCTTATCTCTCTTTTTTATGTAATATTGATGTAAAAAATTATTTGTTAATCAAATTAAATGTTATTATTAAATGAAAAATGTTTTTTAGAATTAAAAATGACAATATAAGTCGAAACGTCTTGAGAAAAAAATGAAATAAATTATATATTGAAATTATACCTGATTGCCTTTTACTAAATTGATAAATTATAAGAAGTAAGGTATTTAAATTCAAATTGAATTAAGAGTGTTATGTCACACTTAGGTTGACTATAATATTAAATTTTTGATTGTATTTCGTAAGTTTTAAGTTCATTGAAAATTCATTTAAAAACTTCATTATTTATAGACTAGCAAATATGGATAAAAATAAATTTCAATTCATCTAGAAGAAAAGGACGACGTGGAATTGTAAAACTTGAAAATTGAAAATCTTTAATAACAACCCAGGGAGATTGAAATATAACATGTTTGCATGACGTATTTTCCCAACTAGACTCCGAGCTTCCAGTTTTCATCTTAAAGGAATAATTTATTGGAATATTCTATCAAAACAGGAGTCAAGACAAAGTAATTTAAAAATAATCAGGTTGGTGAATGAACACGCGATCTAGAACGGACCTGACATAGCTGACGCGAACAGTTCGTTAAGCTGGACAATTTGATCACGCTACATTTGCATCAAGAAGTATATCACGAAAATCAATTTACTCTAAAGAAATTGAAAATTAATAAAATCAAAATCAAATTATATGCTTCCACCTCTGAAGCTATCGATCAAATCAATATCTACACTTAATTATTCCTTGTCTTAACATGAGCAAGGGTCTTTATATGCAAAACTATACAACAAAATATATATATATATTTTTTTTTTGAAAAATTTAGAATAATTTTAAATTTGATTTGTACAGATTAGAGAACTCAACTGCTCAGGTCATTAGCATCTAACAACACTGAAGTGTAGACATCAAAATATAACTCTTAAATTCATTGGGTACATTCAAAACATTTCAGTAACTGAGCCTCTCACAGACCATATTATGTGCTTTCGAGGTTGCCATCATCATCATGATATACACAAAACCCATAATTTAGCATAAAAGCGTTAAAAAGCATTAAAAAATATGAGTAATAAAGTCATATAAAACTTCAACAAAAACATGATGATGCCTGATAAAACAATTTGAAAAATATATAATTAGAAAGTAAAATGAATAAATAAAATAAAGCTATTCAAAAATTAAACATTTAAAGGTGGCCGGGTGGACTAAAGCGTAGAGCTTTGGTTCCATGGACCCACCATGGTCACGGATTCGAATCCTGCTCGTGGGAGAATTTTATTTAATAGATAAAACTTCTCTCCATGAGAATAAAGAAAAAATAATAATAATCAAAACAAAAATTTATTTCAAGGATGTATAAAAGTGTAATAAAAGACGTTGTTGTCAAACTGTTTTTTTTCGACCAGAACCGGATTTCAACGCATCATCTGTGGCTCATCTCACCCGTACAGTGTAGAGTCTAATGAAATACGGAGTCCACACTGTAAGGGTGGGATGTACCACTGATCATGACGCAGTTGCGTTGAAAACCGGTTCTGGTCGAAAATAAAACAGTGGGAAGACCAACGTCTTTTATTTCTATGAGAAATCTCGTATCACAAACAACTATGATATACATTAAACAAAGAGAGATTATTAAAGCAGAATGAGAATCTGTTTGTATTCGGAGTATGATGCAATTCAACAAAGCTTGGACAAGACATTCCGAAGTATTTAAATTCATCCCCTCGAAGCTGGTATAAACACAAAATAAAACGTCCCTGTCAACAAGCAACTGTTCACTGCAGGATGTACCCAATACTAATACTAGCATCGTGAGCATCCATTTCGACTGGTCATTACATACCTACAACATCCGTTCGTCTTCCTGCCGCAGAGTGTCTGCGGGAAAACCTTTGACAACACAGCGGGGCAGAGACTCCACTCGTGTGACTCAAAGTGATGTGGACGGCAGCGGCCTTCCGATGCCCGTAAGTACGCTAGCAGTACGTTTTACCTAAGCTATTAGGAAGGATGGAATAGACCAATCAGAAGTTAGGCGAGCTTCCAAAGTCAATTGGAAACCACAGAATAAAAAACAAATTGTATGAAGGAATAGGGTGAGGAAAAGTAATACAATTTGGTGGATATCCATGTTTAAGGAGGGGATTGGAGGGAGAGGAGGTGGTGCTATCTGCTGAGGTTGGATGTTAGGTTAGGAGTCCCCTGGGAGGTAAGGGCTAGGAGAGGGATTGGGGTAAGTTGAACCGAACAGAATGGAACACCGGCCCTAACATATTGGAGGTCCCTACCCTTAATAGACCATCTCAGCACCCTCACCGCCCTTCCGTCTTCTTACACAGGCCCCTAACCCGGCTAATGCAGCCAAATCAACCACATCCTCTAAGAAGGGAATTAGGAATCGGAATCCCACTGCAGTCGAGTGTCATCTAGAGAAAGAAGGTAATAAAATCGATATAGGGAGTATGTGCGATTCTGACTTGCGGTTTGGTCGGAGTCCCGGGATCAGCATGTAATGGGCAAAATATCCTCACTTTAAGGTGTCCGTCCAGATATATTTGTCGGCGTTCGATGACCAGATCTTTTACGCCATGCAATCATGTAATAGATAGTTTAGTACATATATCCATGCATCCATGACACTCCTCCAGGATCATGCTTACGTGAAAGGACAGCTATTCGCAGGGGCGTAGCCAGGGGGGGCGCGTGCCCCCCTCCCCCTCTGGCCGGAGCAAAAAACCAAGATAAAAATTAAATAAACTAAATAAATCGTTTTTATTAAAAATTGATTGCTCGCAAGTTACTAATAGGATCTTCAAATTTCCCGTGCGTTTGATTCCTAAATCAGCAATCAGCTGTTAAATAATGTACATGTACAAACCACGTCATATCACATTTACTTAAATATACCTATATGAATTCGATCATTTCATTTCCTCGCTCAAAATCGTCATTTATGTTATACTTTATACTCTTAAAGCTGATTTTACATGCGCAGTAAAAATGCAAAGCGCAGCAGCAGCAAATACACGCTATTGGATGTGAGTTATTCAATTCTAAAAGCACAGAAACCACAGTGCATTTGCTGCTGCTGCGCTTTTCATTTTTGCTGCTCATGTAAAGTCAACTTAAGTATTGCAGTCAGTGGTTACCTTAGACTTCTAGGGGTCCGAGTCTCCCCAATTAATAACAAAAAGTCTGCAGCGCTAACCACGGAAACTGCGGGCTCTGCCCCCAGGAGTTTATACCCCCCACCCTAGTAGCCTAACTTTGCCTCTCCCCTGCTCAAAATCCTGGCTACGCCCCTGGCTATTCGTATTGCTGTTGTATTTTCTAAATTAAAAGGCACTTACAAGGTGTTTACCAAGCCATTAGTCTTGGAACTGTTCTACCTTATACTTTATTACATATCATTGATTATTATAATACATGTGATATATACAACAATATATTACCCATTGATCCAGACACAAGGCGAGAAATATCCCTTTTTAGGTGCAGGTAGGCACATGATGGTTTTTTTTGGTCTTATGTATGATGCATATTAGCCTAGCCTCTATAATGGTGTTAATTGGTTATTTACGACATCCAAGGCCCCCGGAGGGAGTTCTATCTACTTAATAAAACTCTCTCAGGCAACATTTGAACCCGCAACCATGGTGAGACCATTCGACCAAAGCCCTACGATCTAGCCCGCACGGCCACCATGGCTCCTAATGATGTTCCATGGAACGTTACCAAGTAGAAATCTATGGACAGCAATTAGGAGTTCCTTTTCGTGTGGAGACAGGCACAAGGCGCGAAATATCCTTTTAAGGTGCAGACACATGATGTTCCATGGAACGTTTACCAAGTGGAAGTCTATGACCGCAATTAGGAGTTCCTTTTCGCATTGAGCCAGGCACAAAATTGCTTGAAGCCTTAATAGACTAGATTTAGAAGGATGTTTTGGGGCCAGGTGACTCGACAAGACAAGAGAGGTGTGGTTATAGTTCTAGGCTATTGGAGGAGAGTTGAGGGAAGCTGAAGCTAATCACCCTTAGAACGGGGCTTGGGACGGGACCTAACAAAATTGAGACGCTCCAACACCTGTTCAGAACAACCATCAATTCTCCAAACTAATAACCTGTCCTTTTAATTTATCTTCCTCCAAGGGCTCTCCGAACCTGCATATTTACTAGGACCCCTTTTTTTTACAAGCTTCTTTTTTAATTTAAAAAAAATGAAAGTTTTTTTTCTTTCTAATAGAGTCATTATGTACATTACAAAGTAGATTTTTTTAATCTATTACAGAGGATCTGTTTATCAAAAAATAATAAATAAAAAACAAAAAAAAAATGTGAATGCCATTACAGGACTTTCTTATACCAATCACTCCTACAGATCACTCTCTTTCCCTTCTCAAAATTATTTCATACTGGCATTACTGGGTATAAGAATGTCTACTCTCAATATAACGCTATTCAAATATACAAAATTATAACGTTATATTTTTCAAAAAAAACTACCAATACCTAAACCATATTAGTTCGTTGCTATGAGTTACGATTTAAAAATTACTCATTGTTAGATATATTCCTTATAGTCATTTAGTTTACATTCTTTGGGGAACTATAACTTTTGTCATATTAATCCTACCTCACATTTGAGGATTATAAACGATTGGAAATTTTATAAGGAACAATTTTGGTAAGAACCAATTTTTCGATAGGACTAACCGTTTTCGGGTAAATCATGGAAATGTCTAAAAATATGTGTTTCAAAACTACAATTTCAGTATGGTTATCGGCATGTATCTCGAAAACCGGACGACCTGTAAAAGATCATATTTCATATAAATGATGTATTTTAGTATTTTCTACAACTATTACTCGAAAAGATTTTTGATTAGGTCATAAACATAGGCTGTTTCTTGTAAAATGTAGTTAGGTCCCGGGGGAAAGTGGTCTCAATTTTCGTTCGATTTCGGCCAAAATCTAATGAGACAGGTTAGAATGTGACCTCTTTATTCCAAATTTCAAGTTCATAGCTACAATCGTTTGTGTGCGGTAGAGGGCTCACAACTTTTCAATCACATACACACACACACACACATAGCCATTATTGCGAAAATGGCCAAAATGTATTCATTTGCGCTTATATTTAATGGTTGACTTACATAGTATATAGGGGCACCTAAATCCTCATACTAAATTTTGTGTCGATAAATACATTATAGTCATCACTAGTTACAACGACAGTATTCGAATTGTGCCCCCTCCCCTAAACCCCCATTTTCCGTCGGCTGATATCGCTGAAATTTGACAGGTTATGTCCTCATTCGGTTTTGACTTAAATATGAAATTTAATGTCGATACATTCATTACATCGGGAGTTATTATTTTGAGTTAAGCCTCCCCTTAATCCCCCCTTCCGTTTGGTCTATTTGACTGAAAAGCGATAGGTTTCTTAGAGTTCTGGATTCAAATATAAAATTTCGTGTCGATACATTGATTTTATTGTGATCCTGTTCACAGACACACACACAGACATTTGTTTTTCATATTTGAAATCTAGAGATCGAAAAACGGGAAATTCCGTTGAAAACACCGCATCAAATTTTTAACCAATTACATAACTTCCCCTATACTTCGGATAGCTCGGAAAATATTATTCTAAGGTTAGGTTTTGGACCTATGATTCATTCCCGGGCTTTAACTACGAGGTCATATCGCCTACTACCAGAGCGCTCTTTCGTCACTCTGGTGGACTGAGTCTGACTCTACTGTGGGAGTCCTAAATTTTGCCTACCCTAAATTTTTATTCACCTAGGGCAGGGGTCTTTATCGAGTACCTGACATCGTACAGGCTCGGGATCATCGCTTAACGTCCCATCCGAAGGACGGCGTGCTTAAGTTTTTTTTACCTCCCAGATAAAATAAACTAGGGGCCTCAGTCGGGTTTCGAACCCACGATCTTGAGCTCAGATGGCAAGCACGCATACCACTGAGCTACCGGCGCCCTCAATATTATTCTATGTAAAATTCAGAAGTAGGTATATTCTAGTTATTCTAATGAGCGGAAAATGGCGCATCGAATAAAGGAACCATGAGCTTCCCAGGAGTCTGACGACGGCCCTATTGGCTCCCGCTACCCCATCTTACAGTAGCTCTAGTCTACTTACCGCAACTCGTGACTCCTTGAGGTCGAGTCGCAGTGCGAGAGCTTCTCTCATGAAGACATCAGGGTAGTGACTGGCAAGGAAGGCTCGCTCCAACTCTTCCAACTGCCACGAGTTGAAGTTGGTTCGAGATCGTCTTCGTTTACTGGACAGGTCCTCCTGACTTCCTGACAAGTCCCCATCTGAAAAATACAAATCTGAACTCACTATTGTGTGTGTAACTTTGAGCGAATGACATGATTTATAAAATAGGTCTGAAAGACCTATGACATTAGTCGCATGGAGTGAAGTTTGTAAGAAGAGAAGGGAACCGTTAATCAGAATGTGTGGGGGTTTGCAGTACGTCAGAATGAGGCATGCCTGCAGATAGAAGTGAGGAGAGGACACATGTTACTGATAAGAGGTAGGAGTGGGGGAAGTTGTGAAACAGAAGATACATATTCCTGACTAGTTACAACGACTATTCTCTCTACAGGCAAGTACAAGTATGTATCTCCCAACTTAGCAAACATTTGATTACTAATGCTAGCAAAATCCTATAGAATAGTTCTCCTCTTTTTATAAATCTCTCACTCCAGATTGTTACTTTATTGTTTCATCAGCCCAGTTAGAACTTGGGTTGATTTTCATTTGTTACCACAAATTTCTAGTAAGATTACGACAAGGTTACTCAATACGATATATAATATACAAGTCGTGTTTCATATACAATAACGTTATTTCATACTTAACTTTCACTTTTATTTCCTCTACAGATATCCATCCTCCTATAAAGTCTGTTGAAATTACTTTCTGTTTAATATTTTTATTACTGATATCATTATTTTCCATTAATTATTTATTACTATTTTATTTCTAATAGTTTATGTAGGTATTTATTTTTTTAAGTAGTGTATTATTTTTTATTGTCATTATGTTCGTTTGTTCGTTGTTCGCTGTTTGTGAAGCTGAGAAAGGGACGTAAGAACATTTATAAAATAGAAATAATTATGAAAAATGTTTATATCAATTTAAATTATAGTTAAAAACAGTATCTACTGTAACTATTAGTTTAGTATTAGTATTTTTAAATTCATTTATTTTCTATTATTTATTCATTCAATTTTTATGATTTAATTTTTTACTTTTTATTCATTACATTTGCGTCCAATTCTAAGATATCTATAATCCAATTGATTATATATCTTAATTCATAGGTTATTTTAATGTGTACATTTTTATTACGTAGGTGTCCTATTACCACGTTATGGTTTAGCGGAAATAAATATTATTATTATTATCCGGTTAACTGAGCGTTTCTCCACTTCTACTTTAAAAAAATAAATATTGAAAAAATAGCCAACAAAAGGTAAATTGGGAATTTTCTCCCCTCCTTTGTCTTAATAAATAATATTTTACAAAAAAAAAAAAGAACAAACTGATATAAAGGGAAATTATAAAACTAAATTATTGGTTTGACTGAATGAGTTGAGGAAGCAATCTTCGTATTGTATCCAGACCGAAATGGGATATTTTGATGGCTTCAGTATTATACTGGTATTATGGAAGAGAGGTAATAACAGTCTGCATCTAGCTACTAATAATAAACATTATTAAAAATCCAAGGTTTCCTGAATATGAAAATTGAATTTCCCCATATAAGGGAACGCATCTTTTCGTTTTTAACCATGTTCGGAAAATGTGAAGAGACATTTTTAGAAATATGTTAGTTTCCTATATTTTTTTTTTAATGTTCAAACTTTTTATAAATAATGTAATTGTATTCCTAGAAGATGAAGAAAATATTACAGATTAGCCCAAAGCGTAGCCGGGACTTCTTTGTGAGGATCGATTTATGAAATTGTTAATATTTACTTCTAATGTAGTATTGTAATCGATAAAAGATGTAAATTGAATTCGACTTGACCATTACCTCAATGATATCTGTGATTGGAACTTTGTGAGTGCTCCAACTGATGTGATTAACTGAAATCGAACTATATTTTTGACCACTTTACTTCGGGGCCTAACTGCATTTTGATACCGTATATACTATCGATTTAATAAAAAATCTTTTCAAACAAAAGTTGTTGAGTAAACTAAAAGGTACATTTTATTTGAAATAATTGTTTGCAAAGGCTGTCAGGTTTAGAAGATTTCGAAAACCGTTTGTCTGAGTAGACCGAAATCCATTTTCTTAGACGTTTGCTTGATTTTCGTGAAAGTAATTAGTCCTATCGAAAAATTGGTCCTTACAGAAAATGTTTCTTATTAAATTTGGAACTTCAAATTGCCGTCAGATTTGCCAAAGATCCCTCCCTCCCCCGCCAAAAAAAAAAAAAATTCTATGGCATCCAAATGCCTAACTTTTGTCCAGTACGTACCAAATTCCTAAGACCAGCCCTACCAAAATGCATCCGACATTCGTGCCGTTAATATGACGATGTTATGCAGAAACCGATAGTTTATGTATAAAGTTCATGTTTAATGGTCTATATTTCAAAAAACTAACCTAATCCTCAGAGACAACTCAGAAGGACGAACGATTTTTTCAGAACCGTAAAAAAAAATGTAGAAAATAAATAGATTATGTAATTGATAAAAATAAACAATATGTCGTTATAGTTAGAGGTACTATACGTAAAAATCTTTGCAGCAACTAGTGTCATGGAGACGGGTGAACATATTTCATCTTCCAGGGATCATTCAAGAATGTTGAGATTATGATATAGTAAAGGTTCAACACTATGGTTTACACAGGATGTTGTGCTGAATCAGTTGTGCTGGAGACATCTATAAATATAGTCGGTTGTAGACAGTTAAACTTCATCTTACCAGTAGCAATATTTGTAAAATTTATGACTTGGACCGACCATCTCCAGATAACAAGAAACTGGGGGCGGGAGAAGAGGGACTGACGAAGGGCAAGCTATGAAACACGATTTACTGCAGTGGAGGATAACCGATGGACAACGGCGAATATGGCAAAATAATCTGCATAATAACAATCTAGTCTAACATCTGACTAATACAATTAACATAAATCCAACAACCAGGTGGCCTATTCAAATCAAGCCAGGTTATGTTGAGAGGAAAATATATTAGGTGTGGCTGCCCTATTGAAAATAAGTACGCTGCTCTGAATATGTTTTAGGCGAAGTTATGTTGGGAGGAAAATGTAGTAGGTGTGGCTGCCCTATTGAAAATAAGTACACTGCTCTGAATATGTTTTAGACGAAGTTATGTTGGGAGGAAAATATAGTAGGTGTGGCTGCCCTATTGAAAATAAGTACACCATTCTGAATATGTTTTAGACGAAGCTATGTCGGGGGAAAAAACCATAGGCTGCCCTATTGAATTACACTACTCTGAATATATTTTTTAGAGGGAGTTATGTGGGGGGGGGGGGGGGGGGGATAATAAAAGTGTGGCTTCAATATTGAAAATAAGTACACTGTTCTGATTATGTTTTAAAGTTCTTTAATATTATCTAATATAAAAGTTGGGATTGATCTTCACTTGTTAAGGAAGGGAGAGTGATATGTTAAAAGGTGGTTGGTATATGAAAGCCCTGATATAGCCATATCATTTATATAAATTTCTCTTATGAAAATATTCACAAGCACTTGAGGAAATACCGGGAGTGAAAGCATAATAAAGAACAAATCCGCGACGAATCCTTTGATATTTGCCCTTCGTTTGTTTGGTTTCCCAATCCATCTTGTTTTTTTTTTTCTGACAAAATGAGAGTCAAAACAAATTTTCACAGAATTTAGGGCCACCCTAAAAGTCGCGTATTGACTCTGTTAAAATTTTTAAATAATTAACACATTCATGTGTGAGATTAAAATTAATGATACTGTGTAATAAAGCTGTCCTATATAAAAATTAGGTTTTAATAAAGTCCTTAATTGGGGGAGGCCGGCGACATAAAGAATAGTATGTCTCTCAGTCGAGCTATTAGTAAGCTGGTAATTATATGTAGGGTCGTGGAGATTGTCACGAGTTATTTCAGTTGCGTGTCAAGTGCGTGTCTGGCACTTTTGCATATAATGTGATGGTCGAAGTCACACGACATGTTTCAATTTTAGTCTGTCTTTTGGCGCAATCAAAATTGAACACTTAACTACACCAAGTCTTGCTTCCTACTGTGATAATTTGTAGATGAAGGGTTTAAGTGTTAAGTGTTAAACTTAAATAAATGATAAATAAATAAAAATATAAATAATAATCAATAATAATTGAATAATAATCAAATAAACAATAAGAATTACCACATTTCCTGTAGAAATATGATCTCTTTTCTTTTACTAAATTTTGATTTCTACAGTAGTTTTTCGAAAATGGCCCTAAAAAAATATCAAAAGTTCAAGACGTGTAATTTTGAAGAAAGTGCACGTATTTTAAAAAAAAATTTCAATTAACAAACTTTTCATTTGGATTTCTAAAGAGATGTCATCTTGTCTTCTAAATTTTGCAAAAATATTAAATCTAATCCAAAGGTTTTCAAATAATCTTACTGGGCCAACAGGGCAAATGAATAGAATAAAATTTTCGAGAACAAATATTTGGTTTATTTTCTTAAATCTATATAATTAAAATTAAAACAAACATTGAAACAAACAAAAATTGAAAGAAAAAAATCTTAACAACTAAATTCTTAACACTAATTCAATCTTTTTGTTTTATATTTTGGGCCATTCTCTAAAATTAATGGGCATATATCCTGTACATATAAACAAATAAAAGTACCTTCTTTTTAGATCAGTTTCACCGACAATACACTTCTATTTAGTTCATTTCAACATAAGCCTAAAACACCACTCTACATTTTCACTCAGACCGCCGCCATAGAACACAGGCCTCGACTCGTCTCTACACACACACTAAAAAACAGCTGATGGCCGTGTTTTGTTTTTTTACTCATTTGTTTAAAAAGAAATTTGATTTTTATAATTTCATTACTTTAATGTGTGTATTATTTTTATACATCACCCTACATGTTCGATTCCAGAGAGGAAAGCATTCAGGTTATGTTGGGTGGAAAATATACTAGGTGTTTATAGTTTAGCTAGTTAAGGTGGGGCTGCCCTATTGAAAATAAGTACATTGCTCTGAATATATTTTATATGGAGTTATGTGGGGAGGAAAATTCGATTTTTGAACTTAGATCGGAAACATGAAATCCTGATGGGAGATATTAAAAGGAAAACGACATTTCAGGATGGTTTTCAGAATGTATCTCGAAAACAGGACAATATGCGAAAAATGGTATTTAAAATAAAATGTGTTTTTCAGTTTTCTCTACAACTCACTCGATAAGAATTTTGATTAAGTCATAAATATAAGCGGTATCTTGCAAAATGTACCCCCTAGTAAAGTGATCTCAATTTTCGTCCTATTTCAGCCAAAATCTAATCAGATATAAGTCATGCAGGCCCTTAGGTTTTTTATCTGGGAGGTGAAAAAACCTTGAGCACGCCGTCCTTCGGATGGGACGTTAAGCTATGATCCTGAGCCTGTGCGATCTCAGGTACTCGTTAAAGACCCCTACCCTAAGTGAATAAACTAGGTAGGCAAAAATAGACCAGAGTGACGAAAAAGTGCTCTGGTAGTAGGCGATATGACCTTGTAGTTAAAGCCCGGGCATGAGTCGCAATAACTAAATAAGTAACAACAGAGGTGGGGCTCAACTCTAATAACTGATGTAATGTATGTATCGACAAGAAATTTAGTATGATTTAGAGATACCTCTGAAAGTCGATTATTAAAATGATCGATTGGGAGTGCGACAGATTAGTTGATTAATTCGAGTCACAATAACTAACTAACCTATGTAACAGAATACAAATTTTAACATAAAACAAAATATGGTTTCACAATATTATTATGGTTAAAATTGTACATCCACTCTTTTTATATACAATTTTAACCATATTAATATTGTTATGCCATATTTTGTTTTATCTTAAAATTTATCATTCTCTTATGATATAGATTTTGTATATTTAAATTTAGTTTTTTTGTTGTTTTATTTTTACTTAGTTTAAGCTCATATATAAGCATTATACTATGTATACATAGGCAATAATATAATTTGTTTTAAATTGTACGTATATTTTTTTAACTAGTTATTTTATCGACCACAAGCCTGATGTCTCCTTTCATAGTAATATCATTGGTCAACCTTGATAAATAAAAGGGAACAAAATGGATGTGAAATATACATTCCAAATAATTTCATGGAACCAGTAAACCTGTTGCTGAAATCTCGTGAAGATCAAATAGTCTACGAGTAGCGAGTTTGGATTACGTTAGAAACTAGGAATAAGAGGCACATATAAGTCTCCAGTTGTCATATGATCTCCAAAACACATGAGGGCTTTATAGACTGAATGCACGCAAACCTCAAATAAATATCAGATATTTGAGTGAGAAGAAAACTTGTAAGACGCAGCACATATTGATTTTCAGTCATGATTAGTTGAAGAAGAGAAAGGTTTAGAGAGAAAAGGAAACTTACTTCATTAAAATTATTTATAGGGTGGGACAGGGTAGGCAGCTTGCCTAACGCAGCTAAAACTGCAAGTTATTTAAATTTTTAAAAGAAGTATTTTTCAATTTCAAAAAATAATTATTCTTCAAAATTGGTTCAATGTTTTTGAAAATGCATAAATTTGTTTTGCTCATACCAATCACAAATTTTGATACATTTTTAGTAGGTGAGAGCTATTTGCTGGGTTTGCTTAAATCGGCAGAAAAGTACCTGACCCAGCCATGTTTCGAGCTGTGTTTACAGGTGCTTCATCGACTACATTTTTCACTCCCTCAGCTGTACTAAGTTTAGAAAAGTTATGTAATTTGTCAGAAATTCGATGTTGATTTTTCACAAGAATCTCATGTTTTTCGACACACGAATACCAAAAATGGAGGAAAAAATTATGTCTTTAATGAATGTATCGACATGAAGTTTTATATTTAGATTCAAAACCCAATAAGGACGGCACCTATTAATTTTTCTCAAAATCGGCGAGGGGAAGGAGGGAACCACAAGAGAAGGCGCAACTGAAAAACCCTAATAACTGCCAATTGAATGAATGTACTGTGATGTATAAAAATAATACACACACTAAAATGATTAAATTATAAACATTAAAAAATTAATTATACTTATTTTTATATAAAAAGCAATTTTATTTTTAAACAATTGAGTAAATAAACAAAACACGGCCATCAGCTGTTTTTAGTGTGTGAAGAGACGGGTCGAGGTCTGGGTAGAATGGCGACGGTCTGAGTAAAAATGTGGAGATTGGTGTTTAGGCTTAAAATGTAATGAACTAAATAGAAGTGAATTGACGGTGAAATTGATCCGCAAAGAAGGTACTGTTGTTTGTTCATATGTACAGGATATATGCTCAGAAATATATAACTTAAATTTTTTTAAAAATGACCAAAATAAAAAAATAAAACAAAAAAAAATATTGAAATAATAGTTTTAAGAATTTAGTTTTTAAGAGTTTTTCTTTTGATTTTTGTTTGTTTTCAATGTTTAGTTTTATAATTTTATAATGTAGATGATTTAAAAAATAAACCCAAACTATTTGTTCTAGTAAATTCTATTCTATTCATTTTCCCTGTTGGCCCTGTAAAGATAATTTAGAAAACCTTTAGATTAGATTTAATATTACCTATTGAAAATTATTAAAAATGGCATCTCTTTAGAAATCCAAATAAAAAGTTGGTTAATTAATTTTTTTTTTTTAAATACTTGCACTTTCTTAAAAATTGCACGTCTTGAACTTTTGATATTTCTAGGGCCTTTTTCGAAAACTACTGTAGAAATCAAAATTTATAAATGACCAGTTATAAAATGTCTACAGGAAATGTGGTAAAGTATTATTATTTCATTATTATCGATTCAATTATTAACTATTATTTATATTTTTATTTTTTTATCAAATATTGAAAATTAAAACATATTCCTTTTTTATTTACCACAGTATCGACACAAAATTTAGTATAAGGGTTCAGAAAGCCATCTATATGTCAACTATTGATTATTAGCCCAAACGATATATTGGTTTTGAAAGAAGAGCGAAAACGTAATTGATTAATTCGTACTGCTGAAGTACATTGCCGGTAAATGGTCCTACTTTCTGTTTTACAATAACCTCTGTATTTCTTAAATAAATAAATAAATGTATTCTCAAATTCAAGAAAAGCCTAAGAAATGCGGTAGGTTATATGTAGCGGCGAGGAACTTATCAAAGCAAACTTTCGCCTTTCGCGTCAAAAAGAGAATTTAGTCTAATTGATCCGATGAGTTGGGGGACGTGGGAACGCATGTATACGTTGGTGTGTTACGTGTTTAATTAACACTTCTGACAGGCTGTCTAAATAGGTTTTCATCAAGACCAGCTCGAGACAGAAACCAGTCTCTTCATTAACTGATTACGAAAAGTTTTCAATTTAACAGAACTTTTTAATAAGTCCGGTTGTACGAGGAAGTTGCCAGAAAACTGTGAACGATCAATGTTTCACTGAGTTAATTTTAATTTTAATCACAGTTTTTTTTATGTGATAAAAGATAAGAATTAAAATATTCCATAATTAATTATTGGTTTTTTTTTTAAAGAAAAGAATCGCAGAAGTGTTGATTTTTCTTATGAAAACAGCTAAAATCTACAAGTTTTCATAATAAACAGCTGTTAGAACATTAGTTATTAAATTAGTGAATATAATATGAGTAGGTGATTTCCAAAACCAGCCATCGGACCATTTTTTTGATTTTCTGTTCTCTGTGGTTCTGGATTCTCTGGAGTACCAGCTACACAGTAGTTATATACTTTAGCTGGTTTTGGCACTCAACACAAAATTTAGCTAGTTTTGAAACTCAATTCAATTTCAATATGGCCGACGAATCAGAATCAAAACCAGCCATTTCTCATGTTGAGTGCCAAAAGTAGCTATTAGAAAACTTAAATAAAAAATAGCAAATTTTCTATCCACAATATATTTGGCAACGTTTGCAAGATGAGAGATAAAGTTATTACCCATAGATGAAAAAAAAATCGGAACTTCAACTTAAAACGGTTAATTTTTATCAGTTTTTGGTGATTATCCCAAAAGTTGTTTACGGACAAATGGCTGGTTTTGGAAATCACCTACTCATATGTATATTACTAAAATGGTTACTAAAAAATCTGTATGTATAATTGTAACAAATAAGTAATATAGAAACTAAATAAAAGATATAAATAATTAAAATAGTAAATATGGACATGCTCTTTAATAGCAAGCAACTAGGATTCAAAAACAATTCAAAATTATATAAAACAAAATATGACTTTCGATAAGGAAAAATAGTAAAATTGTAGTAACCATAACTCGAAAATAAAAACTGAACAAAAAATATATATCTATATAGGTTAGGTTAGGTTTTATGACTCATGCCCGGGCTTTAACAACGAGGTCATATCGCCTACTACCAAAGCGCTCTTTCGTCACTCTGGTGGACATGAGCCCGACTCTACTCTGGGAGTCCTATGATTATTTAACTTATTCATTAGAATACATTTTTTAACCAAATATAATCTCGTTTCACCAAATTGTTGCGCATTATTTTTACCTCTTGTGCAATGATTCAATAGGCAAATTTCAATCTTTTCTTGACCATGTTCATCTAATGAAGCCTACATAATTCATTAGGAGGTTAATCAATATTACTTAGAAACTGCAACAATATTCATTTGATGGCTCACACTTTTGTGCAGACCTTAAATGGCAACTTACACACAATCTCATCAAAAATGTCTCAATAAATCAAATCGAACCACTTATAATAGTTAGTTATTATTATAATAATTTTTTTTTTGTTTTTCGTTCACACCTTTTCATGTTAACAGTCAATAACTCAATCAAAATGCTAATATCCATATGGAACAGTTATTTCAGGCGGCAGCGTAGGTCGAGCTCTAGATGAACCGATACAAATCAAATTATTGATACCAAATAAGATATTATCTTATCAGTAAACAATATCTTTATATTTCCAATTGTTAATTTTATTTTTAAATAAGTACGTATGTCTCATGTAATTGTTTTCCAACACCTTTAATGTCATTCTATGAATATAATGCATTTAAATTATGTTTTAAACTTGAACCATTTAAAGGATGGCCTTGTTCACACCTGTTACAGACAACAGATCACGATTAGTGATTTATCTGAATTAGAAGTTACATTTACATAAATATAATACAAAGGCAAGATCTGTTCGCATTAGACCACAACAAGGAAATATATAATGTTTTTTTTATTTCTCAGCTGTATGAAGTATAGGGGAAGTTCTGTAATCGGTCAGAAATTCTCTGTTGAGCTTTCACTGAAGTTTCATGTTTACCGACCCTCTCATTCCAAAGATGAAAAAATAACTGTAACACGAAATTTCTTATTACTTTTCAGATTGTGAAAATAGATTCTGAAGTTATAAGGAATAACTTTACATAGATTAGTAATTTTAAGCAGATTAGTAACTTTACACAGGTTAGTAACTCAAAGTACCCATCGTTATTCGTTGACATAAAGTTTCCATCTTTTACTTCTTTAGCACCAAAAGAAGATGTTATAACTTCTCTAATACTTTTCATAAAGTCAGATAAAAAATGAAAACCTAAAATCAAACTATTAAGTTATAGTAGAACAACTTTTCCCGCAGCACAACATATGTAAGTCCTTAAATTGATTTCAATTCTATATCAAAGCCACTTAGTTAACGAAAAGTAACATTAGAATATATTTATAGATAGTTGAATTGACATTCATGCCTAAAGAAGTTGAAAACACAACAATAAACAGGGACAAACGCTCGTTAATAGGTTTTCCATATAGCGACTTCGGAACCATAAAAAGAGAACTATTGAGAGATTCGATTAGGCCTATCGATACTACGTTAACTACTCCCCACAACCGGCTCTTTTATATAGACCGTTTACGGTTAGGGTTTATGACTCATGCCTGGGCTTTAACTACGAGGTCATCTCGCCTACTACCAGAGCGCTCTTTCGTCAGTCTGGTGGACATGAGCCTGATTCTATTCTGGAAGTCCTAAATTTTGTCTACCCTAAATTTTTATTCACCTAGGGCAGGAGTCTTTAACGAGTACCTGACATCGTACAGGCTCGGGACCATCGCTTAACGTCCCATCCGAAGGACGGCGTGCTGATTTGACGAAGAAATAGTTAATATAAAGAACGCATGTATTATAGCTATTGATGATGGGAGTGCTTCCCAAAATGTTCGTAATTGCTATTTTATGAGAAAGCAAAAAATAAATGGGAGAAATGATGCCGTGATAATATATTACACAGACATTTCGTATGTGTACCCAGAATCCTGTAGACCAATCCTGTACCTAGAGATTTTTGTCAAATGAGCCAAAGGGAAGGGGGGATTGGGGGTGACAGAAAATATAATGGGAAAATATTTTATTTCGGGGGGATATACATATATTGTGTATTATATTATATATATATACAAAATTAATTCAAGTCTTCCAACTTTTGTTTGTGCAAGCTTTTTTAAAACTGCATCAGGGTCTAGATGAATGTTTCAATAAATTATTGAATTCAAGTAAAATAGTTTTATTATTTACAAAAAGGACAATTTTTGTTTAAATTTCGGGTGGATTGATCCCCCATATCCCCCCCTCTAGGTAAGTCGCTTGTATAAGGCAAGTACTCCTCCTTGAATACTCTTTTTGCGGAGATCCATTTTCGAATTCCTGGGTGTCCTGGGAGTTGGAAGTCGAAGGAATGACAAATGTTGGACAACTTGGAGGCCCCAGAAGACTCTTTCTGTTATCGATTGACCGACCCACCATAGGAAGAGGGAAGACTTCTCCCTTGCTCCAGAACAATAAATCTGAAATATTGTTTTGATTCGGATCAGATAGAAGACAAGTAATATGGGACCGTGAAATTTATCTTCCTTCTTCACCCCCCAGGACAATAGTTGCCAGGACGTAGAGAAGGGAATAATTTGCTTATGCGGCCGAGTTTGTGATAAGTCCCCCGATATAGGAGCCCTCTGTAGGTCGATTTCTATGGAAATAGTACCAATTGCCTGATAACAGATTTATTTGCAGGCTATATAGAAGTCACCCCATCTGCTATTTAGTTGAAATATTATATGGCGAAAATCTAATGGTGAAATTCTCTGGTATACCAAGCAAAAATAACGTTTATGAAAAGTACATAGTCTTCGGTTAGACACGGTGATGTACCACTGATGATGATGCTGTTGAGTTGAAAATAAAATAGTCAGAAAGACCACATCTTTTATTTCAATTAGATCTCACCCCAAATATCTCAATATTATGTATGAAAAGTACGTGCCGGGAATATAGTTGACTTGCATAAGAGCTTTTGAATCCTCACACATGTCGATACATTCATTACAATGGCAATTGTTAGGGTTTTTGAATCGATCTCCTCTCCTTTGATCACCCTTTCTCTTCAGCCGATTTCGGGGAACATTATTAATTGCCGTTGTTATGGGTGCCGTCCTTATGAAATTTTGAATTTAAATATAAAATTTCATGACACTAAATTCATTACGACGGCAGTTATTGGAGTTTTAAGTTCCTCCTCTAATCCACCCTATCCTTTGGCCGACTTGGATGAAAATCAATAGTTTTGATTTTTTTCGGCATTTTTTCCAGAGGTTCATAGTGACCAGAAGAAGGGACGGTGAAAGTAGTGTACCGAAATATTGTCAAAAAGAAGAAAAAATGTAGGTGGAAAAAATTACAGAAAAAATCAACATTTCAACATCGCAGAGAAGTTTAAGAAACACATATCAATAGTTGTCGTTCCCCAGTTGTCGGGGTTCTGTACATTCATTCTATCTGGGAGTTGTGATCCCAGACACGCGGACGGACAGACATTTTCTTTTTTAATTTTTGGAATCAGGAGAAATTCTGGAGTAAACTCTACTTAAAATTTCTGACCGATTTCATAACTTCCCGTAGACTTCTGATTTTTTTATGCAACAGGACTTTGGGCGTGAGAGTTGTCAGATTTTTCTGCGTTTCTGCTCTCCCTCTAAAATTTAATTCACGCTCCTCAATTTCTCATTCCTCTCAATGCCCTTATTAGATTTCACGCGGATTAATAAATAAAAAATAAGTTATTTTTTTCATTACTATGATGCAGTTGCGGCTCGCAGTATGAGAGAGGGTCGAGTGTAACTGAGCTTTTTAATTTACGCTTTCTATGTGCTTATTTTCTTCCCTATTACGGAAAGATAACCAACAGGTTTTGCCATTTCTTTAATTCAAAACATTTTCTACGTCAGTAGACATCTCTACAGAATGTTGAGTCAACGGAAAAGGTTGAGTCAAAGTGCTCTATGTAGAAAAGTCTGATTTCCATCTTCAGTCTGTTGTATGTCCGTCTGTCTGAAGATAGCCAGAATATCTGCCATTTTTTTCTTACTCACCTCATTCCTCCGATCAGCTCACGGAGGTATAAACAGGGTATGAGGGGAGAACTGAGGAAAGACTGCTTGTCAGACAGCCTGCTGAATATAGCACTATTAACCCTGGAACCACAACGTGACATAGTTATTGGCAATTTAACAATATTTAGTCATATTTTTTTAATTTTCTATTTAATCCGCTATTTTTGCCATTTTTGATGACTAACAGTCATAATCTAACTATGTATAATGAAAAATAAAAAATTAAATGTAAGTTGGGTGATTAAGGAATAAATCATCATAATACTATAAACTAAGGTATATGTTAATATATGTATTTGTTCCTTGAGTAGCAACATTATATAAAAAGTTTTTTCATTCATTATATTTTCCTAATAATGCTAGAATCAAAAAAACATAAAGTAATTGATATGAAAAAATGAATTAAAAAAAATATAGCATATTGAAAACGTGGATAGATAGATAAGTGAACTGAAAAAAAAAATTTATTCATTTGAACAATTTACACACATACTTTGTCTGTGTTCAGCACATAAACTCTTAAAACACTTTGTACATTGTGATACACCTTTCCTGTCCTTGCTTCGATCACAATCACTGCACCTTCCGGGACGTTTACCCGTTGGAGTTGGGAATGGTTGAGGTGGCGGGCTCCCTGGAACCTCCCTTATTAGTCTTCTTAGATCCTTTAGAGGTTGTGGATTGTCTAATCTTCTTTTCAGGTGGGCTTCAACCAAACCTTCTCCCAGTTCTTTCAAAAAGTTTGTTCTCGATAATTTTATCCCATTGTGCCGAAAAATGACGTAGGAATTTATGCCAATTGCATCCTAACAACCCATAAAAATACCTCATACACCACAACGTGACCCAAAGGCACTGTAAATGTTTCCTAAGAGAGGGCTGAAAGCAGACTGACACTCTGTTGTGATCATCTTGTCAGGACAGGAAGGTACAAGCTCGGACATGTCTAACTGCACGAGTGTAATGGAAGTAAACAATATTTTCAGAACTCCAGGGTCAGGGGTGACCCCACGTTGTGATTCCAGGGTTAATATTGTTCCAATCCATTGCTCCTATTGTGAGACTTGGTCTCTTCCAAATAGTGCCAACTACAAATAGTGCCAGTACGTGCCAGTGATCGGAGGAGTCTCCGCAGCACCTTTTCTTTATTAAAGATAAGCTAATTCAATGCAGGTATATACTCGTCGCTGAGAGAAAGACCTGAACCTATATTAGTCTGCAGGGTCCATACCTACAGTTTTCTTCCCTGGCTTTGATCGATCGTTCTCTCAACTCGAGTTTGGGAATGTGCGAAGTGTGTGGTTTTAAGTCGTGAGTCAAATTAATGAGGTTTTGTGGGGAGCACCAATTGGTGAAGATATATTGCCGAAATGAACTTTAAAAACAACGGAAGATTGAAGAGTACGCGTTTGTCCATGTCGACACAGGCAGCGTTGAAAAAATTATCTAATAATCGTATTCATTTATATTAAAGAAAGTCTCATTTTCAAATGTTATACAAATCTCTTTATAAACAAATTTCGTTTAAAAGATCCCTTTCCATACCACTTTTGGGAATATTAATTGGTCTCAAAACATTCGTCATCAACCACGTATATATACACACTATTTTTTTTATTATATATATATTTCGTAATCCAACAAAATTCCCGGTAGAAGGAAGTGGTCTAGAAACTTCATTGTTTTTGTGGTGCTTCTATTACTAAACGGTGGTTTTTGGCTCTTGCACCCCTCGCTTGCACTGGGACTTTGCACTGAGACGGCTTGAAATGTCATCGGTATTTCTACTCTCAGTTGAGCAGACAAAAAATAAATAAACATTGCGCCTTCTTCTTGGTGTGTATATATCAAGGTTATTTAGCTCTCTTTTGCTCCGGTAACCTTAACTTCATAACTAAATTAAAAGAAGCTAAAATATTTAATAGGATTTCCTGGAAATTAGAATAGGCTTTCCTTAGAAATTGGGAAGAACGAAATTGTCTAGAAACTGGAGATTACTCCTTACGTTGCGCTGAAAGAATCCTATTATTATATAGATCGCTCTAAAATGCTATAAATATTTTTCGACATGAAATCTGTAGAATAAATTCTATAATGTTCGAAACATAAAATTATGTCGGACTATGAAAACTCCACCAAATTTTTGCACTTAATTAAAAAAATATGCATACAATGCACATGTCAGAGGAAAAAAATATTTCTTGAAAACATTATTGGATAACATAAATTTTGTGTACCTATTCCGAAATTTACGAAATAGTAAAAGCAATTTCAAAAAAATGTAGTGATAAAGGAGATTGGACTCAAAAAAAGGTAAGCATGACCCACAGCACGATGTCTCATAACTATTACATAAAACAGCGCTCCTCTATGACCCTTCAGAGAACTGTAAACTTACTTTTAAGTAAAAAATTGTCGGTCAATCACCAACAATGTTCTTCCCCAGGTCGAATTACTGTATTAAATCTACATTTTCCCTAAAAGTAGTTACTTCTGAATGCTCACACTAAATTTCGTGACGATACATTCATTGCATCGGTAGATATCGTGCTCATAGACACGCACATAGATAGGCAGATTTTTTTTTTTTTTTTTTTTTTTTTTCATTTTTGGATTCCGAGCATCGGAAAACATGAAATTCGGCTGAAAACAACATCGAATTACTGACCGATTACATAACTTCTACTATATTTCGTATAGTTGTGAAAGTCATATAAGATTCTGCTGAGGAAGTTCATTGGAGTGTATCAATTTAAAAAAAAATTCTTTGACTCTGTAAGTCGAGCGTCGTCATTTAACTAACTGTTTCCTAGACTAACAGCCCTGCTGATGAATTGAGAGACACTAACGAAACACAGGGAACAGTGCAGATGAATCAGCAAATCTGTTCTAGAGTGAAGGATGTTCCAAGAACAGAAGGAAACTATCTTTCCAGTCTAATTTCATAATAGGCTATTTGAAAGATGAAAAGGACAGAATACATTTGTCTGGGAAGATGTATGCTGGCTGGGAGGAGAGCCGGAGGGTATGAACACATTCCATGGAACTCAAGGCATCCCTCACTAAATGAGACATCATCAGGACGAAGGCCATGGAGTAATTAACAACATCAGTCGTCAACAAGAATGTGGATTATATTGAAAAAAAAACAAAAAAAAAAAAAAAACAGTCGTCGGTGAATCCCCAGAACGAATTAATTCATTAAGTTTTCGAGTTAAGCCCCATCTTTTGATCCCCCCCCCGTCACTTTGTCCGATTTTGAGGAAAATCAATTGTTGTCGTCTTAGTGGAGGTTCTGAATAAACAAAATAAATCTCTTGTCGATTCATCCATAGGGGTTTTTGAGTTTATCAGAGCTTTTGTTTTAAGCCCTCCCTCTGATCACCCCTTAACAATCTGAAAATAAATACGTTCTTAAGGGATTCTGGATACATAATATATTGTATACAATTTCGCGTCGAAAAATTCATTATATCGGGAGTTATCATATTCACAGACTTATTATTATTATTATTTTTTCTCTACCGACAATTTTCAGGACTCAAAAATCAATATAATATATTTATAGGATATTTTATATCCTAGGATATATTATATCCTAGAGGTGAGGGTGCCGGAAGCTCAATGGTATGCGTGCTTGCTTACTGAGCTCAAGTTCGCGGGTTCGTGACCTCGCTGAGGCCCTTAGTTTATTTTATCTGGGAGGTAAAATATACTTGAGCACGCCGTCCTTTGGATGGGACGATAAGCCTGTATGATGTCGGATACTCTCCGCTCTGGTTGTAGCCGATATGACCTTGAAGTTGAAGCCCGGGCATGAGTCATAATAACTAACTATCCTTGTCGTTTCTGGACGATGTGGATTAGGGACTGGATTATGCAGTTATATAATGATTATTCACCTTTATTCTTCAGCTGTTCATTATTCGGCTCATTATTAGGCAACCAGGTGAGGTCAATCGTTAAAGACGCACCCATTTTATGTTTCTTCTCCAGCTAAACGAAGTATAGGGGAAGTTATTTAATCGGTCAAAAATTCGATACTGAGTTTTCAACGGAATTTCATGTTTTCCGATCTCTTCAAACATGAAAAAAGAAATGTCTGGATAATGCTCCATAGAATGAATGTATCGACACGAAATTTTATAAGTGTATAATCCAGAATCCTCTAACGACGGCACCTATTGTTTTTCAGCGGAATTAACCAAAGGTAATAAGAGGAGGATTAGGGAAGAGGCGTAACTCAAAAAATCTAATAACTGTCAATACAAAGAATGTATCGAAATTTTATCTGTGACCAAAACCCCATAAGAACAACATCTATCGATTTTGAGACAAATCGGTCAAAGGGGAGGTGGGGAATCCTAATGAATTTATCAATACAAAATATAGTATGAGGATTTAGAAGCTCCTATGTAAGTTAACTGTTGAATATTAGCGCAAACGTTTTTAAAAACGCGAAAAGATTTATTCCTTCTGGGGAAGTACATTGTCGGTGATTCACCTTCAGGCGCGATTTTAAGCGATCGTCAAGAGCATGTGCAAAGTCATTATTCTCTCTCAGTCTATGTGAATAAACATAGGTAGGCAACATTTAGGGCTCCTACTGTAAAGTTGGGCTCATGTTGAACAGAGTGACAAAAGAGTGTTCTGGTAGTAGGCGATATGACCACAAGCCCAAGCATAAGCCACAATAACTAAATACCTATTGGTATAGATAGAGTAAACATACTTAAAGGACCCTTACCAGAGAATTCTAGAGGAAAATTTACAAGTGTGGCAACCAACTCCCTGAGTATACTAACTCAAACAAGTTAGCCAGACCCCTAATTGACTTAGAAATAGAATATCACCAGGGGAATAGAGCGCTAGATTCTCTTAGTTTCCAAAGTCTGGGCTGTAAACAATGACAAATAGTTTCAATTTGGTGCTCGAGAGAAGCTGAGAGGGTGTAAAACCATTATAGAGCTCCCGGGCGGAAAGGATAGGATTTATTTATCTGAGAAAGTGAGATCGAGAAATGGAACATTTGGGTTGCTCAAAAAACATGAATCTTCCAAAATGTTACCTCTCACCTTTGTATATTCAATATTTCATATTGCAAATTAATAAGACAGTGAAATTTAAACTCAGATGAACAATATTTAGAGAGATCACAAATTTCATCAGATGCCAACTACTTGACTTCAAATTATTATAAATAAACTAAATAATTAACTTTCAATATGGTAATTTGAGGCAATTGAAAATGACAAGAAGTCGAAACGTCTAATGAAATCAAGAATTATTGTTTTAAATAAATATACCTCAATTGCCTCAAATTACCGTATTGAAAGATTATAAAAAGTAAGGTATAATACATTCAAATTGATAAATAATTAACAATAAAATAAATAAATTAAAAATAATCAAAAAATCAAACATCAAAACGCCCAGAGAAGTAGAAAGTGAAATGTTTATAATAGCTAGTGGGGTCTGAAGTTAACAAAACACAAAATCCGAGAAAAGGACCTTCGGAACAATTCAACACAAGCTAAACCTTGCATTAGTTCAAACATTATAAAGAATGTATAAAATACGTGGTCGGGCTGTTTTTATGCTTAATATAAGTTGGGTCAAACGACCACGATTTTTTTTACATTTTCCTCATAATTGTTGAACAATTTTTAGACTTATAAATCTTCATACAGAATTGTGTGTCAATACATTCATTATATCAGCATTTTTTTTGTGTAGCATATTTCGCTGAAAATTAAACATATCATTAAGAGTTTTTGAATTCAAATATCAAATTTCATACATTTAAAGATACATTCATTATATTCGAAGTTATTAGAGTTGTCATGTTAAGCCCTCCTAATCTCTTCATCCATTTTGCCAATTTAATAGAAAATCAATAGGTGTTATTCTTATAGGATACTGGATGCACGTATAAAATTTCGTGTCATATTCTTCATTCTATTGGAAGTTATCGGCTTCACAGACACATATTTTAATTTTCATTAGAATCAGGGGGTCGAAAAAAATAAAATTTCGGAGAAAACATCAAATTTCCATAGCTAAGGAATTAATAACAAAAAAATATCAATAAATCGGGTTTAAATCACTCTTAGAAGGTCCGAATACAGTTTTTGCGTTTTGTGTTGATATATTGGAAATACTAATAAATATGATAATTTTATAATATTTTGGTTTCTTGTTATTGTCTCGTTTTCAAATATATTCACAGTTGGTTTATACCGTTAGAATAGGGATTTCCACCCCCTAGGGAAAAGGACCCCTCCTACCCCAGGTACTCTTAAGTTAATATAAATATGTCTGCCTAGCTCATATCTCCATTACTGTTCAACCTTCTGCAGAGGATGGCGTAAGTCGAAACCGGTACACATTTATGTATATTTTTGTGGAATTAGACAATATAAGTGTTCAATAAAAAAGTGCTTTATTTATCATATTTTTACTCTTAGAACGGATCAGAGATTATGTTAGTTCTGTTAATTCATTAAACAATGTCTTTCAGACTTTGGGTTCTAGGGCCTGTATGAAGGAATAGATATATTCTTGAGGCACACTCTATGTATTCCTGAGCCTCAGGAAGCGAAGCGGTAGGCTGGGAGCCGCTCTCAGGGGTATCATCAGGAGAGATTTACGACAGCTGTATATTGTTAAGGAGTTCTGTTAGACTTTCCTCTCAGAAACCAATCAGAGAGAAAACTACTCTCAACCTTTAATATATTTTCTTCAGGAGTGAGGTCCAGGATTACAAAAATGAAGAGTTAATTCAGTTCCACATACTCTGCAATAATATAAGATCAAATTAGAGATGTTTTCGCCAGAGATCTTGTGCAAGTTCATTGTGAATACTAATGAATAAAAAACTTAAAAACAAGTAAAAAAATCCCACTTTATTTATATGAACACAATATATTTCACTCGTTAGAGCATTCTCAAGTGTACAGACTAATGACTGGGGGGGGGGGGGCGTGGAGGGGTAGGAGGGGAAGAGTGAGGGAGGGTGACAGAACAGGAGGGGGGGGGGGGGGGGGGGGGGGGGGGGTTAACATACTATACCAAAATTAAGTCAGAAAAAATAAAAAATAATAAATCTCAATATTAACCTAATTAAACATATCACAATATAAACCTATTAAATATGAACCGAGCATAATAAAAGTTAGCCAAGTCTACCTTGGCAGTTTCAAATTGAGGAGGGGGGAATGATTTAAGTCAGTTTGTTCGTTGAGTAGTTTGTAATGTGTGTCTTTGTTGTATTTGTTGATTTCCATGGATTTGTTGATTTCCCAATATACTACACTTGGCTTCTAAAGGAAGGGAGTTATCTCTGTTAGAAGCCATGGAAATCAACAAATACAACAAAGACACACATTACAAACTACTCAACGAACAAACTGACTTAAATCATTCCCCCCTCCTCAATTTAAAACTGCCAAGATAGACTTGGCTAACTATTATTATGCTCAGTTCATATTTAATAGGTTTATATTGTGATATGTTTAATTAGATTAATATTGAGATTTATTATTTTTAATTTTTTCTGACTTAATTTTGGTATAGTATGTTAACCCCCCCCTCTTGTTCTGTCACCCTCCCTCACTCTTCCCCTCCTACCCCTCCACGCTCTCCCCCCCCCCCCCCCCCCCCAGTCATTAGTCTGTATCTGTCTGTACACTTGAGAATGCTCTAACGAGTGAAATATATTGTGTTCATATAAATAAAGTGGGATTTTTTGACTTGTTTTTAAGTTTTTTATTCATTAGAATATAAGATCAATATTAGGGGGGATTATTTGCAATAAGTATCAGCAAATACGTGTTTGTTAGCATTCTGATGTATGAATAATTGAAATATAAAAATTTGTTTATGAACTATTGAATAACATCTTCAGATTTGTACTTAGATACTGATGTGTTCCCGAGTTGTTCTCTACTAAGATAGCTAGGTTGTGTAACCCAAAAAATAAATAGAATTATAAAGTTGGGAAAATATATATTATATAAATTCAAAATGTCCTTATATAACACAAAAGTGAAAAATTTAAAAAAAGGAATTATTTGATAAGTTTATTTCCTTCAATTACTGGACAGAACTTCAACTAAATCTGAACAATAGGGAACATGGTACGATTTTCATGTTTTCCGACCATCTGATTCCAAAAATGAAAACAAGTCGTCAGTGAATCACCTGTAATGTCGTCAGAACGAATTATAATATGTAATATAAATTAAGTTGTCGCTCTCCCTCTAAACGAATCAACTGTATGCTACTCGTAGGTCCTTATAGGGTTTTGCAATTAACTTAAATTTTATGCAAGAGTTTTTGAGTTAAGTCTCCCCAATTCCCTCCTTTCATTGGTCCGATTTCGATAAAAATGAATAGGTTTCGTCCTTATGGGGTTCTGGATGCCCAAATAAAATTTCGCCCCGATAATTCATTCTATCGTATTCACAGACACACTGACAGACAATTTTTTTTTTAATGGCGTCAGAAAATATGAAATTTTGTTAAAAACTCAAAATCGAATTTCAGATCGATTACATAACTTCGTGTAGCTGGATAAGTGAAAATGTCCAAAACTTCATGACGAAAGTCTACAAAAACTTCAATAATTGCTAAAGTAAAATACATGATTTTATAATCCAAAAAAACCATAAGGATGACGTCACACAATTTTCAGTCAAAAAATCGGCTTAAGGAGAGGGGATTATACCCTAAAACCCTACTCCCATGAACCCAACCGCAAATTTAATGATACGCATTCTCATGAGTAAATTGATTTATAAACAAGAAATTTAGTATGAGGAATCAGAAATCCTGGACTAAGACGATTGATTTTATACAAAATCGATAAATTCGTTTCAGAGGGAGAGCAAACACTTAATTCATTGATTCACCCTGGGGAAGTACATTGCCGTTGATTAACTGACAACTTTTAATTTTTTATTTATTTGTTGATACATTTAATTTATGATAACGATGATTGCATTACAAAGATGTTGAGACTCAGATAGAGAAGATAATGATTGGCCATTAGGGTCTCATGTAAATAAACACTGTATACTGTAAATAATTACATACACCCCCTCCAGTCACGTGACCTCTCCTATACATATGTATAGTGAGCGTACACAAAGTTGGAGGGGGGGCTCCCTTGCGCTCCCTTGGTTCCCACATAAATAAACACTAGGAGGGCCAGCCTTCTAATCTCTATTAAAAATCAACTGGCAACAGATTTTCTTGCCCACAATAGAAACATTAGCCACCCTGATTTTACAGTCCATTCTGAGGGACCGTGTCTAAAACCCAACCTAATACACCCAAATTACTCATTTGACTTCTTTCCCACCAACTCAAGTTATGTAATACCGAAATTCGATGTTGAATTTTCACCGGAATTTCATGTTTTCGACCACATTCTATGCATTACTTTGAACTACGTCCTATTTATTTAACATTATTAGGAGAGCTATAACTTAGGGTGCTGGACCTGTCTTAAAATCTCAAGCCATTTTGATGATTTTCTTAAGGACTAATTGTTTAGACTAAAAGCTTTCGAGTTAATCAACAAACGTCTAAAAAAAACATGGTTCTACATTACAGTACAATCCTTTTATAACGATTTCAGATATAACGATTGTCCGGATATAACGATGTAAAACCCGTATCTAGTTTACATACATACATAATTGGGTAAAACGGTATGAGTTTTGAAAGGATGAAAAATACGAACATTATAAAAAAGGGTTTTAAACACGGTTCTTGTTTACTCTTTCTGAGCACAATGACTCATTCCATTTCCCCCTTGTAGAATTTTCTTGGAACTCCTTTCTTCCCTTCTAGTGCGTATATTCCTATTTTCAGAATAGTCTTTCCTTTGCCTCGGTAGGGATCGTGACTTCGGAACTTCATAAGCATGTAAGCAAACATTTATACTTAAAAAAACCAAGCAAACTAAAATAATTGATTTTTTTGTGGAAAATTAATACATATGTACTGGATGTGTATACATAATGTATATAGTTACAAATGAATGTACGTAAATTTTATGTAGGTAAATTTTGAAAAGTAAATAAAAATATGTAAACTTTCTCATTATGAACATTGTAAAACACCTTTTTTTTCATTAACAAGCCCATGCATTTGTATGTAGGTCTACTAACAGTTTGGTTCCGGATATAACGATTTCCGGATATAACGATGTATTTTTCTTGGTCCCTTAAATATCGTTATAACCGATAGGACTAACCGTTTTTGCGTAAATCAAGTGAACGTCTAAAAAAATGGACACTTGGAAGTCATTTTAACGATTTTTGCCATGTATTTCGTAGCCGAGCAGTCTTAAAAAATCATTTCATATAAAATGTACCTTTTAGTAGCTCTGACTTTTCATTCTTATGCACACACCTATAGACAGACATCATTGCGAAAATAACGTGAAATTCTGCTAAATTACACCACATTAGCTATTGGAAATTTAATAAGGAACGTTTTTGGAGAACCAATTTTTCAAACGGTTTTCGCTTAAATCAATCAAATGGGTTTCAAAACGACATTCGTTTTTGGCATATTCCTCGCAAACCGGACAACCTGCAAAAAATCGTATTTCATAAAAAATGTGCCTTTCAGTTAGCTCCAAAATGTTTATTTTAATACATTTGTGATTAGGTCATAAATATGAGCATCTTAGGCCATGAAGTAAAGTGGTCTTAAACCTTCATTAACATCTTCATTTCGAATTTCAAGTTCATGAGTAGAATCAAAGGATCCTTGAAATGTGAAATTATGTTGAAAAATCTTATCTTTGATTTTTGCACGATTACAATACTTTCTTATGTAGGGATAAGTACAGAAAAACATACAGACAAGAAGCTGATCTCTTTGGAAAGTAGGCTAAAAAATAAGTATACTATCCTTCATAATATATTCACCCCGGACACGGCCCTGAATCCTGACTTCGTTCCTGGACAAAGCGCTAATGACATAACGTTGGGTTCCCATATCAACTGTTTACTCGGCATAGTGGGCGTGACACGATTAATAAACGAGCAGTTAGGGTACAATAGGAGCCGACGGATCGTTTAGGGGCACGTGGGACTCCAGTCTGCCCGCCCTTCCCCTAATTTTGCAAATCGGGCTTAGGATGACTATGGCGAATCTGGGTCCGTTTCCAATCAGAGGATGCAATTTGCTGAGCTGCTCTTTCCCAGACGAGAGCGAGAAGAATGGTCGCTCAGAAGGATTTTTTGAGTTTTTTTTCAACTCTGGTATTAGGCGATATGACCTTGTAGTTAAAGCCCGGGCATGAGTCATGATAACTAACTATATGAGGTGAATAATAATAAATGATTATTTAAAAAATATATAATAATAGAAGATGAAGAATATAAAATACCTAATATTTTTTTTTAAACCGGTGCGTCGACAAATTAGGTCTGATATTCGCTCATTGGGGGCACCTTCAGTGCGGCTATCTCTCCTAGATATTATTTATTATTATTCCTAATATTAATAAATAATACAGATACTAGGTGGGAAATACATGAGTCGCCTAAGAAAGAGTTTCGTAAACTCAACTCAATTATATATTTTTTAAGTTATAATTATTTTATATTTATGTTTATTTCAGGTCGATTACGTGCCCTCTCATCAGGTGACGATGATCGAAATATGTAGAAAAACCAAATATATATATGTTTCCCGGCTTCATTTTTCTCCCATTGGTCGCTACAACTTATCATATACACGCTTCTGGATATACTCCCATTATCAGTATCTTCAAATCATTAATTGGTCTTTACAGTAATCAATTTTCTGTCTTGAACACAAAAGGTCGACTTGTAAAATATGCATAAAGAATGAAAATGAAATAAAAAGAAATTATAAATGAATTAATTAACACATAATAATAATAGTGTAAATATCAAATAACTATAAAATTAATGATAATAAAAAATGTATTAAACAAAAGTAATTATGAAAGATCTTATAGAATATTGATGAAGGATCTGTAATATATTTGTATCTGCAGCATATTTTCAAGAAAATAAAAATGAAAGCAAAGTATGCTTTTATATACGAAATACGATTTTTATATGATGTTATTTTTTTTCATTTTTAAAAATGAGAAAAAAATAATTGATACTAATGGAGGGTTTTCTCTAACATTTTTAATTAATTAATTTTTTCTAATGTATTGTATCTATCGCTTATAAGAAGTGGGGAAGGGCAATAAATAAGTTTTATTTTCGTCATTTGTATAATGAGTGCCCAGGCTCAGTTAGGTACAATAACTTAAGTAGTTGTTCTTAAACCAACCAATCCAATATCATGCAAATCTTACAGAGTTTCCCATAATTGTGTATTTACAACGTGACAAATCGTTCAATGCTACCTAAACTCTGAAAAAATGAGCCTAGTATAACTTCAAACTCAAATCTACAACCTATTCACACATATTTAGTTATAATTCCTGTCATTTTTGTGTAAGAAAGTTGGTAAATCCAATATTTATTGCTTACTTTTCTTTTGATTCTACACAAAAAGAAAAAAATATAAAATATGAATATTAAGTTAACAACTAGTTATTTTCTATATCTACTTTCTATTCATAAAGCTTATGGCGAAATGACGTTGTTAACTGAAGTATTTTATGGAGGTTTTACCAGTCAAAGTGGCCCATACGTAAAGAGTATCAATAAAATAGTTTAAATACTACGTTGAACCTCTCTGAAACCCGACAGAAGATTACCTTGGAAAAGTGCTATATTGAATAATTATATATTCTATATCTATCAGTGGCGTAGCCAGGATTTTGAGCAGGGGGGGGGGGGGGCAAAGTTAGGCTACAGGGGTGGGGGTATAGACTCCCGGAGGGACAGCCCGCAGTTTCCGTGGTTAGCGTTGCAGACTTTTTGTTATTAATTTGGGAGGATCGGACCCCTAGAAACTCCCCCTGAGGTAACCACTGACTGTAATACTTAAGTTGACTTTACATGAGCAGCAAAAATGCAAAGCGCAGAAGCAGCAAACGGACGCTATGGTTTCTGTGCTTTTAGAACTAAATGACTTACAGCCAATAGCGTGCATCTGCTGCTGCTGCGCTTTGTATTTTTACTGCGCATGTAAAATCAGCTTTAAGAAATAAATTATAACATAAATGAAGATTTTGAGCGAGGAAATGAAATGATCGAATCCTTGTATATTTAAAAATTCTGGCACTTGCAACAGCTGATTGCTGATTTAGGAATCAGACGCACGGGAAATTTGAAGATCCTATTGGTAACTTGCAAGCAATCCATTTTTTATAAAAACTATTTTTTTAGTTTATTTAATTTGTATCTTGTTTTTTTGCTCTGACCAGGGGAGGGGGGCACGTGCCCCTCCCCCCTTCCCCCTCCTGGCTACGCCCCTGATATATATTTGCCAGGTCTTCCTATCTTTAGGAAAACCTCTTTGCTTTTCAGCTGGATATTTCTTACTAAGTTCTGTTATTGTAGCATACTTTCGATCTGTTCACATAACCCTTCTGCTTCGAAAAACCCTATTTTATGTGTTAAGATCATGTTTTTCATCTACCAATCATGTTTTTACAAATCACTCTCCCTCCCCCCTCTCAAAATTATTTTATACTGACATTACTGCATGTATGATACTAATGTATTGGCGACAGTTGTCTTTGTTTCATTGTACAGCATAATTCTGCGAGTGACTTTATAATACTCATTATCGCCAGTATTTCGGCCAAAAATCTAATTAGTTCTAAGTTAGCACATGCAAATTTCAAGTTCATTACTGCAATCGTTTTTGAGTCACAAAGTTCCTATCACATACACACAGATATCGCGAAAATGGTCAATACATATTCAAGAGACATTGAAATCTCGGATTTTCATACGAATACAATACTTCCTTATACTAAAGGTATAAAAAAAAGTAATTAAACACTAGAAAAAAATTAACTAAAAACACAATCATATTTAGAATCAAATAAAAGCAAAAACAAATTATTGTATACTCATTTCATTCTGTCAGGAAGGCCTTAGTAAACATTCCGTTTCATTTGGACTTGAAAATAAAATAAAACTGGTTTATTTAATATGTTGTCTAATTTCACTAACTATATATACATGGGAGTACTTTCGGTATTTCTACCATCCTCAGCCAAAAGCATAAGAGATAAGACTAAGTTAATTTTCAGAATGTCAGCCTCTCGAGGAACCCATTACCCTACCTACTGGTGTTCCCCATGACGTCAGACATTCCTAACTAAGCTAAATTGTCAAGCTGTGAGATATTTTATGACAAGGCGGTCCCCATATTTCAAATGTGTGACCCCTTCTAAGATCTAGGTATAAAGCATTAACAATGAACAGGCGAATAATATAACATTAACAAATCAAAAATAATTGGTTCCAGTTACAACTTAATTAAAATTATTATACTGTAAATTATATAAATATATCTATTGGCAAGATTCAGATAAACCATATATCTATATATATATATTGGTAAATTCTATGTATATTTAAACGTACCTGTGCACATCGACTGGAGGGTCATATTATTGGTGACAGTAAAGGGGAATATTTTAGATTGGTTTGGTCGTTCATACAATTTCCATTTTTTAAAGTTCTGTTTATTTCTAATATTTCTAATGAGTTGAGCAATGTGCTTTTTTCGCAGAAATGAAGGTATTTTATGCCTGTGTCTTTATCAAACGTATGTTTGTGTTGGTTGATGTGTTGTGCAAATGTTGATTTTGTTATGTTGTGTGTTGTGTCCATGTTAGTATCTAATTCTGATATATGTTCTTTGAGTCTTTGTTTGAATTGTCTCCCAGTTTGTCCTGTATAGATTAGGTTGCAAGAGTTGCAATTTAATTGATAAACCCCACTCTTTTCTTCTGTTTTTATTCGGTCTTTCGTATTGTTAAGGTGTTTGTAAAGTGTCCTATTTGTTCTGAAACTAACTTTGAAGTTTTCTTTTTTAAGAATATTACCTATTTGTTCAGAAATTTTCCCGTAATAGGGTAAGCTTACCCATTTCTTTGTTTCTGTTGTGTTTATTATGTCTAGTTTGGAGATATCTTTTAAATTGATTTTGTTGGTTACTTTTTTTCTAATTTTTTCTATTGTATGTTGTTTGTATCCGTTTTTTATGGCTATGTTGTTGATTATATCTATTTCTTTGTTTCTGTCTGTCACGTTTAGTGGTATTGTGTAAGCTCTATGGAAGAATGAGTAAAATGTCGCATGTTTATGTGATATAGGAGCGTTCGATGTATTGTGTATAATTGAATCTGTGGTTGTCGGTTTTCTGTAGATGTTGTATTCAAGTTTATTATTATTTATTTTTAAATTTAAGTCTAGAAAATTTAATTTGTCACCCCCTAATTCTATGGTGAATTTTATTTTTTCATGAATATTATTTACAAAGTCAAAGAGTTGCTTAATTTGTCTATTAGAACCATTAAATAAGATACATATGTCATCAACATAACGGTACCAGAAATTAATTTTATCATTGTGTATCGTTTCCCGTAAGATGAGTTTCTCTAAGTGGTCCATGAAAATGTCAGCTAATAGGGGGGACAAGCAGGAACCCATGGCTAGTCCGTCTTTTTGTTCATATATTTGTTCATTGAACATGAAATAATTTTGGTTAGTGCATAGCAAGTAACCAACAAAATCAATTTAAAAGATATCTCCAAACTAGACATAATAAACACAACAGAAACAAAGAAATGGGTAAGCTTACCCTATTACGGGAAAATTTCTGAACAAATAGGTAATATTCTTAAAAAAGAAAACTTCAAAGTTAGTTTCAGAACAAATAGGACACTTTACAAACACCTTAACAATACGAAAGACCGAATAAAAACAGAAGAAAAGAGTGGGGTTTATCAATTAAATTGCAACTCTTGCAACCTAATCTATACAGGACAAACTGGGAGACAATTCAAACAAAGACTCAAAGAACATATATCAGAAATAGATACTAACATGGACACAACACACAACATAACAAAATCAACATTTGCACAACACATCAACCAACACAAACATACGTTTGATAAAGACACAGGCATAAAATACCTTCATTTCTGCGAAAAAAGCACATTGCTCAACTCATTAGAAATATTAGAAATAAACAGAACTTTAAAAAATGGAAATTGTATGAACGACCAAACCAATCTAAAATATTCCCCTTTACTGTCACCAATAATATGACCCTCCAGTCGATGTGCACAGGTACGTTTAAATATACATAGAATTTACCAATATATATATATATAGATATATGATTTATCTGAATCTTGCCAATAGAAATATTTATATAATTTACAGTATAATAATTTTAATTAAGTTGTAACTGGAACCAATTATTTTTGATTTGTTAATGTTATATTATTCGCCTGTTCATTGTTAATGCTTTATACCTAGATCTTAGAAGGGGTCACACATTTGAAATATGGGGACCGCCTTGTCATAAAACATCTCACAGCTTGACAATTTAGCTTAGTTAGGAATGTCTGACGTCATGGGGAACACCAGTAGGTAGGGTAATGGGTTCCTCGAGAGGCTGACATTCTGAAAATTAACTTAGTCTTATCTCTTATGCTTTTGGCTGAGGATGGTAGAAATACCGAAAGTACTCCCATGTATATATAGTTAGTGAAATTAGACAACATATTAAATAAACCAGTTTTATTTTATTTTCAAGTCCATTTGAATTATTTCACAATATCTCTGCAATTATGTCAGTTTTCATTCCGTTTCATGACTCACCTTCCTTCTATTTTTCATCTCCAACCCAATCCTACTATTTTCGGCGTTTTGGACTTCCTAATTCTCAACTAGGCAATAAAACAGGCATTTCCTCTTAGAAACCATCAGACATGCCGGGTGGTCCTCTTAAAGTAATCGCAGGGTGATATTTCAAAAACTGGTTAATTTCGAGGAAAATTAATAGGTGCCGTTCTTATGAGGTTTTGAATTTATATATGAAATGTCCATAAGTTCATTACAACGGCAATTTTTTTAGATTTGTTGTGTTAAGCCTCCCCCCTACCCTTTGGCCGAATGAGTTGGGCCCCCCTTACAGGGTTCTGGATACACATTTACAATTTCGTGTCGATACATTCATTCTATCGGGAGTTCACATAGTTAACATGAAATTCCTCTGAAAAGTCACATGATATTTCTGACTGATTACATAACTTCCTCTATATCCTCCCCTATCCTCAAGGTCATGCGGCTTCTAAATAAACATAGCAGTGGGAGAGCTTGAAGACGCAGGGCGAAATATTGTCAAGCTAGACCGACTTCATTAGAGTTAAAACCTAGCGTCATCATGTAGGATCCCACAGTAACTGCTTTCATGTATGTGTGTTTTTTTATTCAAAGAACGTATGTCTACTGTAGTCGCGGCGCGTCAAGTGCACCGATAGCCACAAATGGATCTCAAGACAACGTATAAGCTTGCACACCCCTGGTGATCCAAAGTGACAACTAGCCGAAGCCTTTATCACCATGGATCTCAAGACGGCGTATATGACGACTGGCACACCCCTCAAGATGCATTGGTGACACCTAGCCGAAGCCTTTATCACCATGGATTTCAAGACGGCGTATATGACGACTGGCACATTTCTAGAGATGCGCGATCCATGGTGAAACCTAGCCTAAGTGGGGTTTCACACCAAAGCCGGGCCGAGCCGAGCCGCGCCGGGCGGAAAACGCTTGAGCGCTAGATACGCAGGGTTTAGATGGGAGTATTCAAACCAAGGCCGGGCGATGCCGGGCCGGACCGAGCGGTTTTGTGCAGTACTACCTCCCGCCAATTCGAGCGTTTTCTGCCAAGCCGTTTTTTTCCGTCATTCAGTCTAGTTCGGTGTTTCAGCCCAGTGAGTTACATCATATTGCGCAATATATTGTTTTTTTATTGTTTGAAGTGGTTTTGGTTTTTTAAATTTTTTAATATTATAATGAGTGTTGACATAGAAATATTCATTAGTTCGAATCAAGAAAGAATCGCCTTCTTTCTGCCACACATTCATCATCAAGTGATGAACTACCCAATAACATCATCATCATCAAAGTTGATGACATCATTTTGCACCACGTTTCAACTGAGACTGAATAGGAAAGAAGCACCTCTCACTACAAGGCTAGAAAACCTACTGAGAGCAAATCGGCTTCGGTGCGAACGCAGGCAGATTCCGCTCGGCTCGGCTCCGCATCGCATCGCCCGGCCCGGCACGGCTCGGCTTTGGTGTGTAAGGGCCCTAAGCCTTTATCACCATGGATCCCCTCATAAAGGGAGGGCGCGGAAACCGTTCCAACATTGGATCCAGCCAGAGCCTGACGTTCAAGCAGTCCGCCTTAAGGTCCGGAATGGTTGCTGACCCGAGATAAATCCCTACAGTTTTCCACCAACAGTTTTAGGGGTTGAGACTTACCGAAAAACATGATGGGAGATGGTTTCCGTACCAGATACACGAGAGCGGCCTCCCCAATGTGTAATCCCCAGCAGCACACAGCGTATTGCAACTCTTCCCATGAAGTGCTGCAGCACCGCCGACAGCAAGTCATGCTAAGGCAGTAAAGATCACACCGGCTTACACATCAAAGATTAATTGTTAATTCAGCTATATGGTAAAGATTAAAATCAAGCGCCATATAATATCTCTGCCATAAAAAAAAAAAAACGCAATAAATCTTTTACATTTAATTTCTTTTATTGTTCAATCAAAGCCAACTTATTTATAAGTATAAAATCAAAACTAAAGTATAATTGTTTTTTTGTTGCTCTTCGCCGAGAAGGCATTAAATATAGTTTTATAAGGCTCTCTTTAAATAAAAATATTAAAACCGACTCTATAATATTTAATGTCTTCATTTGAGGAAGTCATATTTTCTAATTTGTTACGATTTGTTAGTCATCATATCTAGATCTATGAAAAGTAATGAGGTGGCAGAATTGGTAATTTGAATATGAACTAGGGAGAAGTGCGAAGATGAAGTGATAAAAAACGAAACGTTAAGCAATAGACACTGTGAGTTATCGGTGTGCTTTTGTATACCTCGGAAACAGTAAAAAATAGTCTAAGAAACATGAGAAGGCGATAAAGTTTTATGATTGTTTTCGCATTAATTTTATTTGAATTCCTCAATCAATTATATATTTTATATGCACAAATATGAACTGTTAACCGCAAGGACGCCATGGACATCCACATGTTTACGCATAATAACTTACATTGGCACAGAAAATAATTTTATTAAAAAAATCTCTAATCGGACAGTTTAGTCGTCGCTACTATACTCAAGTAGCCCCGCGCTCGCACTCAGCATAAATGGAAAGTGCAGATGACTTACGGACTATGTAAAAACTTTAAAATTATGATCTATTCAATGTTCAATTCAAAACTCGAAACCCATATTAGCAGGGCCTGAAATTTAATTTACTACATTTTCGATTAAAAAAAAAAAAAAATCGAAAAGTCAATCCCCTCACAAGCACTCTTCCGTTCAATATTTTGAAAAGGGATTATAAAGATACTATTTCTGGAATTTCATGAAAATTCAACAAACAGTTAAAGTGATATCATTCATTTTATATTTCTGGCCTCTCGTGTTCAAATATTTGGGACCATAGAGTCTACGATTCAATCAGGCTTATAAGGATACATATGCGATTTCATCAAAATCGTTTCAGCTGTTATGTGTGTGTATGTGATTAGAACTTTTTGATCGCTCTAATGCAGAAACTATTGTAGCTATGAAGTTTAAATTTGGAATGAAGAAGTCGCATGTCCTATCTTAGATCTTATTCGATTTTGGTCGAAATCGAAAACAAATTGAGACCACTTAACTTTGGGGTCTAACTATTTTACAAGATAACGCTTATAATTATTACCTAATCAAAAATATTTTTCAAGTAAAAATTGTAAAGGAAACTGAAAGACTTCTAAGTTGAGAAACGCGGACATATTGTGGAAACTTGTAATAAATAAATAAAACAAACTTATTTTTGAAATATTGTCTATTCCACTAAAGATATATATACATATATAACAAACGTTATATATGTATTTATATCTTTAGTGGAATAGACAATATTTCAGAAACTGAAAGACACATTTTGTATTAAATACGATTTATTGCAGTGTCGTTTTGAAACATATTTAGAACATGCTATCGTTTTAGGCAGCGTATGCAATAAATAGCACCTGGACAACCGTTTCTCCACTGACGCTTCACTTTTACCATCACTCCTCATCTCTCTTTTGATAAAGTGTGAAGATGTATAGCCTATGTACATAGGAAAGAAATGAACATTCCAATGGTGAATGAATTATCAAAATCGGTTCATTTGTTTTTGAAATTTTGACCTCAAACACATAAAAAAACCTTCTCTCTTCATGTTAGTGCAGCCTGGGTGAATTTTAAATGTTGCAAATCAATGAAAACGGTAGAGATTTGAAAATGTTGTTATAGGGATCTGTAGGTTGTTCTGTTCGGATTTCCCCCACAATAGCCCCCTGGGGAGCCGGCCACCCTTCCTGGTCTGTAAAGAGTTGGAGTATCATAGTTCTCCAGGGGTATAAATCTGTCTGGGAGTCAATCATGTGGAAACTCACTGGCCACCTGTTAGCTCGTGCAGCAGTGGGGCGGAACATTTGGAAACAAACTTGTTCTTTAGTTTTGCGACTGTTATCAAAATCCGTTCTCATATCTGAACTTACATATGGCGATGGAAATAAACGTCTATCCAATTAACGATTTTTCTAGTGAAAAATTGGAATGATTTGTAAGAAATTCTGTATCGACGAGTTCCAGGGCATCATCTGAAATGAGGATCTGCAGCCCGCGCCCCATCTCATGCGTGGCCCGATAGTGCTCTTTTAGGTTTTATTTTTAAACAAAAAGCCTGGATATAAACGAATACGTACGATAATCGAAATTGTCTTATATATTTTATTATTTTTAATATTAATATGCTCTTTCTAGAGAGGGGTCCCTTGTCTGCTCTCAATCAATATATGCTGCCAGTTGTGATTCAGATGGAGAACAGAAATAACGAATAATTTTAGCGAATTTTACATTCTTACACCCGTACAAGAAAGTATTGTAATCGTGCGGAAAACTGAAATCGAGTTTTCAACAATTGTTTACGTTTCTATGTCCCCTGAACACGTTTTGATGACGTCTCTCTGTGAGTGTGGGTGTATGTGATTAAAACATTTTGATTGCTCCAACGCAGAAACAATTGTAGCAATGAACTTGAAATTTGATATGAAAATGTCACATGTTCTATTTTGGATCTCATTAGATTTTGGCCGAAATCGGACAAAAATTGAGACAACTTTACTTCGGGTGATCTGTAAAAGCATGGTTGGTAGAAAGGGTGGTCAAGGGCCACATCACTTATATTTTCTTACATTTTGCTTATTTTAAAGCCCCAATTCATTCTGCCCGCATTTGAAAAATTAGACAAAGTGGGCCCGCAACTGCACAGAGTTTGCATACTCCCGTTCTGGAAGTACTTATAAGAAACAGATTATTTTTGATGTATTTGCATAGACAAACATATGCACACCCATTGATCTAGAAAATAGACAGAGCATGGAAGATAAGTTGAAGATAAGAATAAGTTTCAATTTTATATGCCACTTGATACGACTTGGCTGAAAGACATCTCGTGGCAATGCAAGAGAAAGAAGGCACTACAGATGCTCAAGCATCAACCCGGCAAACAGGAGATAGTAAATGGATAATAAAATAATTAATAACAAAAAAAAAACTTATTAACGACTAAAGATAGTATAAAGCACTTAATCCGAGAAATATTCTCAAAATAAGTTAATTTAAATTTATATATACACACCTTCTGGCTTATTAATAAAGCATTTTATAAATTGGATTAGTGGTCTCAAGTTGCTAAAACTAGTTTACGAGGTGATTCCGTCAAGCTCCCAGTTAACTAGAACCTGGAGGATTAATTTTGAAACATGTTTATATGGAGGAGGGTTTTTCGTATTCATTTTATGTCATAAAGGATGGGACCAAGGAGATACTTTATAATCAATAAGGATTCAATTTTTTTTCCTTTGATTTTTTTTTATACCTGAGATGTTTGGGGGATTAAAAAAAAAAAAAACATATGAAAAAAGAAGCTGTTTTTAAAGAAATAAGATGTCCCCTGAGAGAGGCATTCTATAATAAAACGATCCACAACAAGTTATGACCGGTGGAAATATAAATTGACGGTTTATAAGGTTGAAGGTGTGTGTGTAGAGAGAAGAGGATAGGGCCGACAGAGGATCCTTGAGGGACGCCAGACTCCCTCGCTGTAATTACCACCAGCCTAATCCTGAAATACTCCCTTAATCCCTGGGACGAAGCTATCTCACTTTCCCCTTGTTCCAGGCTTTACACCCTCACACACTCACTGACACACAGGATCCCAGTGAAATATCTTCATAAATATGTACAACTTTACCCTTCCCATTGACACCTTCCTACAATTAATTGAGTAGCTTATTAACTAGACGATGGACCGGTTGTCGTGACACAGGAGGAACATTTTTTAAAAATAAAAATATAAGTCCAAGTGAAACCAATACAATTCAAACAAATCATCGGATATGTACTTTCCCAGTAAGAATTAATCAATAACATTTTCGGTCTCCCTTCAAAGCAAATCGACCTTTTGGCCTAAAACTCAATACATCGCACCCCCGCTTCAAAAGTGACACAAGTCAAAAATCATGAATGTCGGTAAAACGACACGGAAAAATTACTGTAATTTGAAATTACAGTAATGACGGCTCGTACTTTGTTCTTTCTAGTTTCATTAAGTCAGTGTAACATTACTTATTTTATAACCAATACGTTTTACTTTTATTCTATTTCTTGGGAGTGGAGGGGGGAGTAGTGTCGTTTCTGAATTGGTGCTGCTCCAACAGAATTTTGAGTTGTGACTATGCTAAAACTCTCCCATTTTTTTTTCGTTGAGTTAAAAAGGAGTTTATTGTCTTATTTAGATTTATAGAATTGAAATGAAAGATTATTCCCCCTAGATCTAGTAGTAGGTTTTTTTTTACATATTATGTCTTACATAGTAGTTTCTCAGTAACATCCTTATGAGATTTTGAATTTAAATATAATATTTCATGTCGATACATCATACATTATTGGGATTTTTGAGTTGAGCCCCCTTCTGATCCCTCCTCCCCTTCTTCAGATTCCGTTGAAAATTCATAGATGTCGTCCTTATAGAGCTATAAATTTACGTATAAAATTTCGTGTCAATACATTTATTATAGCAGAAGTTATTAAAGTGTTTGTTGTGTTACGCCTCCCCCCTAATCCCCTCTTTGAAGGCCGGGTTTTTAATTTATAAATAAAATCGAATTCATATGTTATCGAGTTCACAGACACACAGAAAATTTTTATTCATTTTTAGAATCAGTGGGTCGAAAAACATGAAATTCCATTGAAAACTCCGCATCGAATTTTTGACCAATTACACAAATTAATCAACTAAATCGTTGCTCTCCTAACACCAATCGACCGTTTTAATCAATTGGCTTACATAGGGGTTTCTGAATCATTCTAAATTTCGTGTCGATACATAACATTACATAGGCGGTTATTAGAGTTTTTGAGATGAGCCCCGCCTCTGATCCCCCTCTTCTATTCGGCCAACTTCGCGGAACAATCAAAAGTGTCGTCTTTATGGGGTTTTGAATTTACATATGAAATTTTGTGTCAATGAAAACTTGCATTATACGGCTGTTATTTAATTAGTTATTGTGATTCATACCTCGGGCCCAACTACGAGGTCAGATTGTTTACTGACATAGCTCTCTTTCGTCACCTAGGATTATTCACCTAGGATAGGGGCCTTTAACGAGTACCTGACATCGTACAGGCTCGGGACCATTACTTAACAAATACCGCGTGCTCTTACTTCCCAGATAACCTAAGGACCTCGGCCGGTATTCGAACCAGCGAACGTGAAATCAGTAGGCTAGCACGCTAAAAAGTCCTGTTATAGCCAAATCACACACACACATATACAGGGTGTCCAAAAAGTATGGAAACGGTCGAATTTCCCGAAAATTTCAGGTCCAAATGCAAAAACAAAAAAACACGTGTCCAATATTTTTTCAAAAACTATTTAACGACACCAATATTGACCCCCCCACCCCACCCCCTGTGGGTGGGGCAGGGGGCAACTTTGGAAAGTTAAATGGGAACCCCTATTTTTTATTGCAGATTCGGGTTTCTTGCATCAAAATAGGTAATGATAAGGTTTTTTCCCGATTTCAAGAGAAAAAACCTCTTAAGGTGAGGCCCCTTGCCTCTCACCGTCGGGGTGCTTGTTTAAGGTGAGGCCCCTTGCCTCTCACCGTCGGGGTGCTTGTTTAAGGTGAGGCCCCTTGCCTCTCACCGTCGGGGTGCTTGTTTAAGGTGAGGCCCCTTGCCTCTCACCGTCGGGGTGCTTGTTTAAGGTGAGGCCCCTTGCCTCTCACCGTCGGGGTGCTTGTTTAAGGTGAGGCCCCTTGCCTCTCACCGTCGGGGTGCTTGTTTAAGGTGAGGCCCCTTGCCTCTCACCGTCGGGGTGCTTGTTTAAGGTGAGGCCCCTTGCCTCTCACCGTCGGGGTGCTTGTTTAAGGTGAGGCCCCTTGCCTCTCACCGTCGGGGTGCTTGTTTAAGGTGAGGCCCCTTGCCTCTCACCGTCGGGGTGCTTGTTTAAGGTGAGGCCCCTTGCCTCTCACCATCGGGGTGCTTGTTTAAGGTGAGGCCCCTTCCCTCTCACCATCGGGGTGCTTGTTTAAGGTGAGGCCCCTTGCCTCTCACCATCGGGGTGCTTGTTTAAGGTGAGGCCCCTTGCCTCTCACCATCGGGGTGCTTGTTTAAGGTGAGGCCCCTTGCCTCTCACCGTCGGGGTGCTTGTTTAAGGTGAGGCCCCTTGCCTCTCACCGTCGGGGTGCCTGTTTAAGGTGAGGCCCCTTGCCTCTCACCACGTAGGTAATAACGGCGGATTCCTTAATTAATAAGATATTCAAACTGATGCCCTTCAACTACTTGACAGTGTCCCAATCTTACTTTATAACATAATGTTTTGTCTACATTATTTAATCCCGTTATTAATCCCGTTTAACTTTTCAAAGTTGCCCCCTGCCCCACCCACAGTACTTGCAATATTGGTGTCATTGGATAAATTTTAGAAAAATATTGGACACGTGTTTTTTTTCTACCCTACAATCATGAATTATTCATACCGAACGGCGTATCTGCGATTTTGTTTTAAAAAATTTAATTTTCGAAATTTGAGCACTTTTTATCAATAATTTCGAAAAATGTTTCGAACAAAACTTACGTATTTTGATGCAAGAAACCCGAATCTGCAATAAAAAATAGGGGTTCCCATTTAACTTTCCAAAGTTGCCCCCTGCCTCACCCACAGGGGGTGGGGTGGGGGGGGGGGGGGGGTCAATATTGGTGTCGTTAAATAGCTTTTGAAAAAATATTGGACACGTGTTTTTTTGTTTTTGCAGTTGGACCTGAAATTTTTGTGAAATTCGACCGTTTCCATACTTTTTGGACACCCTGTATATATACTTTTTTTTAAAATAGTTCAATACCTCTTCAAATTTTATTATCATAAGTTCAATAACTAGAAATCTGTTTATCTCATGGCTGAAAGCTACCTCATACCAAGCTTTTCTGTTAGGAAACTGAGTGAATAAGTTTAACCTTTCAGTGGCCATAACTTCTGAACTAAGACTTCCTACAACTCATTCAAAAGATGAGAACCCTGATAAGGTTAAAGCTCTTAAACTTTAAAACCATAAAACTGTAAGAAATAAGGACTCTTAGTGACTGACACTTACAAAACCAGATTCGTTCAAAATCAATTTTAGTCAAGAAGAGGCTTGCCTTCTTGGTAAGTGCTGGAGCTGGAGGCAGCATTCATCTTCAGTAAAGATGAGACCATTGGTCAAAAATTCGATGCGGAGTTTTTCAACAGAATTTCAATTTCATCGACCTCCTGATCCCAAAAATTCTGTCTGTTATTTGTCCGTGAACACGATAACTCCCGATAGAATAAATGTACCTATCAACACGATATTTCATATGTGTGTTCAGAAACCTCTAAGGATGGTTAGGTTAGGTTTTATGACTCATGCCCGGGCTTTAACTACGAGGTCATATCGCCTGCTACCAGAGCGCTCCCAGATAAAATAAACTAAGGGCCTCGGTTGGGTTACGAACCCACGTTCTTGAGCTCAGAAGTCAAGCACGCATACCACTGAGCTACCGGCGCCCTCTAAGGATGACAACTATTAATTTTCAGCCAAATCGGCCAAGGGAAGGGTAGGATTAGAGGAAAGCTAAACACAAAAAGTCTAATAATGACACGCTAGATCGTAGGGCTTTGGTCGCATGGTCTCACCATGGTCGCGGGTTCAAATCTGTGAGTTTTATTTCATAGATAAAACTCCCTCCCGGGGCCATGGATATTATAAATAACTAGACAAAACATTATAGATATATGGCTAATATGCACCGTACATAAAGCCAATAAAAAAAATAAAAAAATTCACACAACATATGTTAAATACAATATATTAAATATCATATGTTTAATACAAACACTACAAAATCGTTGAAAAGGTTTTGACAAGAGCAGCTCAAATATAATATAAAAATTAATAAAAAAAAAAATTAATGACAATATATAGACATGAAATTTCATATGTAAATTCAAAGCCTTATAAGGACGACACCTATTAAATATAGGCGAAATCAGAAAGAGGGAGGGGAATATCCGAGGGGGCTCAACTCAAAAATTCCAATAACAATCGATGTAATAAATGTATCGACACAAAATTTAATATGTGGATTCAGCCAAATTAAGTCAAATTTTAGCACAAATGGTCAATCGGCTTTGGAGGGAATTAATGCTGGAGAAGTACATATCCGGTGATTCACCAACGACTTCTTTTTTTTTTGTTTCACTGAGAAATATTCAAAAATATTATTCAAAACATCATTTTCCTGTGATAATAATTTAATAATAATATTATTAGGGTAGAGTCTTGTTGGGAGATAGGTTGACACACCATCACGCCCATATCGTGACTAAGAAATAACGGATCGGTACTTCCTTCTTGCCAGTTCAAAATTTAATATAATACCTTCACAAAAAATACAATTCCATATTCTCCACGTTAGAGAACAATTCGAGAACAAAAACCTTGTGAGTTCAATTAGTTCTCTCTTAGTTATGAGTAAACATCGTGTGTTAGTGTGTCCAGCAGAGAAGGAAGAAATTTAATTTCAGTAGCGAAACTTTCAAAATTCATTTTTTAGTAAAATTATACAATCGGCTAATGACTTAAATAATATACATTTGAATATACAGGGTGCACATGCACATGACATAAGATTATACACTCTGTATAATCATCTATCTATAATCTGATAATATCAGTTGTGTTCTGAAAAATATTAATATGTCTCTAAATCGAGGATTTATTAATTTGTAATTAATTTATTTGACAATACTTACGATAGTCGTATAATTAAAATATAATCACAATTAGAAAATCTGAAATAATTTTAGAAATATTAAATTATTTTACGGGTCACTTATTAATTAAAAATTTGACAAAATTTCGAAATGAATTTTCGCAACACTTGCCAGAATAGCTTATAACCTCCTCTGGCAAGACCCTCACAGATCGGCTCCGGGGTGGTAGTTCGATTATTTAGGAGACCAAATTAAGTTATTAGCTGGTTTTTCTCAACAGTTTATCGAATTGATTTTTTCCCCGCATCACTTTTTTTTTTTTCACTTCTATAGCTTTACGAAGTATAGGGGAAGTTATGTTATCGGTTGGAAATTCGATGACTACCGTCTCCCATCATGACCCCAAAGATTCCGGTCCAGAGCCAGTTCTCCAGTCTTCCAGCCGAATGTTTCTTGCGCCCTCATCGACTGCGTCCATCTATCTCTCTTCCTGTGTCTTCCTCCTCTCCTGTTTCTCTCCGGAAACAACATCAGCCATCGCGGGGTGTCATGGGACCTCATGTATCCTCTGCACATGGCCAACATATCGAAGCCTCGCCAGTCTGTGACCTTGGACTCAACAAACACCTAAAATTGTTTGGTATCGTAATTTTGCGCATATTTTTGACACTGGATATTTCATTTAGGCTCCTGTATTTCATACCAAGTTTAAAGTCTATACATTGAATGGTTTGAGCTATGGGAGAGTGGATAAACAGATACTCGATAAATAATTAAATAATATGGTTTCTTGATCCACCTACTAAACCTCAAGGTTTCTTCGTTCTCCAACGAAACCTTGAAGTTTCTTGGTTCATCTACTAAATCCTAAAAAAATAAACTGTAGCTATAGGATTACATATTACGAAACTGAAGCCATTAAGACCTCTGATGGCGATGCTTTTTATGAGCGACTCCATACAATTATTTCTGTCAATGTTCACACTTCCCTGTAATATTTTTTAGTATTCTCACCTTTTGCTTTTAATGATTCTAAAGAAAATAAATAAATGCATCAAATATTATGTCTCCCCATTAGAGGGACAATCAACTAGTAATTATAAAAAAATAGAAACAAAATGAAATTTTTATAGGAAAACAGAAACCAAAAATAACAGATTCTTTGATGGTAAATAATTCTAAAATTTTCTCTTCTGGGAAAGAAGAAAAATGAAGAATAAAATAAAAACGCGGGCGAGAAGTGGCTAATTTGCCCTGACTAATAACTATTTTATGGTAAGGAGGTATATTTCTTTAAGGAGAACTGATTTAAAAAATAAACTAGCAGTAGCAGATAATAATAGCAAAAAGTAGCGGATAAGAAAGAGATTAGCTGAAGTAGGAGCGATAATGACCCCAGGGAACTTTTAACAGTTTAACACATAACAGTGATTTTCAAGGATCATCATACTTAGCAGCATAGTCAAAGGGGTTTCCTGCCCCCCCCCCCCCCCCCCCCACCCCCTAAATGTTTTGAACTAAGACTTCATTCGGTCTTCTTTTGAAAAGTCTTGCCTACGCCACAGGATATGACCAACCCAACTTTTTTTATCACTAATCTCCAAATATGCATTATTATTCTTGAATAAATTGCTTCGTTTTTTAATGTCGAAATATATTTTTGTGATATGTGTCGATATAGTGGAAAAACTAAAAAATGATAAAAAACAACAAACTTGTTAACACAATAATAACAATTTAATATGTACCTAATATTTTAACATAATAATGACTCGAAGATTATATAACATATATAATAACAACATTTCGAAAGAGCTACAGAACTATGTTAGTATCCAACGCTAAGTTACTAATCCGGCGGGTAACTGGTCCGGGCATCTAATCAGATTCAAGTAAAGTAATATTATATTATACTAATATTTAATACTATAATACATATATATTGTTAAATGAGGGCGCCGGTAGCTCAGTGGTATGCGTGCTTGCCTTCTGAGCTCAAGATCGTGGGTTCGAAACCCGGTCGAGAAAGGAAAAAACTCAAGCACGCCGTCCTTCGGATGAGACGTTACGCGATGGTCACAAGCCTGTGACTCGTTAAAGACCCCTAACCCTAGGTGAATAAAAATGTAGGGCAGACAAAGTTTAGGACTCCCACAGTACAGTCGGGCTCATGTCCACCAGAGCGCTCTGGTGGTAGGCGATATGACCTTTTAGTCATGAAACCTAACCTAACAAATTTTAATATAAAGATTTAGAAGGCCAACAATTGAAATTTAGGAATAGATAATTAAAATACACAATTTCTTTGTCAAACTTCACTATATATTCTTAAATACTCAACTAGTTTCGCCGTGTTAAGGCATTATCAAGAGTCACTTACAAACTGACAGAATTGGTTGACAGGGTAGAAGGTACAGTTATGGAGGACCCGTCATTACCTAAAAACCCCCTCCATAACTGTACCTTCTACCCTGTCAACCAATTCTGTCAGTTTGTAAGTGACTCTTGATAATGCCTTAACACGGCGAAACTAGTTGAGTATTTGAGAATATATAGTGAAGTTTGACAAAGAAATTGTGTATTTTAATTATCTATTCCTAGAATGGAGCTTCACAAAGTAAATCTGGAAACCATAAATTAATTGACATTTAGCCCACACACAATCGATTGATTTTGGAGAAAGAACGAAAACCTAATTGATTAATTCGTTCTGGGTCTCGAAACTATGCCATTTGTGTGATTTATCCAGGACTTAATTTTATATATATATATATAGGTATATATATATATATACCTATATATATATACCTATATATTATTGAACATATATATTCATTTTATTAATATAGATATTTATTGTGTATATCACCCCTTTTTGCGATGTAATACAACAGTTCACCATTTATCTAACAGGCGGTGAACTAAGAAATATAAATAAATTATGTATATGCCTCATTATATTTTTGAATGTAATGTTTTCTTCAAATAGAAAGTCTGTTGAAAAGCCCCAGTTTAATGGGGAGAAAGCGATGCTACCATGAATCTGGAAGATAAACTTTTTTCTTTTCTTCTTTGCCTTTGAATGCTGTAACTAAAATGGCCTGGATTTTTTTTTATTTATTAATCATTATTACTATTAGCAGAATTATTTAAAGAAAAACTCCTTTTATATACAGAATAAGAACCGTATCGCATTCATTCTTTTTATTTATTTAACTTTTTTTTCTTTATTCTCTTTATTTTTAAATAACTTTTTCATTTTTTTTTCTTATACAGAATAATATTTAGGAATTTCAAGAAAGTCTTCCAATTAAAAAGGTTCTTTATTCGGAAACCTGGAAAGTATTTTCTGAAGTTTTCGTTAGGTCTAGGCCGGCCGCACACCAATTTGACAAAAACATAGTTCTAAATTGAGAAAGACGGACTTATAGTGGAAACTTATAATAAAGAAATAAAATAAAATTATTTTTTAAAATATTTTCTATTCAACAAAAAAATGTATTCATAAACTACACGTTTTAGTAATACACTATCTTCAGGTTTAGTTATAAACTAAGACAAGTTTGTTGAGTGCGAACCGTACATAGGAAGTTGGTTAGGGAAAGGTTGGAATTTCAACTAGGAAATCCCCGTGGCTATACAGTTAGGAATTTATTTGTTCTGAAATAGTTTTTTCCCTTTTTTAATTTCGTATACCGTTAGTATAAGTGCAAAAATTCGAAATCGAGTTTTCAACGGATTTTCACACGAAGTCCCCTGGAATACGTTTCGACCATTTTCGCGATTATGTTTGTCTCTGCGTGTGTGTGTGTGTTTGTATGTGATTGGAACTTAATGAGCGGTCTCAAATGCGAAAACTATTATTATAATTTTAAAACCCATTTGTTTAGACGTTTGCTTGAATTACGCGAAAGCGGTTAGTCTTATTGAAAAATTGGTTCTTACCAATAACGTTTCTTGTTAAATTTTCAAACAATGAAATGTCCTCGAATTGAAATAGGAACAATACAAAGTTACAGCGCCTCAAAGAAAGAACCTTAGGAAATATTTTTAAAAAGTGATTAAATTGTAAGGAAAAAACCTTTTATTTTCTTGTATCAGCAACCACTGTCATATATCGAGAAGATTGTCATCAGCGTCCGTAATGTTGTGTGTTTAATACAATATTGACCTAATATTATTTGTGAAAAAATGTCAATGTGTGTTTGAAGGGCTGCTCGACAAAATATATTGTCAAAAACTAGGCAAAACATTTTGTCGAATGTTGTTGAATCGCCCTAGGCAGCATTGTGACACTTCTCTGTTCTATTATTCTCAAATTTTTAAAACAACAGAATGTAAATGAATAGTGCTAGCAAATGGTAGCCAATCTGTTGACAATTTGTATTTAACTGAGTGCATGGAGGTGTGAAATGCACCATTGATACTAATGGAGCTAGAATATCTAAGCTAAATGATCCTACGTTAGTGCACCATCTGTCAAACTGCAGGGAACCCAGCCCCCACATGTTTGGGTCATTTCACAGGTCTTCTTTTTCAAAACCAAATATTAAACTGAATTTAAAGTTAACAACTTCTTGATGAGAGAAGCCAGCTATTTACCAACTATTAAATACATATTCTTAGTAGGAACTAAATATTAGCCAATACCTTTTCAGGCTGCAGTCTGATAAAACATTTCATAAACCATAAACATTTAAAAAGTAAAATTAATAAATGAAATAAAAACTGTCAAATTAAAAACTATATAAAAAACTATTCAAAAATTAACAATTTAATTATAGGTTAGGGTTAGGTTTTATGACTCATGCCCAGGCTTTAACTATGAGGTCATATCACCTACTATCAGAGCGCTCTTTCGTCACTCTGGTGGACATGAGCCCGACTCTACTGTGGGAGTCCTAAATTTTGCCTACCCTAAATTTTTATTCACCTAGGCTAGGAGTCTTTAACGAGTACCTGACATCGTACAGGCTCTGGACCATCGCTCAACGTCCCATCCGAAGGACGGCGTGCTTTAAGTTCATTTTACCTCCCAGATAAAATAAACTAAGGGCCTCGGTCGGCATATAATTTAATTATATAAGAAATTGTAACAAATTTCATGTTATTTAACACAAAAACTCGAACAACTGCTGTTATAATGAATGTATTGACGTTCAATTTAGTATGTAAATTAAAAACCATAAAGACAACATATATTCATTTCAGCAGAATTGTCCGAAGGGAATCAGAGAGGGTTCATCTCAAAAATCTGCCGAAGTAGGTAACGAATTTATTTACACAGAATATAGTATGAGGATTCAATAACCCCTATGTAAATATATTATCGATTTCGGAGGAAGAGCGAAAGCTTAATTGATTAATAGGTACTATGCAAGAACATTGTCAATGATTCGCTGTCTCCTACGCCTTTTTTTTCATCTAGGTTAGGTTAGGTTTTATGACTCATGCCCAGGCTTTAACTACGAGGGCATATCGCCTACTACCAGAGCGCTCTTTCGTCACTCTGGTGGACATGAGCCCGACTCTACTGTGGGAGTCCTAAATTTTGCCTACCCTAAATTTTTATTCATCTAGGGTAGGGGTCTTTAACGAGTACCTGACATCGTACAGGCTCGGGACCATCGCTTAACGTCCCATCCGAAGGACGGCGTGCTTAAGTTTATTTTACCTCCCAGATAAAATAAACTAAGGGCCTCGGTCGGGCTACGAACCCACGACCTTGAGCTCAGAAGTCAAGCACGCATACCACTGAGCTACCGGCGCCCTCACCTTTTTCATCTATCATGGTGGCCCTGGCAAACAATTCAATTAAGATATTAGACCACGTTTCAAATCCCTCCCCCCCCCCCCCCCCCCCCCCCCCTTCGGATAATATACCGGAAAATCTGGCTACGCCAACTATCAAATATCCTTAGTGCTTACCTGTGCTCATATCCTTTGAAATACCAGAAAGAACTGATAAATAGAAAAGAAAGAACTCAAGAGAACGGAGATAGATTAGTAGTTAATGTTACCTAGATCGAGCTAGACAGCGGGTTTCCAATGATGTCATTACTTGAAAAAGAAATGAAACTGATAAAAACTATTTAGAAAAATAATAACAAAAAAAATTAAAAAAAAAAAAATTAAATAAATAGCAAATAATCGAATCGATATGGTCTAAGAATGAAAGAATGACTAATACTTGTGATAAGTGTGATTAATGTTATATAACATTTGTTGTTAATTAATGATAAATCGTAACATTGGCGGCCCCTACCGTCAAAAGAGGTTATCAATGAGGTGACAGGGGTATCGCAGGAGATTGCAAAACGAAATGGCAGGAATAAGGTGTCCAGCAAATGAAAATGTGCAATGGAAAAAAAAGGTACATGGTATAAATAATAAATTTAATGGATATCTATGAAGGCGGCGTTCAAATGAATATGGTCGAAATATTTGACAAAAATTAATATTTTATTTATTCTGGGTCGCAACTGAAGCTAAGAAAATATAAGCTATTTATTATCGTGAACACTTTTGAAGCAAGAATTTACATAACTTATTTCAAAATAGTCCTTATGAACATATAGTTTTACGTACTTGGAGGGGCCGATTGAATATAAAAAAATAAATTATTCAACCAAATAAATAAATGAAAAATAATAAACTAAAAATTAGCAGAAAAAGAAAGAAGAGTAAGAAACAAAAAAAAAAATAAGTTTTTCTTTGTTCTTAGTCTTTATTCTCGGTCACCGTTATTGTCAATTGTAAAAGAAAAAAGTAGTCGGTAAATCACCGGCAATGTACTTCCCCAAAACGAATTAATATATTAACTTTTCCATCCCCCTACAAAAGCAGTTGACCGTTTGGGCTAAATAATCAATAGCTGACCAACATGGGGAATCCTAAATCTTCATACTAAGTAAATTTATATTAGAGTTTTTATAATTAGCCTCCCTTTAATCCCCTCCTTCCCTTTGGCGGATTTGGCTGAAAGTCAGTAGTTGTCCTAATGGGTTTCTGGATACACATATAAAATTTCTTGTCGATATATCCATCATATCGGGGAGTAATTGTGTTCACAGACACACACATACGCACAGAGACAGACGAAAATTAATTTTAATTTTTGGAATTAAGGCGCTGGAAAATATAAAATTCCGGTGAAAACTCAACTTCCAATTTTTGACTGATTCCATAACTTCCCCCATACCTCTATATAGTTGACGAAGTAAAAGGAAATTTGTACGCAATTTTGTGTGCAATGCATTCTGCAGTTTGCAAAATATATATATATATATATATAACTAGCAGTAATACCCGGCGTTGCCGGACTTTTCTCCTAATATCTCTCGTTCGAATCCATTTCAATTCTTCAATAGTACATTCATGATGTTATAATTTTCAATTATTCATACGGAATAACGCTTATAGTCCTTCAACGGCAGACATCCCAGAGCTAGTAAGTTTTTAGGACCCCTGGGCACCATGGCTAGTACGCGCCATTCAACGGCGGAAACCACAGCTAGTGAATACTTAGCATCAGTGGACGTCCTAGCCAGTGCGTACTTGAGAACGCTTGTGACCACCAGGTTGATTAAAACATAGACTTCAACCATCCTGGAGCTAAAACTAATTTATTCAAAAAGATTTCTCATTAATCGTTGCAATGGTTTTTGAGTTACAAAGATTGCGTGAGTGGATGCTGGGATGGACCAGGGGTTGATTAAAAAATAGACCTTAACCTTCCGGTAGATAAAACTTATATATTCAAAAAGATTCCTCATTAATCATTGCAGTGGTTTTTGAGTTACAAAGATTGCGTGGGTGGATGCTGGTATGGACCAGATATTGAGGTACTAATACGCCTATAACCTTCCACAGACTATGACGAACAAATTTTAAAAAAAAATTAATCAAATCCATCAAGCCTTTCGTGAGTTATAGCGGTACAACGCACGGACATTTTCAGCTTTATATATATGATATGAGCTGAGTCAGTGTAAATTTATTGAATCATACTGTTAATGTGGTCGGTTAACATACAAGTAGTGCATTTGAAATGGGGCATATGAACCGGTTTGTGATCACTGGATGGAACCGTAGCGTTTTCAAGTTTGCGCACTTTTACCGGAACTGATATTAAAGTATTAATATGAATATATTTATACTTTAAATAGATTTCAATTGAATTCAATGGATTTTTTCTAACCTTTTTGTAGACAACCACAGTTGTTCTTGCACAAAATTCTTTTTACTGTGTTTTTTGTATGTTGAAGAATATTTTTATCGAAAAAAAGTCGAAGTTTGTACGTTAGAACACTGAAAAAAACGGCTCAAAAAAAGTGGTGTCCGATGGTAAACCGAAAAGAGCTTCGCCCGGGCCAGAATTTTGTCACTCAATTGATTTCAATGGGGATTTCGTTTTTCGGTGATTATTCCTCCCTGGTATGTTCGATTTCAGATTTTTAAATTAAAATTATTATTATAATGTGTAGAATTATAATTGTCCAACTATTATTAAAAAAAAAAAAAAAAAAATGGATCAAAGATTCTTCATATATATCTGCTAACAAAACTAAGTCTGGCGATCGAATTCCAGCGATCGCCCGCCATAGATTGTCTCCATCATCGCTGTACTTCCAGTTTCCCGTTTTTATTTTTTCATCACCGCCTGGTTCCATCAATTTTGGGTTTTGTTTGCTTATATATATATAAAAGGTTAAACTCCATACAGGTCAATAAAAAAATTAAAATAAAAAAAGTTGTAATCATTTTTTTCTCTTTTTTTCTTCCTCTTTCATTTTTTTTCTTTCATAAAAAAATTTACCTTTACAGTCGCTCTACCTCTAGACAGACAATGGCCAAGAAATTTTTAAAAAATTTCAAAACATTTATTTTTTTCTAAATAAAACAGAAAAAAAATTGGCCAGTAATGTACTTCCCCAGCATGAATTAAGCAACTAACTTTTCGCTCTCCAAAGATCCATTAGTTGACATGTCATATCGATACATTCATTAGGTCGATAGTTATTAGGTTTTTTAAGTTGAGCCCTTCTTTGATATCGATTAATTCACCTTCACTTCGTATAGCTGTGAAATTCGCCTTCAATAAACCAGAGCATGATAGACAACTCAGCGGATACGCACAATTTTAATATTCAAAACAAGAGAAATTAAGTCATTAAACTAGATTAATAATAACAATAATTATAATTTGATTAGTGAAACTGTAAGTCAAGAATTCATTAGAAGTGCAGCAGAAAGGATTATTAGGGGTGCACCATCCTATTAATTTTACGGAAGAAGTAATTTCCTGTTATCATAAATTACTATAAATGTTTATCATAATTGGATTTTTTTATGGAAAAGACGTTCAAAAGTTAATGAGGTGGAGATTTCCAAGAGAATGTTAATTTATAAATTATTTTTAAAAATATTTAAAAAGTGAAGTAATTTACCTACAACGTGATGTCTCATTAGATGGTACATTTATGTAAATAGGTCGTTATAATAAATGTAAAATAATTATTGGATAATAACTAGATTATGTAATTATGAATAACAACCTAATATTAAATGTTTTTATAAACATTGATTCAGTGCATCTTAATTGAATTTTACATAATTAATAAAATGTTATAATATATTTATATTTTAAAACAGAAATACATTCTTCATGTTTATTACAACGAGTAGCCGATCTTCGTACTCACCTCTGACACAATATTAATAATATTTATTTCCGTTAAACCATAAACATGGTAATAGGATACATCATAAAAATGTGTACATCAAGATACTTTACGAGTTAGATATATAAACCGTTGATAAATTTTAGAGTTCAGTCTCCCTCGAGGAGAACGATCGATTTAAATGTAGATCAACAAATTATGAAAAATGGTATTTGCGCCTTGTGTGTAAGAGTGAGATCTGGTAGAAAAATGAATACCGTATTAAAAATACTTCCAGGAAAACTTATTATGAAAAATCTAATTACAGATTTTGAAATGAAAAATATAGCGTACCATTAGGGGATCAGTTTGGTATGGGAACAACACTAGGGTGCAGGAATAAGTTCAAAAGTGTTAAAGCTTGTTTCGAGTCTGGCTGAAAATAGGGTGTTGCACTTAATTTGGAAATATATATACATATTCCCAGATTCATTGCGACACCTCATTTTCACCCAGATGGATGTATTCACAAACACACACATATAGGTATATATGCGACAACGCCAGATTTCGTCCAAACCTTGCTCACCCATGTCACGGATTGGTCTGAATTTTTTTTCAGTGACAATACTCTATGAAAAATAAAGTTTCCTAAAATGTTATCCTCCCCCAACCCCCCTTTACAAGATTTTTTTAATTTCTGAAATTGGGCGATTTTAAGCAATTTTTGATAATAAGCCATTTGTCGAGATTTGCTTCGTTTTGCATCTTATAGGTCTCAATCTCTTCGTCTTGTATTCAACTTTCATTTGCCCAGAATCAGAATATAATATTCAATATTGGCCAAATGCTAAGTGTACATATAATTCTGTTTATTGTTTGTGAATAAATTTTCATATGCTATAACCAGTTAAAACAATTGTTAATTCTCAAACAAGAAACATACATCAGTAAAATATTGTTCAAGTTCCTTGTTTCCTTATAACTAATTATTTATTGAATTCGACTACAATGGTATTCCTTTTTTGGTCCTTTCTTTTAATCAGATGTTTATATTTAAGTATATATTTTCATAATTTAAAGATAGGTGACTCGAGGAATGGTGGGATTATTTATATTAAATTATTATTAATACTAATGTTTTCAATAAATGTTTTGTAAGGACCCCTATTTATGACCGTTACTATATACGAGTATGTATGTATATATATATTTTTTTTTTCCTCCCTCATTTGAGAGATATATGCCCCAATCAATAAAGAGGCCTGATTTGCGGAGGATGGAGGACGTGGTGTTAGAACAAGATGGAGAAATCGCATGTTTGTGTCTGGGTCCAGGGTGGGCCGTAACGGTGTCTCATTGTTGGTCTTATTAGTGCTAGGGGGGGTGGGGTTCAATAGGGTGCCTGTTGATTCTGGTAACTAGCGGCGGATATTGTTGGGTGGACAATGGCCGACACCGACCTCCACTCTAACTAGGGGACCGTGTGGAAAAGGTAGCGGAACTGATCTAAAGGAGAACTACGTGCCTCCCCGGATCCCACAACCCTCTCCTCTCCTCTGGGAGATCCATTTATATTTCCTCTTTTGAAATTATTTAACGGTTTCATCTGAGGGGAGAGGAATCGGTACACTACCTGACTATATTCTTCACAGATTCACGTAATACAGCGTGATAAATTCTCTTTACTGTCATAATTCAATTCATTATTTGATGAAGTCCGGTGAAAATGCCAGCTCAGTATTGCTGCGAACTGGAGCCAACGAAAAACACAGCCGACTAGTCATGTGTATAATACCATATACTATGAAATTATCTCTCTCTATGTATATATAATTTCATCAGTCGTGTCCGTTGTATATATAATACATAAAATAATAGCTATCAAGAGCAGAGATTTAAGGGCGCCGGTAGCTCAGTGGTATGCGTGCTGGACTTCTGAGCTCAAGAACGTGGGTTCGTAACCCGACCGAGGCCCTTAGTTTATTTTATCTGGGAGGTAAAATAAACTTAAGCACGCCGTCCTTCGGATGGGACGTTAAGCGATGGTCCCGAGCCTGTACGATGTCAGGTACTCGTTAAAGACCCCTACCCTAAGTGAATGAAAATTTAGGGTAGGCAAAATTTAGGACTCCCACAGTAGAGTCGGGTTCATGTCCACCAGAGTGACGAAAGAGCGCTCTGGTAGCAGGCGATATGACCTCGTAGTTAAAGCCCGGGCATGAGTCATAAAACCTAACCTAACCAGAGCAGAGATTGGAACTAAGATGTTTCTAGAAACAGAGCCCACGCTACTGTATTTCAAACTGAGTTGGAATCTAGGAGAGACGAGACGGACAGCCAAGCAACATTTCAAGCACTTGCTGACTCTGAGAAATCTGCTCAAAACAGTTAAACATCTTAGAAAAATACAAGAATATTAGACTCTACTGGGTACTCAGTCGGAAATTCAGGGAAACAAGGAAGCAGACCGACTGGCCAAGATTCAAGTGAGCCCTTCCAGGAAGGCATACCGAACCCGGATAATAAGAGGACTTGACAAGAAGTCATTCTCAGAAAATAACCCCAGACAGAAAGTGAGCATTCCAAGACATAGGTGGATGAGGATGTACCTTCAAAAGAGCTTCCAAGAATGCTCAGAGAACACACATCCTCACGGTCCGTTCAACAGATACACTCATTATAGAGAAACAGATGAGACGTTACCTCACCTTCCAGAGATTCCATATTTTCGGTAAGGGTTAACCGAGGAAGGTTAGACGAGGCGAATATGGGGAGAAATGGAACACTATATCTCCATGGAGTGTAATTGACAATATAGACAACGACTTGTTGATTCATTCATTTTAAATTGAACATTTTTTTTTTTTTAACTTATATATTTTCTTAAGAAATTGTTTATTTATTGTTATATATTATTATTTTTTAAATACCTCATAAGCATAAAGAATAAAAATTACACTAATATTAACCATATTAATACTTCCAAAAAAAGAATAAGGTTCAACCCACCAAATGAGCATTGTCTAATGGTATAGTGTTTTTTTTTTCTGTTCATTCTATATATTTCTATAACCTATTTACCTATCTATCCACGATCAAAAAATCTTTTATCGTATAGGTAAGAAATTTGTAATCAGTCTCATCTACATTCCTCGAATAATATAACGAAAGTAAATTAACATTTCCACTCCAAGTGTCTTGCGGAAATTAAATAAACAGCTGCATCAGAAGTTTAAATGAGTTAACAGTTACCGTATGAAGGTTTCAAATCAACTTGATAATCTTCAAACCACAACTCAACATTATGACATATGAAGAAGAAATTAATAAAAATCAAAGATTGGATCGGTGAGGCTGACCCGTGCTGGTGAACCCACGGAGAATGTTGCCAGATATAATTTATTACCAGATCAAAGACATCGGTTCCGAGAAATCACTTAGTTAGGCCACAGGGTTATCGGAGTTCTGGGTTTTCTGTGTTGATAAACACTCGGTGAAAAAAAAAAAAAAAAAAAAAAAAACGCTATACAACTGAAAATAAAAAAAGACATTTTTTCCGGAATAATATTTCTTCATGTCAGAATATGAATTGCTAATTAATTGTAATCAACTTCTGTAAGAGATATGGACTATCTGATATCCTTACAACATATAGGCTTTGAAGACGGGTGGTTGTTTGCTTCCTAACTCTTCAAAAACTGCAGTCTCTATATGAAAGTGTTACCCAAGAAGAAGTACCTGGGGAGTACCTGACATCGTACAGGCTCGGGGCCATCGCTTAATGTCCCATCCGAAGGATGGCGTGCTCAATGTTTTTCCACCTCCCAGTTAAAAAATCTAAGGGCCTTGACCTCGGATCATTAGAACTTAAGACTCCAGGCTTCAACACTCCAAGGCTCAAGCACAGAAGACTCGGTTCCGAGGCCCAGAGCTCGATTTTACAACACTGTACTTGTATAAAAGAAGTACGTTCTTTGTAACGTTTAACGATAATACGAATGATAACGTAGACAACGTACCTGTCAATACGAGATAATTTGCTTACTCAACAGTGAGGAAACCTTTACGAAAATTGTATTAATTTGAAACTTGTTTACAAGTAAAATATAGGTTTTCTTGCCTGATTATCAGCTCGTTACTGTCAAATTACTAAATAATGTGAATATAATATAGTTCAGTTTTATAATATCAAATAATGGTAACATTAACTCTGTTCTAATAACAAGATTGGTAATACAAAACGTATCAACAGGGACAATGACACGTTTTCGCTAATATACACATATTGTTGAATAAAAACCAAAAGCAAAGCACAACGATACAGTGATACAGTTGATTTTTGTTTCAATTCTTATTTCACTATTTTTGTGTGCGCTACGTCCCCAGCTTTACGAAGTATAGGGGAAGTTATGTAATCGGGCAGAGGGTTGCAGGTTTCACTGCAATTTCATGTTTACCTAGTTCAATTTGCAATATGAGTCTCGTGTCAATAGATTCATTACAACGGCAGTTATTCAAGTTTTTGTGTGTCTCCATCCTAATTCCTTCTTTCTCTTTGGCCAATTTGACTGAAAATTAATAGGTGTCGTCCTTAAGGGGTTCTGGATACACGAGGAGGTTCGGGAGGGGGATTAACCCATAAACTTTCATAATGTATCGACACTATATTCAGTATGTGTATCCAGAACCCTCTAAGGACGACACCTCCCTATTTTTGGGGAGAGGGGACGTAATATATAAAAAACTGTAATAATTGCAGTTGTAATTGAATATAATGACAGAAGTGTCATATGTGAATTTAAAACTCCATAAGAACGACCTTTCTAGCCAAATTGGCCAAATATGTAATTTTTTTTTTTTTCAGAGATCAGCTCAGCTCATCTCGTCTCACTAACATAATATGTTAGCGAGAAGCTGCAGATATACCTGCGAACCTCTTTGAGATTTTCCGAAAGAACTCTCCGCATTCAGAAATCTTCTACGATTATTGAGAGACACAAAAATGTCCAATGAATTCTGAAATCTTTTGACCCAAGCTTATGTTGCTCGCTCCAGTGGTAGGCTTTGTGGTAGGTAGCGGCTACCTATCACAAAGCCTACCACTGGAGCGAGCAACATAAGCTTGGGTCAAAAGATTTCAGAATTCATTGGACATTTTTGTGTCTCTCAATAATCGTAGAAGATTTCTGAATGCGGAGAGTTCTTTCGGAAAATCTCAAAGAGGTTCGCAGGTATATCTGCAGCTTCTCGTTGGTTTGTTAGCGCATCGCAATCCAATGATATGTAATTGTTAATATAACGAATGTATCAACACGAAATTTACTTTGGTAATTGAGAAGTCTCTGAGTCTTTTATACCTCTAAGAGGGAGAGCAAGAACTTAGTACAAAGTACATTGACTTTTCTTTCATTGTTAATTTAAGACATAACAATTATTGTTTGAGGGCAAGGTGTCAATTAGCTGTGTATCTCATAGACCTGTCTCTTTTTAATTATGAATGCTTGAGTTTCATTGTGATTCAATTACAACAGAACTTCATTGTCACTTCTTAATGTCTTCATCTGTAGACGATCCTCAACAACCTTATACATGGGTGCCGGTAGCTCAGTGGTATGCGTGCTTGCCTTCTGAGCTCAAGAACGTGGGTTCGTAACCCGACCGAGGCCCTTAGTTTATTTTATCTGGGAGGTAAAATAAACTTAAGCACGCCGTCCTTCGGATGGGACGTTAAGCGATGGTCCCGAGCCTGTACGATGTCAGGTACTCGTTAAAGACCCCTGCCCGAGGTGAATAAAAATTTAGAGTAGGCAAAATTTAGGACTCCCACAGTAGAGTCGGGCTCATGTTCACCAGAGTGACGAAAGAGCGCTCTGGTAGTAGGCGATATGACCTCGTAGTTAAAGCCCGGGCATGAGTCATAAAACCTTACAGTATAGAGGAAGTTATGTAATCGATGTTGAGTTTCCACCGGAATATCATATTTCCCAAATCCTTGATTCCAAAAATGAAAAAAAAATGTATAGATTTTTCCGATAAAATAAATTTATCGAAACCAAATTGCATATGCTTATCCAGAACCAAATAGGGGAGGCTTAACTCAAAAACCCCAATAACTGCCGATGCAATACATTTATCGACATGAAACTACGTATTTAAAGGCAAAACTCAATGAGGACTTTCAGCGATATCTGCAGAAGGGAAGGGGGCTCCAGGGGAGGGCTGAATTCAAAAAACCTAATAACTGCCGATGTAATGAATTTATCGAAACACAATTTAGTATCAGGATTTAGCAACTCTTATGTAAGTCAAATATTGAATATTAGCGCAAACGGTAGACTAACTAAGGTTTTTAAGGTTTCTAACTAAGGTAACTTAGGTTCATAGTGACCGGAAGAAGGGACGTGTAAGTGTACCGAAATATTGTCCAAAAAATTGTGGAAGAAATGCCGGAAACAACCAACAACGGTAGACTAGTTTTGGAAGGATAATTGATTAATTCGTTCTGGGGAAGTATATTGCCATTGATTCACCGACAACTTATTTTTTTTTTCAGCTTCGCATTGTTTGAGTTAAATAGACAAGAGGCAATGCAGATTAATCCTGCAGCAGTATTTCAAATAATACTCACGAACGTATTTTTTAATGGGTATTGCACTTTTGACAGTTACGACGGAAAAGTATCGGCAAAAAAGGACAAGAACTGGAAGGGGATTGTGTAAAAAAGGGGGCAGTTAGAGGGAGTTATGTTGGGTAGTTATGAGGGGGAGGTCTGGAGGCTGAGTAAGAGGTTAGTCCTGATCACATAATTATATAGGAGGCGGTGGGATTCCTGACACGCTGGGTTACCTGCACTGCTTCACAACAGCCATAATCCAGCCATACAGTCCCTCTCAGTAGTGGCCTTAGTCGAGCAACTACACAACATAACTGTCATGGTGGCCAGTTTCTGTATTACAGTTATCTACGACATATATAAAAATGTCGTCGATGAATCACAGGCAATGTACTTAAGTTGTCGCTCTCCCTCCAAAACGGATCGGCTGTTTAGGCTAAAAGTCAATAGTTGACTTACATTGGAGCTTCTGAATTTCATATTACATTTTGTTTTGATACATTCATTAATTCGGCAGTTATTAGGGTGTTTGTGTTAAGCCCTCATCCTCTGATCCCCTTTCTCTTCGGCCTATTTCGGGGGAAATTAATGTGTCTTTACGGGGTTTTGAATCTGAATATAAAATTTCATGTCGATAATTAATTACATTGGGAGTTATTGAGGTATTTGAATTGAATCCCCTTTGATCCACCCTTTTCTTCAGTCGATTCCGCTGAAAATTAGTAAGTGTCGTCCTATCGAAAATTATCGTGAGACACACACACAGACAGGCAGTAAACGCCGCATCGAATTTCCGGTCGATTACACAAATTTCCCTATACTTCGTGTAGCATGAAAATATAATGAAGAGAATTGGGAAACTCAGATTTTTCTTACCCCGTCTGTCCGTTTGTACGGCCGTCTGTTTAGCATGATCCGAGAAGAAGATCAACAGAATATCTCATGCAGTTCTACGTACCGGGCGAAGCTCAGGACAGCGTCGACATCAAACACTATGCACTTGATCCGCAAAACGATTAAGAAAACAAAGGGTAGCCTAAATAAACAAGTAAATATGTTTTCCTAATTTTAAAGAAAATAATGTTATAAAGCCTAAAAATAATTTCAAATATAAGAAGAAAAAAAGTTCATTGTAATACCTTTTTTTTTTTAAAAGTAACCCCCACAATATATATATAAATGAAAAAATAAATAAAGATAACAAAAAAATACAAATAAATAAAAGAAATAGAAAGCGTGTGTGGTTTGAAGTGAAACTCTTCTATTTTCTGTTCCTTTTTGTGCTAATAGACTGTATTTTTATTTTAACTATTTTTATTTTAACTATTTTTATTAACATTGGTCCAGATTGGAAGTAATTTAATTCAGGAAATTTTTTTAATCATATAATATGTTGGTAAAAATTTTTATTTACAGTTAAGGTCACATTAATTTATTAAGGACATGATCCCGACTCCACTATGGGAGTCCTAAATTTTGCCTACCCTAAATTTTTATTCACCTAGGGTAGGGGTCTTTAACGAGTACCTGACATCGTACAGGCTTAAGTTTATTTTACCTCCCAGATAAAATAAACTAAGGGCCTCGGTCGGGTTTCGAACCCACGATCTTGAGCTGGGAAGACGAGTACGCATACCACTGAGCTACCGGCGCCCCCTTGCCTTAAATATATTATTATAAATATGATATTGATTAACTAGTGACATCTGTTTATTATCTAAAAGTAAATGCGATTATTGTAAAATCATAAAATTGTTTTCGGAATTGTAGAATAGAATAACGGTTATAAAACAAAAATCAACTACTTATTATTTTTATCTCCATTTTCACTTGTTTGTTTTCATTGTATTGTGTACATTTTATGCGATACACAATAAAGTTAAAACAATAAGTACAATTAGACGATGCACAATAAGTAAATTTAAGTAGAGCGTTGCACAAAAACTGCATTAATTCAAACAAAAACGGATAAGAAATACACGTGTTGTATTAAAGCATCACAAGTGAAAGGTTAAAGCATCAAAAGTGAAAGGTGCGTACAAGTATGCGCAGTCCGTTCAGTGAGCGTCAAGAATGTTACGATTTTTCGTTTGCGTTTTGGAGGGGGAAAACGCTGCATCTACCTCAAAACGTCCTGCTATAACTAAGTAAAGAAGTTACACTTCAAAAACAAGAGAAATGAAATAAATTAGTATGTACAAGATTAAAACGTAGATTCGACAGACCTTAAAGACGAATATCTGTGGAGGAACTCTGCCATAAAATAACGTACCTCCCCTCATCTAAATACTCAAGTACCTAGTATTGAGTGGATTACTTGTGTATCTGGAGCAGTTAAGTCATCATCACAATGGACTAACACAAGTTGAACACAAACAGAAGGAGCGAGATGGGGTTGGAACTGGTTACAACGGCCTATTGGATGTGATTACCCGGTGTAGCGCGCGTGTCACTCCACCCTCCACTAGTATTGTTGATCCAATGATTTAGCGCAAGGAGGGAGGAATTAGGGGTGAACTCACCCTCTGTCAGCTAGGGGAGAACTCTGGTAATTACCTTGTCAGTCGGCTGTCACCTGCTCTTTGACACCTCAACTCAGCTCTTGTTCAAAATCATTCCAACCTCATTCAAAATCATTCTACAACTTGTCCTTTGAATATATTTTTACTTTTTTCAATTTAATAAAAATACACTCAACTCTCGATTAACCGGAGGCTGGGCACCACAGATAAAGCACAATCAAGGGTCACCCTCAGGGTTAAAGTAAGCGGTTGTTTTCCTTTAAAAACATTTGGTTAATAAGCTAGGCGAAAAGAATCTCTTAGAACCCAGAGCTGAAAAATATTCGAACATTAACTCTTACTCCATGTTGTCCTCCCCACGCATTCTTCTTTCCCAGTAAGATACAAAGTACGGTTTCAATATTCCTTCGGAAAACTACGCCATTTATTCTCTCAATCCAAGTAACACAAAGGTATCAAGTTCAACAACAATTTTATTTACTTCACAACTAGTTTCAGTTATTAACAGCCATCATCAGGTTACGTAGAGAAGGAATAAAAAGGAGTTATCTACTCGGCTTTCAGATTAAGTTGGGTGCTGGCTTGAAAGATGAATGTGTAGACACATCCGGCATGTTTAAATTAATTGAAAAATTGTAAATGTTTTTATGGGAAGCTGGAAGCTGAAGGTCTAGAGTGGGAAAAACTTCTAGGAGGGGTGACTCTGAATTCTTTCAACCCCTTCAAAGCACTTGACATGAGGACGGCTCGGAACTCACTGAACCCTGTGAAGCTAACATCAGAAGAATAAATTACAGTGTAAAATCATTGAACTTCTCGAAGTTAACATCGTTGGAATAACCTACAGTTGGTACTTACTGAACCCATGAAGCTAAGATTGCTGAAATTGCAGAAACTCACTAAGCACCATGAAGCTTATATCCCTAGAATAACCTTCAGCAGGTACTCACTGAACCCATGAAGCTAAGATTGCTGAAATTGCAGAAATTCATTAAGCCCCATGAAGCTAATATCCTTAGAATAAACTTCAGAAGGAACTCATTGAACCGCACCGCAGTTAATACTACTACTACAGGAACTTACTAATTGAATTTTTGGGCAGAAACACTGGATATAACTGTTTCAGGGCTGAAATTTTCGTGAAAACGTCTCTGCAGAGATTGTGGAAATGTTCGCTGACTCATGCACCCTAACCCTAACTCAATACTTGGTTTCCCAAGTATCTAACGAATGCTGCCAAGCAAAGTTTTTACAACTGACGTAAACTAAAAGGTAAATTTCATTCTTTTAAACAATATACCTAACAATAATTCGTAAAGGAAACGAAAATCAATAAAATTGCAAAACCTTCAAAACGTCAAAGTGCCTAATATACGGCTTTAAGTTACCTCATAAGTGAAACCTATTAGTATAATTGTTGGATAAGATTTGACGAATCACTTAATGGACATTAATAAGACTTAATAGCTCATTAAAAATTGAAAATAAGCAATCTAGGGGGAGGGCATTTAGAGGACAAATGAGAAAACAAAATAATAAAGTGTATAATTTGATTTGTGTGCCTCCAGGAGAATATCACTTAATACCGGTTCTATTAGCTTTAGGTGATGCGCATTTATACTTCTTTTTTGGAAATCTGTAGTTTCTAATTGGCTAAGAATGTTTTTTTTTAACCTAAAAGTCAATTGCATCTAATCTAAGATTTGATATTACAGTTCAAACTAGATTTGGTTATATGCATTATTATGGAACTGCAATAATCCATTTTGTCACAAGGAAATCAATGTCATTTATTTATTTACAAGGGATTCAGTCAGCAGTCAATTTGAAACAGTCCTCAGAGGGTGCCGGTAGCTCGGAGATAGCGTGCTTGTTTACCGAGCTCATGAGCAAGTTCGAAACCCGGCAGAGGCCCTTAGGTACGAGGTGAGCACACTGCCTTCGGATAGGACGTCAAGCTATGGTCTCGAGCCTGAACGATGTCAGATTCTCGTTAGCTACGCGGTTATCAGTGAAGTGCGATTTTGACCTGAATGAATAACGGACTTGCTGTGAAATTTTGTGATAAACTTGGAAAATCTGCGACTGAAACATTTGCTATGCTCAACATGGCCTACGGTGATGTTGCTATGAAGCGTAAGGCATGTTTCTAGTGGCATGAACGTTTTAAGGGTGGTCGACAGTCGATTGAAGACGATGAGCATCCTGAACGTCCTTCCACTTCAACTGACGACCCACACGTCGATAAAATCAACACCCTGGTGCGGGCAAATCGACGTCTGACCGTCAGGGAGCTTGCTGAAGAGTGTGGGATATCAGTTGGATCTTTTCATGAGATTTTGACCGAAAAATGGAAGATGCATCGCGTTGCTGCGAAATTTGGGCCACGCCTGATGACGGACGACCAAAAAGCCAATCGCGTCCAGGTTTATCAGGAACTACTTGATCGTTCAGAAAAAGATTCTTGTCAAGGATCATAACAGGTGATGAATCATGGGTTTACGGTTATGACATTTATGTACATAAAAAACTATCTAAAAAAACTAACAACTTTAACAATTTAAAATTTCCTGGATGGGGACACATTGTTTAGATAGTTTTTATGCATGTTTATTCTAATTTTTTAAATTTCATTTATTAAAACATTTTAATTATGTTATTTTCAAAATTATTTTATCAGACTGCCTGACGATGAGGGCAACCTTGAAATCCGGGTAGCAAATATCAACAAAATCTGTGAGAGGTCAGACTTTATTTCATTTTACAACATGTGATATACTAGATAATATAGAGCTGAAAATGTCTGTGCGTTGTACCGCTATAACTCACGAACGGCTTGATGGATTTGATTAATTTTTTTTTTAATTTGTTCGTCATCGTCTGTGGAAGGTTATAGGCGTATTAGTACCTCAATATCTGGTCCATACCAGCATCCACCCACGCAATATTTGTAACTCAAAAACCACTGCAATGATTAATGAGGAATCTTTTTGAATAGATAAGTTTTATCTACCGGAAGGTTAAGGTCTATTTTTTAATCAACCCCTCGTCCATCCCAGCATCCACTCACGCAATCTTTGTAACTCGAAAACCATTGCAACGATTAATGAGAAATCTTTTTTGAATAAATTAGTTTTAGCTCCAAAGCTAGCGTTACTACAGTTGAAGGACTATAAGCCTTATTCCGTATGAATAATTGAAAATTATAACATCATGAATGTACTGTCGAGGAACTGAATAGCCTTATAGGAGATATTGGGAGAAAAGTCAAAGTTCCCCGGGCAACGCCGGGTATTACTGCTAGTACTAGATAAATTAAAAAAACTATAATGTAAAACTTAATTAAACTTTATCTAGTGTAGGCTCAAATCTTTCGAAAGGGTGGGGGGGGTGGGGGGGGGGGGGGGGGATTCAAGGCTCCCTGCGTGCTGTCTTGCACAAGACTGATCAGATGAATTATTCAGTAACACCAACCTTTCACTGGCATACTGACTTATGATAAAGGTGTCTAATATTATATATTAAATAATTTTGTTAAATGTATTATTCACTTTTATGTTTTTAGGTGGTAAAGTAACTATGAGTGCTCCTAGACACCAAACTGACCTGGGGCCAACACATTAACTCTAAATTGGCACATGCCTACACTAGACTCTCCTCACTCTACCCACTTCTAAACAAGAATTCTCAGATACTCAGGAAGTATGTTCGTGACGATCGAGACTTCATATTGGAGTTAGCGACAAGATTCAGGACTGGGCTGCAATGTTTGAGCCGCTACTTGGGGAACCTATATTATTTATATATATTTACAGCAGACTCTCCCTTATCCGGCGTTAACATTCAATTATTAGATTATCAATTATATGAGACAAGTGTATTTACGAGCACATAATAATTCCGTAACTCACGAATCTTTTATGTATTTTTATTGTACATAAATACATATGTACATTGTATTTATAACGAAGGAAACGCTAATACAATATTTTATTACTTCACTAATATTCTATAAATAAATTATAATAAATATATAGTTGAAAATCAAACATTTATAAAAATAATGAAGATGAAACAATTGATGATATGACACACAAAGAAGATAAAGAGGCCTTAGAGAAAGCACTTCATTATGTTGAACGACAACCATCCTCCACTTTTTCAGACGTCTTAACACTAAACAAGTGGTGGGACTAGGTAGCACGGAACAGTGTTGTGTTAGCGAAACAAAAGAAAATTACCAATTTTTTTAACAAATATTTTTAGAATTATAGATTTTGTTTTAAATATGTATGTAATTAATCACAGATTTCAAAATATATTTTTAAAATGTTATCAACAAAATACCATACGTATTTTATTCCTTAGCTCATATATAGCGCCCCTTGCGCTGAACCTAATAAAGGTATTTCATTTTTTCATTCCATCGGCCGTTATTAGAAATTTTGTGTTAAGCTTTCCCCTAATTCCCTCTTCCCTTTGTCCGATTTGGCTCAAAATCAATATGTGCCCTACTCAAGGGCTTCTGGATACATAAATTCAATTTCGTGTTTATCAAGTCATTCTATCGGGAGTTATCGTGTTCACAGACATTTATTTTGCAATTTTGGAATCTGGGGGTCGGAAAACATGAAATTCTGTTGAAAACTCAACAATAAATTTCTAGACGATTACATAACTTCTTCTATACGTTACTGCCTTCAATTAACAAAATAATACATATATTTGACTAAATTGATGATTCAGTGGATCAATGTTTTTTTTTTGCGATGATTAAGAACATGCCTACTTTTGAACGTTGATCACTTGATGAGTAAAAAGATCATTCCTTGTATACATATATTTTCATCAGTTTTTTTTTTAACAAGCAACCTAAAATAGGTTGGGCCTTTGATGATAATTTGAACCACAAATCGGTTCGGCCAAGATTATAGAAAATTGCCCACCGCTAAAACTGACATTGAGAAGACCGGCGGCTAATGTGTCCGGGCATCTATATTCGGGTCAGGCGCCGATTTCAACTTTAATATGGGGATCGTTTAGTGCGAAAATATTCACCGTTTAGTCACTGAGAGCTTCTGGAAATGATGAACGTTTTGATGATTATAATTTTATTCATTATTATACCAATATAGATAATAGTATATAACTAGGCTTCTTTCCTCGTTGGTTGGTGAGAAGAGATTGAAAAAATATTATTATTTTCATTTTTATTAACAGGTTAACAGAAATTAAGAGTGAAAGGAACAAAAAATCTGAAGCACTAGATAACATTTTACTTCTCTAACCAAGGGCGTAGCTAGGGGGGGGGGTGGGGGGTGGAGGCACTTGGCCCCCCCTGGCCAGAGCAAAAAACCAAGATAAAAATTAAATAAACTAAAAACGTGTACAAAAAGTTACTGGAAAACGATCGAGAACACCTCAAAGAGGAAGTTCTTTCACGATTTTCGGAGGATAAACGAAAATTATGCTTTACTTAAATGTACCTGTACAAAACAAGTCATATTACATTTTTACATGAACTCGATCATTTCATTTCCTCGCTCAAAATCTTCATTTATTCTATACTTTATACTCTTAAAGCTGATTTTACATGCGCAGTAAAAATGCAAAGCGTAGCAGCAGCAAATGCACGCTGTGAGTCATTTAATTCTAAAAGCACAGAAACCAAAGCGTGCATTTGCTGCTGCTGTGCTTTGCATTTTTGCTGCTCATGTAAAATCACCTTAAGTATTACAGTCAGTGGTTACCTCGGGGGAAGCTTCTAGGGGTCCGAGTCTCCCAAACTAATAACAAAAAGTCTGCAACGCTAACCACGGAAACTGTGGGCTATGCGCCCGGGAGTCTATATCCCCCATCCCTGTAGCCTAACTTTGCCCCCCTACCCCCCCGGCTCAAAATCCTGGTTACGCCCCTGCTTCTAACCACAATAAACATGTATATCTAATCCTATCGATTTAACCTCTTGCTTAGGAAAAGATAATCATCTCAAGAAACCTGAAGCTCTTTCCGCCTGTAAAAGATAACCTAGCCAGTGTGCTTACACTAAGGCCAAAAAAAAAAGTCATTTGTTATATATTAATCTCTTATATGTTTGTGGCTTACACATATTACAGAATTGCAAGATAATTAAACCCGGGGACATCATCAGAAACCGCGGTTGTGAGAGTCCCTGAAAAGTAATTTTCCGGAAGAAACTTTTTAGTACCCTGTGATTCAAAAAAATGATTAAAAACAAATTTTAGACAGAGGGCAGGTTATTATAAAAAAACATTTAATACATCCATAACCAACTAAATGTAACCGACTCAATTTGACATAGTTTAGAAACGAAATCTAATTTGTAGGCATCGCACTGGGAACTTACTATTAGGGAGTTTCCAAAGCAACGCGATCTAGTAAAACATAAGAAACATCAATGATTTTCGGGTCGTATCTTCCAGCCAAATCGTACAACGGGATGGGTGATACTAGGGGGAAAAAATTCCCTTTTTTTTATATTTTTTATTTTAAATAATCATTTAAAAAGAACAGAGTTGAATGGCCATGAAAAAAAAACCTGAACTTTGTGAAAAGTTGAGAGGATAGAAACTGAACTTCCCCAGAGCGAATTAATCAACAGCGTTTTTATAGAAAATTGACAAGTCCTTATTAGGTCCTGGATCTACATATTAGTTATTGGAAGAAGAAGAAGAGTTTAATATAACAGTCGCATTTACAGAGGTACAATTATACAATAAGGTTCCTTAACCATTTAAAATGCCCTTAAAACAAGAACCTCAATCACTGCCGAATTGATGAATCTATCGAAACGAAATTTTATATTTTAATCTAAGATTCCATAAGGACGTCGCCTACAATCTCCTTGAGGATAGATGGGATTCCAAAAAAGTAGGTTGTACTCAAAAACCCCAATAGCTGATTTTTCTCTACGAGTTTTTTAAAATTTTCTCTTAAGTAGTAGCATTGTTTTTACGTTAACTGATTTTTTTTTATTTGTATTTAGTGTATAAGTGGTTAAGGAACCTTATAGTAAATCTCTGTAAATGCGACTGTTATAATAAACTCTTCTTCTTCTTCTTCCTCCAATAACTAATATGTAGATCCAGGACCTAATAAGGACTCGTCAATTTTCTATAAAAACGCTGTTGATTAATTCGCGCTGGAGAAGTTCAGTTTCTTTCCTCTCAACTGTTCACAATTTTTTTTTTTTTTTTCATGGCCATTCAACTCCATCCTTTTTAAATGATTACTTAAAATAAAAAAATATAAAAAAAAGGGAATTTTTTTTCCCCTTCAACAATTTGCTTGGGTGAGCCTGCTAGGCTCGGTGAATACCTAAGTGGAGCTGTTTTGTTAGCTATTGTCCTCGAAGCTGGGACCTGAGCTGTTGAGTGGGAAGCCCGGGCTACAGATACGGCCCGCACCACCAAACTGATTTAATTATGCGCACACAATAGGACCATCTTCTTCACGCTACATGCCCTCGCTCCTCGCTGGGTCAATAATAACGTTAGTCTACCACCGCTACACAAACTACTTTACTTGGCCTACAAAAAAGAGAAAAACAAAAAACAAAAAAAAAAGGAACTGTTTCACCCTAAAAAAGCACAAACCTACAATTTCGTTAATGGATTTGGTACTTATCCTTTATCGTACTCCTCCCATTTCCCATGCATACTTCCCAATTATAAGAGGATAGAAGGTATATAATCTGACCTTCTTTGTCGTTGGTTGAATCAAACCAGGATGAATTAATCAATCAAATTTTCGTTTTCCTCCCAAAATTATTCAAAAGTTTGCAGTAAAAATCAATAGTTGACTTACATAGAGCCTACTGAATCTTCATATTCAATATTGTATCGATACATTCATTACATTGACAGTTATTGGTGTTTCTGAGACGAGGCCTCTCCTCTGATCCCCTATTTGGGCGATTTCCTGAACAATTTATAGATTGTCGTGCTTATGGGGTTTTGAATTTAATTATAAAATTTTATGTAGAGTAAGGAGATAGGGGTTACTCTACTGGGGGAGTCCTAAATTTTGCCTGCCCTAAATTTGTATTCACCTAGGGCAGGGGTCTTTAACGAGTACCTGACATCGTACAGGCTCGGGGACCATCGCTTAACGTCCCATCCGAAGGACGGCGTGCTTAAGTGTCGATGTAATGAATCTATAATCACGATACCTCCCGTTAGTAGCTCAGTCATATATGTGCTTGCTTACTAAGCTCATGATCGCGGTTTCGAGACCCAGCCGAGCCCTTAGTTTATTTTAACAGTGAGGTAAAATAAACTTAAGCACGCCGTCCTTCGGACTTGAAGCTATGTTCTCTAGTCTGTACGATGTCAGGTACTCATTAAAGACCACTAACCAAGGTGAATAAAAATTTAGAGTTGTTCTTCGTTGCCAGTTGCCTTACCCCCTGTGTGGGATGTACCACTGATGATGAAGCAGTTGCGTTGAAAAACGGTTCTGGTCAAAAATAAAATAATATAAAATAAAAAGACAACATTTTTTATTTCTATGAGAAATTTCGTCCCACCACATTTTACTATCACATGTGATAATATGCATATTAATAAAAAATTAGGGTAGGCAAAGTTTAGGACTCCCATAGTAGAGTCGGGCTCATGTCCACCAGAGTTACGAAAGACCGCTCTGGTAGTAGGCGATATGACCTCGTAGTTAAAGCCCGGGCATGAGTCATAATAACTAAAGAGAAGGGAGGGAGGATCAGAGGAGGTGGGCTCAACTCTAATACCTTAATAAATGCCGATGTAATGGAACGTATACAGAAGAAATTTAGTATGACTAGTTATCCTTGCGTCAGCAATTGATTTTCAGCCAAAGCGGTCGATTTATTTTAGAGGGAGAGCATAAACATTATTGATTAACTGGCGCTGGGAATTACATCTCCATTTTAATTCACTTTTATTTTATAATTTAACTATCATATTCTGTACGAAAATAATATTTGTACCGTTGTATTCTTCCCCATTTTAGTCCCATTTTAAACAAAACAAGTTTCAATCCTCCACGCCTTAACTCTTCCACAAAGTAAAGCTTAGTAGAGACTTAAGCTAAATTTCGCGAGGTTTTTTGTTTCACCGCGCGTCGTTTCAAGGTTGATAACCAGTGAATAAATAATGATAGTGATGACCTCAGCCCCGCATTCCATACCTGACGATCACAGCTAACTGAAATTTGTCATAAACCGAAATGAACAAAGTAAAATATTTGTTTCCTTTATTTTTCTATTAGTATCATTTAAAATGGTTTATGTGAATAAAATGGTTAAAGAGAGAAACTCAGATAGAAGAAAGGGAAAGAGTCTTAAAATGGTTAAGGGAGAGTATCTTAAATACTATTTCTTAACGAATTTCTTTGTTTTATGAAGAAAGTGAGAAAGATGAAAGAGAAAAAGGGCCTTAAAATAGTTAAAGTGTTTAAAAGGTTTAAAGAGAGAGAAAGTTTGACGAAAAAAGAAAGTGAGAAAGTGGCCAAAATGTTATTATTAATATCTTAATAACCCGTATTTGTATATTAAATAATTGGAGAAGTACGCTAATGAAAAATTACCATGATTAGTTTTGTAGACCGAACTGTAGATCGTTGAAATACAAATAAACAAATTCGCACGTTGTGTTATTGTGATTCATGTCTGAACATTGATGTCTTTCCATTGAACATGAATCAACATGTCATTTTCTTAACATTTAGATTGGGATCTATTTTCTAGGAGTAATAAGCGTTTCTGTCCCCCCCTCCAATACATTTTTTAATATTCACCGAAACGTAACAGTTATTTCCGGGTTTTTGATAATATAAGTCTCAAATATGAATATGAACTGACCATTTTTACGAGTACATTCATACAGACGTGTGTTGGCCTGGCTCCAGTCTCATCTGAAAGTATAAAATTCGCTTTGTTCGGGAATTATTCACAAGAAGATCATATCTTATAGGAAAAAAATGTACAGAGTAAAAAAAATTAAAACTTACTCCACCCACACAGCGTAACGGTTAAAGGAGAACTGGCATAGCTCAAAGGGGTGGGGATAGCTAGGTTCACTCACTCTACATACAAAAACATCCATTCAAATATACATGATAACTATAAAATACATCTCTACATAATTGTAAAAATCTCTGCAATAGTATAAAATTCACTACACAGCCAAAGGAATTTTTGTCATAAAATATAATAAATAAATAGAGGGCGCCGGTAGCTCAGTGGTATGCGTGCTTGACTTCTGAGCTCAAGGTCGTGGGTTCGTAACCCGACCGAGGCCCTTAGTTTATTTTATCTGGGAGGTAAAATAAACTTAAGCACGCCGTCCTTCGGATGGGACGTTAAGCGATGGTCCCGAGCCTGTACGATGTCAGGTACTCGTTAAAGACCCCCTACCCTAGGTGAATAAAAAATTTAGGGTAGGCAAAATTTAGGACTCCCACAGTAGGGTCGGGCTCATGTCCCCCAGAGTGACGAAAGAGCGCTTTGGTAGTAGGCGATATGACCTCGTTGTTAAAGCCCGGGCATGAGTCATAAAACCTAACCTAACCTAATAAATAAATACAATTTTTAAACATTAAAAAAAAATATATTATCACAGAGTTAAAAAATAAATAAAATAAAATACACATAATGAATACCTATATAACAACCAGCCAAGAAACTACCTGATCTAAGGGAAGTAGCTGTCCCGTAAGAGATATAGGAGACATAGGTAGGTCAGGCAGAAGGGAGTTCTTAACCTCTTGGGTTCTGGTCAAAAATAAAACAGTGGGAAGACAATGTCTTTTATTTTTATGAGAAATCTCGTTCAACAACATATTAATATTATATACTAGTAGTAATACCCGGCGTTGCCCGGGGAACCTTGACTTTTCTCCCAATATCTCCTATAAGGCTATTCAGTTCCTCGACAGTACATTCATGATGTTATAATTTTCAATTATTCATACGGAATAAGGTTTATAGTCCTTCAACTGTAGTAACGCTAGCTTTGGAGCTAAAACTAATTTATTCAAAAAGATTTCTCATTAATCGTTGCAATGGTTTTCGAGTTACAAAGATTGTGTGAGTGGATGCTGGGATGGACCAGGGGTTGATTAAAAAATAGACCTTAACCTTCCGGTAGATAAAACTTATCTATTCAAAAAGATTCCTCATTAATCATTGCAGTGGTTTTTGAGTTACAAAGATTGCGTGGTTGGATGCTGGGATGGACCAGATATTGAGGTACTAATACGCCTATAACCTTCCACAGACGATGACGAACAAATTTTAAAAAAAATTAATCAAATCCATCAAGCCGTTCGTGAGTTACAGCGGTACAACGCACAGACATTTTCAGCTTTATATATATGATGAAGAAGATCATAGTTAAAACGAAAGAAGGTGAAGAGCTGCAATGCACAATAATTGCTGTATCGAGTTCGAGTTTTTATTATGATTAACGAACTCGAACTCGATACAGCTAAACAGTTTAACATTATGTCAATTCTCCTTTTCTCTCTGTCAAACCGCATCCTCCATATCGACCTCGATATTCTTCCTATTAATGACCACGATTTCTATAGGTTTTTATTTTCATTGCAATTCTTTAGCACAAGCCTTGTCTTTTCATTCTCATGTTGATAATCCTCATGGCTTGAATGGGACGTGGCCTCGCGATTGTTTCTCTAAAGAGGAATATAAATTAAACTTACGAGGGATGCCACTTTCTTGAACAAACGTTTTATCGAATGATATCTTCGGGTGCTATGGTGAATGATGCTTCTTCTGATGAGAAAAGACATAATGAGAAGAAGGAACTGTTGAAGAAGATGAAGTTGTTATGTCTTGTTGGATGGAAGGGGACTGAAGAAGAGGAAGAAGAAGAGGCGGCTTCACCACGCTCCAGCTCAAATTAAATCAATTATCCTTTCTTCAGAACCCGAGGGCAGGCCAGTGTTGAAGAAAGCGGCTTGGCCTCCCCGGAACCGATGAGATTACCACAGGCCCCCATCCGCTGTAATTTAATATATTAGCCGGGTGAATGGGACTGTCATGTTGATGGCTTCATCTCTTGAGGAGAGTATCTGTAGCTAACTGGAGACATGGAGGACATGGGAACCTGGCTCCATAGAGCACTAGGACCAGGGGAAAAAAAACAAGAGGACAATGACCTGTCTCACTCCGCATTGTCTCATACCGTTAGCTCATGAGATACACAAGGCGATTTTATGACGGCGACGTTTATTGGACGTCACACTTGCAGTTGTCATACCAACAACGGTTCTAGTTCGATTTTGGAAAGGACAACTAACAGAGTAATCCATTGTTATAAAACGGAAGCCACATTTCATTGAAATAGTCGTAAGTGACAAAAACCCTAACTTTACAGTACGAAAAAATATTACAACTAAAGTATTCGTACGTACACCTGGGCCACTTTCCCACAATGATCTATTGTTGTGTTATAAGACTGGTTCTGGGGGCGCTGGTAGCTCAGAGGTGCTAGCTCAATATCGCGGGTTCGAAACCCAGCTGAGGAAGGCCCTTAAGTATTTATCTGGAAGTAGGAAAAACAATGAGCACCCCATTCTTCGATAAAGCGAGTGTCCCGAGCCTGTACGTCAGGTAGTGAATAAACCTATGTAGGGAAAATTTAGGTCTCCCACAGTTGAGTCGGACTCATGTCCACCAGAGAGACGATGAGCATTCTGGTAGTAGGCGATATTACCTCATAGTAAAAGCCCGGGGCTGAATCCACAATGACTAACTAAAAATGGTTCTTGTATTTTAACACCACGATCCGAAAATGACTATTTGTTGACATTCGAGCGTCAAGGACTTTAAACTTACAAGAATTGCTACTTAAGAAGTTAGCCATTGTGATTGAACCCCCGACGTGACGTCATTAGTTACATTAATTATTAGTTTACTAATTGTATGTAGATCTGTCAAAGAATATAGAATAATGGACGTTTTTGAGAGTATAAATCCATAAAGCCATTTGGTACTCATTTGTAGAATATCTGCATTCACTTCTGAACACAGAATTAATGATTTTAACCGGCTACGTCATTCCCCACCCCCTCCAATGCCAATCGACAGTTTGGGCTGAAACTTGATATATGACTTACATAGTGGCTTCTAAATGCTCATACTAAGTTTTGATTCGATATATTCACTACATCGGCAGTTATTAGGGTTGGGCCTCTCTGACTCCTCCATTTCGGCTGATTCCGTTGAAAACTAATAATTGTCCTTGTAGAGCTTCGAATTTATATGAGCAGTTATAAGCGTTTTTGTGTTTAGCCACCCGCCTAATCTCCTCTTCTCTTCGGCCGATTTGATGAATAAGTGTCTCTCTAAAAGGTTTCTGGATACACATACAGAATTTCGTGTCGACACATTCATTCTATCGGAAGTTATCAAATTTCTGACCGATTGCAAAACTTCTCCATACATAAACATAGTATAGCTGGGAAGGAAAAAAAATACACCTCTGGAAAAAAATCCGGAAAAAATCAACATAGCATCCCTGAGAAGCTTAAGTAACACAAATATGAAGATATTCAAAAAATTAGGAAAACAGTAGTAGAAGAGACAAGGTAGAAATTGAGGGAGGCACACCTGCTGCCCATGTGGCAGTGTTGTGTTTCCAGGGGAAAAACATCTAATTGATATAATTACAGGAGACGAAGAGACGGACGGACGGCCGGGATGAAGACGTTACCTCCTAGCCGGGGTGCTACGGGCCCATGTTTTTTTGTTACAGAGCTCTGAAGAGACCCCGAGTTACAAACCAATCTTCCCCGTCTCGGCCGCTTTGTGAGCTCCGCTACGCCGCTAACGTCTTTATTAACCTTTTCTCATTTTATTTTTTATTCTTCTCTCACCTTCTTAAGTTAATTAGGAGAAACTTATATTTGCATATGAAAGAAACCATTGATATTTAACATTTTTGCAGATATTGTGAAACACTTGATAAAAATAAAATAAGATAGAAAATAGTTAAATGATAATTGAAAGCTATGCCATGAAAATTTTGTAGATGATTAAGTGCAATAAAAAAGTAAAGAAAAAACATATGTTTTAAAAAAAATATTGTCTATTTCACAAATAATATAGGTAATATAGGAGTACTTTCGGTATTGCTACCATCTTCAGCTACGACTTGAGAAATACAGTATTTGTTAAGTTGTGGCTGAAGATGGTAGCAATACCGAAAGTACTCCCATATTATATATTATCTGTGAAATAGACAATATTTTTTTTTAAAAACATACGTTTTCTTTATTTTTAAAGAAACCATTGCTACTTTATATATATAACACTAGAAACAATTGTTATGGCTTATAGAAATAAAAGACCGTTGCCTTCCCACTGTTTTATTTTTGACCAGAACCGGTTTTCAACGCAACAGCGTCATCATCAGTGGTACATCCCGCCCACACAGCACAGCGGTTAAAGGACAACTGACCAGTACCACTGATGATGATGCTGTTGCTTTGAAAACCGGTTCTAGTCAAAAATAAAACAGTGGGAAGACAACATCTTTTATTTCTATGAGAAATCTCGTCATCTTACTATCACATATAATTGTTATTGCATCCATTAGACTTTTCGAACGTTGCACAATTTTAAGGTATTTCTTCTAGAGATGTCTTCTTTTTTCTGACAATATTTCGGGACACTTACACATCCCTTCTTCTGGTCACTATGAACGACGGCTCGGGACCATCGCTTAACGTCCCATCCGAAGGACGGCGTGCTTCAGTTTATTTTACCTCCCAGATAAATAAAGTAAGAGCCTCGGTCCTTGGGTTTCGAACCCACGATCTTCAACTCAGAAGGCAAGTACGCATACCACAGAGCTACCGGCGCCCTTAAAGGTCTTTTCTTAAAGATCGAACGACAGGAAAAATACGAAGTACCATGTCATCCGATGCAACAAAATTAGTTTTCTACTAGTTTCATCAGAAATTAAAATTTTTTCCAACCGGAAATGTTTTTGTAGATGTAACTTTACAATTTTCTGACAATATAACAGTTTACACGTCACAGTGGAAATGAAACTTTTCGTATTTGCCCTCGAACACTTCATATTAGATTTGGAGTGTGAACGGACTATCACGGATAAACAAACCAACGAAAAAATAAGGCTTTAAACGTTGACCTATGGAACCACAAAAATGGAATGCATTGCAGACTGCCCATGGATAGCTGTGGCCTATCTTTAGATAGCCCGTTACTAGTAACCATGGCAGTTGGTGCAACGTTAGGCGCAAAGGAAAAAAATAAGAGGAATTAAATACATCCAATTAAAGTTAAACTAGCCATATAATTTTTTTATTCTATCTCAAGTTTTATAGTAACAATTATTGTTACGGAGTTTTTGCTAGTTTTTCATTTTTAAATTCCCCATATTGTGTGCAGGGATGGCTGAACGCCGCTCCGACCGCATCATAATAAAACCCCTGTCCCGCTGTAATGGTTGTAGCTTGGGTCGGCTGGCAACATCGTTAAATGTATTCCTTCAATAGCCCAGCTTTTCATATAAATAATAGTTTTTTTTTTAAATTGGTTGTATGAAATTATATTTACAATTTAAAAAATTACAGTTGAATTCAAACCACACCCAAAGTCACTCACACCTACTATGACAATCCGTACGTTGTATACTAGTTATCTTTTTAGGGTTTCGCAGGTAAAACAAGGATTTTTTAGGATCAAGTCCACCTACGAAACCCTTCATTGTTTGACCTTTTCACACTTCACTCTAAGATTACTTCTCTAGCTATACAAAGTATTTTATTTCATTGCAGTCAGTAGACAATTTTTAGTTTAAAAATCTAATACCTACTCTTTTAATTTCCACCAGCATGTCATACTTGCTTTCTTTTAATTTCCACCAGCATGTCATACTTGCTTTCTTTTAATTTCCACCAGCATGTCATACTTGCTTTCTTTTAATTTCCACCAGCATGTCATACTTGCTTTCTTTTAATTTCCACCAGCATGTCATACTTGCTTTCTTTTAATTTCCACCAGCATGTCATACTTGCTTTCTTTTAATTTCCACCAGCATGTCATACTTGCTTTCTTTTAATTTCCACCAGCATGTCATACTTGCTTTCTTTTAATTTCCACCAGCATGTCATACTTGCTTTCTTTTAATTTCCACCAGCATGTCATACTTGCTTTCTTTTAATTTCCACCAGCATGTCATACTTGCTTTCTTTTAATTTCCACCAGCATGTCATACTTGCTTTCTTTTAATTTCCACCAGCATGTCATACTTGCTTTCTTTTAATTTCCACCAGCATGTCATACTTGCTTTCTTTTAATTTCCACCAGCATGTCATACTTGCTTTCTTTTAATTTCCACCAGCATGTCATACTTGCTTTCTTTTAATTTCCACCAGCATGTCATACTTGCTTTCTTTTAATTTCCACCAGCATGTCATACTTGCTTTCTTTTAATTTCCACCAGCATGTCATACTTGCTTTCTTTTAATTTCCACCAGCATGTCATACTTGCTTTCTTTTAATTTCCACCAGCATGTCATACTTGCTTTCTTTTAATTTCCACCAGCATGTCATACTTGCTTTCTTTTAATTTCCACCAGCATGTCATACTTGCTTTCTTTTAATTTCCACCAGCATGTCATACTTGCTTTCTTTTAATTTCCACCAGCATGTCATACTTGCTTTCTTTTAATTTCCACCAGCATGTCATACTTGCTTTCTTTTAATTTCCACCAGCATGTCATACTTGCTTTCTTTTAATTTCCACCAGCATGTCATACTTGCTTTCTTTTAATTTTTCACCAGAATGGACTTTTCATTTATTTATTATTGTTATTTATTACTTTATAAGTTGTTTTTATATATGTCTTATTGTTTATTTCCTCATTTTGTAAATATTTTTACTCTACTTTTCCGTTTTTAAGCAAACCATTTTCATTTAATCTAATGTTCAATTTACTAACAGGATCTTTGTCACCCTTAACTAGATTATTTTCTCTTGTTCTTCTATTTATTTAGTTTTCTATTTCTTTCAACAATATTTTTCTCTGTACTCTATTCTTACTTGAGAACCATTACAGAACTTTTTATTTATTTATCTATTCATCTCTTCACATGTTTATATTTATTTCTTGTATTTTTTTAACTATTATTTATTCTTCTAATTTCCAGTACCATGTATTATGCCATTGTTTATATTTATTCCCTGTATTTTTTTTTAACTATTCTTTATTTTTCTAATTTCCAGTACCATGCATTATGCCAACCTCCATCTGTAATATACTACCTCATGTATAAAGAACGGATGTAAATAAAAAATAAATATACAAAGTATTGGAAGTCCAGTCAGCAATTCGAAGTTTAGTTAATATGAAGATGGCTGATGTAGTGAGAAGTGATTATTTCGCAGGATGTTTAGATTTCAAAGGAATTTCATGTTTTCCAACCCCTTGTTCCTGTCTGTCTGCCGGCCTATGAACAAGATAACTCCCGATTGAATGAATGTATCGACACATAATTTGATATGTGTTTCTAGAACCCCCTAAGGATGAAACCTATTGAATTTCAGCCAATTCGGTTGAAAGGAAAAGGAGTGTTGGAGAGCGAAATTTTAGTTGATTAACTCATGCGGGAGAAATACATTCGGTGATTCACCGACTTTTTTTTTTCTTATTTGGAAAAGTGTCTAAAAATATAGAGAGAAAAGTAAATAATACATTTTACAGAGAAGTGAATAATAATGATTTGAATATTTCCGTATATGGAAATAATATTATGTGCAAGAACAAAAAAGATAGTTTATAGACAGGTAAAGAAGAAAACTTGTCAATGCGACATTGTTGTCTCATGGAAGAGTCAAGAAAAAAAGTTTTTTGATGGTTTTCCCTGGACTGTAGAGTTGACCAGATTAATACTTGAGTCAGGAAATAAATACGATTCAGTATTTTTCCATGTTCCTGGCAGGACTTAATTGGTATTTGAACTGTTAGGACTGAAAGGTTGGACCCGTCGGCTTCCCTTTTAGGCTATAAAGAAGCCGTAAAGCCCAATACACACGGGAAAAACTACATTCTTGCCGCAAGAATTTTTTTTTTTTTCCATGCATAGAAACCATTGAACCATACTTGATTTCTGTATCTATTAGGTGCCTCATCCTTCACATCGCACAAACAAGTTTTTTTCTTAAATTACTTTCTAAACTGTCAGTTTCTTTCCCCCTTCACCACTTGGCACAATCCTTCGTGACGACTGAAGAATATTTATCAATAAATTTAATGCAGGTGATTGTCTGTAGAGTGAACCCTTTGATTTGGCTACACAAACATTCAACAGATATGGCTTAATTTGTGGATCCATTAGTAGCGGAGAGTGCACCCAGAATGCTGCTGCTACCTCACAATCACGGGAAACGATAACGATAGTTTGCCCTAATAACAGATTATATCCATCAATGATACTTAAATTTGAATACGTATTTCTCTAGGCTTCTGGTTATATAATTTGAATATAAAAACAAAATTTTCAACAACGCCATTTTTTCTCCTTTATCTGAAAAAACATCATCCCTTTATTATTCCATTTATTAACTCCCTTCTTCACAGCCACCTCGGGCATTTATTTATAATTTTTTTGATACTATATTTCAGGGACGGGTTTTTTTTTTCGTATATTAGTAAAAGCGGTCAACTCTACATTTCGTTTCCAGGGCACCGGAATAAACTTTTGTCTCGCCTTATGCCGTTCTCGAATGCTCGAATGACCGCAGCCGCCACTGACCCGCCAGTCAACGACATGTGTACTTGCCCAAGAGTGGGACGAAAGAATGCTAAACATGGACTTAGAGAAAAAACAGTTTCAAATCAATTAAATGTGGAAAAAACGAGAAAGCTTGTAAGTGGAGAAATTTTCTTAATGTTCATATTTTTACTTTCTAATACTTTTAGTATTGTAATCGTGCGAAAATTCGAGATCGAATTTTTAACGGAATTTCCATTTCAAATTCTTTTGAACACGATTATATTTAACTTGAAATTTGAAATGAAGATATCAACATAAGCTAACTTTTACCATCCTAAAATCTTTTGAAACACATTTTGTTTAGACGTTTGATAGGTTTACGCAAAAACGGTTAGTCCAATCGAAAAATTAGTTCTTACCAAAAATGTTTCTTATAAAATTTCCAACTAATGAGATACTATGAGATTTGAGATGGACCAATTCGAACGAAGTTAATGCTTCCCAAAAAAGTAAAATAATTTTCCGTATGAGATAGTTCAATAAATTTTGAAATATTATTTTTTTTAAGGATAAAATATTTAAGAAAAAATAAAGTATGTTGAGTCTGGGGATCCTTGAAAGATAGTAAATGTAGCAAGAAGTTTATCTTAAAGCGCCCAACTAGGGGTGTCCAAGTTGCTGATGATCTAAAACCGGTCGCCCAAGCTCCTCTATATATAAAAATTCTCCTCGCCCAACACATCACCTCCTCGGTTATTACTATAATTAATTTGCGTCGCCCGCCTGAATCAGTCAGTTTCATCACAACATCGTTTAGGTATTATAAATGGACAACCACTCCTTCGGTATTTAGTTTGCAACAGAACAATTCACAAAATCCAAAGTTCTTTCACAACGTTGAGTTTTTGCAAGTTGAATTCATTTTACTTTTCGTAGCTCCAAAATAGCGCTAGAGAGATGAGACGCTCGTTTTTCAGTATCGAGGTATCTGTTTCCTAATCTTGCAGAAAATGATTATATTGTTGATAAATGTTTTGATTATAAGATGGATAATAACAGTATTCATTTTTAATGTCAAATCCCTGCTTGACTCTTTTTCAACTTGACGGTTACAGTTTTAAAATTATTTAAAAATAAATATTCTTTTTTACTTCAATAAAGTTTCCATATAGATTATTTAAATATTTTTTATAAATATTCTTTCAATTTTAGTAAATATTAACATAACTTCAAAGAAATTAGGGACCTTTGGAGTTTGAGATTGTTCTTACCCTATTTCACTAATAATTGTATTATTATTTATTCATTTATGTACATTTAATTATTTCTTTGATCTATATATACTTTTTATATTCTGTTTTATTTATTAGAACTACCTATTAATATTTTTATTCAATTTTGTATTTATCATTATTATACGAAATATAGAGAATGTTATGAAAGGCTAGAAATTCGATGTTGTTTTCAAATTCAAACAAAACTCAGGTTGAGCACACCTTTTATCTGATCCTCCATTTGTAGTTTTAGAAGGTAAAGAAATTCCTGGTGTACACTTTTCCCGGATTGAACATTTCTAGAAATGCTAAATGTATTGTTTCCTGTTTTGTCACCTCACTACAAACAGGCCCAATTTGTGAAATTTCAATTTATTTGTTGCTGAAACTTGCATATTTTGAGAATTTTCATCGGTTGGGACGTTATGGGATGGTCCCGACCTTGTTCGATGTCAGGAACTCGTTATAGACCACCTATCCTAGTGGAATGCAAAATTTAGGACTCATACAGTTGAGTTGGGCTTATGTTCATCAAGAGGGACGAAAGAGCCCTCTGGTAGTAGGCATATAATCTCGTAGTTAAAGCCCGGGTCTGAGTCATAAATACAACCAATAAATGACTAAATTGCCGCGAAATTAAGCACTTTTATTCTACACAAAAGAATCCACTTTAATACATAAAGAAGTAACTAGCAACTGTATTATTTTTTCCTTAAATGTAAATTGTTGATTAAAATCATTTTTTCACAAACAGCTGAGCCACTCGCGCCAAAAATAAAATATTTACGGTGCGACAGTTGATGAATATCTCATATACAGGCAAAAAATGATCTGATCACCAACGTTTTTTTTGTTTAATGTAAATAATAAATTGACTAACAATAAACTCACTTTTTTATGCTTGGCCCAAATAAACAATACACCTACTCTACGCTAAAAATATTTCTTTATATCCATTCAATTCGAAACTCTGAGAAATAGATAGTAATCAAATGAAGGTCAACGTTTAGAGTTTTTCTCATTTTACATATAATTCAGGTCATCAAACAATAAATTCCAGAAAAGAAACAGGTTTTCATTAACTTTTTTGTACTTCTGTATTCATATTTTTAAAAAAGCGGTGAATGTCATTACATTCAATAACAGTTTTGATTAAAATAGCAACCGAGTTTCGAGAATATAGTTTTAAAAAGTGAATATTTTGGAATTGGAAAAATAAAATACACAATACACTACAAGTTTCAAAAGGAATAGATTCAAATATTTTTGGTACATATTACATTGATCATTTCCAACAAACATAAGAAAGTGTTTTTGACCGATTAAATTAATTTATTATTTAAAGTGGACAAAGTAGGTACGTCAGTGTGTAAATACTTTTTTTGTTCACGGTATATACTCAAAATTTTTGAGTAAAGTTACTGCTTCGGCTGATAGTAATATATAAATATATAAAAATAAATTTGAGAATACTGATCCCATCACATTTTCAATAATGATTCCCTTCGCACATGCATCTAATTTATAGTTTCATAATAATTTTTATTAATTTAAAAATACAGTGGAAGAAAGGATGTTGTTAGAAAAAACAAATAGAAAAATAATCAAAGACTACATCATCAATTAATATTTCTTTTATAATCTTTACTTCATTCATTTGAGGAATTTTGCCATAAAACGAAAAACATTAAACATGAGACTTTTGCTATTATAATTAATTAAAGATGAAGTGACACAAGAAATTAGAAATCTAACTTAAGGAGTTGTATTACTGCACAAACGTAATCATGGGTCATCCAAAGATGATTTAATAGACATTTTTACATAATTCCGGTAAAGATGCAATTTTAGAGTTATATCATTTTCCTATAACCTGCCTGTCATCAGTAATATTTGAAGGGCTCATCAATTTTCCTTCAGTCGAAATTTCATAAAATTTCTAATATATAACTAAAACTAAGTTTAAAATTATAAGCTTTTATTGAGAAATCATGACTTTTCTTACGAATGTAATATGGATTATTAATGTTTTCATTCTTCTGTTAAAATTATTTACATCCTCGAAAGTAGATATATTTACTGTTATGAATAATTGTTTGCTTAATTTCTAAACAAATTATTAATTAGATTGTAAGTAAACATTAAAATTACGGGCACCGTACATTTTTTATTAAACGTTAGAGCCTTTTACATACATTTTTCTGCGGACCATAAACCGGTTTAATTTCCTTTTCTCATAATTTTTCGAAATAAAAACAATTAAATGAGAGACATTTGTTCAATCATAAATCAGCTGAAACTTTTTTTTTTTATCAATAACACTTTTCATAAATATTAATTTGTTCGCCGCATTGTTTGTCATTTGTAAATTTTTGCTTAAGCTAAAAAACTGAACTTAATTAATTCAATTATGAAAGGATATTTTGAAATTATTCAATATAACATCAAAAGTAGAAATGAAATGAAATGAACGTGTGTATTTTAAATTTCTGTAAATCTGCGTTTTGAGTTGTGAAACGTTACTATCTGCAAATAATTATACGTAGAAGTACTTTGTTTGAATTGGTCCCAAATTTCATTGGCTTTTAGTGAAAATTACATTTGAGTCCAGATATGAAACTCATTATTAAGCATTATAAGTTTGCGAAGAGAAAAAATAAAAAAAACTTTATGTACTTTACACAAATATACATCTGCATTTAACGACCGGCTGGATGTACCGTTTTTTTTTTTTTGGCAAAGAAAAAGTTTGTTATTTCAATTTGAATTGGACAATACAACAGTTTGACAATGATATGACAGCTGCGAATATGAAGCAAGTCTTCCCTCATCCAATTTCTCTAAATACAAACAAAATGCTTCGTGATTATTTTGATTTTTATGATCAAATTGCCTATAGGATGTACCCGAAAAAAAGTGTCAATTACTAACGTCAACCTGGCATGTATTTAAAATATCAGCCGCCCGAAGCGTTTTACTAATTTACCGCCGCTTCTTTACAAAAACGTAGTTGTATAATGGTTAAAAAATTAAAATAGGCTTTTCCCAGGAACTAGTAATAAGTAAGATTCATTTTTAATTGAAAAAAAAAAAAATTTACAAAAATTATATATTCACTTTAAATTAATAATTATTATTATGGAAATAAATGTTCCACTTGCAACTTTTTTTTCACTTTATAATTTTTTTTATTTTAGACAGAAATTACCCCTATAATTTGGCTGCCCTGTGCAGTAGCACAAGTCTAGAGATACGTCACTGTCATCAACATTTGTTTTGCTCAAATTATAATTATTCATTCCATTCTTAAAATAACATAAACATAATTGGATTATTAGTTTGTGCGATTAATGATAATGTCATTTAATTTCGCATACGAATATTTCACCCATCTTTAAGAGGCTACAAAAATGGACTCGATTGGTAGAAAAAAAACATTCTAGGTATGACATCGTTCTGAAAACAATACTTAGTTTGCGGCATGACGGTTTTCTGAGTGCGGCGATAAGACAATATGAAGCAAATATTCAAACATACTTAAATATTTGTCTCTGTATTAATAAATAGTGTGAAAAAAAGTTTTCGACTTACCCTTTGACAAAGATTGCGGGGACTGGGGTCGGCGAACATGAGGCCGATGTCTCGGCGGCGGGGGCGGGTGTTCTGGCCGGAACGGATGTGGCGGCGGGAGGAAACTATGAGGATGAGGCAGTCCGAGTGGCGGGAACCTGGAGCCTGGCGGGAAGATAGAGTGAGGAGGGAAGAGTGATCCCGTATAGAGACGGAGCGGGGACTCTAACACCATCATGGTCACCGCATGACCGAGCACTGGCCGGGCAGTGGCTAGGCTACTTGGTGGCCCCGCCTCCTTACCCCCACCATCCCGTCCTTCTTTCTGATTGGCCGCCGCGTGCCCCGCCTCTCCCCCACCCCTCTTCTACCCCCTCACCATCCCAGGTAATGATTAGTCAATTTGTACCGACATTACAATTAATTGGCCGGCCCTTTACTCCCCCCCCCCCCCCCCCCCCCCTCTATATATCTCAATGTTCCTCCATTACACGCTCCTCTTCTATTACCCTTCCTCTGCAATTTTCTTATCTCTCTATTTTACTTTATCAGAACAATTTAAACTAATGTTACTCCAGAGAAGTTTGAACTAATTGAAAAGTACTACTGTTTATCAATTTGAAACAGTTGAGCTTAGATTTTATTTTTGTTTAACAACAATTTTTATTTGGCATTTTACAACCTTTAGATGGGCTGTCATCAAGACAGACACATCAAGATCATGGATAAAAAATAAATTGATGAAAATAAAATAGGAATGTCTATAAAATCATAAACACTAGATATACATATGCAAAATAATAAATAAAGTGTATACAAAAACAATACAAATAAATAAAATAATCAGCTCGAGACCCACCAGCGAAAGGCACGCAAAGTTACGAAGAGCTAAAATAAAAAGTTGTTGGTGTATCACTGACAATGTACTTTTCCGGTACGAATTAATCAATTATGTTTGAATCTTCTTACTGAATTTCCGGTCGATACTTCATTACATCGACAGTTGTTATTACGATTTTGCTGAAAATTAGTCAGCCTTCTCCTACTATGAGGTTTTGGATTTACATATAAAATTGTATTCTACTGAAATGATTATCTGAATCTCGACTAAATGGAGTTTACATAATTTTCAAGTTTTGAACCTATTCTATTACATATAATTATATTTTAATATATTTAAACTGTTATATATCATATTCAAGTTTTTAACCTATTTTAATAATTTCACAAATTAAATTACATCATGACTTAACTATTAATTTAATGAAACGTTTTGGACGTAGCACAAGCTGACATCCTGTGTATCTCTTCAAGCCTACATGCCTTCTTCCTCACCGGCTTCACCTCATTCACAAGTCTTAACTGACCAATCACGCCTTCAAGGTTCATCAAGGTAATGAGTACTCTCAAACTATGTGTCACTGGAAGCGAGTGGTCCCAACCCTGGCCTGGCCAGGCCAGTGGTGTCAGAAGTACACCAAAGAGGATGAAAAACTTCCATGGGTAATCCTTGCTTCCTTTAGTCAGAGTACTCATTACTCTGACGAATCTTGAAGAAGCATCTGGAAAGTTAAGACTTGAGAATATGTCTGAACCACATACCCTAGGGATATTTTGTTAGGGGAGGAGAGCATGAGGAGCATGACTTTAAAAGGAAAAACTGGTGATAATGAGAATTGAAGCGGTAAAAAAAGAACTTAATGTTTAAGGTTGGACGAAAGAGGGTCGGGATGAGGCGTGAATGTTTAGGAAGTGGGAGGCAAAGTTCTCTGTCCAGGAGCCGCCATCTTCAAGTCGAAAGAGGGTCGGGATGAGGCGTGAATGTTTAGGAAGTGGGAGGCAAAGTTCTCTGTCGGGATGAGGCGTGAATGTTTAGGAAGTGGGAGGCAAAGTTCTCTGTCGGGATGAGGCGTGAATGTTTAGGAAGTGGGAGGCAAAGTTCTCTGTCGGGATGAGGCGTGAATGTTTAGGAAGTGGGAGGCAAAGTTCTCTGTCGGGATGAGGCGTGAATGTTTAGGAAGTGGGAGGCAAAGTTCTCTGTCGGGATGAGGCGTGAATGTTTAGGAAGTGGGAGGCAAAGTTCTCTGTCGGGATGAGGCGTGAATGTTTAGGAAGTGGGAGGCAAAGTTCTCTGTCGGGATGAGGCGTGAATGTTTAGGAAGTGGGAGGCAAAGTTCTCTGTCGGGATGAGGCGTGAATGTTTAGGAAGTGGGAGGCAAAGTTCTCTGTCGGGATGAGGCGTGAATGTTTAGGAAGTGGGAGGCAAAGTTCTCTGTCGGGATGAGGCGTGAATGTTTAGGAAGTGGGAGGCAAAGTTCTCTGTCCAGGAGCCGCCATCTTCAAGTCGAAGAGAAGTGTATTCAAAGATTTTTCTGGTGGTGTACCATAAGATTAATCTATAGTGAATAGGAAGGATAGATAAGAATTATATTGCTGGAATTGATAGGAGGAGAGTTGCTACGGGATGTTTATTGTAATGTTGGCGTTCGGTGGAATAACTTAGAAGATGAGGTCCAGGATGTCTTGTGGCAGTTGGTTTTGGGGTCTTGTCGGAGTGCCAAGAAACTAGGGTTAGCTAAGCTTAGAACTAGAATTCTCTATAATGAGGTATGCAAAGTGATAAGAAATGACAAAGGAAAAAAATTATAATAAAATAAAACATAAAATAAAATAAAAAATGAGATGAAAAAAGGCTTTTTGCCAAAATATTCTCTTTTTTTAAGAGAATGGAAGGGGTACTAACCCTATTGGGGTTGGTGTTACATATGATATATAATATACGATATATTTGAGGTTTGGTGGTGTTTTGAAATATGTACGAGGTGGGGGGAACCATAAATATGTCGGTTAGTAAAGGCAGCCATCTTTCTTTGGTAATAAGAACAAAGTGTCTGGTCGTGACCCGGCAAACATCAACAGATGTGGCTATAGGTCTGCTTCCACTGAGAATCCATTGTCAGATAATTTTAATTTTCGTCGTTATCGATATTTTTTCAATATAGTTATTTCTGCGGACTGCCCATCGTTTGTTTTCAATCGAATGTTGAAGTACTTCGTTAATAGTTGATGACACAGCTTGATGCAGCAATTGATCCATGGTTTGATGCATAAAATATAGTAATTGATCATATAGTTTAACAACTCACTATAGATATATTGGGAGGGCTGGTGTGTACATCTAAGGACCCTTAAGAACTCAATGCTCTTATCCCTTCCCTGTTAGCTCAGCTGTGGGAGTCCTAAATTTTGCCCATCCTGGTTTAGTCATCTAAGATAAGGGGAGTCTCGTACCGCACAGGCTCCGGGCCATCCTTTTTCGTCCCATCAGAAGGACGGCACAAAGTTTTTACCATCCCAAAACCCAAACGTTAAATATTTCAAGCTAGGAAGTTGAAAATGAATATGAGTTTTAGATTCTGTCAAAAACAAAATGTCTTGAATGTATTTTAACATTTTTTATTTATTCTTCATCAGAGTTGTAATCTATGATAAGAAACTAACTCCTTGTTCATCTTGTTAAAATACGTATTTCAAAATTTTTCGAAATGTACTTTCTAGTAGTTTTTTATTATGAATTCTCGTTGCTGTTGTTGTTGTGACTCATGCCCGGGCTTTAACAACGAGCTCATATTGCTTACTACTGCTTTCTTCGTTGCTCGGATATAAGCCCGACACTATTCTGGGAGTCCTGAATTTCGTTTACTCCTTTAAGAAATCCATTTCCTGGCTACCGAGATTTTTTGTTTTTAATTCTGTAAAATGCATTGGATCAAGAATCCATTTCGGAAGTGTGGAAAATCATTAATATTGTTGTGAAAAAATCCTCTATGTGGTCTGATGACAAAGAATCGTAGAAAAAAAGTTTAAATAAAAAATGCCAGTAGCTTTGCCCTGAAAAGAATAATGAGACCATTGCTTAACGTCCCATTCGAAAGAGGGCGTGCTCATTGTTTTTTTTTATCTCTCAGATAAAAAAACTAAGGGCCTCGGTCGGGTTCAGAACCCGAGATTTTGAACACAATAGACAGTGCATCTCAGCTAAGAACTAATAAAGTATACTCCATCAGAAAATTTTCCTTCATAAAACCTATATTCAGTGATACAAACCTACATGTGGACAGACAACTTTGGCCGCATTTAGCCCCTGTGAGACCCTTTATTGCTCACTTCCAGATGGATGCCCCTAGGGGCCAATGTCCCACCCACACTCCCTGTTTTTTCCCGCCCAACCCGGGAAACTCATTGTGGTAGTACCGCTAGGATCAATAGAACACACGACCAACCTTTCACTAGTCTCCCAAGGTACTTCAATTGGTATGTCCTTTGTGACAGTCTCTTCATGGCCACTTGAACACTGACAAGGGATGACAATTTGCCCCATTTCTCTGTCTATGTGGCTAAATCCTAATATGTTTTACTAAAAGTGTATATGGTTAATTCTCTTTGGTGTTCCATTGTTACAACTTGTAATTTTAATTGTTTTTATAGCGCACTCAAAATCAGAAATAAAAACTCAACTAATGTCAATAGCCCAAATTGACTCCGACCTCTCAGAATTCAATAAAATTTTCCATTCATAGAAGAGGCTCACAAATACATCCGAGACGATCTGCGACTCTCGCCCATGCCTATCAAAATCCCAGGATATGTTATTGTAACGGTCTGTACTTAGAGGTAAATAATAATAGACCGTATAAAACATTTGTTGTGGTCTTCTTTAATTTGTGACCTCATGGATCTTAGTATTTTGTTTGGGGGCAGAACTAGAATTTGATTTCATACCCTGGATTCTGGTGGGCTTCGCCCCGGAATCCGGAAAAGTCGCAGATCATCTCGGATGTTTTTTTTATAGGCACGGATCAAAAAATTCTATTGAATTCCGATAGCTCGAGGTCAATTTGGGTACAGAAATTTGTTGAGTTTTTGTTTCTGGTTTTGAATAAGCAATAAATTAAATTAAATAAAGAAAATAACAAATTATATAGTCAATATTGCTATGTATTTACTTTAGCCTTTAGAATTTTTTTTTTTTTAATCACTTTACTTAATGATGGTTTCTTCGAGAGCAACATCGAAAGCCGGCTGGCACAAATAATAAAATCTGTGAGAGGTTAGACTAGGTCTATATTTTACATCCTGTGAAATAATCATTTCTGACTACATCAGCCATCTTCTCACTAGCTACTGTTCAGTTTTTAAATATACATCTATATATTTTTATGCAAACAAACAATATTCTTATTTATTTATTTATATATTTACAACGACAGAACATTTGCCATTAGCAATTGCGATAACTGGTAAACAATATTCAAGAATGACTATTTGCATACAATTTGTTTCAAAAGATGTCTAGCCACGCGTATACCGTTGTCCGTTATATCAGGCTGTATTTAATACTTATCGCTTCTAGTAGTAAAAGAAAATATACCAAAACTAAGAGAAAGAAAGGAGAAAAAATAAAAATACAAATACCTACTAACTTTTACTTTGATTTAATTTTTCTTTTACTTGTCTTGTACAAGTTCATAGAAGACATACTTTATCTGAAGAAGTATTAAGCCCAAAGTAGGGCCATTTGGAGTAATACGAGAGTTGAAGACAACTTTATTGTGCCTTTCTCATATGAAAAATGAGCATCATCTTCAAAAAATACAAGTATTTTATTGTTAAACTGTGAAATTCACAAATTATTATCAGTAGGTACTTATATACTTCGAATGTAAGTACATCAGGAAAATAATTGGGATTTAGCTTAAAAATCGTCAAAGGCCTTCCGGTTTTCATGTCAAAATCTGGTCTTCGTTTTTTCAGATCAGTCCATTCCTTTGTAATAACTTTATATTTAGCTTTCATACATGTGGATATTTCCATTTATTTTTATTTTTTCTTTAAGAAATATTGTTTTTTCATGATAACTATTCATAAATCAAAAGAGAGAGAACATAAAAGAAAAAATAAATTAGGAAAAAAGAAATTGGCTTTATCGACGTGGATAGTAGGTTTTTCTCGTGATAAGAAACAATCTTTTACCTTTCACGGAAGATAATAAATTTCTTTTAACTCCTTGTCTGTAATAACTATTGCTATTTCTATTATTTAGGTGATATGACAAAATATTTATTGAAAAATATCTGAGGTGGCCCACACAGAACTTTCTTATAGTCTTATTATGAACAAATGAGCTCAATGCCCACACGTTTGAGGGTTCTGTGGATCGCAGGATATTTTGGGTTCATCTGTACGATGTCAGGTACTCATTAAAGACCCCTACCCTAGGTGAATAAAAAATTAGGATAGGCAAAATTTAGAACCTTCATAGTAGAGTCAGACTGGCCACGACTGAGCGCTCTTGTAGTAGACTAGTTACGTATATGCGCATTGTATTTTTCCTGGGAAGTAAAAAAACCTTGAGCCCGTGGGACGTTAACCGAAGGTCCCGGCCTGTACAAAGTCAGGTACTCGATAAGTACCCTAGTTGAATAAACCTGGGTTGGCAAAATTTAGGACTCCCACAATATTATCCCCATCGTCGGGTTCATGTCCACCAAAGTGACCAATAAGCGCTCTGGTAGTAGGCGATATGACCTCGAGGCCCGGGCATGAGTCACAATAACTAACTATAACTTCGAGATATTATTGTATATTTTAAAAAAAACTAACAACATTTTTTTTTTAAATTAAAAACTGAAAACTAGCCCGGGTTTCCCGTTTCCTGATTCCAAGAATGGTGGAAAGGAAGGTTCATATTACATACATATTATCATGTCTACTATTCCTGTAACAGTTGATTACAAAATTCTGAAAATCCTTCTGAATAATTCTTGTATACGACATAGTGTCTGAAACAGTGTGTTATCTAAATGCATGGACTCCTTCATTGGAGATATATGTTTTATTTATTTATTTATTCTGTAGGGAGGGAGGGTGTGTAGTGTATTGTATGGCAGACAGAGGGGAGCACCTCCTACACTGGAAATGGACTGGCGGCCTCTGTGATTGTTATTGGAATCTTCCTTCCCTCTGATAAGGGCTATTTGTATACAGTGGCTGGAGGTTGCCCCATAGGGCACCGCAGACCCTATAGGGTAGTTTAGTGTCGATAAATATAGATGTGGTTTACGCTCCACACCCTCCAGCCCCAAACATGCTGACACCACACTCTTTGTCTCTTCCTGTTTTCAGGTACCTACTCTTCACAGAACCTTCTATTTCAGCAGGATCAACAATTCCTTCCAACCGAATATAAATCTCCATTGACTTCTATTTCCTCTCTATATTCTTCCCAATGTTCTACTCCATAAACTAGGCTCCTTTTCATTCTAAGCGATAGTTTCTTCTAGATAGCTTTTAAAAGTAAAATTGTTAAATGAAGTAAAATTATTATGGACTACTAATTTCTGTCCAAAGAATGCATTTTTTTTTTCATAAGATGTTTAGAAATCATGAAAAATTGAAAATTATTTAATTTATTGCTTATAATATATTATGATTCTGACAATTATTGAAATATAATTAATTGATGAAAATTAAGATCCTAAACCAAGTTCATTTTATTTTATTATGTAATTACTTTTGTAAGTTTGTTGTGTTGTAGTTATAATTATCTACCTGCAAAATTTTTTTAATTTGATATCAGCTCTTTCTTTGACTTCTACGATTTTACAATTTCTCCCTTTGCAAAGGTCTTATTTTGTTTTAAATCATTTTGATTTGTTTTTGTTTTCTAATTGTTCGCACTATTTCTTTCTGTTTATATTAAAGAGCATGAGCATATTCATTTCTTTTATTATTATTTGTATTTTTTTTATTTAGTTACTATTCTTATTACCTTTTTTTTGTTTTTTTTTTAGATTTTATTTAACGTCGCATCGACCTCAGGGTCATTAGCGACGACTATTGTGTCTAGATGTCCTCGTAGAGTTTCGCGATTTTAAGGAACTGGATGAGTCCGTTGTATTCGTCGTTCGATGTTTGGAGTAGTTTTTTCATGTCAGTCGGTAGTTTGTATTTGTTTCTTAATGGGGTGTAGTTTGTTCAGTCAGTCAGTATATGTAGTACTTACTGTGAGCTCTGTGTAGTTTTATTACTTTATTGTTAACTTTGTTTCTAAATAATACATATCATACTTATTATCCTATATCGAATGTGAGAATACATCTATAAGAATACATGTTTTGTAATGAACCCCATTCATAAAGCGTGTATTTTTTAGAGCAATAAAGTTTTTCTATTTATCTTCCTTTCCAGACGGTTAAATATGTCGTTGTTTATTCGCCAAGGGATAACTACAAAATGTTTAAGGCATGTGAACTCTGACTCCATGACCTCTGATGGTTTAAACATTGTTTCCTCCTGCCATTCAAATCACATTTTCGAAAAAGGCCCATGCGGGAAGTTGCTGACTGGAACTTGGAAGAATCTCAGCTAGGGACTTCTGTTGGTTCCCACAAATCGTAACATCAATAGTCATAATCTAACTATGTATAATGAAAAATAAAAAAATTAGATGTAAGTTGGGTGATTAAGGAATAAATTATCATAATACTATAAACTAAGGTATATGTTAATATATGTATTTGTTCCTTGAGTAGCAACATTATATAAAAAGTTTTCTCATTCATTATATTTTCCTAATAATGCTAGAATCAAAAAAACGTAAAGTAATTGATATGAAAAAATGAATTTAAAAAAATATAGCATATTGAATTGATAGATAAGTGAACTGAAAAAAAATTTATTCATTTGAACAATTTACACACATACTTTGTCTGTGTTCAGCACATACACTCTTAAAACACTTTGTACATTGTGATACACCTTTCCTGTCCTTGTTTCGATCACAATCACTGCATCTTCCGGGACGTTTACCCGTTGGAGTTGGGATTGGTTGAGGTGGCGGGCTCCCTAGAACCTCCCTTATTAGTCTTCTTGGGCTTCAACCAAACCTTCTCCCAGCTCTTTCAAAAAATTTTTGCTCTCGATAATTTCATCCCATTGTGCCGAAAAATGACGTAGGAATTTATGCCAATTCTATCCTAACATCCCTTAAAAATACCTCATACACCACAATGTGGGGTCGCCCGTGACCCAAAGGCACTGTAAAAGTTTCCTAAGAGAGGGCTGAAAGCAGACTGACACTCTGTTGTGATCATCTTGTCAGGACAGGAAGGTACAAGATCGGACATGTCTAACTGCAGCAGTGTAATGGAAGTAAACAATATTTTCAGAACTCCAGGGTCAGGGGTGACCCCACGTTGTGATTCCAGGGTTAATATAATATCTGTTCCATATTGTACCAAGGTGTTTCATGAAATCCACTAGATGAATTGGCCAATTACACTTTCTCGCTATTTATCTTCTTTAGAACGTTCCTTTGTCAGTAGATGTATAAAATAATTGAAGCATTAATTTTTTGAACAAACGCCGTTCCTCACGTTCTAAGATCACGAATTGAAAGAGGATGGCGTTAATGGCTCGAAGGAGCTGGAGTAATTAACTCATTTACCACTGCGCCTTTCTTTATACTTTATACTAACCATCTCTTCTCATTCCTGCCCTACTCTGAGGAAATTAGTAATTATTAAAAGTTTTAATTTATATATATTTTTTTCAACACTACCCATTCTTCTTCTAGAAAATATGTAGTGTGGCCATGACAGGATTTTCTTAAATCAATCACTTTTCTACAGATCACTCCCACTCTCCTTCACAAATTTATGTCTACACAGAGAAAACAAGCATAATTTTGTTAACTATATCACTTTGGTTGTAGCCTATTTAGTTAGGACAACTAGACAATACAGTAAAGACTTTCGACTATAAGGTTAATACAACTAAAAGCATGCAGTTGTTACAACAATTTATAGGGTTAGGGTTTATGACTCATGCCCGGGCTTTAACTACGAGGTCATATCGCTTACTACCAGAGCGCTCTTTCGTCACTCTGGTGGACATGAGCCCGACTCTACTGTGGGAGTCCTAAATTTTGCCTACCCTAAATTTTTATTCACCTAGGGTAGGGGTCTTTAACGAGTACCTGACATCGTACAGGCTCGGGACCATCGCTTACGGTCCCATCCGAAGGACGGCGCGCTTAAGTTTATTTTACCTCCCAGATAAAATAAACTAAGGGCCTCGGTCGGGTTACGAACCCACGTTCTTGAGCTCAGAAGTCAAGCACGCATACCACTGAGCTACCGGCGCCCTCACAACTATTTATATATCAATAGTTAGTTATAACTAACTATATATAATAACTATTTATATAGCTATATAGTATGCGTGCTTGTTTTCTGAGCTCAAGATTGTGGGTTTGAAACCCGACCGAGGCCCTTAGTTTATTTTATCTGGGAGGTAAGCACGCCGTCCTTCGGATGGGACGTTAAGCCATGGTCCCGAGCTTGTACGATGTCAGGTACTCGTTAAAGACCCCTACCCTAGGTGAATAAAAATTTAGGGTAGGCAAAATGTAGGACTCCCACAGTATAGTCGGGCTCATGTTCACCAGAGTGACGAAGGATCGCTCTGGTAGTAGGCGATATGACCTTGTAGTTAAAGCCCGGGCATGAGTCATAAGACCTAACCTAACCTATAGTTATATATATATATTTTTGTTTTTGATGATTGCGCGTTTCCTGACTGACTGAAATCTCGTTTTTAAAAATTATTTTTATAAATGTTCTATATTTCCTGCATATCTTATAGAGGTGTCCACATTTTTTCAACTCAATTTTCATTTCTGTATATTTGGTTAAGGTATGCTTGAAAATATCGTGAATTCTGATTCATAAAATTCTTTTAGATGAGACATTTCTCACTTTTCCTTCGTTATGAAGTTTATGGATGTCCTCTGTCCCTTTTACTTGTTCGCTTCTCTGTTACGCAATTTATAGACGGCGCCTTTGCCTTAAACTCGGTTCTCCTACCCCGGAACAGTTCAAAGGCCCCGTTGGCGCAATCCTAGGCCCCTAAAGAAGCCAGCACACCCTAGCCAGGAATTCCCTGAGAATGGGACTTCCTCAACCAAGCTTTTTTATACACTAGTGGCTTCTATTAGTTTAGATTAAAAACTCAACAAATAAATACATGATACAAATACAGAATGATAATAAAATAAAAAAAGTAAATATCGTGGAAGAAGTGGCGTAGAAAATATTGACTAGAATAAAAAGCTAAAGCTTATAAAAATTTCCGAAAAAAAAAAAAAAATTGAAAATATCCGAAAAAAGAATAATAATAATAATAATATAGAATTATTTTAATTCATTTAATCAGTTTGCGGGAAAGGCACCGAAAAGAAAGGAATTTCAATAATTTATGAGTATAAGTCACTCCTTAACACGAAATACAAGTAAAAGAAAAAATGAAATATATATATTAGGAAACTAATCCTTAAAAAAATGTCTTTAAACCTGCCAACCTGCCTGTGTTGTTGTATCAACTAATAAATACAAGAGGAGAGCAGTCGTGGGAAGAAGACGTCAGGACGGGGATAAAGGATATCTTGTATAGGGAGAAAGAGGGATAATATTTGTAGGAGAGGGATTATCTGGGGGGGGTATATTTATGCGATCTGAAGACGCTAATCAGTTAGTATTTATGTGGCCTGGAGGCTTGGAATTGAATATTTTAGTGAAGGTAAGGTGAAGTGAGAGGCTGGAGCCTGGCCCAGGTTACATCTCAATCAGAGACCACCCTAACGGATGGACACTTCTGTCCAGGGCTACCTCCTCATTCAACCCGCAAATCAAAGTTAACAAAAATAATTATGTGTAAAATTGTTGAAATAAGAAAAAAATGTACACATAGAAATAATGTAAAGTAAAAAATGTAATTTGTATGCAATAAAAAGTTCGAAATAATAACGATAAAATTAAAAACATTAATTATAGGTTAGGTTAGGTTTTATGACTCATGCCCGGGCTTTAACTACAAGGTCATATCGCCTACTACCAGAGCGCTCCTTCGTCACTCTGGTGGACATGAGCCCGACTTTACTGTGGGAGTCCTAAATGTTGCCTACCCTAAATTTTTATTCACCTAGGGTAGGGGTCTTTAACGAGTACCTGACATCGTACAGGCTCGGGACCATCGCTTAACGTCCCATCCGAAGGACGGCGTGCTTAAGTTTATTTTACCTCCCAGATAAAATAAACTAAGGGCGTCGGTCGGGTTACGAACCCACGTTCTTGAGCTCAGAAGACAAGCACGCATACCACTGAGCTACCGGCGCCCTCTTATTATTAATTATATATATATTTTTTTGCTTTCCCAACTGTGCAGAGTATAGGGGAAGTTATGTAATCTCTCAGAAACTCGATATTGAGTTTTCACCGGAATTTCATGTTTTCCGACCCCCTGATTTCAAAAATGAATAAAAAAATGAGTGTATGTTTTTTGTGAAGACGATAACTCCCAATAGAATTGATGAATCGACACAAAATATTATATATGCATTTAGAATCCCGTAAGGCTGACAGCTAACAATTTTCAGGGAAAATGGTCAAAGGGAAGAGTGTTCAACTCAAAAATTCTAATAACTACTGAAATAATGAATGTATAATGAAATTTTATATTTAAATTTGAAACTTTATAAGGACGGCATCAATTAATTTTGCGCGAAATCGGGAAGAAGGGATCTGAGGAACGGCTCGACTCAAAAACCCTAATAACTTCCGATATACGATTGAATAATTGATTAACTCGTGCTGGGGAAGTACATTGTCGGTGACTCACCGACGATTTTTTAAAGTAAAATTACGATTAAATTATGAAAACGTATACTGCGCTAAATAACGCTTTTTAACCCCCCCCCCCCTCCCCCACTGGTTGCATGGACGGCACCAAACGAAAATTATAATTAAATATTATAATGTTATTACTCCCTAAGCGTGATATATGTGTGAGAGGCTTTAGGATATATAGACTGCGAATAAGAGCATACCGCTACCAGATGAAGCCTAGCCTTAGGAACCTCTGAGTCCCCAATTGGTTCTCCAAAACGTTAGAATTCCGGATAATTTAATCCAACTAAGAATTTAACACAACAAAAAGCACTGAGTTGTCACAACTATTTGAAGTGGTTATGTTTACTTGGTAGCAACAACCAGAGTATATGGGTGTGGGCAGTTATATTTTGGTTGGTAGGCATATCTTGTCTGACTGACAATCTCTTCAAAAATTACTTTTATTTATTCATATAGTTAATGTGACTCAAGCCCGGGCTTTAACTAAGAGGTAATATCGCCTACTACCAGAACTCTCATTCGTCGCACTAGTGGACTTAAACCCGACTATAGGAATCCTAAATTTTGCCTACTCGCATTTTGTTACCAATGGTAGGGTCTTTAACGAGTACCTGACACTGTACAGGCTCGGGACCCATCCGAAGGTCGGCGTGTTCAAGGTTGTCACCTCGCAAATAAAAAACGTAAGGGCTTTAGCCGGGTTTCGGTAGTATTCTTGAGCTCGATAGGCAAACATTATCTCTGTGCTACCGGCGCTCTCCAGTATTCTTGGATCAAGTAGTCGTCATAACGTTTCTTCATTCTTGTCGTTTATAGGTTTTTCTAAGAAAAAAAAATCACAAGCAGATATTTTCAATTGTACACGGAGAAAACTATATTGTTGCGGCAAGAAAATATCTTCTTGACATTATCTTCTTACAGAAATTAAAAAACATTCCTCATACTGTGTATAGCTTGGGTACTAAAACTCTATTCTCATCGAGAGAATCACGTAGTGGTGTCTACTATACCATATCACCGACTGGTGTATATTACTTATCACCTAGTGGTGTCTAATATTCCCTATCACCGACATATATATATATATCCCTCCGAACCCACGCCTCTATAAAGAAACTACTTCTGAAGGTGGTAAACTATTAAATAAGGATATATTTGATGGTGACGATTGGCGAGAGAGACTGTCTACAGAAGTGTTTCACTGTAGCTCTGAGGTGTGGTATAGTATAGTACGGGTGCTATAACGGGTGCTATCTCCTAACAATAGTCTCCCATCTCTCCAATATTGGACCTTTGTGTCCCAGTCTCCCATCTGTGCCCTCTAATAGACCAGCCTCTTCTTTCTTTTGACATTCCTTCCTTCACACCTCCGCCAAAATAGCCCCCCGCCTCCCCATGACGGATCCCAGGACAATAACTCGATCACACCCCTTCTTCTTTCTTCATCATCCCACCCCCACCACTTCACAATGTCTATCAACCATTTCCGCTATCATTTCTTTCTTCTCTCTTCAACTCTCATTCTATCTCAAGTACATTTCAGACATGATGTGAAAACAGTTAGTGCCGTTGAAATATTGTTTTTCTTGACAGCTTTTATAGTCAAGTGCTAAAATTACAAAGCGTGTTTTTGAAGTACTGTAAAATTCTTGGCAATCGCATAAAAGTTATTGTCTTCCTGTTAAAAATGTGTTTTAATTCACAATGAATTTTAAAGCGATATAACTCTTCCAGGTCAGAAGTAAAAAGGAATATTTTCCCCATAAGACATTTTCGATCCTTCACCGTTCTTATGCCACAATTAGGCGGCCATTGAAAAGAACATGCTCTCCCTTCTAACATCCCCCAATGTCCTAGAGACCATCTTAGATCTCGCAGTGACAGTGATCAATCATAAAAGAGTGCAACTCAGTGCCTAGGGAGTGTCATCACTGCCTCTCCTCTCTTGACATTTTGACATACCCCTTCACTCTCTCTTGGCACATCTGCTTGTAGTGGTTAGTTAATTAGTTATTGTGACTCACGCCTTTTGATAGCTCTGGTGGACAACCCGACTCTTCAGTGGGAGTCATAAATTTTACCTACCCTGGTTTGTTCACCTAGGTTAGGGGGCTTAACGAGTACCTGACATCGTACAGGCTCGAGACCTTCGCTTAACTTCATATCCGATTTTTTCCTCTCTCAGATAGAAAACCAGAGGCCCTTGATCGGGTTTCGAACCCGCGATCTTGAGCTTAGCAGACAAGCACGCTACCTCTGAACTATCGGCCCCCTCTAACTTCGATAATAAACAACAAAAGCAAAAAAAACTGCCCAATAAATATTTATTTATTTTACTTTTTAAATTGAAAAAAAAAATTTTGTTAATTGTTGAAGTTTTAATATCACTTTATTTTATGTTTATTTTTCATTGATTTTATTAACAATAATTAGGGGATCTCTCTCGCCAATCGTCACCATCAAATATAGTACTCTTATTATTATCTTCTTTAAACCTTTTCTTTCTGTTTCAAGAGTGAGTTTTTGACGTAGATTTTCAAAAGACATATCTTTGTTTGCACATTCGAAGGCTGTCACAAACGATTCATAAGATTGAAACAAACACATTGTCTTCACACTTGTATAAAACTTGTTTTTTTAAAAAATTATTTACTTACAGTCACATCAACACCGTGCATAATTCCCAATTTAAGTAGCATATCTTCGGATTTAGTGCACGTCGTCAATTTTCTTAAAACATTCTCCCTTTCTTTCAAGCCACACTTAAAGACATCAAGATGCAACTTCCATACTTCGTAGTTATCCTTCCCTCGAAAGATAAATCTCACATTCCCGTTTTTGTTCGTAGCTTAAGTCTCATAATCTGTTATTTGTTACTTTTTTTATGAACAACAATTATTCATTTTAGCGCATAGTTCTTTTACTATATGATAGATTTTTTGTGGACAGCTTGATGAGTACAACCTCGAAAGTCGGCTGGTATATAATTATAAAACATGTGAGAGATCAGCCTACGTATTTATTTTTGCAACCTGTGAAATAATCACTTTCATTTACATCAACAATCTCGTTAAGAATTGTGATGCTTTATTCCTATTTGACATATGAATATCCTTGTGTTTATAAACAAAAACCCATTAAAAGCCCAGAAATATATGGAAAGGTTCCATACTCCATTTTATATATCTCAATTAATGAAGATATTTTGTGTAACCTAGAAGGAACCTGAATGACAGCATTTTATAATAATTTGATTAATATATAAACATATGGAAGGGCAAGGAAAAGAAAACAAGATGACAGAATGGGATGGCCCCGAGCCCGCTCTGGTATAACGAACTCAACCTGGCTATTATATCTGGATATAATTATTCCAATTATATGTGGGCTGAGGGGTGACATAGATCAGAGCCACAGCCACAGGCCGAAGTAGAATTAATTCTAAAGGGAGGAGAGCATAGTTATGGAAATACCACTTCACACCTACCTCTGTCGGCACTCTGCTCCAGGCACAACGGTTTGTGTTCATGTTTTTTTTTAGGGGGTTGTAACGTGGCCAATGCCGCTCCACTGAAGCTCACCTCAGATGAACCCCCCCCCATTAACATAACAAATATGAGCTAGCCAACATAACTCAATAACACCTGTCTCACATAACACCTTCACATTATTTACTGCCAGCTTATTGTTAGTCTTTAAAAAAAAAAAATATTTTTTTTTAATTGTTCATTTAAAGGGGGATGCCTTTCATCCTTCCAGTTTTAATCCATTCTCTCGCAATATCTGTTTCTCTGAAAGTCGTGATCTGTCCTTCATATGAAGACGTCTGAAGCAACAAAGAGTTACCGATGTAGAGATCCCCCTCACCTTCGAACCACTTAAGGCTCTTCTCAGTCAATTATCATCTTTAATATTTAATATAACACGTACTCTTCCTTGGCCGAGATAGAAATATAAAATAACACTATACAGTTTACAACATTCTGATCTGCCTCAGGGCTGATATATAAAGTCTAATTTGCTAGGACAATATAGATAAAAACCATATGATGACGTCCTTGTCTGGAGTATAAGGTCAGCTCTGGCTATCAACTCCGTTGTATTAAAGCAATCAACCACCAGCTGTAATTTAGTTTTCGAAAATGTGATCAGAAATGACGTGTTTAATATTTTATACTGTTTACTGATATAAAATTATTTATTTATAATTATTATTATATTATTATATATTTTTTTTATTTATAAAAATAATAATTTTATTTTTTAAATATATTTCGCTTTCTTTTCTTTTTTTTTGTACCTATTTCGCTCTTTGTGACCTGAAGAAGGGATCCGACCGAAATCTTAAAGAATATAAATATAAAATATTTGTAATAAAACGTACAAATAGTATTTAGGTACTGTATTAGGAATTTTATATTCATTCTTTTTCTATTATTTAAAAAAAAAATAAAAATTATTCATCTCATATGTGCTTGTATTCTAAGATTTAATACATTCTGTATTTCGTTGTTTGTGGCCTGAGGAAGGAGCCCGTGGTCGCACCAAGAAGATTTATCTTAAAGAAATATAAATATAGAATATATATATTAAAATTTCGTGTTGATACACATCTGTTACGAAGTTAAATGGAGGACCTTCTCTTTCGTAAGAGTTGAAAACTTGAGGTACCTCAGATCCACAGTAACTATCATCAACGCGATGTTGAAGGAGGTAGACAGAGGATTTCAGTAGGCCCAAAGAACTCTCTGTCATCAAGCAACTAAGGTCCAATCGAGGAACCTGAAGCATAGGATCTACAGCTCCATGACAAAGCCGTCCTGATCTACGGGTGTGAAACCTGGAACCTGACCTGGTGTGGGCTGGATCTATGGAAAGAAGTGGATCACAAACAGCCATAAGACGCATCATGGACGCTCAGATGACGAGGAAGACCACAGCTGAGATGGACTAACCTGGTGAAGAAAGATTCCATGGAACACCATGTGGTGAACTCGCGACCGGTGCGCACAACTGCTCAGGGTGTCGCCAACGGAGTAAGTATACTGTTAAAACTTCACTCCAGGTATAACTTATGTTAAGGTCAATAATGTATATTCATCATCAATATGACTACTCTTAATGGTATGATAATCGAGTTTGGAACAAAATCACTATGACTCAACAACTAAACTATATTGACGTGGAAACAATTTGATTTATATTACGTTATATTATTATTTTGTTTGCTTCAAGTCAGATTTGATGCCCCAAGGAAGATATAATAAGTTTTGAATATTGAGCTGTTGTGTTGAGGGTGTCGGGGGAATAAATCCATGGTTCGACAGGCCAATTACATGGGCAGAGGTGCCTGAAGGTTAGAGAGGGGGACTTTGTACAGCCGCGCTTCGTCCGGGATCCAACCTCTGTCTTCTTAACCATCACTTTATTTATGTATTATGTTGAAAGGTGAGTAATCAGGTTAGTGAGTAATGTGTTGGATGTTGAGTATCAGTAGCCAGGCCCCAGGGCTCTCTCTTTTCTTTTCTCATCTCTCCTCCAATCTTACTCAAAACTGGGTAATAAAACTAGGTACTACTCCAGAATTAACCGGCCGTATACCTTTTTACTTTTTTAACATGATAACTGTTATATATTAACCTTAAAAAAAGTATAACTATTGAAAAGTACGCTGTTTATTTTATCTGAAACATTATATCAGATGCCATAGATCGTGCAACAAAATCCGGCCGAGACCTTAAGGTTTTTTTTTATCTGGAAAAAACCTTGAGCACGCCTTCCTTCGGGTGAGATGGGTACTCGTTAAAGATTACACTAGGTGAATAAACCTAGACAACATTTAGAATTATCATTGTATCGTCGGACTCATGTCCACCAGAGCGACGAAAGAGCGCTCTGGTAGTAGGCGATATGACTTCGTAGTTAAAGCCCGGGCATGAGTTATGCTACATGAGAATTTTTATAATGTTCATTTAAATATTAAATTTAAATATATAAACCCATATGACTCGATACTATCTTACATCTCCTCCAGAACTGTTTGTTATCCTCCTCATCATGGCTGCTGCTGACTCCTGAAGCGTCTCACTATTTGGTCGGCAATACTATTTGGTCCCCTCATAGGTCTGTTCTCTCAGGACCTCTACGATAGTTGCCTTAGACAACTTCAGGTTGAGGCTCCCGGTAGTCGAGGACGAAGACTCTCTCCAGCCTGGAAGGCTACATTGCTCATTCCACAAAACTCTCCCAGTTTTTCAAGAGGTCCCTAAATGACTTTCTCAAAACTCAAAATTCAATTTAAAAATATAAATCCATATTTAAAAAATCGATATTATCATAATATGATATTATCTCTACAGTGAAGCAGTACAGGTTCTTTCATATGTATTTGTATATAGACCTATTTCACAAAACCTGCTACCGGAGAACTTGTACTTCACTAAAAGCGATGACGGTAAAGACAACATTTTATTTTTCATCGAATAAAGCCTATTATCTATATTTTATTGTCTCTAATTATACTTTTCCGAAGTTTAATTTTGATTGTTTTGTGGGAAAAGCATATTTGATTTTTATCAAGGTGGCATTTGGACAAATCATTGTTTAGCCTGTACAAGAAAAGTTTTAGAAAAGGACCAGACAAGATATAGTGGCTATATTGCCTTCTTATCAAAACAATTATTTCACTTGAAAACTCTTTCGTATTACTTTTTTCTGTTGTAGAGTGCTTCGTGTGCTGGGTGCACTAACTAAAAATTTGTGAAGATTCCGTTTGATCTCCATCTAAATAGGTTAGTTAGTTGTTGTGACTCATGCCCGGGCTTTAACTACGAGGTCATATCGTCTATTACCAGAACGCTCTTTCGTCGTTCTGATGGCCCAGGCTTAATTACATAGGGTAGGGGTCTTTAACGATTACCTACCTGACATCTTACTGAAGGTCCCATTCGAAGGACGGCGTGCTCAAGTGTTTTTTTTTACCTCCCTGATAAAAAAAACCTAAGGGCTTCGGCCAGGTTTCGTACCCGCCATCTTGACTTGAGCTTAGTAGACAAGCACGCTACCTCTGATCTACCGGCTCTCCGTATATAGTGGTACCAATGTCAGCCGATGATAATACTAGACATAGTATCTTTATTCTTATATGTTATTAACCATAACAAATATAGAATTATAGCCTATGAAAATTAGATAGCTAGCCGCTGAATGATGAAGATAGCAGCACCATCTGACCACAGATGACATCATAGCTACCAATAATACGACTACTATCGTACCTATAAAATCCTTTCATATAAGACCCAACTGGCCATCCAAATCTTTTCGAAAGGAAGCAATCTTTTTCCACCTGACTGAACAGAAGACATACATTGTGAAGAGTTCCGTTCATTACCCTGCGTTGTGACATGTTTGAGGACATTCAAGACATATGTCGAGAATGTCGCAGAGGAACATATGTTCAGGTACAAACCTGTGTTCAGTGGACCTCACCAAGTGGACATGACAAATGATACTCAGGTCTACTGGTCATTTGACCTTTTTAATAAGAAATATAAAAAGAAAAATAACTTTTGAAAAGGACAAACTGAGGAAACCTTCACAAAACAGATTTTAACATTCTCATAACTTCAGTATAAGGAACTATTGTAATTGTGTGAAAATCCGAGATCGAGTTTTCAACGTTTCAAGGTCTTTTGAACACGTTTTGAGCATTCTCGCGAAGGTGGTCTGTCTGTGCTTCCGTATATGTGATTGGAACTTCGTAAGCGCTCTATCTGAGAATTGAGCGTAGTAATGCACGTCACATGTGCTAACTTAGGTCAGACTATATAATACATGATTAAGACCACTTTAATCGGGGCTTAAATACATTTTACAAAATACCGTTTATATTTATGACCTAGTCAAAACATTTTTTAAGTAGCATTTTTCATAATATACCTATATAAAGAGAACCACTGCCTCTTTTGTCAACCAGAGTTAGTTTTCAATTACTACTGTGTTATTTTCAGTGGTAAGTTCAGTTATTTTTATTTTTTTATATAGTTATTCTTGATTGCTTTGTAGGTGACCTGATGATGAGGCAAACCTTGAAAGCCGGCTAGAGGTATTCAATAAATAAAAAAAGTCGTCTGTGAGTCATAGTGTACTTTCTCAGAAGGAATTAAAAATCAATAAATATTTTGCTCTTCACATGTGCTAATTTAAATCAGATTAGATAATACATAAATAAGATTAGAATGACTTAATCAAAACTCTTTTCAAATAAAAGTTGTAGATAATACTAAGAGACACATTTTGTATGAAATAATGTTTTTCGATGGCGGTCCCGTTTTATACATGCCAAAAACCGTCCTAAAATTACTCATTGAAACCCATTTTTTAAAATGTTTATGTGATTTACGCGAAAACGGATAGACCTATCGAAAAAATGGTCCTTACAAAAGATTCCTTTGTAAATATTTCTAAGTAGTATTTAAATTGAAACGCATAATAACAATTTTTTTTAACAATATATTTTTGTTATTGGTAGTTTTTTTATGGAAAAATTAATTCATATTGGCATTACTAGGTATAAGAAAGACACTCAGAGTTACGCTGTTCAATGAGACAAAGAAAACCGCTAATGCCAACACATTTCGACAAATTCGTCTAAAGATAGACTCGTCTAAAGTTAACTTTTTTTCTTAGCTTAAGTACGAATTTATCATAAATGTATTTCACAATAAACAATAAATAAAAACATACTTTGTAATAGAAGGAAAAATATTAAAGAAATGCCAACAGGCATCAGTGATTAGTTGGTCACATAACATACCTATATATTTTATATAACTAAATAACCTGGAACAATATTTAAATAAAGTACTTTTGTAACGGTTGTGTTGAACCATACTCATTGCAGTCACATTTTTCAACTGAGGTACATCCACACATCACAGTTTTACTTTCCCATAGGACATTTTATGGCCTCAGGGTTAACATGTCCCATCGAAAAATAGATTCTTACCAAAAATGTTTCTTATTACATTCCCAATCATCAAAGTGTCCTTAAAAAGGAGATAAGACCAATACAAAATAAGTTAGAGCGCTCCAAAGAATGTACAATAAATTTCTGTAGGTCCCATTGCCATGTAATGGTTAAATTGTAACACATAGCTACGAATGTTAAATTATGTTTTTAATTTTTTATTGTTAGTCCTTGTAATGGCCACATAACGTATATTTTATTAGTGGCCACATAACATATATTACTTATTGTACATGGCACTATACTGAACACAAACTCACAACACCTTCACTACACACAACCCTTAAATCATTATAAGGTAATTTTTATTTATTAGTTATTTAGAGAGATATATATTGTTTTATATAAATTATTTTATTACTCCTTTCAAAATTTGTATTTATTTTTATTATTTATTTATTATTATTATTTTTCTCTCTTTCATTTATGTTTCCATCTCATTTTTAAATTATAAAGTATCTGTTTATGTCATTGTCGGTAATGTCTAATTTGTATGTTTATATTCTGTAGACCCTGAAGAAGAAAATAAATAGTTTTCGAAACGTTGGCCAAATTTTGAATTTTCTTTTATACGTTAGAACCTCGATTTCCATTTACATCCTTGTAACTCATGTCCGATCTTCAACTACGAGGTCATATCGGCTACTACCACAGGTGTGAAACCAATAGTTCAAAAAATAAAAGCCGATCGACCCGTCATTTGGATTATTATACGGTGACAAATGCAGTTTTCAGATTAAAAATCAGTGCTAGGCAAATATGAGGGGCAAAGTTTACCCCTGAACACCCCTGTGCCACCTTTTCCCCCAGAAACAGACTAAATTGCATTCCCATTTCGCCTTAAGATTGCACCTATATAATTTTGGTTTCTTGTAACCGTCTGTCTAGTGTCTTAAGTGTCTCTTGAAATGAGTCTCTTTAAGTTGTGATGAAATTCAGATCAATACCGAGTACTTTTAAAAAAAATTTTGCTTACATTTTTTTTATATATTGAAGAGCAAGCAAGGTCTCTTGCGCTGGCCTACTCGGATAATGAATCTCCTTACTATTTTATTATAAATATTATTAAAATTTTTCTAGGAAGGCTAGAACCCTTATTTACCCATGAGATTCATAGATGAAACCATACAGGGCACATCAAGTTGTCTACATTATTCGTTTGAAGATTGCTCAACTAGATAACCAATCAAGGCGTGAGAAATGAGGGATTGTTTCCTTTGACAGATTGGTTTAGTTTGGTTTAATCCGACCAGCTTACATCAAACATTAACCCTGGATTGAGGTCTGATCAAAAGGCCGCGTGGGGATGGTGCAAATCCCCCCGAGATTCTCCACTGATAAGTGGCTTTCTACTCACTTCTGGACCCGCCCCTGTTTTGAAAAAAAAGTCTCCCACAACCCAGGGTTAGTGGCTCATACTCATAATAAACTGGCTCATAATTCCAAGAGTAATAAATAGGATAGGGGAGAGAAGAGTATTTGTCTCACTAATGTGTCTGTGAGGTCGCCGTGTTTATCTAGATCCTGGTGTTAAGTCCAATGGAGGGAGGGCGCGTGTCGCTAAGTCCCTTTTAAGCACGGTGGGATTAGGTGCAGCATATGCTGTGGTGCACTGGGAATTTATCTTGTCAGTGTCATCTTCTCCTCCAATCTCCTCCCTCTATGATCCCTTGGGATAATTCGGCCAAATTTGATATGCTCCGGGAATATCGACTGAGGGCGGACTAAATCAAATGTCATTATGGTTACATCAATGTGACGTTCGCTCGGCGATATCTATAATGCGCAGAATTATTTCGAAAGTTGCTTTAAATGTAAGGTCCTGGTCCTGCCTGAGCTTAGACGTCAGGTACTCGATAAAGACCCCTAATCTAGATAAAAAAAACCTGGGTCGGCAAAACTTACTCCCACAATAGAGTCGGGCTCATGTCCACCAGAGCGACGAAAGAGCGTTCTGGTAGTAGGCGATATCTTCTTTTTACTTTATATTATTACTTTTTTTTTCTCACATTGCTATTAACTTTTGAACTAAATAGTTTCACAATTAAAGCTGGTTATTATGACTAATGCTATGGGTTTAACTATACAGTAGACTCTCCCTTATCCGGCGTTACCGGGACCGAAGTGACGCCGGATAACGGAAATTATCAATTAATGAGAGAAAATATATCAATTATAGCATAAAAAAAAGTGTTTTTATGTGAGCTAAGGAATAAAACACGTATGTATTTTGTTGATAACATTTATTAAATTGACAAATATGTACATACTTGTCTAGTTAAGTGTTCATTTCCCGATAAGACGATATTGTTGTGCCATGGACGGGACGGTACCTTTGTCATTTTTTATAAATGTTTGATTTTCAACTATGTATTTATTATAATTTATTTATAGGATATAAGTGAAGTAATAAAATATTGTATTAGCGTTCCCTTCATTATAAATACAATGTACATTATGTATGTACAATAAAAATACATAAAAGATTCGTGAGTTACGGAATTATTATGTGCTCGTAAATACACGTGGCTCATATAATTGATAATCTAATAATTGAATGTTGATTTTAGTTTAACAAATTTGATATTATTTTGCGAGCGCCGGATAGGGGAGCGCGCCGGTTAACAGAAGCCGGATAAGGGAGAGTCTACTGTATATAGGTTATTTCGCCTACTATCAGAGCACTTCACAATTAGAACCTACCAAACTTAAATGTTCCTGTTGAGCATAGTGCTGATGAGGCCGTACCCGAAACTGGTAGCCTGTACGTATATATTTTTGTGAAATTAGACTATAAATTTTAAACATGTTTTTTAGTTTTATTTTTTTTAATTCAAAAAAGTTAGAAATATTTTTATTTGAAACGCCAGGAACCATCATAAAATTCACTACCAGTTTATTACCCGGAGATCCAGTTTCTTTATATCCCGTGAAATATATGAATTATTATTTTGTCGGCATCCGAACATATACACATTCTTTGTTGTTCAGAACACTGCAAGGAGCTAGGGGAAATTAGTTCACAAAGTTGTCCACAATTGAATGGAATCGCTAGAAAATATTGTAAATGTACCCGGTTAGTACTTAAAAAATATTTCGAAGTGTCCCCAGTGAAGCCATACAATGGGCAGAATACACTTCAGATACTAACTTATGAGTTTATGATCATATTATTTTGACATTTATCATTAAAATATACTCTTGTTTCAAAGCTGTTATCATAAATATAAATAAATATTAATAATAAATGATATATGACTCCAAAAACATGGGACATAGCAAATAAATCTTGTTTAGTATAAAAATTCTTGGTTTTATATGATCTCTCCGCTGGACATAATCAAAAACTGAATGAAATATATTTAGTTGGAGGGAAATTCTGTTTTATTGCGATGAATAACATGGACGAAGAATGGTTTTGAAATGTTTCTCCATGACATATAGGCTGGATATTGGGGTTATAGAGATCTACTGTGTTGGGGTTTGTAAAAGGGACAAATTGATATTTATGTTGGTCATGTTGCGTTGATGAGTCCACTGGGCGCAGGTTCAGAGGGAGCAGGCAACGGCTCCTGCCAGCGCAACCATACTCAAATGAAAAACTAGACTTAGGTGTAGTACCAAGAGATTAACAAGATAACATTATATGAATATAATATTATGTAGGAATTTGTCAATATAATTACTTATTGTTGGAATATTGAGGGTCAGTCAAAGATGGAAGAAAACACTATTCAAATGCCAACGTTTCGATATATTTTATATCATCATCAGGGCCTACATACATGGGGGGGAATCAAGATTAGAATCACAAATAAACAAAAGTGTGTTGATAAACATTACTGAACGTTAAAATAGACATTGTAACGAGTTAAAAATTGAAACTGACTTACTATGAATACATTACTAAACATAAAATTAAATATGAATACATTACTAAACATGAACATTAATAATGGAAATAGACAAATAGGTGGAACATAATAAAGAGTAAACATTAAAACGACTTACTATGAATAAGCAGGGTTGGGGAGAAGGCATGTACACTGGATGGAGTCTTACATTGCAATGAAATGGTACAATAATACAGAGGTGCTCAAGGAACCAGGTACAGGGAGCTAGGAAAACCCCGCCATAAATGTCACATTACAGCCAGAAATGTTGGAAGTAATATAAATATGTATTATTAAGGTTGATGGTGTCTATATACTCTAATACACATATATAGATAATAAATAAATAATAAAAAAATATCTATAATAAACAAAAAAAATAGAAATATAGATATTGGAGACAGAACTATGGTGTCAGCTCTTGCTAAGTAAATTGTCATAACAATTACTTAGGTTATTAGTGTCTGTGCGGAAGTTGACTGTATCAAGTATTTTAGCTTAATAATTTAGCCTAATTAATATGAAGTCTCACGTACACCGTTCTCCCAGTTGTGACTCAGATGGTGGACAGGAATAACTCGTCTGTCCCCATCCATGATATTTTAAATTGTTAATGTTTGTTGTTGTAGATTTTTATTTATTTATTTTTATTATTTAGTTTATTCAAAATTTTTTATCAGACTGCCTGATGATGAGGGAAACCTCGAAAGCCGGCTAGCTATTACTTTAATAAAAATCTGTGAGAGGTCAGACTACCCTTATATTTGACATCCTGCGAAATTAGCCTAATTACTTATACTATTCTGGTCTTAACCGAATATTAAGAATCGGAAACAAATATTCACTGTCTATTGATATTTTTAACTTCAGCATATATTCAATAAAACCACTTTAAACAATTAATTGAAGAATAATCTTTGTATGTTGTTAATTGAGAATTCAATTTTTTGAGACCTTCTCCTTTAATTTTGTTATGTAGGTATAGGTGTTATATATTATAAATACACCCTTTTTGGCCATATGCTCTCCCTTTCTACATTTATTTTTATGTTTCCATCAGCATTTCAACCCTATTCCGTCCCTCGGCACATTCTCAAGGATCCTTCTTTAACATTTAGATTATTATTTGTTTATTTCCAGTTATAAAAACTTCCTCATATATTATCACACCTCACTCGTTCCTCCATTCTACTCCCCTATAATCAAACATGATAAGTAAGTACTTTCAGCATTTCTCACAAAAAATCTATTATTCCCAATATGTCAAAATATTAATATAAATTACCTTTTATTTGAGGTCCCATTGAAACTAACTCCAAAATCTTAGGGTAACCTGAGCCATATGGCCAAAAAGTGTGTATTTATTATATTTAACACCTATAGATAACAAGAATACATCTTTGTAATAATTGTCCAAAGTTGTCTTGTTAGTTGTTTTTTTTCTCAAATCTTGTGATGAACATAATTAATTATGATTATTTTATATATACTTTTTTTTTTTTGGCCTCATGCACGATGCACATTAGCCATGACTCTTAAAATGGTGTTACCTAATTGTTTAAGACATCCATGGCTTCGGAAGGGAGTTCTATCTACGAAATAAAACACTCCCAGACGGGATTCGAACCCGCAAACCAAGATGAAACCATACGACCAAAGCCCTACGCTCTAGCCCGCACGGCCCACCATGGTCCCCCATATGAAACTTCATGTCAATACATTCATTACGACTGTTTTTGCTCTATAAAGTATAACTCTAATTGGGTTTCAACCCATATGTATAATAATAATTTAAAAAAACATTATATAAAATTTCTGCTTCCCCTTTTCTTAAAAAAAATCAGTTAGTTGTCCACGTTTTCTCACAAGAAGTCCACAATGAAACACTGAGGATGACACTGTAATGTACGAAAACCATTTTTTTTTTTTTTAAATAAATAGTCAAAAAACAACTTTGAGATGGAACATACCAACTACTTTTTTTTTCATTTTTGGAATTTTCTGACTGATTACATAACTTTCCCTATAATTCTTATGACTGGAGAAGTGAAACACTCTTATAACGAAGGTACCAACTATTGTTCCATAAGCATAGGCAAATTAACATTAGAAAAAAAAATCGTTGGTTAATCACCGGTAATGTTCTTTCCCAGAACGAATTAATCAATTAACTTTTCGCTCCCCCAGCCCCGCCGCAACATATGTCAGTGCCCTAGGCGAAAATCTACCTTGTAAGGAGAGAAAATTTCAATAATTAAAAAATAAAGCTTCATAAAAAAATTTTTTAATGTTTAAATTTATTACAAAAAAATATATATAGGTATATACTATATATAAAAACATTATAAAAACAACATATATTATCATAATATATCTGAAAAAATGATTGAAAGACATCAAATTGTATCAATTTTTGGAAAAATTCAATTGTATTTTCGGGCTTTAGCATTAGCAAATTCTTCAATTACATCCTTGAAATGTATGTTGTTGGCCAGTTCGTTTTCTATTGCAAGAACAGCAAGAGCATGGAGTCTTTCTTGTGTCATAGTTCATCTTAAATATGTTTTTATTAATTTCAATTTGCTAAAACTCCTTTCGCAACTGGCTACTGATACTGGAATCGTTAAAAGTATGCGTAACGCAATCCACAAGTTCGTGAATAAGTCGCAAGTATTAGTTTCAATTCTTTCAATAAAGGTCAAAGATTCAACAACTCTTGTTCCCCTAACATCGAGGCGCCCTAGGCGATTGCCCTTCCCGCCCCGCCGTACCGGCGAGGCTGCGCTCCCCCACCAAAATCAGTGGATCGTTTGCGCGAATATTCAACTTTTGACTCTCCTAATAATCCTGACACTTAATTTTGTGCCGATAAATTCATTACATCAGCAGTAACAGCGTTTTTGAGTTAAGCCTTTCCCCTAATCCACCCTTCCCTTTGGCCGATTTGACTGAAAATCGATAGGTGTTGTCCCTATAGGATTTTGGTCACACATATAACATTTCATGTCGATTAATTCAGCTGGGGAAATGAAATGCTTAAATACTAATTCAATATTTGTCATAGACCGACAGAGTGGTTGAACTTAAAGCGATTTGCCTAGTTAAAGATGAGTTACCCAGAGCCTCAAGTTTATTGGCCAGCCTTATATCAAAGAGGTCCTCTCCAAATTGGTTTTCCACCTCGACTCATCCTACACCAAATTTACCTTTGAGTTTTTCCACAGGTCGCATTCACTTTGACTCATTTTCCTCTTCTTCAAAGAACTCCTTTCGTTTTGCTTTTCAAAGATCAAATCAAAGTTCGCCCTTCTGGAAGTAATTGGTTTTTGAGAAGAAGATTCATTTGATATTTATTTTTTAATAGTTTTTTCTTTTTATTCTTCAATGTTTTTCTTTTCTTCAGAATAACATACTATACTTACAGATAATAATTTTAGAAGAAACGGAATATGAATAAAATTGAAAGGGAGAAAAAAAGTATAAATGAATAATTTGTGTACTTAGGTTAGGTTAGGTTTTATGACACATGCCCGGGCTTTAACAACGAGGTCATATCGCCTACTATCAGAGCGCTCCTTCGTCACTCTGGTGAACATGAGCCCGACTCTACTGTGGGAGTCCTAAATTTTGCCTACCCTAAATTTTTATTTACCTAAGGTAGGGAGGGGTCTTTAACAAGTACCTGTGCCACATCACATATATTTTTTTATTTTCCTGAAGGTGAGAAAAGGGAAGAAAAAGTTTTAGTAGTTGGTAATCCTGATTTGTTGAGGGAGGTAAGGTTGGTAGAGCCGATGATTGATGGTGGATCTGGTACAGTAGAGGGATGATCTGAGGGGCAACGTGACCGGCAAGTTTACCCGAACCACGGCAAGTTTACCGGGGATTTCCAACTCTAACGGCAACCAGGGGGAAGGGGGTTCATTTACATTTTAATATCATGATGGCAGTACAGCAGCACCATCGCGGGGCTTATGATGAGAACCTCCAACCACCGCTCTGCTCCTTATCCCCCAGGGTAACTTGATTATATAAAAAAATTATATCTGCTAAAAATATTGCCTCCACTTTATCTTTCCTTTCTCTTTTTTATATAAGTACCAGAATCGATACGTTTGTTGCATGCGGTACATACGTTATCACTGGAATGCAATGTCAAAATCAATTACATTATTTATGTATTTTTTTCAAAATAATATATACAATAAAAAAATATTTACAATCATGTGAGCTACTTAAGCAATAACTGATATGTCTGCAGAAAGAAAGAAAGAAAGAAATTTTATTATTCTGGGACCGAGGTCCCCTAAGAATAAATACATACAGAGTAAAGAACAGGAACAATGAAATATGGTATCAGTGACGTACAAAGAAATAAATAAAATAATAAAAAAATGGAGAAAACTAGAAATTAATAATATATAGATGTACAAAACATTAACATGAAAAACATAAAATTAACAGCTTAATTATGAAGAAAATAAAAATAAAAGTACCTATCTACTATATAAATAAAAGAGGATATGTAAAAAAAAGAAGAAGAAAAAATTATATAAATAAGAAAAAAATAAATAGATCAATAAAATCGACAGAGCATAATACTGTGATGGTTGATTATGAAAGAGAGGGGAGGATGCCCAGACAAGGTTTGAAATTAATTTTAGACAGTAGGGGCCATATAGTGAAGTGTGAGGAGAAAGAAGAAAAATAAAAATACATAATAAAATAAGATAAAATGAAAAAATAAAAATATACTTGATGAAATATATATATATGTGAAAATAGAGAAAAAAAAATGGGATAAGTAAATAATTTAAATGATTAGAATAATGAGGTTTTGTCGAACGAAAAGCGTGACTTCGCACGTTTTCGGTCGCAAAGAAGGGAATCCCCCACAAGGGATGCCAATTTGTAACTAAATACTTATTATTGTTATTGTGAAATAAAATGTTCTAAAAAAATTGATCTAATTCTTTCTTACCTTCCTTTGGTCGTGGGTCCGCCAAGACTAACAGTTGTGAAAAATTAAAATGACATGAGGTGCAAAATACGTGAAATAAACTTAGACCATTCAGGTTTGATTATCTATATTCTTAAAAAAAAACAATTGTGAAATACTTAAAACTATTGCTCAGAATCCTTGCTAGATTAATAAAAATTGAAATTATATCCTCTCGAAAATTATTCTCTGGCTTTGTCTTTATAATTGTTCAGAAATAAGGTACCTTATAGATTTAGTGTTGGTTGTGGTGAGAATTGGGTTCTGGAGTTGAAGAATGATCAGCCTCCTCTGTCCGTTTCAATGGTTGATAAAAGCGCCAACGGTTCTCCCTCTGCTGATCTGGTGTTATATCCTGGCTGCTCTGCCCAGTGGGTGGAAAAAGGTGATCCTCTGTCTCTGGAGATATCTGATGAACATGTCCGATCCTCTCTCCCTGGCGGCAACTGACGGAGTGGGGCTGGTTCCTACCCCTCAGGTGACAAAAGTCGAAGAATATTGATCCATATTGGGATCCGCTCACAGGAACTTTCCCGCCCTCCGGAAATCTCCTGGGTGTCCATTGGTGGCTCAGTCCCCCTCCTTGGTTTCTCCGTACTGTCGTGTCTCTTCTAGGACCGGTTTTCACTCCTTTGTTCCGAACTTATTTGAAACAATAGATGTCCCTAATTTTGGACATTACAGAGGTTGACGAATCAGAGAATACGGGGGAGAGAGATGAAGACCTAATCAAAGGGGAGTGAATTGTTTAGTGAAGAGGAATTGGAATAGTGAGGATTTGAAGGAAGCCACGGAAGAAGAATGACGGACGGATTGGGGGAGGCAGGGAGTTCACAGTTATAAATTTATTTTTTTTTATATTTTTCACCTATAACCACCCAGATCGCTAAAATGTATTCGGGCACATATTGAAGTTATAAGAAGTGTGAACAGAAAACGTAAAGAGGCAATTTAGATCTCAATGAAAAGATTTATTTTTATTGTTGCTCTTCTTATTTGGATTTACACGTCACGTATAAAGAGGATAAAAATGGACAATTATTTGGGATTCAGTAAGATTGCTTTGAGGGTGGAACTTAGGGATGGGCAAGGGAATAAGTACAGAGGGTGCGTAAAGTGTGACTAAAAATCACAGTTTGTTTTATTGTGTTTTTTAGGGATGAGGGGAAAAAATCCTGTATCATTGTGGGTAAAGAAGTCCTTTGGGAAGCGGACTAAAGTGGATTTAGGCAATAACTAAGGGAGAGGGAAAAGGGGGCGGGATTTGGTAAGGGCAACAAGACTAAGGGTTTTAGAGCATAAACCAAGCTTTGTGGTGTTGGTAGAAGGGGGTTGGTGGGAGGGAGGGGGAGGGTAAAAAGGGGGCAAAACCGGCCGAGGGACACATTAATACAGATGGTGGGGGAGGGGGGTATGTCAGGGTGACTGCTATGTGGCCCCCGGGGCCCCACATAAATAACATCCAACACTAAATCACAAGAAGGGAGCCACACCAGAGAGCGGGACATGATTTTTTAATCGGGGCTTTGCGGGTTTGCCTGTCACAGATAAGCCCCCGTTTGTAGAGAACAACACTTTAACAGATATATCATACTTTTTGTTGCAACTCCATCTCCGGGCTTCTCACCAATTACCTACCCAGAAACAGTGCAAGAATTCCAGTCAATTGGGAGACGGGTCCATTCCCAACTCCAATAGTTTAATTTATCTTTTATTTTAAAAACTGACTTTTTTTTTCCAAATGATTAATTGTGTAAACAATACTTATTCCATTAAAAAAAAAAAAAGAGTAATTGTTTTTTATTTCCTGAATAATTATGAAACGTTAATGAGGGCGCCGGTAGCTCAGTGGTGTCCGTGCATGACTTCTGAGCTTAAGATCGTGGGTTCGAAACCCGACTGAGGGCTTTAATTTATTTTATCTGGGAGGTAAAATAAACTTAAGCACGCCGTCCTTCGGATGGGACGTTAAGTGATGGTCCCGAGCCCCTAGGTGAATAAAAATTTAGGGTAGGCAAAATTTACTCCCACAGTAGAGTCGGGCTCATGTCCACCAGACTGACGAAAGAGCTCTCTGGTAGTAGGCGATATGATCTCGTAGTTAAAGCCATGGCATGAGTCATAAAACCTAACCTAACCTAATTATGAAACTACAAGCATTAGAAAAATAATTTTCTTACTACATCTTTTTTTTTTTTAATTAATTGAAAAAAACACACCTTTCTATTTGAAAAAACGAAGTTCTAGCATATATCATTTCCCAAAGACAATATTTGGTTTCGATCTAGCTAGCCATTTGATCGAAAGTCGTGTTGACAGACGCACAGGCAAAGAGATGAAACTTTTGCATTTAAATAACCTCAAGAATTGAAATTATATTTTTTTTAAACTAAGCCCACCCTTATGGACATAGTTTTATTTCATGGATAAAACTTTTCTTCCCTGGATGTTGTGTAAATAATCTCGGTAACGTAGCCCGACCTTGCGGTGTCACTACGAAAATTAACAAAAAGTTCTATCTATGAAATAAAACTATTCCCCGAATGGGATTCGAACCCGCGACAGTCGTGGTACCATGCAACCAAAGTCCTATGCTCTAGCCCACAATACAATGACGACCCCTGGTGGGTACATTAGAAATTAAAAAAGTGATTTTATATCTAAAATAATACTATTCCTTCTCAATTGTGGAGTTGGAATGGCAAAACATTGACAATACTGCCTGACAGAATGATCATGAAATAAATATAAAATGAATAAATGCATTATCTAAAAAATAATATTTCTTCCCCAAGGATTTTCTTCACGACAATTTTTCGGGATGCTTTTACGCCCCTCATCAGGTCACAATGTGCGAAATATCGAAAAGGGGGTAAAAAAATCAGGAAATAAAAATAAAAAAACAAAATTAATAAATCTATAGTTAGGTAGTTATTATGACTCCTGTCCGGGTTTTAACTACGAGGTCATATCGCCTACTTCCAGAGCGCTCTATCGTCACTCTGGTGGACATGAGCCCGACTCTACTATGGGAGTCCTAAATTTTGTCTACCCTAAATTTTTATTCACCTAGGGCAGGGGTCTTTAACCAGTACCTGACAACGTACAGGCTCGGGACCATCGCTTAACGTCCCATCCTAAGGACGTTAAGTTTAATTTACCTCCTAGATAAAATAAACTAAGGGCCTTGGCAGGGTTAAAAATTAATTTATATATAATATATTAGAGAAATATGTTGAATTAGTACATAATTAATAAAAAATAATAGTTATAAATAATAGATTCGGCATAATGTACACTTATCATTTAGACACTGCCCCGCCCCCACAGTTTCAAAATCCTCGATTCGCCTCTCTGCCTCTGCGGCACTCAGGAGCAGAGAGTCGATTATACAATGTTCAACTGTGAACTACTGGTTTGCCTAAAAAGTTCATTGGTGAGATTTGTGACGACCAATGGTGAGAGTTGACAATTGTTAAAATCTATTTTAGTGCGGCATTTTTATACAGAAAATTAATTTTGGTGAACTATAAATGTATGGCTTTGTTAAAGCATGTAATATATGTATGGAGCATGCAGTTAAATGCATTGCCTTCCAGTAGGGATACTACTATTTCTCCTCTATGGACGTTGACAACGGGGTCGTCCACTTGTGTGAAGAGGCGTTGATGGGTTTTGAGATTCGTAGAAGATTGACCGTGGATCAATGACTTCTTAAGATTTTCGGGGGCCCTTGAATTATTTTTTCAATACTATCCTCAACTTTATTTTAATAATTTATATAAAACACCAAAACATTCTAGAATCTTATAGATAGATAGATAAACTTTTATTGCACAAAAGATTACAATCCTCATGGCAATGAGTGGGTTTTTTTTCACAAAATAAGTATAAATGAAACAATTCGAAAATTATATAAAACAAAATAACACATGAATAAATAAAAAAAAAAAAAAAAAAAAAAAAAAAAAACCACATGAATAAATAAAGAAAATAATAATAATAAAAACAAAATATATATCCATCTTACAAGCACAAATTAAGTTAAATTATTCCTTATTTTTAAAGCAACCGAAAAAAATAAAAATAAATCGTTAATTCCTCTAACTTTTAAATTATTTAAAATATGTACAAATGTTTCTGAGTTATATTCTGGTCTATTGGTGAGATGATTATGGAGAAATGCTTGCCTGGGGATACACAAGGAGGGACAATTGAGCAAAAAATGTATGAGATCGTCCTTCTCATCTAAGGTACAGAGCCTGCAGACACTTTCAGGACAAAACTCATACCTAAACCCTCCAAGTAATATTCTAAAATTTTTATTGGTATTGTGAAGACGGATTTGAGCTAGAAGTCGGAGTTTTTCAATATAGCAGTTTATTGAAAGATAGCTTTCCTGAGGTCCTAAAGCACTGACCAATCAAGAGGAATAGAATCTTATAGAATGTCATGAAATTTTCCAGCATGTTTCTCATAATTGCAAGAAGTTTCTAGAAAAATCCAATAGGATTTCTCCCTTTATCCAATTTATCGCTATTTAATTTTTTGTTTGAATGGGGGGGCCCTCTGAGCTCGAGCGGCTGCCTTACTTGCCTCATGGATAAATAGGCTCTGCCGTGGATATAAGGCTGTTAAGGCGTTGTAGAGAGGGGGACTCTAAAATAGAACTAAAATAACCAGATGATAATAACATAGATAAACAGACTACTGTAATTGTTATGCCTTGATGAACGCTGGTTCAATGGTTGGAGATTATCTAGGTGGCAGTGTGCCAACTTTCCCACCTCTCCTATCGGTGTTCACCTCATTCCTATATTTATTTTATTGATTCCAATTAGTAAAAACGCTATCTGTATATTCTCCTATCTTTGAACAATATTGTGAAATCATTTTCATGTTATAATGAAAATATGTGATGTGGTCATAACATGACTTTCTCATTACCAACCACATTTGTATAAATCACTCTCACAAATTAATTTAATACTTATTGGGTAGATATCTAAAAGTAATGTGTTGGCTTCGGCAATTTTCTTTGCTTCATTGCACAGTTCTGAGAATGACTTTCTTATTCCCAGTAGAGGAGTTTGGAGCCAGAGCGGACCAACTGGTTGAAACTGAACAGGTAGAAAATGGCAATTGAAAATTGAGTACATTTTGTTTAACTCCATAAATGGGCCCCAAATATTTATTTATATTTGAAATTTTAGAATAGCATTGGATGAGTGATCCCTTTTTGTGTTCTATAAAGTTTTTGAAGGCCGTATGATCCATTGTGACTTTGAAAATATATGCACAAAATACTTGTGGACTAAACTTAAAGTGCTGCTATCTATCACTGAAGTGAAGAAACTAAGTGATCCACACTGGTTTTGAAAAAGGGAACCTATGCCAACATCAGGATGGTATTAACTCATTTTCCGAAAAATTGTGGGTTGGTCCGCTCTGGCTCCAAACTCCTCATATATATAATTTTTTTAAATAATTTTTATTAAAAAAACTGCCAATAAAAAATATTTTACAATTAGTTTCTACGCGATAAAATTTAAACAATAATATGAAATATTTCCCATGAAAAATTAGTTTACATTCTTTAAGACTCTAAAACTTTGGTCGAATTGGTGCTATCTGAAATCTGAGGACAAACCGATAACCAATCTAACTATTTTAGCGTAAATTAAGGAAACTTCTAAAAATATTGGTGTCAAAATGATATTTCAGGACGGTTTTCGGCATCTATCTCGCAAACCATGCGATTTCATATAATATGGGTCATTCAGTTCTTTCTAAGTACACTTCACCGTTTATATTTATAAAAATGAAAAATCTCTTCAAATAAAAGTTGTAGAGAAAATTAAATAACGTTTCTTCCTATTTGTCCAATCTCAAATCTGATTGATGGTGTAAAAAGTAATAAGGAACATTTTTGGTAAGAACCAATGTTTCGATAGTAGTAAGCGTTTTCACGTTAATCGAGCGAACGTCTAAAAAAATGGGTTTCAAGACATCTTTTTATTTATCTCGCGAATCGAACGTAATAGCTTAGAAGTATTTTTTTTTTTTTTTACTATTTATTAGACAATCTTCAACTGTGAGAAGAACACAATAAGAAAATGTGATCACAAGAGTAGATCAAAAAAACACATGTCACTTGATGAAGGGGCTGGATAGTACCACCACTTCTCCGGGAGCAGAAGGTCACGCAGCCATAAAGGATTGTCTCAAGGACCGGACCAACATTGCTGCCGAGTACGGTGTAATGTCATGTTCGAAATGTAGTTCGGGCATTGCGTGATTGTTCCAAGAACTTTATTTTTAATGGCTTGCATTATTTTGATGTGAGAGGTCTTAACAACCCCACAGCTGATCACCATATGTCCAGATAATTCTACTCATCTTTTCTTCCTCATAACATTTTTTAACCAAAAATGTATTCTTCTCTACTCTTGTGGTCGTTCTGTCAGTATTCTTGTGATGAACTTTAAAATATTAACTATAATATTTTAGTAGGTTTTGTTCATGTTCAACCTTTTAGTTTTCTATTGGCAACAACAACGAAATGTTGAAATAATGCAAATTTGAGCACAATATGCAGGAATAATGGCTGGCGTGAAAAGGGGATAATTTAACAATGGACAATTTAACTTCATGATTTACACCCAGACAAATAGTTACTCAGAACTTAGACTGCACCCTGTTTACGGCACTTGTGCCCTGGTCGAGGCTGGCAAGTTACACAACAGACCATGCAATTATTTCACCACGGCACACGGACCATTGTAGTCAATGAGGTTATTGGAACCAGTTACAAGTATTTGTGCTCAAGGTTTTAGGTTTTTTATGAAGCTGAGCAGCTTGCCAAAGTGTACTTTTCTCGAAGGGCCGAAACGTTCATAAAAGGGAATTTCAAATGATGTAGAAAAAGTGAAAATTAGAATATTATACGGGGAGATCACGTGACAAAAACAGGGAAAAGGGAAGCACTTGGGTTGAAAGGACGTTGAAACTAAACTGTTCAAAGCCACAGTTTAAAAATATTTATCAGTATACCCAACATTAAAAAAAATGCTTTTCAATCGTTTCAATGAGATGAGCCCGTTTCAAATGTAAGAGTTCTGAATGTTCCCTATCAAGTGTAGTTAAGTGTTGTTAACATTTAAAACATATATGTTTGGTGTAAGTATAATCTAATGGGTTAGTTCCGCCAGTAAATATATTACTGTTGTCAATTTAGTAGACTAAGTAACCATTAATTTGAGTCATGTTTGAAAAAATCAGAGATGAAGTATTTTATGTTTTAGTTTTTAACTTAAAACCTCTAAAATCAATTTATTCTGAAAATTTGGCAAAAATAAATAACTAGTTGAAAGTGCGTACAATTCGCTTCCAGAAACAATATCTGAATTTTCGGAAAGTATTTATTTAGTATGGAGAATTTTGAGAGATGTCCCATTTTGCTATTATTGTACAAAAAAATCAACGATTCTCTTAGTTGAGATAAACAAGAATTTTTTGCATGATGTGAAACCTTCTAAAGCTATGCTTCAAGTTTGAAACATAATGGAAAATTTTTTTTTTCTAGATGACCCACTTGACAATGACTCGTATATATAAAAGAAATTTGTTTGTATCTTAACAGAATTTTTGCAACTGTTGCTACACAGCCAGCGTCCCAGCGGTTGGACATGCAACCAAATGATCTGAATGACGGCAACCCATCTCCTCATGGCAAGAAATAAAAACAAAGTCATCAGTGAATCATGTACTTCCCCAGCGTGAATAAGTGAACAAAGTTTACGCTCTCTCTCTATCCTAATTTAACGATTTGGTTGACTTAAAACTGAACATGGAATAAGAAAGAAAGAGATAATAATAATGAGTAATTAAGAGAAGACATGATCATACATGATTTCTCCAATGAAATCTCTTGGGAGTGAGTTGATTGTAGTATTTCTTCTTTTTTCAAAATGGATTCTATGTACTAATGTTTTGTACTTTAAAGGTGATAATATAAGATGATGAAAACGTTTTGATTCTCCAATATTAGCTAGGCAATGTATCTGCATTTTGTGTGAGACACCTCAATAGTCTCCTTATTGTGATTTATTGACTTTTTTTCCCTAACGCACCCCCATATCATTATCAAGTCCCAATATACTCCCCCAGTGGAGGCTAAGAAAAACACAATAGAAGACAGGTAGCAGCAGAGGAGCCCCATTGAGAAGGGGATCCTGTGAGCCTAGACATCTCTACTAGTGTTTTTGTGAGGTTAGTAATGAAATGTAAAATGGTGCCCCCCCACTCCCCCCGGTTCATTAGCTAATGATAGAGTGGGTGGGGGTGCTATGCGCTGTGAGGGCTCATATTGGACCATCTTTGGGCAACGATGAAATGATTCAAAAATTGAAGGGGACCAGATCTCATTACAAACTTAATTATCAGGATGAGGGAGATCCTAGAACCTCATGTGATGCCCTTCGCCTCGTTTGTCGGCCCTCGATTTCTTTTGACGCACGACAATGCCCAACCTCATGTTGCGGGTGTTGTTCAACAGTACCTTCGCTGTCATTCAAGCTAGGGAAAGGAACACCAGTTACTACATTTTAAAAAAAAATTTGATGCGTTTTTATGAAATTTTTCTTTGCTTAATTTTCTGTTTTTTCTTTAACTTCTTCCGTATTAAAAAAAAATATTAATTTTTAATTTCCTTCATCAATGTCCTTTTCCGATGTCACAACTCATATATATTTCTTCTGTACAAACGTTCGGTGTATCTGTTCTTCCCCTGCATGCCGTCTTTCAGATGGTACGTTATGCGATGATCCCGCGCCCGTTCGACATCAGATACTCGTTAAAAACCCCTACCCTAGGTGAATACAAATTTAAGGTACCTAGACAAAATTTAGGACTCCCACAGTAGAGTCAGGCAGTCCAGTAGACGATGTGACCTCGAAGTTAAAGCCCGGGCATGAGTCACAATAGCTGTATATTGTAGTAGTTCTCAAGTGAAGTCTCTCTGTCTCTCTGAGCAATTACAAGATTACCTCATATGTTACGTCTTTCGAACATTAACTAGTTCTACCTTTGACCTCAGCAGGCTCTTGGGCAGAGTATTGTTTGCGTCTATAGAGTAAGGAACATCATTCATTAATCATTATCCTTATTTCCGGTTTCGCACACTTCATCATGAACAACTGTCATCAGTCCATTTCCTGAAGACCACTTTTCCATTACCTGCACTTCTCCTGACGCTGAGACAATCTGATGAACGAGAGGTTGCTAACTACCATGCAAATTCCCTCTTCTATCGCTAATGATGTGCCACACGACCTCTATTTGTTCATCTAAACCCGGAGAAGGGCTCTAACCTGCCGAGATAACAGTTGAAGTAGGCTTCCCGCCCCCGGGGTGATGGATGGGAGCAGAGCTCTGCTCATGTCAGTTTGGTCAGAGGTGGTAATTAAAGAGGACTTTGAAGGATCAACAACTCTCCCTTCCCTCCCCACCCTAGCCTGTCCAGAATTCATTCTAAATCTAAGATTCTCACCCTTATGTTATCTGATTCTCAATTTAATTATTACATGTCAGGTTTGTCAATATGCCATATGTGAATATTACAGGACTAACTGATACCAACCACACTTTTACACATAACTCTCTCTCTCGTCCCAAAATCATTTCAAACTGACATTACTGCTGGGATGTATGGAAGTAATGCGTAGGCGTCAGCGGTTTTCAGTACAGGACGAATCTCTTATATCCAATATGAAATGTTTTTGGGAGAATGAGAGAGAAAGATAAAATGGGTCTTTTAGTATTCTCTACAACATTTATTCAAAAAGAATGTGTTTTTATGTACCTTATATTATTTCAGTTTGATGTCATCAAATCTGCCTACAGTTTTTTCAGTCACTTCTAATAGAGATAGAAGTCTGACACTTGGTATGTATGTCTTATACCGGTGACAATGCATTATATCAAAAGATCAGATGAGTACTTGTTAATTTATGCAAAAACGGTTGGTCATATTACAAAAGATGTTCCTTATGGTATTTCTAACAAACGATTTTTGTCAAATTTGAAATAGAACTAACATGTACAGTTATATTCTTTGTAAATAAAAAAATAATAAAAAATCTTTCTCGTCCAATCGAATACTTTGAATTAATATGTCACACATTAATAATTTCTTATTTTTTTTCTCAATGTTCAAAAAAAATAAAATAACCACAATAATAAAACATAAAATTTAAAAAACCCCCGACAAAATCAAATTTTTTACTGAAACCATAGTGGAGAGAGCTTTCTTTTTTTTTTTGAGGGTTTAGGGGGAAGCTTGGGGGGGAGGGGCACAAAAGACATTTCTATGATGATTTCTAAGGCCTTTATATTTGATGACAATAAATTCTGATCAAACAAACAAATCATTCCGATCATGTACACACAATTTTAATTTTATTCATATGGATATTTGACCGTTTATCCGGATTTCTTGGCAGTCTATTAGACGGGTCTGACATTACTTTCTTTCCGGTCTCACTGATATAGTTATTTTCACTATAATAATAATGTATATTCACCGAGAGCTATAGAATAGGCGGGACAATGGACCGGAACCAACTCGTCTCTTTATGCTGACGACTGCTGAAGAACCCTCCCCTAAATTTGTATAGTATACAAACTAACTATATCATCTTATGTAAATACACTCAAAACATTCTTAGCAAGACACTATTTTCTACTAGCTACTTATTATCTGTTGTAAAAAATGAATTTTATACACCTTCTAAAAATGTTTTAGTACTTTCTCGAAATATAATATGCCTTAGAAAGTAACATAATCACAATAAAGAAAAAAAAAAATTATGTCTAATCATGGAGAGATGCAATATCAAAACTTTTTTCAGATAATTTTTTCATATATTGATTTATTAAAAGAAAATAATACCACAAAGTAAAAGTGAAAAGCATAGAAAAAATGTATGGATGAAAAAAAAAAGGTCGGTGAATCATCGGCAATGTACTTCCCCAGAACGAATTAATTAACTTCCAATTTTGTGACTATAAATTCATTACTTCGGCAGTTATTAGGGTTTTTAAATTTAGCCCCCTGCCCTGAACCTACCCGTCCCTTCAGCAGATATCGCTAAAATTTTACTGGTTATGTCCTCATTGGGTTTTTACTTTAAATATGAAATTTCATATCGATACATTCATTACATCAGCAGTTATTGTGGTTACTGAGTTGCGCCCCCTCTTCCCTTCTCCCGATTCCGCTAAAAATTAATAACTTTTGTTTTAAAAATTAATAACGTCGTTTTAAAGACAGGATCAAGGAACACACAGCCGAAATAAAAAACCGAGGCAACCGTTCTACATTCGCGACTCACATTATCAACAATAGCCACACTTTTGACCCATCTACAGGCATAAAATATCTCCATTGTTGCTCTAAAAGCAGGCTACTTAATAGCCTAGAACAATTAGAAATAAATAAAGCTACCAAAAGGAACATTTGTATGAATGACCAAATTTATTTTAACTATTCCCCTTTGCTAACACCCTGAACCGGTTATATTTCCTCATATACCTATGTTTGTTATTATCTGTTATTATTATAGGTTTCCATATATATGTTATTATCTGTTATGTTTTTTAGTTTTATTTTTTACTTATTAGTCAAAAGATGTTATTTTAAGTAAATTAAGAAAAATTAGTGTTTTGTCAAATATTTCATGATGTAGCTAACGGTTAGGGGGATTCCCTAATTGAAGTGGCATCTTTCACCAGAGGTATTGGAGGGGTCGCACTCTGCAAACTAACTTAGTTCATAACTAGACCTGACGATGATGTGAAGCCGAAACCGGTAGTTGTATTTTTATAAATATCTTTAGTGGAATAGACAACATTTCAAAAAATAAGCTTGTTTTATTTATTTATTACAAATTCCACAATATGTCCGCGTTCCTCAACTTAGAAGTTGTTAATAACTTTCGTTCTTATGAGATTTTGATTTTAAATATGAAATTTTGTGTCTATACATTTAATACAACGGCAGTTATTAGAGTTTCTGAGTTATGCCTCTCCCCTAACCCCCCCCCCCCCCCCCCCCCCCCCCCTTTGGTCAATGTGATTGATAATCGACAGGTGTTGTCTTTATGGGATTTTGGGCACACGTAATAATAATTATCCTCTCTCCGGTCCTTTGGAAACATGTTAAAATTGAAAATAAATTGAAAATCATATAAATAATATAATTTAACTTAGAGATATGTATTATTGTATTATTTTCACCGTTGAAGATATGGAAAAATCCATTTTCCTTGGATGTTTGCCGTTTCGCCAATTCTCTCCATAGTATTGTACACAATTTCACGGTGTATGAATGCCGTATATGGGTGTTCTATGGTTTTTCCACCTCTGTATGGTTTTTTTTCTATTCCTCAACTGTGAACAGCCCCTCAGGTCCGTTATGGGATATGTGAAGTCCGTGAGATCCATCGACACGTGGGAAAATTGCGGGAAAATTCACCAGCTTTTCCCGCGCCACATCGACCTACCTCCATCTATAAGGAGTATCTCAGCGTCACTAACACGTCCATAGTAAGACGAACATTGGACACTCAATGTGAAGTAGGTTGGCTACTAAGCTTTCTGGAAAAGGAATTATAAATATTTGATGCTAACACGAGTCTGCATCATAAATATCTAATATCAGGAATCGGATGTTGGGCTAAAAAATAAAGAGCCTACTACCAGAGTGTTCTTTCGTCACTTTAGTGGACATGAGCCCGACTCTACGGTGGGAATCCTAAATTACCTAGGGTGTCTTTAACGAGTATCTGACATCGCACAGGCACAGGACCATCGCTTAATTCCCACATCAATAGGACGGCGTGCTCAAGGTTTTTTCACCACCCAAACAAAAATCCTATACCACTGAGTTACCGACGCCCTCAAAAAAAAGAACAAGTGAAACAGTAAAGAAACAAATGCCTACAGAAATTTCAATACATATTTTAATTATCAAACCTAAAATACGTTCCTTATCCGGATAAATGAGGCCCCCTTTTCTTCGCTTTATGAAATGTGATGGTCTTCCCTGGAAACCAGTTTGTGTTGACACAATATCCGAATTGGTGACAAACCCGACAATACTGGAAAGAGCAAAACAATATAAAAATGCCGTCTTTAATATATTAAAATAAAGAAAATGCAATAATAAAATAAAGAAAATACAGTACTAAAATAAAGAAAATACAATAATAAAATACAATAATAAAATAAAGAAATTACAATAATAAAATAAAGATATTACAATAATAAATTTTCAAAAATACAATAATAAATTAAAGAAAATACAATAATAAAAAGAAGAAATTCAATAATAAATTTTCAAAAATACAATAATAAATTAAAGAAAATACAATAATAAAATAAAGAAAATGCAATAATAAAATAAAGAAAATACAATAATAAAATAAAGAAAATATAATAGAAATAAATGTTTAAAAACCTAAAGAATGGGGTTTATAGTAGAATATAAGTGTATATAAGAAATAAGGGCTATATGACCGTAGTATCGAAGGACAAGAAGAAAATAAAAATGCGTACATATTCTTTATAATTAAAATATGCAATATATTATATTAACTTAGTGGCGTTAACAAGGAATTTGAAGTGATTTTGGTCGTTCAAACCATTTTAATTTTTTTTAGCTCTATTAATTACAACTGTTCTATTAATTACTACAGACGAATACCGAATTTGAACACTTTGCATTTTCAGAATTCTAGATGTGTTCGTTTTATAATAGTCTTTGTCCAGAGAATACAAAACATTGAAGCTTTGGTGTAAACGCTCATTGTTAAGAATGATCTAGTAATTTGGCCAATGACGCTTTTTTCAAGATTTGCTCACAACGAACACATTCATAAATCTTACAACACGTCTTTCATTGTTGATTCTCCTTTAAATAGGAAATCCTTTTGAAAACAGTAAAATGGCAAGAGCGCCAAGTACGTGTTCGACTTGCCTAACTCCCTGTTATTGGTTTATTAAGAGATAGTTTGAAATAGATAAGTTATTTAGTTGGTGGCTTGTTACTTTTTATTAGTTAACAAAGGGCTGGAGCCTCATTGAAAAGACCGAGACACAAAGAGCCGGGACTCGCCGGTGTGTCGTGCGGAACAAATGTTCCCTAACCAACCGGAACCAATTCGGCCCTGGACACAACCAGATATCTCTATCTCTCCTCCGTGTGGTGTGTCTTATGACATAGTTGGTGAAACAGGAGATCGCCGTCTTGGCTCCGTCTCACACTTCCACTTACCATTCGTAACGCTCTCGTCAAGGCGCTTCATTCAGAGACAACTCAAACATATGGAAAATGGAAAAAGAAATCTACTTTGTATATCAGCAATGACAAGGTTATATTATATTTATGTGTTTTTTTTAGTTCAGAAGGACCTAATGTTTTATGCGTTATGAAAAAAATGCAAAATGTTGGAAGTGACGATGTGATTCATTTTAGCGCTCGCTTCCTGTTATTTTTCTCATTTTCTTAAGCTTCTTAAAAGTTTGACTGTCTAGAGATAAAAGCAATGTGGGACCAAGAGCCAAATAGTGTTCAAGAACTAGTGTTAGACATGGATTTCTTTCAGCACTTGGAGAATGGATTCCGGATATGACTTCTCTCATCATTTGTCTTGGAGAGATTGGAGAACCTCTGACTGGTAAATTTTAGGAGGGTGTTGTGATGTAGAAAAAATACACACATTTAAGATATTAATATTAAAAAATAATTATATTTATTTTTCTATAAAAACCAAGAAGCAACTGAATTAGTAAATAAATAATATGAATGCATTTTCTTTTAAAACATATGAGTAGAAAACAAAATACGCCATCAGTTGTTTTTGAATTAGTGTAGAGAGGGAGTCGAGGTCTGAGTGAAGATGGAGAGTTGTGTTTAAGCTTAAGATGTGATGAACTAAGTAGGAGTGAATTAACGATAAAATTGATCCGCAAAGAAGGGACTGTTATGTATTTATATGTACAAAATATATATGCCCAAAAATATATAACTTAAATTCGAAGAATGGCCAAAATATAAAAAAAAAAAAATTGAAATATTTTTAAGAATTTAGTTTGTACAATTTTGCTTTTGATTTTTGTTTCAATGTTTAATTATTAATTGTATTATGTAGTTTAAGTAAATAAACCCAATTATTTGTTCTCGTAAATTCTATTCTATTCATTTTCCCTGTGGCCCAGTAAGATAATTTGAAAACCTTTGGATTAGATTTAATATTATTGAAAAAAAATTAAAAATGGCATCTCTTTAGAAATCCAAATGAAAAGTTTGTTAATTGAATTTTTTAAAAATATATTTACACTTTCTTAAAAATTGCACGTCTTGAACTGTTGATATTTTTTTATGGCCCTTTTCGGAAACTACTGTAGAAATCAAAATTAAATAGAAGACCAGTTATAAAATTTCTACAGGAAATGTGGTAATTTATTGTTTATTTAATTACTATTAATTTAATTATTATTGATCTATTTATTTTTATTTAACAATAACATTTTTTATTTATCACAGTGTGTTAATTCGACGAATGATTGAGGACGTCAGAAGATGCGGAGCTACTAAGTAGATGGAGAAGGTGAAGATCTCCGACGCCAAACACGTGCTGACGCTGAAATCAGACCAGCTGGTAAGAGAATGCGTAAATCAGTTAAGTACCTTCAAGAAAGTTGGACTATGGATCTCCGGTCACTCAGGGTTTCAGAGAAGAGGAAGCAAACTGACTGGAAGGTTCAAGTAAGCCCTTTATTTGATCAGAGCTAGTACTCGGATTATCCAAAAATTTAGATAAAGAGAAAAACAAGCTCTTCCAGGAAAGATTGGATGCTTAGGTCCTTGGGTGCAACCAATCTTTCCAGTGTATCAAAATAGCGCTATACTACTTCGACGAAAGATTATTTTGTTTTTGAGGAATATTAAAATGTTTAAATTAATAAACTCACCTGTCTTCTAAGCTTTCTCTTTAACGATAACCATGGTTTCAACTTTGTCGTCAAGTCCTAATGTCGTTCTTTCTAACTTCTTACGTTTTCCCAAATTTTAAATTTATTTTGTTTCCCAATATAGTATAATTTATTTACTAACTAAAACAAAATATAATTAATTACCTGATAGGACTATGTGATGTGAATTTTTGGCATTTGGAGTGTGACAGTACATTATTAAAAGAGGAATGATGATGATGAAAACTAGATAGAGACGTCAGGAGATGTGAGAGCAGAGATGATTGAAGAGAACACCATCTATCTTGGAGTCAGGGCGGCTGAGAGACCAGATTGAAACATCATATTGAATACAGAGGACAGCAGAGAAAGGCATCTCAGGAAATTACATCGGAGAGCTATCTCGTGGGCAAAATCATCATTTCTATGTCAATCAGGGAGGGCTGCCCCTGAATATAAGATGGATGGGCAAACCACCCTTAGCCTAGATCGTTTCAGAAAAATGGATCCTAGGCCAGTCAGTAGAGGTATTGTACGTTGCAAAAGGTGGTGTAGATGTACTTGTATATATGGGTACGAACATGTAAAAAACAAAAATGCTAATACGGGCGACTTCGGGAAAACTTTTGGCAAGCAAAAAACCTCGAAATTTTAGGACTTTTTTTGGGTTTTTGCCTATAACTCCTAAACAATGCATCCTTGCGAAAAAGTTACGATGTAACCATGTTTATTACATAAAAACTTTATTTCATACTTTGCTTTTACTGTACTTTTTTTGTATTTTAATTTTGTTAACCGAGTTCCTTCACCAATATTCTATAAGTTCCTTCGTAATTACATTTGTTTAATATTTTTATTAGTATCATTAATTTCATCAGTTATTTACTATTTACTTTATTTACTATTTACTTTATTCTTATTTGTGAATTTATTTATATGTATATACATTTTTTTCCTTATATATTTTGCTCGTTGTGATCTGAAGAAGGGGCGAATATCGTCATGAAAGAAGATTTATCTTGATATAAAATATTTATATGTAATTAAAAAAAATAAATATATCTATTGTAGTTAGTTCTGTGACTCATGCCCGGGCATTAACTACGACGCCCTATGCCCTATTACCAGGGCGTCGAAAGAGCGCTCTGGTAGTAGGGCTTAGGGCGTCGTAGTTAAGGCTCGAGCATGAGTCACAGAACTAACTAAAGTAGATATATTTATTGTATAACATGAGCCCGACTCTACTATTGGAGCCCTAACCTCAATTTTTCTTCACCTAGGGTAGGTGTCTTCAACGAGTACCTGACATCGTACACGCTCGAGACCATAGTTTAACGCCTCATCTTCCAGATAAAAAACCTAAAGGCTTTGACCAGGTTTCGATCTTGAGCTCAGTATTCAAGCTCGCTTATCTATGAGCTACCGGTACTCTCAGTATCTATTGTATTTATTTATATTAAGAATGTTGTACTATCTATTATTATTTATCGTTAATTAGTCATTTATAAGTTATTTTGATGTACACATTGTATAACGTATCTAATTACCATTACAAGTCAAGAAATAATAGAAAAATTTCTGATATTCGCCCGTTCATATACATCAAACTGTGGAGACAATTATTTTTAATTTTACCTACTGTTTAAGTTAACAAATAATTTTCGTAGAAATACGCTTTTCAGACTCCTTAAGTACGGGAAGATGGATTCACTCATGCAGATATTACGTCTATAAGGACACAAAAGTTTGATTTTGACATTATGAATGTCACATTGTGAACCATCTTTTTGTAGTAGCTGGCCCATTGAAGTGAGCACATCCATTCTAAAGGTCCACTAAGAAGGACAATTGGCTCGTCACAGATGGACCAGCTATTAGAATTGTCTGAAATATTGTTTATCGAGGCATAGTGCTTTCCAGGACTAACCCATGGTATCTATAGGACTTCAGAAGTTCTGCAATTAGCCAAATATTTCATATTGCGTTTTTATAAGTATTTTCAGTTCTCCGATTCCATGACTATGGTATATAAATAAAGTCAATGTACTTCCCCAGCACGAATTAATCAACTAAGTTTCGCTCTCCCTCCAAAACCAATCGACCGTTTGGGCTAATTATCAATAGTTGACTTAGGGGCTCTGAATCCTGGTACTAAATTCTGAGTCGATACATTCATTAAATCAGCAGTTATTGGGGTTTTTGAGTTGAACCCTCCCTCTGATCCCGGCCGATTCGACTGAAAATTCGTAAGTGTAATCCTTATTGTGTTTTGAATTTACAAATGAAATTTTGTGCCGATATTTTATTATAACGGCAGTTATTAGAATTTTTGGTTTAGCCTCCACACTAATCCCCTTTGGCTGAAAATCAGTCATTGTGGGGTTCTTGAAGCACATATAAAATTCCTGCAATTCTTGCAACCTAGTATATACAGGACAAACTGGGGGACAATTCAAACAAAGACTCAAAGAACATAATATGTTCTTTGAGTGTTTGTTTGAATTGTCTCCCAGTTATATATATTATATCAGAAATAGATACTAACATGGACACAACACACAACATAACAAAATCAACATTTGCACAACACATCAACCAACACAAACATACATTTGATAAAGACACAGGCATAAAATACCTTCATTTCTGCGAAAAAAGCTCATTGCTCAACTCATTAGAACAATTAGAAATAAACAGAACTTTAAAAAATGGAAATTGTATGAACGACCAAACCAATCTAAAATATTCCCCTTTACTGTCACCAATAATATGACCCTCCAGTCGATGTGCACAGGTACGTTTAAATATACATAGAATTTACCAGTATATTTATATATATATATATATATATATAATTTATCTGAATCGTGCCAATGCGTGAATCTTGGCAATAGATATATATATAATTTACAGTATAATAATTTTAATTAAGTTGTAACTGGAAACCAATTATTTTTGATTTGTTAATGTTATATTATTCGCCTGTTCATTGTTAATGCTTTATACCTAGATCTTAGAAGGGGTCACACATTTGAAATATGGGGACCGCCTTGTCATAAAATATCTCACAGCTTGACAATTTAGCTTAGCTAGGAATGTCGACGTCATGGGGAACACCAGGAGGGAGGGTAGGGGTTCCTCGAGAGGCTGACATTCTGTAATATTAACTTAGTCTTATCTCTTATGCTTTTGGCAGAGGATGATAGAAATACCGAAAGTACTCCCATGTAAATATAGTTGGTGAAATTAGACAATATCATAAATAAACAAGTTTTATTTATTTCAAGTTCATTTGAATTATTTCGCAATATCTCTGCAATAATGTCAGTTTTCATATAAAATTCCGTGTCGATACATTCATTCTATCGGGAGTTATCGTGTTCACAGACACTCCATAGCTCCAATAATTAGTCGCGAAACGTCGGCGAACATGATAACCAGTGGTGGAACAGCTGACGCTTTCGCGCCCCTGTTGACCAAAAATGTGAGCCGATGCGATATGTGATAAATAGGCGGCACTCGTCCTGGCCAGAAACGAGCAGCGTCTGGAGGCTCTTTTATTTATTTCAAGTTCATTTGAATTATTTCGCAATATCTCTGCAATAATGTCAGTTTTCATATAAAATTCCGTGTCGATACATTCATTCTATCGGGAGTTATCGTGTTCACAGACACTCCATAGCTCCAATAATTAGTCGCGAAACGTCGGCGAACATGATAACCAGTGGTGGAACAGCTGACGCTTTCGCGCCCCTGTTGACCAAAAATGTGAGCCGATGCGATATGTGATAAATAGGCGGCACTCGTCCTGGCCAGAAACGAGCAGCGTCTGGAGGCTCTCGCGCCAAACATTGTCCAGGCGTCAGGGTCATTCACTGGCGTACGAACCTGACGCCGGTTAAAGTAAGAGTTCGATTTTAACAATTTGTTGAATGCTCTCCTTACGGAAGCAGCCCTGAACTCAGCTGACATCTGCTGTTGCCTCCGTGTCCATAATGCGGTCGTGGCTGCGCAAGCTTACCCCCACGACAGACGAGTTTTGAACAAGCGTTGGAACCACAAATAGCGGATAATACTCTCAAAAAAAAAATTGTATTCTCATAAAGATTTGTTGAACTGTAGAAGGTATTCTTGAAACATCTACGTGGCGTCTATAAGTCATAACTTCGTTAACATCTTTCAGGTATACCTACCAATAGACAATTAGTAATAATTGATTACTTGAGTGTGAAGGTAGCTTTCCAATCAGCATATCTTGGATCTTGGTTTTTTGCTGGGACAATGATTGGAAAGCCATCTTCCTTACTACAGCCAGTCATTCTGCGCCTATCAACGTAGCCAACATCTATGTTTGTGTTTTTTACCTTTTTTTTTTATTTTTATTATATTCGACTTCAGTTATTTTTTCCGTTCCCCTATTTGACTGTCACTCATACCAATTTGTTGGATCTGTCCGTCCGCCCTGTAAATTGTTTTAAATTGATGACCAATGGATGATGTGGTATAACAGAGCGCGCCGGCTCGGCGCAAACAAAACTTCCACTCATGCTTGTGTGACAAGTTTATTAATCATGACATAGACCAGGTGTTGGTTCCATGACACAACTCTATGTGCCCAGTCTATTTTGTATCTAACAGTTCAGTTGTTCTATGTTCGTAAACAATTCTTAATCTACGAAAGTATTGTATTCATGCGAAAATCCAAGATCGAGTCTTGACTCTCTTGTGTAGAATAATATTTAATAGGCTTTTCGTGATTCTCCTAGTTCTTATTGATGCCACTAACGTTAATTGGTTATCTAATTATCTTTATAATCCTCATTTTTAACATTTACGTCGATCACAAAAAAGAACAACCAGAACGAATTTATCTATTAACGTTTCGTATCACTTTCCGCTAATATGCCATAGTTTACTTACGTAAGATCTCCTAAATCCTCATACTAAATTTTGTGTCGATAAATTCATTACATTGTCAGTTATTAGGGTTTTAAATTGAGCCTCCTCCCCTTCTGCCAATTCCGCTGAAAATTAGTAGAGTGTCGTCCTTATGGGATTTTGAATTCACTGTGGTAATAATTTTAATTACCACTTTTCCTGTAGAAATTTGATCTCTTTTCTTTATTTAAATTTTGATTTCTACCATAGTTTTTGAAGAAAGTAGGTACACGTATAAAAAAAAATAAATTCCATTAAACAAATTTCTCACTTGGATTTACAAAGAGATACCAATTTTTTAATAATTTTAAATAATATTAATTCTAATCCAAAGGTTTTTCAAATGATATTACTGGGCTAATGAATAGAATAGAATTTTAAAGGACAAATATTTGGGTTATTTTCTTTATTTACATATTTTAATTAAAAAAAACTAATCATTGAACAAACAAAGCAAAAGAAAAAACAAAAGAACAAAATCATAAAACTTAATACTTAAAACTATTATTATATATATATTTTTTTTGACTGAAAATCGATAGGTGTTGTCTTTATAGAGTTTTGATCATACACATAAAAATTCGTAATGATACATTTATTTTATCGGCAGTTATTGGAGTTGTGTTAAACCTCCCCCCTAAAATTCCCCTTCAGATTTTTTTTTTCATATGTGAAATTTGCAGGTCGGAAAACATGAAATTCTGTTGAAAACTCCGCTTCGAATTTTTGATTGATTACATAACTTCCCTTATACTTCGTAAAGCTGGGAAAGTAAAAAAAAAAATGTTTTTAAAGTGGTATTTTAGAAGCATTGCTAATCAGGTAAGTTCCCCAAACGGAGCTTAACTAAGCCCCGGCCTCCTCGGGCCTACCATCTGGTTCCACTGCGGTTAGTATTGATTAGGTAGGACCACGCCCTGAGGACACCCACCTCCAACTCCGTTTTAATTAGATTGTCAACTTAACCTTACTTAGCCAGATACAACTTAGCTAAGTATCTACATATGTTGATCGTAGCAGGCGTTTTTGTTCTAAGCGTTAGGGACCACTCATTCAGTCCTGGTACAAAAAGTAGAGAAGATGAACGACTAGAGTACTGCTCACATAATCTTCACTTTTCATCGTAAATATAACTGTTATTATATCTTTCAATCCTTTTTAAAAAAAAGTCTCTCAAGTGAAAAGCATTTGAAATGAAATTGGAGTGGGGGACCTATTGAATATATTGCATCCGGCAATGCAAAAAACTTTCTTCCCAGAGTTAAGGACGCATTTATGAATCAACAAAGATAAAAATTACCTTATAGAAAGCCGTTTACATCTTTTACGCAACCAGTCAACTCCAGCCATATCTAAATTAGAACGCACTATTCTCACACATCAAAGTACTGGCACTACTCCGACTCTCTGGAAGGTATTGCCTTAAAAGTAATTTCAAAAATAATGTTTACACCCTTAATCCCCAGAAGCTTTATACAATCTGTAATATAAATGGAGTATTCTAAGGATGGGATTCTTAACCCCATAAGGAACGAGCTTCGGCAACTAGCAGTTCTCACTGGACATAAGTTCAATAGACACCTACGCATTGTAGGAGTCAAGGACAGTCCCACTTGTGACAGATTTGGAGAAGACGAGACGGCGGCTCACTTCCTGAGCATATGCTCGGACGAGATTCCACATTTTTGGAAAATATGTAATTATAGAGGAGGACTTTAGAAGATTCGACCACGGGAGCATTCTCAGATTCATTAAGGAAATTGGGAGACTGAGTACTTCATGAAGGGCTTGGGTTAGTTAGCATAAACAAACAGGTAACAAAGCAAGGTGGAAGGGCAGCACTTCCATTGAAGGGATAAGAGCATTGGATGCTTAGGTCCCTAGGTGTAAAACGTTATGTTGATATCCTTTCCTAACTAGTCTCCGATTAGAAGCCACTTCCTACCTCAGAGGGTCAACATAGATCCCAACATACATGTAACCTATAAAAATATGACATATCCAATATTTTTTATTACCTACATAACTAGCGCCTTGCAACTAGCAATTATTCTTAATGAATAATGTATTTTATCTTCCATTTTATAATTATATTCAACACTTCTCCCACTCCATTTACTTTCTTTGTCATAGTATTGTTATTAATTATTTATCTGATATACATAGGTATATATATTTTTTTTTTTCTCTCTCTGTAATATTACTTTTCATTTTTTCTCTTAATCATTATTATTATCTTTATTTATTTCCCTATTTAATTCATATTAATTTCATAAATTTATTTTAGACTTTATTCTCACTTATAGCTTTCAACCGATCTATCAAAATAAATGTGTTGTTTATTTTATTTTATTAATCTATATAACCTTGCATTTAGTTAATTTATATAGTTATTACTGTTCAGTTGATCAATCTCTAATTTTTAAAAGGTTGATGTTAACAATGTTAATGTAATGGTCGTTTAACGTCTGTGTAAGGTGGGCTCCTATTAATTTTCCCCTAATACATTAATTATGTAGTTCGTGTATGGTACTTTAATTAGGTAGGTGCTTTAAGTGTTTCGAAAGTAAGGTGGAGATGCCTAAAATAGGGAAACCTAAAAACCTCTAGGGTTCTTATCCGGGAGATAGATAAGAGATATCAGGCCGTCGTTCAGATGGGACTCCCATTCACTGTAGAGTCGGGCCCACCTTCAGAGTGACGAAAGAGCGCTCTGGTAGTAGGCGATGTGTTCTCATTAATGCAGCTTCTTTTTCCTATGCAAAAGACAGATGGACCCAAGGAATGAGCCCACTCAAGTGGCCACCGCTACCTACCCAAATTGATGCTACATTACTTCGTTGTCACCGCCACACAACATAGGTTTGTTATCTACCCTTCTGATGAAGTAGCGCCGCCTTGATCTAAGTAAAGAGCCGCGGCTGCAGCTCGCTCTAATGATGATGTACTCCTGATGATCCGCTCCGCACCTTTCATCAAGGTTTCAACTACCGCCCCCGCCACTTCTTCACCTCCCCCTTAATCTGTTACCAGTTACCACATTGTTTTCTTCTTCTCCTACTTTCTGACTTGTCTTTCTTCTGTCCTCTTTCCTTCGCTGTTTCTTCATCTCCGCTAATGTACTAAATTACAATCCAACACCACTTTGTAGCAATTCTTTGAAGCAACTATTCTCTTCTATACTTATCTTTGTCGACTTTTTTTATTTTTTATGCGTACATAACTGATTTTCAAACTACCCGTTTTACTTTGCATTACTCAGCTTTTAATAATACAAATACACAACTTTGAATTCCATGCAGGTCGGTATATCACAGGCAGTATAGTTCTTTGGATTCCATGCAGGTCGGTATATCACATATAATATTTGTTTGTGCACAGGCAGTGCACTTCTCCTGCTCCAATTAATAGTAATAAACAAAGTTTCCGCTCTACCTTTAAATTTTCCTTCTCATATCACTAGGTAATTTGGCTAAAAATCTATAGTTTTTTTTTTTTTGGGCCTTATGTACGATCCATATTCGTACTGACATTACTGGCTAAAAGGAAGTCACTCTCAAAATTATTATTATATCGCTGACGCCAATCAGAGAAACTTCAACTGGAAGAGTTAGGTATGGAAGGTACATTTCAAACGTGTTTACTAACTGCACAGACTTTTTTTTTTTTAAAGGAAAGCCCCGGGGCCTTCAAAACTGAAGATCCGCCACAGGTTATTTGCACTGCAATTTCTTACAAAAAAAAAATGTTCAATTTGTGGCTTTCTGTTACTGATATTGCAAACCGTTGCAAGTCCTCATTCGATCTGACTCCTCTCAAATATTTCTTATTTATTTCTTAAACCGTCGTTCGTACTCAGTATGGGATAGCATCCCTCAAATACGTTACTTTAATGTAAGAAATAAAATGAAAGTATTGTAGAGTTTCTTTTTTTTATTTATATTACTGAAGAGGGTTTGTGTTATTGTGAGCTACCTGAGATCTGCACATAAACATAGCCCTATATAAAAGGGGGTTTAGAGAAGGGTAGCTTGGCTTATCCAGGAGATGGGAGGAGCTGCGGACAGAATAACAAGAGGCTGGGTGTAGTGGGTGTGGCACCGCTGACAGCCACATCTGTTGGTAGTTAGGGGCGAGGTGGCTCTATGTAGATAGCCACCATCCGGAGAAAACACTATATTATGTTGTACAATCCGCAGTGGAGGCAAACCTTTTGGTAAATCCTCCCTCTGATCCCACCCCAATGCATATTAATTTGTCTCTCGTTCTCCCAGCAATGTTTCATTAGTCAATATCTAATGGGATCAGGACTTTATTTATGTTTCGTAATGTTCCCATGGAAAATAGGAAAATGAACATACTCGCTAACGATAGTCTTTCAGCAATATTATCATCCTCAACTTCGCTTCTATACAAGACTTCGCATTTTCCCTAAAATTACGTATAAGCATTGGCAGCTCAATTTTTACCTTTAAAAGGGCTTTTCACCCGGAAGCTGACTAAGATCTGTGCATTCAGAAAGGTTAGCGTATTTTCAATATTAGATTTTTTTACTTTCAGTAGTAATAAACTTAATGAAGGCCGCTCGGCTTGCATGATACATAACGTTATCTTGAAACAGATTATTTTTGCTCGATTTAAGCGAAAACGGTTAGCCCTTTCGAAAAATTGTTCCTTACAAAAAATATTCTTTATTAAATTTGCAACTATGCGGAGATTTGAGATAGGACCAGACCATAGTTGTAGGGCTCCAAATAGTATACAATAAATTTCCTTAAGAAATAGTTCATGGCAATATTTGAATTGCAACGCTTAACAACGAATTTTAAAATATTTTTTATTTTTGTTTTTGTGACATTAGCCCCTATATTTTTTATTATTGATAGTTTGAAAAAAAATAGGTATATCTTTGAAAATTATTACTATGGAATATTTCTATAGTTGGAATGCTAGTGGGTGATGTCTGGAGGTAGAAGACAAGATATGAAGATGTCATCACAGTATACTAGCTGGAGACAGCAAGCTCACTTATTGTAGAGAACAGTCAGGTCTAATAGCCGACCGCTCGTAAAGTTAACTGCACAGCTCTGAGCATTATGTCTGTCTGTCTGTCGGACCTCTTCACACTCCACTCACAACAGTTCCACACACCATCAGTTTGACGAAAATATATATGTGATGTGGCCATAACACCATTTTCTTATACCAACAACATTTTTACAATGTCCCTCTCTAATTAATTTTGTACCAGCATTAATTGGAATATGAAAGCAATGTGTTGTCGTCAGCAGTTTTCTTTGTTTCATTGTACACCGTAATTCTGAGAGTGACTTTCATATACCCAATAATGTCATTATGAAAGGAATTTGAGAGGGGGAGGGGGAAAGAGTGTGATCTGTAAAATAGTGGTTGGTATAAGAAAGTTCTGTAAAGGCCACATCATATATATTTAAAAAAAATTGATTATCCTTATAATTAAAAACTACTAATAATAAAAACGCAAAGCAACAAATTTAAACATTACTTAGAAATATTCTCTACGAAAATGTATTGTACATTCTTTAACTTTGTTTGTATCGGCCTTATCTAAAATTTTATGGCATATTAATGCTTGAAAATTTAATAAAAAACATTGTTTGTAAGAGCATAGTTTCGATAGGGTGAACGCGAGTTTTCGCGTAAATCAAGCAAAAATCTAAAAAAATAGGTTTCAAAGTAGGATGGTTTTCAGCATATACATATCTCCTGAACCTTCGAAAAATCTTATTACATATAAAATATGCCTTTTATTTTTTTATAAATTTCACTTTGATTAAGTCAAAAATATAAGCGATATCTTGGTCATTTAAATTGTGCTATGAATTTAAAGGATTTACAAATAGTCCTTTCAGGAATGGCATTGGTCAAGGTTGATAATCAGGTTTTTCTCTGGTAGTGAAGTTAATATTACAGTTGTACAGCGTTAAGAGAGGGTTAAGGACGTTTTTGGGAGGAGTTTCTTATGGCCCTATCTTTCTTCGGCCCAAGATATGAAATTGGTGTTATGGGAGTAAGTGTAGAGAAAATTGAAGGGTTACAAAGATAAACAAATCTGTAGGTTGTGATGTATAAAAAAAATACACACATTAAATTATTAATATTAAAAAATTAATTATATTTATTTTTCTATAAAAAGCAATTTTCTTTTAAAACAAAACACGGCCATCAGCTGTTTTTTAATGTGTAGAGACGAGTCGAGGTCTGGGTTGAGTGGAGACGGTCTGAGTGAAGATGGAGAGTTGTGTTTAGGCTTAAGATGTGATGAACTAAGTAGGAGTGAATTGACGGGGAAATTGATCCGCAAAGAAGGTACTGTTGTTTGTTTATATGTTTTATATGCCCCAAGATAACTCTTAAAGAAGAATGACCAATGTTTATTAGTTTATAAGATTTCTTAAAAATAAAAAATTATTTTAATGTTTTTTTTATGTTCCAATCTTAGTTTTTAATTTAAATAATGTAGATTTAAGAAAATAAACCCAATATATATTCTCGTAAATTCTATGTTATTCATTTTCCCTGTTGGCCCCGTAAGATAATTTGAAGAAAACCTTTGGATTAGATTTTGGGTAGGCAAAATTTAGGACTCCCACAGTAGAGTCGGGCTCATGTCCACCAGAGTGACGAAAGAGCGCTCTGGTGTTAGGCGATATGACCTCGTAGTTAAAGCCCGGGCATGAGTCATAAAACCTAAACCTAAACCTATATTAATTTAATTATTTTAATTTTACATTAACTATTTCTTTTTTACCACAAGGTCGTCCGTGTAGTGGTGGTATTTACAAAATTTGATGTGTGGGGGAAGGTCCATATGGAAGAAAGAAAAAAAAGGAAGAACCGAGGTACTCCTGTGTGGAGAGGAAGTGAGGACGAGGGGGGAGAGTTGGTAAACTTGAACTGGAGACAACCTACAAGGTAGGAGTAGAGCCAGAGGACTATTGGAGAGAGGGAGACTGGCTAGCTTGGAAAGGAGCATCACGAACAGAACTAGCAGAGTCCGTAGTCTGTTGTCAATAGCTTGTCTGAAATAAGGCAGTTGTTATTGGCGAACTCCCTCGATGACCAGTCTCTGGTGATGAGGTGATGAAAGCAGCTGTCAGATCCAAGTTGCCGATACCTCGTCCCCAGAGTGTGATGCAACAACTGTCGCCATCCCACAACAACTGTCCGTTCCTCCTCTCTCTTATCTCCTGAGCAATATGACACCTTCCCACAACTGCATAGATCTCATCTATCGAACATTTAACAAATTTACCCCATCTATTGTTAACCTTATGTCCTTCTGGAAGGTCTATATCCATATATATCTGAATAATGGAATTTGATCTACTCCATAGTTCCTTCGTGATTAAATCCAGGTTGAGTAAAATATCTGATAATTTTGACGACTTTCGATAAGATGTCTTTAATTAACTTTTGCTTGAAGATAGTTTCGTTTTATATTAAAATATATGATAAACTAGTTGTAATAACTCGATCAAATGACAATTCGACAGAAAATTTGATGACTTTAATTAGTAACTGTGTTATTATGTCTCGGGATATAACTGGCCTCTTCACCTAGGTATAATAATATATAATATACTTTTATAAACTGAACATCCTCACTTAGTTTTTCAACCATTTGAAGAATAAGTTTATTATTGCCGAGGGTGATGTTATTAGAACAATTATCAAGGAACGGTGATTGGAAACCAGGTGTAGTCACCGTTATAATCACTGTGATGGTTCTCTGATTGCCATATGGCTCCCTCTACTTGGTGTAACACTGACTTACGTTCTTCGGCTGACCGTTCGTCTGATGAGTTTTGTGAGCACCATCCTGCCCGGGTGCAGTAAACCAACGGCTCTGCAGCTTGCTAGGATATGGGCACATATTGGTCATTAAAATAAAATAATAATAAAAAGTATATATTAATATTCTTGTTAGGCTAAAAATGTCACTTTATTGATTGAAATTATTGAAGTGAAACTTAGCGAGACTAGTGAATCGGAATTACCTCAACATAAAAAATCAAACATGAAACGCTAAGGAGAGGGGGGATGAGTAGCGCATGCGTACAAGGCAACTACGAGTTTAGGTCGGTGTCGATGCATCAGCTGTTGTTTGCTTTGTGTTTATATACGGTTCATGCGTTAAAATAATACTTTTAATATTAATTAGTTTAATTTAATACGTTTAGTTAGTGTTAAATAGTTAAAAATGGCAAAAACTTCAACGGAACGTGTTCGACAATTCCGTGTTCCGACAAAAGCAAACATAAAGGAAATTTTTAATAATTACGCTCCATTTATATTCTTTAATTATTAAAATTCATTAAAATTATTGATTTCTTATTGATTAAAATTTTCTATTCAAAATATATATAAAAGTATATATGTATATATTTTTTTTAATTTATTTAGAAGAAACAAAAGAAGTTTCACTTTGTTGGTGAGGCACACCTGCTTTTTCCTAGAGCTCTTGGGACATTGAATGAATGGCTGCTAACAGTTAATGTTAGATGTGTCCAAAACAACCATCGTAAATGCAAAACGTCATCACCATTAACAAATTTTCTATAACATTTAAAGATAATTATACATTTTCTGGACCTCCCTATTGAAATGAAACTAACCTCTGCTTAACATCTGTCATAAGTAAGAAACTGAGTTCCTTTTGTTTGATACATTATAATTTTAAAACAATTGTACCAGAGGAAACATTAATTATATTATATTATGTATATTTCCATTTTATAATAATTACACTTTAATAGAGTACAACATTAACAGTGGCTTGAAGATGTCTTCACATCGGAAGCACTTGCACACAGTCCTCGACCAGCAGCCAGTGACGACGGTATCCACCGAAAGGTATGACAACAGTAACTTTAATATATTGGGGAAGCTTCTAGCTCTAGTGCTAATCATTTCAGATTTCAAAATAAACCACTAAGAATAATAAATAGTATTAATCAAAGAACAAGCTGCAGAGAGAGATTTAATAAACTTAAAAACTTTGCAATATCTGCGACGTTTATATTTAAAGCATTAATGGTCATTAGAAAAAATATAAATATTGTCTCTCTCAACAATACTAGTCATGACAAGGTCGAAAAAAGTTGACATAAATAAGGTCAAATTCTGAATGTACTATCCTCAAATACGTAAAGAAAAGTGGTTTTCCGCATGGCTACTGTTCATATGCCTTTTCTGACTAGAATTGTTTTTCCATTCGCAATAACTTCTGCGAAAATGCACTGATATTAATATATATTTTTTTAAATGTTTATTTCGACGAGGACTATTGATTTTGATGTCAATTGGATCAGTCATTGTAGAGATGTATGCAATTTTGTTTCGTTTATAATAACTTCTGTAAAAATGCATAGATTTGGAATTTTTTTTTTGTGCTAAATACTTGTTTTAATGAGGATTCAAGGCCTATTAAGTTTGGTCCCGCATTGATGGTTGTGTAAAGTAATAATTAATTCATAGTAATAAACAGATGCGTCGAATTATAAATTTCTATAAGATTATAATATATTCGATAATTGATGTTGGAACATCGAAGTCATGTCCAAATGAAAAAGCACTTAAGCCGTAATATAAAGCAAAATTTTTGAACCATACTTTTCCAAGAAGTAGTCAAAGTCAACTTAGGGCTTAGACGGGGTTATCTAAAGCGGAATTATCTGAAGTAGTGGCTAAGCCTGGGGAAGCTAAAAAGAGGTTCTCCATAGTGATAGTTTCTTAAGTCAACCATTTTTGGTTTTATAAAGGACGCAGCATGTTTGCAGAATACGGAACGATACTGTGATTCCTCAAGACTTAACATCGCCTGACAATGAAGACCGTTTGGGGTTTGGACTACATTTGAATAAATTGAAAAAAGTTCAAAGTAAAGAAGAGGAAAACGAAGAAGGGAGAGAAAAAAAAAACCAAACGATTCTGTAGGGGCTAAAGAAGATAAAAGTAAGTTTGGTCGGGTTGAAAAACTGAGAGGTTATGGAGCGAAGAAATGGCAGAGTTCGTGTTGGGACTTAGAATATCGGGGGAGTGTCTGGGAATTTTAATTTGGTAAAACAAGGATCTCAACTTATCCAAGTTGGAACCACTAAACGGACTTAAGTCCCATTCACACTAGGTGTGCCGTGCCGTTCCGATCAAGAATGATACAAAATCCCTTCTATTCGAGGGCGCCGGTAGCTCAGTGGTATGTGTGCTTGTCTTCTGTGCTCAAAATCTGGGTTCGAAACCCGATCGAGGCCCTTAGTTTATTTTATCTGGGAGGTAAAATAAACTTAAGCACGCCGTCCTTCGGATGGAACGTTAAGCAATGGTCCCGAGCCTGTACGATGTCAGGTACTCGTTAAAGACCCTTACCCTAGGTGAATAAAAATTTAGGGTAGGCAAAATTTAGGACTCCCACAGTAGAGTCGGGCTCATGTCCACCAGACTGACGAAAGAGCGTTCTGGTAGTAGGCAATATGACCTCGTAGTTAAAGCCCGGGCATGAGTCATAAAATCTAACCTAACCTTCTATTCAAATTCAATAGAATCGTACTCACTACAAGTTACGAGCCGTGCATGGAAAGGTCCGCTGACAACGGTACAAGGTAAACAATGACAGTGAATGTAAACAATAAAAGCAATTTAACGTTTTTACTAAAATTAGGAAGCAAATTCGGTTTATTGGAATTAATACCGAAACAAACAAAATGTGTGTTTTTTTTCAACTTTGTACCATAACTTTGTAATTTTTGACCAATTTAAAATCTGGTTGCACCATTGATTTCAGCGTAAAAAATCCTTTAAAATGATGTATCGGGTTGTATAGGGTCCTATTTGAAATTTTTATGTTGTACTTTTAGGTTGTCCTGTGAAAAATATTAAATACGTATTTTTTATTTTTTTCGTAACGTTATCGGTTCAAGAGAAAATCAGCCGGGCCATCTAAAAGGACACCCTGTATAGTGTGTAACTAAAAACATTTGACAATAATTAAAGATTTCATATAAACACAACTTTTAGATTAAGAAAAATAATGAAAAGCTTATGTTTTCCGAACAGAAGGTTTTCTCTAACATAAACATTTTTTAATTAATTTTAAATTTTTTTATTGTATCTATGGCTTTTAGAGAAGATGGGAACGACATTAAATAATTGGATTCCTTTTAGAGGCTCACTTTATTCATAATAAAATTTAAATCAATTAAATATCTGTGTTTCTTAGATCTTCTCGATGATAGTTTGTTACTTTCTTCCAGAGGTGTCTTCAACTTGGTTTGATAATATTTCGCTAGGTCCCGTCTGTCTCTGGGTGTGCGTGTGTCTCTGTGAAGAGATAATTACCTCTAGAATGAATGTATCGACACGAAATTTTCTGTTTACCCAAAACCTCAGAACTGTGTTTTAGCCAACAATTGAAGTAACTTATCGTTATACAGAAAAATTCATTGAACAATGTAATGATGTAACAATGAATGGTCACGAAATTTAGTGAGTATTCAGAAGTCCCTTAGAAATGTAACTATTGATTTTTAGCCAAAATTGTCGATTGAATTTAGAGGGAGGGTTTAAACGTAATTGAAGTACCGTTTTTTTTTTTTTTTTTTTTTAAATTTTGGAATCGCAAAACATGAAATTCCGGTGAAACTCAACTTTGAAATTCTGACTGAGCACATAAATTCCTCTATACTTCGGATAATAAAAATTACAAGTTTGAAAAGTGGTGAAAGGAAAATTTTTGAACCATTCCAAGAAGTAGTCAAGTACTTAGAACATAGACAGGTTTATCTGAAGTATTGACTAAGCTGGGGGAAGCTGAACAGGAGGGCACCCTCTCAAAAAACGGATCATTGGCCCGACTAATGCTGTCTACATCCCCTAATAACGAGGATAGGGCGACACCATGCTCCAACACCCCTAAATACCATCCGCGAACCGCTCCACTGATCACCGCACTACGTTATAATCAGGCAGGGAGGGGGGGGGGGGGGAGCATCCAATTTAGCCTCACAGTTTATCCAATATCATCCAATTTACTGCCCTATTACTGAACTGTTTTCCTCTATACCTCCAACTAATGGATTTGTATCGCATTATGGTAGTTGTTGGCACGTGTTTTTTAGCTGAATGTAAACAAAAATTAAATTTAATAATGGGGGGAGCACAATATGAGAATAGCCTTTCCTAAGCCCCGGAGAACTAGTGTTCTATAAGTAGAGCCGGCTTAACAAGTTATATTATTATTTTATTTATTTTTGAGAACTCCTATAAATAAAGATGTATGCTGTGGCCAGCAGAGGCATTTCTAGAAATGATGAATTTTTTAAAATTAAATAAACCGCTTAACCGATCTCATCCAAATTTGGAATTCGAGCAGGTAAGGCAGGACGAATACTCTGACAATATTCTGAAATTGGCTAAAACAGATAAAGAGGTTTAGTTATCTTCGCAAGGAAAAGACCAATTCATAAAAATTGTATACATAAGAAAGTCCTGTATTGGTCACACCGGGTATTTTTCTATATAAATAAAACCCCTTAAATGATTTTAACCGAAGTGCCCACCCCCATGTTTTACCGTTCTCTAGGTTATTTATTTTATTTTTTATTTTTTAAAAATTTTGACATAAAAAACGTTTTAAGGGGACTTTTTCTTAGGACACTTAGATGATTAAAAATTTTGTAAGAAACATTTTTTGTAAGGACTAATTTTTTGCATGTCAAATAAACTCAAAAAAAAAAAAAAAAGTTTAAGTAGATTGAGAAAGTTCAAGAAGATTCACTACCAGATGATTGGATATTTCAGATCGACGACGGGAGGAATCATTGGGAAGGTGTAGTCGAATCATTGAATTTCACATTTAAATTATAATAATTTTTCAGTTTAATATAGATAAGAAAAATCGGAGTTAGTTATTATGACTCATGTCCGGGCTTTACCTGCAAGGTCATATTGCCTATTACCAGAGCGCTCTCTCGTCACTCTTGTGGACATGAGCCTGACTACTACTATAGGAGTCCTAAATTTGTTCTGACCATAGTAGTTAGTAGTGTCGGAATTTCAGTTTTTGCGGTCCTCGTACACGATTTGCCCATAGTTACATAGTGGACTATCAGATAAAAATTACCTTATATCATTTCTTCTACATTTCATCATAGTATCAAAATTCCAATTAATGAAATGAAATGAAAAATAATCTTTACTCTGGGACATACGTCCCCTAAGAACAATAACATAAAGAACAAACAAGAGTAGCAAGTATCAACCCGTTGAGAAGAATAAAAATAAAATAAAAGAGTTCTCTAGGAATAAATATTAAATGTTAAAAACAGGCAATCAGTAAAACAATATAATAAAGTAGTGAAAAATAATAAAGAGAAATAAAAAAATAAAAATTAGAAAAACAAGTATGAATAATAATGTGAAATATGGTAACAATAGTGACTTGTATATGAATGAATTGTAAAAAACTGGACTGATGAAACAGAAGAGTAACACTTGGTCCAGTGGAGTGAGAGACTTATAGGAAGACGAGAACTATCTCATTGGAGCCAGCCTTAGGAATCAGAGGTTTCTGACTTAGGAGATAATGGAAAAGTAGGGACTTAAATGAAAGAAGAGAAGGAGCATGGCGAATCTGGAGAGGGAGAGAGTTCCAGAGGGAGTTAGCTTAATTAATGATTACATTATTATGTATTCTGATAAAACGTGACATTTTGAGCGAAGCTAAGTTACACAACCTTTTTTATGTTATTAAATGAACCGGATAGATGACCGCGATCAGAGTTGACGCAAGGTTCCCTGATCCTATAGAAAAGGTCAAATGTGACTGCAGCAATAGGTCGGACTCAATCCCTATGAAACTGAGATTCGCCCAGAAATAGCCTTGTCCCGTTTTAATCAGATCCTCTTCATTTTTACATCGTCATAATCCCGTCCGATTACCCCTTGACTCAATTACATACAATTAAAGAGCTCTATCGATGGAGGGATAGGACGCCAAGCGGCCTCCTCAGCATATGGTCGACCCCCTATCTCGGCCGCGCTTCGTTTATCCACCACCGATATAATTATACTCCAACATCAAATTGTATCATCTGATAATTATCATTAATAATAACTTTAATAATGACCGTCTGATGGTCGTTAACTTTTTGATTGCTTGCTGACCATTTGCGAATGTTTCTACGCCTCAAATTCAGATGGTCACAGAAAATATTATATTGTCTAGTGGTGGCTACATAATTGTACATTTACCATGTGTAGAATGTGCTCTTCTGTGCTCTTTGGCTATATAGTGGATAGAGAATTAAAAAAAATAAAAACAGAATTTTTTAAACTTTTATATTGTCAAATTTCACAAAAAATATGAACATATAGTGTACCGATCTCGGCTTACGCTATCATAAGTGACGTCACTTTTGAGTTTTGTGCTAACGATGGCGTAAGCTGAAACTGGTATAGTATATGTATATATTTTTGCGAAATTAGACAATAGGTTAGGTTTTATGACTCATGCCCGGGCTTTAACAACGAGGTCATATCGCCTACTACCAGAGCGCTCTTTCGTCACTCTGTGTGGACATGAGCCCGACTCTACTCTGGGAGTCCTAAATTTTGCCTACCCTAAATTTTTATTCATCTAGGGTAGGGGTCTTTAACGAGTACCTGACATCGTACAGGCTCGGGACCATCGCTTAACGTCCCATCCGAAGGACGGCGTGCTCAAGTTTATTTTAGTTTGTTTAGTTTTTTAATTAGACAATATAAAAGTTAAACAATGTTTGTTTTCATTAATTTACCATGTCGATTATCACTGTGTTGATAATTTCGTGTTGGGTTAATTTAACTGATTTCTTTTTGATATACACATTAAATTTGCTTATTGGATTTGATTTTCGTAATCTGTTTGTTCATTTTTTGGTTTTCTCGCGTTAAGTGCCGTTTTATTTTTTGCAAAACCTCTTAATCTAAACATATCGGATAATCGTCTTCATAAAATATCTATCGATGAACATAAAATGCCTTGGGGTTTTTGTGTTCAGCCCTCAATGGCGCTCTTTCGTCACTCTGGTGAACATGAGCCGTCTCTACTGTGGTAGTAAATTTTGCCTACCTGAGTTCATCTTTAAAGAGTACCTGACATCGCAAAAGCTCGAAACCATCTCTTAACATCCGAGCTAAAGACGGCGTGCTCAAGGTTTTTTTTTTAAATTCCCAGATAAAGAAATGTAAGAGCCTCAGCCGGGTTTCGAACCCATTCATTGAGCTCAGTAGACAAGGAAGCTACCTCTGAACTACCGGCACCATTATGTATTTTTGATAATTATCATTATGGAATATTTCATTATTTGGATTACAAGTATAGGAGAAGTAAACGAATTATTTTATTACGTTTTAAATAAATTTGAGAACATGGGGGGTCTGTAAAAACGTAGTTGGAATAAGAAAGTCCTGTTATGTACACAACAAATATTGTTTCTACTTGTCCATCGAGTAATTCAATTTTTATTTTTATTAGTAACTAGCAGTAATACCCGGCGTTGCCCGGGGAACTTTGACTTTTCTCCCAATATCTCCTATAAGGCTATTCAGTTCCTCGACAGTACATTCATGATGTTATAATTTTCAATTATTCATGCGGAATAAGGCTTATAGTCCTTCAACTGTAGTAACGCTAGTAAGTTTTTAGGACCCCTGGGCACCACAGCTAGTATGCGCCTTTCAATGGCGGAAACCAGAGCTAGTGAATACTTAGCATCGCTGGACATCCTAGCCAGTGCGTACTTAATATCGCTTGTGACCACAGCTAGTATGTGCCTTGCAACGGCGGACCCCACAGCTAGTACGTAATTAGGAACGCTGGGCACCACAGCTAGTACGTAGGAACGCTGGGTACCACAGGTAGTATATGCCTTGCAACGGCGGACCCCGCAGCTAGTACGTAGTTAGGACCGCTGGGCATCACAGCTAGTATGTGCCTTGCGACAGCGGACCCCACAGCTAGTACGTAGTTAGGAACGCTGGGCATCACAGCTAGTATGTGTTTTGCAACGGCGCACCCCACAGCTAGTACGTAGTTAAATACGCTGGGCCACACTGATAGCGCCTTGCAACAGCGAACCCTACAGCTAGTACATAGTTAGGAACGCTGGGGCTGAGCACTACAGCTAGTAAGTGCCTTGCAACAGCGGACCCCACAGCTAGTACGATATTAGGAACGCTGGGCATCACAGCTAGTAAATGTCTTGCAACAGTGAACCCCACAGCGAATACATAGTTACTACTACTACATGTGAAATTCATGACAATCCGATTACCCTTTAATCATTCAGCATTATTTTTATGCTTAGCCCCCCCTCCCTTCCCAAATTTTTAAGATGTCACACACCCTATTTTTCTATTTGGCCTTTAAGAATACTACATGTGAAATTCCATGACAATACGACCAACCTTTAATGAGCTAGCACTATATTTATACTTAGGCCCCCCCCCCCCCCACAGCCCTCCTCCCGTACTAAATTTTGAGCCGTCACACCGCCTATTTTTCTATTTGGCCTTCAGGAATACTACATGTGAAATTTCGTGACAATCTGACCAACCGTTAATGAGCTAGCACTATATTTAAACTTAGGCCTACCCCCAAAACCTCCCCTCCCGTTCAAAACTTTGGGTCGCCACACACCTTATATTTCTATTTGGCTTTTAAAAATACTAAATGTGAAATTTCGTGACAATCCGACCAATCGTTAAAGAGTTAGCTCTATATTTATACTTAGGCCCCCCCAAAACCCCCCCTCCCGCTCAAAATTTTGGGACGCCACACACCTTATTTTTCTATTTGGCCTTTTGGAATTCTACATGTGAAATTACGTGACAATCCGACCAACCGTTAAAGATTTAGCACTATATTTATACTTAGGCCTATCCGCACAACCCCCCCTCCCGTTTAAATGTTTGGGACGCCACACACCTTATTTTTCTATTTGGCCTTCAGGAATACTATATGTAAAATTTCGTGACAATACGACCAACTGTTAATGAGCTAGCTCTATATTTATACTTAGGCCCCCCCACAACCCCCCCTCCCGTTCAAAACTTTGGGACGCAACACACCTTTTTTTCCTATTTGGCTTTTAAAAATACTACATGTGAAATTTCATGACAATTCGACCATTAGTTAATGAGTTAGCACTATTTATATACTTAGGCCCCCCCCCCACAACCCCCCCTCCCGTTCAAAATGTTGGGACGCCACATAGCCCATTATTCAATCGGGCTCAAAAGGATGCTACATGGGTAGTTTCATAAAAATCCGTCCAGCCGTTTGGGCGTGATGCTGGAACAAACAAACATACATACATACATACATACATACATACAAACAAACAAACAAACAAACCCCGTTTCAGCTTTATTAATATAGATAAAAATAATTATACTTACTTATTGTTTAAGGGAGAAAGAAAGAGATAAGACATATAAAGTTATAACCGCAACAGTAGGTACATATTACAGAGAAATGACAATAGAAGGGAGACTGGGCATAGTAATTTAATTATTTCAGTTGGATCTGATGTGATTTTAATGTCTCTATTAGTTAAAGAAAGGAAACGATTTAATAATTACCTGAGTGGCTCCTCGATCTCAACTCTGATAGCTGGACTAATGTACCTCTCTTCCCTGGAGTAATGTCTGGAGTGTAGCAACATGGGGCGAGGCCAATCTCACAGCAACAAAACTACCAGCATTGTCATAATAACAATAACATTTTAAAAATTGTTTAATATAAAATAAGGGATCACCTCTGTACAATTCAATCAGTGACAGTTACAATATGTATACAACGTCATGTCGCCTACTACCAATCCACTCTCGTCACTCTGGCGGACATGAGGCCGACTCTACTATGGGAGTCCTAAATTTTGCCTACCCTAAATTTTTATTCACTTTGGGTAGAGGTCTTTAACGAGTATCTGACACCATACAGGCTCGGGACCATTGCTTAACGTCCCATCAGCTCAGTAAGCAAGCACGCATACCACTGAGCTATCGGCGCCCTCATTCAAGACTATATGAATTAAATAGAAAATTTATTTTATAAATAAGAGCAAAATTAAAACTGAGAGTCAGAACGAATTGATCAATTAAGTTTATGCTCTCCCTCCAAAACCAATGGACCGTTTGGGCTAAAAATCAATAGTTGACTAACTTATAGGCTCATACTAAATTATGTGTTTATGTATTCATTACATAGGCACTTATTAAAGATTTTGAGTTGTATCCTCCCCTTCGCGGAAAATTACTTGGTGCCATCTTTTAATTTAAATATAAAATTTCATGAGAGGGCACCGGTAGCTCAGTCGTATGATTGTTTGCCTTCTGAGTTCAAGATCGCGGATTCGAAATCTGACCGAGGCTCTTAGTTTATTTTATATGGGAGGTAAAATAAACTTAAGCACGCCGTCCTTCGGATGGGACGTTAAGCGATGGTCCCGAGCCTGTACGATGTCAGGTACTCGTTAAAGACCCCTACCCTAGATGAATAAAAAAATTTTGGGTAGGCAAAATTTAGGACTCCCACAGTAGAGTCGGGCTCATGTCCACCAGAGTGACGAAAGAGCCCTCTGGTAGTAGGCGATATGACCTCGTAGTTAAAGCCCGGGCATGAGTCATAAAACCTAACCTAACCTAACCTAAATTATATTTCAATTGAAGAACACAATAGGTTGCAAAATACAACTATAGTCTGACCTCTCACAGATTTTGTTATTTTATTTATGCTAGGTTCCCTGCTATGCTTTCCAGGTTCCCTCATCATCAGGCAGGCTACAAAAACAACTATCATTTAGTAAGAAGCTAATTTACTAAAAGCTTTTTACTAAACGTTGTATTTTTTTTTTTTGTTTTTTTTGTAGATTACTTGATGATGAGAGCAATCTCGAAAGCCAGCTTTCATAAATAAAATAATAAAATCTGTGAGAGGTCGGACTAAATTTTTTTATTTTGCAACCTGTGAAATAATCACTTCTTGCTACTTCAGCCATCTTCACATAATTACTTATGGAGACGTAGTCTTCGTTAAGGAACTAGTTATCTAAAGGATTATTGTTGAATGAAAGTGTTTATTTTCAATCAAGAGCATACAAAAAAAGGCGGAGTAAACAGAAGGTGGGAGAGTGCAGATAGATTTGATACGGTTGGATGAAGAGGGCGAGACGAAGATCATTACGTGTGACAGAGAAGGGCGAAGGGCAGATGGGACAAACCACATCGGAATCGGAATATAAATAGAACTAGTATGTGGAGCATTGAGGATATTAGCATCTTAACTGGTGCCATCTGTAGCTGTGGAGTGTGCCAAACTCACATATGTCCAGGGAGCACGTGGGCGTCTCATTACATCCTGTCTTGTCTCGTAGCTATTGTGTTCAGTTGGAGGCAAGTCCCCGGCACCGCAGTCATCAGTTCTGGAACAGGAGGGGATTAGCGAATAGTTCGTGCATGCTTGGCATTCGAAGAGTCTTAAAATAACTAAAAGTGTCCGCTCTCTCTCGGTAACCAACCTACTCATTTGGTTGAAAATCAATAGGTGTTCTTTTCAGGGACTTCTGAATCACCACATTAAAATTCATGCCAATACATTCATTACAACGGCAGTAACTGGGGTTTATGTGTGAAGCCTTCCCTAATCACTCCCTGCCCTTTGGCCAAAAATTAATAAGTGATGTCCTTATGAGGTTTTGGATTACATATTTTACATATGAAATTTCTAAATATGACATATGACGATATATTCATTGTACCGGCGTTTACAAGGGTTTCTATGCCACCCGAAGTTCAAAAAAGGCATACTTTTGAGCTCATTGCAACGGGTCCTGAAATGGATATGACTCACATTTGTAAACAGAAATAGGAGCCAACACCCCCCCCCCCCCCCCCCCCTCCTACCCACTAACTGTGACCCTCAATTTAATAGTAATGCAATCCTTGAAATAATCTATAAGTTTCGTGATTATAAATTTAATCAACTCCATAAAATACACAGATAAAACATATCTGAATCGCTGATGTCTGCACCACACTGTAGATAGCCTGTGAATTCCTGTCTAAATATCCTTTTATCCGTATATTTCTGTGCCGTTCGGCAATCTTAAATATTCTGGAAGTAAAATTGTTTATTCTTCCTAACTGATCAACTTGGTCACTTGAGTCGGCGGTTTGTGCCAGAGATGTCATTCTTCTTCAATACATGCCATAATCACAATGTATCAGCTACTTCAGAATGAACGTAGTCGACTGACGAAGCCCGGACGTTGAAGAAATAAATTATTTAATTTATCCAAAATATTCCTCCAGATAATTTCAAAAGAAAAAAATGAATGATTAGCCTTGAAGAAATAATAACATGGCTATGTGCTGTTGGTATGTGTGTCTGGTTGAACTGAATCTTGACTTGGTGCCCTCTTTGACTGAGGGTCAGATGAAGGGCCAGTTGGGCTCTCCCCGGGGCCCCATAGCTGGGTTAATATTTGATAATGGGGGAGAGGGGGGCCTTGTGAGGGCTCAGGGGGCCCATCCCTCATCCCCCCACCCCTCCCCCCCTTGGCCTTATCAATAACCCTCAAGACTCCGCCACCACCGAATCTGTTTTAATTACCAAACTTCTGGCCGGGGATTTAATTATAAATTCACTTGAGGTCCACACTCAGGACTCCTCCAACAACTGTCATCCATCATAGGTCCATGAAGCCCGAAGAACAAGCTGAGTTGCCGTATGCAGATTGTCCCAGGAGGATATAAGTACTGAAGCTGACGGCTCTTATGGAGAGATAATTTTGGGGAAGAAATGTTCCCTCTGAAACAGAGGAAGAGTATAGTTACTTACTTATTGTGACTCATGTCCAAGCTTTAACTACGAGGTCATACGCCTACTACCAGAGCTCTCTTTTATCGCTCTGGTGGACATGAGCCCGACTCAACTGTGGGAGTCCTACCCTAATTTTTATTCACCTAGGGCAGGGGTATTTAATGAGTATCTGACATTGTACAGACTCCGGACCATAGGTTAACGTCCCATCCGAAGGACTTTTTTCACTTCCCAGATAATAAACTTAAGGGCCTCGGCCGGGTTTCGAGCCCGCTATTTTCATCTCAGTAAGCGCCTTCTATACTCCTTTGTATACTTTCCTTATCTAATTTGACTGCTCAATCGAGTTAGCAAGCAATGGCGTATGCAGGGTAGAGGATTTGAATGTGCCATGGCCCTTCTATGAACGCCAAGGGGGGCGTTTCTGATTTAAAATTTAAAAAAAAGTATTTTATTAATATATAATTTTATAATATAATTCAATATTTATTATCAGTCTATGGAGGAGGATATTGCGTTTCACAATTTTGTATGTATGTAATATTTTTTGTTCCTTCGTAAAGCCTAAACGGCTGGAAAAAAAAAAAAAAAAATGACGGACAATGAGATTAGAAACATAGAAGGTTGTTCTTAGGATTTAGAATTGAAAGTATTGGGCTTAGCACAACACTACAGTTCAATTCCTTATGTCCATATAGATCTTATAATTGTCTTGTTTATAGTCAGTTTGTTCTGAACAGAAAGTCTGGATTTTCTGCCACCGACTGCTGCCGTGTTTGGAGATTCCTCGTCAGTCTTCTGTTAGATTCAACCCAAGATACGGAAATTGATTGAAGACATGAATCCGGGGTATTGTTTAAATAAACAAGAGGACAGGAATATTATAAATAGCTGGCATCCTTACTGAATTATGTATCAGGTTTCAAATCATTCCCGATCCCCTCCCATAATTTTCCGATTGTTCGTTATTTGCACTGAATCTTTTAATAGTATTGTCTATGCTGCTACGAACCCTGTGTGGACCCTGCTCAACCCCTGGTCAGATGATGGATTTCTATAAAGATATAGGGGGAGTCCTTGTTCTTTATTTCCTGACTATTGCTGTGAGACAAGCTCTCACCACTTGATCTATGTTCTCGATTTGAGGTGGTTTGGTCCGCTATAAGTTAGCAGCCCCCTCTCCTGACAAGATGTACTGCTCCGTGGACCCTTGTCCCATGAAACAATCCTCCCATAGGAGGCTGTGCTATTCCCCAAGGACATGCCTGATCTCTTCTTTCTGGAGCCCCCTTCCGCTCTTGGACGTTGATATAGGAGAGTTGACCCTCCAGTATATCATGTGATCACCTAGCCATCCAACCTTATGAAGAGTCGAGACCAGGTCATCACTGGCCTTCGTATCCCTGTCTTATCCTTTCCAAACTTAAATCTGATACGAGCTCGCCCCAGCTATAGGATTTTCCCGTTTTCCGACACCCTGATTCCAAAAATTTAAAAAGTCAGTCCGTCTGTATGTGTGTGCGACTATGAACACGATAACTCCCGATAGAATGAACGTATCGGCACAAAATTTCATATGTAAATTTAAAACCCCACAAGAACGACACTTATTAATTTTCAGCGGAATCGGCTGGAAGGAAGGAGTGATCAGAAAGGATGAACTCAAAAATCTCAATAACTGCCAGTGTAATGAATGTATCGACATGAAATTTCATATTTAAAGTCATAACTCAAGAAGATTAACAGGTAATTATTACCAAAATCGGCCGAAGGGAAGAAGTGATTAAGGGGAGAGGGGCTAAACTCAAAAACCCTTTATTTATCCGAATTTATCTACATAAAATTTTGTTTGAGGATTCATTACCTATATATTTATCTATATAAGTGAACTATTTATTATTAGCCCAAAAGGTCGACTGGTTTCGGGGGAGCGAAAAGTTAATTGATTAGTTCGTGTGGGGGAAGCACATAGCCGGCGATTCACCGACGAATTTGTTTAGCTTCTTTTGAAACTGTAAGAGCATGGCTTGAACAGCTTCAGTTAAAAGTACTGGCTATAATAAAAAAGTTTTATGTCTTTTTTTTTTTCGACAAAACCGTCGACAAACCGTTCCCATCTAAGATGACCATGCTCCTGAGTGGACACGGCAAGATGAGGCACTACCTCCACAGGTTCAAGGTCCTTGATTCTCCTCTCTGCCTCTGCGGCACCCAGGAGCAGACAGTCCATCATTTGATCTACACCTGTGATCTATTGGAGGGTCTAAGAAGTTCTCTAGTGAGATTTGTAGTGGTCAATGGTGAAAGTTGGCGTTTGTCAACAATTATTTTAGTGCGACGTCTTGCGGGCATGTTTTAGTATACTATATCATCCATAAGACCCAGTCAAACTATGATTATGCCCTTCTCTAATGTGTCTCTTTTAGTGGTTAAATTCATTTATAATATAACAAACTATATCGGAACTCTGAACCGTTCTTAAACATTACTGTCTATTTAACACTCAGGAGGTCTTCAGATGGTACTGCCTATACATAGATAAATATATTTATAGAAAAAAAAAGTACAATTAATAGAAAAAGGAGACACTAGGTACATCAGTAAACAATGGTGGACCATAATCTCTCCTAGCTACAGTGGTTTTAATATTTTATTATCCTAATGAGGTGTGAGTTGTTTTCTAAATATAAATTTATAATAATAAATAAACATATTCTTGAGAAAAAATAAATAAAATAGAAAACTAAAATTAAATTTATTTATTTATTTTTTTTATTTTTTTTTACAAATAGCTATTTACAACTGTATGCACATAAATACAACAAGCAAATGTGCTGATAAAGAGGTAATGGCAATGTCAAAATGTCATGAGGGGAGAAATCACCCAGTGGTGAAACTCCCTAGTCACTGTTTTTCTCTCGTTTTTAGCTAATAAAATTAAATTAAAAAAAAAAAAAAGGCAAATTACCATCTAATGAAGGAAAGATACACAAAAAGCAATTATAATAAAACCAAAACTATAAAAAGATACTTTATAACCATTGTTATGCATGACAATTTAACCATTAAAATATTTCCTATAGTAATTTATTGTATACTTTTCGGGTATTATTTTTCGCTATATCTTCGATAGTATTAGTCCTAGTTCCTCCGAGGGCACATTGACAGTTAGAAATTTTAAGTGGAACCTTTTTTTCTAAGGGCAAATTAAGACTAACCGTTTTCGCGTAAATCAATCAACTTTCTAAAAAAATGGGTTTCAAAACATCATCGTTTTATTTTAAAAGATTAATGATTAAGGCATAAATATAAGCGGTATTCTGTAAAATGTACTTGTGGTCTTAATTTCCCTCAAATTTCAGCGAAAATGTAATCAGATCTAATTTAACGCATGTGGCATCTTCATTTAAAATTTTAAGTTCATTCGAGTTAGGGCGCTCACAAAGTTCCATTCACATTACTTCATTTACTAAAGATATAAAAAGTAAAAAAAAAATCAAAATAATTTATCCATTATTTCTTATGTTAGCATTTGGTTTAGGTTTGGGGGTGAGATTGACTGGTGCTCTATCCAAACTGTGAACCATTACAAATGAGATATACTACCACTAACTCGGCTCATCTGTCGGTTTGGACCCCGTCTCCTGTCCTTACCCAGACGGAGTGAGGACCCAGTTTCAACCCCTAAATTATCTGGTTTTCGCCCCAATTTGTCTCGGCCTATACATCACTTGACTCCGCCCACCTCGATTAGCATCCTAACTAACTAGACTCACCCTCTGACACATCTTATTAAAGATACCACACCAGGGAGTTTTTTTTTTTTGTTGTTGTTCTTTTTTTCAACAAAGAAGGTTCTGTTATTTTTTATAGGGGATGACTCCAATTAACGTACGTACAACCAACGGAAGAAGAATTATTAATATAAGGTAAAACCCGGCTGACGTAAAGTTGGGCTACAGACTGTGAAATTAATATTTGGTAGTTTAGAAACGGACTCAATCCGATGAAAAATTCACTATAAATAAGGGCATGATAGCTGGGTGGGCTAAAGTAGGGCTTTGGTTGTATGGACCCACCACGGACGGGGGTACGAATCCCGTCCAGAGGAGAGTTTTATTTCATAGATAAAAATTCTCCAGTCCGAAACAAAATTGGGCTACACCCCCGCTTTCTAAAAAAATGTCCACAAAGGTGTGAGTAAAGAAGAAATTGATCGAGTTAGTTATTGTGACTCATGCCCGGGGTTTAATAACAAGATTATATCCTACCACATAGGACGTTTAAATAATGGTCTCGGCTAAAAAAGGATAAAATAAATAAGATCTCAGCCGACGCCATTTTTTTTTGTTTTAAAATGAATTTATTAAATAAGTATTACATAATCTAAAGGACCACAATTAGTTATTGTGACGGGCTTTATCTACGAAGTCATATTGCTTACTACTAAAGCCCTCTTTCGTTGTTCTGGTGGACATGAGCCCGACTCTACTATGGGATTCCTATCCTACATTTTTATTCACCTAGGGTAGGGGTCTTTAAAGAGTACCTAACATCCTACAGGGACCATCGCTCAACGTTCCATCCGGACCGCGTGCTCACCTCCTATATAAACAATTTATGAGCCTCGGGCGGGTTTCCAACCCCCGATCTTCTGCTCAGTAGACTACCTCTGAGCTACCGGCACCCTTGCCACCCAGATTCGATTGACAAATTATTTTTTTTTATTTATTTAAATCCTGAAGCAGAATCGACATAAACTGCGCTATTGGTTCCCCGTTACGTCCCTAATCTAAGAAATTGAAAGTAAATTTTTGATGGCAATGCCATAGACAAAAGCCCTCCGCCCAAAAATATAAGCTTGTGTTTTTTTCTCCTAATCCATCTATTCCACAAGAAATACTAGTACTTAGAACTTTACTCAAGGGGTTTGCCTAAATAAGTTAGGTAGATAAAAATGGATGTTTAGATAAATCCTAGTTGATCTCCGTACCTTGAACAGTGAGCATCCATTTTGTAGCTCCGTGATAAAACTACTTTGAACTTGTTTCTGTTTTGTTTTTATTTTCTGTTTTTCTTTTATTTAAATACTATTATCATTCTACTATTATCTTCATTGTTTTTATTTGTTTTGGAGCTTTTGTGTTTTTGAACAATGTGCAAGTGAGTTGACTTTCGTTTCTTTTTATGATTGTTTTGCTTTCTTAATTAATTGAATTGACTCCGACTTATTTTTGTATTTCTTTTTTTTTTTTTTATTTTTTTTATTTATTTATTGTTTTAGTGTGTGTTATTTTGATATTTTCTTTTTCGAATGCAAGGTTATCAATCTTATCTCTAAATTAGCAATTCTGGAGACTTATATACCTACTCTTAATTCGTGACGTCACAACGAAACCTGGGTGTCCGAGGGAGCTAAGGCGCTGCTTGGAGTGCAGAAGGTACCCGGTTCGAAACCAGCCAGTCGTTTTATTTTGTTTATTATTTTTTTTTTTACTTTTTTTTCTTAAAATTTTTTTATTTATTTTTTTAAATGGGAAAGAAGAGACCGAGACGTTGTGCACCTTCCCCGTCTTCCCCAACGACCAACAGGACCAGAAAAAAATCTACCGGTTCTCTACATAGTGAACCAACCGCGACAACAACCACCCACAACCCATTCTCACCACTGTCAGTGGATGATGAAGACAGACAGCCAAGTCAACAGCAACCACAGGAAAAACCGAAGCCCCCACCGATCTTCATCCGCGGTATTAGAGAGTTCACCGAAACTTGCAAACTAATCAAATCAGTCATAAAACCAGGACAATTTATATGTCAAACAAACACAAAAGAGACTAAAATACTGGTTTCAACTCCCGAGGACTATAGAGTTCTAATACAAGAATTGCGGAAGTCCAAGATGGACTTTCACACCTACCAACTGAAGGAAGACCGAGCATATAGGGTCGTGCTGAGGCATCTGCACCCGACGACGCCCATTGATCTCATTAAAAGAGAACTAGAAGAGATCGGGTTCACAGTTCGGAACGTGGCGGGAGTGAGACACCCAGTCAATAAGGTGGCACTGCCATTGTTCTTTGTGGATTTAGAACCTAAGGACAACTACAAAGAAATCTTCAATGTAACTACCCTGGTCTACACAAAGATCAAGGTGGAGGAGCCCCACAAGAGGCAGGACATCCCACAGTGCCACCGATGTCAGGAATATGGACATACCAAAGGCTACTGCAGCCATCCCGTCCGTTGCGTAAAGTGCGCCGGTAACCACCCAACAGAGACGTGTAGGAAGCCAGCAGATATCCCCGCCAAATGCGTGCTCTGCAACGGAGAACACCCAGCTTGCTACAGGGGCTGCACAGTTTACAGAGACCTGCAGCGCCTCAAAAGAACCAGTCCTAAGGCTGCCAAGCCGGCCCCCCTATACCCACACTCCAGCGACATCACCCGACAGGGACCAGCCACGATCCTTCCAACTCCACCAGCTCGCCTCTCTCAGGCGTTGCCAGGACCAACTCGACCCACACCCTCAGCTCCTCAAGCCTCACCAGGATCTCACCAACAACCATCTTCAGCGTCCTACTCCCAGATGATGCGTGGTAGGGCCGCGCCACCTCAGTCTTCATTCATCCCAGCACCTCCCTCCGCTTCAGACCTGACTTCCATCCTTACTTCCTTTATGGCCAAAATTCAGGAGATGTTCACGCAAATGTTCACTCTCCTGACAGCATCCATGACCTCACTTCCCAATAGACCCCAATGACGTCTCCTTCTCACCGCTCTTTAACCATCCTTCTCTGGAACGCTAATGGCCTCCATAACCATAGAAATGAACTTGACATACTATTACACGACAGACAAGTAGACATTGCACTTATAACAGAGACAAGACTAACCTCCAGGAAGCAGTTTGCTGTTCCTGACTATGCCACATACAGGACGGACCACCCCGACGGTAGAGCCCATGATGGCACTGCAGTCCTTGTCCGTCACTCCCTCTCCTACAATAGCCTCCCACCTTACTCTGAAGATCACATCCAGGCTACGTCCATTTCCATTGCCCTCTTTCCTTTTCCTCTAACAGTGTCAGCAGTGTATTGTCCACCAAACCAACCTACCTCCACCCAACAGTTCTCATCCTTTTTCCACACCCTTGGTCCCAGATTCCTTTCCGGTGGTGACTACAACGCGAAGCACCCTCAGTGGGGCAGTAGAGTTGCTAATCAGAGAGGCCGAGTCCTTAACCGCTTCCTTTCCACAAACAACTATGGCTTCCTATCCCCAGATTCCCCCACCTACTGGCCGACCGATCCCAATAGACTCCCAGATCTGCTGGACTTTTTCGTTTCTCAGAATCTGGGAGCCCTATACTCTTCCATCTCCCGTCTCGACGACCTTTCATCCGACCACAGTCCTGTTCTTCTTACTCTCAGTCTGCAACCCATCCCAAAACCTCTTTACCCCTCCCTAATCCAAGGCCCAATTGACTGGCAACTTTTTCGAACAACCTTAGAAAATTCCATAGACCTAAAAATCTCTCTAAAAATCCCGGAAGACCTAGATGATGCAGTCCAACACCTCATCACTTCTATCCAGGAAAGCGTATGGAAAGCTTCCATTCAGTTACCTCGCAGAGCTCCTCCCAGAAATCACCCCCTCCCCACCGACATCCTCGACCTTATCTCCTCCAAACGCCGTGCCCGAGCCACCTGGCAAAGGACGCGTTATCCTTCTGACCGCTCAAACTATACCCGCCTCACTCGACTCCTCAAAGAAAAGTTGTCATCCTACCGTTCCGAAAATTACAACTCCTACCTAGCTTCCTTGTCAACTCATGATAAATCTCTCTGGTCCACTACAAAAAAAATCCTGAAGTATCACACCCCTTCCCCTCCAATACGCCGAGATGATGGCTCTTGGGCTGCATCGGCTAGGGACAAATCCGATATTTTTGCATCCCATCTCCAAAAAACATTCACCCCACATCCTGATCCTCTGTCCCTTTCTTCAGAAGTTCAAGAGTTCCTAGACTCTCCCCTACAACTTTCGCTACCTCCGAAACCAGTCCATCCTTCAGAAGTCATCCATTTCATAAAGTCACTTTCCTCCAAAAAGTCCCCCGGTTATGACCTCATTACAGGAAACATCCTCAACCACCTTCCTAAAAAAGCCATCCTTTTCCTAACATATATTTACAATAGCGTCTTTAGAATCACCTATTTCCCTACAGTCTGGAAGTTCTCTGACATTATCCTAATCCTGAAACCCGGCAAACCACCCAATTCCCCAGCATCCTATCGACCAATCAGCCTCCTTCCCATCCTGTCCAAAATCCTGGAGAGAATAATCCTCAAAAGGATATACCCCATCCTAGAATCGCAAAACATAATCCCAAACCACCAGTTCGGCTTCAGATCTGGTCACTCTACTGTCCAGCAGGGTCTTCGCCTTGTGGATCGCATTTCTTCAGCTTTGGAAAACAAAAGTTATTGTACAGGTGCTTTTCTGGACGTGGCGCAAGCCTTCGACCGGGTTTGGCACCCTGGCCTACTCTTCAAGCTGAAGCACCTGCTTCCCCACACATATTACCTTGTCCTCAGATCCTACCTCTCTGACCGCTTCTTCAGGGTGCGTCAGGGTTGCGAACATTCTGCCTATAAACCTGTAGAGGCTGGTGTTCCTCAAGGAAGTGTCCTGGGACCAGTCCTTTACACTGTGTACACTGCTGATATTCCCACCAACCCTAATACTCTTCTAGCTACCTTCGCGGATGATACCGCTATCCTCTCCACCAATCCTGATCCTATCATTGCCTCCCAAAATCTGCAAAAGCATCTCCACGATATGGAAAGCTGGTGTAGGTTGTGGAGAATAAAAGTCAATGAGAAGAAATGTGTCCACATCACCTTCACCCTCAGACGGCAATTATGTCCTCCAGTCCTGTTCAACAATGTACCAATTCCCATTTCGAACCAAGTACGCTATCTTGGGTTCTACCTGGACAGCCGACTAACTTGGAACCCCCATACTCGACTGAAACGCCAAGAACTGAACAGACGATTTGGACAACTATACAGACTTCTTAACAGAAAATCCAAACTGTCTACAGAGAACAAACTTACTATATACAAGACAATTATACGACCGATATGGACATATGGACTTGAGCTATGGGGCTCAGCCAAGTCATCAAACATCAAGCGGATCCAATCCTTTCAATCCAAAGTCCTTAGAATCATTGTAGATGCTCCCTTTTTTGTTTCCAACCTTACACTCCATAACGACCTCAAAGTTCCTTTTGTCCAAGACCTCATCAAATCCCGTTTTTCCAAGTTCCACACCAACCTCTCCTTCCACCATAATCCTCTTGCCAAATCCTTATCATCACAATCTCATCCGCATAATCCTCCAAGAAGGCTGAGGCGGCGTTGGCCTCGCGATCTTCTTTAATTTGTATTATATATATATTTTTTTTTTTTTAATTTTTTTTTTATCTATTTTTTATTTATTATTATTATGATTATTATTTTTTTTATTTTTTTTTTTTTGTGTTTATTAATTTATTCTTTTAATTTTTGATATTTATTATTATTATTATTTTTTCTTTTTTCTTCTTCACACGCCATTTTTAAGGGAGTGCTGGTGATGACCGGATTCTCCCCTCACGCCTCTCTGTCCTTTCGACGCCCCACCTCCTGGTCTTCCTCCACTGCTGGACAGTGGATGGTTGGCCAGTGTGGTGGGAGGGTCAGCGCTGGTCTCCCGCCGCCTCCTCCCCTCTCCACTAGTTGCAGAGTGGTATATGGCAGTGTGCGGGAGTCCTACTAGTGCTGTCCTCGTCGATTTTCTTATATTTTTAGTTATTTTATTTAGTTATTTTTACCGTATTTTATTTTTATTTTCTTTATTTTATCTTTCATTTTATTATGTATTCTGTTTATTATTTTTGTATATGTTTGCTTATTGTATTATTTATTATTTTATCATGTCATCTTAGTCATCACTTCTGCTTATTGTTATTGTTTGTACAGATTGTAGAATAAATAAATAAAAAAAAAAAAAAAAAAAAAAAAAAAAAAAAAAAAAGATAAATCCTAAGCCTTTTATCTTTAAATTTTCCCCTGAAACGCTCCTAAACGCCAGAGTTTAAAGAACTATATTTCTTGGTGGTAGGCAGATGTAGTGGGCTTACTTGTTAAATAAGTAATTAGATGTATCAGTCCAACATTTAATTTAATTTAATGAAATAAATAATATTAATATACAAGAACTATGTTTATTATATTATTCTATTATAAATGTCCACAATATGTCAGCGTTTCTCAACTTAGAAATTCAAATCCCTATAAAGTTTCTCACTCTCTCACATAAAAAAGGACTTCAAAAATTGCTGATCCGGATAAATGAGACATTTCTTCTTGTCCCATTCTAAATTAAATGTCATTAAGAATTTCTCTTATCCTGCCAGCACAGAAATATATGAAAACTTTGTGACACTGCAGTGGTTTAGTTGGTATGCCTGCCTCTCTTCCAGTTTATTCATTTCTAGTTTAAAATGAAAATTAACTTTTACTTGTTTATAGGAACCAACTTCACGACAGACCTCCGCTACGGGAATGCAACTTTTCGATCTCTCCATGGTCACATAATTCTAGCGACATACGTGCCCCCAAAACTAGCTCTTGCGCAGATAAAAAAAATTAATTTGACTTTTCTCTAATGGAAAAGCAATCATTTTTGTTAAAAATTTGTCAGATCTCAAATATCTTCTTGTTAATTTTTAATTTGTTTAACGACCATCAAGTTCATGGTTGTAAAATATCCCTAAAGATACATTTTTACTTCCCCAACTATACGAAGTACGGGTGAAGTTATGTAATAGGGGGAAAAATTCGAGTTTTCAACAGAAATATATGTTTTCCGATCCAAAAATATCTTTCTGTGTGTATCTATGAACACGATAACTCCCGATAGAATGAATGTATCAACAGGAAATTCTAGATGTAAATCCAGGACGAAACCTATTGATTTTCAGTCAAATCGACCAAACGGGGGAAATTAGGGGGGAGGCATGAAATGACACGAAATTTCAAATATAAATTGGAGGCCTTATAAGGACGACACATATTAATTTTTTGAGATGGCGTGTTTGCCTACTGAGCTCAAATCGCGAGTTCTAAACCCGGATGAGGTCCATAGGTTTTTTTATCTGTGACGTTAAGTGAGGGTCCCGAGCTTGTGCGATATCAGGACTCGTTAAATACCCTCATGTATGTAAGTCTTTTGATTTTTTGCGCAAATGGTCCATTGGTTTTGAAAGAAGAGCATTAACTTAAATGATCTTATTTGTCAAATAAATTTTCTTTTTTATTTAATTCATTTAATTCTTTTTGAGAGAGCCGGTAGCTCATTGGTATCCGTGATGGATTACTGAGCTCAAGATCACGGGTTCGAAACCTGCTGAGATTCTTAGTTTATTTTATTTGGGAGGTAAAATGAACTTAAGCACGCCGTCCTTCGGATGGGACGTTAAACGATGGTCCCGAGCTTGTACGCTGTCAGGTACTCGTTAAAAACAACTATCCTAGGTGAATAAAAATTTAGGGATGGCAAAATTTAGGATAGTAGGTTCGAACTTATGTCCACCAGAACGACATAAGAGCACCCTAGTAGTGGGCCGTATGAACCCGGGAGCCAACTAACCCTTTTCTTTCTGCGGAATCATCTGAAAGGAAGGGGGGGGGGGGGGGGGGGGATCAGGGGAGAAAAAATGAAAAGTCCTAATAACTGCAGATTTGATGAATGTATCGACACAAAATTTAGTATGAGGATTTAGAAGTCCCTAAGTAAGAGGACTTCGTTCTAAATTGCCGGTGATTCACCGACGACTTTTTTACATTTCCTTTTGTAATTTTTTCCACCGAATTTAGTTGTGATGGATGAGCTTTGAGAAAGATTTCATCAAAATATTTTGGCTAGTGATCACCAAACATGCTTGCAGATTACTGCTGGACATCTATTCAAAATGATCCAGCCTATTCTGATAAAACGAAGGTAAAAAGTATGAAAACTCCAGAAGAAGAGAGTTACTAAAGCTATAATTTTTATACATTAAATAAATATTTTAAAAAAAAAATAAAATAAGCTTTCAAATCATGGCAAATAACATTTTCATTTTTTGTCGACCAGTGAACATTTCTTTTCCAGATGAGTTCAAGGCGTTTGTGAATGATCATAAAAATGACTGAGTTGATCAGCGCCCTCTGTTTGTTACAATAAAAATAATAAATAGTAACTAAAAGCCTGTTGCCTGTGCCCTCTTTTGTAGGCGGTGTTAATGCCCCCGGCGGCTGGCGCTGTTTGCCCAAGCCACGTGACTCCTTGCTGTCGCCCGCCCATCAGATATGGCCGACCCCCGCCTCTCCTAATACGATTTTGATTGTCACAAAAACTCCCATCTTCTTCTCCTCATCCAAACCACCCCTTCAGGCGCCCCTTCCTTCCCTCATCCCTCGGGAACACCTGATTTTATCATATAAATAGTCTTAGGGATGATAGCGGTTCGTAGGGTACATGCTTCAAGATGCCCCAATTTTAATTTTAGATATATTTTTATTTAATTACTATCAATTGAATTATGATGCCAAGAAAAATAGTTATACGAAGTATAGAGTTCTATAACCGGACAGAAATTCGACGTTGAGTTTTCACTGGTTTCAAGTTTTCCGACCCCCTATCTCCTAAAATTAAACAAAAAAAAATGTCTGTGAACACGATAATCGTTCAGAAGCCTCTTTATATGTCAACTATTGATTTTTAGCCCAAACGGTCAAATTGATTTATTCGTTCTGGGGAAGTACATTGGGCGATTCACTGACGACTTTTTTGTCCCTTTGTCTTGCCCTTCTGATATATTCACCTTTCTTGCTATTGAACTTGAATTAAATAAAACTCGTTTATTTGTGGTATTGTCTAATTTCACAGAATATATAAACATAGGAGTACTTTCGGTATTTCTACCATCCTCAGCCAAAAGCATAAGAGATAAGACTGAGTCATAGATTTTTTAAATCAGTTAAACACTTAATGCACACTTTCTTCAAAGTTTTAAAAATGTCACTTAGACCATTTTGATTCTAACCCCGTCATGTATAATAGTTCAATCATCAAATATGCAGTGGAAGTGAAATCATAAAAAAAGGAAGACAGAAGCACAACTATAATAAAATATATTTGAGAAGCGTCCAGCCTTTTGACATAAATGACAGTACAAAGATATTGCGAAGAACGACAAAATTGATAAACTATTTAGAATAAATGAATGATATTTTTTTTTACATTTACTGAGTTTTATCTCTTATGTTTTTGGCTGAGGATGGTAGAAATAGCGAAAGTACTCCCATGTTTATATATTCTGTGAAATTAGACAATACCACAAATAAACTAGTTTTATTTCATTCAAGTTCATTTGAATTATTTTTACAATATCTCTGCAATAATGTCAGTTTTCATTTCTTGCTATTGTCTTTTCATTTTCACATTTATATTCATATTCTCTTAAAAAACAAAAAGTTTAAAAAACTGTTAATAAGACCCAAGAACTGCTTTTACTGTAGAATTTTCTCCATGCTCCATAATGGTGGAGGGGGACCTAGGGACCTAAGCATCCAATGCTCTTATCTCTTCCCTGTTAGCTCTACTGTGAGATTCCTAAAAAATAGACATAAAAAGGACAGCGTGCTCAAGATATTTATCTCCAAGATGAAAAAACTAAGAGGCTTGGCCGGGTTTCCTGCTATCTTGAGTTGAGTATGCTAGCGCGCTTCCTTTGAATTACCGGCGTTCTCTCTTACAGTCTGTAGTCTAGCTAAAGTGTTTTGTACTGAATTTGGCCATGCCAACCAAACTTGACTCGAGCTAAATAATTAAAGTTGGCTAGATGTAGGACCGGGGGCCAGTTGGCTAACTCGCCTCTTTATTCTATTACTTTCCATTATAAGTCGAGGAGAGTGGCCCTCTCGGGACATATCTTCATAATTACTGAATAAACCCCCGCTCTTCCCTCATAAACTCTAATTTTGTTGGGCCGCGCCCGACTCAACTTTAGTAGATAGAATACTAAGGCGCATACTGTAGCCCCCTTTAATAATATACAGGTTAACAGAGGGCGCCGGTAGCTCAGTTGTATGCGTGCTTGCTTACTGAGCTCAAGATCGGCCCTAAGTTTATTTTATCTAGATAGAAGATTAAATAAACTTGAGCACGCCGTCCTTCGGATGGGAATGTTAAGCGATGGTCCCGAGCCTGTACGATGTCAGGTACTATTTTGAGACCCCTAGCCTAGGTGAATAACAATGGGTAGGAATCTGCCAATGTCAAATGTTTTGTTTATCCATGCGCGTTTTATATTATTTATAACTAGCAAATTACCCGGCTTCGCAACATTTTTTATTTATACAGTAAATTTGGAGATGCCACATGGTTTACAAACTAAGCTTATATGCTATTTGTAAAAATTCATGAAAATTTGATCAACCGTTAAAGAGCTAACATTCATTATATTTGGGACTCCAAATAGACTATGATTCAATAGGGCTTATAAGAAATTTCAGCAAAATCGAATTAGTAATTTATTCGTCAACTTGTTACTAACACATGGAAAGACAAAACTACAGACTGATACGTAGAGATAAAAACTTATTGAAGGTTATCCGTTATAGATAGGTATATGCTGTTCCAGACATTTTAGTAGAACTTTATATTGCTAACAATTCCTGGTTACATAATTTTGATATATCTTTAACGGTTTAGGCAGCTTATGCAATAAATGGCGCCCGGACGGCTGTTTCTCCACCACTGATCGGCTCCCTTTTGATAAAGCGTCAAAATATAGCCTATGACCATCGGAAAAAAATGATTGAAACACCTTAACTCGGGGCCTGAGTACATTTAAGATATATTTATGACCTAATCAAAAATCAAAATTTGGAGAAAAAACTAATAAGCACATTTTATATGAAATACATTTTTTGAAGGTAGCTTGGTTTTCGAGGTACTAGCCGAAAACCGTTCTGAAATGTACTTTTAAAAACTATTTTTTTAGATGTTTGCTCGATTTACGCTGAAACGTTTAGTTTTATAGAAAAAATTATTTTCACCAAATTTCGTGAAGTAAGAATTAAAACCATTTGATCACTTTAGGTATTTTTATTCATTTATTTTGTTATAATTTCAAATTACATCTTTATTGTTATTCAATAGTTATTTTAAAGATAGAAAAATCCAATGATTTTAGTTTGATTAATATTCTCATAAAATTAGTAATCATTTTGTCAAATAAACAAACATCATTTCACGCATATATAAATTAGTACATCTTGCTACAATTTAATAATTTTATTTTCAATCTCAATTTTACTACTGTTATTGAAAAAATATTCCTAGAGACAGAAGAAGAGGAAAAGGAAGACCTGGACTGCGGTGGAGGATCGAGATAGTAGAGAGAATAGGGGATGGATGGTGCACAGTGGCCAGTAACAGAGAAACATGGAACAAATGTGTTACAGTACTATTTAAGAAATAACCCTCATTTTTACTTTTTTACTTTTTGCTTTTGTTTTGTTTTAACTTGTTTTATTTTTATTTTATTTTTAATCAAGAAGTAACAGTTTTACTTAAGTAATAATTTAATTTAATTTAGGAAAAATCGTTAAATTATTTTTTGATTTCTTCAGTTGAAAGAGCAGTAGGCTCAAAATCTCCAAAAGGAGAGGCTTTTGTTCTAAAAGAATGTCAATGAAGCTATTTTATTTTTTTTTTTATTTATTGAAAAAAGGGAAAAAAATATTTCAGGCCAATAAATTCCTAACTGTACAGCCATAAAAGTATGGTTCGAACTCGGCACTATCTTGTTTATAAATAAACCTGACGTTGATGTAATGCAGAAACCGGTGATATATGAATACATTTTTTGAACAGACAATATTTCAATTTTTTTTTTATTTATTCCTCATATTTTGGGTATTTCATCCTAGAGCGCATTTTGTGACCAGGGGGAGGAAAGTTGTACACAAGATGGCCCCTCTCTTACCTCGGATCCAATTCGGTAGCTATATCTCAAGTTGAGGAACTCAAGAGGTCCCTAATACTCTTTGATGAGAGAGCGGTGCCTGATGTGATGATGGGGTAATGTGGTTGTAATGTCTTCATCAGATGATGATGTCTTCATCACAAGGTATAGAAATACACCGTATCGGGCCTGTCTGTCTCATCTCAGATACATAAATTCATATAAGCTGTATAATATTTTTATAACAAATTTTCATAGGCGCAGGTACAGCATTCTTTACGGAATTTATGACAAAAAAAGACCTGATTTTTGGCTCTAACTCTGAAACCAACTTACCGATTTGATTGACAATCAACAGGCGTCATACTCAAGAACTTCTGAGCCCTCAAACAAAATTTCGTGTTGATACATTCGTTACATTGACAGTCATTAGGATTATTGAGTAATCCTCGTACTCTAATCCCCTCTTCGACCGATGTTGTTTAAAATCGATAGTGTCATTCTTAATAGGTCCTGGATCCACATATACAATTTCGTGTCAATACGTCATTACATAGGGCATTATTAAAGTATTTTTAGTACAACCCCGTCCTCCTGCCTTTGCCATCGCTGTTTATATTTGAAACATTAATGGTTATTAGGAAAAATAGAAATATTTTCCCTCGCAACAATACTAGTCACGATTACGATACCAGGAAGAAAGAAGACTTTCGAATAACTAAACATTGCTCTTCTCTTTTTGAAAAAAGTATAACGCATAAAGAAATTAATTTATTTAATGCCCTTCCCCACTTCTTGAAGCCAATAGACTTCAAGAAGTGGGGAAGTCTTGAAGTCTTTAGTGGAATAGACAACATTTCAAAAAATAAGCTTGTTTTATTTATTTATTACAAATTCCACAATATGTCCGCGTTACTCAACTTAGAAGTTGTCAATAGATACAATAAAAAAATTTAAATTGCAACTAAAAATGTTCATGTTAGAGGAAACCCTTTACACGGAAACGGAATTTTATTCTCACTGTTCAAAAAGAATAATATAATCACAATAAAGAATCGTTTTTCATATCCAAAATCATTATTTGATACAAAGCTTTCATTTTTATATTTTGGGCAGAGTTCCTCCACACCTTAAAAGTCAGTCCAATGTACGTTATTGTTTTATTTATTCATTTATATATATTTTTTTATTTTAGACATTTTCATACATTCATTTATAATTGACTAATTATATATATATAATATTTTTCATATATTGTTATAGTTACATTGTTTTCTTTCTTTTCTATATCTCGCCACATTGGGACCTGATGATGGGACGTAAGAACGTCCCGAAACATCGTTGGGGGATAAAGACACTTCCGAAGAGTTTTCTTTGAAAAATAGTTACCTATCTTAATTTTTATTAAATTGAAAAATGTGTCTACTTATTATGAACGTATCTTGTATTATTATTATTTATTTTTTTATTTTTTTTTTATATATACTCATATATTTTTAAGTATTTATTTGTACAGTTTTTATTAATTTAATTTTACTTTTTTTAATGGTTTTTTTGTTACTACTAATCATAGATGTGTTAGACTCAAGTACTTATAAATCTAATTTATAAGCTATCATAATGTATAAATTCATTTGACGTATCCTATTACCATGTATTGGTTTAACGGAAATAAATTATTATTATTATTATATATAAAAATATATATACTTAGATATAATCAACAATAATAATGAGAATGGACATGACAGTGACTCGATAAATTAATAAAGTAGGTACATATTAAGATAGAAGAATCCCTAAGAATAAAGGAAACTAATGTAGAGAAGCAATACAAAAAAAAAGAAAGAGAAAAAAATAAAATAAAATAAATAAATAAAAATAGATTCTTTAGTAAAAAGAAAAAATGAGAAAAGAAAAAGTGACTAAAATAAGAAATATTTTCGTAATATAGAAAAAAAATAAAATTAAAATAAATGTATATTAAAGTGCTGATGGAATGAACCTGACAATCCGGTGACCTGGCATTGAATTTTAACCAAGTGAGAGACATGACAAGTGGACATGAAGTTGGCAGAGTACAACAGCATACATGGGGCGGAACGCGGCAGGGCAGGGCAAGGAGAGAAGAGATCAGATCTGCTCAACATATCACACTTACTAATGTCAAATGTATCTTAAATATGTACCTATATAATGTATGATATTTTTCATTTTATATATTTAACCCTATAAATGAATCAAAATGGTTCCAAAGTAAGTTATTATAAGTTGTCCTAGAATGGCAGTTAGTTAGTTGATTGTTTTAATTTCATTATGAGCGAGTCAGGTAGCAGCCCAACTAAAAGGAAGTTAGAGTTCCTCGAAGTTGAAACTCCCTTCTGCAGTTAGTATTAATTGAGAGTTACCGCTCTACTCTAACTCCAGATAAAAAAGTTGGAAGAAAAATAAAATTAAAACCAACTAACGAGTTTCCTTCACTGGGGACTTTCCTTAACTTGGACTCAAATATATTTTAAAATAAAAACTTTTAATAGATTTTTTTTCCTGCCTTCTGTTTTATAAAGTTTTTAAATCGTGCTCCCATTCTGCAAATCTCCGCCTTCCATTACTACTATAGTACTTATACTAATGCTTCCATGGAAACGAAACCATAAATCATTTTTACTTCCTCAGTTTTACGAAGAATAGGGAAAGTTATGTAATCTGTCAGAAAAAATGTTTGTCTGAGAACTACTCCCTATTGAATGTATACATCGACACGAAATACTTCCCTAGCTTATAGGGGATGTTATGTAAGCGGTCAGTTCGATTTTCAACCAAATTGGCAAAAAGAAGGAGGGGATTAGGGGAGATGCTTAACACAAAAATTCTAATAACTGTCGAATATATTAACACGAAATTTCATATGTAAATTCAGAGCCTTATAATAACAATATCTATTGATTTTCAGCGGTATCAGTCGAAGGAGAGGCCCGATCAGAGGAGGCTCAACTATATAACATCAATAATTGCCGATAAATGAATGTATAGACATGAAATTTTATACTTTAAATTCAAAACCACATATTAATTGACGGCACTTATTAATTTTCCGCGAAGGGACGGATCAGAGAAGGGGACTCGACTCAAATAACCTTATAACTGCCAATGTAATGAATGTATCGACACACAACTTAATATGAGGTTTCAAAAGTCACTATCAAATATTGATTTTTAGTTCAAATTATCGATTGGCTATGGAGGGAGAGCGACCACATAGTTGATTAATTCGTGCTGGGGAAATTTATAGCTGCTGATTCACCGACGTATTTTTATATATTTATGTATATGCTGAACCCCGAAGCAAGATACCTAATGATTTTCAGTCAAAGCGAAGGCTAATGTCTGCCGAAGTAATGAAAGTTTCGACATGAAATTTTTATATGTAAATTCACTATGAGGGCTGAGAAAGTATAAACTGGAAAAGTATAAACGACAAAATAACCAAAATGGAAGCCCTAACCAAAAATGTATTTTCTACTCAAAAACTGGGAAATATCTGTCTACAGCTGGTGTTACTAATTACAGGAATCTGGAGAAGTGTTTTTTTTTTAAAGAGTGAACTGCCTGTCTATACACCTTCTTTCGAAACTATTCATTATCCACCTGATTTTCGGAAGAAATAATCTCGAATATATCCACTGACATAATCACAGCCAAAATGATCCTTTTTACTCTTTTTTCTCTTTTCTGCCGTGATGACACCCTCCTCCCCCCCCCCCCCCCCCCCCCCCCCCCCCACACACACAATGTAAACACTATTCTCACCCCCACCCCATGATATTTCTAACATACATATTTTGTTTTTTAAATTGACTATAAAATGACTGATATAATGAAGACTTCGTTTTTTTTTTTTGCGTTACGTAAACATACACCAATATTCGAATCACCCCCTCCCACCCTCCAGATGCGAGATACGTGGTCCGTAGAGAAAGTGAGAGTAAAAAAAAAAAATTATTTCTGATTAGCAAAATATACATGGTTTGGTCCGAATTAAATGAAAAACAATCTGTGATACAATCAAGTCGGAAATGGGTGTTTAACGCTATAATTAGGTGCGGTAAATTTTGGCGAGAGAGCAGAGTGGCGGGCGGGAATGAGGGGATGGGGTTGGTGAATTATGAGGGGGGGATGAGGATGGTGGAGGGAGTGGGCGGTTGTTGCCATGACAACGCTCCGGGGGGTGCTAAACATGGCACTTTGATTGGCTGGCTGTGGGGGGTAATGGACCCCCCCTCCCCCCTGCTGGAGAATAATATCGAGCGACACCACCAACCCCCTCCCTCTCCCACCCCCTGACAAAATTAAATACCACAAACTCTCCTTCCTTAGGTTGTTCAACATTGTTTTAAATTAAAATAACAGCGCCATTTTCAATGTTCTATTAAAGAAATTTTGTTGTTCTTGTTGTTGCTTCATTTTATTTACCATTAGACTAAACTTTGTTCAAAGAGCAAACTTGTATATTCCGGAGTTTTGTCTTTTAAGAGTTTCATCCTCGTTGGATGATTTAAGCAAACGGTAAATGGTGAGTTAACTGAATCCACAGAACGAATCCGAATCCTTCCTTCAATGCAGCACACGACGAAAGAGAATTGTGGATTGAGGAGGGAACAAGATCTTCGCGACGCTTCCACGCTTCTGGCGAGACTTGACTCGCTCGATAGTCTACCGAATGCTTCCTAAGTCAGATCTCTCTCCACACTCCAGTCTAGTCATGTCAGCAAGCCCCGGTGGAACGCCATTGTACCGTGCTGCTTTCCTCACTGAATAATGAATTACAAAATTTTATTTTATTCTATTAATTACAAAGACAGAAATATTTAGTTATATATTTCTTCAGTTTAATATATCGGGTATATCAAGGTCCGAGCGTTTCAAATCGAACTACTAAGCCTCCATATCTTCCATACCTCCTTGCGAGATGCTACAACGAATTATTGAGTGCTGGCCTACATAATCAGCACCCTTATTCATCTTTGCGTAACCACATTTCCCGTTCAACGTGGAATATTAGCCTCTATCCATCTCATCTAGGTCGATGTCCTGAACCAATCTCCTCATGTCTCCTTCCCTGCCTCGTATAACCTTTCGAAGTAGACCTCAAGAATACGCCTCGTCTGGCAGCATCTTCAGTTTTTTAACGAGGGCTGAAGGTGTCATCGCGGTCAGAGTGACCTAATGTGAGCCCTGTGTGTTGAAATTGTGTTCTCTACCACAGCCCTGTATATTTAATGAAGTCCAGGATTCTGCTGCAGGTTGTCCAAAGCTTACCTCCGTTTTGTTGCAGCAGTAAAACCTCTTGCCTTCTAAAGTTTTACACTGGACCGCAGTTTCATTTTCCTCGCCACATTTCCTGCACCCAGGGCTTCTAGCTATGTCCATATTGTGTAGGTAATTGTTCATATGACTGTGTTCAACCCTATCATACTTCTAAGATCCATTCTGCTAAAGTTCAGAAGCTCTCTGCTTCTCTTCTCTGAGGGTTCCACTAATACTCTCTCCGGTTTCGAATGCCTCTGCTTAGGACTCGATGTTTCCAGGTCAGTAAAATTATTATTCGCATCCTTCCGGTGCTTTTAGAAATCGAAGGGTTGTCCTATGGGTTCTCTGTCAGATCCTGGATATGGCTAACTGATCAGCCCTCTCGTTCCCTCAATTCCATGATGTCCTGGCACCCATCTCAACTTTTCTCTTCTTTTTGTCCACCAGGGGTTCTACTGTCTGTAGACATCCAATTCTCGGCCCTTTTCTTCTTGTTCAGTCCAATTTTTCTTTGAAATCTCACCGTCGTTCAAGCTTGCCACATGTCCCGCCCATCTTAGCCTTCCCAATTTCATATATTTTACGATATCTAACCAGAAAGGTTTAGGAAGCTAGACAATTTGCCATCTAAAAGCATCATCTCTGATCTCACAGTTTCTCTGTCTGGATTCCCTGTACATTGGCTCCACTGATGACCTAGGCTATGATTGGTGTTTGGTGGATCAGGGCCAGGCCATGTCCCCCCAGGTATATTTGGCAGGCCCCCTGATCGCCCCACAAATCCTCCCATAGCCAGCCCCTTGTCCTAATGTCCCCAAAGGACCCATTCCGCCTCGTTTCCCACTTAAGACGGTATTACCAGAATCCGTGTCAATATCACCACTCAGCACTAGCCTTATATCTTCTCCTCTCTACCCTTCTCTAACCCTTCAACCCTGCCTCAAAAGCTGCTACCCTTTCGTCAAGGGACGTACTTCGCTTGTCCTTTTTGCTCTGCTTTGCAAGAGCCCATTATCACCTGGGCCGGCCACTATCCCTAAACTGTCCAATGAATCCTGAACTGCTAAAATGGTCTAATTGGCAACAGTAACTAGGCCAGATATACCTAAGCGAAGTCCCACTGCAAACGTTTCATGTTCTGCAGCAGCTGGAACGGAGGTCGAACGCCTAGTAAAAAATACTCTGAAAGAGATCTTAATTGCTGCTCGCGAGAAGCACCGAACTCCTGTAGTAACCTAATTTTCAAATCGATGTACTATTATTATTATAATTATTATTTTGTATAATATCTTTTACCGTTCGTAATTTTTCGGGAGAACCGCTCATTACCACCGGCTGAGGTGAACAGGGCCTAACAGTGCGAACCGTAGCTCTGGGTTACTATCACAAAAGAGTGGTATCGCATACGTAATCGCAATGCGTATGTATACACGTATCTATAATACGTAATCACAGAAATGATCATCAATAATTAATCATAACTGTTGTGAAAAGTCATTTTTCAACTGTAAATAGGCATCTATTACTCGCAGTGTAATATGGACAAGGCCAAAGTTATGTGTTAATAGATGGCCTATTTACAGTTGAAAAATGACTTTTCACAACAATTTTTATTAATTATTGATGATTGTTTCTGTGATGTATGAAAATGATAGAAACCGAAACGTCATGATGAAATAAATAAAATATAGTAGGCCAACAAAATTATTTTCCCTTAATTAATTAAGTTCAAAACGGCATAAATGAATAGTGTCCACTAGCCTACTGAGCACAAGATCGAAACCCGACCGATGCCCATAGGTTTTTTATCTTAGAGGAAGAAAACATTGAGCACGCCGTCCTTCTGATGGAGCCTTTAAACGAAAGTCCCGAGCCTGTACAATGTCAAGTACTCGTGTGAATAAAAATTCAAACAATTTTGAGGTGTAATAAATAGAACAGTTTGTTTGTGTTGTCTTTGCCTGGTTTTGTTGTTAATACTTTTGCTTACATTTCGCTCTGACTTTTGCCATTTACATAATAGGTGTTTATTTATTAAGAACTTCTCCCAAGCCTCCTCATTTCTGGATTCTCTACCATCCCCTACAAACTCCCCTATTCCCAACCTAGAGTCAGGTGGTGTCCCCAACTTCACATATTGAATTAATAAGGACCCAGGAACCCCTGCAAATCCCATAACAACCCCTGGCGCATTTTCATTCTTAACCTTACTCCCCCCCTAGTGCCCCTTTCCAAGTATTTTCTCGGGTTAAACAAGCACTTTCCGACCCCCAAACTTGGAGAACTTGTAAGAATTAATGGTGGGTTTATTCTTAAAATACCCTTTCCAGACTAAGTGGCCAAGTTAACACTCATTTTGTTTTCGCAAAACCCTAATTTTTGCCTCCCGTCCCCTCAGGACCTAAGTATACTTCCAATATACCCTTATATTTATGATCTAATCAAAACTCGAGACCTTCCAAAAAACGTTTTTCAAATAAAATGTGCCTTTCAGTTTTCTCTACAAATGTTCTTTAAAAAGATCTTTGATTACTTCAGAAATATAAGCAGTGTCACGTAAAATGTACTTCTGCCCAAAATTAAAGTGGTCTCAATTTTCGTCCGATTTCGGCCAAAATCTAATCAGATCTAAGTTGTAACTTCTTCGTTTCAAATTTCAATTTCACAAGTAGGGATAGTTTCATATTTAGGGAGCCATGGTGGCCGTGCGGGCTTTGATCGCATGGTCTCACCATGATTTGCGGGTTCGAATCCCGTCCGGGAGTGTTTTATTTCGTAGATATAACTCCCTCCCGAGGCCATGGATGTCGTAAATAAGTAGATAACAATATTATAAGAGTCATGGCTAATACGCATCGTACATAAGGCCAAAAAAAAAAAGAAAAAAAGTACAATCATTTTTACACGCACAGGAAAATGGTTAAAACTTATTCAGGGGATCTTAAAATGTGAAAATCTGTTGAAAACTCAATCTCGGATTTTTGCAGGATTACAATACTTAAGGTAAAAGTAATAATAATAATAATAATATATGGAATGAAGAACCGTTTTGGGATCACTTGAAACTCACAGGGAAGAACAAAAGATCATGAAATACCGCCATAATCCTAATTACGACAATTACTACCCGTTTAGAATTTTGTATTCTATTGAATTTCTCTGAAGCAGTGAGTAAAGTTTTAAACCTCTCTTTTGTTTTGTTGACTGCCATTTTTAGTGTTACATATATAAAAGCTTTATTTTTGTTTTCATTTTTATTTCCTTGGCAGAGGTCCTCCATCAATCCTTTAATCTTAATTACTTTATATATATATATATATATATATATATATATATATATATATATATATATTAGTTATTATGACTCATGCCCGGGCTTTAACTATGAGGTCATATCGCCTACTAGCAAAGCGCTCTTTCGTCACTCTGGTGGATATGAGCCTGACTCTACTGGGATCATCGCTTAACGTCCCATCCGAAGGACGGTGTGCCCAAGGTTTTTTCACCTCCCAGATAAAAAAACCTCGGCCGGGTTTTGAGCCACGATCTTGAGCTCAGTTTAAATAAATATAAATGAATCACTCGGTTCATATTTTTTTATTCTGTTCTCACAGTTCAACAAAATCGAAAAAATAAATGAATTTATCAGCACGTTTGAGATTTTATTCGTTCTGAGGTACACAACAAGTATGTATTTTGACTTAAGCACGCCGCCCTTCAGATGGGACATTAAGCGATTGTTCCGAGCCTGTACCATGTCAGGTACTCGTTAAAGAACTGCAAATAGTGTAACTAAACCTGGGTAGGCGAAATTTAGAACTCCCACTGTAGAGTCGGGCTCATGTTCACTAGAGTGACGAAAGAGCGCTCTGGTAGTAGGCCATATGACCTCTTAGCTAAAGCCCGGGCCTGAGTCATACTAACATGTGTCCTACATTTCCTAGTTGCACTAACTTGTCTAAACGTCATCACTGCACAGTTGACAGAGGGATGGGTGTTAGTAAACTTTACCATTTGCCCCTCCAGTTGAAGAGGAAGGAACAGATCGTCTTCATAAATATTTATTATCGAATTATCTCGGTTGATAATAATAATAGTAATGCTAAGGTTAGATGTTCCATGTCGTCAACAGTTGGAGTTCATCATGGGGTTCCATATGTGCTGGGAGGCCGCAAGAAGCCCTCTCGATACGTATGTAATAATGATGGGGAATTAAAAGGGGGACGAGGCTAACGGCACCCCGGAGAGAGGCTAGCGGCAAATTGGCCCTCTGATTTATACCCCCACCCCCTCCCCTCCACCAATGTTTCAATGTAGTCTCTTATCATAATTAACTTTTATCTCTGCCGCTTCCCCCCACCCCGGCCATTGTCTTTATGGCTCTGTGGTTTGGGCTATGGTCCCATCCAAAAAACACAAGAGAGGGGAGATTTGCGCTATCGTTTCCTCTAATCGATAACTCCCCTGTTTCGCTCACAACTCTAGTGAGCTCTACACAAACCTTATCAACTTACATTTCATTAAGTCTGTTTTTATGATTTCATTGCTACTTTTTCAGATCTTCTTCTTCAGAGATGAGTTCAGGAAAGGGACCAATGAATCCGCTGGATGAGAGAGGAAAGGACTCACAACTGCATCTCCGAACTATGGATCCTGCGTGGGGAGGCATCTTACAAGAAGAAGAATAGTATGGTCCGAAGACGTCCAAGCTGCCCTACTAGAGTGTGGCATTACCTGGGACCGAGGGAGGAACCTCTGCCAGGATAGGAGACTGCTTCATCACAAACGTCTACACTACAACATAAATAAGTATTGCTACTTTTATTTTAAGCTTCTTAACCTCCTAAACTTTCTTAATTATCCTTTAAACCTTCTTAACACCCCTCCTTATACCGACTGCCAAATATCCTGATGCAGGAAGTAATAAGAAAAAAAATCTCCTGGTTCGCCACTGGCTCGAACTGTGCAGCATGCATGACATCCCGCTTATCAAAGACCGCCTAGAGAACTGGAAGGTGCCATCTGTCCAAATAGTTTGTACTCTGAGAGAACTATTTGAGCAAAAATTTAATGTGAAAAAATCTCAGATCAACTATCATACCCTCTACAGCAAGTTGAGCAGAGACGTGTAGCACATTAATGACGGTAGCTACTTTTTTTTTTCTTGGGTGCTCCGGTTAATCACCCGGCCCGCTCATTGTCGGGGAAGGAGGTACTACAAATAATTGATAAATTTTTGATACTATTTGTTGCTGGGGGCGAACAGACTGGCGCTCCCAGACCCCCTCGTGTTGCGAGAGAGCTCGGGATCGGTGGGATGGGGCTGCTTCTACTTCGCGGTCGCCGGGGGTAGACATCGGGCCGCGGCCCGTCAATTGCCCCCGGCGCCGGGTCAAGAGAGCTTTTTCTGTTCCCGCCAGGAGGTGACAAATCGGCCGAACGCCGGATAGTTCGACTCCCTCATTAACTCCGGCAGGGTCAATCCCAGATATGATCCTGTCGCGCGGAACTCCACCCTAGACCCGTTGTACAGCGGATAATCGAAGACCACGTGTTCTGCAGTCTCGATGCCGCCGCACGAACTGTTCGGGCTATCCTTCCTCTTAAAGAAAGGACGGTAGCTGCTAGTGCAGACTGTTCAGAGTAGAACTTCAGGGCCGGAAGAGCAGATTCTGAGGTCCAGTTCTGTTCCCTATGTAATATGGGGGTTGAGTCCCGTACTTCCTGGGGATATCTCCGTTCCTGGCAGAGTGGAGGCTGCTGTATCTCACACTGAGAAAAATTTATGAAATGTTGACAACTCCGCGCGGAGTTGACAAATTCGAAGTACAGTCTATAGAATTATGATTCACACAAGTCTGTTGGAATCAGAGTAACTATGTAGCTTATTTTAAACCAACTGCGCGAGGGAATTGAAGTTAAGTTTTAGGTGAAGTTGAGTCCACTAAATTTAAATTGGCTAAATAAATTTATTTATTGATACAACAAAATAAATAGTACAATGAATAAATCTTCAATAATTGACCTGGAACTTTTTACTTTTGAATCAATTTGTTTTTAATTTATTTAAAATGTTGAAAGATTTTTGTATAATTTTTAAGAGTGATTGTTTGAAACATATTATCAATGAACATAAATAAAAATATATTTTGATTTCAAATAAGTGAAATTGCAGTAATTCCTGCAGTATAATTGACTTACATTCTTTGTACTTTGGGGTTTATTACTGGAAATTCCCGGCGCCTGTCTGCTTGTCCTGTCTGTTTGTTTACTACCTGTGGCACTTTCTGAGAAAACACATTCAGTCTTGCGCTGTTATCCTGAACTCATTGAACTAGTGCTCGATAGTGTTGTGGAAAAGAGTGAAATGGCGGATGAAGAAACGCGTGAGATTTTATTAAAGTGGAATTTTGAAGAACTCATTGATACTTTTAAAGGTAATATACAATGATGAATTTAATAATATGAATGTATGGAAAAATAATAAATAACTAGATCAGTAATTGTCTTTTAGCATCGAAAATTACGATCAATAGATTTAAGCTTCTCCATGATGCATCTATTAAACAACTAATTCCAATTATTGGTGACCAGCTGGAATTTACTTTTAATTGGAAAAATGTATTTCCAAAAGATACAATTCATCAAGATTGTCCTACGCCATCAACTTCTCGTGAAACCCCGGCCAGTGATAATGAAGATTGGGGTGAAAATGTGAGTGACAATGCTTTATTATTTCTAAAATAAGAATAATATTTATATAATATACAATAAATTTTTTTTAGATATCTAATGGGAATACTAACACTGAAGACAACGAAAATTGTTTATTAAACGATCGGCCATATGGCCACGAAAGTGAATATCGAAGAAAAATAAAAAATGGTGAATCCAATTACGTTCGAACACTTTTACAGAACTCTGGTGCATTTGGTGAAGTTTTAAACGAAGAATACAGACTTAGCGGTGAATTATCTGACCTTTCCAGTCTTCAACTATGTGACATCATCTATCGACAATCTCACTTTGAAAAATTGGGATATTTAATAGAACCGATTCCATTCACCATTCAAACTCAGAGAGTGTTATTTATGATTCTTTCCATGGAATGCTAGAATTAATTCAAATTGAGTTGAATTAACATTAAATGCTTTCGCGTCTAAATGAAATCTTCCAACGGTTGGATGAAAAATTTTTTTATATTATTGCAAAACTAAATGATTTTCATTGAACACACTTCTTCAATTGAACGAAATATATTTTTTTTTAAATTAATATTAATAATAATTAAACGAAATTCATAATTATTAGAATGAACTGCTAATGACGTATCTCAATTCCTTACGGAATTGACAATATTGACCTGCCAACTGCGTCAGGGAATTGAGTCAGCACCTATGCGGGCTTCGCCGTATCCAACTCCGCCGCGCAGTTGAGATAACAGAAATTCATTTGACTCAAAATTTTTGTTTTCTCAGTGCAGCACTGCCACCCTCTCTTTGGAGGAGTCCATTCGGTTACTCAATTGGGAAGAATTGGCACTCTATCTGTTCGTACAGGATGCTACCCAATATAGGAAATTTCTTGTAGATAAATTTAATTATTAAAGAACATTTTTAAGAAAGTCCTTACAACTGGGGAAGTAAAAGTTGCGTTGCATTTATGGAAATACTTGTAAATATACTTTTTTTCTCACAACACTTTATGGCGTGAGAGTGCAGATCACATGCCCTTTTAGAGCTGTATTTAGGCGAGGCATGTCACCTTGAATTTGTTAGGTGAAGGCTATGTTAAGCGTGAACAGCTAAAATCATTGCCATCTGAGTAAATGGTTACGACACTGTCTACCATCCGGGTGACCGTTTGGCGTTACTCACTATGACCAGAGGGAGTGGTTAGCGACACTGTCTACCATCCGGGTGACCATTTGGCGTTACTCACTATGACCAGAGAGAGTGGTTAGAGACACTTACTATCCGCAGAAGAGGTAGGTTATCCTGATTGCATCTCTATAGTGATGCTCTTTGCTGTTTAAAAAGTTCTTAGATTTAAATTTTAACTTCTCACCTATACGAGGTATTGGGAGAGTTATGTAATCGGTAAGAAATTCGATGTTGAATTTTCGCCGGAATTTCATGTTTTTCGTCCAATTATTTCCAAAAATGAAAACAAAATTTCCTTAGCGCCTGTGGTAACTCCCTTTAGAATGATTATATCGATTCGAAATATTATAGGGAGAATCCAGAATCTAGAAATTAACGTCACCGATTGATTTTCAGCCAAATCGGCCAATGATAAAGAAACTCCAATAACTGTAATGAATGTATCGTCAAGAAGTTATATATCTAAAGGAAAAGAGGGACCAGAAGAGGGGGGAAGAAATCAAAAACCTAATAACTGTCTATCTAATGACGTATTGACATTAAATTTTATATGTGGATCCAAGATCCAATAAGGAAGACACCAGGAAATCTTGCAAAGGAAAGGAGGGGGGTCAGAGGAGGCTCAACTCGAATAATTGTCCATGTGTTTAACGTATCGAAACGAAATTTAGTATGAGCATTCAGAAGTCCCTGAGTAATTTATCCATATATTTTCAACCAATGCGGAAGATTGGTTTTAGAGGGAGAACAAACACTTTTTTCTCGCAAAATTCCCACTGGGGAAGTACCTACATTGCTGGTGATTCACCGATGACTTTTTTTTTTCTTTTTCTCTTCAGCAGTTCTTCAGCCTCCCGTCATACATTCATTAGAGCTGATTTCCGGTGGGAGGCCCGCCAGCCTATCCTGAGATATGATATCATTGCTACCACTAAGAGGAGCCACTGTTGACAAAGTGTAGGTTACCCCGGTCACGCTGTATACACACATCTCCAGGAGAAGACACTGGCCACTGGTTCTCTAAGTGAGGATGTGTGTCCTCGGCTCACTTTCTCACCACCAGGAGGCTCTCCAGGCACGTGGACAGGAAGCTGGGGGCAAACATCCCCTACTCACATCACTCTCAGCTACCAGGTCAGCTTTTACTTACATTTAGAACCAATCGTAACCGTTATTGTACACAATGGGCATCTACCATGAGGCTTAAACTTCAGGATCCTAAAACCAATGGGGTCTTGCTTACGAGGCACGAACAGGTGATTAACGATTCAGTCGTCGAGCAGATAAGACCAGTAAGGATCGGGACCTAGCTTCCTTTATTGTGTTCGGGTGTGGAATGAACTTGTGTAAATTTCTGTACGGTTGTTTTGTGACTTCGTATAAGAATGGTACGTTCAGATTGTGATGTAATTTTAGGTTCGAAACGTATTATGAGCATTGGGTTGTGATGTATAAAAAGAATACACACATAAAAAAATTATTAATATAAAAAATTAATTATATTTATTTTTCTATAAAAAAAAAACTGAATAAATAAATAATAAGAAACCATTTCTTTTAAAACAAATGAGTAAAAAAACAAAACACGGTCATCAGCTGTTTTTTTAGTGTGTGTAGAGTAGAGTGTCAAGGTTTGAGTCAATGGAGACGGTCTGAGTGAACATGGAGAGTGGTGTTTAGGCTTAAGTTGTGATGAACTAAATAGAAGTGAATTGACGGTGAAATTGATCCGAAAATAAGGTACGTTGTTCGTTTATATGTACAGAATATATGTAGATAATTTTAAAACCTTTGGATTAGATTTAATATTATTATTTTTTTTTTAATTGAAAAATGGCATCTCTTTAGAAATTCCAATGATAAGTTTGTTAATTGGAATTTTTTTTAAATATACGTGCACTTTCTTAAAAATTGCACATCTTGAACTTTTGATATTTTGTAGGGCCCTTTTCGGAAATTACTGTAGAAATCAAAATTAAATAGAAGACCAGTTCAGTTATAAAATTTCTACAGGAAATGTGGTAATTTATTGTTTATTTAAGTATTATTATTTCATTATTATTCATTTTACTTATTTTTTTTGATTTATTTTAATTTTACATAATTTACATAATCACAGGGTGAATGTTCGAAGAATTTTATTTTGAATAGCATGATTTCTTTTGGTGTGTGTAGGGTTAGCTGAACGCCATACGTCCAGATAGGTCTGATAACGGCCTTGCAGTCCCGCAGTTTGTTGTTGCGGCGAAGTTGAGATAGCTTGTCTAGCAGTCTTTTGGGCAGTTCAAATCGCCATTTCATATTGTCTTTCCGTGTTTATTATATACCTTATTTTAATTCGGTGACGTCGAATTTGCCGAACGCTTTTTCAGTAACTTTTCATATATGTCAATGCATTATATCGAAATTTCAACCAGATCAGTTGAGCGGTTCGCCGTCTATCCGTTGCATCTCTTATATCATGTAATTTTTTTAAACTTTTGCTTGATTTATACAAAAACGTTTGATTATGGAAAAATCGTATTTTACAAAAAAATGTTCCTTATGAAATTTCTTACTAATATTTTTTTTGACAAATTTGAAGTAGAACCAACGTGTACAATTTCTTACTACCTTTTCCTAATGTTCCGATTCAAAATGATTGATAGAGTCGACAGTATCTTGTCCATATTAAAGGAAATCGAGGTTCTGTCGTGTAAATAAAAAACTCAGTATTTGGCCAACGTTTCGGAAACTATTCATTTCCTTCTTCAGGGCTCTATAATGAGACAGAAACACTTGCCACCTTTACCATACACATCCAGTCGAGTCATTATAAGGCCTTGAAGAAGGAAATAAATAGTTTCCGAAACGTTGACCAAATACTGAGTTTTTTATTTACACGGCGCAATATCAATTTCCTTTAATATTCCAATTCAAGTCCTCCTTCCTCTTTTGACATACTTCAAATTCCTCGTTTATTGAGATAGTGCCCTTTCGGAAATTGAAATACTTTCTTAAGTATTATTCCGATGTGCCTTATCGCTGTTTCTATCACATGATAGATTCTCCACTTGGACAATCATGGAAACAGTAAACATGTTCCGTAAGACTACAATACAGAAAGCCATCTGACTTCTTGATAAAGTTGCCTGGGTGGGTCCCTCTATAGGGGATGATAGGTCTGCCTTTTGCCCAGTTTCACCCCAGTTCCACCCTCCACCCTGCTCGACTCCCCATTATCAAGAGATCAGAGAAGGTTAGCTAGCTGGTCACAGTCTGTCCTCACCCTAGCCACCATTCTTATCACAACATACTCCCCTTTCCTCATCTCAAAGCCCTTGACAAATAATCAAAACTTGAGTTGCTCTGTCAATTATCGATACATAATGCTTCATGACGATAGGATTTATTTGTAATGTATTATGTATTTTGTGCGCTTCGCTCGCCATAGTTAATATTATAAATACTATAAAAATAAGGTTTGTATCTTTTGAAACTGGCTTCCTCACACCCGCGCCCATAGGCTCAACAAAAACTTACAAGAATAAAAGGTTAAAGAATAGGCTCTTTTTAAACTAAGAACTAAAACCAACTCCCACCACCCTTCCCAACTTCAAAGGAAAAAAAAAATAATAATACAATTTTTAACAATAGTTTTATCTGGGAGGTATAATAAACTTAAGCATGCCGTCCTTCTGAAGAGAATGTTCATCGCTACATGTTTTATAGAATGAGCTCCCAGAGATTGTCATTTGAAAGAAGTGCTTATGTGAATGTTCTGTGAAGATTCAGCTTCACCTTCCTTCCTTTTGATCCGACTGGAAATCCTAAAGGATCTCTTCATCTTTTAGTTTTCTACCTGCATCATGGGAATGGGTATGTCTATATCTGCTAACGGATTCTTATACGAAATGTTAAAAACGAGGACTTCCAGTGCAGCCAATCAAACTATAAGACGTGGGTCTTCATTGTCCTTTCATCCCACCTCCTTTGCGAAGTCCTTACGTCCCCTGAATGCTTGGGAATCGCTTTGTTACTGAGCTGATATAATTAGGTCGTTGTATTCACTCTTATGTAAAAATAATCATTGTAAAAAAAAAAAAAAAAAAACAATATAAAAACAGGCTTGTTGAAGAGTGAGGACTGCCGGTAGTCGAGTTAAATGATCCGACAAATTGGACGTTGGCTGATGGCGGGTCGTGGCTTTATAACCCTATTGTAACCTCATCCCAGCTCAGGCTGGCTCCATCCTCTCTCATGGAATGAGGACACGGTCACTGAATTTGATTAAAAATAATATCACCTGGTCTTCTAGAATACATATTGGTTTCACTTTATTAAATACAGATATAAAACTGAAAGTAAGGGCACAGCTAAACGGATAACAGCGGTCCTCGCCAAATTTCAATATGGGTTGAGTCTATCCATGTAGAGATGTGTTTGGCTATAGTTTAGCCGATTAGAGCGCTGAAGTCATCGCCCCAGAAATATTCTCTAGTCCTAGACCTGATATATCTATTCCCTCTTGAATTTTTTCTTCTCCATTATAGTTAGTTATTATGATTCATGCCAGGGTTTTATCGCCTACAAACTGAGTTCTCTTTCGTTACAAGGTTTTTTCACCTCCCAGATAAGAAATCCAAGGGCCTCGGCCGGGTTTCGAAACCGCGATCTTGAGCTCAGTAAGCAAGCACGCATAGCACTGAGCTATTGGCGCCCTCCATGTATGCATTATACATTATTATTATTTCTAATATTCTTTCTCAGGTTTTGGATATTCATTGCATATCTTGTGTCAACAATGGTCGGGGATGTAGGGGGGAGTAGACAACGGCACATTACAGAGGCAAGTTCCGCACAAGTATGGTATGTAGCACCCCATTACAGGGATGTGTATGGTAGATAGCACCACAATACTTGAGCGTGTATCGCTCTAGTATGGTAGATAGCGCCATATCACACTAATGTGGCTACCATCTCAGCCTGAAGAAACGACTAAACCTACAGGCACTTTAAGCTACTTATTTTATCCGCCTACTTTCAGATGATACCACATTTTGCACAAGCCTGCCCGTAGGCATCGGGTACTAAAGCATTATCCAAAGTTGATTAGAGAAACAAGCAAGGGCGAAGACCCTATCATTTGATTCCTATATTACTCATCCAGATATACTGCCTACCCCACCTCCTACTCCCTGTTTAGGGAGTAATATTTATTTTATAATATTCTCCAAGTACCTTGGCTAGATTATGTTAAAAGTGATTAGAGTATACTGTGGTGAAGTAGAAAAGTAGTTTGAAGTGGAGACATAAGGCTTGTTGAAAGTGGTGCTGGGAATGTGGCTAAATTGAAACTGTACACAGTTATGTTAAATTGAATGGGAGAGCGGTAACATTTGTAAAGTAGATAAGGAAGTAATGTGTAGGGTAAAGCGAGTAAACGGTGCACCTTGTTAAGGGCCCCCACCCCCATCCCTCCTTAGAGCCACGCCCCCCGGGGAGGGAGCCTGTTGTCATGGCCACCACCAATCCAGGACCGTTTTGGCCACGCCCTCGCCCCGCCTTCTCCAATTGATATAAATTGAATGGAGGGCGTGGTCCCCTAATTGGTTGCCCTCATTACATCTAATTATAATTAGTTAATAGTCGCTCCCCCCACCCCTCCCTGGCCACGCCCTTCCCCCTCATCAGACTTCATTACCGCTACTAATTGGTCTAAATTTTTTCATTAGTTTATTAATGAAGTGGATGCGCCCCCTTTGACCGATAGATACACTTTACAAAACCATTACCTCTGATAAATGACGTACTGCCCCCCTCTTTTTAAGAAGCTAACTATATGACTAAGGACTACTAATATTGCTTCGTATAAAGAAGTAGATTAATAAAGGAATTTTATTTTTATAATAGTTCTATAATATAATTGTAACTGAGGCTCATTATACTCATGATCTTCTATACTCCCTTTAAAACGAATTTATATTGGCGATATTATCTATATCTTTGTTTAGCATATACGAGGGTGTAATATTTACTACATATAGACCTTAATCAGAGAACGTTGATTCAGGACCGCCCTGAAATAATATGTAATAATGTAAAATATGAAATTATTAGAGCCTTGTTTATTAATATTTATTTGGAAATGATTATTACCATGGTTTGAATACAGATTTGTGCTTACTTAGATTAATTTACCTAAGCCTATATTTTTTTTTCCCCATAAGTCTATAAGTACCTACCTAATAATAATAAGACATTAGTCGAAATATTTTTAAAAAATTGGAAAAAAAAGATTAAAACAACAATAGCAATGGGCAAGTTTCCAATGTTTTGGTTATTTATTTTTTCAAATAGTGTATGACACGACAGTCAAACGTGACGGTTTTTCTATTGCACATCCCATGTTGTTGGAAAACGCTCGTAAAATTCATTAATTGAAGTTTCCGGAAAAAAGGACCCATACTGCTCCACAGGGCTGCGGGGAAAAGTGGAACTAATTCGATGACTAACAGGTGTGCCATCGACCAGGTCTATACAAATAAATATAGAAGAAATTTGTTTTTAAGGATATTGCCTACACAAGGTGAGTTGACTCACATATATACATTATTCAAAATCAAAATATTCTTTAAATAATAAACTATCAAACAAAGCAAATTCTGGTAGAGCTCCTGTTCTCTGGAGTTTATAAATTACGTGCAATAATGTGTCGAGAGCAGAATTTACATACAAAAAATGGGCTGCTGAGTACTGCTTTCCTTCGAAACCGCAGATGAAGTTTCAAACATTCTTTGCACCTGATACGTCTAGTACTCAGGGCGAAAACTGAATTGATGAAGCGGGAAATAGGTTTCTATCTTGGAGAAAAGCCTGATGTATATTACTTTTTCTAGTAATTTAAAAAGGTTGTACAATAAACTAATTGGACGATAACTTCCAGGGTCATCCTTCATATTAATAATGAGATCCTCGCCAGGCGCCTTCCTGGATGGCAAGATCTTAATGGCTTCTGAGAGTTTTGTTGGGGTTGTTTACTTCAGAGGCAGCTCTGAGGTTGTTCCTGTAATGCGTGATGTCGGCTGTATGGTGGATGTTGGTGGGAGTGGTATGGAAGGTTCGTTCGAAGTGTGTTATATATATATATATATATATATGGTGGGCTGGTGTTTTACACCTAGGGACCTAAGCATTCAGTGCTTTTATCCCTTCCCTGGAAGCGCTGGGCTTCCCCCTTATTATATTGACTATATGTTTATATTTATACTATACTTATACTACCTGAACCAAGCCCTTCATGGAGTGCTCAGTCTCCCAGTTTCCTTAATGAACCTAAGAATGCTCTCATAGTCCAATCTTCTAAAGTCTTCCTCTGCGATTGCATCTCTACCAAAGATGTGGAATCTCGTTCGCGCATATCCAGAGCAGATACCCAGGAAGTGTGCCGCCGTTTCGTCTTCTTCCCCACATCTATCGCAGGTAGGACTGTCCCTGATTCCCACAGTGTGTAGGTGTCTATTGAACGGACCATGTCCTGTGAGAACTCCAGTCAGTTGCCTGAGCTCGTTCCTTTTGAGGTTCAGAATCCCGTCTTTCAGAACCCTGGACTCCCCTCCCAGGAACATCTTCGACTGCCTGCATGTGGTCTTTTCTCTCCAAGTACGCTCCAAGAGGTCCTTAGTTCATTCTTTGATTCGGGTTCGGTATATCTCCCGAGATACTCCCAGCACCGGTCCTGGCCCCATGAAAGGTTTACTTGAACCTTCTTCGAAGTGTGTTACCCGTTCTGTGTATTTGTCCTTGTTAGTCAGAGATGTCAACTGTTGTGTCTAAGGAGTGTGCGATGGGTAAGGACTGTCGCAGTATACGTCTAGTCTCTTTCCACAGCCTTCGAAAAAAAATGATGGCACGATATCGACAAATATCTTATTTCAAAACACTTTACTATAAATACATTATTAATAAATAATCCCCCACATAACTGAACTCAAAAGAAAGACTTACTTATTATTATGCAAAAATAATTTACCAAAGTACTTCTGTACGTCAATAGTGTTAATCATGTAAAACTTAACTTATCTGGCTGGTAGGTTATTTCATACATCTGTGAATTAAAGTTTGAGTTTGTTTGGAGCTAATTCAAATGCCATAACTAAGTCAATTCTCGGAAGATCAGTGGAATCCGCACGGAAGTATGCATATGATACAGAAGCAATGATACCAACCAATGGAGATGTGTCATTCATGAACGAACTAGATCAATTATACAATTAATTTAAGTCTTCGAGACCGAACGAGTTCAATAGGCGAACGAACTAGTTCATCAAGGCAGGGAGGTTAGGATACATTTAAAACAATTTTCAAATCCGTAATCTCAAGTTATTAGAAAAAATAAATACAAAATAAAATTTGAGAATTACCCATTATTTGCTACAACTATAATGGAATTCTCAGTGTGGCCGCTTAGTATTTTTGTTGTTTACAGGGATTCAGTAAAAGAAGGCAAGGTTTCTATATGTGAAAACATGTTTAATTGTTAATATGTATATTCGAAAATACAATTTAAAAAAAAATTGATTTTGAGTAATGTATTCAATAATAATAATATTTATTTACTTTAATCCATGTAACTGAATATATTATACAATTGTGTAAGTAAAAATAACTTGTAAATTGTATACACCAACCGACATTAGAGGGCGCCGGTAGCTCAGTGGTATGCGTACTTGACTTCTGAGCTCAAGGTTGTGGGTTCGTAGCCCGACCGAGGCCCTTAGTTTATTTTATCTGGGAGGTAAAATAAACTTAAGCACGCCGTCCTTCGGATGGGACGTTAAGCGATGGTCCCGAGCCTGTACGATGTCAGGTACTCGTTAAAGACCCCTGCCCTAGGTGAATAAAAATTTAGGGTAGGCAAAATTTAGGACTCCCACAGTAGAGTCGGGCTCATGTCCACCAGAGTGACGATAGACGCTCTGGTAGTAGGCGATATGACCTCGTAGTTAAAGCCCGGGCATGAGTCATAAAACCTAACCTAACCAACCGACATTAAATCTTAGAATATAAACACATATGAGTTGAAAAATATATATATTTTTTAAAAATAAATAGTATAAGATAAATAAAGTACAATACTACATAATTTTTATTAACAAATATTTTATATTTATATTTTTATAGATAAATCTTCTTTCGGGACGATATTTTGGTGTGATCACGGGCTGCTTCCTCAGGTCACAAACAGCGACATATAAAAAAAAATAATAATAAAATAAGATAGGGAAATATACAAAAAAATAAATAAATGTATACTTTTATATATCATCAAATATCAGTAAGGTAAACAGTATATAATTAAAATAATTTATGATAGTAGTAACAATATTAAATAAAAGTATATACTATAGGCATTTTATGATATTGTTGGAGGACCTCATCCTAGAAAATAAAAATTAAATCTTTTATATAAGAAACACAAAACATATGTTAGTACATTTGGTTTCTGTGCCATACAACTACTAACTGCAGCTGAAGATATATCGCACATCGTGAAAATGATATGTTAAAATGTACTTCAATCGTGGTTGTCACAAAACTTTACAACACAAGCAGCCAAGCATCAACGTGACCTTCTCATATTTTATAGCATAATCTCAAATCCAAGATAATATTCCATAACATGCAGAACCATCGAACAGTAACATCAGGTTCCAATAGGTTTACCTCTCCAATCTAAAGGGCCTTGGCCGGGCTTCAAACCCGCGATCTGGAGCTCACTAGGTTAGCTCGCTACTGTAATTGTAAATTATATTTTTACTTCACATAAAAAAATTAACACCGTTTCTGTATGCCTCCTAAAACAAATTTTGTTTAGATAATATCCCCTGTTTCACTTCTTCAAGTAGGAAATTTTAATTTATAATTCGAACGGATCATATTAATATCAATTGCCTATAGGGCGGTATTTTTCACTTATCTGGACCAGATATTTTCATTTATACGTATATTTTGTTTTTTGAATCAGGTTTGGAAGGAAGTCTTCGGAGGTGATGAGGTAAATATGGTCTTTAATAATAATTATTATGAAGAGGGGACACTCTTCTCCTTGCCTACGCCACTGGTAGCTGTAAACTCCCAGAAAAACACGTTTCTACTATCTCCCAACCCATCGAGTTCTTGAAGGTTCAATCTACTTACTACCAAATAGGGGCTTATCTCACATCTAAATAATAACCTCCTCTCTACAAGATCAAATTATTCTAATCTACAGGTAAAATTTTTTTCTTCAGATTTCCAAAATATTTAATAATTTTTTTTACGAAAAAGGTAGATAAGATCACATTTTAATTAAGATGGATCAAGACGTGAATTTATCATGGCTTCATCAAATGGTTTATTTATGATCTCTTTGCGCTTGAGATTTTATTGTGTCGTTGAGTCCTTGCCGATCCTTTCTCTGGGAGTTCGGCTTCTTGGTGTTACGAAATAATTGTCACTGATCTCGAAGTCAAGAACTAGGGAAGGAAACGTTGATCAAGAGACTAAATAGGGTAAGAAAAGCAGATGGAATCTACTATCAGCTCAGCAAACTCTAATATGAAAAAGGGACACAAGCAAAGACGAAAAACTGCATATTTATTAATCCATCTTACTATTTGTCATCCTCGAGAGCTATATCATACACTGAGGGAAAACAATTGTAGCAAAATAATGGATGACGAAATGAAATTTCTCCAGAAAATATTAAGAAAAATAATGAAGCTCTGTGTGAAAAATTAGAAGCATTTTGGAGTGGTCTCTAAAGGAAATGCTAGAAGAGAGTCAATATATGAAAATTCTTGCGGTGGAAACAAAATTGAATGTTTCCTTGGAAGGCCAAGACGCCCATATACAAAGGACCTGCATTGTTAGGGGGAAAATAAAGATGTAATGAGGAAGTTGGCAGGACTACACCGGACGGTGAGGCTTTACAAGAACAGAGAAAAAAGAGCAATAAGAAAAAAAACCCAGTGAATTGGTGTATTTAGAGATCTATACGTCCTAAACTCTGGTTGAGACTTGCTGGAGCGAATTTTGTGAAAATTGATTTAAATGGCTTGTACTAAATGTTTATTACATCACCACGAATTCATAATTTAACTGTATTATACGATATAATATGTCGGGGAAGTAATATTAAATATATATTTCATAAAGAAATATTTCGATGTAATGGTATGTTTCGGTTCAGGAGACATTTCAAGGCGACTAAATACGAGCACATGAATAGGATTTATTAATTTTAATTTATTTTCTGATAGACTGAAAAAATAAATAAATAAACCAAAACAAAAACAAATTTTCCATTTACAAAAATAAATTTAAATGAAATTTGAAATCAAACTAATCATATATTTTAAATCTAAATATGTATTTTCAATGTTTATTATGACCACTAAATTTATATACGATATAATATATTATATTATATGGAATCCTACTTTAAAGTTTGTATCGATTATAGAACAGGGAAGTTTTGCTTTCTTATTTGCTCTCTAAAACGTAGGCACGTTCAACAAGCTTGTGTTACGTGCACCTCAAGAAATCGTTAGGAACATGAGACAAGAACTACGTCCGAGCCCTCAAGTGCTTTGTCAATGCATGTCCAATGCCTACTGTCTACCATTCCCGGATTAGAACTTGTGCAAAACCCTTTCGCCTGTAAAGAGTTGATTCTTTCTGTTTCCAATCAACGAAATTCAATGGGGACAGAGATTTTCGAATAGTGGTTTTCATAAAAGTGAATAATCTCTTTTAAATGACTCGATAATGTATGAATGAAAGCCTTTCATGGGAGCCATGGTTTGCGGGTTCGAATTAAAAAAAAAAAAAAAAACATTCATAAAGAGACATTGACATTTTGTTGCCATGTATAGCAAAGAATCCGTTTGTCGTTTTTTCCTGCACTAAGCATATCCATAAGTTTGTCGTATTTTCCTGCACTAAGCATATCCCAAATTTCATTGTATTTTCATTTTGCATGGACGAAGATAAAAATCTGCATCAGACAGATTTGATGAGCGATGCGAGTGGGAGGGAGTCCCCTAGTTTACATAACTATATACTATACAATAATGATAATACGTATATAATGTGATGAGGCGATGAAAGGATAGAGAAAGGAAGTAGGTATAAAAACTAATATAGAGTGGAGCAAATGGTCCGTGGAGGGCTATGATAGGATCTGATGGTTAGGTAGGTTGGTAGAGTTAACTGGGGTAGCCATCATGGCGGTATTAATTGTAGACTAATTGCATCCGACTAGGACACATTGTCTGCGGCCGGCCATCCTGCCATCCTCAGTCTGCCCATCCAGCCATCTACCTCCATGTGTCAACTTGCCAACATTAACGGAACACTCATATCTCCCAGATGGCAGCCCGCTATCTGGCTTCACTTATCTTTTACGATAGATGGTCAATAAGTTGATGGTCTAACATAGATACAGCTGAGATAGACCGGGCAGCCATCCTGCTGTCCAGCTCTATCCTCAGTCTCAACGTGCCAACATTAACAATGTATTAATGGATCTTTCCAGGCCGTGCCCACCATCTGGATTCACGTACCGCTGTCTCGTCTTACAGCCGTCAGATGGTCCTATGGAACATACAATGGTCATTCAACAGTTTGTTAGCCTAATGTAGATATAGCTGAGGTCTACAACTCTCTTAAATTCTTAAAATGGTTTTACTTTCTTATACCTGTAGTATAAGAAAGTCGTGTTAACATAATATTAATAATAATTGTTTCCGTTACATGGTAACTGGATATGCCATCCAATTTTGTACATCAAATAAGCTTATAAATCATATACACCAATCGATATTAAATCAGAATATAAAAACATAGAGATAAATACTAATAATTATTATTTTAAATTAGGTTAGGTTAGTTATTATGACCCATGCCCGGGCTTTAACAACAAGGTCATATCGTCTACTACCAGAGTTCTTTCGTCACTCTGGTGGTCATGAGCCCAACTCTGTTTGAGTCCTAAATTTTGCCTACCCTAAATTTTTATCCACCTAGGGTAGGGGTTTTTAATGAGTACCTGACATCGAACAGGCTCGGGACCATCGCTTAACGTCCCATCCGAAGGACGGCGTGCTTAAGTTTATTTTACCTCCCAGATAAAATAAACTAAAGGCCTCGGTCGGGTTTCGAACCCATGGTCTTGATCTCAGAAGACAAGCACGCATACCACTGAGCTACCGGCGCCCTCTAAATACAATAGATATACATTTTTTTAAATTATAAATATGTTCTATTACTTTAACCTTAACGAGTACCTGACAATCAGCTCAGGACCATCGCTTAAAGTCCCATCCGAAGTACGGCTTGCTCAAGGTTTTTTTCACCTCCCAGATAAAAAACCTAAGGTCCTCGGCCGGGTTTCGAACCTGCGATCTTGAGCTCAATAGGCTAGCACGCTACCTCTGAGCTACCCGGCGCCATCTTTTCGCAATGATGTCTGTCTGGTTGGAACTTTGTGAGCGCTTTAATTCTGGAACGATTCTAGCAATGAATTTGAAATTTGAATTGAAGATGTCACATCTGCTATCCATTAGATTTTGATCAAAATCAGAGACAAATTGAGACCTCTGTACTTCAGGGCCTAAGTACATTTAACATATATTTATGACCTACTCAAAATTTTTTATAATAAATACAATTTTTCGAATGTTGTCCGCTTTACGAGATACAAGCCGAACATCGTCTTAAAATGACATCTCGAAACCCATTTTTTTAAAGTCTGCTTAATTTACACGAAAGTGATTAGACCTATCGAAAAATAGGTCCTTTCCAAAAATGTTCCTTATTCAATTTCAACCATCAGCATTTTCTCAGATCTGACATAGAACTATTACGACTAAAGTTATAGATATAGAAGCAAACGTTTTAAAATACTTTTTTACTATCGGTACTTTTTTTAATAAAAATAATAAGAAATGAAAAAGAGCAAAACATATATTTGATGTGATCATATCAGGACTTATTAATGTATATATTATAATCCACTTCTGTTTCGATCACTTTCCCTGTCGCTCCTCCTCCCCTCTTGAAATCATTTATAAGAAAGTCTATCTCAGAATTATGCTGTACAATGTAACAAAGGAAACCGCTAATCATATACCCAGTAATGTCAGTATGAAATGAATTTGTGAGGGAGGAGCGGAAGGAAGAGTAATCAGCACAAAAGTGGTTGGTATAAGAGTATTGTTATGCCCACAGCACATATTTTGATTATATGAGTAGATTGGAGTCATGAAAAATATAGATAGAAATATTTTGGTAACCATCATTATTTTCAGCATTATGTATGTGATATTTGTTTATGTCTTGATACATGACATACATACATTAATTAATCGAATATGTTTTTATGTTGCCCCAGCGTGTAAACAAATGTTGTTCCTTCTATAAGCCTTGAAAAGCTACCCGTGCTGAGTGGGCAGCAACTATAATTTCTTCTGAGTCCTTGAATCATAATAACACCTTTTTATTGTAACGCTACAATATAAGTATATATATTTTTTGGTAATGCAAATGAAACCAGCATTCTGATTGAGTTATGGTTAAAAAAAAATATATATTTTGGTTGGAAAAAACTGCTGAAATCTATCAATAGATCTTTAGGATAGGTGAGTAGGAGGATAGATGGCTGATATATCAACATGCGATATCTTGTTCTACAATAGATAGATCGTATCGAGAGAGCCATGTCAACATTCAAGTCAAGAATAGATATAGTTTATTCTAATCCAAACATGTTGCATTAGTCTAACATATTCCAGATCGGGCCCACGGCCCACTTGACTGGGTGAGGTAGGGTAGCCTCGAGGCCGCCGCTTCCTCACCTCCAGAATTAAGCCATTATCCGGAGCTGCTCTCCCGAACACCCTGATTACAGTCCTTCATTCTAGTCCTCTTCCACCGCCTTTATCTATTAGATACCTACATCACATCTTGTTTATAATCAATTTTTCATCTTTCCTTTCTCCGTCGATAACAGGGTTCCCACACTTAATTCACCATAATCACCATTATTGACTTAAATACTAAATTAGTACTTTTAATCCTACATATTGAGCACTCCACGACTTATTTAACAGATCTTTCATGTTACCAACGCTTTTGATACTTCTTGGAGGGTCGTTCTTTTACAATCTTCAACGACCTCTGCGCAACATCCTCATCTCGATTTTGTGGGACAGTTTATCTAAGATATTAGGCATGTCGCTGCAGGATGCTGGGAGCCCTAATACTGAGCTATGTATCTACACTTGAGGGAGTCGACTATTAGCAACTGGCGGTCGCATAGACGGATTTTAAGACGTACCGCGCTAAAGCAGACGCTTCTCTCGTTCTGCGGAGGATGCCGGAAACTAACATGCATCACCTGTGATATCTCTTTGGGTTCACCGCAACTCTTCATGCCGCGCTGCTTTCAACAACAAGTTTTTCATGTGCTGCTTGGTAACAGTGCCAGAGGAACGAGGTGACTCAACATACGAAGGCGCCGTGAGCAGAGTTTGTTCCATCGGCCGAGAGGTTTTCTCACATTACATTGTTGGGAGGCTGTCAAGTTTGAAGTAAGGTGCTTGGACGGTTTTATCTGGTGGCCGGAGCGAATATCAGCACTATCGCGAGAACACTTTTTGTAAACTGGGTAGCTCGTTTAGTTCAGAGAGCTCGCCAAACTGACTTGCTCACATTCGGGTCACAGCTCAGCTCACCTTCCCAAAGCAAATGGACGAATGGGCTGGTGGAAATGTGACATCGCTCCCACAAAGCCACCATTAGATGCCACGATGACTCTACGCATTGGGTCGCCGCCTTGCGCATCATTCTCCTAGGACTGCAATGAGCCGTGCGCGACGACGCCACAGTGTCACCTATGAACAGTTTAGTGGTGCCACCCTATGGCTGTCTGGCCAGCTTTCGCATCACGAATAGATCTCAATTTGGGGCCAGAACCCGACGAAATACTCTGAGGAAGCTCGAGGCATACTGAGATAACTGCGACCAACCCGGCAAACCACCCTCACGTTTACCTGCTCAACTCACCCTGCTCTAACGTTTTTTTTTTCGAGTAGACCGAGCATGAGCATCGCTGGAGCCACTTAATTCATCATGGGGATCACATGACCTTCTTGAAGCCTTTCTTCTATCTTATCTTTAATCATTGAATTGAGAGCTGACAAAACAGTAGAGGTGTGTTTGTGTTGGTGACAGCGAACCGAGCGCTATCTGTCCGCGATAAGGACCGCAGCAGTCCTAAGAGCCTGGAGTACCCCAGGTCTGCCTTATCACCCCTCTACTCCAGTATTGGGTACAGTTTATACAGTTGCTATTTGATGGTTATATCACCACAGATAACAAATATCAAGTGATTTCCATTGTCAATGTAAACATATAATCGTATCAATCCACACTTGTTTTTTTATTAACTGGGTTGGATTATGATTTTTATAAAGATTGAAATACAGATTAAATTTTTGATTTTGACCTTTTTTTTGCATAATAATTTTACAGTTTTTTAATATTTATAATGTGTGTACGTTTTGTAGATCTCAACGTATTTATTTAAAGCTGTAGGTAAGAACGAAGCTGCGATGGATCAGATGGTCGTTTGCCTCAAGGAGTCCCATCTGTTCCATGAACTGTAACTTTTTTAAGTTAACATACAGTGGTCAGCAATTTAACAATGGGTAGAAAATATTATTAAAATTTGATTTTACATAATTATTTTTCTCATCCGTTATTCTTCATGTAAAGACTTTTATTATTTATTTTCTCTTATGTATATATGCATCTACATTATAGTGTGTCTACACACAAACACACATTATTTACATACACATATATGTATCTAACTAGTGCCATCTATCCTCCAAACCTATAACTAACTAGTGCATTATAGTTCCGTGATGTGCCGTAGGAACGCTCCATCAGATGACTGTGACTGGAACTTTTTTCCTCGACTCTCAGATGGAGTCCCCCCTGTAATTGCCTGTATTGGACAGAAAAAAGAAGTAGACAGAAGGGCGTTGTGGTCAAATATAAAGTACTAGAGAGCTGAAGTTAGCAGAAGTTGCTTGAAGTAAGTCTGGAAACGAAGATAGACTTTTTGTTTGGACCTACTTGAAGCCAAATGTATCATTTTTTGTCCGGAGTAGCAGAGACACTGAGATCGATCTGGCTTCTTGTATCTTTTCCCACGGTGAAAATTCAGCTAACTGCACGTTGATTTCCACTATGAACAAGACATCAAGTTCTTCACTTTTACATTTCTTCGGTGAACTCAAGTCAATGATTTCCTCTTTTGCACATTGTCTATAAAAAAGTTGCATGCAAAATTTCAATTTTCTTTGTAAAAATATATTTTGACTTTTTATTTGTTAATGAAGGATATAAAATGAATTTTGTTCAACAATTGCTTTTCAACCATCTTATTTTTGTAAAAAATTGTATCTTAACATTTTCTTAAGTCGTCCAGGTATTTCTGATTTATAAAACACGTAAAAAAGGGTAAAAAAATATTAAAGTAAGTTAATAAGAAGAGTATAGTTAGAAACTAGTGTCAACAATTTAATTATGTTTAAATTACATTTATTATTTATTTTGTTATGTGTGTATGTGTATGTACATAATAGGGTGTTGTTAGTTATATGTGTGAGTATATTTATATATTTATTTGTACTTTATTTTAATTTTATTTTTTTCTTGTAATGTGATTACCGATTACTTATGCAGTTTCACACATTATGTGCGTATATATTTAAATATAACTATAATAACCATCCATCCTTGACTTCATAGTTTGAGGAAAAACTTTTGGCATGATTATTTCAAGGAATAATGCTGTGGATCGAGTGCTTTGGTAACACCACTGTGGGATTGAATCCCGTCTGGGAGAGAGTTTTATTTCTTAAATAAAATTCTCATCCGGGGCTGTAAATGTTGGGTAAATAACCGATAACCTCAGTAATGTAGTGGCTAATTTGCATTGTTCCTAAGCCCCCAACAAGAAAAAAAAATCTAGTAAATTGCATTTCCCTTACTATATTTTTCTATAAATTTAAAAAAAAACAAATAAAAATATCAAATTAAAAGTAAATGAATTACAAAAAGTTAGTTAGGTATGAGTGACAGAGTGAGAGGAGATAGATAAAGTTGAAGGAGGGAAAAGTCCCCCCCCAGAAGACAGAAGTGGACCCGGGGATTGCGTGAGGTCACACAAACAAAAAGAATAAATTACAGAGCCCCGCCTCAAGCCCGGTTTAGAAAAATGGAAAAACTTTTTCGATAACTGTTGTCCTTGTTTTTCTGAATTGAGTTACGAGTTGGTGCCCATCCTCTGGTAATCGCTTTTCTCAAACCTCCCCCCTTCCCTCTCTCTCAGACTTCCATCTTCTCTTGTTTTTTCTTTATAAGACACAATCTTATTAAATCCTTCAATTGAACTTTTTTGAGGACTTCTAAGTTCATTTCTAACTTAGTCAAAACTTCAATTAAATTAAAATAAATAGTTAACTTTTTTTTTTCTTGAACTCTCATTTAAATTATGCTAAACATAACAGAAGATTTTTTTTAAACAATTTAAATGGAAGGGACTATGGTTTAACGTGATTGCAAGATTCATGAATTAAGGATTTACAATTCGATTTTTTTCATAGTATGTAGTTTTTTTTATGTAATTAAATAAAACCATTATTCACGAAAATCAGTATTTTTTATATGCTGAAAAGGAAGGTCCATTTACAAAAAATAAAAACATGATATATATATAACAACAGGTTTAGAGCTATCATGGCAAAGTAGTGGGAGTTTAAGATAATTGTATTTCACTTACCAATATATTTTTCTAAAAATAAATAAAACTGTATAAAATAAAAGCAAATGTGAGTAGAAGATTTGTGATAGAATGAAAAGTTGAAGGAGCGGCGGACCGCGACTTTTGCTCAAGCAATATAATCCTCACTACGCCCTCATATAATTTTCAAGCCAGCTGGTAGCTCGGAAGTAGCTTGCTTGCTTACTGAGCTCAAGACCTCGGGTTCGAAACCCGGCCGAGGCCCTTAGGTTTTTTAACTGGGGAGCGAAAAAACCTTGAGCATGCCGTCCTTCGGAAGGGACGTTAAGCGCTTGGGAAGCGATGATCACGACCCTGTGCGGTGGCAGGTACCCGTTAAAGACCCCTATCATAACCCATCTCCCTGCAGTCTTAATGATACGACTTCATAGTTTGATATGGATTGAACATTCCGTCCCATATGATATACGTAAAATAGGGTAGGTATTTTCTCTTTAGAGAGCCTTGATTTTTAGCCAAATTAGCCGGAGAGGAGGTTTTAGAAGAAGCCGACTATCTCGTGAATACCATTTGACCAATAGTTGATTACAAATAATTGCAATTAAATTTTCAAATTATTCAACAAAATTAACAATTATATAATAATTGTATTTGCACAAAGTAATTGTCACTTTCACAATTAACTCTATTTATAACAATTATTAATTCCAATTAAAAATTTCTCAACTCTTCTTGCAGGAACGCGAGTCCATTTATACTATCAATTTCGTTAATTGATTGAATTTATAAGTAGGACTCCTCTATGTTCGATATTTCTGTATATGCTCAATATATATATATTTATTATTATTTTTTTTGTAGTTTGTATAGCATCTTGTATCTTGCTGGTCCAGATAAATGTTGTTGTTGTTTCGTTGTAGCACTTCTCATGATGTGTCACAAAATACATGTTACCACACAAAATAAAATATAGGTCACGCCTTCCCTCCCCCCCCCCAAAAAAAAAAATTACATACAAATGTTATTTATCCATTGAGTTCACTCCCTATTATTTATCAAAATAAATGTATATTTACCATTTAGTTTACATTACTACTAGTACTTCTGTCACTAGTTTTAGTTTTCAGAATTGTGATAATGTCGAATAAAATATAATTTTTCATCTTAAAACAAAATAGATTTCACCTGCCTTCGTCAAAGTTCATATTTATTTTTAAGTACAATCACAATTTTCGAAACTCCTACTTTTTTTATCAATTTAAATCATGTTCGATAAAAAAAATTCTGAATGTAGTTGGCACCATTGGTTATTGTAGTCAGCTGTTCAATTTTTCTTCTTCCCTAGAAAAAATGGCGATTGGGGACTATCCAGCTGAATATAATCCTCGAGTTCATGGGCCTTATGACCCAGCTCGTTATTATGGAAAAGGTAAAAATTTTTATTATAGAATAACATTTTCTTTGGATGCTCTTTCTTGTTTTAAGGAGGTAGATGTTAGGACCAAAAAAGTGTTATCAACTATAGGATCTTTTACAGTGTTCTTGTATATTTTTCACTTTTATGGTAACAATTTAGTTGTTATTGAACCCATTTTATCTTTTTAGTCATTTTGAAACATTTAAAGTTAATGAATAATAAATTATTATTTCGGAGGAAGGTTATGCGTGTGGTTACATACGAAGTTTGAAAAGATAATGGAAGTTCAATATTTTCAACTTTACTACAGGCTATATTTGACTTACAATTGTAATATTATTACAATTCCTTAATTCGATACACTTCAGTGCTGTTTTTTAAATGTGTGTTCTTTATGATCTGTGTATGCTGTTCCGCAAATGTATGAAAGTCTTATGCTATGGTATTCAGTTATGTAGTCTAAAACAAAAATTAATGTGGAGAACAAAGACTAATGTGTTAAGAATTCTTATAATGTACAATTAACACTATCTTTACTACATCATGTTTTAAAAAACAGAAGTGTTGCCATCCGCAACCCTGAAATAATAAGTTGGTAAAAATCAATCACACTAAAAGATGACATACCTATGATTGTTAGAATGACTATTAAATTAAACCAAAGATAATGTTTGATGAAATAAATTTTTCTTCAGAAGAAAGTTTATCATAAATGAGTTTTTCATAATAGACATTCAAAGTTGAGAAAGGCGGACATAGTATGAAAACTTACTATACACACACATAAAAGTATGATGATCAATTCGATCGGTTAAATGTTGCGGGAAAACTTGCTTGAACTAAACGAGGAGCAAAGACAATCCCGCGTGCAATGCCTTCTTTAAATTTGCGCTATGAAGCCCGACGGTTTTCCTGAAGATTTGCCAGTTAGTAAAACTCATTTAAAAAAAATAATTATAATTTTTAATGCCCAAATGAGCATCACAATGGTCTCAAAATGAAATCTTGTTCATTTCAGTCATTATTAATTCTGCTGGAGAATTGCAATAGTTATCTATAATGTTTGGCATGAGAAAAATTAAGTACCTATGTTTCGGCTGGGAACTGGTAGTTTTAAGTTCACGTTTCTTGTGGGATAGATATTATTTCAAAAAACTAAGTTTATTTAATTTACAGAGTATAAGTGCACGTCTTGGTCTGACAAAAGTAAAACCCCCTCTCAAAATTCACCGTCTAGCAATTGAGTAGATTTCAGTCAGAAAATATACTTATAACGAACAGAATATTTTTTTATAAGCCTAACCTTATTTGTCATGGTCTTCTCATTCTATTGCAGTTAACAAATATGTAAATCAATATTTCAGAGCTGCGGATTTTCAATTTCGCACGAACACTATATACATTGTGTGTCTCGTACAGAATCAGTACCAAAGAAATTAGTTTTGTTCAAATTAGTTAATTATTGTGTTTCTTGAGCACAATTATTAATGACTGAAATTAACAAGATTCTAATTTTTAAATTTGAACTCATTTGTGCATTATAAATTAAGGTTTTTTCTTTTGTTTTATTTTTCTAAATAAGTTTTACTGACTGACTTATAAATAAATCTCCAGTAAAGATCGGCCTTCTTATCGCAATTCTTAAGAGGGGTGTGTCATGTCGTGTTTGACCAGTTCCAATTCGCAATTAACATTTTACCGATCCACTCGTATTCCTAGTTATGTTTGATATGTAAAGGGTATATTTTATAATTTCAGCTGATACTCCGCTGAGCCAGGTGAAGCTAGGAGATATGGGCTCATGGCTGATGAGGCGGAACAAGACTCCGTCTGCTCTTGTAGGAGCTGTGAGTAGAGGTAACAAGAACTTTGTTAGATATCATTAATCATAACAATTGTATAGTGGGTGACTACCCATTGGACATGGTATCTTTAAAATATACTGTAGTCCCTTTAACGGGGAGTTCAGTTTAGCGGGACATTTTAAATAGTAACTACCTGTGATATTTATGAACTTGTGAGAAAAGTATAAGCAGAGAGCCGATGTTCATAGTTTCATAGTTTTGGTGACTCATGCTGCGCTCCAACTGCTAGGTCATAATAATAATTTTTATTTCCGCAATATTTGGTTATAAGATACGTCAAAAGAATTTATACATTAAGATAGCTTATAAATTAGATTTATAACTACTTGAGGAGGGCGCCGGTAGCTCAGTGGTATGCGTGCTTGCCTCCTGGGCTCAAGGGAGGTAAAATAAACTTAAGCATGCCGTCCCTCGGATGGGATTTTAAGCGATGAGCCTGTACGACGTTAGGCACTCGTTAAAGACCCCTGCCCTAAGTGAATAAAAATTTAGGACTCCCATAGTAGAGTCGGGCTCATGTCCACGTGATGAAAGAGCGCTCTGGTAGTAGGTGATATGACCTCGTAGTTAAAGCTCGGACATGCGTCATAATAACTAGCTAACTACTTGAGTCTAACACACGTATTGATTAGTAATAACAAAACTATTTAAAAAAGTAAAATAAAATGAATAAATAAATACTTAGAAATATGTGATTACAAAAAAAATAATAATAATAGATACATTTATTATAAGTAGATACATTTTTCAATTTATTACAAATTTAGATAACTATTTTTTACAACTCTTCCGGAATTGTCTTTATAACAACGATGTTTCGGGATATTCTTACGACCCTTCATCAGATTCCAATGTGCCAGATATGAAAAAGATAAGAAAGGGCGTTCTGGTCAACATAAGCCTGACTACTTTGGGCTACCTAACTATTGTGCATCCAGGTTTAATCAGGACTGGTGTCTTTAACGAATATTCGCCCGTACAGGGTTGAGACCCTTATTTTAGTGTCAGATAAAAAAAAACCTTGGAGTCTCTGCCGGATTCAAACTCCCGATCTTGAACACATTAGGATTTGGTGTTATGGCATGTGGTTCTTTAAATAGTCTAAAGATAAAACATGAAAATAGGAGATGCGAGGGGATGCGTTACGTAGATAAATGCTAATTATTACGAAAATTAACAAGGAAAAATGTACCTAATACCCGACCGAGACTAGGATTTGTTATTTTCCCAGCTATGTGAAGTTTAAGGCAAGTTATGTAATCGATGCGGAGTTTTCAATGGAAATACATATATAATAATCGTAAATCAGTTTCCGATATATGAGACATTTGTATTCCAATTATTGCAGGTTATATATATATAATAATATTTAAAGCCATCTTAGTCTCAACATTTTCAATTTATTTTCTTTCTTTCATTTATGTTTTCATAATATTAGTACAAGTTCACATCTAACATTATCATCATTGTTATTAAAAAATTAACTTTAGCTAGTTTAAGACCCCATTTGGACAATAAAACAAACTTAGGTAACCTTTAATACTAAGGTGGCTTTAAATATTATATTATTTATAATACCTGCAATAAATGAAATTACATGGCTTCCGACCTCCTGATTCGAAAATTAAAAATAAAATTTTGTATGTGTCTGTGAACACGATAACTCCCGATAGAATGAATATATCGACACGAAATTTTATATGTGTATCCAAAACACTCTAAGGACGATACATATTGATCTTCAACCGCAACAGTTAATGGTAAGAGGGGATTAGGGGGAGGCTTAACACGAAAGCTCTAATAAATGCCGTTGTAATGAAAGTATTGACACAAAATTTCATCTGTAAATTCAAAGCCCTCTAAAGGACAACTATTAGTTTTCAGCGGAATCAGCAGAGGGGGCTCTACTCAAAAATTCCCCTAACTACTGATGTAATGAATGTATCAACATGAAATTGTACATTTAAATTCAAAACACTATAAGGATGGCATCTTTTAATTTTTCGCGTAATCGGTCGAAGGGAAGAGTGGATATCGGCTCAACCTAATAACTGCCGATGTAATGGGTATTTCGACTCACAAATTTAGTATGATTCAAAAGCCATTATGTAAGTCAAATATTGAGTTTTATTTGCCCAAACGGTCCATTAACTTTGGAGGGAGAGCGATAACTAATTAATTCGGTGATTCATCGACGACTTTTTTTTATTTTTGTTGGAGTCTGTAAATAACTACACAGCTGATGGTAACCTCTGCTAATTGTCTTCCTTGTTCTGTTTGGCCCAGCCTACTGGAGATGGCAACATAAATATTTGCACCCTAAGAGACACGGGATGGCTCCCTTCTTACACATCTCTCTAGGAATGATCGGTGTCTTCTACTTTCTGAACTACAAGAGGATGCGTAAGTATTCTTGTTTGTATGTCTTACTAGCTTACCTGAAATAATGACCAAGCTGTGTGTCTAGTGGATGGCTTCGCAGCCATTCACATAAGATCAGTGTCTTCATGCTCTGAGATCATTAATATATCAATAAAAATGTTTTGGTGTCACGAGCAGCATGTCTACCCTACATAAATAATAATAAAAAAAAAAATGCTAAAACCTAAAAAATGTGATTTCTCGTCAATGTTTATGATACCTAAATCAAATTTTTGAGGGCGCTGGTAGACCAGAGGTAGCGTGTGCTGGTCTACTGAGCTCAAGATCACGGGTTCGAAAATCAGCCGAGGTCCTTAGGTTTTTTATCTGGGAGTTGAAACCTCGAGCACGCCCCGCCGTCCGTTAAGCAATGATCCTGAGCCTCTATGTATCAGTTACTCTTTAAAGGCCCCAACCCTCCCGAAGTTCTATTATTATTCGTTATTTTTGGGTCTTGTGCTGTGAGGGGGACATGTTCATTGCACGCATTTTCCTCCACCACGAGCGCATATTTTAAATTTGGAGAACTCTACTCAACTGTTCTTTCCAACATTACGAGAATATGCGAAAAAAGGTTCTTCTCCAATTCTTGCATATAATGGAGCCATCATTTTTATTTTTTGCAGTAATAAGTTTTTTTTTAAAATATATACTTCTCATTTGCTGCATCAGCGACATAACTCAAAAACTGTGATTCTCCAGGAGGAGCAATTCAAACTTTTGACGTGTAATAACTTGATGCATTAACTTATCAGTATGTTAATTATTGAAAGCATACAATATAAAAGAAGAGAAAATGTACAGTAACAGCTATAGGCCTTACTGAGGTTTCTCCCTTAACCTCATAACTACCCTCACTTTGAATTGACATTCTTGCAGTAATAATAGTTTTCTCGGCGAGCAGTTGTGTCGTTAAGCTCAGATGTATCGTTCTACCCGCTAAAAGTATATGTCAGAATGGTTCTTCCTATGCCTATAACTCCAAAACGCCCATTTTTGAGTTATGTTTTTGAAGCAAATGAGCGATATGAGTGGCAACTAAGGTTGGGGGCTTAGATAGAAAAATATTATTTACCGGCAGCCACAGATATACACTTGTCATCTAAGCTAGTATTGCACGTTGATATAAAAAAATATATAAATGAAATTATTGTATATATATAAATTTAAAAATGAGAAACTGAAATAAAAATAAAATACTGACAAAAAATGTCTATGATTATCGCAGTTAGTTCTATATAATTGATCCGAAACGCTAGTTTCATCTCAGTCAAAATACTGATCAATTGTTCGTTTCACCTTTATTGTTTTGCTGTTTCAGAGGCGCACAGGAGATACGAACTCCACTGAAAAGACCTGACAATCTTGTCTTTAGCGTTCTATGGAAGAAGAATTTAGTAAACCCGTCAGTTATTTTATGACCTCTGTAATACAGTATGGAACCAGTTTATTTTTCTCTCTGTCTCATTTGATTTATTAGTTATAAAATTAATTTAATAATTAAACAATTTACTCATTGACTTTTTTTTCTTTAATCCTCAGAAAGAAGTATGTTTTAGACCTAAATAAAGAGAACAATCTTTGCTACGGGACGACCGACCGACTGACGCTGCTGTGCACGGTTGGCAACGACTATCTCGATTTGAAAAAATAAATAAAAACATGTTCTACTCCAATTACTTGGAAAGTTCAAACTTTGCTCGATTCTGTTCCAATTGTTGTTGTTCCTTATGCACACATAAAAGTGAGATGTTAAATGTTGCGAGAAAACTTGCTTGCAACTAAACGAGTAGTAAATATGATCTAGTTTATCATGCCCTCCTTCCATTTGCGCTGAGTCCGATCCCTTTACTGAAGATTTGCTAAGCCAGTTAGTAAAACTCATTAAAGAAAAAGAAAAAACAATGCCCAAATGAGTTCAAATCACAATAGTCTCGAAATAAATTCTTGTTCATTTCAGCCATTATTAATTCTGCTCGAGAATTTCAATAATTAACTATTAATGTTTAGCAGGAAGAAAATTAATACGCATCTTTCTGCTTGAAACCGGTAATTATACTAATTTCTTGTGGGATGAACTACTTCAAAAAAATAAGTTTATTTAATTTATATAGTCTCAGGTCTGGCTGGCAAAAGTAAAACATCTCAGAAAGTGGTTTTACTTTGTGATTCGTGTTGGTATCGGACTTCTCACAACATATGTATAAGGTCATGGTTACTATTCAGGATTGAACTTGAAGAATGAGATAGAAATATGTTCCTGACGAATCTCTGTGGAGTAGCCTTCGACAGAAGTTGGCCAACAGCTGTATGAGCGGAAGCAATTTTAGAAATAGGCTAATCCGTTACATTTTCATCACGGTAAAGTAAATCATCTTTCTCTCAGCTTCTCATTTGTTTTAGGACTTTTGTATGCATAAAAAATGTTTAAAAATTAAATTTTAGTCCTAAGAATTAACAGGGATTTCGTCAAGAATTCATACTTTTAAATAAGCTGAGATTTATATATGTATGAGGATACAGTAAAATCTGGTCCCAGTAGTCATCTTGTTGAAAAGGTCAGATGAAAGAGTTATAGATAGTCCTTAGTTGCTTTCTGTCACAATTAGATTACGTTTTCAGTTATAGTAGGCAGTTTTCAAGGATAACTTGAACTTGAGGTATTATTTTTTTTTACTATTATCAGTCAAGTTTGTAGGCTGGATGTACATTTCGGCTAATAATTTGGATATTTGCTTAGGTTAACTGTCCTGGGAGCGACTTAACTAAAGAGAGGACACAGCTTTCAAAATGATAATAGCAGAAAGAGGATGTCTGATAACGGTACGACTTCAAGGTATTGAAATAGACATTTCTGTAAAATCATGCTGTATATGTTTGTTTAGTTTTTGGGACTCAAGACTGGGCTTTAACGAGGTCATATCTGGTAGTAACCGGAGCTTTTTTTCGTCGTTAGAAGTTTCTAAGGAGTACCTGATATCGCAAGGCTCGAGACTCGCTAAATGCCCCATCCAAAGGACGACAAGCTCAACGCTATCTTATCTGAGCCAAAAGCCAAGGTTTCGGACCCGCAATCTGCACAGTAGGCAAACAAGCTCTGTGCTACCCGCGCCCTCAGAAAAGCTGTGTGACCATCCAGCTCGATCATGCCTACCCTAGTTGGAGTAAATACAGAAATTAAGCCGAAGTAAAGATCATTATGAAGTCCAACTCAAAAAGTAGCTGTCATTAGTAGTAACAATCAAGTCAAATACTACCGAGGTATTATATATCAGGCAATTGTTTAAAAAGGGTCTTCTATAAGACTATAACATATATAAACATTAATGTTTATATTATAATAAGAATAAACTACTGATGCAAACAATTAATTTTATTACTAACGTTTAAGAAAATCAACTAATTATTGTAAACTAATTGTATTTGTAACAGTATGATAACCTCGACGTAAACACGTTGACCAACCATTGTAAATATACGATCTACCGATGTAGATGACATTATTATGAAATAATATTGAAGGGCTCATTATATATTTTCAAATTGTTATTGAAAATTTTTCTTTGGAAAATACGATTTTTTGATATCGCCATATTGCTTTGTAAATAACGAGGTAATTCCTTTATTTACCAAATCAAATCAAGCTTCCGTAAAGGTTATATCGTGCCAGGGCTGTATGCCGTTTTGGCCTCACTCTTGTGAAGAAATATAAATTTTCGTAGCTTAATTTAAATCAAAACATGCCCCGAGGTAAATTATTATTATTTATTTTCACTTTATATTGTCTGTTTTAAATATTTGTTCCATATTTTATGGTTTTTACTTATGTCTCTTAAAAGATTTATTCATTAACATGAATAAAATTACAAATTTTTAAGACTAATATTAACATTACATTTTTGACTGTTGAGATACGTGAATAATAATGTTACAATTGACTTAGGAAAATATACTAATCACAAGGGACGAAGTAGGAGGTTTACAAGTGCGGAAGAATTAGAAGAACAAAGAAGGCAGGATGAAAGGAATAGGCAACGAAGGGTATGTGAATGTATATTTGAAAAAAAAAACTATAAACTTTAAACAGATCAATTTCATTTCCTGTAATAGAGCTTTACGTATAATTGTGATCTATTTAGTGTTTTTCTACGTAACACATTGGTTTCGTTGGATCAGAAGTTACATGAATTGAACCAACAATGGAGCTTAGGTTCGTTAAAAACTTTCTCAGCTCATCGAAATGTTTCTTAAAATAAGATGAACCACTGAGTTATTAAAAGTTGCATCATCAATTTTTCTAAATTTTCAAGCCTACGCAGTCTATACAATCTTTGTTGTAACGCAAGCAGTTTTTTCGCTCATAACTTTCTTGGTCAACTTTTTATTTGGGTGAACTTCCGTATTGGGCCGCAATTTCAAATCGATATTTCATCCCCTCCAATTCTATTTTTAAGAAGAAAACTTATACCAATTTGAACAAGAGAATTTGACATTTTGGTTTATACAATTGGTTAGAATTATAATAATTTATATAGTAAAACTAAAATTGAAGAAAAAATGGTCTGCACGGAAGTTTAAGCTTAGCATCAATCTTCCGTATGGTCTCATTGAATTGTATTAGTCGTTATCAGTATATTGGAAAGTTATAATTTATACCAAATATTGGAGAGTGAAGAAAAGTCGGTGTGATCAAGGTTTGATTATGCAAATTCCTCCATGTCCTATTTGTAAACCTGTACTGCTTTATTATGGACCAACGGGAGGGTCAACTTTGTATTATGTACCTAAGTATGTAAATTGAGGTAAAGTACAAAGTGTGCAACTTTATTTATTGGCAGGCGGAAGTTTAAGCTTAGCATCAAACTTCCGAATCAAACGCCCGCCCATTTTTCTTTTATTTATTTCTTACTATATATTTATTGTAATTCTAACTAATTGTATACACATAAGACTTTAGATTCTCCTGTACAAAATAGTGCAATTTTTCTTCTTAAAAATTGAATTGAAGAGACCGAAATGTATATATATATATTTGAAATTGCGGGCCTATACGGAAGTGCAATCTTTTATTTTTTCAAGAAAAACGAAGAAGAATTTGTATGTAGATGTACAGTTTCAATGCAATACACCCCCATCATTGTTGATCAAAAATAAGAAAATTTACATAGAATGAGAGTTGTGTAATGCGAATATTTAGGCTTTTCATCATTAGTTACTTTATCCTATAAAATGTTAAATATTTTGTGGTTTTTATATAATCGAAAAATGTTTATTATTTATATTTGGTGATATGCTTAAGTGGAAGGAGAATGTTACAATCTTTGTTATTAGAAATGGGAAATTCCTATCTCCTGATAACAAACATTTAAAATAAAATTTTTGTTATGTGACTGAACACGGTAACTCCCGATAGAATGAACGTATCGACAAGAAATTTAATATGTTTCCAGTACCCCAACATCTATTGTTTTTCTGACAAATCGTCCAAAGGAAAGGCTGGAGGCTTAACACAATCATTGTAATAATTGCCATTGCAATGATATATTGACAGATGTAAATTCAAAATCTTATAAGAACGAAATTTATTAATTTTCAGTGGAATTGCCATAATGGAATGGGGGCCCAACTTAAAAACCCTAGTAACTGCCGATGTAATAAATGTATTGACATGAAATTTCATATTTCGATTCAAAACCCCATAAGAACAGCACCTATTAATTTCCCGCGAAATCGGGCAACGGGAGGGGGGAGATCAGAGGGGCTAGACTCAAAAACTCTTATGACTGCCGATGTATCGACCTGAGGGTTCAGAAGCCACTATATAGGGGGATAGTTTTATGTATGTTGTGATATTTATCTTTTTCATGAAATTATAATTTTATATGAATTCTTAAGGTTTATTTTCCATTTTCCAGCGGGAGAAGGGTATAGAATCAGGGGAGGAAGAAGAGGAGGAGGAGAAGGAGGGAAGTGGATCTTCAGATGAGGAGACTGACAGCGATGAGGGGGTGAGTCTAACCTTATGTACATCATCAATAACATTGAATTTATGAGGCGATAGTAAATGTCGACTTCAATAATTATTGAATATTTATGAACAGTTAGTTATTATGACTCATGCCCAGGCTTCAACGACAAGGTCATATCGCCTGCTACCAGGGCGCTCTTTCGTCACTGGTCGACAGGAGCCTGACTGAAATTTTGCCTACACTGAATTTTTATTCATCTAGGGAAAGGGTCTTTAACTATTTGACATCGTAAATGCTCGGGACCATCGCTTAACGTCCCATTCGGACATCATGCTTAAGTTTATTTTTTAGTTCCCAGATAAAATAAACTAAGGGTCTCGGCCGGGTAATAAATACATAAGTATACAATACATACATAAATGTATTTATAAACAGTCCAGTATATACAAACAGTTTTAGTTCTTTGTCTTCAATTCCGACCTCAAGATGGGTCATGAGTCATACCATAATATTGAGGTATTTCACACTATATAAAATTTGACATTGAAGAATGACGTCTTCGCATTCGAAAAATGACAACAAAATCTTGAGGCGTGTTCGCATCACATCTTTAGCAGCAGTAGGGTAGGTTACGTTTTTGTTTTAATATATGTTATATTCTCTGTCATGTGAAGTTTTTGTGAAACATATCCAAGCTTTAACTATGAGGTGATATCGCCTACTACCAGAGCGCTCTTTCTTCACTGATGGGTATGTGCTCGACTCTACAGTGGGAGTCCAAAATTTTGCTTACCCAGGTTCAGTTACCTAGATCAGGGATCTTTAACAAGTACCTGACATTGCCACACATGCTCTCATTCGAAGGACGGCGTGCTCAGGGTTTTTAAACTTCCAGATAAAAGATAGGAGAAAGAAATTTCGGGGCCGTAAAAAATAATTATAATAGCACAAAACAGTACCAAGGTTAGTCGTACCCGGACTTCTTACTGTTATATCTTATCAGTAAGTTGATACGCTATCTCAATGTTGTTGCTTTATGTTCACGGTATGCACTGTAGCCACGGTTCGATTCTGTTTGATGGAATCGATTGAAGGAGTACAGACTATACAAGTGTGCTCCATCCCGATCGTGACGTAGGTATATAGGCTAGAGGACGCCACATCCCAAACTATCAACTTTTCGAAATGAGTCTAGATTGATAGAAAGGAATGGCATTGCGTAAGGAAGGAGTGTACGGCGTCCTCTAGTCTACGTCACGGCCGGACTCGCGTTTTTATCATATTTATAATAATACTATATAATAATTGTTTCCATATAAGCTCTTAATGTCGTATTCCTAGACCTCATAATGTACTATTCATTTCAAGAAACACATGAGATCCAACGATATCGTTCTATTAAGTTACTTCTAAACAAGGAAAAGTCAGGGACTTTTTTTAAAACTTTTTCACATAGGTACGATACATATTAGCCTATATAATGCTGCTATGGTTGTTTACAACTACATGGTCCCCGGGAGGGAGTTCTAACTATGAAATAAAACTCTCGGACGGGATTCGAACCCACAACCATGACACGGTGTGGCCAAAAAAAAGCCCGCACGACTACCACGGAATCTTGAAGTTTGTAGGCACCTAGTATAACAAATGAACGCTTTCTCCTCCTAGGCCAAGGTACACCAAAAGATATTCGTTAGCAGGCAGTTGATATTGTGTATGCAAATCGGCATTTGCTTTCAAACGGTGCATGTAATGGGGGCCGTTTTCTTCATAAAATAAGAAAATTGTTATAAAATGTGGTTACATAGTGAATTAATTCCTCCATCTTTACTGCCTCCTCCACCTAAAAACGATAGGAATCACCGGTCTTTATAGTGTAGGCAACTTGAGTCGGACAAAATCATTTAAGGGAAAATAAAATTAAGTATTTTTTTGAGTTATAACAATTGGTGTAATTTACTGTCTATACATTAACGAGCTTTTTCAACAGCATTGAGCCTATGTTTATGTATAATCGATTTTTAATATATTTTCCTGTCTTCTCATATTTTAATTCGATACAGACTTTCTCATAATAGTTTACCATTTATTAATTTTACACTTACCCTTTTTATATTTTCAGCCAACAAAAACTAAAGGAGTTGAAAACTTAATCGAAGTTGAAAATCCGAATAGAGCTCAAAGGAAGCCTAAGAAAGCTCCCGTGGCAGCAGCTGAACCTGAAGCGGCGCCCAAACCTGAACTGTCCCGAAGGGAAAGGTAACGAAATGCTATTATCTTAGTATTTGTGTCATTAGACGACCCAAAACAGCTGAGCTTGCAACCTCTACACAGGGTGTAACAAGTCGAGAGGCCGATACTTAGGGATCTTATAGTAAACTTAATTCTGAACAAAAAAGTTCCTATAAACATAGGTCCGCAAATGTTTTGTTTAAAAGTTATAATCAAAAAACTGCAGGGCAAAGAAAGAAATACCTGCAATTGGTATTAGGGATTAGGATCTGAATAGGGTTCGAAGTTCGATACCATTCATGTTGGGTTCTATTTCAATGCAACTAATCTCATTTATTGTGAATCGGTTTTGCATAAAATGCCGCGAATGTTCAAGAATGCGGAATATCCAGATATTCTATTTGTGTACGGTTTTTGTAACGGGAACAGTGATGCAGCTGTTGAGTACTGAAGACGTTTCCCTCTTCGACGGATCCCCCATCGAAGGGTTTTTCAGGCTACTTATCAACGAATAAGAGAAACTGGCCGTGTTACAGAGCTGTCCACCAGAATAATTAATCCACGAGTCAATGTAAATCGAAGTGAAAATATCATCAGAGCTTTTGAAGTAAATCCGACGACAAGCCCACGTCGAACCGGGCTTCAAATGCAGGTTTCGCATATGGAAGTGTATAGAACCCTAAGGAGCGAACGTATGTACCCGTATCATTTTAATTCAGTACAGTATTTAGTACAAGGTGATGGTGAAGCAAGGATGCAATTCTGTAACTGGTATCTTCGTCCTTTAGCATCCAATCGTGACGACCAAAGTGACTTTGGTAACAACATCTTATGGACAGATGAGGCTACATGAATGGTATTGAACTTCGAACCCTATTCAGATCCTAATCCCTTATACCAATTGCAGGTATTTCTTTCTTTGCCCTGCAGTTTTTTTATTATAACTTTTAAACAAAGCATTTGCGGACCTATGTTTATAGGAACTTTTTTGTTCAGAATTAAGTTTACTATAAGATCCCTAAGTATCGCCCTCTCGACTTGTTACACCCTGTATAGATGTAAACGTTTTTAAAATAATTTGGGAGAAAAAGAGCTTCATATACAATACAATTATAATTGAAATCTCCTGCTACTATTTCTTTAAAAAAATTTATTAGAAAATTGTAATTGATCGGTAGAAATTAATCTACAATCTGTAAAATATATATCCCACCACATACCCAGCCTTAGCCTTTACCGTAATGGTGGACATCTATCGAGAGGGATGACATGGACGCCTACAATCCCGCGCTGATCCCGGTGACCGGTATTTCCCAGATTCTTGGATCTCGGACAACGGTCCCAGTTACCACAACCACTACGAAGCCAACCTCAGTTGGTGGTGCCGCTTGGATATCTGCCACCCCTGTAGTATCTTTTTTGGATGTGGAACCCCGTAGGATTCCCTTCCCAGTTCATTGCTACAATCGTTTTTGAGTTAAAGCGCTCAAAAAGTTTCAATCACAGACACTCAGACTGACAATGGTCAAAACTTATTCCATTGAACCTGAAACAAATAATTCCGTTGAAAACTCGACCTCAAATTTTTAGGCGATTACATTACTCCTCATGGTAAAGGTGGATCTGAGCATAAATCTGCCTCTACTTAATAAGTGCTTTCACAATGTATTTTCTTCTTTTCATTGCAGAGAAGAAATCGAGAAACAGCGAGCCTCAGCCCATTATCACAAACTGCATGCAGAAGGTAAAACGGCACAAGCAAGGGCAGACCTGGCTCGACTGGCTATCGTGAAACAACAGCGGGAGGAGGCAGCCAAGAGGCGGGAGGCGGAGCGACAGGAGAAAGAGGCGGCCAAACAGAGCAAAACGGCCGAGGTGAAGCGGGCTCTCGGCAAGAAGACGACCTGAAGGGGGCCGGGGGACTAAGGGCACTGGACCCAGGGGGGCGGGGGGCACCATCTACCATCCACATTGTATAATCATCAATCTATTAACTAACGTAAATATATATATCGTTCTTTATTGACGTTATTTATATTTTGTGTCTTTATTCTGAACAATCTACCTCTTATTTTGCTTATATTACATTTTCTTAAATAAGTCGGCTCCCCAAACTAAAACACAGACTTGAGAAAACTTTTATAAGATAATTGAGGCGTTCCTCATTAGGATTTCCCCCTTCATCTAAAAGTATGAATACTACATTCGTTGCCTCTAATGACCATTACTTGGAGACAGAAAATGCTATTGATCCTACGTGAAAGAAGTTATATAACCAATATATTTATATAATATTTTAGTGTTCATTGTTTTGCTATATTTAGGAATAACGGAGACAGATAACATTGCCGAGTAGACAGAGTCGCTCTAAGGTAGTGGAGGCGGAGGATTTTCATGGTTTTTCGAATACTTTTGAAAGGTCATAAAAAAGGTGGGTTAGGAAGAAAGATGAATTAATGATTGATGAAGAGAACTATGGTTCTTTGTAAGTTTTTGATGGCTCTAATATTTTCTTAGTAATTTTGATTGCGGCCCCTTTATATGGAACACTCTGTACAATATCTATATATTTTATAAGTAAGACAATAAATAAGCAAGTTTATATTAAACATTTTAATAAATATTTAAATAAAGTATACATGATATTCCGGGGATATTCTGGGAATCCGACTCAGAACACTTATACATAGTATTCTGTAGTTCAAAAATGTCTACCTTCAAATGTGCATACCTTCATGCACGTTGGCTCTTCCATATGACGAATTCTGGTTGTCATTGAACGTGATATTGAAATTAATTGAAGTTAGTAATAAATTTAAATAATAAAAATTTATATTTTCTACGTAATAAATAAACAAGTTTATATTGAAAACATTTTAATAAATATTTAAATAAAATATAGTTATTATAGTAGTTCGGAAACAAATGATCTATATAAATAGGCGCAAAAAAAAAAAAAAAAAGGTAGAATCTCATTGGCGCGCGATGAGCGTTTTTTTTGTTTCCTACAGTTCATGTACATTTTCTCAAACAAGCACTAAGAAGGGCGGAATCATCATTTAAACTGTTTTTCTAACTGCTAGATTCCGAGAAAAACTGCTGATCTTAATTCGATGGTTGGATAAAGCAAATCTTCTAGGGTCTGATGGGTAGTTTAACTATTTCTGTATGAAATAGATGTGTTTCAAGTCGATAAATTGAAAGGTCCTTCCTGGTTATGATTCCCACAACCTGAAAATGTATATCCATTATTTGAAAATTATAGTTTGGAACAGTGCACAATAAGCCAGAATGACAAAAATGGGACAAATATATAAATATACATTTAATAAGTTATGGTTACTCTTATTGTATATTAATAGAAGTGAAGGCCTAAAGTATGAGAGACTGCAAGTAGAAGCGGATGCGAACCTTATCCTCTTGCCGTGTCCACTAACCAGGTCAGAACGGGAAAATATGTTTATTGTTCTCATTCAAAACAGGATAATGTTCCCCACTACATCTAACTAATAGTGTCTGCAACCAAGAACCGATACATGTTTGATAGGTTAAGTTTTATGACTCATGCCCGGGCTTTAACTACAAGGTCATGACAACGATGGTCGCCTACTACCAGCTCTTTCGTCACTCTGGTGGACATGAGCCCGACTCTACTGTGGGAGTCCTAAATTTAGGTCTTTAACGAGTACCTGACATCGAACAGGCTCAGGACCATCGCTTAACGTCCCATCCGAAGGACGGCGTGCTTAAGTTTATTTATAGTTATAAGGGCCTCGGTCAGGTTTCGAACCCACGTTTTTGAGCTCAGAAGGCAAGCATGCATACCACTGAGCTATCATGTTTGATACATTTCTATCAATAATATAGTTATATAACCTTCCATTTGTAAGTAAACGGCTAGCATATTAGCTTAACTTCATAACGCCACAGATAAAAAAAAAAAAAAAAAAAAGTCTAAAGTATTCGAATCGCTCGAAAGTTATTTATTTCTTGAGGAAAAACGTGAATGATTAATTTCAGTAAGTAGTAATTTTTGAAAGGATTGAGAGGCCACAATAATAATACACTCCTGGACAAATATTTGTGCAATTTTAATGACATTGATAAAGGAAATTAAAAATTGACAGGAAAAGTAAAATCCTTCATTTTTTTTTTTATTCCAAACATGGAAAAAGTTAAACAAAAACAGAAAAGTTAACAAAGAAACGAAAACATTTTAGTAACTGGTGTTCCCTCCCTTAGCTTGAATGACAGCATCTATTCTGGTCTTCCCCTGATTAAATTTTGAATTACTTCTTTCGGTATGTTTCTCACTCTTGAAGCAAGAAGTTCCGCAAATCCTCTAAATTTTGTGGCTGCCGTGTTCTGACGCGTCTTGCAAGCCAGACATGCTCTAGGAGGTTTGTCTCTGGCCAGTCCACTGGGAAGTATACTATATATAAAAAATGTATTTAATTATTTTACCTCCAACTTCTCATCTACTACGATTAAGTGTCTCAAACCAGCATTTGACAACAGTGCATACGCTTGGGGAAATGAGGCTTCCTGTAAAAAAAAAACAATTTTACTTCTAATGTTTTAACTGAACCTGTAGTAAGCCACATTATCATCATCTCAACTCGGGACAAAGTGGGAGAGATTAGGAGGAAATGGGATATTGAGGGGGAGTATAAATACAAAGTATTGTAAATTATCTTTCTTTAACTTTCATCATTTTCAATAATATACTGTGTAAAAAGTATTTGCAAACTTGAATATTTCAGAATGAAAGAAATGAAATAAAATTGAAAATATCTTTGAACATTTTTTAAGAATTACTAAGTTAAGTTGTTACAAAAATAAATAATCCAGTACCATTTAATGAAATTTAGTCATACACAAAGTATTCGCACATATATATTAATTATCTATTAAATAGATTAATATTTTGTGTGCATGCCTTTTGCTTTTGTGATTTATTGGAGCCTATTTGGCATTGAATTAATTGAAGTTGTGTAACTTTCTTCCATTGTATGCCATTCTTCCAGGAGTACACTTATTGCTATCTAGAATATGACAGAAAATTTTCGATTGGGTTGATATTTGTTGATTGTGGAGAAGTGGTGTCTTCTCGGAGCTTTGAAGTAACGGTACCATTGCCAAATTGTTTATTTCAAAAAGTTGCAAAAATATAGATATTCCACACGTATTCTTATATCACCATACTAAACAACTAGAGTAATCTGAGAGGGTCATGTCCAAAAGTAGATAATTTGGCACCGCTATGCAAAATATTTAAAACTTACCTTATTGACAAAAAATGGCGATGAATTCATGTAAGGAGTCAAGTCGACGTATTTCCTCATTCGTGAAATAGGAAGGACTATTTGCTGTAAAAGGAATATATATATATGCCTATGATGTTCATTTATTTTTTATTATATTTTAAGTAGTTGTACATGTATAGTAAAATTGCGAAGTTTGTAAAAATCACAGCTGTAAAAACCAAAAACTTGAACTATACAATCAAATTTTTTCAAAATTCATTTATTTACACCATTTTTGCTCTGAAATGTTTTCAATAAATTAAGAAACAGGAGGAAGCACAAAAAAGAATTTGAAAAAACAACTTTGTTTCATCTTTAAAAATTCAAAAGTATGATTTGTTTGAGATAAAAAATTACTCATATTATTCTTCATCTGGTTTCGTAGCTTTTGAGTGAGCAGGGGTCCCTAAGCAAAGGCCTGGCTACCGTAGGGACCAACACACAATAGGGCTACTCTGGCCGCGATAACATCTCCAGATGGGCATCTATGTAAATGTGGCGAGGAAAAATGAGGTTCCGGTCCATATTCTAAGGAAGTGTAAAACTCTAAAACGCAAGACCGTCACTAATTGGCAACGATTTCAGAAAAAAATGTTTGCATACTTATACACTGATTTTATTGACTTTTATATTATTTATAAGAAACTGATTTTTTGAGTTTGAACAAGGACATCCTCTGGATGACATTTTCAGATTTAACAAATGAATGAATGCAATATGTTTAAATTCTGTAAAACAAATTCCAAATTAAACTTTAAAGCACGCAATGAAATACACACCAGACCAACGTTTTGGGTTACATCTCTTGTGCTCTGAAATCTGTTGGTGTGGACTATTGAACTAATGACACACCACTAGTGCACAAAATAAGGTTCAGTTCAAACTACTCAAAGCGACAAATCCTTTTTTTTCATTTTAAATTATTTAAGTACCACATAACATTTGCTCTGAACCTCACATATGACGCATTTTTCTGACTAATAGAAGTGAATTTGACAAAACTCAACAGAGTCATATCTAATAAAAATGTCAAAAATGCAGTGTCAATATGGCCTGTTGTTTAGTAGTCAAATAATTTTTTTGAGGATCCGAGCTTATATGATTTACCTCTTGCATGATGACACTTGCATACTCCTTCCTCATCAGCCTCATTCTGTCCATGGACGGTAAGCTCCCTTCATCGTCCAGTTTGTGTTTCATGATTGCTTTTATCTGACTCCGAAGTATCGAACCCAACAACTTTTTTCCCTAAAACATAATAGATGTATTTAAAAAGTGGTTGGGAAGAGAATGGCAAAAGGAGCTATCTGCGAAACTTTCTTGGGGTAATATTTGTCATGACAAAAGGTTGTATGTTGTGTCTAAATATCATACCATTATCTCTAATGGAGTTAGTTATTGTTACTCATGTCCGGGCTTTAACGACTACCAGACCTATATTTCGTCGCTCTCGTGGACATGAGCCCGACTTTTTCCTACCTAGGTTTTGTTCACAGAGGGTAGGGGTCTTTAACAAGTACCTGACAACGTACAGGCTCGGGACCATCCGAAGGACGGCGGGCTCAAGCTTTCTTCCCAAATAGAAAACCTAAGGGACTCGGCCGTGTTTCGAGCTCAGAAAGCAAGCAAGCTACCTCTGACCTAGCTGCGCCCTCTCCCTAATGGATCTATTTCAGCGTGCATTAATCTTCAAAGCTGCAAACGGAAACTGCATCTTTATAAATAAAACTGAAAGGGTGGCTGTCGTATAGAGTATTTGTGAGACATACTAAACTTTTTTGCTTTCATGTCTTTTGTTTGTATATTTGTTCCATCATCAAAGGGAAAGTGTCGCACATATTTCAACTATACTTCAGATTTTGAACCTTCCTATTAAAGAATAGGTTTGAGGGATACATATGAGTTCCAAATCACTAAACAGAGGGGAGGGGGGTTTACTTAAATACAGAAACAGTTGTTTTATGTCCCCAGAGATGTTCGTTTATTTTTTTATTCGTTGACTGGTAACACAGCTAATGTTGATATACCGCGGGATCAAAACCAAGCCGAGGCCGTTAGGTTTTTTATCTGAGAGGTAAACAAATCTTAAGAACGCTGAAAACCCCATAAAAGACCCATATTCCCTAGGTAACTAAAGAGTAGGCAAAATGTAGGACTCCCTCAGTAGTATCTGAGTCGGGAGAGCACTGGTAGTAGTTAAAGTTTCGCTTAATCAATTGGTAAGCCATTTTTGTGTATTTTGTAATTGAGTTTATCTTCAGTTACCTGCGCTTATGCTGGTAACTAACTCTCATACAGGGAGATGTAATTTTATTTAACGTACTTTACACATGTATAAGGGTAGAGCTCTAAACACGAGACATAACAGACACACTATAATACAAATCATGCTACATGTAGCTCCCTCACTATGATTATAAACCTAAGTTGGAGTGACATTCGAGTATTAGAATGAATTAGTCTCACTACTAGAATAGCAGCTACCTCTGGAGTGCTATAATAAAAAAATCGGCTTTATATTTAGACAAGTCTGGATCACAAACACAAACTTTACGAGCTTAAATTGCAAAGCATTCCCCACAACACAGCCTCGAGTTCTCTAAATATATATTGCAATTAAACGCAAAACTTTTTTGACATCTTTTGAAATTCATAGTTGAAAATAATATTTTTTTAAAAAATTGGATTCTACTAATTTTAATGACTTAATAACCGAGGAAGAATAATACATATTAAAATATGACTATACAAATTATCACAATAAGTCATGAGGCTGTCACTATCATCATGTAAAACAGGTGTTCAATATATCCTTAAATTGATAATTAAGATTATAATACTTACATTGACAATAGGAAAGCCGTTGTGTCCACAATTGATCAGAGTATTATGAAGCAATGCAAAATTGGGTCGCAAAGGAAGGGTGACCAAAGGCGGATTGCTCATGACGTCTTTAGCTTTCATGAATGAGAGACAGGGTGGAGGTTCTTTTTCCAACATGGGGATGCCGGACAAGTTGCACATCATATGGTAGAGAGGCTGTGGTAGAACAAGAGAGTGTACACACTGTTCCAAAGAGATAACATCATCACTTTTCTCACAATGAAACTACAACTGATGATGGAAAACAGTGCGAAAGCGACTTCTAGTTACCATCAGTGCTGTTTCAGATGAATTACGTGAATTTTTACTTTTTCAGCTATACAAAGAATAGGTGGAGTTATGTAATCATCCTGAAAATCGATGTTGAGTTTTCACTAGAATAACATGTTTTTCCAACCCCCTGATTCCAAAAAAAAAAAAAAAAATCTGTCGTTAAATGAATGTATCGACACAAATTTTTCATATATAATTCAACAACCCATGCGTATGACTGAAATATGAATTTTCAGTGGAATTGGCTGAAAGGAAGGGGAGGATGTAATGAATATATCGTCATGAAATGTTACATTTAAATTCAAAACCCTATAAGGAAAACAACTATTAATTTTTCACGAAATAGACCGAAGGAGGGGAAGATCAGAGGAGACTACTCAGAAACTTATGATGATTCAGAAGCCCCTTTGTAGATAGAAATATTGGGAAGGCTGGTGTGTACACCTAGGGACCTAACCGTTCATTATCCCTTCCCTTTAGCTCTACTGTGGGAGTCCTAAATTTGGCCTATCCGAAGGACGGCGTACTCAAAGGTTCTTAACCTCCAGAATACAGAAAAAAAGAAACAAACAAAAGAAAACTGATATAAAATAGTCGGAAAAAACATAGTCTCATTTCGCAAAGGAAAATGTACCATTCCGCAGGAAAAACTAAAGTTGGGGCAGTTCTTTATAAAGTATGAAGCTCACTACCTAAAAAAGCACCAAAGAAAAAAGAGGCCTCTTCACAAAATGTTTTCAATATTGCAGATTTGGAGAAAAGTTGCTGATTTTATCCCACTTGAACAACCCAACATACACCATTAAATACAATATATCATAGTAATACAAAGAATAGGTAACAAAAATGTATGTGTTTGGTTGGTGAACTAACTTCAGTGAGGACATTGCCAACCAGCTTGGTAGTAGAGACGACCAGAAATATGGGTATACTGAGTTCAGTGGCTCCAGTCGTTTCCAGCATGATGATGCCGATGGCGAATGTGATCCGAAGACATCCACTCAGCTGGGCTGCACCACACAGGAAGGCTATCTTGTTGGGACGAGCCCACGAGTCCTGGACAAGGGGGGCAAAATTGATTTTAATTTTTAGTAGCCCTTCAGATTTTGGCACTCTAGGTCTCGAGGGCCTAATCCTAAATCCGTCACTGGTAATATTGGAAATGTATTTACAATCAAATTGAAAACAAAATGAAACAAAACAATGCTCAAACTTTAATTCAACAGAAAATAAAGTTAAACATAAAAATGTATTAATAAAATTTCAAACATCAATTTAAAAAAGAAACCATGTCTATGAAATGAAAGTTAATTGTTTTTAAACAGAAATATCATTTGAGCAGTAGTGGAATAGGCGACAGAAAAATTGTATATATTTGCTAAACCAGAAAATAAAAAAAATAGAACTGATAAATAAAAAAAGAAATAGATAAAAACAGAATGTTCCTAGTAGAAGATAATTAATGAATGAATAAAAGAATACTCTTAACCTTATTTAAAATGTAAGATTTAAAAACATCGAATATTATGTTTTAAAGAAGTCTATAATCTTTTTTTGTATTTTATTCAGTTGAACATTAATAATAAGGGGGAAAAAAAAAGTTTAAGGATTCAATTTCAAGTATATTTTATTGAAACAGCCTTTTATTGATTATAATAAATATATAATATATATTTATTATGCCGGTAGCTCAGTGGGTATGCCGGTATGCGTGCTTGACTTCTGAGCTCAAGGTTGTGGGTTCGTAGCCCGACCGAGGCCCTTAATTTATTTTACCTGGGAGGTAAAATAAACTTAAGCACGCCGTCCTTCGGATGGGACGTTAAGCGATGGTCCCGAGCCTGTACGATGTCAGGTACTCGTTAAAGACCCCTACCCTAGATGAATAAAAATTTAGGGTAGGCAAAATTTAGGACTCCCACAGTAGAGTCGGGCTCATGTCCACCAGAGTGACGAAAGAGCGCTCTGGTAGTAGGCGATATGACCTCGTAGTTAAAGCCTGGGCATGAGTCATAAAACCTAAACCTAACCTATATTTATTATAATCATTAAAAGGCTGTTTCAATAAAATAGACTACGTCAGAGTTAGACGCATTAAACAAAGTCAAATGACAGTGTTGTCACGTTAGCGTTTGTTTTAGAGCTATTCAAATTTTTTTTATTCAAAAAGCAAATGAATTGCAGTTATGAAAATGCCAATATGTAGCACACTTAAAATATCATATTTTCCCAAATTTTTCATGCCAATGATTCATTTCGCTAAATTGAATGTATTAGATTTAATAGTAATACATCAAATTATTACCAATAGCTTTCACTAAATCATAACGAATTGATTAAATACGTACAGCTGATGGAATAAAATACTGTATAGTTTCTGCTATAAGTCTTCCCCAGACAGCTCCAAGAAGCAGGAGTGGCATGAAGATACCATGGGAGATGTTACATCCGAGGAGGAGGCAGGAAATGAAATAGTAGAAAATGAAGAAAATAATCAGAGGCGCGATACCTAGATGGGCTGAAACAAAAATAAATGAAAGTTAATACACATAGTGCAAAATATAACAAACTATTACTAGCAGTCCGTGAGTCAGTGACCTGCTGACAATATTTTAATATATGTAATAATAATATTATCAGTAGGTACCTAAATGTTGCCCAAACTAAAATTTTCTTTTGATTTGTATTACATACATGGACCTTCCACCAAGAAAAATGTCTAACTGCACAAAAAATGATAGTTCACATTTTTATGGTATTTTTTGCACAATTAAACATGAAAGGCTGTGATCTTAGGTTTAAAAAAATCAATGTATTAAACAAGGCGCAGTTGAATAATTAACTTAATAAAAAAAATTATGAAGTTAAAAAAAATATATATATATATATATATATTTATTTTTGTTATCAAAATTGTTTCATATTTCAGTGTCAAACATTTTTTTTACAATTTGTTTCTGAAAATGGATTACAGTTGTATGTTTGATTGATTTGGAATGACTGATTCATAAGTATTTTAGGAAAACCAGAAAAAAAAATGTCAACATTTTTAGACTAACTTTAAGTTACATATTTCAGAAAAAAAAATTTACCTAAGGTTCACAAAGAATTGTAATAACCAATATAAAATCTACCTTCATTTTCAGTAAATTGACTTCGGAGTGCATGTCCACCATGTTGGAAAAGAAATAATCCCCACACTGAAAATGTATTGGGATCTTTACAGAATAACTGAAATATAAAGATATATCACGTTAATAATAACTATCCGCTTATCAGTTTCCATACAGACCCTTTGTGAAGATTGAGTGTATCACAATCTCCTATAGATCAATGTATCTCAAAATAGTTGAGTGCGGTCCGCAACGTTTTCTCAACAAAAAAAAAATATTGTGACATGAGTTAAGTACCATATATGTTAACGGTAACATGTATACATATATTCTGACGGCAAAAGCTAAATTCAGGCAATTTAAAAAATAACTTGTGTGGTCAGAACTTAAAAAAATTATGGTAATGTACAAAACAAAAGTGTTATCTAAAAGGCAATAGCAACGAAGATGACCGTTAAGCCCAAATTTTTTTTTTTTTTTTTTTTCTGTGAAACATATTAGTGCCTGTCATCAATCAGGTCAGGGTTGGTTGTCTTTTTGAGATGGTATGATCGACAAGAGATCTGCAGGCATATCCAATGAAATCGCTAGAATTCAAGAAATATGGAGGGAGGAGTCCCGCTGAGTTCTCTTATATTGTCTCCACGTGTTTCAGCACTTCAACCGACGACGCGGGTCAACTACCTCGAGGTGCCTTTGAAATCTTCAATCAGTTAAAACTTCCCATATCCATGGAAGGAATAAAGAAAAACGTACACCTGCAATCCTACCTTCGTCACAGGGCAAGCTCACTCTTTCTAGTCCAATTATAGGTTGGCTATCCAGGATATGGCTTCTGCTGGCACAACTTGTTCTCAATTGAACGTCTACATGCAGCAAACATTTAAAACTGGATACACGTTTCAACTTAAAATTACACGAACGTTCCACTCCTTGCACATAAATAAATTGATGATTTCATAATAAATAAGACTAATAATTGAAGTTTGATAATCACAAAATAAAATTATATTGGAAACCTTGGAAAAATTGGTGAATTTATTATTAATTTCCCGTTATTGTTAAGCTGGACCAAAAAATTCTGATTTTAATCATTAAAACTTAAATATTTCTTTTACGGACGTCACTCTATATATGTACTTCTTTTTTTTTTAGAGAGAGAAAACGTCTGCGAAACATCGCATTAGAATAATGAGATACAACTAACTTACGTTGACTTCACGAATGACTTCGAACTCTTCTTCTAGAGCGGGGTCCTCTCCTTTGGAGACGTTTTTCGGTAAACAGGTGCTCCTTGACGAGTAGATAATGCACAGGTGGCACACAGTTGTCAGCAGTGACATGATAATTATTTGACAGATTTTTCGAGAAGAACTATTTACAAACCTAAAATTATTATTATTTATGCCACAACTGATATCCCCATACATTCATCCACACAACTCTAACAGAATCTAAGGAAACAAGTCCTATATATATAGGACTAGACAAAGTAGTTTTCGAAATATTGTCAATGTATTCTCCAATTTATTTGAGAAATCTTGTAGGCAGGCATTATGAATAGTAATAAGACATAGTTAACGCTTAAAATAAAATTTCTGAAAAATATTAAGCTTACCTTTTTCTAAAAAATATCAAATATTTCTGCATAAGGTTCCAAAAGGACCCAAGCAAACCTCCCAAGATACCAAGAAGTATGAAGAAGGGTATCTCTGCCAGTACATAGCTCATATCCGACTTTTTAACTGTTGATAGGAAATATTTTTGCGTCGTAGAGGCACATTCTGGAAATACAAGCATTTTCATTTTGAGTTTTCTACTAACAAGTTACAAGATGACACTAAAATACTTTGTAAAACTTAGCAGATAAAAATAAAATAAGCCGGCAGCACACCGGACGAGAAAAAAGTATCCAAACAAAATATTTTGCTTCAAACGGTCACTTATTGTCTTGTACTAGACGGACAGATGGTGTGAGTTTTTGTTCATTTTTGAATTTAGGAGATCGGAAGACATGAAATTCTGCTGACAACTCAATTTCAAATTGTTGATTGCATAATTTCCCCGACATATATATAGCCTGAGAAGTAAAAATATGGCTCCTTGTGGGAGGTAGGTCTGTGATGACACTGAGATGAGCTGGGCTGGGCTGGCCACTCTGCTGAGCCCAGGGCCTGCCCATCTCACTCAGTGTCTCTTGAGACAGAAACGCTAATACCCATAATCAATACGTTAAAAAAAAAAAAAAAAAAAAAAAAAAATGAGCAGGAAGGGGTAGTATGAAACTTTTCCATAGGACACAATTTGTGTTTTTCCTTTTCTTTATTATGCGGAAGTCGGCCACTAAGAGAGGGTGATCAGTGCTTAGTTCGGCTCTGGTAATTACTTTGATACCAATAGAATATTGCCTTACTTTCCGTCCGAATACAAAATAGTCTATCACACTAGTGACATTTCTTCCTTGCGCACAGACGGTCAATTTGTGGATGGTTTTGTGAGGATACAAAGAGTTACCCATCAGGAGGTCATTGTCAACACAGAAGTCTATCAGCCGCTGTCCGTGTTCATTCTTGATTCGTTCATCGCCGTAGAGGCTCATCGTTCCGAGTACTCTTCTGAAGTCTTGGCCAGTCCTTGCATTCAAGTCCCCATGTATTATAACAACTCGTTTGTTATTTCGGCTCCTATTGACTATCCTTTCCAAGTCAGCATATACATGCTTCTTGTTGAGATTTCCCTCCTCCTCCGCTGATATGATCTTGGATGACCTCTCTAATCAACAATACACTATTTATTTTTCAAAATTCAATAAGAATAACTTTTGTAGGGAAAATATTGTTATGAACATTAATCGAAATATGTTTTGCGAAAATTATGGAGGTTTGAGTAATAATTGAAACAATGTTTGATCAATAAAACGTGATTTTTTAGCTAGAACTTTTTACTTTTCTTTCTTATTCTGACGTGCCAAATATGTTCCATAAGTTAATCATATGCATCCTGGGTCTCGCTGTATAAAAACAGTTTATAAACAAAACATACCTGGACATCCTTCATAAGTATTTATAATAAGTTTAAATACGAATTCACTAGTTAGTGCACAGATAAACATCAAAAATGTTAATTCCACATTCCAATAGGTTAAGCTTTCTTCTATTGCCAATAAAATACCACCTGGAAAAGTATTTGGATAAGAGTTCTTAGATTGAAAGGTTTCATAGGTGACCCCGTAAAAGCCGTTCTCACGTTAAAAGGAGTGTAGGAGAGTTTAGAACAATTACCGATAGGTGTAGAGAAGGCGGCAGTGAGACCTGCAGCCGTGCCACCGGCAGCCATGTCTCTCCTTTCAGGATCCTGATGGAAGTACTCAAAGGGATAAATGTTGGTAAAGGGGATGTGGAAGAGAGGAGTCAGACAGCCCATGATGGCTCCAACGTGGATCAGCGGACCTTCCTGAGGACAAACAATAAATACATCTTTTAACGGTGGTGTTCCATTTATGACACAGACATTGTGTTGAGAGGGCAACCAATCTACGCTGTATACTATAGTATACTTTGTGTCGTAATGACAGGACTGCACTTATACTATGAATATAGTAATAACCAATAGTCCAATGGAGAGTTGCCACCCGTCCCGAATTTTCCGGGACAGTCCCGATTTTGATGACTTTGTCTCGCGTACCTGAAGCATACCCATTTTGTCCCGAATTTTTAAAATATAGCGCCAAACAATCTTATTTGACGGATGCTGTACTTAGTATGAATACATATGAATTATATGTTGAAGCACTCTTCGCAAACGGAAGGAAACGCGGAAAGGGATTACGCCGCTGCAACAACTTTCCGCAGAGTTTATTCACTCTTTTGCGTTTCGCTCATACCACCTCGCAATCGCCAAATGTGCTGCGTGCGCCCCACCCACTCACACCCCTCATACGTCGCGACGTGAACTGTTGCCGTGTCAAACGTGTAAAACCGATGCTCCGTCGATTTGATAAAGGCTGAATTACTATTTCCTTGAACATGGAATTTTCTTGCGCCGAGTTTATTGGTAAATATAAAAATGGTATTGTATTGCTGAAAGCAGCCCGTTGTAATAAGAAATATACATGGAAAAATAGATCATAAATATATACAATAGGTGGTCCCGAATTTTTTTTGTACAAAAGTGGAAACCCTGGTTCAATGTATCTAACAAAAATAGTGATACTTGACATATAGTATAGGGACGAGGTCTGGTTTACCATTCAATCAAATTCGTTGTCATAAAATCTATTACCTTGACAGTTGCTTCACAATGAATTAGAGAGAGTTACCTTTCCTCCTGGGAGGTTACTGACGACACAGCAGATGGTACTGAGCGACTTGACAAGAAGAACTGGCATTGTCATATATTCCCGAAGATTGACACCATTCAGATAGCCCAGTACTGCTGAGGTTCCACCTCCTGTCGCCTTAGGCTACAACCAAACAGTTTCAGCAAAATAATGTGTTTGAACAAAAGTAAAGAAATATTTCAGATAAACAGATTATATTTCTATCGTAGAGGTAGTGAAGCTCTACCCAAATGCAGGTAAGAGGCAGTTGGGCGGAGATTGAACCACAATTTTCTCCAGTGTTGAACACCAATCAATAGATTTTATATATACATTCATTACTTTTGTGTTGTCCAAAGAGATTCTGAATTCATATGTAATACATTTATTACAGCAACACTTCTCCAATTTACTTTTTTAAAACTTAGCAATTACAGACAAAAAACATGAATGCATTTTTATCCCAAAACTCGAACCTCTCATAGCGCCACTTTATCTTGTTCTGCTACAGCTATGAAAAATAGAACTCATCTGGTAGAAAATTGTGGGCTCTACAATTTACTGTCCTTTATTTTTTTTATTTTTAGCTATATAGCTTAAAATGAAAAACCTCAAAAAAGTAAGCGTTATCCAGGTGTTGATCCCTAAAACATCAATATCTTTAATTAGAAAAGTCGTATTAACTTTCCACAAATTTTACCTTATTGGAATTTTATGCGCTTTAATTCTGTATAATAAATTTTTATCAGGATATAGTCGTTTTCACAAAAAATTGGGTAAATGGACGAGCTCACTTCTGTACTGCATTTGCTCCGAAACAGTTGCTTGCCTCAAAAAGAGAAAGAAACTTTTTGTATAGAATTATTTATATATAACTATCATATTGATAACAACACTTTTTGTCGTGCGAGCAATAAATAAAAAGAAATTTACGAAAAACTACTCCTTTTTTTTATTGGCCACCATATTGAATATCTCACTTCCGATAGAGATTTCGCTTTGGTAACACCGATTTTCTAATTCAGCAGGGTCGAAACAACCGGAAAATTGTATGTGACTTATGAGACTTATTGCATTGCGTTTTCCTGAAAGTAGTCGTTAACAAGAACTCCCTTTTGGTGTTGTAGAACGTCCTATGAATGGACTGTAGATACAATGTCTAAATAACTAAGTGAGCGCAAAAATAAATTAAATGAAAATAATACCTCAATAAAAACAACCATAGCACATCCTATTGTAGCTGGAACTGATATCGACATGAACCAATACATAAAAACATGAAACTTGTCCGTTTTCAAACTACGGTCCACAACTGTAAAAACAATATTTTATTAGGAATTTACGTAAAAATGGTAAATACAAGAATTATTATTATATTTGATTATTATTAACTCACTGAGCAGAGACTGTTTAGGTAAAAAGAAAGAAAAAGAGAATGATTGTGTAGTTACCATAGACCAGATCATGCATCGGCATATTCGACAGTTATTATCAATTACCCGAAAAAAAAATTTTTCATTATATATGATTTGGATCTTCTCTTGAAAAAGAAAATTTTCTTCAATTACAAATTATTTCTGTAACTGATAATATATTTTTGATCAATTACAGAGTTTTTGAGTAATTGACAATATATTTTTGGTCAATTGCAAATTTGTCAGGTAATTGAAACTATATTTTTAGTCAATTATACTTTTTTGGGTAATTGACGATTTATTTTTCTCCAATTACAAATGTAATTGAAAATATATTTTGGTCAATTACAGATTTTTCACCCGAAAAATAATTGATAGATTGAAATAATTCATATAAGTATATATAAATTTAATATATTACCTAATTGACAATATATTTTTGGTCAATTACAATTTTTTAAGTAATTGAAAATTTATTTTTCCCAATCACAAATTATTTGTGTAATTGATAATATATTTTTGATCAATTACAATTTTCGAGTAATTGACAATATATTTTTGGTTCATTACTATTTTTTGAGTAATTGATTTATTTTCCTCCAATTACAAATTATTTGTATAATTGATAATATAGTTTTGATTAATTGCAAACTTTTTGAGAATTAACAATATATTTTTGATTCATTACAATTTTTCGGGTAATAAACAATATATTTTTATAGTAGGTAGTAGGCGATATGACCTCATAGTTAAAGCCAGGCCCTGAGTCACAATAACTAACTAATTATATATAAATATTATACACATATATTTCTTATTTATATACAACCACTTTGTATAGGGCTCGTCCGTGAAGGCAAATCAAGTTCTATTATATTTTATTCCAAATAGCCACTTTGTAACTTGGTTATTAGCCCCATACCAATTTAGATAAGACAAGATTCTCTAAATATTCAACAGAATACCTTCTCTCAAGATATGATATTTGGCATCACCACCCATATGAACGCCAATTTCGACAGCAGCTCCAAAAATGCCTGTGATGATCCCGATCAGACAAAATAGAAAAATTCTTTGAATGATAATACTGGTCATGAAGATTTTTCCCTTTGCTTCTTCCTCTTCAATCAAGATTTCATTGTCAACTCTTTCATAATCTAATGACTGCAACATTCTCATTTATTGACAACGTTTATTTTATATTTTAAATCAATAATAACATTTAAGGAACTTGGAAGCATTAAGTGAAATAAAAATAAAAATTATGGAAGTTCATACTCCGAAAATAGATAATCATATTAGGCATAGAACAATTAGAGTAAAATTCACCTTTAAGTAATTTACAAAGTTATCCTAGTCACTTCAACTACTTTTCCTCCAACCGATATATTTTGATCAGAAATTCATGTTACTTCAGTCCTAAAACTCAACCAGTGAATGAGATTTGTAGTTTTAAAACGGTCTATAATTTTTTTTTTAAACTACAGTGAAAACCTACATGAAAGCAATATTTGCTTTAAAGAGAAAAAAAAATCTATACGCGTTATAAGTATAAGGCTTGAGTAAGTAGTAGAGATACAGCGTTACCAAGACCTACAACACCCCTCCCTGCCTCGAAGCACAGCTGGTAAATGAACACACCCCCACTTCCATCGCCCCTTACCACAGTCGCTCCTTTGTAGAACCGCAGGAAAGTAACGATATTTTCATTGAAGTAATGGCCTCATCTGCCAACTTAAAATGTCCCAACTATATGAATTGCAATGAACAGGAAATATCTTCAGAATCTAGAATGTTTCTGTTTTAAGCTTACCTCAAATCTCGTTGAAACATACACAGGACTTGTGAATTCAAGTTTAACAATACTCGCATGGTTTGATTCCTAGAAATAATAATAATAAATTAATCTTTATACAAAAATGAAGATCATAATGACATTATTTATGTTCGATGTAAATTATTCTTATTGATATCAATTAAATCAATAGAGGAACTCAGGGGACAACGAGGTACTTAATATTCTAAGATATGTGGTAGTTGTTAGGAATCAAGTCACAAAAAAAACAACTGAATTTTAAGATCTACAAACTTTCATTTGTATTTACCAAAGGAACAAACTGAAATAGAAATTACCTGATATAATTTTGAATTTAACAATTACATATTTTCAAAATAAAACACATAACGGGGGACCATCATACTTTTTTCGCAAATCATATGAAAGTAAACGTGGAATAAAATGGGAATATGTTAAGTTTTAGATACTGAAGTTGTTTTAAAAGACAAAAATATTTATTCGCAGGAGAAAGGTGTGTTGTATCTTCGACTTCCACTTTGGAGGGGTATATTGGTCTAAGGTCTTTCGAAGAAGAAGTATTTAAGGAATGTTTTTGGAGAAGTTGACGATCGCTTAAATCCAAAGTCGGGAAGACACTATTCCGCAATGAGTAGCTGTAGATGGGTACAGCAAAGATGGTAGGGAGGGCACTGTCCGGGCCGCATTAATTTGTTTGGGATTTTTTGAACAATTTCTCGATTTTTAATTTTTTTCATTCCGTTTTTCAATTTCTTACAAAAGTAAAGAAATATAATGAAATCTTTGAAAATAATGAAACACTACCTGATCATGTTTGCCAATAGACAATACTTCAGAGGCCCCTTCATCAGTTTCTGTCATTCTTTCAAATTGTTTTCCTCACTTTTTACTTTTCTAATAATTCTTATTATTAAGACTCTCTGGAACATTCTACATAACCTAATGACTGTGTCTTCTTGTTTCACTTTTAGTTGTTCGAAATCCTAAAAACTATTTCACGCATCAAGCTTCATTGCAATTTCATATACTTATGTATTATATAACAACTCTTTATATTATACCTTCCTTTTCAATTGAAAAGCTCTAACTTCATTAATATTAAATAATAATACACAGATTTTTTTTAAAGGATTTAATAAATCACATGTTACATAAAAGTTATTACAGTAATACTGTTAAATATTTAATTGAATGAATCTCATTTTTTCTTGACAAGTACCATAATTATATGATCGACACAACTTCAGTTCGAATCATACATAATTGAACATTTTTTCTAAATGAGGCCACATTTTTTCTCGTAATGATACCAACTACCTGAAACACATATTTTAAAAAGTCAGTAGGTGCAGAAACTGCGTAAAGTTGGAGAATTCCCATGGTAGGAATTTTTTTTTTTCTATCATTTTCATAATGACAAGTCATATTGGAGATTCAAAACTCAACATTTACTAATTAACAGAAGCTGTTCGTTCGTAGATAAGGCACTACTGTCTCAACTTCTGAAAGACAGAGGCGAACGTTTCGTAGCCTAAATTAAAGACAAATAAATATGTATTTAGAGTAGGAACGTGGACGACACCCCAAATCGGAAGTGTGTTTGATAAAAATACGGTGATAGTTTTTGTATGGTCTTACCAAACGGGTGAGCTCATAACCTGATTTTTAGTAAAATGCAAAAAACAAACTTTAATAATAAACACAAGTGTTATAATAAAATCATAACGTACATCACAGTTTTCATCAACCACCAACACAGTTGTAAGTGCAAGGCTAACGAACAGTAGATATATACGTCTCAGGGAGGTATCCTGAAGAAAATAAATAAATGCATAATTAATATAAAATGAAATTAAAGAGCATCTAGGGATATTTCGAAATTAAATTGGTAAAGAAAAATTCAGGTCAGGGCTCCAAAGAGGCCCACGGGGTCATCAGTAGACTGGTTGGAAAGTTTCAGCAATGCTTCCAATTCAATTTGAGCACAAAAACATTCAAACAGAACTCTCCATTCTTGTTAAAAATATTCATATATTATCGTTATATATATATTTTTTTCTTAAATTTAGTAATTTAGCTACACAAGTCGGAAAACTCTTGAAAAGTTAAAGCTGACCTCTAAAACGTCAATTTCTTGGATAAGAAAAGTCGTGCATAACACTAACCTTTTCACCTAATTAGAAACTTATTTTTTTTTTAGCTAAATGAAGCTTTGCATGCATTTTTATGCAAAGCAATAACATGACTACGAAGTCAGGTACTCGTTAAAGACCCCTGCCCTAGGTGAATAGAAATTTAGGCTAGGCAAAATTTACGACTCCCACAGTAGAGTCGGGCTCATGTCCACCGGAGTGACGAAAGAGCGCCCTGGTAGTAGGCGATATGACCTCGTAGTTAAAGCCCGGGCATGAGTCATAAAACCTAACCTAACCTAATGATATGACTGATTTGCTATATGGAGTGTAATTTTTTATATAAACTCCCAGGAAAGATAATTCAGCCTTGAATCAATACGCTAAATTTCAATTCGCTAATTACTCCAAAGGAAAAAAAAAAAAAAAAAAAAATGTTTTGCACCATATACGTATAAAAACATTTTCCAAAGTACATACCACATTCACACAATAAGGAGTCGGATTCATATAAGGCACAAGGTCAATAGTGGCGTTTAAGTCATATTCGTGATTACCAGAAGTCAACATCTGAAAAGGAATTTCTAAATAAATGAAATTGTAAACAATATTAACTGTTGGTTCATTTGAGGATGGAGGTGAGACAGACAGGCCCACTCACCTCCCCTACGTGCCTCCCTTCTCTCACCCTGAAACCATTGGGGAGGTAATACAGATGTATTCATTAAATTGGTAAAGAAAAATGCCAGAAGTGAACATCTGATATAAAATGTCATGACAGCCATGATGCAACACTTCCTGAACTAGTTCTGCGAGACGAACTAACCTAATGGTACGATATAATCCCTATAGCAATGGTCTTAGTAGGTAAGTTGAACGAAATATATCTATATGCGGGTTAAAAATGTATTTATTAATAATATTATTATAAAAAATAAACATCTTATTTTGTAAAGATATCTGTACATGATTGATTTTCATACTTACATTTTCGAAAGATTTGAAACTAAAACCTTGGTGCCGAGTCAAAATGTCATTTGTAGAAGCAATATTCAGCTCCTTGGTTGGTACTTTGTATAAGTTGGACTTGACTAAGGCCAAAATTTGAGATCTCAATATCAAACCTCTCGCCTGGATCAATAAAATATATATTTATTATTTACAAGGGTCTCCACCCCTATTCGCTTCTCTAGTCAACTCCGTACTCCACCGAAAATAAACTAACTTACCCACATACAACTTAAACGAAAAGAAAAAAATGCTTATTACCAAATATTAACATAGATTACTTTGACCAAAATTCAGATTTTCAACGATACCAACGGACTATTCATATTATGACCATACATTTCCAATTTGAACCTACTTACTCGAATTATGGGGTACATGCTGCACAGCGATTTAAGTAATACATTTCTGATTTTTAATTGTAATTAATTTTTTAATTTAGTAAACCTATGAAGCGTACAGGATAATCTACTCTTATTCTCATTCTGACAAGCCTGATAGCTGAACTCAGAGTCAGCAAGGGACATGTTTCCATATTTTGTTCTGTTGTACAGACTATAAATAAATAACAAAGTATAAAGTTGTATACTCACCTTGGCGCCGTTCATTATCGGAAATGCGTGATACCTGTTATTTGACAAAACTCTCATTAGTTCTGAGATTGTCACTTTCGGAGGTAAAGTAACAATGTCCCTGACCATTAAATCTCGAGCTTTGAAGGGAACACTGACAGGGAGCAGTGAGCCCCGAAGCAGGGCGAAACCAGCGTTATATACCATGATTCTGTAGATAGGCTGAAAAATAAACAGGAAATAAAAAAATAAATAAACATAAAAGGCGATTTCGCTACTGCCCGAATTTTTTTCATAATTACGATATATTTCATCCACAAGCGTTGCACACTTTACTTCAGCAATATGAAATCAGTTATAGGCATTTTATTTTTATTTTTACATCATGCCACCACCAACAGGCCTTATGCCCAATCATAGTTGTTCAGTATACAGAGAAAGTAGATAGTAGTGAAGAATGGAAAAATATATCTAAAAAATAAAGAACGAAGTTGAATAATATTTGAAAGATAATAATATTTTGTATAATTATTATACAAATAAAAAATATATTACAGAGTAAAAATAAATAAATAGAATAAAAATCAAGCAGCAATGTGTGTGTGTGTGTGTGTGTATATAATAATAATTATACAAGAGATATATGAATAAATAACATAAGAGAAGAAGAAAAATAGATGAATGAATCGCAATAAGTAAAAAAATAAAAATAAAGTAATTGAAAAATAAGAATAAATAATAAAAATAAAATAAAGAGTTCGGACAACTATCTAGAGCTGCTGAGGTGGAACTATGAATAACAATAATAATGCAATTCGAATGGACCGTTAAGCCCGGGAATGAGTCATAATAACTAATTATAGAAATAAATAACTAACTCTCATGTCTCATTACTCATGTTTGCGCAGATTATTGCTTCGGGCAAAATGAAATCAAATGCAGCAGAAACGGATTTGTTATCAAATATTTCCGCTTTTTGCATATTTCTAAATGCGCTATGGCCGTTCTACCATATCCTGCGCCTGCGTTCAAAATAATCTAAAATATAATTAAAAACGACAAAAACCCTCATTTTAATTGTTTACATATCTGCAGCATGTTTCGTTAAAATGGATATCTAATTAAAGTTAAATGTTTTTAACAGCCGTAGGATTTTTTTAATAAAAAAAAAAAATTTACATTTCGTACACCACATAATTTGTTTTATTTTAATTAAAGTTTAATTAACTTTTCAATTTAAACTGTGTTCATATGTATTAATAAATGAAGAATATGTACATATATATTGTATTGCAACATGTAATGATAAATGAAAAGTTAATAAACCGGAACAGTAGAGAATATAAGAGATTTATTTTTCAAAATCTTTGTTAACAGGTACACAGTTTTATCATTATTGCATATGTACAAATATATATATATATACATATATTTTTGAAAATTACCTCAATTATATTTTTTTTGTTTAAAATAAAAAGTAAAAAATTCAATAGTCTTTCATTACTTCCATATCTTCGGTGAGAGAGAATTGTTTTCCATAGAGCTTATAACGGCAAGTGGCTGCCACTCCAGTCTAGTCCATTTTACCTAATTTTACGCTCAAATAACCCCCGGCTTCGCCAACTTGCTTTACCACTTTCTAATTATCTTAAACTTATAATATTGCTTCACTGTGAGCCTTGCCATAATTATGTTGAAATTGACAAAGGGTGTCTTATCAAGTAGTTATGGAAGGAATAAATAAAAGAAACTTATTTTTTGAAATATTGTCTATTCCACTAAAGATATTTATAAAGATAAAACTACAGGTTTCGGCCTCACACCATCGTCAAGTACTACTTATGAACATTTTCTAGTTCATAACTAGACCTGACGATGGTGTGAGGCCGAAACCGGTAGTTTTTTGAAATATTGTCTATTCCACTAAAGATATTTATAAAAATAAAACTACCGGTTTCGGCCTCACACCATCGTCAAGTACTAGTTATGAACATTTTCTAGTTCATAACTAGACCTGACGATGGTGTGAGGCCGAAACCGGTAGTTTCATTTTTATAAATATCTTTAGTGGAATAGACAATATTTCAAAAAATAAGTTTGTTTTATTTATTTATTACAAATTCCACAATATGTCCGCGTTCCTCAATTCAGAAGTTATGGAAGGCGCAACTCCCGATCAGTGTCCGCTGGAAGGAACTACAGGTATGTCTAAAGTGGTCGTTACCCGTGTGAAAATAGATGCGAACCACTTGGTAGTGATGACGATGATGAAGATGGGTATGACGAGAGATGCCTGTCCACAGCTCTCTATCATGATGATGCCTAGTGAGAGGGTAAGGCGGGCCACTCCGCTGGCCTGAGCAACTGCTCCCAGGAAAGAGTACTTGACAGGCTGGGCCCAACTCCGCTCACTCTGTTCCGCAACATACAAGAAGAAAAGTTATACACTCTTATGTCAATATATCATTAAATAAAATAATTAGGAGACAACGGCAACACAGAGGTAGCGTGCTTGTTTACTGTCCAAAGGATCATGAGTGAAGATATAAGGATAAGTGTAAAGGGCTACATAGTAGCAATCCTCGGCGCTGATAACTCACGTAGTTGAGCGCCCCATAAAAGCAAACTACTACTCATGAGTGAAGGTACACAAATCGAGCCTGTATGATGTCAGATACTTATAATATACGACACTAACTAAACCTGATTAGGCAAACATAGACCCACAGTAGTGTAGGACATATGTCCACCAGAGAGACGAAAAATCCTCTGCTTATATGCGATATAAGCCCGCTTCGAACACACACAAAGAAAAACGAAAAGAATAACAGTACTTACTTAGGACTAGTATCAGCAAAATTAGGAGAAACGACCTTACATTAAGCCTCGTACATGATTTATGTTTCATGTTTGAAGCTTAATCACTCATTTAGGTTCTATACATTTTTATTTGTTCTAGGTCCTTAGTGAGGTTGGTGTTTTGAGCAGACACATGCTCTTATTGTAAAATGAAAATCTCAATAATATTTTATTCTCATTCGATATGTAACTACAGTTTATTCGTCGCGTTTTTCTTTTTTACTGACAGATTCCAAATGTATACATTTATTTTCATTCGCTGAAGAATGACCACTATAAATAATATATGGTGTTTTCTCTTCTACGATATGTCTGAAACTATACTATTGCCCGATTATAATTATTGCGGGTTATTTTAAATGAGGATTTTTTAATATTCATTACAATTAGCAGACAAGTTGATAACTGAAATACTAACGACTACATGACGAGAACACTTTATGAAAAAGCCTCTGACTCATGCCACGGTTCGCCATTGTGATATACTCTATTCTTCGCATAGCTGGAGTAATGTAATCGATCAGAAATTCAATGCTGCGTTTTTATAAGCGATGCCCCCGAGCTTGTACTCAAGTATTCGTTAAGGACCTCTACCTTAAGTGAATAAACTTGGGTAGGCAACATATAGGACTCCCATAGCTCATGTCCATCAAAGCGACGAAAGTGCGCTCTGGTAGTAGGTGATATGACCTCATAGTTAAGCCCGGGCATGGGTCACAAGAACTAACCTATTAATTTTCCGAGAAATTAATTAGATTAAATTAAAAATCAGAGAAGGGGGCTCGATTCAAATACCGTAATAACTGCTGATGTAATGAATGTGTCGACACAAAATTAAGTATGAAGATTCATAAGCTACTATGTAAGACGTATATAAAATTTTAGACCAAAGGGGCATTGGTGGGAGAGCGAAAACGTAATTGACTTATACGTATTACAAAGTACATAGCCGGTGACTCACCGACGACGTTTTGTTTATTGATTTCTTTAATACTACGATACATACATCTACGGATCCACTCATCCAGATGGCAAAGAGATAGCCCCAGGTGGCTCCGGAGGCAAAGTGTGGCACCAAGACACCCGAAGGAATAAACACAGCAAACTGTAACAGTGAGCCTACGTAGAAGTAGAAGGTCCCGAATAGGAGCACCCAGTAGTTTGTCTCTTCTGAAAACAGAATATGGTAACTGAACGTAGAGGGCGGAGAGTAGTTTGGATGATGAGTATCCCATCTCACCCTCTTTCCAACCCCTATCTTATGGCTTATTATTATGGCTCACATTATAGACAATGGTCTATATAATCATGACTAAAAGTTACGAATAGTGCAATGAGTTTTCATGTAAAATTAATGTACACATATTTTCTTGGAATATCTTGGCTTCTAATGAATGTAGTTAATCGTTTTATGGATCAAATTAAACAAAATGCTCTATATAAACTTTTTGGGACCGAAAATATCAAATGCAAGACCGTAGCTCCTGAAATTTTGCCCCCCCCCCCCCCCCCTCCCCTCCTTTGGTGGTTCAATTTTTCTGGTTAACGAATTCGACCTTCCTTTTTGCAAACAATATTTTTGAACAAAGTTCGAAAAAATTGAAATCACCCTTGAAAAGTTACAACCCACGCGGCACAGCGCAATGTTGAGTTAATAGTAGTGATATTGGTTGAGTTAAGCTATAGTATATGTATATCGACAACTTCTAAGTTGAGAAACGCGGACATATTGTGGAAACTTGTAATAAATAAATAAAACAAACTTATTTTTGAAATATTGTCTATTCCACTAAAGATCTTTAGTGGAATAGACAATATTTCAAAAATAAGTTTGTTTTATTTATTTATGTATATCGAAACAAATTGAATAATTTCGTAGTAAATGAATAATTCAGCTTTTCTTCTGGAGTAAAAATGAAATACTCGCCTGAATTTATATATTCAAATGATTTAACCACATATCGTAAATCTTGAAATAAAAATACACCAACAGCGTCAAATGAATTCGAGTCAGTACAAAACACCTAAAAAAAAAAGTAAAGTTAGAATTCAGTGACAGAAAAATCGCTTGAAAAAAAAAAAAAATCATAATCACTTGGAACTCGTTGCTTTGTGAAATTCTCTCTTTTCCAAATTTTGACCGGCATTCTCCTTGAAAAGCATGGAAGGCTGTAATACCAGTAAGCGACAATAATAAACCAAAAACTGCTGCATATATAAGTCTAAGCCATTTCTTTGAGGTTTTATACCTGAACAAATGAAAAAATAAGGTTCATCAGTGTCTTAAGCTTACGATAGTGAAGCGATAGACATAGAGTATTGTCTAAGCAAAATTCTGAGTGGCATAAGGACATTTATGAGAAGAGAAACTATTTTAAGGAGGCTTTACTGCGAGTTGAGACCGGGAATGGTTCCTTTGGTTCTTCTGCTCGGACATGAAATGAGATCCAAGAACGGGCATTATCAGCTCTTTTTCTAACGTACTTCATAGTATAAACATGTTCTGAAAAATTGTGAATATTAAGTGCAGAATGAAGCAGAATAAGTCAGTTTTAAAATTTAACATTAATTTTTGGGTGTTTGTACTGTTGTAGATGTAATTAAGTCTGGAGTTGAGATCAAAAATCATGCATTTTAACACGTTTTATATAACAAAAAAATACCTTATTTAGCCGAAAAAACAAGGAAGTGATTATATGACTCATGGCCGGACTTCAACTATAAAGTCATACTGCCTATAACACGAGAGTGCTCACGTCTTTTTTTTACTTCCCAAAAAAAAAATCTGAGATCCTCGGACGGGTTTGAATCCCTGATTTTGAGCGCAGTAGGCAAGGGCCTATCTCAGCATTAATGGGGCCTTGGTATTGTTTTTTCTCAGAAAAAATGGACCTAAACGCACGTAAAATATTTTTTAAATCGGAGACCTAGGGCTTCGTTCATTACACATGAAATGACCTTGGAATAACAATAAAAAAATGTGTAGGAACATTAATATAAAAATATATGTATGTTACCAAGACTTTCCTCTGTACAGCACCATGTAGCCGTAGTTCCACAAAGAGCCGGATAGGGACCCAATAATGCCTATAAATATAAAAACAGGTATTTCCGTGTACAAATAGGTCAGTGATAGATTCCGAAGACCAAAGAACAGGTAGACATGAACTGTTCCAACTAAAAAATAAAAACAATTAATATTACAAATTGAAAGAGAATGATGATTTTCAAAAGAGTATGTAGAGTTGGCAGCCAAAAGCGGAATAGTTCAAGACATTATTAGTTGAATCCGTTTTATGGAACATAGTCGTGTGCTATGATATCAGCAGGTGAACATGTTGTGTTTTTCTACAAGAAGTGTTCAATCCATAAGTTTAATTTTTCTGAAAGAATTGGTGCTAAAATGTGATCAAAAATGATAAAAAATAAAGAGAATATATGGAAGTACTTTCTGTATTGCTATCATCTTCAGCGACGACTGAACAAATACAGTTTCCAAATCTACTTTTATTACAAAAGGTACGTCTAAGTCATAGTAATGAATAGCACAACTCCCGAACTAACAGATTTACCCATCATCCACAAAGATAACATCTTCATTAGACACGTTGTACCATTTATTAACTCCCCCATCTAAAAATCATCAAAACTTCTTAAGAGAAAACTCAGATCATTCATATAATTTCAACCCTCACACACGGTCTTAAACTCGTTAGATTTTGTAGGAAAAATCTAAACATTAAATATACAACCAGGGGGTAAATTGTTGTCATTAGACGTAACTAATTTATTATCCAAATGAAGATGGTGGCAATACCGAAAGTACTTCCATATATTATATATATTTTGTGAAATAGACAATATTTAAAAAAAAAAAATGTTTTTCTCTATTTTTTATTAGTATTTCACAATATCTCTACAGAAAATGTCAACTATAGGAATCATTAATTGAAAGAGGACAATTTTAGATTAATCCGGTTTTGGCTATCAACGGCTCAACTGTAATCAGATTGCTTGAAAATAGTATTATTACACTTCCTTCATTTTAAATTTACCATACACACATATCGTTCATGCTTCTCTACTTTCATCTGGTATCGAGTAGGATAATGAACGTATAGTTGGTTCATTTTAATTTGGCAAGTGCACTATCACCTCATCATGGTAATAAAAACCTCCCAGTGGTTTCACAGGCGACAGCGGGCAATATTGAGACTGGGGGGACCTTAGGCGGGAAGGCATGCAGCCTTTGTGCCATCTGCCACCCCTGCACTTTACCCCCGTCCAACCAACGTTCCACGAGGGTGCACACCCCTTACTAAACGTCTTATCTTTCTGTGTTATCTTTCTAACTGCCGTTCAAAAATGTGTCACTTACCTAATCCATGTTTGTAGTATGTAATGATCAGATGAAGGAAAAAAGTTGAAAACAGAGTACAAATAAAAACCATAAATGTCAATTCAGGAGTCCAAAATGTTAAACCTTCTTCCAGGCAAAACAGAAGAGCACCTGTCAATATTCAATAATATATATACATTTTTTACTTACAAATATATATATATACAACTTTATAAAAATAAATACAACAAACAAATGTGCTGAAAGAGAGATAATGGCAATGTCAAAATGTCAAGAGGGGAGAAATCACCCAGCGAGTATACTCCCTATACTTATATTTTAAAATTATAATTAATAATTTAATTATATAGCTATAATCAGATCAAAAAAAGCCATAAAGTGGCTTTTTGAAGTTGCTTCCAAAATTGGACCAAATAATGCTTGATAGAAATTAACTCTAAAAAACTAGCTAAAAAAATAAAAAATAAAAATGAAAAATGTATATTTAGAAATGTTATTTAAAATGTAGCATTAAGAAATGAATATACATGCATAATATAGTTGGTTAGTTATTGTGAGTCATGTCCGTGCTTTAACTACGAGTCTATATCGCCTACTACTCTCAAAGCGTTCTTTCGTCGCTCTGGTAGACATGAGCCCGACTCTACTATGGGAGTCCTAACTTCTACCTACCCTAAATTATTATACACCTAGGGTAGGGGTCTCCCAGATAAAATAAACTAAGGGCCTCGGTCGGGTTTCGAACCCACGATCTTGAGCTCAGAAGCTATAGTACATAAATAGTCATTTGAAAATGGGAGGAGTGTTCAGGAAGCTATGAACAGTGTCTTGGCATAGCCGCAGCGTCTGTCGCTGGCTCGTTACCCGCACACCCACAATTTTTTCCAATCGATACATTCAATCATTTTCAGAAGTTATGAACGTGTAACATCGAATCTAACAAAATTCATTAATTAATGGTGTACAGAATTCAGTTAAAATAAAATATAATTACCTGAATTTACAACAGAAGTGTTAATAGTATACCTATAGGGGTTCCGAAGGCAGCTGCCACGCCAGCAGCAGCGCCTGCAGTGGCCAGATCTCTTCGTCCAGCTCCTCCAGAGAAACAGGAGAAGGGCCGCCTTTCTGTGAAGGGGAAGCGAAAAGAGGCCAGCGAGGCGCCAAGCAGAGCACCAACGTGGACAAAGGGTTCTTCCTGGTCGAACAATGTCAACAAAAACTATATTAGTAAAAAAGAAAACATGATACTTCAGACATTCGCAACACATTTGAGGCAGGGTCGCCATTTATTCGTTAAGGGACATACACGCCTAAAGAACTAGCAACTTTGCAGCACAAATGTCTCACAGAATAATTCATAACAAATAACCAACTTATATTGAACTGATTCTATTATAAGAATAATACAATGTGTTATTACCCTTCCTCCGGGTAGATTAGCTGCGGAAGAAAGAAAAGTGCTGACATATTTGACAACGAAGACTCGCACCTTCATAAACCCGGGGACGTTGGTTCCGTTTAAAAATGCAATTATGTAACTAATGCCTGTACCTTTAGCGGAGGGCTAAAACATATCAACAAATGAAATTTCAAATTATAATTTTTAAAAATAAATAAATATATGTATATATTGCAGAGAAGTGTGATCATCAGAATATAAATATAAGTTTTGTAAAGTTCACACCGTAATTGCTTTTTAAAAAATTGAACTTTATTTAACATTCACTTAACTGAAACTTATATTCACTAAGTCAGAAAGGAGGTGTTAGCAACACGGGAGCCAGGGATAGACTGAGGATCCTGGGAAAGTGGAAAATGCAAGATGGGAAAGAATGTCGTAAACAATACTAGGAAAGAATGATGAGGATGCAGGAATTATGATGGGGTGTACAATATTTGTTACTATAACTCCTCCACCCCTAAATTGAGGCATCACCTGGAAGGTGGTGGTGAGAAGGAGGGTGTCTTAGATCGACAGTTACATTGTGAACAGGCTGTCTGTCCAAGGACTTACCAAAGAATTTAAATTTTATAATGAAAAATATGATACTAATAATGATGAAAATATAAAGGGTTGAAGTCCAAATACTAGGAATAATAAAATGATTCAACTTATTTTCTATCGGTACAATTGGGTTAGTATTTATAGTTCTAAGTGTTACGGGTTTTAATAATAAAGTAAAATTAGTATGTTGATTGGTGTCGAGATGTAACTTAAAGTTGTTGATGGTGTGTGGTTTTCCAGAAGAGTTGGACGAGTAGTGGAAAGAGATGTCGTTAAAGACGAGTTGTTCGTTGGGACTTAGGGTGATAAGATGAATTCCAAACAGCTGCCGCGTTTCAAGCGATGTCTCACTGGTGATTTTAATTTCTCCGTTGTGAGGGAAGATTGTAATAAGTTGGTTCGTGTCCGCAACAGGCTCTATAAAATTTTCTCGTATGTCCAAGTCGGTGTATTGACACGATGATGTGTTTTCTTTGAGGATGATATCTCGTTCGCAGGAAGGTTGATAATGTGATAGCAGGTCATAAGAACATTGGTAGCACTGTACTAGTTCACATTTACCAGTTAAGAATTTAATAACTAATGACTTATCTATAGGGGTTAGTAAATAGTTGATATTCGGTATAATAGTTGTGAATTGGTTTTCATGCAAAGTTGGTATAGAAAATAAACTTTACATGTAATATTCGTTTTTTGAATTTATGGGGAGAGTTAGAAAGTAAATTATTTGGTTCACATCTATTTTACATTGTACCTTTTTCAAAGTTTCGAAATTTAGTATATTCTTATAATCTAATGTGAAAGGTGTTTGATCTTTGTAGTGACTAGCAATTTTTTTTATTTCATTGAATAGTTGGTGTGTTGTTATAATACTTGGGTGCATGGTTTTTAATTTGCAAAAAGTGATTGAGTTTTCTACATCTTGAAGGATGTGAAACATTGAAAATAGGTGTGTTTGTATTTGATAGAATAAGTTTTTTGTTTTCTGGATGAGAATTTCGTTTACCGTTTCTGAATTTAAATGTAAAATTTTGTTTTTGATTTCTATATTGTTAAGTTGAATAGTTGACAAGGTTTCGTTATAAGCTTTGATAATTTCGCTATTGATTGAGTATTGAGATTTTACTTGGTCTTGTAAATTGTGTTCATTCTCTGAAATGTGTTGGAGTAGGGTGTCATAATGGTCACCGTCTTTAGAATCTAAGTTTCCTGTAATGGCTTTAATTATTGAGCCTAATCCGTTGATTAGCCCTCTTTTACTTCTTTTAGCATCAGAATGAATTTTGATATTGTCTATTTTTTCTTTTATACTATCTCTCGTTATACTAATTAAATTTTGATAATTTTTGAAATCTTCTAGTGTTATTTTATTATAGAATAAGTAGTGAATAGTTTCTAATAATGTTTTGTATTGAGCATTTGTATTACTAAATTCTTTGTATAGTTCTTGTAGATTGAAATAGTGTATGAAGGTATGTTGTGAAATCTGTAGTTTTGCTGGTCCTAGGTTGATGGGTAGAATCCCTAGGTTTTGAGTAATGTCTTGTATGTATGCCGCATCACTAAGTGTAGTGAAGATTATGCAGAGGGGCATTCTACAACATGATAATAATGATTGTTAATTAAATTTTATTATTTAGTTAAATTTTTATATTGAGAATTAAAGTATTAATTAATTTTTTTATGGTAATTATAATTATGTTAAATTTATAACTTAAATTTTAAATGATTTTATTTCATAAGTATTTTTAATATTTACTCTACAATTATTTATTTGAATTAATTGTATTACTTATTTTCCTAACTACTTTTCTACTTTTTCCTCTTTTTTTTTTTTTTTTTTTTATTTCTTACTTTACTACTTAATTTTTTTTTCTTATAATTATTTTAAGTTTTCGTAATTGTTCTTTTTACTTATAATATGCTTTTCTTTAATTAATTATTCTTTTCTTTATTTTCTTTTTGCAACATTTGACCTAGATATTCATTCAGTGTCGATGTTGTCCAAGGTTTAATTATTTTAATTATTTATAATATACATTTTTTTTATATTTATTATCATTTATTTTTAATTATAATGATTTTCATTTCATTCTTTTCTTTTCTTTTAATTAATTCTTTATTTATAATATTTCTTATTCTTATTTTTTCTTTTATTTATTTTTATTTTTTATAATTATTTGTCCTTATTAACAATCGCCTAATGATATGCGCTCAAAGAAGATTGCTAATAACTCTTAATATAATATTTTCTTAATATTTCTCTTATTCATAATAATTCTTGTAATTCTATCTTTATTATATTTCTAAATATCTTTTATTTCTTAATATTCAATTCTTTAATTACTTTATTTATTTTTATTTGACTTATTATTAAATTTTTTATTTATTAACTTATTAATTAACTACTAGTTAACTTACGAACTACTGGTAGTTGCAGTTTAACGTCATATCCTAGGACATTGGATACAGTTTTACGTCATGTCCTAGGACGGTTTTGGATACAGTTTTACGTCATGTCCTAGGACGGTTTGGATACAGTTTTACGTCATGTCCTAGGACGGTGAATACAGTTTTACGTCAGTCCTAGGACGGTGGATACAGTTTTACGTCATGTCCTAGGACGGTGGATACAGTTTTACGTCATGTCCTAGGACGGTTTGGATACAGTTTTACGTCATGTCCTAGGACGGTTTTGGATACAGTTTTACGTCAGGTTGGTCAAATTAAAGCAGGGCTCTGCACCGAGGCCTTTTCCTCTAAACAATAATTTTCTGTCATTGTTGGGTCATTTTGATATTCATTCATGGTCAGTGGTTGTGGGTCACCGTACCCTGATTCGGCATGATAATCGTAATCGGGTTGGTAGTCTGGTAAGATAGGATTTTCTGGGGTTTCTATTTCAGGATTTGGTTCTAAGTTGTTCAATTCTCCTATTGTATAGTTCTGTCTAAAGTTGGGTCTGTATTGAGTTTGTGCGGGCCTAGCATATCTTGTTGATATGCTCATAGGTGTTGGTGTATATAATGGTGTTTGCCTACTTGGAAGTGGCGTTTGAAAGTTTTGTGGTCTGTTTGGAGTACTAATTGAAGGTTGTTGTGGTCGGAATGTGTTGAATGAGTGAGGTAACCTGGTTTGGTATGAGGGGTTGAATGACCTAGTTATCTGTCTGTGTATTGGCGGTTGATAAGGCATGTTGGGACGCGGGTCTCTGCCTATTGTCGAGGAAGGGTTTTTGCTCGAATTTGTGAGCTGTGCGTGTGGGTGTGTGTGTGTCTTGTTTATTGTATTGTATGTCATTGGTCAGCATATTGAGAGCGGATTCTAAGCTCTCGGGGTTCCTGGCCCTGAGGTGTGAACCGAAAGGCTCTTTTAAGCCTCTCAAAAGAACTCTGAGTGCGAGCTTCCTAGAGAATTCGGTTAGAATCAGGTGTTCTTGGAAATGGTTTCTGTAATACAAAATTAATAAATTTAGAGTTTTTTGGATTTTTTGGTAAAAATCGAATGTCGTTTCACTGTGTTGTTTTTGATCGCACAGTTCTATTTGAAGGGTAAAGCAGTCTCTTCGATCTGCATAGCCATTGAGAAGAGCTTGTTTAAGTTCAGCCCAAGTTCCTATGGTATTTGTCGCTATTATTTCCGCGGCGGGACCTTTAATTTTAGCTAAAAGGGAGGCCATCAAGAATTCATTTTGGAAATCTGATGAGTTCTGAAAATTATAAAATTTGTTGACTAATTTTTCGCTAATGGTTAGGAACCTACTGAGGTGTTCCGGTTCTCCGAAGAAGTCTGGGATCATACCCAGGTATTCTTTTTTCAAGACGGGGGTAGGCATGGTTAATTGAGCTGCCTGTAGTATATCTTTGCTCGTTGTCATATTGATGTGATTTGTGTGTGTAATAAAATAATCTAAAATTTAAATTTAATATTTAATTATACTACCTAATATTAATATTAATTAAATCTACGAAATAAAATTGTCCAATAAAATATTTCTTATGCTAGTATACTTAAAACTACTTACAATAGAATTGCCAGTGCTACCATATCGCGTTGATAGAGACCTGGAGTTCTACGTCTCCCAATGTAGTGCTGCTACTTCGGTGAGGAGACTTCTACAATGGGATGTAGCGATTCCCTTCGTCGCTGGGTGGACACGCAATTAATCACTTGAAAATGAAAACTTGTTGATATGCACTGAACGGGTCGTTTGCGTAAGTCCTACCGACTGCGCCAGTTTTGTAAAGTTCACACCGTAATTGCTTTTTAAAAAATTGAACTTTATTTAACATTCACTTAACTGAAACTTATATTCACTAAGTCAGAAAGGAGGTGTTAGCAACACGGGAGCCAGGGATAGACTGAGGATCCTGGGAAAGTGGAAAATGCAAGATGGGAAAGAATGTCGTAAACAATACTAGGAAAGAATGATGAGGATGCAGGAATTATGATGGGGTGTACAATATTTGTTACTATAACTTATATTTATATTCTGCCTATACCAATATCATGTATATTCAACTATTCCCCAGTTCCCAAAATCGTTTCTGCAATATAGAAATATAAAATATAAATATTGATCGGACAATGAAATTATAAAAAAGAAAATCAACAAAATAAAAATAATATTTTGCCACATTAGCTAGCAGATAATTATTACTAAGTTTCTAAAAGCTTCTTCGTAGTTAAAAAAAAAATACATTTAAGAAACGAAATTATAATTTATGTTGGCACTGTAATTTGAATTAGTCAAATATATTTATTTTATGTAATATAGTGCACGCCGTCCTTTTGATGAGGGCATTAAGTGATGGTCCCGAGCCTGTTACATGTCAGGTACTCGTTAAAGTCCGCCATCCTATCTCCGAGCCGGTCTTGCATAAAAAGGTTAACATGTTAACACTTCATTGAACTGAAAAAGAAAAATACAATGAAAACCCGGAGACCGAAAAGTAGTCACTTTTCAAGTCTTCAGGTTAAAATTGTATTTCTTGGCAACCCTACGCAAAATAATAAAGCTGCACAAAAATAAACAAAATAGTTAAGAATAAAAGTTGAAAAAAAGAAACAGTTAATTGCCCCTGAAGAAAAAATTATTCAGAAAATACGTACCTCGAAATAAATAACCAAAAATGCGCTGCCCATGGTTGGTACAACAACACTGAACATCCAAAACAGGTAGCCAAAAACTCTGCCATTTTTAAGAACTAAACGAAAATAGTGTTAACGAAATGTAGGGTATGTTTAGTTTTTTCAATATAAGTACATAGACAAGTGGGATGTTGTTGACGGGTATTTAAACAAAATCAATATTTCAACAATTGAGTGGTTGACGCGAAAAAGGTTCTAAACGCCAAAATAACATTTCCTTCCTCTGCCATGTTGAGAATTACTGGTGGCTGTTGAACCTTCTTTCATGAGGCTCAACGCTGACGTGGGCTCAATACTACCAACTGCTGCTGTAACGGCCAAAAAAAAACTTCCCTACACAGTCCCTAGAGACCTATAGAACCTGATTCCACAGAATCTCATTTTCGACTAAAGTGGCGCTTAGAACCTTTTTCGCGTCAACCACTCAATTATCTAAAAAAACGGCTCCAAGGTATTTCTTTATTTTTTAATACATTGAATAGCAATGGTCCCCTATATATGTATGCATACAAAAGTTGGTTAAAATTGGTTGAGCTGTACTTCGAAAAATTAATAAAAGATGACAAAATACTATTTACAACAATCGAAAACCCAGGTCAACTAGATCAACGCGAGAATTTATTCAATCAAATTTACAGCAGTGCTCGAACTCTCCAATTTCTCTCCTTTATTTCTCGAAGTAGTGTGTGTTGAGATAACCACTGGTTTCACAACAACTAAATATAAATATGAAAGTAAAAGGATACTGTTTTCCAATAAGCCATATTTCAATATAAAAAATTCTTCAACTACAATAGTTTGGAAAGCTCCTAAAATTCCAGTAAGTGTGCCAATTATAAATATAGCCAACAGTTTCTTCAGAATTAACATCCGATAGTAAGTGGACAGGTTCGTGTTGAGATCATGTAAGAAAGTTATTTTGTTCTGAAGTTCTCGAAATTCTAAACTCTAAAATTACATTGTTGCAATTAATATAATTAAAGAACTTTTGGAAAACTCTCCTTTAGGGCTGCCAACGCTGTTGAGTAAGGAAAATGGGGAAAAAATTATTAAATAATAAAAAATTATTTCATCCCAAGTTAACATATCTATTTTTTTAAATTTAAATCACCAAATGATAATTCGGTGCATTGCAGTTTAAGTTGTCGTTTTGCTAAGTCAGAGATGATTATTTGCTTTTGTAAGACAGACACAAGGCCAATGGTTAAAAAATCAACTACTAATAGAAAAAAAATCTTTTCATTTGTAATCTGATACATGAGTGAGGATTAGGGAAAATCTACAAATCATAAATTTGGAGCACAAATCAGGTAAATACAGATTTTTACAAAATCCTTTTTTGCACTGCCTTAAGTGAGACTAAAACACACGTCTCCGAAATTCGCTAAAATCTGAAACAAGATATGCAATTTAAAAATAAATTGTGTTGCTTTGGCATGGAACACGACGGCATTAGACGATTATATTATAGACTTTTTGGTTAATAGAATCTAAATCAAACTTACATCGATATCTTTTCTGATAGCATCAACCTCTTTATAATTGTAAATAGTAAGACGTGAGGGTCTGGTTTTATACTAAAAAAATAATGTCAGAATAATAAATATATTTAATAAATAATAATATAAAGAAATTTCATAAGGCAAATTTACTTACATAATGAAATAAGTTGAGGGGAAAACAGTCTTGCCACCGCATTATTGTGAAAAAAAGTTTTTTCAGTAAATATTTACTTTAAAAATTGTGACAGTTAAGTTCTGTTAAAATCCTAAAACTGTACATACAAAAGCTAACCTTAATATTCTCCGTTAACACATAAAACATATGAGAGTACTACCATAAATATACCATCAAATATGTTTAATGTGTGTTGATGACGAGATCTATATAAATAAAACTGTGAAGGGTGGCTGTCTGTGCATTGAGTATTTTTGTTAACTATTTCGTTTTTGTCGGTTTGATTAAACAAAGAATATGCACTAATGTGTTAACGATGAGATCCAAGTATCTACAGTAAGGGCATTTTTGCTCCATTCTCCCATGGATCATGTTTTTTTTTCTACTTACTTGAATTGAAAAAAAAACACTAGATACAACCATACAGAAATTATCAACTTTTATAACCGAAACATCATTGGGTTATTACAACAATGTTTAATATTTATTTTATTGGTAAAGAAAACAAATTGATTTGTAATTTAATGTTCTTTTAAATTAACAGGTGAATTCCCTGTAATTCTTAATTATACTTAAATATACATTGAATTTTATCTTTCATGTCTGTTTCTTCCATCAATACAAAAAAATGTTTGAACATATTTCTAACGACCTTTGAATATGTCTATCCAGGAATAGGTTTTAGGACTGATATGATTTCAAAATCATTGAATACAGGGTTTACTAGCAGACAGAAAAATATTTCATGTTTTCTAAGTCGCTATTATACTAAGTGAATAAGTTACTGAAACAAAAACATTTTCATATTTTAAGTTCTATTTTTTTGCTAAATTCGGAGTAGCGAGAGGTAGGGGAGTGGTGGTGGGAGCGGTGCGCAACCAGCAATTAGATCTCTGCAGTCAATTCACCACAAACTCCACTATAAAGACTCATTTTAAGGTTAATTCATCGAAGACTATAATATTAATTTTCCGCGAATTCAGCTGAAGGGAAGAGGACCAGAGGAGGGGGGCTCAACTCTGACTACCCTAAAAACTGTCGATGTAATGAATGTATCGATACAAAATTTAGTGTGAGAATTCAGAAGCCACTATGTAAGTCAAATGTTGACTTTTAGCCCAAACGGTCGATTGGTCGATTTCATTTACTTTAATATTGTTATATATAAAAAAAAAAAATAAATTAAACATAAACATCTGAGTGTCTGTTCTCCATGTACTAAAAATACTTAATTTTTAATTGATTTTGTTCTGTTAAACAGACCTCGTATTCTAAAACATTACAGGTGAAAAACAAAACAAGAATAAAAACATGAGAAATATTTCCTTTATTCTGTATAAATAATAAGCGTTCTTATAAAATGGAAATAGCATTAAGGAACATAAAGGTTGAACTTAAAATAGTGGAGGATCAATTGAAAAATATACAACAAAATACATTTGTAAGAATAATACAATACAATGTTTTGAGGGGAGGGGGCGGTATTAAATATAGCCAATATGGGATTTCACAAAGTCAATGTTCAGGTTTTAAGTTGTTAAAAGTATCGTAAAAGGTTCACAACATACGTAATTACTATACTTCCATAGCGAGGACAAATTCTGCTGTAACATAAGCAACAGCTCTAGACTGGTTTCATCACGTACCATTTGAAACTCTATATTGGATCACTGAAGCGGATCAATTTAAGAACTGAGGAGGATAGTTCTAATCGAGTGGGGGCGCTATCTCGGGGGGTACTGCCTGAACATGGCCGGACAGAGAGAGAGGATCAAAGAAGAACATGTTAATGATGGGTGCCTCCTTCTTGGTGACAGCTTTCACGATCTCTTGGGCCACCATAGCGCCGAGGATGGCGCACACTGGGTTCGGCTGCTCCCCTGATAGACATCTGCAAACAAACAAGGCATAAATAATCAATGAACAACCGATATAAAAGTAGAAAGAGTGTGTGATATATTTGGCAAAATCTGTAACTTCATTCTTCTTGTATAAAGCCTTCTATTAAGGTATTTCTCTCCAATTCTATCACAGAGTGTTCAAGATTATTTCCCGAATTACAAGTATTCAATATGTACTTAAAAATGTATAAGGCTTGTTCGTGTCACAGAACTAGTTCAGAAAGTGTCGCTCTTTGGTTGTGATATCATGCATGTTGTGCGTGTAGCGAGTGCAGCTGTGCGAAATACAGTCCGTTTATCAACTTTGGCTACTAAATAGAGAGCACTTATCTCTCATCTATCTTGTGGAGTACCTCAAATAACCTTCAAACTATTAAGGGACAAAAACAAAACAATAATAGTAAATTTCCTTATTATTTACTCTTTACGAAAGGAACCAAGAAATACATGAAGAAGATCGTTTAAAGAGATTTATTCAAAGGGAAAATAAACTTTGATATTATGCAACATTAAACTTCTCAGTGTTCTTCAAATCAATGAGGTATGAGAATAGAACAATAGTCGCGTTCCAGTCAATAATTGTGTGAACCTAGATGCTACCCTTTCAAAGTATAAGTGAGATGAACAGACCTTATAATACAAGATTTTTGGTGAAAAAATTCAATATATTCGCACTTAAATTCCGAATCCGACGCCCAGAATCAATAAATAAAAATAGATACATAAACAACTCACCTAAATATTACATCGGGGAAGTTTTCTTTGTGGTAAGACACTCCATCGAGTTCTTTCTCCCTTAATGTTGACAAAGCTTCTATATCCTGAGCATTGTCGACTGGGTTCCGTTGAAATTCTTTGTAGAAATTTTGAAGAACTGAAAGATAACAAATATAAAAAAGGTATACACATAAAACCCAAATGAAGGGACTAAATTCAATGTACAAAGAAAGATTAATCGAATGACTGGAGGTTGCTCCTTGAGTGGCTACGCGAACCCACAACCAATTTTTCTTATGATGTGTAGTACAAGAGGGAGAACATTTTACTAATAGATTAACGAAAATCATGATTCTAGGTATTGACAAAAATATGTCTATAATTTGACCTTCGGTGCAAAATCCTGTAAATATCCTAAAAAAACAAAAAATCATAGACAAGGCCAGTTTTTCCCCTTTAATTAAAATGTGGCCACACTGGTCTCTACATATCAATTATATCCTAAGAATCTTGTTTAATATAGTTTCTGAAACAAATCCTTTTAGAAAGACTCTACTGATACTGAAACACAAATCTACAACAAATTTTATCACTGGAATCGCAAGATTTTTTTATTGTGGTGTTGATTTTCACAAACATCAATCTAAACAACTCACTCCTGAAGAGAAAGAAGAGTGGTGTCTGCCTGCGGAGCTGCCTTTCTCTAGAGGGTCCCTTGTAGTCTGCCCCCAGCACCTCCTCCAGGGGAGGGTACTCGTACTTTAGACGGACTGTCTTCCTCGTCTCTGAGGATTGACCCAGCTTCTTAATATCTCTAATAACAAATAAAAAACATTGTTTGAACTTAACGAAACCGACCGAGGTCTTCATTTGTATTCATATTGGAGGTACTTTACTATAGTCATGAATTATGGCTTATATATTTTATTATATCAACTTTGGCCTTCATTCCAACCATCAAGTTCTAAGTCAACACTTAAATTTACGCTGCGACGCTAAGTAGAATATTCTTTGTAATTACCGCATAAGCTACACGTATATTCTATGTAAACCCTGAATATTCTACAAATAAAATATTAAAAAATTGAGAGTAGAGGTTAGCAAGAAGTAATACCCGGTTCATTCAATAATAGCCGGACTATCCGTTCCTTGGTAATGTAATATTGCATTCGAAAATGCAGTTTCGTATTCTCTAAAGCCATTAGAGCGCTTCGGCTGTCTGACACTATGAATACATTTGTGACTGACATATTCAATGGATATGTGGGGAAATTCTACGGAATAAATGGAGTGTAGTTCAGAAAGTTTGCACAGACCTTTATTATTTTTTTGGGGTCATAAAAAGCGGGTCCACACCCTTCAACTGATTTCGAACCATCAGTGAAAATGTAATAGGGACTTCCATCGACGTGAGTACAAAATTATTTGATGTATAATTGACACTGCGGGAAGTCTTTGCATACCTTAGTGCCGGTTTAATGTGTTTTATTTCGACTTGCGGGTCCACACTAGAAACCTATTGGACATAATGCGGCCCGTAAGTCCAAAAAGGTTGCCAACCCCGCATTATTGTAATGCAGGAACTATCAAAAAACATTTTCTATGTTATTTTCAACGCATATATATATATATATATATATATAAATATTCTATGCACAATGACTCAACCTAAGATGTCACCCCCTTCCCACCTCTCTGAGCCAGCCAAGTCTACCCCCCTAGGGTATAAGTAAAGTGAAAATACTTACTTAACAAACTCGTGTTCTTGTAAATCGATAAAGATCCACCCAAAGGTGCCGATGACAGCCCCAGCGAAGAACTTAATGCCGTTCTTGCGAGAAAGCATGTCCAGCCGGAGGTTGAGTTCCACCGTCTGTCCACAGGTGACTATTACCTCAAAGTTAACGAAGAAGGACTCTGGCTTGGTGGCTGGGTCAGTAGGGTCGGCCTCCACGGCCACCAGGGGGTTCAAGGCCTGGGCTCGCTCCTGGCTTCCCTCAGCTCTCTGTAAAACATGGAAATAATATTATATATATATATATATATATATATATATATATATATAATTTTGTTTTTATGTAATAAAAATATAAAGTATTTAATAAAAAATATTTAATATGCAAAATATGTGCACATAAAAAATACAAACAATTATATAACTTCATCATTACGACAACTCAAAATAAGAGCCATGGAAGCTCAAGAACTATACCTAATTGAATATTTGAATTATTTAAGACTCACTGGAATTACAACTTAAACGTTTTAACATTTTTAAATGTACTTACGTTTTGACCAATTTTATCACTTGGGATCAAAAATTGACACATTCTGTCGGTGTTAGTAGAATTTTTCGGGTCCAAAAGAGTGACAGCTTTAACTCCAGACAATACGATATTCTTAACGATTTCAGCTCCATAACCATCCAATCCAATCACCAAGACACGGGCATTTCGCAAACTAAAACAAGACATCGAGGAATCACACAACCATTACAATAAACCTAGGGTTTCAAACTGCGGGTCGCAAAATAAAAATGCTGGTCGCGATTTTAAAACAATTGTACAAAAACATTCGGAATATAGCTTACGCAATAAACCTGCCTTAATATTATATTCGTTGAAAACTAATTTTTTAGTTGCGAACTACTTCAGGAATAGCATTGTATAGATATAGCCGTTCCTTAATTGTAGTTAATGATACATTGTAAGGTGACGTCTTTCTTTTCACAGTTTGTTAAATGATTCATACATATTATACAGAGCGTTCGGAGAGACTTTCGGTATCCGGAACTCTTATAGCAACCACGTTTTGTCTTACTGCTACGGGGAAAAATTTAGTATAAAAATAATAATACTAATAAATACAGTATTTAATTATAATTTAAATTAGGATAAATATTTCTCATCATTTTTCCATTAGTGTCTTTTTCATGATGATATTTCAAGACGCGTCTTACATGCCTTGTTGTATCTACCATTTCAAAAAATGATGTTTATTCGGAGCACCACAATTGTCAAGGAAACATTCTATCCATTCATCATGCCAACATTTTTTTTTTTAACAGCAACTCCACCATTCCATTTTATTTTGAATGTTGCATTAAATTATCCATTAGTGATAAAAACATGGTGACCACCTGCAGAAAGTCAGCCGGTTGACACAGGTTCAGAAACCGTCCTTCTTGGTCAAGCTAGTTAAAAAACATTCAATCATCCAATGAAATATACAATGCATTTAATATCACTAATTTGTTTTAGTCGCTACATAATCACCAAACATTTGTAGTTTGAACTTAAATCCACAATCCGTATTTATATAATTTAAGAACATTTAGTATTTAACTCCATCACCTATGCTTATATTTATAAATTCAAAATACTAATACATGAAAACCAATTAACCGGTGTATGTTATTTACCTTTTTTGAGCTTCAAGTCCCCATAACCGAATTTGCCTGTCGTACAATTCTGCTTCGTGCTCCGTTAATTGAATACCTGAATTCTCAACCATTACTTTTTTAAAACGAAGATTAAAAATAATAGAGGCAAACCGAAGTAATAAACTGAAGACGCTCACAACTACGATCGTATAAAATATCGACTTGTAACATCGATTAGTACTAATGAAACATGTATGACTACTTGGCCATATAATTATTGTAACATTTATTCTTATTTCATTTTTAAACACGAACTGTGTATCAGTGGTTGTTTTCTAAAACGTTATTATATATATTTCAGTCACAATCATCTGACTAAGTCATAACAAATAGTAAATAAAACGGAAGAATATTTCGTTAGAATAATAAAATGTATTGTAATCATGAAATGTATTCTTGTATATTGCGATAGTCATAGATGAGACGTTTTATAAACTCAAATGTCTTAGGTAAGACCGCATCTTTTATTAGAGGCTGAGCCTCCCCGCATGATACCCCTAATTAAGGATTCCAAACTAAGTAAAGTAATACTTTAAATGAATTATTAATGTAGTAATTTAGGTAATATATTACTTAGATAAGCATTGTTCAAACTTCGTATTCAGCTACATTTTTCTGGAGATTCTTAAAATAATTGGTGTAATTCTATATATCGATTCTGGAAATCATGGGTTTATGTCAACCGATACCTGCAACCGATAAGTTTTGTTGCTACTTCTTTTCTCTGTTACTCTGTTTTCCAATCTCTAGGAATTCAATTTTACTTTAATACTAACACAACATGCCTAAAGTAAGGCGAAGTAAGAAGCCGCCACCAGATGGATGGGAATTAATTGAACCTACCTTAGAGGAATTAGAACAGAAAATGCGGGAAGGTAATTAATATATTTTTTTAATGCAATGTTTTTCTTGTAACTATTGACTAATTTTCATGTTTTATTCATTTATTTGGATTTATGTTACAGCCGAAACCGAGCCTCATGAAGGAAAAAGGAAAGTTGAATCTCTTTGGCCCATTTTTAAAATTCATCATCAAAAATCTAGATATATTTATGATTTATATTACAGAAGAAAAGCTATCAGTAAAGGTAAATATTTGTTACGTTGCTATCTTTGATACTAATTGGTTTTTCTGAATTTGTTACTAATAATTCTTTGTTTACAGAACTCTATGAACACTGTTTAAATGAAAATATCGCTGACAAAAATTTAATTGCAAAATGGAAAAAACAAGGTTATGAAAACTTGTGTTGTTTAAGGTGTATACAAACTAGAGATACTAATTTTGGGACTAGTTGTATTTGCCGTGTTCCGAAAGCAAAATTAGAAGAGGTATGTTTTGTGTTTTTAATTTCCAAGAGAGAAAGTTAGTGATATTTACAAGTTTTCGTCCATTAGATTCATGTTTTTTCAGATTAGTTCTTAAATAGTCCAGTCTGCTTAGATTTTTCGAATAGTTGATCAGGGGTAGACAATCCGCGGATCCTCTGGTGCAGGCCGCAAGGCAATAGTAATTACAGTAGTGTAGTGTCTTATAGCAATGGCTGTACCAAATAATTTTAATTATTCTAAAGTCTACAGTGCGTACACGGCAGTAAGACTCGAATAGAGTTTATAAAAACAGTATATTATAAATATCAGGGGCTGAGATATAACAAATAGTTCATATTTTTTGATGCAAAAAAATAGAATGGAAATTTACAAATCAATGGACTGAATATATGTATTTCACATTCGAATACCTAGATCATTGTGGGCCTCGCAAGTGCAAAAAGGTCTTCGACCCTGTTTTAGGTGATTTTGCCATGCAAGCTGAAAATTTCATTGAACACATGGCGACATTCCATTTAATTATTGAAATGATTGTATTTCATTTTACTTCCTTTTGGACGCTGATAACCTTTGCTGTTTTGCGTCCTTAAACTCCAAATCCTATCCTAATTTCACTTCCATGTTCCCTTATGGAAATATATGTCGGATGATAGGTATGTTTGTAGAATTTTCTTTCCTTCACGTTAACTAAAAATTCTCAAATCTTTGAATGTGGTGTTGGCCACAATGAGGACTCATATTGATTTTGGGGCCAATCGAATCAGTGGTTCTGGAAATATGTGCAATTTAGCACATATTTTATAACATTATCGTCTTCCCAGTATCATATAAGGGCTTTATGGCAAATTCCACTGAAATACATGAACAACAATCATATCTTATAGTTCAATGAATGGTGTAAATTTTATCAGAAGTTCCTGAAGAAATATTTCACATACGGTTATTTCTACTACCTGTTATTCATTTTTCATAATAATTATTTTGGAACATGGAAGCCATGGATGGTTCTCCATTCCGATATTTTAGTTTTTATTCACTCTTTCTATGGATTATTGAACTTAATATAATTTGTCTTTTTAGGGGAAAATAGTTGAATGTATTCACTGTGGATGCAGAGGTTGTTCTGGATGAGCAGATAGCCGACGCCTTTTTGAAATACGACATGAAGAGTCAAAACAAGAGAGAAAACGAATGTTTTTACTTCTTATTCTTGCAAAGCGGTTTTATGTATATATTATGTTTTTTTAAAGTTGAATAAAATTTGTAATGTATTTGTTTTGTTTTTTTCTTTGAAGGTGCTTTCTTCGCTATGTGGTGCCTAAGTTATCAGAATTCGATATTGACATTCACATCGGAATTAATTTTTTTCTGAACTTCTGAATCAAAAATGATAAAAATAGTTCGGAGAAGTACGATCAGGTGACCCTGAGGGGTTTCTTAGGCGTACATTGCGTTGGTGTATTAATTAATACATGTTTTATTATTATATTGTTCTAAAGTTTTTACCCTGCCATGAAAATTAGATAATTTCATAGTTTGGAATTTCGTTCCCCTCAGGAATATTATTTGACAGTAATAGAAAAATTTAAGTTATAAAATTTCATGCATATATTCATACAACTGTTTCCACAACATCATAAGGATAACACCTATTGATTTTCAGCCAAATCGCCCCATGGTTAGGGGACGAGGGAGGCTTAATACAGAACCCTCAATAACTGTCGATTTAATGTATCTATACGAAATTTTGTATGTAAATCCAAAACCCCATGTATAAGGACGTCGCCTATCATATATCGGTTTCCGAGAGAGTGAAAACATCTTGTTAATTCGCGCTAGGGAAGTACAATGTCTGTATTTTTTTTGGAGATTATAAGAGTTCACCGAATAACTTTTGTTAGTGAAATTTTCTTGTAGGTCTAATGATTTCAAATGGCTTAGAAAAGCGAATTTCGGAGCAAAGAAGAGCGGATGTGTACTTTTTGACTTTGAATCCCACCCCCTTCCGCTATTATACAGAATGATGTCAGTTCGTAAAATAGAGGAGAAACCGACCAATAGTGAGTGATATTCCTAAAACGATGTTCAGTACAAGACAATTTTGCTTTATTCAATAAAAATTACATTGGTAAATTTTCTCAAAAAAGACAGACCACTTACGTACACATTTTGATTATGAATAATTTTCAAAAAGATTTAAGGGCTCCAATTTAGAACAGTAAAAAATTCATTGAGAGCATCTTTCCCTTGTTCTGTCTGTCTTAGTGAGGTCCAGTCGACTTGATCCGTTCGGATCAGTTCTCGGAGGTACTGACGGCCCTGCGGCAGCTCGGCCATGTTGGTCAACGATTTGAGAAGGTTCAGTTTGGTAATAACTGGTAAGTTGGGAAGAGAGATCAAGCGAAGGACATTGGTTATGAAGCTCTCATATAACGTCAGTTTCCTCGAGTCACGGTCGATGGCTGCAAACTGCAGAGCTTTCGACATCCCATTGATCACATCAGAGTTCTGAAACAGGAAAAATATGGTTTAGAAATAAAAAATATAGAATCATACACTTCGAAATTATAAAATGTATTCATTTTCAAGAAGTTTTACTTCCTTACCTATATGACTAAGGAACTTTTTCTTATTCATGCGGTAGTTCACAGAATCCGTACTTTCGAAGTGAAACTTCTTTTGTTTCCTAGCTACAACTTATTCTTAAATTTACTAAAGATATTTTTTTTCATAGTTGAATGATGAATATAGGATGTATCGGTAAAAGGTATAATTGAATTAGAATAATTTATAAAATGTATTTCTTAGTTATTATGACTCATGCTCGGGCTTTTACTACGAGGTCATATCGCCTACTACCAGAGCGCTCTTTCGTTACTGGTGGACATGAGCCCGACACTACTGTGAAAAAATTTTGCCTACCCTAAATTTTTATTCACCTAGGGCAGGGGGTCTTTAACGAGTACTTGATATTGTTCAGGCTCGAGACCATCGCTTAACGTCCCATCCAAAGGACGGCATGCTTAACTTTATTTTAACTCCCAGATGAAATAAACTAGAGCCTCGGTTAGGTTTCGAACCCACGATCTTGAGCTCAGAAGGCAAGCAGTCATACCACTGAGCTACATGCGCCCTCTATTTCTTCTGTATTAAGTATGTTTTATGTATTATTACATATTTTCATTATTATTACTTTTTACGTCTATCATTTCATTACAGAAGAATTTTCAAAAAATAAAACAATAGCTTCAATTAATATAAATATTATAACGGGTACAAAATGGACAGTTCATTATAGTATCAACTGATTGTTGTGTGTCACTTCCGGTGCAAGTTTGCATCACGAATGAAATTATAGCTCGGGTTTCTTGAGGCATAACAATTTAGAAGAAGATTCACTTTTGAAAAAATGAACGTTAAAAACTCTGAAAAATGAATTGTAATATTGCGGTGAAGTGGTTGCATAGCAATAACTTGAAGTGAAGGTTTCACAATGTATCATTTGTTTGCGGTCTAAAAATAAATTATATGATTTTAAACAACAGTAACAGGATTATCCATTCTTCCCACAAAACGTTACTGATTTGTTGCGAAACATTATTATTCGAATGTTCTCTCTTAGAGACGGAGGGGAGGTGCGACTTTGTCCTTCATGCTTTTCATTTGATAGCAAACAACTGTCTAAGCCCCCCCCCCCCCCCCCCCCCCCCTTCCTGGTCCTTCACACTTGCATAAAACATCTTATTAACGCAGACCGATTACTTCTTGGATGACGTCTTACATTGATTTTACTTCCCCATACGAATATATTTCCTAACTTTCACCCCCACGGAAGGAGGAAAAATTGTAGGAATGTCGGTTATAATGTTTGTGGCGTTGGGTCGTGACTATAGAAATTTCAGAAAAAAACTCAACTTTCTATCTTCGATCTGTACAGAAGCTCCCTCCCTATTCATTTTCAAACTATGCAGCCCTAAAAAGAAAATTTTAGATAGTTATGACTTACGGCTGGGCTATAACTATAAGGTCATATCGCCTACTACCAGAGCGTTCTTTCGTCATTGGTGTACATGAGTTCTACTCTTTAGTGGAAGTCCTAAATTTTGCCTACCCAGGTTTAGTTACCTAGAGTCGGGGTGTTTAACGAGTACCTATTGTACAGGCTCGGGACCATCGCCTCAAGAACGGCGTACTTAAATTTTTTTTTACTTTACCTGTTAAATACTGATATACTATTGCTTACAATTGACTCAATTCCTTGGCATAGTCTTGGGATGACATCGTATTGCCTGAGACCCTCTTTACCCGTCGGATGTTTTGCAATTTGACTGAAGAACATGGCTGCGGCTGCTTCAACTTCACTATCCTCATCAGACAACAAATCCCCCAACTCGAAACAGTGGTTTGTCATCGCTTCTACTCGCACGTCGTCATTGTACATGAGCCTTTCTGCTGTTTCCAGGTGCAGTATCTGTAATTAAAAGTTATTCAATCAACTGCTTTTTAAAATTAGAAACTGAGAGTGAATGGTTTGGGTTAGGTTTTATGACTCATGCCCGGGCTTTAACTACGAGGTCATATCGCCTACTACCAGAGCGCTCTTTCGTCACTCTGGTGGACATGAGCCCGACTCTACTGTGGGAGTCCTAAATTTTGCCTACCCTAAATTTTTATTCATCTAGGGTAGGGGTCTTTAACGAGTACCTGACATCGTACAGGCTCGGGACCATCGCTTAACGTCCCATCCGAAGGACGGCGTGCTTAAGTTTACTTTACCTCCCAGATAAAATAAACTAAGGGCCTCGGTCGGGCTACGAACCCACGACCTTGAGCTCAGAAGTCAAGCACGCATACCACTGAGCTACCGGCGCCCTCTGAGTGAATGGTTTAAATTACATCATTAATTAGTTTGTGTATTTGAAGTAATCTCAAAAACTACTCAACCGATTTGAATATGTCTTTCATTGTTGGGAAGCTTATTTCTTTCCGGTGGACATAGACTATACTTCCTCACGCTTTATCCAAAGGGCGCTGATCAGTGATTGTAATAGTGGAGCAAGTCGGAGAAGAAACGGCTGCCTGAGGGTCATTAATTACATACGCTGCCTAAACCATTGAAGATATATCAACATGGTGTATAAGGGAATTGTTGACAATGAAAAGATCTACGAAACGTTCCGCGAAGCATATCTATCTATAAAAGATAGAATACATTTCTGCGATATATGTCGATATAGTGAAAAGCTAATAAAATAAATAAAGACAAAGAACTTGTTTAACTTTTATATTGTCCAATTTCACAAAAATAAATACATAAAGTGTACCGGGCTTTTGGCTTAAGTCACCGTCAGCACAAAGTTCAAAACTTCACTTTTATTTTATAACGGATGGCCCTCAACGAGAGTTTTTATCTCTATATATAAATATGTAGAGTTTTGCTTGTTGTTAATATCTCTTGCTTCAATTTGGTTGTATGGGATAGTTTTGAACAGTGCTGGTTGAATTTACCCTGATCCCATAATATAGTCCCAAAATATATTTACGAAAATACCTACTTTTTAAGCCTGTCAAAAATAGCAGGAGAAAATTATAAATGACTTTAAATTATTGTTGTTTCTAATAATGTGTCTATCCAAAGAATTCAGTTAAATCATCATTGGCGTATTTTTTTGGGGAGGGGATATACAAACATTCACAATTTTACTACTTGAATTGATAGTGTAGAGCCCACCACAGTATTTTTGTATAAAAACTATACAAAACGTACTATGTTTCGATATTTTTTAATATTATCAATTACTATGAATTTTTAATTTATTCATGGGAGAAAATGGAATGGGAACTGGAACCGGTCGACACTCATCTCATATTCGTCCTGCACACGTATAACTAAAAGGATCCTCTATATAAGTTTTCCATATATTAAACCCAAAAATAAGTATACAGTTTTTGGTGAATGGGTGATGTGAATAAAAAGCAGTAAATACTGGACAATATTTATCATAAATTAAAAGTAAATATTTTATATTATAATCTGTCAAAGAGTAATTACAACTTCTAAGTTGAGAAACGCGGACGTATTGTGGAAACTTACAACAAATAAATGAAACAAACTTTTTTTTGAAAATATTGTCTTAGTTTACTAAGTACTAGTCTATTATATACTAAAACTGCTGAAACCAGTAGTTTATATACTCAGTTCTTGTGGAGTAGACTATAGTAATTTCCCCCGACTTTTCTTCCCCCCCCCCCCCCCCCCCCCCTCCCTTCAGTGCACCTAATTAGATTATAAGATATAAGAGAAAGATGATGACGTATGCAAGGGCTTCAGTAGACCTCTTGAGATGAGTCCAGATACTTTTGGCAAAGAAACCCAAAGGCCATGTGACCTTTATTAAGTTTTTTGTGATGAGTCGACAAATTGACTAAACATATGTTTTGTCACAATTCTGGCTAGCAACAGATAAACGACGATTTTCTTGTTTTCTTCATGTGAGTATACACTGGAGTAGACACTTATGGAACGTTTTTATTAACTAATAAGTTTCAATTTTGAAAATCATGTGTGATAAGATAAGAAGAGCTCTTACCTATCGGACAGTAAGTGGCTCCAGACAAATACTGTATATTTGAATCATCAGCTTCTCTAAGGATTCAAAAAGAACAACAAAAATAAAAACATAAAGGAGACAAAAGAAGAAGACAACAGGCGCAAGCACACGTTCCGCTAGCAGCGGTCTCCTGGGAAACCAGGCTCTCCAAACACAATGCATACCAAGTAAGGGGAGAGACCAGCGTCCACCCTCATTGCTCCCAAACCACCCCAATCCTTGTCAAACGGATTGGCAATTTGAAAATGTCATGTTCCTGCCTCATCAAGACGGCTGGAGAGGGATCGTTTACCTGCTGCTCTCGTCTTGATGGCCTCTTTTTCTAGCTGAAAGACCGAGACCTTCTGGGAGATAGCCCGGCATCTGGAAGATGTGGAAGCTGAATTACATTGCTATCAGCAGAAGGAAGATGAATCATACCGGTGGTCATCCGCAGACTCCACCCTACTCGGAGGAAATACTCTGCGCTCTTCCATCCAACAACAAAAAAATACACGATGTACGTATCCAAATTAGAAGATCGCTTTGTCACAGTTCCTTGTCGATATGCTATTCGCTGAGAAGAGCAATGAGATCTTTAAACTTTAGTATCTCTTATACACAATAATCACAGTAGAGGAGCCACACCGCAAAGGGGAGACCCCCCAGTATACAAATTACCAAGATTATGTCCACACTCATGACTACTGCCATCCTCCCTCCTCTCCTTCCCAGGAGCGAAGCGGCAGTTGGCGCCGCTAGCGACGTGACCACTCTTTCCTTTCCTCAATCCTCTTACATCATCGTAAACGTTTCCTGATGAATAATTTGTTGGGTAAATTTACCCCATTGTTTTAGTTATTATTTTCTATATTAAATATTTCCCAAGAGTAACATATTATTCATTATATATAAACATTGCTACCCATTTTATTCAGTAAATAGGGTACAATAAACAAAAGAAAAAAAGTTAATCGATAAAATGTAATCAATTAAAGTAGCAAATATATATATATATACCAAAACAAAAACGTAACCTACTAGAGTAATGATGAAGTGAACATGCCTCCTCACATTATCTTTTATTTTTCAATGAGTTCCTAGATACAATAACTTTCGATTTTCAACTTAAATCTATTATAATAATAATTATAAATATATTCCTGGGTTTTTATTTATACACTTAATAATACATTGTTGTGTACAATTACAATGAATCCCAATTAGGGAGTCCAATTGAGAACATCTAAAAATCCTTTTAATATAATATCTTTTTCATGTTTTGTCATTTCGAGAGAGCTAAATTTCTCTTCAAGAGGCTCTTTGGCAAAAATGTGCAATAATTCTTTTCTTCCTTGAGGCATTTCTGCAAGATTTGACAAACAGTTGATGACGGCCTTTTTTAAGGCGACTGGCACATTGTGTAGATCCAATAAGTTAACCAGATAGACAATCAAATCTGAGGAATAACATTCTTTTCTCGCACGACTATGAATAATTGCAAACTGAAGCAAATCCACCATCTTCGCTGACTCCTCCGGCTCCTCCTGAAACGCATATTATTTTATTATAGGTATAGAAGAAATAATTTAAAAAAATAATAGGTTTAATCATCGGAAATGAGCTTCCACTCTCTCTCCTCTAAACTAGCCGTCCCTTATGGCCGATTTAATTGAACCTCAATAGGTACTTTATTCATTATTTATTTTATGTGGAGTGTTAGGGTTCGGGAGTTAAGCTGCCCTCTTCCCCCCGACTTACTGAATATCAATAGACGCCATTCAGGAAATGTTGAAAGGACATACAGTGTTTTGTTAACTTCATTTTATCGGGTCTCCTTCATTTTGGAGTATAATATAATCCCTTTCCCTTTGACCAACTTACCTGAAAATCAATAGGTCTTATTGTGGAACAAACGAAGAACCATCAAACTTTTGACGCAATCATTATACCAAAACTAATCATGTAAATAAATTATTATATTTTTTTTTTTCATTTTTTATTTCTGGTTCGGAAAACATTAAAACTCAACGTTCAATTGTTGACAGATTGCATAACTTCAACATATAACTAGGGGAATAAATACTAAACTAGGAAAAATATAACCTCCTTGTTTCCGTTTTTGTTTATATTATAATGAGGTAGAGTTGTGAGATGTATGCACGAAATTTCATATTCAAATTGAGGACATAACCTGGTAAATTTCAGGGATATCGGCTGAAGAGAAGGGGGGTTCAGGAAAGGGCTCAATTCAAGAACCCTAATAACTTCCGATGTAATGATGTATCGATTCAAAATTTAGTATGAGGATTTAGGCGCCCCTATGTAGTCAACTGTTGACTATTAGCACACAAGGTGGTTTTGGAGAGAGAGCGTAAAGTTAATTGATTATTTCGTTCTGGGGAAGTACATAGCCGGTGAGAGGAGGAGAAACATCTCTTGTTCCGACCAGAATAAATGATATTTTAAAAAATCTTGTTTCTGAACTTGCTAAACTAGTTGAGTTCTTCTTAACAATTGTGCGGGGTTTGTAAACCCTGATTTATCTATCCGACAATTTTCGGTACTTGTTTTGTTAATTCCTTCGACTGAATTGCGCTTCATATTACCTGTGTTTTCAGGAGATGGCTGCATATAAGGTGGACGAGGCGGTGGCAGCAGGCGCCCTCTTTCCCTACAGGATGTTTGGTTAGCTGTCTAAAAAAGTCCGACACTGCTGCCCTTACTCGCTTCTCCTCGTCCCCAAGTAGCGGGCTTAGATGGAACGCACCCAGGGCAATGGCCAAAATCCGACCGTAATCTGTGCACAGTAAATTTGCTGCGTTTTCCAGATGAAGTATCTGTTTTTACAAATAGAAATAATTTATAAAATAATAATATGTTGTTATAAACATGTGTACGTGTTTGCTTAATAATGATAACTTACTTATTATTTCACATTTATACATGTAAATGGTTTCATTGTGGACGGCTCAGGGTTTGTGATCACTATACAAGTCACACTTAGCATAGGTACCGTTTTATGTTATACTTTCACAACCTATTTTTATTTTATTTTTTGATATATCGAAAGATTTTATTCAGCCAATTTGTCGAAGATTATTACTAAGAAAAAGTAATCCGTCAATGCGACCATCGAAAAATATAGAACTAAGTCAATTCACTTAACTCAACATGTAGAAATAATAATTTGAAATCAAAGAAAATTGGCAAGCTACGATTCCCTTTTAATAGTTATCCTATACGTTAATTACATATATGTCATTAAAAATGCCCACATCTTCAATTCACTAATTGAATGACGACCAGTTTCGGAGACTTCCCTTTTCATCAAGCCTTGACAGAGCTAAGTCGCTCTCCCGAAATCGGTCGACGCAGAAATGACTACCAGGTATGAGTTCCTATAACCGTTAGAATAGAAATATACCGAGGTCATGGTGAATACTTAGAGTTTTACATCGAGATTTAGGTAGCGACTTATTTTGCTACAAGTATGTGGGGCGACCTCATGCGAGGGCAGTTGTTTGTTTTCCACTTGCTGAGTGAGGTCACTATCTCTCCCTCCACCTCAGTATGTTTTTTACACTAGGTTTCAAGACTAGTGACAATCGATAGTTGTCTTAGAAAGTTGCTAAATAAATATAAACTATTATGATAGATGATTACTTGCCAATATTTCCTTTTTCTCAGTAGAGTTGCTATATTCGACATGTCCCGTTGTCCTCCGAAAGTCCTTCACTTCTAACAAACACTTCATTATGCACGGGATATAACCAGCGTCTACGAGGTCTCTCGTCACTGAAAAAAAAAAAAAAAATAAGTGATATATATATTATAATAATCATAAACTAAAATGAATTACTTAATTGTTTTGTAAATTTGTAGAGGTTCCAGTACAAATCTAAATTGTATAGGTAATTATATCAGAAAATATTACCAAAGCCATTCTGGGAGAGTGCATTAACTGTAATGGCTGCCTGGTGTCGAATGATGGCTGACTTGGGATGGCAAATACACTTCTTGATATTTTCAACCAAGTATTTATTGTTGATTATGGTAACTTTGCCATATGGCTGATTTGCTAAGATTTTAATACACATCAATGTTCGCTGGACTAGGTAAACATCTTCTGACGTCAATATAGAGACAAACCTATAAAAAAAAAAAGTATGGAATTAAAGTTAAGTTAGTTGAATGTTTATTTTAGAAATTTGACATTTTCATGGTGACTTATAAAATTTATATCACTTATTTAATAGACTATAGTGTATTTAGGGGAGTGCTAATGAGTATTAACTTGTGTGGCGCAACTTATAAACAGTCTTGCCTGTCCAATGACAGTATTTTTATAACATTGACTCCACACATTGGACCAACATAGGAGGCGTCTACACATTGGGCCATTCCTCAGTATGCTCCAGATTGGGCCAATGTAAAGATGTCGAAACAACTAAGTGCTGTTGGTGCCTTTGTCAACTGCATCATACAATTATATGTTCCATTTATCACATGACAGGACTCAAGAAAAGAAGGAAGTCTTCTCACTGTTGTGCTCCCTGGACCAGGAACGATGGGCATTACAACTACAGAATGATGAGCAGGGTCCCCATTCCTTAATCAAAAGGCATAACAAAAATTGAGTAAAAATGAAATAATTGAAATAAATAAGTAAATGCCTAACTCAAAATAATTCTTAGTAAAAAGAATAATAATGATGAAAGTTATTGGAGTTACTGTTGTCATACCTTTCGGTGGATCCGTCGTCACTGGCTGCTGGTTGAGTACTGTGGGCGAGCGCTTTCGATGTGATGACATCATCTTCAAGCCACTATTAATGTTGTACTGAGGTTAGTCTGTTTTGTTGTCTTATAATGGTCCGTTTCAGGTAATTTGTTTATCTCTGTGGTCAGTCTCAGGTAGTCTGTTTATGAGTTTGGTCTCAGGTAGTCTGTTTACAGGTGTAAGTAAGTAGTCGAAGTTGGTGGAGCGAATATATCAATTCCTCATGTCTGGGTTGTGTATGTATTAGTATAATGTATGATGTGTATATGGGTATTGTATCCTGTCGCTTGGTTGGGCGTGTGTCCGTCTTACAGTACTCAACCAGCAGCCAGTGACGACGGTATATACTGGCGGAACTAACCACTTAGGTTATTGGAATTGTTTTATAACAATAGAGAATGTATCCGTACACCATAATATTCACAAGTTAATTGCTAATTCGAATTCAATTTTAGAAAATTAAAATTCAATTTTCAAAATTTAATTACATTTTAGTAACATTCATTCAATAATATAAGAACAGGAACAAGATTCATTGAAAGTTGTGGATGACATGACAATATTAGAGCCAATGCCTTTGAATCGGCAGGCTTTCAACGCCAATCGTCTATCCACTCATTGGACAAATGGTTTTGGCTCAAGTGCTGGGGCCATTTTGTGGAGCTGGCTTTAGGCCAATTTACATTTAGTAAAATTATATAAAGTAAAATGTAGTGAAATAATAAATAGCATGTTGACAAGATATATAGTAAGTACCTGCTTGAATAAGTCATTTTTTTTTTGTCTTTTATTTATAAACGACTTTTTTTTTATTTATTTATAAACGATGTTTTTTTTTATTTATAAACGATTTTTTTTTTGTCTTTTATTTATAAATTTATAAATAAATTTTATTTATTCAACTGTTGCTAGGGTGCAACAGCCAGCATCTATGATGGTACGTATAGATATGTTGGCGTGAATGGCACGTGAGAGGAAGGCCAGCCAGTGGTAGGTCCTCGGGACGAAAATTTATCTTAATTATTAGGACAAGAACAGAAAAAAATAAATAAATAAAAAGGAATTAAAAGACAATGTTGATGGATGGGTAAGAGAGATGATAAAAGTGAAGGAAAATTATGTAAAAAAATATATATATATAAAGAACGAATAGGATCAAGGTGGCAGTAAGTCGCGGTACCATCTTCTCTTCAACCTTCGGGGGGGGGTTTGGTGGTAAGTGTTGTGAAGATAAAGTACGTATTTCTGGGTTTTTATGGTGTAGTTTTCTAAAAAATCATATGTAACTAGTTTGTATTGTGTCGGGTACTGTGTATACCATAAGATCGTTATGAAGTGTTATGTAGTTTATGTATGGGGGGCACTGTGAATAAGTAAATAATGAAATAAAATGAAAGCTACGAGTATGTAAAACAATTTCTAATATAACCGTAAATTAGCAACCTAACTTTTTTATACCCACGATTTTACAAATCTTTCCCTCCTTTCCACTCCCCCCTCTCAAATTCATTTCTCACTCACTTCAAACTGGTATTATTGGATATATGAAAATCATAAATAAGATATGGCATTTTTGTTGGTACTGTGTGTAATTCTCAGAGTGACTTTCTTATACCCAATAAGGCCAGTTTCAAACGTGGCTTTATGTTTTCTCTATCACTTTTATTTAAAAAGGTTTTCCAATTCAAGTTGTTTTCTATAGTTGGTTCATTTTGAGTTGGCAGCTGAGACAAGAAAAGCCAAACGACCTTTCCATTCCCTCTTCCCTTTATTGGCCCCAGGTCTTTTTGGAACCACCAGAAAGACTCACATGATATACTAACTGAAAAGATTAAAATATTCCAACATTAATTTTGGCGGAAAACTCAATTTTCACAAAGTGCGAGCTGAAGTAAGCAAAGTTTTTCTCTATTCTCGTCTTTACGGTCAATTTGGCTGAAGTGTCTAACTTTAGGAGGTTTGAATCCACATACAAAATGTCATGTCTATATATTCATTCTATCGGGAGTTATCGTATACATCGAACATTTACAATGATTTTTTTTATTTTTGGATTCAAGACATCAGAGAAAAAATAAATTCGAATGAAACCTGAACGTCAAATTGTTGACCGATTACATAACTTCTTCTATATAACACATGGAAAAGTAATTATATTTAAAATGAAAATAGTAGCCTTTTTGAAAGTACCTACCGAGCAATAAAGTTTAGTCTGAGGGCCTCGACAGCCTGCTCCGGATCATGAAGTAGGTCACATAGAGCGTTCAGTGCTTTACCCGCTATCTCCGGCTTCCTGTAGTGAGAAATTTCTCTTCTCTGAAAGAACATGAGACAGTTCAGGAAATCATTACACATCAACCCTTCTCATTTCAGTTTTTGTTATTAATCCAACTAAATGTAATTGATTTCCCAAGAAAACGAACTCCTCTTAGGCACCATGGTGATCGGTTTGGAGGCGAACAGATCTCGGGACTGTCCCAGCTACCTGCTCTAATGGCCAACTATAAAGGATGCCGGGTCTACAAAGAGCTGCCACAGAAACGTTAACACCCCCAGCTGCAGCGCCTCCAACTCACCAGAAACAGGCTAACTTCCTTTTGCCCCCCCCCCCCCCCCCCCCTCCTCCCCACAAGATTGGTTAGTTTTTTTAATACATTCTTATATTTTAGAAGGACACTAAAATATGGGTCTATATATCTCCAACTATATATACTAAACAATTGAATATAAATATTATTTAAAGTAAATAATATTTAAATAACCTCTCATGCTTTCTGAAGCACCTTCGTGGCAACATTACCATAGCTACATCCCATAACCGGAAAATACTATATTTTTTTGTTTAATATTAACCTCCAACCATATCATTTATTACCCTACTGATCATCATTTAATTTTGTGCAAAGTTTCAATAGTGTGGCTGCAATAGTTTCACAGATATAGGCGAATACAGAGAGACAGACAGGGTTTCGTAGACGGTCTTCGACCTACCTAAAACGCATAGTTACCTCCGGGCAACGCCAGGTGAACCTATCAGTCTAGTAATACCTTATTATGATTTCTGACTGATTCATGCCTTAATTCAATTTACCGCGCACACAATATATTTATTCTCTACGTGCTATTTTTTGATAATGTACTGGTTTTTAACTGGAAAAGTTCACTTACTAATTTTGGTAAGGCCCCTCGACCATATGCGATTTCAGACTTTGTCCCATCAACACAAGCTACCACAATGAATGGTTCCGAGCAGGAGAGAATTTTTTGAGGTGGAATTCCGTCAGGGCCTTCTACTTCTGTGTTCATCACTAACTCATACATGAAAAATAAATTTATTTTAAAGTTTGTCATTTAAGTATGAATTTAGAGAATATTTCTATGATATGTTACAAAATGTTCAACAATACAGTCATATATAATATAAACTACAATATAATTAATAAAAAACTTGGTTAGTGTGCGATGGTGGTTGCATTGTGTTCAGGCCAACTAAAAATGTACCGCTATTAACGTACTTGGCCGTAACGGCCTAGTAACGAAAACTCAGGGTCTTGTTCGATTGGAGATCAGTGGGAATTTCTGCCTTCTATCTGAAAACATTTTCAATCTTCATAGTAGTTCTTATTTTGATCGTTAAGTTCAGTTTTGTACAAGTATTTTCATAATTTAGTACTGTATTGTGATACAGACTCCGCCGTATTATACAAACCACTCACAGGTTTATTTAGGATATCTGACAAACGAGTTGGAGGTGTTTGGGGCTGGTAGTTTTATAAAGAAATTTGCATGTGGAGATACCAAAAAAAATTTCTGACCGCTACATTGAAACATGCAAGGCAAAAGGTCTCACCCTAATGTTAGGAGGTCCATTTCGAAGGTATGAAAAAGGCCTTCTATACCCCGATTCAGATGGTAAAATAGAGTGTATCACCATTGTAATAGGTAGAAAGGGTATTGTATTGTGTCATCCGAGGGCGCCGCGGCCGGAGCGTGCTTGCTTACTATTTTTTTTTTCTGGAGGGCGCCGGTAGCTCAGTGGTATGCGTGCTTGTCTTCTGAGCTCAGGAACGTGGGTTCGAAACCCGACCGAGGCCCTTAGTTTATTTTATCTGGGAATTGAAATAAACTTAAGCACGCCGTCCTTCGGATGGGACCGTAAGCGATGGTCTCGAGCCTTTACGATGTCAGGTACCCGTTAAAGACCCCTGCCCTAGGTGAACAAAAATTTAGGGCAGGCAAAATTTAGGACTCCCAAAGTAGAGTCAGGCTCATGTCCACTAGAGTGACCAAAGAGCGCTCTGGTAATAGGCGATATGACCTCGTAGTTAAAGCCCGGGCATTAGTCATAAAACCTAACCTAACCTATATTTTTTAATTTTAGCTTCAAAATATTTTCAGAGATTTTTCGACTCATTTTCCACATTCATGACCTGAAATTTCGTGTATTGGTAAACATATCTCTTCCAAACTTTACTTTTGGTTTTTATCCAGTTGTTACCATCAGCACCAATGAACAAGCTTGTGGGTAAACATGTTGGACAATACTTACATTTGTTGACTGTCCGGTGTATGATGCCCTTGTTAAGCCCTTCGAGGTGGGGCTGCTGACACAGATACTTGTGCGCGGATCTATCCAGTTCACTCATTTCTGTTCTTGATTCTGTTTAGTAGAGTCAAGATCATTCACCAATGTAATAAAAATAGATTCCTTTTTCTCAAGATAAATTAGTAATAGTTCCTATCTATAAAAAAACTCAATTGTAATAAATTGTATCAATTAAACATATGAAATTCTCCGTAATAATGAAGATTTTAATTGTTTTATTTATTTGAATTAGTAGGTATTTTATAGATGTGGTTGAGCTTCAGAATATATTCGGTGGTATTCTGCTTAATGAATACTTTTTGAAATTTGAGATATTTTTCTTTATTCTCAATTTGATGGACAAATTTCAATTGTGAGAACACAGTAAGAAAATAGGAACACAAGAATCGAATAACTAAAACACTTGGGTTATTTTATGAAGCATCTGGTCAGCACCAGCGCCTCCGCAGGCAGGAAGTCACTCGGCCAACGAAGATTCAGTCGTCGAGAAGGGTTGCTCGGCAAAAACTGAAGGGACTTGAGGGACAGGGTAGCTGTCGTGTGACCTCATGTAAGAATGATATGTTTAGATCGCGATGTAATGTTACGTTCGAAAGGTAGTTCGGATATTGTGTGGTTGTTCAAAGAATTTTCTTTAGAATAGTTTGAACCCGTTTGGTGTGAGAGGGTATAGGAAATCTTCAAAACTGGAAACGATATGTTAGATAGATTTGGACAATTTATGGTGGAGGCGAAGTTTAGGTCTAGGGTTCAGAAGTCCAAATTGTACCTAATTCAGTACCAATTCAATGTACCTAACAAGTTTGTTTCAAGTCAGTCCTCTGTCGAGTCCAAAGTATAGAACATATTCGTCATGTGTCATGGAATAAATGAAACTATCACACTCAACTGTTTAAAATTTAAATAATAATTAGAAACACAGAACAAGAAAATGTTATACGGAAATCTGGGCTTTTTAAGACTTTGCTAACCAGAGGCAGAAATAATTACACTACTGGAGGGCTGTCCTGGAACTGATTGGAAATTTTCATGAAACTTCTCAGTGCCTTTGTTCATTTCTTAGAAACCTAGGGGCATTCCTAGCACCTCGCTCGCACCTTGCTACGTAGGCAACATAAGTCTGGTAATAGAGGTTAGGTTAGGTTTTATGACTCATGCCCGGGCTTAAACTACGAGGCCATATCGCCTACTACCAGAGCGCTCTTTCGTCACTCTCGTGGACATGAGCCCGACTCTAAATTTTGCCTACCCTAAATTTTTATTCACCAAGGGTAGGGGACTTTAACGAGTACCTGACATTGTACAGGCTCGGGACCATCATACTAAGTTTTGTGTTGATGCATTCATTACATCGACAGTTATTGGAGTTTTTGAGTGGGACATCCCTCCCCTTCCCTTCTGCCAATTTCGATGAAAATTAATAGAGGTTAGGTTAGGTTTTATGACTCATGCCCGGGCTTTAACTACAAGGTCATATCGCCTACTACCAGAGCGCTCTTTTCGTCACTCTGGTGGACATGAGCCCGACTCTACTGTGGGAGTCCTAAATTTTTATTCATCTAGGGTAGGGGTCTTTAACGAGTACCTGACATCGTACAGGCTCGGGACCATCGCTTAACGTCCCATCCAAAGGACGGCGTGCTTTGGTTGTTTTACCTCTCAGGTAAAATAAACTAAGGGCCTCGGCCGGGTTTCGAACACACGTTCTTGAGCTCAGAAGACAAGCACGCATACCACTGAGCTACCGGTGCCCTGGTAATAGATTAATTACTATAATTATTACACGGTTAATACTCAATTTCATGAGAAGATAATTAATAGTATAAAGACTTGCCTCAACTCTTGAAATTATTTCGTTTCTATGAAATGGTTTAGAGACCTCTAGTGTTGTTAATAAAATTTGCCTTGTAACGGTGTAACTTGTTTTATCAACTTTATTTGTATTGTTTGTATTGAACTCCAATTGCATTGAATATTCTTATCAAAGCCATTTATCTACGCAATATTGTGCTACTCAATGAATGAGTTGTGATTTTGTACGGAACACTCATCGAAGGGTGTGAGAGGAGTGGCCCGACCCCCCACTCTCTCGTATAAATAAGCTGCCAGAGCTGGGGAGCGTTACTTTCGTTCAAGTATCCGGTAGATCATAATGGAACGTTGGACAGGCAAGGTAGCTATCGTGACAGGAGCGACTGCAGGGATAGGAAAGGCGATAGCAGAGAGACTGGCCGAGGAAGGACTTCAGGTCGTGGCAGCAGGACGAAGAAAGGACCGACTGGAGGTAATACCTAACAACTTTTCTTGTCCGATTTGAATGAAATTTAGTATCTGTGAATTTTTGGTCCTCTTCTAAAAAATTATTAAGCGTTCTCAGAAATTGTATTTGAAAGGCTGGTTAAAATTTTTAAAAAATGTAATTTTTTGTCAATAGTTCGTTTTCGCCGAAATTTCATGTTTTCCGACTCCGTGATTATAAAAATTAAAAAACAATTCTGTTGTCTATGTGTATGAAGGACAATTCCCGATAGGATGTATATATCGACACGAAAAATATTAAAATATTTATGTCTATCCACAACCTCATGAGAACGACACCTGTCGATTTTCAGCAAAGAGCGTACGGGGTCAGCGGACAGGCTCAACTTCAAAACCCCATAACTGTCAAACTAATGAATATATCAAAACGAAATTCAGTTTGAGAAGTTCCTGAGTAGGACTATTGATTTTCAACCAAATCGGTAGATTGGTTCAGAGGAAGAGCGACCATTTAAACTTATTCGCGCTGGGGAAGTGCACCTTTATCACTGACTTTCTATTTTATTATACAAAATTTATAGGTAATCGTTTTTATAATATTATGTAAATTTAATGTCACATAAAAAGGATGAAAAGAAAATTCCGTAAAAACACAAAACCGGTACAAAATAATAAATAACCTATATACACAATAATAAAAGAAATATATACAAAATAAATTAAATAGGTACTTATGTAATGATAACCAGTTAGGTTAGGTTTTATGACTCATGCCCGGGCTTTAACTACGAGGTCATATCGCCTACTACCAGAGTGCTCTTTCGTCACTCAGGTGGACATGAGCCCGACTCTACTGTGGGAGTCCTAAATTTTGCTTACCCTAAATTTTTATTCATTTAGGGTAGGGGTCTTTAAGTATCTGACATCGTACAGGCTCGGGACCAACGCTTAACGTCCCATCCGAAGGACGGCGTGTTTAAGTTTATTTTACCTCCCAGATAAAATAAACTAAGGGCCTCGGTCGGGTAATGATAACAGTAATAATTCTCTAAAATCTAATTTTGAAAATAACTTTCATCTCATTGATTTGGTTTTGATTCATTTTTTCGAAAGTCAACAGGGGAAATGAGTATTACCTAATGATTGTTGATAAACGACGAGTTGTGGCATTACTAGGAACTATGGCGCCATCTGAAGGTCAACAAGTTCCTTCACAAATAAACTATAACTTCATCTTACACGATGACAAATGAAACATTGAACCATTAGCTATTGTTGTATTCACAGGCGTGCTCTTCAACTACACTCCATACTTTTTTTAAATTTATCTTCTTGCTTTACATAAAAATACATATTATCGTAGAGATACAAGAATGTATCTTTTATCATTGATATATTAGCGTATTATGTGAACAATATATTATATTCAAAAATGTTTGAAAAATATTTAAAATGAAAGTTAATAATATTATAACAAAATTTTATAAAACTAGAATTTAGGAAAATTTCATTAAATAATTAAGAAGAGCAAACATTCTATAGTAAAGAATTTATTAAATAATCAAGAATTTCTGGTATAAGAACCTTATTTTTTTTTTATAAATTAAGTATATCTATATACACGTTATTGTTTGTATTATGTACCTACATTATTTACACAGACATTTGAAAACTTTTATTACAAAAAAAATTATAATTTGTAACAAAATTTACCATGTTTTTGAATTCATCAATTGTAAGTGACAATAAAATGTTTATTTCATGCTAACCTAAGGGACTCGGCCGGGTTTCGAATCCGCGATCTTTAGTTCAGTAGGCCTCTTTAGGTTAGTCCATTACGTTATTTTGTATCATAGCCTCTTTAACTGTCATGTAGTGGTCTAGAAATATCGATATCGATAGTTCAGCCATTGATAGCATTTCCTTCACAATCTATTGTTCTCGATAGTAACTCAAATAATAATTAAAAAGTCTGGCGTATGTATGGTTAGTTAGTTACTCGATTACTAAAAAAGTTACTTGAAAAAAATAAGATAAAAAAAAGTAAATTAGTGGACCGTAAATTATTGAGAAGTGTGAGCAACTACCGTCGACGAGTCTATAGTGTTCCGTTGTTCCTTGATGAGGGATGGAGGAACGAGAGGTGGTCTATATTGAACTCCCGATTTTCCAGGTGCCGATCAACCGGTGTATTTTCGTACCGATGTAAAATTTTATATGCAATAAAATAGAAGGAGGGAAACAACCTCACACAAATAATGAAAGCCTCCGCAAAAACTTTTAAGTTAGAATGTGTAAAATTACCATTACAAGAAATTAACGAATGAATGGCGTAATTATCCGATGTAGATTAGCATGACATATATGTTTAGTCTTTGGGTTAACCGTGATTTTACCTTATCCTTGATACTCGCTCCCGGTAATTCGGGAGTAGAGTGTATTTGCTATTTGTGATTTATGATGGAAAGTTAAATTGTTCGGTCTGTCTAATTGCTTCTTAGGTTAGTCGTCTTCATTATGTCTTATGAATTGTTTGTACTTTGTGCAACAATTACCGAGCTTACCTACTGTACTCAAGTTCGTGGATTCAAAAGCCGTGGTTGAGCACATCGTCCGGTTGGAATATTAAGCGATGATCCCGGGCTCGTGTGATGTCAGGTACTCGTTAAATACCCCTACCCTAACTAAACCAGGATGGGCAAGATTTAGAATTCGCACTGTTGAGTCGGGCTCATGTTCACAGCTCTCTGGTAGTAGGCGATATGAAGTTAAAGCCCGGGCATGAGACATTAAAACAAACAAACATGGAAGTTATTCCTAATGGAATATTGTCAAGTGTCTGGTCGTTCTTTAAACGGAACAAGAATAGAAAGTTGACGAAGTGACATAACCCCACTCTTGTAATAGTGAAAACATAAAAGAACAAGTTCATGACACATCCGAACACACTGGTGGAAGCCATGTCGGTCCGTTCCTTGCCGGGCGGGCCTCCTCGGCGACTGAATCGTCGTTGGCCGCGTGACTTCCTGCCTGAGGAGGCGGTGGTGTTGATCAGCTGTCTCATCAAGAGACTCAAGTGGTGTTTCTGTTTTTCTTTGTTGTGATTATATTTCCTTGTTGTGATGTAGTTCATAGTTGGAAATTATGTAATAAAGGTGAAAAAAAAAAAAAAAATTAGATTTATTTATTCATTATTTGTGTTTCTCATTATTTGTTAAGAATTTGTGTAATACCGTTACTATAATAACTAAACTATCTATTCGCAGGAGTTGCAGAAAAAGTCCAAAGGCCGTATTCATCCAGTGGTGACTGACATCACTAAAGAGGAAGACATAGTGAGACTGTTCAAGTGGACGGCAGACAACCTGGGTGCGGTACATGTTCTCGTCAATAATGCCGGAACTGCCTACAAAACACCAGCTATTGGTAGGTACAGTTAAAATTAAAATGCATAACAGTAAGGAACTTTACATTCCACTTCCTAACTCTATCTGTTAATACATCATTTTCTAAGTTATGCATTTTTTGTTTTTCATTTTATAGTGTGCGATACAAAACTGTGGAGGAATATGTTCGAAGTTAACGTGATAGGATTGGGTGTTGCTTCTCGCGAAGCTCTGTCCCTGATGAAGAAAAAAGGCATTAACGATGGTTACATCATCAACATCAGCAGGTGAACCATAATAACTCTTACATAAAAGCAGGGTTGAGTACTCTTAAGCAGGAGCATTCTTTTTAATTTAACTGATCATTTTTGATTTGTATTTAGTGTATAAAGGTAATGGTTAAGGAACCTTATTGTATAATTGTATCTCTGTAAATGCGACTGTTATAATAAACTCTTCTTCTTCTAAAAACAATTGAGTCATTACGTAAAATATATGTTTTTCACTTGAATAAGGTGGAAAACATTGTCAAATAGGTAGAATATTTTTTTTGATTGTGTCTTTTAGCAATTTACTTATTAATTATTCATATATTTTGTATTTTTATGAACTAATATCAGAAAAAAAAAGGTATACTTGGCTCGTGAAAAGGTGGTTGGTTTACTTTCCTGCCAATTTCGTGTGATCGATCAGTAAACATAACAATTGACTAGATAAACGGGCGATGATAACCGTTGCAGTTTGTCGCCTTAAATCCACAATATCTCTCTCTCTCTCTGTTAACTAGTTAGAATTTTTCCCGAAGGGTCCCTCATAGGGGTGGGACGGTACAGCTGGAGCAGTGACGTGTCACCTAATCTCGGGCTGGAGCAGTTGCCACCTGCTCCATTGGTTTGAAATTACCGGTACAGTTTGGAGCAGAAGCAGTGGACACATGACCTTGAGAGGGAGGATATTCTCAACGATCTCTGCTCCTGTTCCGCTGTACCGGTACTCGGATCGAGATCGCCGTCATTTTCTAGTTGCCCCTTGTGTTTTTTTAGGATCTGTGACTGGACAATCCGAAACAAAATGCCGCTTGGCGGAAAAATCGCGCCGATTTCAAAATCCCCTCCTTCCTTGATTATTTTAATTTCCGTTAACTGAGTTTTATATTGAACATTGAATATGCTATGACATAAAAAATCAATCCTCTTGCGGTTATTCCTAAATCAGTACCGGTACTGGTACTGCAGGTAGAAGGGAGGGCATAATATAAATTATTAGAATAATATCTAGAAATAAATGTGTTATTATTATAATTGTGTAGCAATAACTATAATTAAATTATAAGAGGTAGGTCAATAATTAGTAATATACACTCAGTTGTAATATAGAAATTTATTACAATGGAACAAAGAACATAAACTAAAATAACCAAAGAAAATAAAATAAACATAATATCATTTTTTATTAAAGTTATGATTTAAAAATAACAGCATTCTTGCCTTCATTTGTGATAATTGGGTCCGTCTTTCTGATATTATCTGGCCTGCTTTGGAAAATAGCTGTTCGCAGGGGACAGAAGTAACTACAGTGCATACGCGCAGGGGCAACATAATTGTTCCGGTCTCTCCTCTGTGGTTGTCACTGGACCGGTTAATTGTCACTGCTCCAACAGCGTCACTGGAGCAATTGGGCCTGTGACAGAATTTTCCTGGACCGGCACAACCCTAGTCCCTCACCCATCATGAACTATAATAAGAAAGTTAGATACCTGACTGCCAAATACTCAAAAAACCATAAAGGGCTGGGAAATGTTTACTAGCTGGAGGACTGATAAAAACATAAAAATATCTTTGAGAGCCTTATTAATAACTTGGTTTTCCATTCATTATTTTCTATGAGTTTTGGAAAATCCTTATAGCCATTAAAATTGTTAATGAGATGGGAATGCATACAACGGTAAGGTGGTCATAAGTGAGAATATGCAGTCAGTTTCTATGAAACGTTTTTATGATTAAGGACGAGTTAACTATAATCATTGATCATTATGACATCGGCCCTGCATATTCTCATAGAATACCTCGTTTTTTTTCTTGCCTATTCCTAGTGTATTAACAGTTTTAATGTAAGAATTTGCCAAAACTCAAAGAAAAGAATGGAACACAAAATTATTGATGTTTAGTAAACATTTTCCCACTCTTCTTTATAAGTTTCGAATACATGGTAGTCAGGTTTTTAATTTTTTTTTTATATCTGAGATTTTGTTATTGTCTCTTGCTATGCTATGCTGCTTACTAAATATATGCAGGAAGTAGTGGCAACTATGAACAAACTGTCACGGACTGTTTTCTTGAATTTACATTTAGCTGTAGTCCTTATATGACGTGAGACAATGATCAAAGTTTTTCCAGTTCTTTCAAACTTCTGTCATAGTGAGAATATTCGAGCAAATGTTTGAGATATATGCAGCGTATAGAGATCCTCTCATGACATAGCGTTCCTCTATAAAGCTTCTATACTCGCGTGGTCAGCCTTCCCCCACCGTCTTCCCACTATCTCTGCCTCCTCTCTCAAAAAAACTTCTCTGCCCCTAAACTATAATTATTTGAAGAATTTCGTTAGTACCAATACCTTGTATGTTTTATATTTTTATTATTTGTAATTTAATTTAATTGTTCTGTATATTATTCTGTTTTAGTATTTCTGGTCATGGAATGCCCCAAGGTATTGGAAAGCATGTGTACAATGGAAGTAAACATGCAGTTAGAATTATTACAGAAGGTCTTCGTCAAGAACTTGCCGAACAGAAATCTAAAATAAAGGTTTCCGTAAGTATAAAAAGAATCACATTTTACGGTCAAATTACTGTCTTCAGTGAGAGGACTCTAATATCCTCTCTCCCTCATATTCACTTTTTTCCTGAAAACAAGCGCTCTGAATGTTAGAATAACTTCGATAAGCTTGCAATGTATGAACGGCGAATTAGTTAGTGCTGGAATTCAAATTAATTAATGTACATGCATTTTTTAACAACTTGCCATGTATATAACAAATATATATATGTATGGTAACTTCTTCATAATTTGAAAACATTTTTCATCTGAAAAATTAAAGTTAGGAGACTGGTCAAAGTTTATTATTATTTTGTCAAATCAGACTGCATTATGACTAAATGTTTGTGCAATATTTCAGACAATCTCTCCAGGAGTGGTGGCGACAGAGATTTTCGAAGTGGGCGGTTGGGGATCACTGTACTCCGCGACGGAAATACCACAGCTGCAACCTGAAGACCTGGGCCAGGCTGTGATCACCCTGCTCAGCCTCAAACCAGAAGTTCTCGTAAGTTCTAGTAGTCTGTTAATGTGGAATAGCGCAGCTATACTCTAAGAAAATGTTTTTGTGGCTGTAGTTACCTGGTTATCTTGGGAGCGGTTTAACCATAACTTTTGTTTCTATGAGAAGAATATACCAACCCGTTGCAGAATCACTTAAAAAAAATAAGAGTGAAATCTTCTCTTGTCTTAAATTGTACTTTTATTAGTACCTTTCGATTAAGAATGAAATACTTCATTTTCCTTTAATCTCGTGGTTCTACATAATATTATAAAGAATATTTTATGAACTTGTTTTATGTTAGCCCATAAATTTATATACTTGCTGGTAAATACTCCGCTATAAGTATCTTCACGAATCTATAAGGTCGACCTAGCAACATCGTTCATATTACGTTAATATTATCTAAGAGTTAGCTCTTAGACATAAAACATGTTAGAATTTTCCCAAAGATTAGATATAATTGTATTAGTATCAAAAAACAGTATCAAGTGATCACAAAGCAATGTCAATAAAACATTTAGAAACAAATCTTAAAGCAGATGCAACATAAAAGAAAATATATTATCCTACCAAGAACTCAATTATAAATAATATTTATGTGTACTGATATTTAAAAAATATTCTGAGATCCTTAAGGAATGCACTCTAAAATTTGTTTAAATTTCTTTTCCAGGTGGCTGATATGGTTGTAAGACCTATGGGGGAACAAGTGATGGCATAAACTTTTTTTTATAATAAGATTGTATAATTTATGAGTATTACCATGCTTTTTCTTTTGAATACTGTTTATTACCTTTTTTTTAAATAAATAAATATGTATTTGAGATATTCACTTTTATTTCTAGCCTCGATGATCTCTTATCGTATGAACCTAATCTAGTCTCGGTGGTTGTGTAGTTAGCGTGACACTTTATTAAAACAGAACAACAGACTCCATGCACTCGTTATAATAATAATAATAATACTCTTTATTGACAAGACTGAGCCCAATAAACAATTTACGATTGTTATGACTTATTTGAATAAAACAAGCAAAAAAACTAGAATAAATGCATATTTAAATTACCTCTTTGGAAGAATAACAGTATTTCAGCTTGAATATTTAACAAGAAATAATATATTCAATTGAATAGAAAATAAAAACTTGAATTTAGACAACGTATATTTATAAATTTGATAAAATAAGAATACAATGGTACAGTACAATAAGAAATAAATAAATAAATAAGACAAATTTTACGAAAAGAAAATTAAAATATATATATATATAGTTATTATGACCGGGCTTTAACTACGAGGTCATATCGCCTACTATCAGAGCGCTCTATCGTCGCTCTAGTGGACATGAGCACAACTCTACTCCGAAATGTTGCCTACCCAGGTTTATTCACCATTGCCTACCCAGGCTAAGGACCATTGCCTAAAATCCCATCCAAAGGACGGCATGCTCAACGTTTTTTCACCTCTAATTAGAGAAAAACCTAAGGGCTAGAACGCTTCCTCTGAGCTATCACAATTAAAAAGAAAGTAGATATTCTTGCGAATGACCTCTATTCGCCTTAAATCAGCTTTATAAAATGGAGAAGTCTATAGACAATGCAGGATTGTTTGCAGGATGCTACATGTGAAATTTCATGAAAATCTGATCATTCATTTATGCGTGATGACCAAACACACAAGCCCATACGACAGGAACCTTCCGCCACAGAAGTATTTTCTTCCTTTTTAGCAGTATCAATTTTATATAATACTAGCAGTAATACCCGGCGTTGCCCGGGGAACTTTGATTTTTGTCCCAATATCTTCTATAACGCTATTCAGTTCCTCGACAGTACATTCATGATGTTATAATTTTCAATTATTCATACGGAATAAGGCTTATAGTCCTTCAGCTGTTGTAACGCTAGTAAGTTTTTAGGACTCCTGGGCACCACAGCTAGTATGCGCCTTTCAACGGCGGAAGCCACACCTAGTAAATACTTAGCATCGCTGGACGTCATAGTCAGTGCGTACTTAAGAACGTTTGTGACCACAGCTAGTACATAGTTAGGAACGCTGGGCACTACAGCTAGTAAATGCCTTGCAACAACGGACCCCACAGCTAGTACGTAGTTAGGAACGCTGGTCACCACAGCTAGTATGTGCCTCGCAACAGCGGACCCCACAGCTAGTACGAAGTTAGGAACGCTGGGCATCACAGCTATTAAGTGCCTTGCTACAGCGGACCCCACAGCTAGTACGTAGTTAAATACGCTGGGCATTACAGTTAGTAAGTGCTTTGCAACAGCGAACTTCACAGCTAGTACATAGTTAGGAACGCTGGGCACTACAGCTAGTAAATGCCTTGCAACAACGGACCCCACAGCTAGTACGATATTAGGAACCCTGGGCATCACAGCTAGTATGCTTTTGCAACGACGGACCCCACAGCTAGTACGTTTTTAGGAACGCTGGGCCCTACAGGTAGTAGGTGCCTTGCAACTGCGGACACCACAGATAGTATGTAGTTAGAACCACAGGGCATCACAGCTAGTATGAGTTTTGCAACGGTGGACCCCACAGCTAGTACCTACGTAGTTAAATACGCTGGGCCACACTGCTAGCGCCTTGCAACAGCGGACCCCACAGCTAGTATGTAGTTAAATACGCTGGGCATTACAGTTAGTAAGTGCTTTGCAACAGCGAACTTCACAGCTAGTACATAGTTAGGAAAGCTGGGCACTACAGCTAGTAAATGCCTTGCAACAACGGACCCCACAGCTAGTACGTAGTTAGGAACGCTGGTCACCACAGCTAGTATGTGCCTCGCAACAGCGGACCCCACAGCTAGTACGAAGTTAGGAACGCTGGGCATCACAGCTATTGCCTTGCAACAGCGAACCCCACAGCTAGTACGTAGTTAAATACGCTGAGCATTACAGTTAGTAAGTGCTTTGCAACAGCGAACTTCACAGCTAGTACATAGTTAGGAACGCTGGGCACTACAGCTAGTAAATGCCTTGCAACAACGGACCCCACAGCTAGTACGATATTAGGAACCCTGGGCATCACAGCTAGTATGCTTTTGCAACGACGGACCCCCAGTTAGTACGTTTTTAGGAACGCTGGGCCCTACAGGTAGTAGGTGCCTTGCAACAGCGGACCCCACAGCTAGTATGATATTAGGAACGCTGGGGCTGAGCACTACAGCTAGTAAGTGCCTTGCAACAGCGGACCCCACAGCTAGTATGATATTAGGAACGCTGGACATCACAGCTAGTAAATGTCTTGCAACAGTGAACCCCACAGCGAATATATAGTTACTACTACTACTACATGTGAAATTCATGACAATCCGATTCATGACAATACGATCAACCGTTAATGAGCTAGCTCTATATTTATACCCCCCCCCCCCCTCAACCCCGCCACCCGTTCAAAACGTCGGGACGCCACACACCTTATTTTTCTATTTGGCCTTCAGGAATAATATATGCGAAATTTCGTGACAATACGACCAACCGTTAATGAGCTAGCTCTATATTTATACCCCCCCCCCCTCAACCCCGCCACCCGTTCAAAACGTCGGGACGCCACACACCTTATTTTTCTATTTGGCCTTCAGGAATAATATATGCGAAATTTCGTGACAATACGACCAACCGTTAATGAGCTAACTCTATATGTATATTTAGGCCCCCCCACTACCCCCCCTCCCGTAAAAACTTTTGAGCCGTCACACCGCCTATTTTTTTATTTGGTCTTCAGGAATACTACATGTGAAACTTCGTGACAATCCGACCAACTGTTAAAGAGTTAGCTCTATATTTATACTTAGGCCCCCCCACAACCCCCCTCCCGTTCAAAACTTTGGGACGCCACACACCTTTTTTTGCTATTTGGCTTTTAAAAATACTACATGTGAAATTTCATGACGATTCGCCCATTAGTTAATGAGTTAGCTCTATATTTATACTTAGGCCCCCCCACATCCCCCCCTCCCGTTCAAAACTTTGGGACGCCACACACCTTATTTTTCTATTTGGCCTTCAGGAATACTACATGTGAAATTTTGTGACAATCCGACAACCGTTAAAGAATTAGCTCTATATTTATACTTTTTTTTTTTTTTTTTTTTTTTTTTTTTTTTTTTTTTTTTATTTATTTTTTTTTTTTTCGGGTGCTCCGGTAAATCACCCGGCCCGCTTATAGTCGGGGAAGGAGGAAGTACATATATATATATAGTATAGTTTTATTTACTGTTGCTGTGGGTGTCCGGGGGCGACAGCCTTTGGTCCCTTACGGGACAGACTGGCGCTCCCGGGCCCCCTTAAGATGCGGCTGCCTGGTGGCGCCGAGAGAGCTCGAGATCGGTGGAGTGGGGCTGCTTCTACATCGCGGTCGCCGGGGGTAGGACTCGGGCCCGGCCCGTCAATCGCCCCCGGCGCCGGGTCAAAGGGCCTTTTTCTGTTCCCGCCAGGAGGTGATAAACCGGCCGAACGCCGGACAGTTCGACTCCGTTATCAACTCCGGCAGGGTCAATCCCAGGTACGATCCTGTCGCGCGGATCAACTCCACCCTAGACCTGTCGTACAGGGGACAATCGAGGACCACATGTTCTGCAGTCTCTATGCCGCCACACGAACAGTTCGGGCTATCCTTCCTCTTGAAGAAGAAGAGTTTGGAGTTGAAGTCACCGTGACCTGAAAGTACCTGAGAAGTCCAGTGATCGGGTTGTACCCAAGTGGAGCGCAGGCGGACCCGGACGTCAGGTAGATACGTGAATGTCGTTCGCCCGTCGGAGGAGTGCGACCATCGTTGTTGCCACCTGTCCATTATCCAGTCTTGGACTATGTCCTTGCAACGCTCTGGTCTGTTCTGTCCACGTAGCTCGCCCTCCAGGACGAGGCGCAAGGGCTCATCTATATCTGTTCTCAGGGGCAGATTGCGTCTACAGTAGTACGAGGCGACCGCCCCGTCCAAGACCAAGTCTATGGGCGGAGCTCCTGCCAGCACCTGTAGCGCTGCAGTGGAGACAGTACGATAGGCCTTTGTGACTCTCAGGAGGGCAGCTCTTTGGGCCTGCAGTAGTCTCGTTCTCTGCTGCTTGGTGGGACGTAACCACCATCCTGCAGCAGCGTATCGAGCCACAGCCTCGAACACCCCCGTGTAGATTGTTCTACACGCTGAGTACTTGAGGCCCCATGTTGCGCGAGCTAGGCAGCTCAGAGCGTTGAAAGTAGCATTTGTCCTTTCTTTGATGGCAACAGCGTGGGGAGTCGCCCTGAAGCCCGGACCCAGCCTCACACCTAGGTATGTGACCGTCTCCGGGAATTCAACGCGCATCCCTCGGATCCCCAAGGAGAAGGGGTGGCGGGCGTTGGTTTTCCCTCTCATTAGCAGGGCCATAGTCTTGCTTGGTGAGAGGGCCAGCTTATTGGCGCAGCACCAGCTGTCGACGAAGTCGATGGCGGTTTGGGCTGTGCGGGTCAGAGCTGCCCGGTTATCAGCGTGCACCGTGATTACGAGATCGTCAACTATATTTATACTTAGGCCCCCCTTACAACCCCCCCCTCCCGTTCAAAACTTTGGGACGCCACACACCTTTTTTTGCTATTTGGCTTTTAAAAATACTACATGTGAAATTTCATGACGATTCGCTCATTAGTTAATGAGTTAGCTCTATATTTATACTTAGGCCCCCCCACAACCCCCCCTCCCATTCAAAACTTTGGGACGCCACACACCTTATTTTTCTATTTGGCCTTCAGGAATACTCCATGTGAAATTTCATGACGATTCGCTCATTAGTTAATGAGTTAGCTCTATATTTATACTTAGGCCCCCCTTACAACCCCCCCTCCCGTTCAAAACTTTGGGACGCCACACACCTTTTCTTCCTATTTGGCTTTTAAAAATACTACGTGAAATTTCATGACGATTCGCTCATTAGTTAATGAGTTAGCTCTATATTTATACTTAGGCCCCCCCACAACCCCCCCTCCCGATCAAAACTTTGGGACGCCACACACCTTTTTTTCCTATTTGGCTTTTAAAAATACTACATGTGAAATTTCATGACAATTCGACCATTAGTTAATGTGTTAGCACTATTTATATACTTAGGCCCCCCTTACAACCCCCCCTCCCGATCAAAACTTTGGGACGCCACACACCTTTTTTTCCTATTTGGCTTTTAAAAATACTACATGTGAAATTTCATGACGATTCGCCCATTAGTTAATGAGTTAGCTCTATATTTATACTTAGGCCCCCCCACAACCCCCCCTCCCGTTCAAAACTTTGGGACGCCACACACCTTTTTTTCCTATTTGGCTTTTAAAAATACTACGTGAAATTTCATGACGATTCGCTCATTAGTTAATGAGTTAGCTCTATATTTATACTTAGGCCCCCCCACAACCCCCCCTCCCGTTCAAAACTTTGGGACGCCAGACACCTTTTTTTCCTGTTTGGCTTTTAAAAAGACTACGTGTGAAATTTCTTGACAATCCGACCAACCGTAATGAGGTAGGACTATTTATATACTTAGGCCCCCCTTACAACCCTCCCTACCGTTCAAAATTCTGGGACGCCACATAGCCTATTATTCAATCGGGCTCAAAAGAATGCCCCGTTACAGCTTTATTAATATAGATTATATCACAATGTACACAAGTTTTAATTTGTGTTCATATCTATACATACATCTTTTTTTTTTTGGCATTTTTCTTCCATAGTGGATCGGTGTCACCATATTTAAAGTCAGTCTGAACGTTGTGCTGACGTTGGCATAATCCGAAACCAGCACACTCTATGGCTCTGTCAGTTAACAAATATTAAATCTATAAACCGTTAAAAAGCAAGAAATTTGAAGAATGGAGTCTACCGAGCTCAGGATCGCCACTTAGAAATCTAGCTGAGGCAGTTAGGTCAGATGTTTTAATCGGGAAGTTAAAAATAACTTTGAGCACTTCGTCCTTCGGATGGGACATTAAGCGATGATCCAGGGCTTTTTCGAATGTGAGGTACTCGATAATGAGATGTATGTTATGTAAATAAACCTGGGTAGGTCAATTTCCACTTAGGTTGAAAGCCTTGAGCACGTCGTCCTTCGGATGGGACTTTCCGGATATATCTGAATCTGTAGTATCAGTTTTAACAATTATTAAGCCTATAAACCGTTAAATAGCGCAAATTTTTTGAAAAACATTTTTATTTTGATTTTTGTGTAGGATTCAGATAATCCGGTCGTTCTCTATCAGTTTTAACAAATATTAAATCTATAAACCGTTAAAAAGCGAGAAATTTCAAGAATGGAGTCTACCGAGCTCAGGATCGCCACTTAGAAATCTAGTTGAGGCACTTAGGTCAGATGTTTCAATCGGGAAGTTAAAAAACACTTTGAGCACGTCGTCCTTCGGATGGGACTTTAAGCGATGATCCAGGGCTTTTTCGAATGTGAGGTACTCGATAATGAGACGTATGTTATGTAAATAAACCTGGGTAGGTGAAATATCACTTAGGTTGAAAATAGCCTTGAGCACGTCGTCCTTCGGATGGGACTTTCCGGATAAATCTGAATCTCTCGTATCAGTTTTAACAATTATTAAGCCTATAAACCGTTAAATAGCGTGAATTTTTTGAAAAACATTTTTATTTTGATTTTTGTGTAGGATTCAGATAATCCGGTCGTTCTCTATCAGTTTTAACAAATATTCAATCTATAGCAGTTATACCCGGCGTTGCCCGGGGAACTTTGATTTTTCTCCCAATATCTTCTATAACGCTATTCAGTTCCTCGACAGTACATTCATGATGTTATAATTTTCAATTATTCATACGGAATAAGGCTTATAGTCCTTCAGCTGTTCTAACGCTAGTAAGTTTTTAGGACCCCTGGGCACCACAGCTAGTATGCGCCTTTCAACGGCGGAAGCCACACCTAGTGAATACTTAGCATCGCTGGACGTCCTAGTCAGTGCGTACTTAAGAACGTTTGTGACCACAGCTAGTATGTGGCTTGCAGCGCTGAGCACCACAGCTAGTACGTAGTTGGGAATGCTGGGCATCATAGCTAGTATGTGCCTTGCGACGGCGGACCCAACAGCTAGTACGTAGTTAGGAACGCTGGTCACCACAGCTATTAAGTGCCTTGCAACAGCGGACCCCACAGCTAGTATGTAGTTAAATACGCTGGGCATTACAGTTAGTGTGTGCTTTGCAACAGCGAACTTCACAGCTAGTACATAGTTAGGAACGCTGGGCACTACAGCTAGTAAATGCCTTGCAACAACGGACCCCACAGCTAGTACGAAGTTAGGAACTCTGGGCACTACAGCTAGTAAATGCCTTGCAACAACGGACCCCACAGCTAGTACGATATAAGGAACCCTGGGCATCACAGCTAGTATGCTTTTGCAACGACGGACCCCACAGCTAGTACGTTTTTAGGAACGCTGGGCCCTACAGGTAGTAGGTGCCTTGCAACTGTGAACCCCACAGATAGTATGTAGTTAGAACCACAGGGCAGCACAGCTAGTATGAGTTTTGCAACGGCGGACCCCACAGCTAGTACCTACGAGTGAAATACGCTGGGCCACACTGCTAGCGCCTTGCAACAGCAGACCCCACAGCTAGTACGTAATTAGAAACGCTGGGCATTACAGCTAGTGAATGTCTTATAGGTGCCTTGCAGCAGCGAACCCCACAGCCAGTACATAGTTAGGAACGCTGGGGCTGAGCACTACAGCTAGTAAGTACCTTGCAACAGCGGACCCCACAGCTAGTACGATATTAGGAACGCTGGACATCACAGCTAGTAAATGTCTTGCAACAGTGAACCCCACAGCGAATACATAGTTACTACTACTACATGTGAAATTCATGACAATCCGATTCATGACAATACGATCAACCGTTAATGAGCTAGCTCTATATTTATACTTAGTCCCCCCCCCCTCAACCCCGCCACCCGTTCAAAACTTCGGGACGCCACACTCCTTATTTTTCTATTTGGCCTTCAGGAATAATATATGCGAAATTTCGTGACAATACGACCAACCGTTAATGAGCTAACTCTATATGTATATTTAGCCCCCCCCACAACCCTCCTTCCTGTTCAAAATTTTGGGCCGTCACACACCTAATATTTCTATTTGACCTTTAGGAATACTACATGTGAAATTTCATGACAATTCGACCATTAGTTAATGAGTTAGCACTATTTATATACGTAGGCCCCCCTTACAACCCCCCTCCCGATCAAAACTTTGGAACGCCACACACTTTATTTTTCTATTTGGCCTTCAGGAATACTCCATGTGAAATTTCGTGACAATCCGACCAACCGTTAAAGAGTTAGCTCTATATTTATACTTAGGCCCCCCACAACCCCCCCTCCCGTTCAAAACTTTGGGACGCCACACACCTTTATTTCCTATTTGGCTTTTAAAAATACTACATGTGAAATTTCATGACGATTCGCCCATTAGTTAATGAGTTAGCTCTATATTTATACTTAGGCCCCCCCACTACCCCCCCTCCCGTAAAAAATTTTGAGCCGTCACACCGCCTATTTTTTTATTTGGTCTTCAGGAATACTACATGTGAAACTTCGTGACAATGCGACCAACTGTTAAAGAGTTAGCTCTATATTTATACTTAGGCCCCCCCACAACCCCCCCTCCCGTTCAAAACTTTGGGACGCCACACACCTTTTTTTCCTATTTGGCTTTTAAAAATACTACATGTGAAATTTCATGACGATTCGCCCATTAGTTAATGAGTTAGCTCTATATTTATACTTAGGCCCCCCCACAACCCCACCTCCCGTTCAAAACTTTGGGAAGCCACACACCTTTATTTCCTATTTGGCTTTTAAAAATACTACATGTGAAATTTCATGACGATTCGCCCATTAGTTAATGAGTTAGCTCTATATTTATACTTAGGCCCCCCTACTACCCCCCCCCCCCCTCCCGTAAAAAATTTTGAGCCGTCACACCGCCTATTTTTCTATTTGGTCTTCAGGAATACTCCATGTGAAATTTCGTGACAATCCGACCAACCGTTAAAGAGTTAGCTCTATATTTATACTTAGGCCCCCCCACAACCCCCCCTCCCGTTCAAAACTTTGGGACGCCACACACCGCCTATTTTTTTATTTGGTCTTCAGGAATACTACATGTGAAACTTCGTGACAATGCGACCAACTGTTAAAGAGTTAGTTCTATATTTATACTTAGGCCCCCCCACAACCCCCCCACCAGTTCAAAACTTTGGGACGCCACACACCTTTTTTTCCTTTTTGACTTTTAAATAGACTACATGTGAAATTTCATGACAATTCGTCCATTAGTTAATGAGTTAGCACTGTTTATATACTTAGGCCCCCCTTACAACCCCCCCTCCCGATCAAAATTTTGGGACGCCACATAGCCTATTTTTCAATCGGGCTCATAGGGATGCTACATGGGAAGTTTCATAAAAATCCGTCCAGCCGTTTGGGCGTGATGCTGGAACAAACATACAAACAAACAAACAAACCCCGTTTCAGCTTTATTAATATAGATAAATCATTATCATTATGTTTGTTATAAAATCTTTTCTGATTAGGAGACCTTCCACAAACTATTTAAAAAAAAAAAGATTACAGAACAAGAGCAAGGCTATCATCAAGATAAAAATTCCGCTTTTCTTAATAAACAACAGAAGAGATTATAAAGTCTTCTGTTAAGTGATTAATGACTTCGTATCTGAAATTATCGTTAGGTCGTTAAAGATAGCTAGTTTCTTAAAAATAGTTAGGTATATTTCCTGCAGGGGAGTCCGGAGTCTAGCTAGAAAAAACAGAAAACTAGACGGTGCGCGGGTTTCACAGCATAGTTCACCGCCTCTCTGCGCTCGAAATCAGTGGGTCCTTTTAGAAGTTATAACCACAATATAAATATATTGAAAAGATAAGCAATTTCTTAGTATTTGCCTTTAGACGAAACCTAAACCTAAATACTCATTGGCAAGAAATTTCAACGTTTTCAATAGAAAAATAAGTTGATTCTGAGCATTTTCGACAGGCATAACTACTATACCAATGTTTCAATGTTAATCTAGCTTGGTAAAGATAATTCCCTGGGGTAGCTTAAAACTTACAAAATTTCTGGAAAAAAAAAGAAAAAAAACCTTTGTAGTGTACAAGAGATGCATAACTTTTAGAGGCCAAATTATTAAAATTTGCAAAATATGTTAAAATTACCTATCATAAGCCAGGATGCAACCGATATTTGTTTATACTGAGGGGATGGAGATGTATCACATTTTTTCAAAGGCCTCTCTAGATTTTATTGAAATATATAAAATACCATTACAAATGACGGGGTTAGAATCAAAGTGGTCTAAGTGACATTTTTAAAACACTGAAGAAACTGTGCTTAACTGATGCATTAAGTTCTTATTTGGTTTAAAAAATCTATAATTTATAAATTTTTTTTCTTTCGCTTTTACGGTGAAAGTGGCTGTTAGCAAACCATAAAATTGAATAAAAATCTTAATTTCAAGGTCACTATTGATATGTTTAAGTTAGGTACTTTTTCATGTCACCAAAATGGAATAAGTGATTTGCCTAGTGACTAGATCTCAGCACTGGCTAGGATTTCACTTGTACAACTTTTTTTCTTAACAGAACTATTATTTCACCGATTATGCACTTAAAATTTTTTTTTCAAAAATGTCACTTGGACCATTTTGATTCTAACCTCGTCAAATGTTCAACCTAGGACTGTCATGAGGGAGGGAGCCAGCTCCCGCACCATTCTCTTCTAGGGTGAGGGGTTAGAAGACCGATTGTCTAGGTCACTTGTGGCACAGTCATGGCAGTAAAAGGCTAGCCGTATGAACTACGTCTTGGACACGTCCGTAGTTTCGTGACTCCCAGAGAAACGTTAGTTACTTCAATGTTAGAATTAATACCAACCCCTGTCCTTGTTCAGTAATGAATAATAATATGACAAAGAGAAGTAAATTAGAAAAAGTAATGTAGTATTAAACATTGTAGATTGGAACTTCCATTGGATCATGGTCCTCACCGACTCATAGATTGTAATTAAATTTCTTTTGTTTTGTAAACGGTGCCAAGAACAATGAGACTAGAGGCTAAAAGGCTTATATTTAAACTCATTGAATCTTGAGAGTCTCTCTTAGAATTAATACCAACCCCTGTCCTTGTTCAGTAATGAATAATAATATGAAAAAGAGAAGTAAATTAGAAAAAGTAATGTAGTATTAAACATTGTAGATTGGAACTTCCATTGGATCATGGTCCTCACCGACTCATAGATTGTCATTAAATTTCTTTTGTTTTGTAAACGGTGCCAAGAACAATGAGACTAGAGGCTAAAAGGCTTATATTTAAACTCATTGAATCTTGAGAGTCTCTCTTAGAATTAATACCAACCCCTGTCCTTGTTCAGTAATGAATAATAATATGAAAAAGAGAAGTAAATTAGAAAAAGTAATGTAGTATTAAACATTGTAGATTGGAACTTCCACTGGATCATGGTCCTCACCGACTCATAGATTGTCATTAGATTTCTTTTGTTTTGTAAACGGTGCCAAGAACTATGAGACTAGAGGCAACAAGAGAATAAATCTATGTAAGCAAAATTTGGGACTCCCACAGTAGGGCTCATGTCTACCAGAGAGACGAAAGAGCGCTTTGGTAATAAGCTTTTGTGACCTCGTAGTTAATGTCTAGGTTGTAATGAACCATAATAAGTATCTATCTCTTTTAAGAATATAAGACTTATTGTTACATTTTATACTATTATTATTTGTTTTGTTTTTGTTTAACTGCTCATTGTAATTTATGAACGGCCTCTTTCTCTTGATGGTAAAATAAAGAGGTTTGTATGTTTGTTTGGAAACTTACATTAATACTAAACACTAGTTGTAGGGTCTTAATTAGGGGTTTAATCTGAAACGGATAAAAAACAAATAGTTTTCAGCCCCCCTCTTGCAGTTTATTTACAAAGAAGATTATTAATTAATACCTATACATTAAAAAAATAACAGATAGTGGAACTTTCCCCCATCTTGAAAATTATATATACGCCCTAGTTGTCTATATTGGTTTTTAAATTAGATATGATAAATTTTAAAATTGAGTAAAATATATAGTTCTACATTTACCGATGTCCCTAAAAATTGTATAAAATACCCAATATGTTGGTAGAGTAAGGGAGTGAGTAGAGATGGTGGGGGAAACTATCCTTGGATGCGCCAACTCTGTGTTCACTAGTCCTCTTCCCTTAGTCAGTAGCAGAGTTGTGTTGATTCTACTTAGTGTGCAAGATGGAACGTTGGTCAGGTAAGGTAGCTATCGTGACAGGAGCGACTGCAGGGATAGGGAGGGCGATAGCAGAGAGACTGGCCGAGGAAGGACTTCAGGTGGTGGCAGCAGGACGAAGAAAGGACCGACTGGAGGTGAGTACACCTCTGTAGACTACTTACAAATAAGAATCACCTGAAACCATTCGTTTTCTCTGTCAAAAACATTATATAACAGTAATTGCTTTTATATGCACCAAATGCAATTCGAAATGTTGAATTTGTGTGAGAGTCTACAGAAATATCACCTATATTGTCCCTTGGAATGACTTTGTGCCTCTTGATATAACAAAAAAATAAAAAAATACGTATGTGTGTTTAAGACCGCACAACCAAATTGAACAATATTTATTTCGCCATAATTAAATATATATAAATCATTTACATATATATATCAATGTCATATATCAATTTATATATATATCGACTTACCTACATACACAATGACTGAACCACCCTTCAATAATATTTTTCATCATTAGTACGATATAGCACTAAGTATATACACTGTGGCCTCAAATGTACTCGGTACAACAGTTTTTATATTATTACATACAAGGGCGAGTGCCCGCCCTGGTCATAGCAAAATATCATGATAAAAATTAAATAAACTAAAAAAATAGTTTTTATTAAAAATGGATTGCTTGCAAGTTACCAATAGGATCTTCAAATTTCCCGTGCGTCTGATTCCTAAAACAGCAATTAGCTGTTACATAAATGTACACGTACAAAACAAGTCATATTACATTTATTTAAATATATATGAATTCGATCATTTAACTTATATCGTCATTTATGTTATACTTTATACGCAAATGCACGCTATTGGGTGTGTGTCATTTAATTTTAAAAGCACAGAAACCACAGCGTGCATTTGCTGCAGCTACGCTTTGCATTTTTGCTGCTCATGTAAAGTCAACTTATTACAGTCAGTGGTTACCTCAGGGGGAGCTTCTAGAGGTCCGAGTCTCCCAAATTAATAACAAAAAGTCTTTAACGCTAACCATGGAAACTGCGGGATGTGCCCCCGGGAGTCTATACCCCCCACCCTCGTAGCCTAACTTTGCCCCCCCCCCCCCCCCCCCCCTCCCCTTCTGCTCAAAATCCTGGCTAAGCCCCTGATTACGTATCTGTTTCTTTTGCACACAACACAATTTATCACACAGTACACACCCTCATAATATTAAATTATATTCGAAAACATATTAATTATTTTTTTTATTACGCGCATCGACTGCAGAGGCCATTAGCGCCAGCACAATTATTATTATAGTTCATAGGGTGACATAATGTTGCTAGGTCTATCTCCCTGGATGGCTCCAACTGGCAGAGTGGGGGGAGCCTCCTGTCCAATTTATATATCCAACTTACCTACATACACAATGATTGAATCACTCGTCAAAAATATTTTTCAGTATTAGTACGATACAGAACTAAGTATACACACTGTGGCCTCAAATGTACACGGAACAACAGTTTTTAGATTATTACATATCTGTTTCTTTTGTGCACAACTTTAATGATGAGAATGAAACTTGGCCTCTTCACATTCAAGTCACAACAAAAGAAAACAGTTCCAACCAATAACTGGCATAATATTAATTTATTCTAACAAAAAAATTGCTCCAATTCTGATTTTTTTTTATAACCAGGAGTTGCAGAAAAAGTCCAAAGGCCGTATTCATCCAGTGGTGACTGACATCACTAAAGAGGAAGACATAGTGAGACTGTTTAAGTGGACGGCAGACAACCTGGGTGCGGTACATGTTCTTGTCAATAATGCAGGAACTGCCATTAACACTCAAGTTGCAGGTATTTGTCTTTATTTTCACTAAATATTTATTACTAATAATTTATTTTGCTACATTAATTATGGCTAAGTTCTAATGAAAGTCTATGCAATTTTTCGCCACAATCATTTTATATGCCTTCAATATGCAATTAGGAGAATGTAACTAGACAAAGTGGTCTAGAAGGGGATGAATTGGCGGCCAGGGACATAGGCGGACAAGACTTAACGTCCTTGGCGAAGAGTATGTTTTATATTAATGTTACCTATGTATCTATTAATCTGTGAATGTCATTTTTTGGTAGAATGTGACACTAAGATTTGGAGAACAATGTTTGATCTAAACGTGATAGGATTGGGCATTACTTCTCGCGAAGCTCTGTCCCTGATGAAGAAAAGTGGTATCGACGATGGGTACATCATCAACATCAGCAGGTAAATAAGTTTTAAAGAGATTATAAAAATAACAATATTATATCTACTCTATATATGTGGAAATAAAAAAATGTGGGTATATCAAATAAAAATAATGATGGACAGAATCAGAATATATATTTTGTTCATTTTTAGTTTTTGAAACGACAACGTGAGAAGGGGAAATGTGTCCTTCCCTCTCTAATGTGAACAATTTTGATGATAAAAAAAATTGCTTGAATTCTGATAGAATGAAAAATCCCTATCAGTGGGAAACTTCCGAACGAACCTTTTTTTGATGAAATTGGTAGAATAGTTTTATGAAGAGGATGGGATAATTGTTTCTATTTCTTTAATTTCAAAAACGTTCCATTGATGGGAAGTGAAAACTAGTCCATTAATTAATCATTTTGAAAAAAAAATTTGTTACTAGCGTACATGTGGACGTGGGGGGTCCTCAAATTTCTGGATGCAGAGAAACCGTCTGCTTCCTTCGCTTAAGATTATTTTATGCTTGGCGGCACTATGGCGAACTACTAATGAATTCTTCAATAAGTCTATTGCCTTTTTTTTTTTTCTTTCTTCGAATTGTGGAAGTGACAACATATTAAAGGCCTTAGGGGTATAGTCAGGATTTTGAGCATGGGGAGCCAAAGTTAAGCTACGAGGGTGGGGGGTATAGACTCCCGGGGGCACAGCCCGCAGTTTCCGTGGTTAGCGCTGCACATTTTTGTTATTAATTTGGGAGACTCGGACCTCTAGAAGCCCCCCCTGAGGTAACCACTGACTGAAATACGTAAGTTGACTTTACATGAGCAGCAAAAATGCAAAGCGCAGCAGCAGTAAATGCACGCTGTGGTTTCTGTGCTTTTAGAATTAAATGACTCACATCCAATAACGTGCATTTGCTGCTGCTGCGCTTTGCATTTTTACTGCGCATGTAAAATCAGTTTTAGAGTATAAAGTATAACATAAATGACGATTTTGAGTGAGGAAATGAGATGATCAAATTTATATATATATTCAAATAAATGTAATATGACTTGTTTTGTACATGTACATTTATGTAACAGCTGATTGCTGATTTAGGAATCAGATGCACGGGAAATTTGAAGATCCTGAGCAATCCATTTTCAATAAAAACTATTTTTTTAGTTTATTTAATTTTTATCTTGTTTTTTTTCTCTGGCCAGGGGGGCCCTGGCTTGGCCCCTGAAAGGCCTTCAATGTAACAATTGAAATATTCAGCGTATCTCTAGAACTATATAGTTTAAAAATAGGCAGTAACAAATTAAACCTGGAAAAAATTAATGGGAGTGATTAGTACAATTACCTGTAATATTTTGTTCTCTTATATACTTCTGAACTTCATTAAAGCGGAAAGAATCAAAAAGTTGTGACCGACAGACACTCCGAACATCATTTATTTTCATTTAAAACTCCGGAATTTGATTTTCTGGTTTAATGTGTTCAGTTTTCTGGTTTAATGTGTTCAAATGCTTTAAAATATTGTTGTTTTCTTGATGTGACAGTAAACAAATAGCATTTTCTCTTTGCAGTATTTCAGGACATGGTATTCCTGAAGGCCTTGGCAAACATGTTTACAATGCCACCAAAAACGCTGTTAGAATCATTACAGAGGGTCTTCGTCAAGAACTGGCTGAAGCCAAATCTAAAATAAAAGTTTCAGTAAGTAGAATGATTCTTTGTAGATTCCTTGCAAGTCTTTCAGTTAATAAGACATTTTTCATGAGTTAGAAAAGTGAATGTATAAATAGAATGTTTCCTCTAGATAAAGAGGAAGGGATGTAGGGGAAGTTTCGTGATTCATTAGAAATTTGATGTTGAGTTTCCTCCGAAATTTTATGTTTCTCCCTAAATCCAAGGATGAAAAGAAAAGTATTTTCCGTCCCAGTGTATGTCTGTGAATACGATAACGACCGATAGAAAATGAAGATAATGGCAGGAAATTGTAATGTGTGTCTAAAAATTCACGAGGACGACAACTTTCGATTTTCAGCCGGATCGGCCAAAGAGAAGAGGGGGATCCGAGAAGGAGAGTTAAACTCAAAAAGTCTAATGAATGTATCGACACGAAATATTATACGAGAATTGAGAAGTTTTGAGGTTCCTGAGTAAAATCTATTGATTTTCAGTCAAATTGACGGAAGCGGAGAAAGGGTTTAGAGAAACAGTCAAAAATTAAATACAAATAATTAGATCTGGGGAAGTAGATTGCTGGTTATTCATCTATGATTTTCTTAGGGTTCATAATAAAGTGAATCTTTTATTTATTTTTATTTTTTTCGAATGGACAACGAATCTATATCTGTAATGGCCATATCACGTATATCTTTCTTAATTTTTATAATTTTTAAAAAAAAACTACCAATTCATAAACCATATCTTAAAGTTCGTTGCTATGAGTTACGATTTGGGTTGGTTTGGTTTTATGACTCATGCCCGGGCTTTAACTACGAGGTCATATCGCCTACTACCAGAGTGCTCTTTCGTCACTCTGGTGGACATGAGCCCGACTCTACTGTGGGAGTCCTAAATTTTGCCTACCCTAAATTTTCATTCATCTAGGGTAGGGGTCTTTAACGAGTACCTGACATTGTACAGGCTCGGGACCATCGCTTAACGTCCCATCCGAAGGACGGCGTGCTTAAGTTTATTTTACCTCCCAGATAAAATAAACTAAGGGCCTCGGTCGGGTTACGAACCCACATACTTGAGCTCAGAAGTAAAGCACGCTTACCACTGAGCTACCGGCGCCCTCTATATATATATGTATATTTTAATTTCATTTATTCAATAATATTGAATAAATGAAATTAAAGATACCGAGTTACGATTTAAAAATTACTTAGATGTATTCTTTATAGACATTTAGTTTATATTCTTCCGGGGGCTATAACTTTTGTCGTATTGACCGTATTTAAAATCTAAAGGCTTTCTAGCATTGGAAATTTTATAAGGAATAATTTTGGTAAGAATCAATTTTTCTATAGAACTAGTTGTTTTCGGGTAAATCAAAGAAACATATATAAAAATATGTGTTTCAAAATTACATTTCAAGATGGTTTTCGGCATGTATCTCGAAAAACAGACGATATTCTCAACAAGAGAGCGCCGGTAGCTCAGTGGTATGCGTGCTTGCCTTCTGAGCTCAAGAACGTGGGTTCGAAACCCGACCGAGGTCCTTAGTTTATTTTATCTGGAAACTTAAGCGCGCCGTCCTACGGATGGGACGTTAAGCGATGGTCCTGAGCCAGGTACTCATTAAAGACCCCTGCCCTAGGTGAATAAAAATTTAGGACTCCCACAGTAGAGTCGGGCTCATGTCCACCAGAGTCTGGTAGTAGGCGATATGACCTCGTAGTTAAAACCCGGGCATGAGTCATAAAACCTAACCCAACCTAATATTATCTACAACTAATACTTGAAAAGTAACGTGAGTCAGTTCTATTTGAACGACCCCCCAAACTGTGTTAGATGAAAATATGGCATTAATTTCCGTAGGCTTGTCATCCCATTCCCATCCAGATAATCCCCCCGAAGACTGAGGCGGTCCGGCTGAGAGACCAGCTACTATAATTTAGCAAAAATATTAGGGAGTGCTGTTGATGACCAGGTTCTCCCCTTATGTACTTCTCTCACCTTCAGCTCTCCTCTTATTTTTGGTCTGTCTCCACTGCTGGACATTGACGGGGCGAGAGGGCACTCGAGCCTTCGCGGCCTCCCCTATCACCATTATGTTGGAGGGTTATTGTTTATTATTATTTAAATTTAATATTTTCACTTTGTTGTATATGTTATAGTTTTGTACATAGACCATTATTTTGAAATCATGTATATAATTTTCTTATACTTTTTTTTATTATTTTGATTTATTTTATTTTATTTTTTTTGTCATATTACCGGTTGTAAATATTCAAAATAAATAAAATAAAGAAAAGAATTTTCATAGGTTTTACTAACCGGGTGAGAGCATTAAATCAGAATTAACCAAAAGATGAGTAGCATGAAAAATGTCACAGTTTTTCTATTAGAGAATTAAAATAAAATTTGAAAAATATATGATTTCATGAAATAATTCAAGAACAAATAAATACTCTGTTGGTCAAATATAACTGAACTCAGAAAATGAAGAACTGAAAACTGTAATTTCTTATGATAAAGTATGAAGAAAGCATATGATCGCGTAAGGAAATGTTCATTAAATATAATACATAGTTTCTTTCGTATACATACAAGTTTCCAGAAGAAGCAAATAAATAAAACTAATTTTAAAAACAAATGCAACAATTTGTGTTTAGATCTGTTCTTTTTTTTTTTTTGTATTAGTCTGTAGGAAAGTAATAGTTTTTATAATATTTTTCTATTGAAGTGATATTTGAAGGCAGCTACATATGTGATGTCTGAATCAAGTCAACCTGGTACGTTATTTATTTAAATAAGCCTAACAGTTAGTCCAAATGATTTTTGGATAATATTAAAATAAATATTATTATGATTATTGGCAATAATTTTTTTTTTTTTTTTTTTTTTTTTTTTTTTTTTTTTTTTTTTTTTTTTTTTTTTTTCTTTTGGCTTTATGTACAGTGCATATTAGCAATATGTTTTTAAAAATAACAAAAATATTTTTAAGATTAAACTGTTAGTGCTCTTCTTAGTTTCTATAAACCCTAAAAACATTTTTGTTATCTTTAAATATTTTTATTAACATATTATTACCAATAATCATAGTAATATTTATTAAGATATTATCCAAAAATTCTTTTTATTATTCATTCATAAATATATAATGTTGAGATTGTATACCATAAACTAGCAGCTTACCTGACTTCGACCCGTTAATAACTTTAGGTAAGGATATTTCAGAAATATGTTGTCATTTTCAAAGATTTGTTCACATAGGGTCTACATATAGTAACTGAAAAAAACATGAAATAGCGTTTACTGTCTCCAGGTCAGTCTCTCTCTAATAAGTGATTTTGAAATTACATATAACTTATTAGTTATTCTAAATGTTATTCCTGAATAGGCAGATTCAAAATATGAAGTTTGGTTGAAATATGTTGTCATTTTTCTGTGAAGATGGAACATACAGAAAATGTATTTCATATGTGATAGTAAGATGTTGTGGGACTAGATTTCTAATAGAAATAAAAGACGTTGTCTTCCCACTGTTTTATTTATACCAGAAGCGGTTTTCGACGCAACAGCGTCATCATCAGTGGTTCATCCCATCCACACAGCACAGTGATCAACTGGCCAGTTATCTTCCAACCACTGTGCTGTGTGGGTGGGATGAACCACTGATGATGACGCTGTTGCGTCGAAAACCGGTTCTGGTATAAATAAAACAGTGGGAAGACAACGTCTTTTATTTCTATTTGAAAATGTATTTCTTATGAATATGAAATTACATATATAAGTCTAAACCACATGAGAAAATACTCGTAAAATTTCAGCGATATGAGTTGAAGCTAAGAGGGGGGTTAAGGGTGTGGGCTGAATTCAAAAACACTAGTAACTGCGTATATAGTAAATTTATCAACACAAAATTTAGTATGAGGATTTAGGAGCCCCTATGTAAGTCAATTATTGAATACTAGCGCAAACGACGACTGGTTTTTGCCGGGAAGCAAAATGTCAACTGACTAATTCGTGTTGGGATAGTGCATAACCGCTGATTCACCGACTACTTTTTTTTACGTCGCCAAAAAAAGTATTCGTACACTCAGTTTTTTTTATTTTACTCTTGCATTTTCATAAGTTATATACATATTCTACATTTAACAACAAATATATAGATGCAGTTAAAAATTTTTTTTAAAATAAGTATAATTAAGAAAATGTAAAAAAAACTAATTTTTCAAGGCAAAAAAAGTATTGGTACAGAAGTAATTCTGATAATATTTTGTTTTATTAAGCATTAAAAGAGATTATTGAGATGATTGAACATGAGGTTGAGGATTAAGAACATTGTTGCTATAAAAATATGTTGATGTCATCAGTTTAGTTCATCTAGTAGTGAGAGACGGGTCGGAAATCACAAGAATTAGATTCTTCTACAAAAGAAGTATAGTAGAATTGTTTAAGCAAGGTATGAGTTATCGTGATATAGGTACAGTGATAAATCGTCCTCACTCGACAGTGCAGTATATTGTGAAAAAGTTTAAAATGGGTACTACGGGCAATAAGAAGCGTTCAGGAAGACCGAAGGCCCTCTCCACTCGACAGACACGGCATCTTGTTAGAAAAGTGAGAAAAAACTCATCTATTAGCGCTCCAGCACTAGCCGCAGACATCGCTTCATTTTTCATCTTGTCTTCTAAATTTTGCAAAAATATAAAATCTAATCCAAAGGTTTTCAAATAATCTTACTGGGCCAACAGGGAAAATGAATAGAATAGAATTCTCGAGAACAAATATTGGGTTTATTTTCTTAAATCTACATTATTAAAATTAAAAAACTAAAAATGAAAACAAACAAAAATCAAAAAAAAAATCTTAAAAACTAAATTCTTATCACTAATTCAATTCTTTTTTTGTTTTATTTTTTAAATTGTTATATATTTCTGGGCATATATCCTGTACATATAAACAAACGACAGTACCTTCTTTGCGGATCAATTTCACTGTCATTCACTCCTATTTAGTTCATTGCAATTTAAGCCTAAACACCCACTCTCCATGTTTCACTCGGCCCGTCTTCATTGAACCCAGGCCTCGACTCTCTCTACACACACTAGAAAACAGCTGATGACCGTGTTTTGTTTTTTACTGGCATTTGTTTTAAAATAAATGGTTTCTTATTATTTATTTACCAATTCAGTTTCTTTTTATAGAAAAATAAATATAATTAATTTTTTTTTTCTTATTAATAATTTAATATGTGTATTATTTTTATACATCACAATATACATATGTCAATAAAACTAAGTGCGACTAAACTTTTAGTTAAATATTATATTAAATGTATAATGACAATAAAGGCTCTGAAGAAGTCCCACACACCGAAAGCTTGGCGGAAATTCTAAAAAATTTCTTCCTCAGAAATTTTAATGTTGAGTTTTTACTAGAATTTCATGTTTTCCGACCCCTGATTAGAAAAAAAGTCTATGTGTGTCTCTGAACATAATAACTCCCGATATAACGACTCTATCCACATGGAAATGTATGTGTATATCCAGAACCTCATAAGGACGACACATGTTGATTTTCAGACAAATTGGACAAAGGGAAAAGGGTGTGTACGGGAGAGGCTTAACAAAAAAAAACTCAATAACTACCAGTGTAGTGAATGTATTGACATGAGATTTTTTATTTTAATTCAAAACCCCATAATATTTGCACCTATGAAATTTTCACGATATCGGCTGTAGAAGAGTGAGGATTCAGAGGGGGGCTCGACTCAAATACCCCTATAACTGCCGATATAATGAATGTATGAACACAACATTTAGTATGATAATTCAGAAGCCCCTCTGTGTAAGACAAATATAGATATTTAGCCAAACGGTCGATTATAGAGAAAATCAAACTACACTGACGATTTTTAAAATAAATTTTAAATGTCATTACTCATAGTTTTCCGTTAAAGACATGTTTCACTGTATTCCAATCTTACAGATTACAGTAATTTTGCACCAGGGGGAGGAAACGAAACTCGAGGAAATGAAACACAACCGATGAACATCGTTGCATCTCATTCTTTTTTATACTTTTTAATGGTCACTCTACCTACTATTGCAGGTAAAAATATATTTTTTAAATGTATTTATATCGGGAGTTATCATGTTTATAGACACACAGGATATTTTTTAATACATTTTTGAAATCAGGAAATACGAAATTCCGATGAAAACTCAACATCGAATTTCTCACCGATTACATAACTTTCCCAATACTTCGCAAAACCGAAGAAGTAATAATAAACTTTAACAAGATAAACTAATTTATATTTTACTTGATATTTTCTGCAGAGATATTGTGAAACACTTAAAAAAAACAAATCAGTATTTGTCAACTCATGGCTGAAGTTGGTAGCAAAGTACCCACATAATTGTGGGTGCCGGTAGCTTAATGGTATGCGTGCTTGCTTACTGTGCTCAAGATAGCGGGTTCAAGCCCCGGCTAAGGCCCTAATTTTTTTTTATCTGGAAGGAAAAAAAAAACTTAAGCATGTAAGACATTCAGCGATAGTCCCGAGCATGTTTCTTAAAAACTGGAAGACCTGCGAAAAATGATATTTTCTATAGAATATGTACTTTAGATTTCTGTACAACTTTTACTTGAAAAGAATTTTTGATTAGGTCACAAACATAAGCGGTATCAAAATGTACTTAATCCCTAAAGTAAAGTGGTCTTAATTTTCGTCCGATTTCGACCAAAATCTAATAAAATCTAAATTAGCACACGTGACTTCTTCATTCAATGTTTCAAGTTGATAGCTATAATCGTCTTTGCGGTAGAGCGCTCACAACTTTCCAATCACAAACAGACATAATGGCGAAAATGTTCAAAACGAATTCAGTATACCTCGAAACCTGAAAATCCGTTGCAACCTCGATCTCGCATTTTCGCACGATTAGAATACTTCCTTATAATATAGTATATCCATAAGAAAGTTTGTGTAATGCATTCACTTTTAGGAGGTAACTCCCTGTAACCTAACATCTAATTGACACTGTTTTTCAACTTATTCATTATAGGATTTCTACTGATTGTCCTCGTCTGTTGCTGTTGTCTAAATAGTAAATCATGGTATTTTGATTCGCCACCACCAGAATCTAGAAGAACGATAACTACATCTGTGACGGAACCTCCGGAGGTTGAAGAGCCCAAGGAGGAACCGGCCAAGAAGAAGCCACCAAGTTTCATTGAGTCTATCATAGACAGGATATATTCTCACAAGGAACCTGAAAAAAACTGAAATTTAAATTACTTTCTTTCAGTTCGTCCATACACAGAGTCATTAAATAATTTTATCATTTGTTTGATTCTTTACTGGGTTTTGGAAGGAGATTTTGAATTAACGATAAAAAAGTCGTCGGTGATTCACCGGCCATTTACTTTTCCAGAACGACTTACTCAATTAACTTTTCCCCCTCCAAAACCAATCGACCGTTTGCACTAATTTTCAATAGTTGATTTACATAGAGGCTTCTAAAACCTCTGTGGTAAAAAAAAATAGTTTAAGTGTTAATCTTAAATAAATGATAAATAATAATGAAATAAACAATAATAAACAAAACAAAAAAGAATAATTAAATAAAAAATAAATTACCACATTTTCTGTAGAAATTTATCTCTTTTTTTTTACTAAATTTCGATTTCTACAGTAGTTTTTCGAAAAGAGCCCTAAAAAAGTATCAAAAGTTCAAGACGTGCAATTTTTAAGAAAGTGCACATATTTAAAAAAAATTTAATTAACCAACTTTTCATATGGATTTCTAAAGAGATGCCATCTTTTTTACTCATTTGTTTTTTTTTTAAATTGCTTTTTATATAAAAATAAACTGAAACTGAAAACAAAGTAAAATAAACTTAAGCACGCCGTCCTTCGGATGGGACGTTAAGCGATGGTCCCGAGCCTGTACGATGTCAGGTACTCGTTAAAGCCCCTCCCCTAGATGAATAAAAAATTTAGGGTAGGCAAAATTTAGGACTCCTACAGTAGAGTCGGGCTCATGTCCACCAGAGTGACGAAAGAGCGCTCTGGTAGTAGGCGATATGACCTCGTAGTTAAAGCCCGGGCATGAGTCATAAAACCTAACCTAACCTAACCTATAAAAATAAATATAATTAATTTTTAATGTTTATAATTTAATCATTTTAATATGTGTATTATTTTTATATATCACACCTCAAACTTAGTGTTGGGTCGATAAATCCATTACATCGGCAGTTATTAGTTCGTGCGTTGAGCCCCCTTCCCTGAACCTCCCCTTACCTATTGCTGATGGGGTTTTGACTCACTGTTTTATAGTTGAAGCCCCCTCTGACATCTCTTCCCTTTGGACGATTCCGCGGAAAATTAATCGGTGTCGCCCTCATAGGTATTTGAATTCACATATGAAACGTTGAGTCGTAACTTTTCGTTGGGGCGTTACTAGTTTTTATGATAAGACCAACCTACACCATGAAATTCTTCCTCAAGTATTGGTGGTCCATATGGCACCAATTCTGCTATCATTCTAAAAAATTCAATGAATGTTCCTTTACTGATTGCAACTAGATATGATGAAAGTCAACTTCAAATTCAACTTCAAATAATCTGATTAGTCCTAATTAAAATAACTGAGATATGAATTATAAGGTAGAGGTGATTATGACGACATAGATTCTGTATAATACTAAAATCACATTATATCAGCAATGTCCGTAATTCTTGGTTGGAATTAGACATTAGGATAAATATTAGATTTGTGCAGGCCTGTTTTTTATTTATTAAAATATATATATATATATATATATACAGTCTATCCTCAATCTTATGTATAAATATGGTGGCACCAATTACAGTATATTTCTGAAAAAAATTAATATTTATATATATTTGAATGTAGTAATGTTCTCACATTAACTTTTACATGATTCCCAACTATGAAGTACACCATAACTAGGAAATATATACACAATAAAAACAAAAGTGTATATATAAATATAAGTATAGGAGTACCTGGTGGCACCAATTACATTTCTGGAAAAAATAAAGATATATATATATTATTTGTATATGTAATATAGTTACTATATTGTATGTTATGTATATTAGATATATACACAATATTTAATAAGTACTAGCAGTAATACCCGGCGTTGCCCGGGGAACTTTGACTTTTCTCCTAATATCTCTCGTTCGAATCCTATTCAATTCTTCGACAGTACAATCATGATGTTATAATTTTCAATTATTCATATATAGTCCTGACTATCTTATAGTCCTTCAACGGCAGACATCCCAGCTAGTAAGTTTTTGGGACCCTGGGCACCATAGCTAGTACGCGCCATTCAACGGCGGAAACCACAGCTAGTGAATACTTAGCATCACTGGACGTCCTAGCCAGTGCGTACTTAAGAACGCTTGTGACCAGAACGCTTGTGACCACAGCTAGTATGTGCTTTGCAACGGCGACCTCACCGCTAGTACGTAGTTAGAAACGCTGGGCACCAAAGCTAGTGAAATTTGAAGAATGGAGTCTACCGAGCTCAGGATCGCTTAGAAATCTAGCTGAGGCACTTAGGTCAGATATTTTAATCGGGAAGTTAAAAATAACTTTGAGCACGTCGTCCTTCGGATGGGACTTTAAGCGATGATCCAGGGCTTTTTCGAATGTTAGGTACTCGATAATGAGACGTATGTTATGTAAATAAACCTGGGTAGGTGAAATTTCACTTAGGTTGAAAATAGCCTTGAGCACGTCGTCCTTCGGATGTAACTTTCCGGATATATCTATTCTGTCGTATCAAGTTTAACAATTATTACGCCTATAAACCGTTAAATAGCGCGAATTTTTTGAAAAACATTTTCATTTTGATTTTTGTGCAGCATTCAGATAATCCGGTCGTTCTCTATCAGTTTTAACAAATATTAAATTTATAAACCGTTAAAAAGCAAGAAATTTGAAGAATGAAGTCTACCGAGCTCAGGATCGCCACTTAGAAATCTAGCTGAGGCACTTAGGTCAGATGTTTTAATCGGGAAGTTAAAAATAACTTTGAGCACGTCGTGCTTCGGATGGGACATTAAGCGATGATCCAGGGCTTTTTCGAATGTGAGGTACTCGATAATGAGACGAATGTTATGTAAATAAACCTGGGTAGGTGAAATTTCACTTAGGTTGAAAATAGCCTTGAGCACATCGTCCTTCGGATGTATCTTTCCGGATATATCTGATTCTGTCGTATCAATTTTAACAATTATTACGCCTATAAACCGTTAAATAGCGCGAATTTTTTGAAAAAAAATTTTTATTTTGATTATTGTGCAGCATTCAGATAATCCGGTCGTTCTCTTATCAGTTTTAACAAATATTAAATCTATAAACCGTTAAAAAGCGAGAAATTTGAAGAATGGAGTCTACCGAGCTCAGGATCGCCACTTAGAAATCTAGCTGAGGCAGTTAGGTCAGATTTTTTAATCGGGAAGTTAAAAATAACTTTGAGCACGTCGTCCTTCGGATGGGACTTTAAGCGATGATCCAGGGCTTTTTCGAATGTGAGGTACTCGATATTGAGACGTATGTTATGTAAATAAACCTGGGTAGGTGAAATTTCACTTAGGTTGAAAATAACCTTGAGCACGTCGTCCTTCGGATGGGACATGAAGCTATGCTCCAGGGCTTTTTCGAATGTAAGGTACTCTATAATTAGACGTATCTTATGTAAATAAACCTGGGTAAGTGAAATCTCACTTAGGTTGAAAATAACCTTGAGCACGTCGTCCTTCGGATTATACTTTCCGGATATATCTGAATCTGTCGTATCAATTTTAACAATTATTACGCCTAGAAACCGTTAAATAGCGCGAATTTTTTGAAAAAAAAATTTTATTTTGATTATTGTGCAGCATTCAGATTATCCGGTCGTTCTCTATCAGTTTTAACAAATATTAAATCTATAAACCGTAAAAAACGAGAAATTTGGAGAATGGAGTCAACCGAGCTCAGGATCGCCACTTAGAAATCTAGCTGAGGCACTTAGGTCAAATGTTTTAACCGGTAGTTAAAAATAACTTTGAGCACGTCGTCCTTCGGATGGGACTTTAAGCGATGATCCAGGGCTTTTTCGAATGTTAGGTACTCGATAATGAGACGTATGTTATTTATATAAACCTGGGTGGGTGAAATTTCACTTAGGTTGAAAATAGCCTTGAGCACGTCGTCCTTCGGATGGGACTTTCCGGATATATCTGAATCTGTCGTATCAATTTTAACAATTATTAAGCCCATAAACCGTTAAATAGCTCGAATTTTTTGAAAAACATTTTTATTTTGATTTCTGTGCAGCATTCAGATAATCCGGTCGTTCTCTATCAGTTTTTACAAATATTAAATCTATAAACCGTTAAAAAGCGAGAAATTTGAAGAATGGAGTCTACCGAGCTCAGGATCGCCACTTAGAAATCTAGCTGAGACACTTAGGTCAAATGTTTTAACCGGTAGTTAAAAATAACTTTGAGCATGTCCTCCTTCGGATGGGACTTTAAGCGATGATCCAGGGCTTTTTCGAATGTGAGGTACTCGATAATGAGACGTATGTTATGTAAAAAAACCTGGGTAGGTGAAATTTCACTTAGATTGAAAATAGCCTTGAGCACGTCGTCCTTCGGATGTAACTTTCCGGATATATCTATTCTGTCGTATCAATTTTAACAATTATTACGCCTATAAACCGTTAAATAGCGCGAATTTTTTGAAAAACATTTTTATTTTGATTTTTGTGTAGCATTCAGATTATCCGGTCATTCTCTATCAGTTTTAACAAATATTAAATTTATAAACCTTTAAAAAGCGAGAAATTTGAAGAATGGAGTCTACCGAGCTCAGGATCGCCACTTAGAAATCTAGCTGAGACACTTAGGTCAAATGTTTTAACCGGTAGTTAAAAATAACTTTGAGCACGTCGTCTTTAGGATGGGACTTTCCGGATATATCTGAATCTGTCGTATCAGTTTTAACAAATATTAAATCTACTTCTCCCCCCCCCCCCCCCCCTCCCCCCCTCCTATTCAAATTCGTGAGATCACTTATTCTATTTCGCCTTTAAAAATACTACCTGTGAAATTCCATGACAATCAGACCATCGGTTAATGACTGATCACTATCTTCGTACGGGCCTACTCCCACAACCCCCCTTCCGTTCACAATTTTGCGCTAAAACAATTTTTATGCTTGGCCTCCATTGCGACCCCACCTCCCGTTCAAATTTTTGAGATGTCACATAGTGTATTTTTCTAATTCGCCTTTAAAAATACTACATATGAAATTCCATGACAATTGGATCATCTATTATGACCGATCACTATCTTCATATTTAGGCCTACCCCCACTGCCTTTCAAAATTTTGAGATGTCACATAGCATATTTTTCAATTTGCCTTCTAAGAACACTACATATGAAATTCCATGACAATCCTATCATCCGTTAATGACAGCACTATCTTTATATTTAGGCCTACCGCCACAACCCCCCCTCTCGTTCACAATTTTGTGACGTCACACACCCGATTTTTTTATTTGGCCTTTAAGAATACTACATATGAAATTCCATTACAATCTGATCATTCGTTAATGACTTAGCACTATCTTTATATTTAGGCCTACCCCCCCCCAACCCCCTCTCACATTTAAATTTTGAAATTTCACTTAGCGTATTTTTCAATTTGGCCTTTAAGAAAACTACATATAAATTTCCATGACAATCCGAGCATCCGTTAATGACATAACTATCTTTATATTTAGGCCCCCCTTACAACCCCCCCTCCCGTTCAAAATTTATGGACGCCACATAGCCTATTTTTCAAATTGGCTTTTAAGCATACTACATGTGAAATTTCATGATAATCCGTCCATCCGTTAATGCGCTAGAGCAATTTTTATGCTTAGGCTCCCCTTACAACTCCCCCCCCCCCCCCCCCCCCTCCAGTTGACAGCTAGGAACTCTCTTCATAAGAACCTTCCTCGGACTTCAACAAATATTTGAAAAAAAAAATTAGTCGAATTGGTCCAGCTGTTCTCGAGTTTTGCGTTTAGCAAATTTAGCAATTCATTTTTCTTATATAGATATGGTACAATAGTATATAGTAGGTTAGGTTAGGTTAGGTTAGGTCTTCTATCAGGACGCGGGGGCCAGCCCTGGTCCAGCAGAGCCAGAGAGGGCCAGGACAATTAGGGAGTGGCAGGAAGAATGGGACAAGTCCACAAAGGGACGGTGGACCCATCGGCTCATCCCTCGAGTCGAGCCTTGGCTCACCAGAAAGCATGGGGAGGTGAATTACCACCTCACCCAGGTACTCACGGGACACGGTGGGTTCCGGGGGTACCTCCACAAAATCGGGGCAGCAACAACACCAGACTGCCCCGCGTGCCTTGGTGAGACGGAGTCGGCGGAGCATGTCCTCCTCAAATGCCCCAGATTTGAGGAGGGAAGGAAACATCTGGAGTGCAGCATGGGCGCCCCGCTGACTGCTACCAGTTACGTGGACGCTATGCTGCGCTCCCAGGAGTCGTGGGATGAAGGCTGCGATTTTGCAGCGCTCATCATGGGCGGGTTGGCCCTTCAGGAAAGGGCTGACAAGGAAGAGTAGCGGTAATAAAACAGAAGAAGGGGCGTTACCAGCCACCCTTCCTCCCTTCCGCGAAGTAATGACAGACCGTCAGTTCCGCGGAAGGGAATCAGGATCGGCAAGGAGGGGGTTTTAGTGGGTATGGTGATGGTGAACCGTCTCGAGTCCCACACTATCCAGGGCTACCTTCCCTGGATATGCGTCACAGCATTTCCCCCTCCAATGAAAAAAAAAAAAAAAAAAAAAAAAAAAAAAAAAAAAAAAAAAAGTTAGGTTTTATGACTCATGCCCGGGCTTTAACTACGAGGTCATATCGCCTACTACCAGAGCGCTCTTTCGTCACTCTGGTGGACATGAGCCCGACTCTACTGTGGGAGTCCTAAATTTTGCCTACCCTAAATTTTTTATTCATCTGGGGTAGGGGTGTTTAACGAGTACCTGACATCGTACAGGCTCGGGACCATAGCTTTACGTCCCATCCGAAGGACGGCGTGCTTAAGTTTATTTTACCTCCCAGATAAAATAAACAAGGGCCTCGGTCGGGCTACGAACCCACAACCTTGAGCTCAGAAGTCAAGCACGCATACCACTGAGCTACCGGCGCCCTCACTATATTATATGTTACATATGTATATAAAATATATACACAATATTTAATAAGAATATAGTATTATATATATATATATATATATATATATATATATATATATATATATATATATATATATATATATATATATATATATAGATATAGATATATATTATATAACTTTAACAAACTTCTGTAACACATCCAAAAGCGCGTGAGTTAAAAAAAAGAAATGTATTGCCCTATTTGGATCACCATCTTTTAATATAGTTGAATTATTTTGTTGAAGTGTGCAAAAGATGTATACGGGTTTGTTTGATACTGCATTGATATCTTAAATAAAATTTTCAGAACATCTCTCCAGGGTACGCGAGGACAGAGATCTTCGAGGTTGGTGGCTGGAACCATATGATTGGCAACACTGCGACGCCTCAGTTAGAGCCAGAGGACCTGGGCGAGGCGGTAGTAACACTGCTCTCCACCAAATCAGACGTTCTGGTAAGTTTCCAGCTTGATAATTTATTAGAGATAAGTACAGAAATCGAAAGGGATTGAAATTCCACCCCTACATCATCGGATCGAAAAAAAATATTTTACATTGAATCCTTGTGAAAACCAAATAGTCGTTGCACCGGATGTACGGATATCATGCTTTTTGACTACATTTTACCCTACTTCCCAAAGATCGATTTTCGTAAAACTCAGAATGTAAGTAGTGCCTGGAGAACATCGATGAAAAGCTTTTTCCAGTTCGCATACCCTTATGGATTTTAATAGAGCCATTCCCTACAAATAATTTTGAATAAATGTTGAGATAGACTAAACTGCCCCAATGTCATCTTTTCATCGAGTTAGCATTGAAACCTTGGTGTAGAACTTATGCTTCCCTAAAGGTCCAACGTACATATCCACTTTTCTTATAGACATCTTTGTCCGATTTTAATGAAATTTAGTAAGTACCTGTGAATTTTTAGTCATCCTGTAGAAAAACTACCCTGAAGTATATTCAATAATTTAATTAAAATGGGTTGTTTATTTTATTTTATTTTTACAAATACAGAATTTTGAAATCTGTATCTCTCCTACTGCCCTCAAAGATTTTTGAAGACTTTTCAGTGAGGTTTAATTTTTACCATTTCAAATAGGTAAGTTAATTTAAGTAACTCTGAATACTTCATGGTAAAGTAGAAATATAATTTTCTTTGTAACTGAAATATCATTGAATTCGTTGAGAAGATAGCAGTAAAACTTTATGTATTTTTGGGTTGGATGTAGAAAATATATATTTTTAATTCCTTAAAGGTGAACAAATAAATAGCAGGATTTCTTCTTTAATATTGGCTTCTCAGCTTCATTTTATTAGGTGTTTTTAATAAGGTTAACAAACTTAGATTTAAATTGCTTTATTTGAAGTATCAAGTTCACATACCTGAAAAATATGATATTTTGTAAAAAACAACTTGTAAAACAAACGTTTTCGGAGGAAAGATTAGTATTTTTTTATTCTCCAAATTTTAAGCTTTTATTTGATATGACACGTGTTAGGTTAAAAAATTTCCCAAAATGATTGTGGTTGACTACAATGAGTGAGTGAAAAATATATGCTTAATGTTTGTTTTACACAGACGCAAAATCCTGAGTGGTAATTTTTCGAATTACAGTATTTATTTTTGTTTAATGTTTCAGATTTGCGATTTGCTTGTAAGGCCCATGGGAGAACGTTCATTGGCGTAAAGAAGTTCACTACAAAAAGTTTGATAAAAAAAGGAAATAAATGATGCAATTAACAATTTCTTAGAGAATTATTTTGCTCCAAAAGCCTGATTAAACATAAATAAATCAAAATAACAAGAGAGTATAGAGGATTAAATATCTTGCAAATGTGTCATTAAAAGAAAGAAAAAAATGTCTTGTTTATAAAAAGAAAACATTTTCATTTCTGGTGTATACAATTGATTATTGAGTTTACAGCTCATTTTTCATCTAGAAGGTAGAGCACGGTTTCTTCTGAAAAATTTAAATTATTTATAAAATATTTAGTTTTAAAATAAATTATAATACCTAAATTGTCAAAAATCCTTTTTTTTTAAATGTTGATCATGTTTTTTTTTTTTTTGTGAGATGTGTCATACTAATTGTTATCCTCCTATAATATCAACTATTATGAAGAGTATCGAAGTAGCAAGAAGGTCTGGAGGAAATAAGGAAGAGAGCGTAGGCTCACTAAACGCTCACATAAGGAGACATCTTGGCACCTTGGTGAAGAGCCTGACCCTGGCAGTAAAGATCGCTGTACCGGGCACTCATGACCCTTCGCGGTTAAAATTAAAAAAAAAAAAAAACAGAACTGAAGTAAGTATTCTTTTCATTCTTTTATCACAAAATTTTAAAAATTGAGTTTCTTCAGTAAAATATTATAAGAGCACCCCTTCATAATTCAGACCTTTGCAGATCTCTGTATCTTTGAATTTTTTTAATATAAATTAATTATTTAATTTCGTAGTACTTACTAGTGCCAGTACATGTTCAATAGCAGTCGGTGTACATTAATACAATTCTAAGACGTATACTATTCATGTGTTTAACTACTCACCATCATCGACCAGGTTCGATGTACGGTTAGCCATACAATAGGTCCCTTCGCTAATCACTCATCTCCAAGGTAAAGTTGCCGAAAGAGATATAGGAACTGGCCCCTTCCTCCAAGATAATTTCTGACACCGTTTACACTTCAACTGTGATGATTCAGTTGCATTTTGAGGTTGTAAAATTGCTGTCACTTTCCTCAACATATACTAAATTTCTGTCATCTCAGCCTGTAAAATCATTGTCAGCCATGGAAAAAAAATGTTTTCAGCTTAAATAATTTTTGAGATACAGCGATGAGTAAGGTTAATTTTATTTATATTATATTAATAATATAAGATATTTAACTGAATAAAATCCCTTTAAAAAAAAAGAAAGAAATTGGACAACCGAAGCAAGTTTTCACCAAACTATACTTACATTAAAGTCATTCTATGTTGTGTGAACTTAAATTTTAATTTAATTATTGCCGGTGCAAAATTTATAAAACATAAATCAGTATAAAATATTTGAGGAAACTGACAACATAACATATATTTGTGGAATATTAAAGCTTGTTTTTAGTTGAAATATCGATTTTTTTTTAAACGATTATAATACTTCTGTTGTTTATAAGAGAGAAGAATCATGTAATGTTCTCCTAAACACATTCGTTTCATACCCTCGACCTATATAATATAGTTTTCCAAATCAGCATTATACTTCCATCGTAATAGCACTACGATTAGGCAAATTCCAGTAGAGGCTTAGCTGACTTTAAAGGTTTCATTACTATTATTATCGTTTTCCCTGCTACTAACATTAGCAACGTAATAGTATGGGCTTAACGGAAGAAGAGAAATCGTTGATTAAGATGAGAACTGAGGGCCAAATTCTTGAGCGACCATGATTATTGTACGCTACCAGGGGAGAAGGATTGATCAATCAAGGTATTATTTTATTCATCTTAAGGAACTCGTATCAATACGAGTTCCTGAAGAAGAATAAAATAATACCTTTCTTTCTTATAAAAATAAGAAAATACAAAATAAAATAGATGACCGTTAAGATCGTCACAAAGTGGTGTTAAGCTGGATTCAGGGGCCCCCCTGCCATGAATTGCCTTAGCTCTACTCTACATGTTATAAATAAATTTTAAATAACTTTTTGGGGCCATGGTGGCCGTACGGGCTGGGGCGTAGGGCTTTGGTCGCATGGTTTCACCATGGTTTGCGGGTTCGAATCCCGTTCGGGAGTGAGTTTTATTTCATAAATAGAACTCCCTCCCGGGGCCATGGATGTAGTAAATAACTAGATAACAAACACATATGGCTAGTGTGGTTTCTGCCGAGGCCAATAAAAAAAAAAAAAGTAATAATAATAATATAAAAAATAATAATAAAAAATAATAATAATGTTTTCATAACAAAAATAATGAGGGACGTTATATCCAGGATGGCAGGAATGAGAATTCTCCTGCCTTCCTGTCAAGGGAGTGACAGACGGGCCTTGGTGGCGGTAACAACCTTCGAACCTAAAGAGACGATTTAGATAGGTTATATAGATATTACCAAGTGCAGAATCAGATTAAATACCTATTTTGAAAGTACAATTTAAAAAAAATTGTATACGATGTGGTCATAATAGGACTCTAATACTAACCAGGTTTTGAAAATCACTCTGACATTAATTTCAAATTAGAATTGCTGGGTATACGAAAGTAATGTGTTGGCATCTGCGGTTTTGTTTGTTTCCGTTGTGATTCTGAAAGCCACTTTCTCTTACCCAGTAATGACAGATTGAAATGGATTTGAATAATATTCATTGCCATATGTTACAATTAAAGATTATTTTGAACTATTTCTTACCGAACTTTATTGTACTTATATTTGGAGCGCCATAACTGTGTTCGTATTGATCATATGTTAATTCTAAGGGCTTACTGTCAGTTGAACATTTGAAATCATTTTTTGTAAGGACCAATTTTTTGATAGCACTAAGCGGTTTCAAGCGGCGAAATCAAGTAAAACATGGGTTTCGAGATGTCATTTCAAAACGGCCTTCGAAAAATCGTATTTCATGTAAAAAGGGATTTTCATTTTTCTCTACAACTTTTACTACAAAATATTTCAGATTAGATCATAAATAAAAACGGCATCTTGTAAAATGTACTCAGACCCCGAACTAAAGTGGTCTTAAATTTCGTCTGATCCAGCTCAAAATCTAATCAGATCTACTATAGCATATGTGACATCTTAATCTTAAATTGTGTAGTTCATTGATTGCTAAAATCCTTTCTGAGTTGGAGCGCTCACAAATTTGCAATCACATATACACAGACATCATCGCGAAAATAGTCAAAACATGTTCAGGGAACTTCGAAACAATTCCGTTGAAAACTCGATCTCGAGTTTTTGCACGATTACAATTTCCTTTTAGTAAAAATTGTAAAAAGTGAAATTGGTCGCAGGTGTTTCAACAATTTCTGGAATCAACAATTAGTACCAATTTATACGTTCTTGAAAACAAGAGCCCGATGATCTGAACATGCGAATTATTTTTTTGAAAGAATGGTCTACTTGTGCATGCTCTATCCATAAATCTAAAATAAAAAATGTGATTTTCTGGTATATTTGTCATTTTTTATTTTGGATCTATGCCTATGGATGCAACTGCACTTCAAACTGCAGTAATGGTGCCATATGTCCTCTCTCAACCCACTCCAGATATAGCCCTGCCGTAATAATAGAATATGCAGGTAGCTAACTAACTGAAACATTCCACACAAACCGCTCACTTGTTCTCAATACATAGCACGCTCAGAAGCATACTTCCTCAGAGAGATAGCTTTTAACTAGAAGCGTTAGTTTATTCTTGAGAAAAAATAACTTAAAGAAAGTCTACAAAAGTTTTATGCAAAAACTCTACGAAAAAAATAATGTTTCTGTGATTTGAAAAGTTGTTATAAGTTCATTTTTGTGCTATGAAAATCAAATAATAATGAAAGAAATTTACATTTTTTAAAGTTACGGAGGGCGCGGATAGCTCAGTGGTATGCGTGCTTGCCTTCTGAGCTCAAAGTAGTGGTTCGAAACCCGGCCGAGGCCCTTAGTTTATTTTATCTGGGAGGTAAAATAAACTTAAGCACGCTGTCCTTCTGATGGGACGTTAAGCGATGATCCCCAGCCTGTACGATGTCAGGTCTCGTTAAAGACCCCTGCCCTATTATGCAAAATTTAGGACTCCCACAGTAGAGTCGGACTCATGTCAACCAGAGTGACGAAAGAGCGCTCTGGTAGCAGGCGATATGACCTCATAGTTAAAGCCCGGGCATGAGTCATAATAACTAACTAAAATTACGATACTTCCAAGAGTGCTACTATAGCAGTAAAACCTTTAAATGTTGTTTTTGTTCAGATCAAATGTAGAGTTTAAGAGGCAGAAACTGAGAGAGAGACTGAAACTCTCAGAATTTCTGTAGGTCTTAAGAACGATATTTGGCCAAGGTCACACACTCCAATTGCTCTTTGAAACATTTGCTAGACTGTCACTAACACAAAACCCTCCCCGGTGGCAGTGGCTTCGAAACTTCATCAGCGACCCCTGAGTTGTGGATTTGTGTGGACAGCACAGCTGCAGCAAGTTACATGTGAAGCATGAAATGACAATATTAATAGGTAAATGTATTTCTAAAAAAATTTATGTAATCGGTCAGGAATTGTACGTTGAGATTTCACTGAAATTTCATGTTTTCCGAACCGTTGTTCCAATAATTAAAAAAAAAAATTCTGTCTATTTATGATTTTCTGTGAACACAACTCCCGATGTAATAAATTAATCGAAATGAAACTTTATATTTAAATTTAAAACCATATAATGACACCACCCTTTTTATTTTCTGCGAAGTCGGCTGATAGGAAGGGGAGAATCAGAGAAGGGGTGGTCGACTCAAAAACCCTAATATCTACTGACTTCAAAATGCCTTAGTCATCTATTGACTTAAATTAGTTTTGAAAGGAGACCAATTACTTAATTGATTAATTCTTGGTGGGGAAGTACATTGCCTTTTATACTCTTATTCATAATGAAACCAGTATCGTAACCCAGTTTTGACATTCTAAAAACGGCAATGTTTTCAAAATATTGTATTTTATTTATTTATCAGTACATGCGTGTATTTGACCTCGAAGATTGAACAAAAACATACTATTTGTGTAAAGTATTTTATTTGTTTTTTTTGGTTTAGATATATTATACAGGAAGAGGGCAGTTTATTTCCGGCGCCCCATCTTCTATTTTTATGTCGGTAGCTACACTGTCAATTCTTCTCCACATATTTCATCAACCAAAAATTGATGCCATAATTTTATTTTTGGATTATGTTCAGGAAAAAATATAAAACGTTCTTTTAATGTAAAAAATGTAATCATTTAAATAATTAGTTATTGAGACTCATCCTCATGCTTTAACTAAGAAAATGTTTTAACAAGCTTCGAAATTAGAAACCACGTATCTATCCTATCAAACCACTACAAGGCGAAATATATACAAAAATAAATCATATCCTAATTGACGGTGTTAAAATCAAAATGGTCTAAGTGACATTTTTAAAGCTTTGTAGAAACTGTGCATTAAGTTCTTAACTGGTTAAAAAAATCTATAATTTATCGAAACCGGAAATATTTTGTCTTTTGGTTTTATGGTGAAATTTTCTGTTACAGCAAACCATAAAATTGAATAAAAATCGTAATTTCAAGGTCATTATTGATATGTTTAAGTTACTTGTTCTATGTCACCAGAATGGTATAGGTTAGTTATTATGACTCATGCCCGGCCTTTAACTACGAGGTCATATCGCCTACTACCAGAGTTCTCTTTCGTCGCTCTGGTGGACATGCGCCCGGCTCTACTGTGGGACTCCTTAATTTTGCGTACCCTAAATTTTTATTCACTTATAAGTTTTTTCATTGCCCAGAAAAAAACCTAATGGTTTCTGCCGGGTTTCCAACTACCCTAAATTTAAATAAATATATAAAATAAATAAATCCATTTGATTGTTATTAATTAAAATGATTGTTTTTCTTATTCTTATCACCGTTTCGTAACGCATAAGATAAAAAATAGTGTAAACATGAGTTAACAACAGGGAATAGGTTTTCGTTTTAAAATGTGCAAAATTAAAGAGCCTAGCCAGTATATTAGAGTGTTCAAACCCACTCTAAAATGTATTTCTTAAGTAAAGGAAATGATACATTACAATAATATTTAACACTAAACCTATATCAACATCAATCTGTATAATATGCAAACCTCTTATGCTATTATTGTTTGTTTGGTTCAATGTCCTGATGTACTCCGGACTCGGGGAGAAAGGACGAGCTCTGAAAGGCCCATACCTTTCTTAGCTCTGATATTCCACCCCATTCATATTTTAATTAAAGAAATTATAGAAAAAATAGCCAATCCATTATTGAATGTCTCCATTGCCAAATCCCCAGCTTAATAAAAAAAATAGCCTTGAACCCTAGTTACAATGAATTCCTGGATACGCCCCTGCGTAAAAGAGAATGAGTCCATATGAAGGTGGTGCACGGAAATTGGATCACATGTAATAACACGTTCTTTAAGACGCACGTTTTTCTCCGAATGAGACAGAGTTGACTGACATGATACTCATACATGAAAATCATACAATCACCCGGCCGATTATGCACCAAACGGAGGCACACAGATCCAAATCACTTTATTTTTTTTATCTAACATGCGCCTTTTAAAAGCCAAAGTTCACATTTTTGAGAAAATAAGTAAAAACACCTTTTTATAAGAAAAAATAATTGTCTTCAATTCTTACTAGGGAACGAATTGCCTCTATCGTAAAGTGTTCATATACCATTAACCTGAACTTTTTAAGACATTCTGAATAGATTTACAGCATTTTTATTTTAGAAATGTTGACACGTTTTTCGGAAAAAATACATAGATTCTAATCCCAATTTTTTAGGTGTGGAACGACCGTGCTGCAGTTTAACTGGGGTATTTTGTGCCGATAGATGACAAACAAAAACAACCTCACGCAAATAGAACAGCCCTCCGGAAAAACTCTCAAGTTAAAATTACAGTTACAAGAATTGAATGATTGGCGTAATTACCCAATAAAGATTAGCGAGACCATACTCGCCATCTCATAGGACGAGAAGAATGTATGGGGGAAAAAAATGGAGTAAGATTCCAGTAAGAGTAAGTAAGGTTCTATTAATGAATGAATACTTCTCATCCCTCGATTCTAAGGAGACCCCGTTATAATTTAACCTATATTTCTATGAAAAAACATCCATATTGACATTAGCCTTTGCCCCGCGAATCAGTAGTAGTGTATTTCTACATATTTTTTGTAAATATTTCACCCATCATACCAGTTTTTTTTTTTTGCCACATAAAAAATAAAAAAAAATTGTCGTTGGTTTCCAATTTGGCGGGCACTTCGGGATGCTATTTTAATTTTTTTTAACACCCTCATATTTTCAAAAAAATATAAATATATTTATTTATAAATATAAACATATTTTTTAACGTCTTTGTGATAAATGGGACCATCAGAAAAATATAATGATATGAGTAGAATATAAAAATTAGAATTTGTCGGGATTGTGGCCATGAACTTACTTAATTGAAATTTAATTTTTGCAGCTCTTACTGTTGAAGAGCTAGAAGGTTGTAACTGACAGATTAGAGAGTACAATAGTGTTGCGTTTGGAACTTTTTGCGTAAGTAAACCTAAATAATGAGCAAAAAACAAGCTTTTCAATAGTTCATAAACTTTTATATTACCTTTTCAAAAGTTGATAATCATTTTACAAAATATTCATCGAAATATTGAGGCTAACAATTTGTTCTGCACAATAAAAGTGTGTTTCTTATTGTTTTTTTGTCGACATACATATACATATATTTACTCATTTTTTAATGCCATGGCATCGAGGGGCAAGTTATAAGATTGAAATAAGAAAAAAAAGTAACGAGATTGACAGAAAAAAGTTAATTTTTAGAAACTTTTATTTTTCAAGCACTTTATGTTTTTTTAAAATTTCATTTCTCGTTTTTGAACATGAATAAATCTGTAATGTATAATATATTAACAAAATACATATTAGGGTTATCAAAGTGTTTAGCAGTAGTCCAAAGCTATTTGATCATTATAGACTAACGGTTTTTAAATTTATCAAAATAAAAATGATTATACACTTCCTTTATATTTGTCAATGCCTTTCATTTCAATGGATGACCAATATCAATAAGCAAATGTTGAAACGGATTGTTGTACTTTCCATCGCAATTTTTGTTTCATTATACAAATATACTTAATCCCTGAAAATTCGATTGTTGATTAAACAAATATGGAAATATGGTACTTATAAAGTGTCTAACAAATAAAAAGCTTGTATTAGTAGTTTGATGCTATTAACAATGTTTTACTAGTTATAGTCAAAGCACATTAATTTAACAGTAATAATTAGTGACTATTATGGAAGAATGTTTTTCCTTATGTGCTCCAGTCTGTACATTCATAGAACATGTACACCTCCGAAAAAGCAACGCTGTAATTTAAGTTATATACATTTAGAAATATCTTGTTTACGTAGTAAATAAATTAAATAGTTGTAGTTTTAATTAATATTGAATCAATATTGAAACTTATGTTTGAAGTGGTATTGAAGTGAACCGGTAGAGTGTAATAGTGTGCATAGTTGTTTTGAGCGCTCCTAGCGGCTGTTGCCTGAGTTCTCATCATCTGTCTCCTCCAGACCTGTAAAGAAACACTTCACACATACACACACACAACACCAGTTTAATATGATTTATTCCAATGGCCTGTGGTTTTGGTTAAGTTTACAAAATTCGTGATGGCACTTGTGTGAAGTGTATTGAAGTTTAGTGTCATCCCATCTGTGCCAGTGGATTTTTTTATTCTTTTAGTTTAAGGTAACCTTTAAACTTTTTATATTGACACAAAAACGAGCTGAACAACAGCTCTCTAGGGTTCTTTGCTAACTTGGAAAATCAAAATGGCTACCTTCAAGTGAGATGTTTATGTTGCCATTGTCTAATAGATTTTTTTCAATTTTCTAGAAATGGAACTCCGAGTTGGAAATAAATACAGATTGGGTCGTAAAATAGGGAGTGGTTCATTTGGAGATATATATTTAGGTAACTATTATTGCTTTTTTAAACCCTCTTTTGTTGGGTCTCCTGGACCATTAAAATTTTAATTTATTCTAAGCATATCTGTTGAATTTGTTCTTTTTCCATTAATATTTTTTTTTACTTTTATACAGGAACTAATATTTCAACTGGTGAAGAAGTTGCAATAAAACTAGAATGCATACGAACAAGACATCCCCAACTCCACATAGAATCAAAGTTTTACAAAATGATGCAAGGTGGAGGTAAATATTTTCTTTTTGTTCAAAGTTCAGTTGAAAACAAATATTCTCTCTTCTTTGTTTTAAGCCTTGAAAGGGTCTTCAGTATTTTTCATTGTTACAGTTTTTTTTAAAAGGTTATGTCACACCTTGTAATCGGATCTATTATTTTTAAACATATTCACTTTAATTTCTTTTTCCAGGTGGCTTTTACACTGTACTTTCCGTTCTCTTATTTAACCAACATTCTGTATACAATAAGGTTACATGTCTCTGAGAAACAACTCTTTATTCTCAGTTTGTTATATAATGTGAATTGTTCGTACAATTTATAGATTTTTGTGTGTTCTTATTTTTTCCATCTATTGATCGTCTTCATTGTAATGGTTTATTAAATGTCTGATGTGTTTTGTTTCAGTTGGGATCCCAACTATAAAATGGTGTGGGTCGGAAGGTGACTATAACGTTATGGTTATGGAATTACTAGGCCCCTCATTAGAAGACTTATTCAACTTTTGCTCTCGTCGTTTTTCTCTTAAGACTGTTCTCCTTTTAGCTGAACAATTGGTAAGTTAATTTTTTTATACTTTAGAAATTTATTTGTATTTTAATGTTTTACTGTTCTCGTCTTTTGGAAACAAGTGTTAAGTGTATGTCTAATGGAAATATTTTTATTTGTGTGTTTCATTATAAATGGAGTAACAGATTTTTGTCTTCACCATATTGCGCACTTACGGTTCAACATAATCCTAAATCTAAAGTTAAGCCTGTGTCTCAGTTATTTTATTTTTGTGTATTAGTCTTCGTTTGATTGCTCACTTCCATGGTTTTAGTTTTCGTATCAAGAACTTCCTCTTTTTTTTTTTTCTTTTTTTTTTTTTTGCGTATTAAAACAGTTTGAATATAATTATTCCTGTTGGTCGTTTTTTCTTATTCAATATTATTGAATGCACATTTGAAAAGTAATTAGACGGAGTAATAAGCTATGTGCTACATAACGTTTATCAATCCAACGGAATATTGGCCAGATTAATTAGCTTATATTATCTTGTTCGCAAAATTATAGTTTAGAACAAAGGTTAACTCTCCATGGCATAATTTTCGATTTAATAAAATATGCTGTCTGATATATGGATTCTATGTTGACTAGAAATTGTTGTTTATCTTTTGGCGTATACTTGCTATTTGCAGATTGTTTTCATCTGAAAAATTGCATTAACTCATTTTTCTCTTTGCATTTTCATTCACAAGAAAGTGCAACAAGCCGCCATTTCCCCTAATCAATTTATTGTATAGAAATATTTTTTTCATTGCAAAACGGAGTGTGCTCAAAATCAGTTGTTCTGCTTGGTTCCAGAAACATAATACGAGCGTAATTGTAGTTCTGGTGAATTGATCGATTTGGCTAGAATCGTTGTTGACTTCGTGACAGTGATACAGTCCGCAACCTCAGTTGTGAGTCATTAATGCCTATCCACGAACACAAGCGTCTCTTTTATGTCCATTAGAACACATCTTAATATCAGAATTGGTCTCTGATCATCCGGAATTGAATGAAAAGGGATAATTTGGTTAAGACCCACTATCTCCATTAATTTTGCGATATATGTGGATAAGTGGATTTACATTTGCTTAGGGAATAGAATGAAGTTTCAGTTAGAGACATATTTTGTATGTAGTACCCAAATACATCAGTTCTTCGTGCCTGTATTATTGGCGTGAAAAATTGACCAAAAACGCTATTAATTTCGTTATTACGTAGGGACATAAGCCGTCTTTTACGTTTTATCAACACTGCGTAGTTATGTCTCCCTCCGTCCACGTGTCTCGTCATGTTTCCATGCAGTCTCAGTTTAAGAAATAGTGTTTAGTAGTCTTATCTATAATTGTGTATTCAGTTTTGGAATATTATACATAATTGACCAGCTCACTTAATTAATACACATATTGCTTCAAATATATATATATATATATATATATATATATATATATATATATTTGAAGCAATATGTGTATTAATTAAGTGAGCTGGTCAATTATGTATAATATTATATATATGGCTGGTCAATTATGTATATATATATATATATATATATATATATATATATATATATATATATATATATATATATATATATATATATATATATATATATATATATATATATATATATATATATATATATATATATATATATATATATATATATATATATATATATATATATATATATATATATATATATATATATATATATATATATATATATATATATATATATATATATATATATATATATATATATATATATATATATATATATATATATATATATATATATATATATATATATATATATATATATATATATATATATATATATATATATATATATATATATATATTATTTTGATACACGATCTGTAATTTTATAAATTAATTTTTGGTTCCCAAAATTTGTATAATGTATTCAATCAATAGACTAATGTTTCGTTGGTCCAGTTGCTTCTCTTTTCTTCTCTTCCTGGTTATTAATTAATGTAAAAAAGTAATCAGGAAGATGTCAGGGAACTTAAAAGTTTTGTTTTCTCGTAGAATTATCTTGGGTTGACAAGGAAGCTAAAAAGGTTGGATTATATATTTCTTTGTTGAGACTGGGGTAGTTTAAGCGATTAGAAGGATAATTCGCCCATTGCAAGGTGGCTTGGGAAAGGTGTTTTGGAGGAGAGGAAGTAGATAGGTTAATTCTGAGAGGAGGTCTGCAAGATAGCGGAGTGGAAACTTTCCGTATGCTATCCTGGATAGAGGTGATAAGGGGTTGACTGCATCTTCTGGTGATTTAGGAACATTTTCTAGGATTGTTGTAGAAATGTCGGGTAATAAGGTTTTGGGCGGGTTGAAGGCTCAGCACCGGTAAACCTCTGCTTCCAATAGTCCGTCAGATAGCCCGAGTTTCAAAGTCCGCTGTCATGTTTACTTTCGATACAAAATGATTCAGGAGTCACCCTACATCTAGCGAACAGAACAGGCAAGATTACACGAGAACAACTGATCAAAACTGTTGATGGTAATTTTCAGGGTTTCTGTAAACACAACAAAAGTGTAAAAGGAAACTTTTCTACAATCTCTAGTTGTTGTACGTCATTGCGGTCCATTTCGAAAACTATAAAGCATAAAAAATTTGATATTTGGCATGTAGGTAGATGATTTTGACTGCATCTATGCAAGATATACAAATGTTACGGACATTTAAAAAAAAATATTCTTAAAAACAATTAAAATATTTGCTGACATCCTTGAGTGGGGTAACGAATAAAAGCGCTTCAGTTGTAGATTTCAGAAATGTTTTGGATAATATTTTTGCACAATATTTTGAAAAAAAAAATGCTATTTCTACTTCGGAATTATGAGCTGAAAACATTTAGGGGTGCAGAGAAAGAAAGGATCTTTTCAGAAAAACTGATACGGGTGGATGGCTTTCAGGGTCTGGTAACATTTATGTAGGTTATGTTTAAATAAAAGTTATTGTACGGAACTCTCGACTTGTGAAGCCTTCATTTTTTACTTGCAGCTGTAAGAAGTATGGGGATGTTACATAATCAGTCTGAAATTCGATGCTGTGTTTTTCAGCGGAATTTCATGTTTTCTGTAACCTGATGTCAACAATAAAAAGAAAAAATATATATTCTGTCTGTGAACTCGATAACGTCCGAAAGAATCGTTTTTATCGCTATGAAATTATATAGGTGTAACCAGAACCCTCTAAGGATACCCCCTTTTTATTTTCAACCAAATTTAGCTTTAGCTCATACGATCAGTTGACTTTGGAAGAGAGCGAAAACGTAATTGATTAATTCGTGCTGGGGAAGTACACGACTTTTCATTTTCTATTATTTAGTTATTTATAGTGCAACGGTGTTTTATTCGACTGGTGTACGATAATAACTTTCCTCAAAACTTTTTTATTTTTTTTATTTTCGCCTCCCACCTGTTTCTTCCTACACGTCTGTGTCATTTTTCTTCTTTAAATGCATAGTATTAATATTATTCTTTTAATTTTCAGATCAGTCGCATAGATTATATTCACAGCCGTAACTTTATACACAGAGATATAAAGCCTGACAATTTTCTTATGGGTCTTGGGAAAAAGGGAAATTTGGTGTACATTATCGATTTTGGTTTAGCCAAAAAATATCGAGATGGTCGAACACATCAGCACATCCCCTACAGAGAAAACAAAAATTTGACTGGAACCGCGAGATACGCATCAATTAATACGCATTTAGGAATTGGTAATATATTTATATTTATAAGTATGTATTTGCTTTGTTTCATTGTAAATTATAGTGTTCAAAAAGTGATTCAATATGATGAGAGAATCAGCAACCCTTACGGAAGGTTATATGTTCCAAAAACTAAATTATACTAAACATGGTATATCACATAAATAACAGGGTTCATACACAACTTGGGAAGTTCAGGGAAATTGATTCTCGAGATGGAAATAATGAGAAAAAGGTTTTTATTAAGGAAATTGGAACCTTCATATATTACAGTTGAATAGATAGGTTTCTGAAAAGTTTTTTTTTTATTGTATTTCACATATTTCATCATTTTTTTTGTAGTAATTACATATAAACTGCAGTAAATTAGGAAGAAAAGTGGGCATTTAAAAAAATGGTAATTTATGTATTATCTCAGTTTTTATCGGGAGTGGCAAAAAAGGAAGTGCCTGGAAAACTTTAAACATTGAGTAAATGTAGTGCAAAATGTTTATAAGTGACTTTTTTAAGAAAATATTGTAATTTATCTACTACTGCACTCGTTTAGTTTGTGCCAATAAACCTGGGAATTGCAAAAAAACAAGTTTCCGGATACTTGAAAAATTGAGTGGGACATTTTTGTTGTAACCTTAGATAATAAGGTTATTAGCTCCAGTTGTAAAGGAAGTTGTTACATCTTAAGGCATTTCACGTAGATGAAGATAACTATTAGACTGCTGGTTGTCATGGATGTTTATTTAACTATTTATGTTATCTGTTGTGAAGATACTTCTCGCACCAAATAGAAGGCAATATACCGCCCGTTATTATGGCACCGATTATTTGGACCTTCTGTATTGTATCACCTTATGAACATGCGCATGGATTATCTATTATAAAAATAGCTTCCAAATTCGTGTCAACACAAAAGAACTTCTCGGAGAAAGAAATGGCCAGACTTCCATTGGTGATAGAGTTCGGTTCAGATATTAATTACATACCTGATAACTGACAAATATGTTGGTTTTGAGTTATCTTTTTTAAATATTTAGCGCTCTCTCCGTTTTTTCTTTAATTAGCGAAAATGAATCCTGGGCATTTGGCCCTTCTTTAAAAAGAAAACAATGCGTTAATATATATTTTATTTTTATATTTCACAGAACAAAGTCGTCGGGATGACTTAGAAAGTTTAGGCTACGTTCTGATGTACTTCAACCGAGGCTCCCTTCCCTGGCAAGGACTGAAGGCTGCCACCAAACGACAGAAGTACGAGAGGATCAGTGAGAAGAAAATGTCCTCCCCTATTGACGAACTCTGCAAGGGGTACCCAGGTAAAATATAAGAAATTTTTAGCTTTTTTTTGGATGAGAATATCTAGATTCTTTTCATAGATTGCAATTATATATTATATGCAGGTGCAGAATTAGAATCGAAAATACCACTTGGGTGTACTCTAAAAATCCCAAATCAAATCAGAGCCTGTGGTTTTAAATTAGGGGCCATGTGGGCTAAAGCGTAGGGCTTTGGTTGCATGGGCTCACCACCACGGGCGCGGGTTTGAACCCCATCCGGTGGACGCCTTTATTTAATAGATAAAACTTCTCTCTCGGGCCATGAATGAATGTAAATAACCCATGTTTGTAGCCCGCCCCTATGATGCCAAAATATATAATGAGCTACACCCCCTCTCCCTCGTAACAGCCAAAAGGAAGACATTTCCACAAGATTAGGCGTTATTTAAACATTTTCAATGGTTTTTAAATCATATTTTTAATCTAACCTCCAAAACAAACACTTAAGTTCCACCTCAACAAAAATCGGATGAGCCGTTTCAGAGCGACACCATTGTAAAATCAGAATGAATAACCGTCGTAATTTTGATTTGGTTATCTTTCCTAACAACTAGTGTAAGGAGTGCTTAAACGTCAACGTTTTTTTTTTTCATGTTCCATTTTCCGAATTTGCCCGATCTACGTTCGAGGAAGATAGTGACAATTGCATTTATTTTATAACGTATTTTTGGCTGTATCTATTAATTAATTAAAATATAATTATTCTAACTCTAACAATTGATTCCTTTTCCAGGAGAGTTCGCCTTGTACTTAAATTATTGCCGCTCACTCAGGTTTGAAGAGAGGCCTGACTACTCTTACCTACGTCAAACCTTCAGAACACTATTTCATAGAAAACTTTTCACTTATGATTATGTTTTTGACTGGAATATGCTGAAATTCGTAAGTTTATTCATTTATTATTATGTCTGCAATTAATTTCCTCTCACGAAAAAATGGTCCGAATGAGAAAATAAACTTTCACATATCGCCATAAGCATTTAGCTATTGATGATTAGCTCACTACTCCATTGTAACCTATCATTAAACATTACTAAAATGCGTCAAATGCAATGCTGTATGATTACGTAACGAAAACATAAATATGGTGTGATGTATCACTAGTTAAATTTTGAAGAAAATTTGACTCGTATATTTGCAGTTTAACTTCGACAATCGAAGACTAATGACAGAAAAATAATATTAAAGATGAAAATATGGTATATTTTATGTTAAAGTATTAAAATTATTTTGACTATCAGTGAGCTCTAAGACCCTCTCGACAAGGGAACCAAGACGACCCTTCACCATCGTTAGGTTTAGTTATAAACTGAGGCAAGTTTACTCAGTGTGAACCGTACATGAACCGGTACATCAGGTAGGCAAACGGGGCCTATAAAATCGATTCACACTCAGCTGTTTTAGTCTTTACGATGGTCAAGTGCAAGAAATAGTTTATATATACATTATTTTGTGGAGTAGACAATATTTCAAAAAATAAGTTTGTTTTACAGTAGAGTCCCGCTAATCCGGACGGGATTTAAAAAACTAATTAAAATTTAGTAAACTAAAAATTTAATTTAGCGAGCGGTAAGTATGAAAATAATTCAAGAGAGGGTATGACTTACTCAGTTGGCTACGATGAAAAAGTGCTGCCGACAAAGAAAACTGTGCTAATATTTAAAAAATATTTTTTAATATTTATCATGTGCATTTTTTGCAAATTCCATTTAATCCGGACTTTCGGTGATCCGGACGGGGTCCGGTCCCATCTAGTCCGGATTAGCGGGACTCTACTGTATTTATTTATTTATTGCAAGTTTCCACAAAATGTCCGCTTTTCTCAACTTAGTTAGAAGTTGTAAAGGGTAATAGATTGGAGTCGCTAATGGTGCCAATACGACGTTTTAAATAAGCAGAAAAATATATATTTTTGATTGCTGTTCATTGTCCATCACCCTAACAAACATTTGTCTTTACTGATGGTAAGTTGTATGCTAATCATTTTTGTGTTCCTCAGGGAAACAACAGAGCGGGTAACACGGAGGAGAGTTGCGGAGGTGCCACAGGGGGCGGGACTGGGAGCCGACTTCCCGTCAATCTGTCAACCACCAACGAACGAGCCGCCGCCAACAATGGTCAGAGCCAGCGACGAATTCGGCCAGCGCTGGCCCTCCCGCCCAATACAGCCGCCACCGCCGCCTCTCCGCCCACTGGTCAGTCGTTTTAGGTGTTGTATAGTTAGCTAGTAGTAGAAGTAGTCGTACTACTTCGCCTGCTAGTGGGACGTTCCAAAACTTACAGTAGTAAGTAAGTATACTCCATTCGTTGGAAGGTCGATCACAGCTAGTACCAAAATGAACCCTCACATCGCTTAATACTCCGACCACTCAATGAAATTGTAGCGTAACGTCGCGGGACACAAGTTTTATTATATTCAGCTTGGACCAAAAATTAACTATGAAATTCTTATAGTTTTTAGGGTTCCGTACCCCCAAAAGAGAAAACAGAACCCTATTATTCTCGCCAAATTGTCTGTCTGTCAACAAAATGTTTCCTAAACTGTGTGTAATGTGAAATTTCGTCCAAGTATGTGTAATGTTATGGTTTCAACAAACGATAGCAAAATTTTGTAAACACAATATTGAAGGTCGCCAAAGAGCTAAAGTAAAGTGGAAAAAAAAATCGAACTAGGCAAGCGGGGTATCAAAATGAGTTTTTTCCCCCAGAAAGAGCCCTATAGAAGGTTCGGAGTAGCGATTTCATATAATTAAGTTCTGAATTCAACAAAGTAGTTTTTAAAAAATAACTTTTATTAAAATACAGAAAAATTACAAAGTAAAGGTGTTGTGAACAGCAAGACGGAACTCAATAGACTGAGCGCGCGGCAGTCGAACGCCGTTATATTGTTTCTAGAAGTGCTGATGCTGAGTCTATGCTTTTTGTAGTTAGGTGTCACTTAACTCTTGCCTCCTAAGTTTTTCGAACGGCCCGTTCGAATTTTGGCAGCTCACCATGGGGGGTCCAGCTTCTTGGTCGTCTGCGGGGCGCACCGTGATGATTGTTCTAGGTTTGCAGAACAGATCATGTAGTCTATGTCGGTATCTGAATAACACGACTAATACAAGTAACATACAAATTAATAATGTTATGGTTAAGATTAAATAAGAAAATTGTGCTATTGGTGACAGTAGGATGGGTTGTTGGGCCAGTTCCACAGCTTCTTGATGAAGATCAGTTGACGGGCTTAGGTGACGAAGTTGTAGGTTGATTTCATGACTGCTTTCCAAATGCACTAGATTTAGTTTAGGTGGTGTGATCTCGAAGGATGGTTCGGCTGATGTAAATACCAATGTTCCGATTATAAGTCGGCAGGATGAGCTTAGTAGAGCGGCTCCTTGTATAGTCTTTGTGCGGGGTATGCCTTCGCAGTCTTCGATGATTTCATTTGGTTGGTGAAACATAACTAATATTTGTTTATTAGATAGTGCAGTCACTATTTTATACGAGTTTTTGACTTTGGCAGAGTTGCAGCGGTCGAGGCTAGTGGTGGTGCAGGGTTCTTGACTAGGCTGCTGAGTACACAGGGTGATTCCATTATTTACCTTGCATTCTTCATCAGACCAGAGTTCAGTGTCCTCCAAGATGACGAGAAATCTTTTAGGTGGTAGAATGATAATTTCTTCACTATTAGGTACAGGGTAAATTTTGGAATAGGTTGCTTGGAAAGGTTTTAGGATTGGTATTTTGAGAAGGAAGGTAATCATTTGATTTATACCAAATATGTATAATTTAGAAGCGTTTAACAATTTAAATAGATGATTTTTGTCTAAAGGAATTAATTGATTATCCCTATACATTTTCTTAAGATAGTTTTGTATTTGTATTAATTCATTTGTGCTAATTATTTCTAGATTAGGTATATTGTTGAATGCTAGGCTAATGGTCCTTTCAAGGACAAGTAGGGAGTTCAGTATACGTTCAGCTTGATAAACCTCATTTTGTAAAATAATTTGACTATCTTCAAAAGATTTCAACTTCTCTAAAAAGATTTTTGTATCTCTAATGTTTTGGTTGAATATTTGTGTTTCGTCTTCAATTCTTTTACTAACATGATTAGCGAAGGATGTAAACTGAGAAATCTTATTAATTTCATTATTTTGATTTTTAAAGAGAGCATCGACATTATTATTTATAGTATTTAAATCGTCATTGTCCGGGTTTCCAGCTACAAATTTAATTATACTTCCGAGTCCGTTTACTATCCCACGTTTTTCACGCTTATTACTTAACTTATCTAAAATTTCCCTTATCTTATAAATAGTTCCCTTTAATTGGCTACTAATTCTACTCATTATAGTATTGTTGACTACATTTGTCTTTAGTATATTAGAGTTCAATATGAGTGTATTATAGCTTGTTTCGTATTTAGAGACATTAACATGAAATAGAAAGTTGTGGTAATGATCTAGTAAGCTAACATTTGACAGTGGTTCTATAAAGTATCCGTTTGTTTCAAGCTTCGTTATTTGGAGGGCCAGGCTGGTCGGGATCAGGATCGACCTGCACAGAAGAAACATTTTTCCTTAGTCTTTTTGCCTTTCTTATGTGGGCTGTAGTTGGTCTGTCTTTCTTAGTAGTTCCTTGAATTTTACCTTTGGTTTGTCCTGTGACTTTTATTTTTTCAAATGGAGGGTCAGTTTTTCTAGGTCTGTTCCTTTCAATGTAAATTTCTTGGTCTTGTACGTCCGGGTTATTCTCTTTATTTTGATTTCTTTTATTTAGTACCTGCTGGGCTTTTTCTTTGGCTTTATTATGGACTTTATCATAGAAGGGCATTAATTCTTGTTTACGTTTTTCGTTATATTGTTCGAAAGTCGTGAGTCCTAGGTCGAAATCTATGGGTCGATCGTATGGTCCATACAATAAATAGAATGGGGAGAATCCAGTTGATGAGTGTATTGCTTGATTGTATATAAGAATGGCAGTTATCATGTGATTGGATGGAAGATCACGTGGGTTTTTCAACTTTATAATTCTTAATTTTTCTAGCACTGTCGAGTGTAGTCTTTCTATGGGCGAGTTTGAATTGGGATTGTTGACTGTTGTGAAGTGGAGTTCTACCTTGTTTAGTTTGCAGAATTCTATCATAGTCTTGTTTTTGAACTCTCTCCCTTCGTCGCAAACTATTTTCTTAGGTAGATTATGATGTGAAAAGTAATGTCGGAGTTTATTTAGAATTGTCAGACTAGTTCCATCTTTGATAAGGTATGCCTGAGCGTAGCGAGAAAATAAATCGATTATTGTTAGAAATTTTGAGCCGTCGAAAGAGAAGGTGTCAATATGGATGACCTCAAATGGTCTTTGAGCCGTCATTGGTCCTGAAAGTTTTAGGTCGTACGGTCTTCTTTCATACTTCGATCGTTGACATAGATCACAGATATTGATGACACTACTGATGGTATCCTTCATTTTTGGCCAGAAATATTTTTCCTTTAATTGGTTCAGGGTTTCGTTTATACCGTTGTGGTTTTGGTCGTGATATTCCATTACAATGTTATTTTGTCTGTCTTCATCGGTTACATCTTGACAGAATTTCGTACAGATAAATATTTTTATTGAATTATTAAATATCTTGTATACAAGGTCAAGGAACGGTTTATGAATTATTTCGTCCTTAAAATATATACCGAAATTTTGGTCTGGTCTTATGATTTGTTTGAGGAGAATGGAGAGGTCCTCTTCCATAGCGCTTCTTCTGATAGTTGCGAAGTGAGTCATCCTATTGAAAGGTCTAGTTAATCTACTTTTACGAGTTTCTCCGATGCTAAATATAATTCGGTTGGTGAAAACATTTAGTGGTCTTTCGCTGATAGGGACAGTTTTTCCAGTGTCTCCATCAGTTGAGTGCACGGTTTCCAGATCAGTGTCATTGTCTTGTTCGTCTAATGTTTTTTCAAGATCTTGTATTATTTCTTGATACTGTTCACTGTTATCTGGGGGTTGATTTAGTATTTCATCCAGATCATTGTTTGAGAGTGCCTGAGCTTCTCTGCGCAGCTGATTGGCGTCCCCTTCGTCCAAACATACCTGGATTGACATTGAATCGTCAGCTTCTTCGTCATCAAAGTTATTAATTTCAATTCTTGATAGGGCGTCTGCTACAAAGTTTTCTTTCCCTTTCTTGTACTGGATCTCAAAGTCAAACTCTTCCAGTTTTATTTTCCATCTGATAAGACGAGAGTTTGGTTCTTTTAGTTTGTACAGCCAAACTAAAGGTTTATGGTCAGTTTCTATTGTAAATCTCTTACCGAATAGGTATGGTCGGAAATGTTTTGTAGAGTCTATGATAGCCAGTAGTTCTTTTTCAATTGTGGAGTAATTTTTTTCTGCACTGTTGAGTACTCTGGAGTAAAATCCAATAGGTCTATTATTCTGAGATAGAACACTTCCTATTGCAACATTAGATGCATCGGTTGTAAGAAGAAATGGTTTTGACAGGTCAGGGTAAGCTAAAATAGGTGAATTTGTCAATAATTCTTTGCATTGTTGGAAGGCTTGTACGTAGTCTGGATCATTCGGGTCCAGTTTTGATCCTTTCTTGAGGCATTTGCTCATTGGTGCTACTATTTTGGCAAAATTGGAAATAAAACGTCTGTAATATCCTATTAGTCCTAGAAATGATTTTATTGCTGACGTAGTTCGCGGTATGGGATATTTTTCTATAGCTTCTATTTTCGTTGGGTTTGGTTTAATACCATCCGGGGTCACGACATGACCTAAAAACTGAACTTCTTTTCTCAAGAATTCGGATTTGTCCAGTTGGACTCTGAGATTAAATGTTCGTAATTTTTGAAATACATTCCTCAAGTGTTGACAATGTTCATCTAGAGATTTACTGAATATTACAATATCGTCCATGTAAACGAAACAGAATTTGTATAAATACTCGCGTAATACATTATCCATCACTCTTTGGAATGTGCTTGGTGCATTCTTGAGGCCAAATGGCATCCTGAGGTATTCATAATGTCCATTGTTTACAGTAAAAGCTGTCTTTTCTATTGATCCGGGGTCCATCTCTATCTCATGAAATCCTTGAGCTAGGTCAAGAGTGCTAATATATTGGCATTTACCCAAGTTATCTAAAATTTCGTCTATTCGCGGGAGGGGGTAACGATCTTCAATTGTCTTCTCATTAAGCTTTCTGTAGTCTATCACCATTCTATACTTTCGTTCACCGGATGCGTCCATTTTCTTCGGTACGATCCATACGGGAGCACTGTAAGGCGATATTGACGGTCGAATGATTTTATTGTCCAAAAGTTTCTGTATTTGTCTCTGAATCTCGGTCATCATGTGGTATGGGTGTCTAAAAGATTTTACGTATACTGGGTCTTCGTCTGTTGTCCTAATTTTGTGTTTGACAGAATTGGAGAAAGGTAATCCCTCTTCATCGTCATAAAAGGTGTCTTTGAACTGTCTACAAATATTGAGTATGGCTCGTTTCTCTTCTCCATTCAAGTGTGACGTCCTAATTGCTTCAGAGACTTTTAATTTGGAAGATTTAGAAGGCTGTGGGTATTCTATATCTGTGACTGAGATAGGTGTGACGGGAATTCGTTCGTCAAAATAAATCTCTGTATTGTTTACATCTATAGGTACTAGACAAAAGCCATTGCGTATAGTAACTAAAGATTCGGGAATCGTAATGTCGTTGGTAAGTTTTATCTCTGGGAGACATACATCACCTTGTTCTTGTGTCACCGGTATTCTGACATAATTATTTACAAGCACTTTGCAAGGTTTGATTGACTGGGAAGTATATCCTAGGAGGAATGGAATTTCCTGATTCGCGATTTTGAGTGTGTTATTTCTATAATCTATGATCGCTCCAAGTCTTTCTAGATCTTCGCTACCTATTAGTGCGTCGAAATGTTTGTGCCAGTCAATTACGTGAAAATTGATTGATTCATGAATACCAAGTTCTGATAATAGAGGGGCTTGAACGTTGTCATCAGCTGATTTCTTGTTTAACAATCCAGTAATGCTGAATGGTTTTTTGAACAGATATTGAGAAAATTTTTCAAATGCAGGTTGTGTATTAATGACTGAATTTGAGGCTCCTGAATCGATTAAAATTTTTAAGTTAGTCTGAGGTAAATATAGAAAAGGTAATTTGGGTTTGGAATTTAAGCAATTAAGGTCTACGTGGTCGGCAGTTCTGAGGCTGGTTCCCAAAAATTTACAATATTTTCAGTTGGTTCAATTTGTTCGGTTTGTTCGTCTGGTTCCTCAATGTGGGGGGTGGTCAAGTGAGAGTTGGTTAAGTCTATTTCGCTCTGACCTACGTCTCCTTCTTCATAGGGTTGGTATGTGTAATTTCCATCATCATAATAAAAATAAGGATTATAATCGGTGAGGTCCGTTTCCAATGTATTTATGTCCATTGGCACGGGCGGAGTGTTAGTCCAAGGTCTATTACGGTTAAATTGTTGAGTGTTTACCCTGGATTGAATAGACATAGGGGTTGGTTTTGGTCTAGCATTCTGGTACATTCCAGATGCTGGTCTAACAGGAAATCTTGGGGTAAACTGTTGTTGACCTTGTCTGGGGGGAAGTGGAGGAGGTCTAACTAGGTTTTGCTGACCTTGCTTATATTGTGGGTGTTGGATGGCCCGTTGTTGCATAGGTGGCATCATACGATACCCTAGCACGTTGGGATTTGGTCTAGGATTATATCCATAAAGGTTTGGATATCCAGGCGGTTGTACTGAATGAATCTGAATAGGTTTAAGTTGGGGCGGAGGCTTTGAACTTCCCTGGGTTCTACGAATGAATTCTGTGTAGTCCCATTCGGTTTGACGATTGTCAAGGAGTTGGCATTTATTTATGCATCCCTCCAGTGAGCTTAGCTCAAAATGACTGAGGAAGGACCGGTAAGGTTCTAACAATCCTATTTGGAATGTCTTTGTTGCTAGTTTGGTATATTCAAATTTTTTAAAGGCTAAGTAATTTGGCTCTTCTACGTTAAGCATTATATTTTGTAATACATTGTTATAATTTTTGACGAGTCTAGCGTAAAAGTCCATGTACGTCTCGTTTCGTTTTTGTACAGTCTGTTTCAAGTTGGTTAGAAGTACGTCCTCCGATCTCTGATCTCCGTATTTTTGTAACAAAGTTTTCTTGATTGCGGTCCAGTTGTCAGCAGCAAGGTAACTTAAAAAGTCCCTAGCTTCACCTTTTATTTTTGATTTGATCGAGCAATTTACTATGTACTGTAAGTCGGGTGTCAGTCTGTTTTCTAAATGTTTATTCAAGTTTTCTACTTCCGTAATAAAAATCGATAAATTATCTCCGGGTGAATACTGAGGTAGAGAATTGATAAGCAACTGAAGCTCGGTTTGTGAGGGGGCGACAGGTGTTGGTTCGAGTACTGGGGGAGACATATTTGTATTAGTTTGATTTTTATTAATAATAAATTTAGCAGGTTGAACAAGCGGTCTATTTGAATTATTTCTAATTTGTTCAAGTAACTGGGTATTATCTGCAATTAGTTCTACTTGTGCTGAATTCATGTGCAAATAAAGAAATAAAGATTAAAGATTTCCTTAGTTTGTCTATTAAAATAAGAAATGTTTTTTTTTTTCTATACAATTTAAGAAACTTATCTATCTAATTATGAATTATTTAAAATTTAAAAGATATTATTATTATTAAGTATTTATTTTATTATTATTTTATTTTATTTTATTTTTTTTAATTATTCAAGATTATAAAAAATGGATAAATTTGGTTCAAAATGATTACCTAAAGTTAAGGATAAATAAGGCAAGGACTTACAGGAGTTGGATGATGTACATCGCAGATACCCTTGTGGAGGTCCTTGGGTCTAAAGTAGAGTTGTCCGTCTTCTGTTTGGTCGCCGGAAATAATGAATTTCCACCAATGGGCCAAAGCACTGTCACTAAGATCACAATTACTGAAATAAGTTCGAATCCCGCGTGAAGAATTAATATTCAAATGATCAATGGAGAAACACCACTAAAATCACTCGCGAGATCCTGTCCGCAGCGCCAATTAAGTTCTGAATTCAACAAAGTAGTTTTTAAAAAATAACTTTTATTAAAATACAGAAAAATTACAAAGTAAAGGTGTTGTGAACAGCAAGACGGAACTCAATAGACTGAGCGCGCGGCAGTCGAACGCCGTTATATTGTTTCTAGAAGTGCTGATGCTGAGTCTATGCTTTTTGTAGTTAGGTGTCACTTAACTATATGCCTCCCCTCTCTATACCGGAAAATATTCTCTGAACAAAATCATGACTTAGCCCTTCGAGGCGTCGGTAGCTGAGCAGCGTTTTTGCCTACTGACTTCAGTTTGCTATGGTCCCGATCCTTTACGATGGCAGGTACTTTTTAATGATCACTATCTTTGATGAATAAACCAGAATAGCCAAAAGTGTCTATGAAAGCGAAGAAAGAGCGCTGAGGTAGTAGGCGATATGACCTTGTAGTTAAAACCCGGGCATGAGTCAGAATAACTAACTATTGCTCGTTGCACTATAAGTTGTGAAATGTTTGATATAGGCTCATTTTCAAAAACATTTTATAGCACTGGCTCGGCTATAGTTTCGGAGATGCATACAAGCAAAAATGTGCACATTTCAAAGTGCATAGCAAGATACCCCATATCATGGTGACATCTACTTACCAGTATTCCTCTTGACCTATTTTTAAAATATATTTCCCCTACTCATAGTCGGTCATTGTGTTTTAGCAGTGGAGTTCAGCTCCAGCCGCTGTGATCAACCCCTCAACGAACCTGATACAGTCAGTAGTAAACATTAATAGAAGGGCCTCCAATGACAGTGGTTAGAACTGTAACCACAAAAATTGAGATTGGAATTCTTTTGTCATCTAAAAAGTAATATGTAGTTTACTCACGGGTAGCAACCTGTATGATGTCAGATGGTTACCATATGCGGCTCTTCCTCTAGGTTTAAATTAATATTGTTTAGAAGCCAAAAACCCGTTTTTTCCCTTCGTTTTCATTTTGTAAAATAATTTTTCTTATATTAATGTGAACATATTGATAGTGATAGCTTATAAACCCGGCCTGTTTTTTTTTCCTTCTAATTTACACTATTCTTTTTTATTTTTAGGTTGGTGCAAAAGTATTGGCCGTTATTGTAAAATAAACAAACAAAAACATCCCTTGATGTATATGATCCCTCGGGAAGAAAATTGCTTTCCAAGCCCAAAAGTCTAAATTTTCTAAGTAATAAATTATCTGAGTCAGTTTCCTGTTATTTTTCTTATAAATAAAATTGAATTTCTGTCTGTCCGTCTGTTTTTATCATGCGAAAACGGTTGAACGTATATTTACGGTATTTGAAGCGTCGTCTTTCGAAGATGGTTCGTCTTAGTATTAAGGCTATGTGACATACTTTGACCAGGAAGAAAGATGGGTTGTGGGCAGGGCCAACACATGTGCCAATATGAGTGCTGAGTTTTTAAATGTTGAACGGAGATTTTATTATTTTTTTGACATTTGAAATGTAGCATTGTAGCATCGCTCTGGTTAAATTATTATGCTCTGGTGGACATGAGTCCAACTCTACTGTGGGAGCTGTAAATTTTGCCTAGACTTAATTTTTACTCACCTAGGGTTAGGGGTCTGGAGGAGTATCTGACACCGCACAGGTTCGGAAACGTCTCATCCGATGGACGGCGTGGATGATAAAAATATTATTTCACTTCCCAGATAAAAAACCTAAGAGCTTTCGGTCGGCCCGTTGTCGAACTCGACATTTTCGGCTCAATTAGCTAGCACGCTACCTCTGAGCTACTGGCGCCCTCCAGAAAAATGGCACTGTAACACTTAACGCCGGTCAGTCAACAGTAATGTCGATACTATTTTCATCTACATTTTAACAAAAGGAACACTTGCCTTTTTCATGTCAAATCTTATTCCTATCAACGTGGAGTATTCATGTAAACCTTTATTCTACCTAGGATTCCAAGAAACATAAGCTTTCTCTGACGTAACTAGGACCTGTTATTATTTATTTTACTTCTATAGAAAAAATAACGATGTTATTCGGCCTTTCGCTTAATTTTATAGGTGAACCTTTGAAACAATTTATTTACAATTTTACATTCATTGGGGAGCAGATATTAAAGTAAATAAACATTTGTATAATTATATTATTTATTAAGCTTACAGTGGTTTCTTCCCAAGATGTAACCGAAAAAACTTATTATTCATCTGGTCGTTCAAGTCAACGAATCGGTTGTATTGGAATTCTTAAGTTGTCCAACTTGGAGCATGTATCTCTGTGGTAACCACTCTGCTGTCTATAGGTCGCCATCCAATTCACCTTAATAATGAACTATAGGAGCATACTGACTTGTATTCGGGCGTTAAAAACTAGTTTCATCCCGGGGTTACACGAGCTAAAATAAATGGATGTAGTGATGAAGGTCTGAAAGGTCCGTCATTAAAAACCAGTGATATAGTGGGGGTTGGTTACAACAACTTCCATTGTGCTAAGCTCGTGTGACCTCGATGTTAACTGAAGAAGTTAAAGTACTTTCTATTTAATGGCGTGATATTAAGGTATGTTTAAATGTAAATATATGTTTATATGTACTGTGTATAGAGGGCTCTTGTCTCAGGTTCTATCTAACAGCATGTGTGTCGGAAAATATACCTCTTTGTAAGTCTGTTGCAATAGAATAACCAAGGGAAGGAAGCGTCTCTATTAAATAAAGTTCAGTGACGATAGATGCTAGAATTGTAGCGTTTACAAATAAATATATATATTGTAATTTTGCTACATTTTCGCTTATGTCCTCCATTAAAAGTAGTCTTACGGTGATGATTCTTCAAGACGCTTTCTTCCGCTCTTCTAACACTCTCCCTCTCTATCTCTCTCATTTCTGTTATAAGTATTTGGTAAAATAATACTACAAGATTGTCTTCTGTAGTAAGTTTTCTTTTTTCTTTTAAAATGACTAGGTAGCTTCGACCCTCTCCTCCCTCCTGGGGATAGTGGGCTTTAGTTTACGTCGATCGGTTTTTAAAGGATTCTGCAACCTCCGTTAGAATTTAAGTTATGCTCTTTAATCGTCCACTTCCCTTGGGAAACATATTACACGAATGTTTAAAAGGTTTTTGGATCATAGCAAAATAAATAGTTGCCAAAATTAATTCAGAAAACCCCCGAATTAGTGTAACGCCACACGAGATTTTCCGATTCTGGATTGTGAGGGATTTCTCACCGTAAATAAAAGTTGCTCTTGGCGGTGTATTGTGGTTAATGTTTCATTTTTAAAGAGAGATGGGGAGGGAAGTTACTACTGTAAAACCTCGATTATCCGAAACTCTTAGTCTTTTACTTGATTAATGAAGGACTATCATAAATTATTCGTGGTTTTGTGGCGAAACTAGTCATGAAATTTGCGTTTAAATTTTCCGACTAATCCCAATTATTGTTCAATCATTTTTCTGGAATTGGTGAATTAACTAATCATTCTTAAAGGGTCTAGATGATAAAAGAATGTAGATATTTACTGATAGCGAATAATTGAAGGGAAAGAAGCTTTTTTGCTACGAACACTTCACACTTTTATCTGGAGCAATGCTCACTTCAACTTTTTTCATGTTAGATTAACCAGCGCTCTTCTGATTTCATGACCTGTCGGATAATCGAGGTTTTAGTCTGTATTTTCCTAGAGACTGGAGGGGACCCTAGTAATGTATGTGACAGGGGGTAGCGGAGGTGGAGGAGGAGGTCGAAGTGGAGGCGGCACTGGGGACAGGCGGGTTAAGATGCGGCTACAGTACCGGCAGCCTGGACCCATAGCCAGTCTGGACTTGAGCCTGCCTCGGGGCAGCCAGACGGCGGCACCCTCCCCCACACTCGACAAGTAGGTGCTCTCCTTCGTATTCTCCTGAAAACTCCGTTCTCGGGCAACACAGGGCAATACAAGTTGCGGAGAATATTTAGGAACGAAGGTTTACTCACCTTGCTTGAGAAGCCCACAGATGACAACTTCCGAAAAACTGATTTTCTTGTCAAAAATGTTTTCAAAGTTCGGGATCCGAGCGCAAACTACCGGTTACTGACCCCTGGTCTTAGGTATGACACCTTTTCGATCTAACTACGAATTTTTCGGTTCGTACTACTTTGTTCGATGAAATTTATAGTTTAATGATATGTGATGACACATCTAGTATCAGTGAGTTAAAAAATTGTACATTATCTACTGATGTGATATCTCGTCGCCGGACGAGCTAGACTCGGGAGTATGTGGCCGACTTTCATTTTATATAAATTAAATATATACTAAATTCACTCTGTACACAATCTTCTTTGTTATTTGTTTTTATAACGAGGTCATTTCTTTTTCTTCATGTCTTTTCTATGTCAGCTGTCTTTCTTTATAGAAATAAGCCGTGGTTCGACTGACAAAGAACTCCCCAGAGCTCTGCAGAGGAGGTGCAGTCAGTGGTTGTTCCTTGTCAGGTGATCACTGAAAATGTTTATTTTATTTTTTATGAGTTCTCTCTCAACTTAGCCTGGCGGTAAATTCTTTCTTATAAACAAATGAAAGAAGCATGATCACTTAATTTCATTTATTAACACAGCATGAAATAGGAAAATGTTTCATTCATTTCTCTCTCTCTCTCTCTCTCTCTCTCTCTCTCTCTCTCTCTCATCCCCCCCCCCCCCCTCTCTCCATTTAGTTCTAGTATATTATTCTCTGTCACTGGTTACTTCTGGTCACTTCTTTCGGTGGTTGATCTGATCTTAATTGTCAGTAAATATTATGGATGTAACAGACCGGAGACGATAGCCAATTCCCCTCCCCTATAGTCACGAGTGAGGGAGTTGGAAGAACCCTTTCTTTCTTTGGGTTGAAATAATTCCGAGCTCGGAGGCTGTGAACGTCAGCAGACAAATTCACACCCACCTTTTAAGCATAGCCATTTTCTCATTTCATATTGTTATCTAAGTACCTATGTAGCCTCCATCCTTTATTCAAATTTATTTTAATGAGCTTTGTTCCAATTCCACATATGAGGAGTTTGGAAGTTATTTATTGGTAATTTTAATATTTTTGACAGTCCAACAGGGGGTGGTACCGGCGGAGGACAGACGTTGGCGGCCCAGTTGAGTCCACCAGTTCGACGAGGCTCTCTATCGGCGGCGAAAAACAACGACAATACAACGGCACGGAAAAAATGAAAATTGTGTAGCCCCACCACCGCAAACGCCACCGCAGCAGCAGCATCAGCTCGATCAGGATCACCAGAGCCACCAACGACAACAGGAGCAAGAAGACGTCGAAGATCTCAACAGCAGCAGCAGAAACAGCAGTCAAAGAAGAATAAGAAGAAGAGAAAGTCCACTGCCTCGAGTCTAACAGCGTCCTCCTCCTCGTCTGATCACCAGCCATAGATGGCGAGCTATGCGTTCTGTGCTCTTTAACTGTGTTCCGTCACATAGTCAGCGACTCAGGACTCATTGTTGTTTTCCTAGGTAACTTACATGTATATTACATATGGAGGGAGAGAGAGCATTTTCGAATTTCCGCTTGATTGGTTCATTTTTATTATTATATATTTTTTGTACAAATTTCAGTCGAAAATACCCAGAAAATTACGTTTTTATTATATTATATATAAACAATGAAATAACAATTTTAATAATAGATATGTATATGTTGTGTACATGTGCCTCTCTATGTATAAAGATACCTATTGGACATGCAGAAAAAAAATTAGGGATGTTATGTATAGTTTTGTTTTTATTATTGTTTTCCATTGTACATATAGAAAAGTATAATAGTTATAAGACGGATTTAGATTTTTTTTTAATATGCACTTTTTAGTTGTGTCAACAGATTTTTATTTCTTTTCTTTTCAAGTAGACTGTGTAAATTTATGTATTTAAAAAGCGAACATAACATAATAATTAAAGAAGGGGGGGCAGAACCGTCATAACTATTGACTATTTATGAATTGTTACGTAGCAAGACAGAGAATTAAATATTCTATGTATAGTAATGCCGTGAGAGAAATGTTTTTATTTGGCTCAATTGTTCTTTGGAGAGTTGTGGGTGGGAAGGCTGAGACCTGATTGGTTGGTAGAAAAGGGGAGCCATATAATTGGCTGTCTCTTGTAGTTGAGTTGTGTGTCAGACAGTTGGATATTCTAACGTTAGTCTGGCTCAATAGTGGGAAAGGGACTTTTCGTTTCTCGAAATACTTTACATAACGGTGGCTATAGTAATATTTTCGAGAGTTTAGGACTTTATGAAAGGTAGGATTGGGAGGAGCCTGGTAGGGGCCATTCTCATTGGCTATCTCTCGTCTCCCTCCAAGTGGACCCATAAACTCTTATAGATTATATTATAAATAACTTCCTAATTACAATATTATAAGTCTGATGTGTTTTTGTTTTTCATTATTATTATTATTATTATTTTTTATATAATATCAAACTGTATAGAACCAAGTAGAATAATAATTGTCTGTGCTATATATGAATAATAAAAGCGAATTTAGACTCAAATCTTTATTTATAATTTGTGTTATTGTTATTTTGATTATATTCTGCCAAGAATATTCTCTTTGTGCATTTATGCATTAGATGTGGAATAATGTTTATTGTATTTGTATTTTCATTGTACAGAAAATCTCCTAACTCCTATGAAGTTACACCCTTATCTTACTCGGTGTTTATTTATTGGAGAAATTACACTTATTTTTTAAAGTGAACTTGTGTACGTTTTACAAACATGGTCGCTAACAAGTTATTGGTGCACGTTGATATTGTTCGAATACTACATTAAAAAAAATAATGATTTAAAATAGTAGGAGGTATGTGTTTTATACAAATGAAATAGAAAGTCGAAAGAATGTGACCTGACGTGAGTTGAAGGGTGAGACGCTAACGGAAACATGGCCTGGCGACTTGGGTCAGGAAAAAGGTGCGGTTTAACCGCTTCTTATGTAGCGGGCTTTGTAGTTTCCTTAGTTGCTGCACTTGGCATGAATGAGGAATGAAGTACGGTTTAATGTTTATCCATCACCAATCCATGAGTGTGGAAACAGGCCTGGACTGGTTAGTTCGATCGACGAGATTTTCGAAGTCGAGCCTGGCCTGGTGGCTTTGACAATGGATAAATAATGGAAAATCATTGAACCGCAATTTTTCCCTGACTCAAGAATAGCCCTGTCTGGCTCCTCGCCCAAGAAGATCACTTGAATTGTTGTTTTCTATCTTGTTTTCGGTTTACAGTGACTCGATACTAGTAAAAAATGGTTTAAAAGTAAAAGTACCTGAAAATTAAAAATTGTTTCTATTCCTAAAGAAGAATACAAAAAGCAGGTAAAGATAAATGTATTGATACATTTCATGAACCTCGTTGAGTCCAATTCCTCCATGCATTTTTCAAGTTAATAAAGATGAACCCCTCTTCTTCACCATAAATTTTGTATTTTTCTCCTGAACGAGGGTGGGTAAACCTTCTCCCTTGTCCGAGTGTGAAAGGTATTCTTTAGAAGGGGGGGGGGGGGGGGGGAGGTGAACATTTTTTTCAATTATCCGGATAAGGGTAAATATATCGTGGCCCCAGTCCCAAGAGAAAGAAACAACTCCAAAATTTTGGTTTCGAAATAAAACACAAGTTTTCATTTTTTGTTCATTAAAAATACACATATTACTGAAGAAACATTTTTTCTCTTTCGTAAATTTCTGTAACTATCACAGAGCTTCTCTCAATTTGAATACGCAATCTGGCAATAATTCAAACAAAAAATTAGCCATAAAATTTGAAGTTGTTTGCTTGAAGTGAAGCGTCGATATATATATTTTTTCAAAATTTGAGGATAATATATTCATTTTTTTTTTCTTATCATTCAATAAGAGAAATGAGGTTACCAAATGAATATTTATATTTAACAAATTTTCTAGGAAATTATCATTATTTTTTGCAATCTGTAAAGTATTTCGAAGTCGATTAATTGACTTGTCTTTTCTTGTATATTCCTTAACGTAAATGAATTTTTGTCTATACCCTCTTGCACAAAGTTGCCGAAAATTTCAAAATTCCGTTTGGATTATAGTCGTTCAAGAGGGAAAACATACATAATATATATTAACAAATGAAATTGAGGAGTGTAAATCCTAATAGGTCTTCAGCACTAAAATTATATTTTAAGCTATTAATATTAGTGTCCGTGTTTAGTACTTTCTGTTTTTTTTTACTAAACCAAAACGCATGAGTTCTCAATTTTATTAACTTTGTACAAAGAGATCAACTACACTTAACATTTCATTTTTTGGCACTAGAACCGGTTTCTTGGGAATTTACTCTTTAATTGAGAGGTCGCAAACCTTTTTACATCTGCGGGCCGCATTGTGCCTTTGATTTTCAATAGCGGGCCGCAAAAGTAACAGTTAGTATTTTATATGCAGCCTCTTTAATTGATGTACCGGCTTTCTTTCGTAAATAAATCGTAACATTTTGCTTAAAATAATAATTTTAAAGATCCGTCAGGGGCCGCGGGTTGTGCTAACTCCTGCTCTAATTAATCACTGATGCATTTTAAACTTATCCCAACCGTCGATTATCCAAACGGTGATTCGCTTCTGATGATTAAAAATACCAATAAATTTTGTATATTTTGTATTATGATTTTTTATGTATCTGTGTGTGTACGGTGTATAATCTATATATTTTTTTCAAAATTAATTTCTGTATGCCTTTTGCTTTTTTTTTTTGTTCTATAAACATTATTATAATTTACAAATTAATATGTATTAATTGGTTGTAAATATACATACTATACTAATCGTTACATGAATTTATGTATCTGTGTATATTTTATGTGACGGTATGATCTTAATAGGATATATTTTCTTTGTTTTTTTAATTTATGATTAATATCATTTTTATGCTAAGAAATATTTTTTTTTTTTTTTTTTTTAAATATTTTAGGATAATTCCTTTTCATGTTGTGTGTATGGCTCAAGCTTTTGTGTCACCGAATTATTATTGATGCTTTGAAATAAGTACAAATCAAGATAAGCCGAAATGTTTTTGTAAAAAAAAGCACGAAAATAAATAGAATTCAGTTTTTGCTAAAAGTCGTGGGTATTTTATTTATGTCATATATGAAACAAAACCTTCATTTTGCTGGGTTGAATGCGGAATTATAATAACGCAGTACTGAAGAATTAGAAAAGTCCCGGAAAATTAAACCTTAAATTAAATACTTTAGAAAATTGAGAATAGTTATTGCATTGTTTTCTCTGTCAATATACTTATACCATATCTCTTGTATTTACTATCCTCAACATTTTAAGAAGAGTGGATAGCCAAGTTGTAATTCGGTACCTTTCTATTATTAACATATTTCTAGAGAGTATAAAAATAGTGCGCAGTCTGTTACTTGAAGAAAGTCAGTGATCGATAGGAGGGAGTAGAGGCATCCTTCGGTCTGTTTCAAAAACATCACTTACTTCCTCATTATTAGAGGCCAGATTTCTAAGATATTGGATATTTTGTTTGTTACCTTTTTTACTAATTAACTTCACGAATTATCGCAATATGCTCATATACATTACATTTTTATAGTTGAACTTAACTGCATGTACTTTTTTTTTCCAATTATCAATATTTGTTTGGTATTAATGTATTAACGAGTAGACCCAGTTTCATGTGCCTTCCAATAAGGGTCATGGTTTTTTCTCCATTCTCGCTTGCATTCCGACTAAATACAGACAATACTTCAATCGCGACAAGTACAGTAAAAAATTGATACTTCAGTTATTAATTTAATTTCTACCTGTTTAAATTAACCTCCAAAACTCCCTGCATTTCTTGATCATATTCCGCGTGATCACTGTTAATCTATCAATATTCTAAAATGAATTTTACTTTGATTTGACTTTACTAATCTAATCCTTTATTTGACGACTACAAAGTAAAATAGTGAAGTCAAAGTAAGATTATATTTAGAAAAAGAAGGTCGCCGTGGGGTCTCGTAATCCGAGTGATGGGTCTACCCGTTAATAAGTAAGTATAATCTGTTATTATTTAAAAACCCTTTTTGGTCCGTTAAGAGAGACTGTTGAATTTTTGAAGTTGTGTCTTCAATACATGTTTTCGGTCACGCTATTGTGTATGTCGCCGTTACGTTGAATGTCATGAATTAGTTATAGAAAAAATACGAATCACCTGCAAACCGACCACTATTAGGTAGTTAACTTTTTATTTTTGCTTAAGAGGCTTTTAATTTCAACTTTACTCCATATTTTGACATGGTTAGTGTATTCAAGTCCGGTCTCTTCTCATGGTTAATAAAGAAGTTATGACCAATTGATTGAGTGATCTATGTTTTGACAATGGGTTGTAGGTACCTGATCATTGGCCAGCTTTCTCCTCAATACTATAAGAATTTTCCTATTGCAGAACGGACACTATAAAGGATAATTTTACATTATCGTTTGCAGATATTTTAGGATTTTGTTTTTTCCAAGTATTGGAATGTAGATTTACTTTGTTTAATCGAAGATGTGTAATGATGATTTTCTTATAATAGTTGAGTTATTTGTAACTCATGTTCGGGCTTTTAACTACAAGGTCATATCGCTCATTACCAGAGCGCTCTTTCGTCACTCTGGTGGACATGAGCCCGACCCTACTGTGGGAATCCTAGATTTTGCCGGCATCGTACAGGCTCGAGATCATCTCATAACGTCCCAACCGGAGGACGGCGTGCTTAAGTTTCTTTTACCTCGCAAATAAAATAAACTAAGGGCCTCGGCGGTTTCGAACCCACGATCTTGAGCTCAGCAACCAAGCACGCATACCACTGAGCTACCGCCGTTTAATTATACTAGTAATGGTTTAGGCACATCCCTTGTTGCCATCGCAATGATAAAGTGGATAATTTATCATTTTATTTTTTGTTAAAAGGAAGATAAAGTTGGTTAACCATTAGAATTGGATGGATATGAAAAAAAACGTAACTTCATGTTCATACACAGAATGTAATTTTTTATCATAAATATATTAGAAAGGGTGTTTCTTTAATTTGAGCCATAGTTAATTAGAAGTCGGAATATTCTGCTTGGTATAGATGCGTTTTATTCCTCCAGGAACAGCTTCTGTTAATTAGTAAATATTGGGTTTGATCAATATACATAGCTATAAGGCAAAAGAAAATAAAACTTACTAAAAAAATACAGTAACTTCTGCGTGCAAGAACTGAAAGAAAAATTCTTAGAATCTATCAACATGAACAACTACGGGGAAGGAGAAGAAATCAGGAGATACATGTCCTGTCCAACGAGCGCTACGTTGGTTATAAAACGGGAGACTACGTTAGAGCTGTGAATTTGCCAGGAAGGTAACGTTGGATGGGCTCACGGCGAGTTTTGAGCAGCATCGTAGCACTGTGTGTGGAGACCACTATTTACTTGTCAGTTGTAGCCCTACTTAAGAAGAGGAACATATTCGGTGCTTCTAGTTGATGTTTTGCCAATATAAGACAGGTTGTATGCAAATTTCTCCCAAGATAACAGTAAACCGGCCGACAAGCTCCCTGGAGAATCTTCAATTTGTATAGCAGAAAAACATTAATTCGACAATGCGTAACCTTTCCTTTTCTAAATTATTAAACATTTTTTTATTTTAAAACCGAAAATATAATTGAAGCGAGAGGTGGACATTCGTGAGAAGTTTCAAAATACCTATTTCTATTACGAATTCATTTATTTAAGGATGTAACCATTTTATTAATTTAGGATTGGATTTGTGCTGTACCTTTATGTCATATTGACGGTCACATTCTATTACCCCGCATCTGCAAAAAGACATTTTACAAGAGTTTTTGAAAGCTCATTTTGCTCAATGGTAATGGAATTCCGAATGTGCCTTATTTTAATGAAACAAGCAGATACTTTCGCAGATTCGGGTATTTCAAATCTGTAGATGGGAACCTTGTTTCTTTTACAATTGGCGAGAAAACCTCAATATTCGATTTTTTGCAGTTACGGGTGTTTTTAGACCGTAGACCATTTCTCACTTCAGTGTGGTTTATCCGTACTTCCACGTGAATCTAATATTTGCTTGACTTAATTAAAGCCCTCCACCACATTGGTTAGATGCAAGTCGTGTCGCATTCATTGTTTACAGCTTGCAGAAGCCAAGCAGCAGAAATATCGCTGTTTTGCCCAAAAGATCTCTGTATAAACATATATATGTATATTTCATTAACATATAATATAATTATGCTATGTGTTGTGTCTTATAAAATAATTCATATTTCCTAGAAGTTATTATATTTCATGTGAAACATTTGTTCTATATTACTATTGACATTTATATTTTCAACTAAGAAATAGCTTCATGTATTAGATGAATGTATTTTGTCTATGTTTAATTCTTAATTAAATCGAAACAGTTTATATTCAATTCTCCCTTTTCTCCATGATATATGCTTGATGGGTATCACTGCAAAGAAACGTTGTTATATGAACTACATAAGTAAGCCTATGAGTTGAATACTTGTCCTGGATACCTCCTGGGTCACATGTTTCATTACAACAAAACAGACCCAACTATTGTTATTCATTGATCAATGTTTTGAAGTTGGCTGACACAACAGCCACATCGAATGTTGTACTTCAAAGAAATTCCATTATTGTACTTCTCAGCTGTACTTGTCTCAATTGAGTCAATTATTTATTTTTTGCGTTGAAAATAATACGTAGGTGTTCTATGCCGGATAAACTTTATGTAGGTATCTTTGATTCTGTCGTCACTAGAGACTATGTAAAAGATATCAGTGACGATTCTAGTGTTCGTGATTTGTAAATTTTGCTTGGTTTTTGTATATCCACTGTCAAATGCCATTTGATTGTATTCTATTTTGTTTCTACTGGTGATACACCAGAGTGAAAACGCGGTTGGTTGAAAAAGTCATATTATGGCTCGCTCATATATGTTTTTTTTTTTTTTTTTCGTTGCTATGCGTTACAATCTTTGGAGTACTGTAACTTTGTTTTGGCCCTCTCTCAAATTGAAGGCACAGTATGGTTGGAACTTTCATTATAACATTTTTTGTAATGACCTATATGACCAACCGCTTTCGCATAAATCAATAAAAAGTAATATGTGTACTTAATTGTCATTTTAAGAAAATATTTAATAAAAAAATATTTAATTGTCTTTTTAAAATAATATTTAATATAAGATGAGCTTTTCAGTTTTCTCTACAACTTTTATTTGAAGAGATTTTTGATTAAACCATTAATATAAGCGGTATCTTGTAAACTGTCAGGCTTAAGTAAAGTGATTTAATTTTCATCCGATTTCGATTAAAACCTAATCAGATCAAAGCATACGGAATTTGACTTCATCTAAATATTCAAGATCATTGCTGCAATCGTTTCTGAGTTAAAACGCTCAGAAAGTTCCAATCACATACACACAGACAGACATCATCACAATTATTATCCAATCGCGTCAAGGGACCTTGAAACGTGAAATTCCGTTGAAAACTCGATCTCTAATTTTTTATGCAAGATTACTATACTTTCGAATACTAAGTTATAAAAAAATAATGAATAAATAATTGAAAATATAAACAAAATAAGCAAAATTAAAACTGGTTGCACCAGGACAAAGCATGAAATTACAAAATACATCACAAACTAATCGGCTATAGGTTATCTTAAAAACAATATTTTTCTTGTCCTAGTGACATTGATATACGAATTTGCAGTAAATTCAGCTTGAGGTGCAGTTAAAAATTAGTGTTAAGGATTATCTGTATATAAAACTCATAGCGAGAAAAAAAATTGGATTTGTATATAATTCGAATGCAACAGCTGAATTGGTTTATTTAAAGAAGCGCATTTTATACGCTGATTTTCATCACTCAATTTAAAATAACTGTAATGTGTTTCAGACTAATGGCTATTTTCTGGTGGATGTTCTTAGAGGCTAGTGGTATCAAGGACTTATTTGTGTATATTATGTATGTATGTTTTATTGTGTCTCCATGGGGTCACCTATTATTTATATAGAATTTATGAATGGGAGGAAAGCATTTTGAGGCGCTTCTACAGTTTAAAAATAAATATATGAATTCACAAGGAAGGTTTCCAAAGTGTGACAGCGATTTTAACGACATTTTATGGATAGTTGGTTAGAGGTTAAAATCAATGTTTTTTATTCGTTTACTCGGCCGTCGGCGAGTTTTATACTTGTCGAGAAATTAACCTAAGTAATCAGACCTCACAGCGCATAGGGCTCTACTCTCTCCACTATTAGCCCACTGAATCGCAAGGCAGCCATCTTTTGTTTTATTATTTAACGACTATCTACGCTCTATACTTGAATTGCAAAAAAAGTGCAAAAATAAGAATGGTTCCCGGTTCTGTAAGTCGGCCATTGGGGAATTGCTTTAGGTGTGCAACAATGTATTTTACCCTCTGCGCAACTTTAAGACAACCTCTCTCCATACCTAATGTGGGAGTTAGTAAATAAATAAACTTTTGTAAAATGTTTGGAAATGATCAGAAATACAGAACGAGTTTTAACGAGGAATGTAGGTAATGCACAGTGATAAAAATGTATGCCGTTGCTTTTCACTTAATTCTTAATTCAGGCAGTTTCATCTAACGGTGAGTCACACTTAGGAAACCTTTCTTGTAGTCAGATGGAACAGAAAAAAAAATTTAAAGAACCAATATGTTTACTAATATGTACATACATTAAAAAAAAAACTGATGTAAGAATTATTAGATTAATAAAATATGAACATATTCTTATGTATATATGATATGTATGGTACTTTCTATTACGTTATTAAAAAAAAATTGAGTCAAATGTGTATCCTGATTTATTACTAATACTATTTTATTAGTAAATATTAAGTGTTTTTTACGAATTATAAATATATATGCAATAAGAAAGAATATTTAAAAGAATTAAATAAAGTATGAATAAACGTTTGCTGGAAGTTATTTAATATTTCTTTTCATTTTCTCAATTCAAGTCCTCCCCTTAAATTTTATTTCACATACAAATAAAAAATAAATAATAAGAATATTAAAAAGTTTAATTTAAATAATAACAATGAATATACAAAATTAAATGTTGGATTTAGTATTAACTGAATTTTTCTTCCCTCTCCTTAAAATACCTAAGGATATTAGTGAAGACTGATAGTGTACATATTAAGTTATATTTTATAGCTCGAATAAAACAAAACACTATGTAATCTGTTTCTTGAAAAAATAAAATAAAACTTGTTTATTTAAGATATTGTCTAATTTCACTAACTATATATACATGGGAGTACTTTCGGTATTTCTACCATCCTCAGCCAAAAGCATAAGAGATAAGACTCTTATCTCTTATGCTTTTGGCTGAGGATGGTAGAAATACCGAAAGTACTCCCATGTATATATAGTTAGTGAAATTAGACAATATCTTAAATAAACAAGTTTTATTTTATTTTTTCAAGTCCATTTGAATTATTTCACAATATCTCTGCAATAATGTCAGTTTTCATTAATCTGTTTCTGGCTTTAAATGACCAATTCGTGACATAAATTTTTTTTTTTAATCACCCTCCCATTTCCTCTCTTCCGTTGGTTCAATTTTTCTAGTTTATCTTTCTTTCTATACCAACGATTTTTGTTCGAAGTTTGGAAAAAAAATCAGAATAAGCATTCAGGAGTAATCGCGTGAACGGGTAAAAATATTCTAAACTCCTAATGATTGCAGATGAACGTTTTATGCTCCAATTAAAGGAAACTTTATATAACATATTTTTTGGCGAAAATAAGGAATAAGATACTTTATTTCGAAATCGCAAATTTCTTTTAATGCCCCCCTCCCCCCCTTTTGGTAGTCCAATTGTTCTGGTTTACGAACTTGATCGTCATTTTTAAAAGAACAATTTTTGTGCGAAGTTTGAAAAAAAAACGTTCGTAGTTATACATACAAATAGCTAATATACCATTCAAACACATACATATATATATATATATATATATGTATATATATATACCTGAACGAGCACCAAATCGTGAGCATGTTTGATGAAAATACTGTGGTAATTATGAGCGCGGAAGCTAATTTCTTATAGAAATGCGCTGAGGTGTGTCTGGTTGAGATTGCTGGGAGAGGGAATCCGAAGTCTCAAAAGGAGTGATGACATGGGAATCATTGAGATTCAAGAGAAGCCTATACATGTTGGGGATGAAGAACATACCTGGGATAAATGCGAGGAAGAGGCCTCACTTCCTACGCAAATGCAAAACGGATTTCCTTTTGACTTCTGACTTTTTTCTCAGAAGAAACATTCAGAGGTTTTGATTATAGGTGACTCCTAAGATTCGTCAAGGAAACTAAAAGACTACGTATAATTTGAAGAATAAGAAAAACCAAAATTCATTGGCAAAAGACTGGACGGTTAGCTTGCATTTCCGGGGAAGAAATAAGAGTAATGGACCTCTGGACTTCTTAGCGCAAGCTGTATATTTTATTCCATGAAATGTTTTTGTAAGTAAACAGCTCTCGAAGAGAAGGACAATGAAATCTTAATTCAAACAACATGATTAATTCAAAAATAATAATTTATTTACAAAACTTTTTACAGATATTTTACCAAAATCGCAAGCCTCAAACTGTTAAAATTTCAAACGGTTATTCGATGTTTTTTCTGCAGAAATAGGTGATCCTCAGACGCGTCAGAATATGCTACCGAATTACGACATCTACTTTCGACAATAACGACATCTTTAGATCCAAAGAAATTAGGACTTTTTACTAAAAGTGAATGATTACAGTTTAAAAAGCAGTGATCGAGAACCTTTCAAGTTCGGAGCCGTATATTTAACCAAATACATGATATATTCAACGAAATAAATAAAGTATTTAGAGCTTTATAAAATGAAATTTGTCATTATATCGTGCCAATTAGTTTATATTCTAAATCTTCTTCACTCGATGCGACAGAAAATCTACCGTTTAGATGCAATCTCGATAATCTAAGTTATTTAATTTTGCTGGTAAATATACTTCATTGCTTAAACTATTGTTACATACAATTGTTAAAATCAGAAAAAGAAAAATATTTTTTCAGAATAATTATGTTTTCTCGAATCTTATCGACTAAATTCGAAGATAGCGATTTGCATTTTGTACCAACAGTTGAGGACTGCCTATAACATTCAAGATGCCTTTTCTCAATATATTATTTTTTCTTCCTTTTCAAGTGGGGTTTCTTCTTCAGCAGCTTCTTCATATCCTTCTTCTTGTTTCTCTTCTGCTGCATGGCTGCCTTCTTCTGTTTGGTTCTCTCCATTTTCTCTTTCTGTTTGAATACTTTACTATTTTTCACCTCCTCCCAAGCTTGGAGTCTCACTTCTCTCTGAACTTCTTTCTTAGTCTTCAATTCCATACCAGGCAGTTCCTCCTCGTCTGGCCCTTTTTCTCCTTCATCTTTTGATTCTTTTTTCTCTTGTGGCTCGTCATATTTAACCTGTAAAAGAATATTGGTTAAAAATTAGAATCAAAATATTGTAGAAAAATTAAAAATGTTGATCAATAGCCATTTTCAGAAACTACATTTTCTAGTGATATAAAAACTGAATATCCCGAGTAGACAAAGTGCCATACGCAAGGTTCGGGTTTGATAGGTAAGGGAACAGGTCGTTTCCACCAAACCCAAGTGTCAACAGAAACCTCCATATCATCAAGGTGAGTAATAGTTCTCAGTGCGACCGGTGCGGCAGCACAGAAGATATGGACCATGTGATAATGAGGTGTCTGAAGTAGGAGGAGAAGAGACGAAAGTATCCAGACCTCAACCGGACGACACCCTGCAGGTTTGCCTCAACAACCCCGTCAAAGACAAATATAAACAACTAATAGACTTTCTTCAGCACATTGAAATAGTCATTTAATTTATTTATTTTTTATTTATTTATTTATTTTTTCTTTACAATTCATTACTGTACTTATGATTTTTACTGTTGATTCCTTGTTGTTTTCACATGACAGTATAGCTTGTAATTGAGCTGTTGTCAATAAATAAATTTAAAAAAAAAAAAAAAAAAAAAAACCAAGTATAGGATATTGGATATTTTCTTTACCAAACTTTACTGGAGAAGACAGTACCTAGGTACACTTGCACCAAGGAAAATGAGCACTGCTGTCACATGTGTAGATGTAGCGTTCAGAGTTAGGTAAGTAAAATAGTCCGGTATTTAATTTTCGAGGTAAATACCCTGGGTATTTATGATCTGACTCACATAAAGTCAAGCTCCAAGGTACCGGATATTTAAAGAATTCTACACTAATACAAATGTTGACCTCGAAAGTGTCAACTAAATTGGCACTAAAGAATATCCTAACTAATTAGGGTTTATTTTGGCAGCCAACTCATGTAGTTAATCGGGTCAGGAGTCAGACAGAGTAAAACTCATGTCAAAGTTGAGAATGTTTAAAAATACCAAATTAACGAAAACCATTGGCAAAACATAAAATGAGCACTATATTATTTAATGATTTATCGCATTTTCATGAAATTTGACATGTAACAGCCTTGGAATTAATTTCTTTAATGTCCTTCCTCACTTCTTGAGGTCAATAGAAACAATAACAAAATTTAAACCAACTAAAAATGTTTATGTTAGAGGAAACCCTCTATTCGGAAACGGAATTGTTTCCTCCTTGTTGAAGTTCAGACATGTACAAAACTAAAGTAACTTACGGGTACCTAAAGAGGGAGGAGTTTGTGTGACGCAACATTTTCTTTTTTTTTCTTAGTAATAATGAAATTTGATATAGTCAAACTAACCCAAAACTGAATATATATTTATTAAAATTTTAAAAGTCAAAGTTTTGACTAGGTGTTTAAATATATAAGTCGACCCAATAAATATGTTATATAAAAGAAATATTCTAATTGATAGATGAAATAATGATAGATGGAATTAACCTAAAGAACACACAATGCTTCACGCAACTTTTCTATTGCTATTTTATGCCATCTCAAAAAATAAATGGGGGAAGTAATGCTGTGATAAGATATTATATTCCACATTTGATAAATATCTAATATCTGGGTTTATCAAATGAAAGAGGCAGTTTTGGTGAATAAGATATTCGGCTATAGCAATATGGTTTATGTCATTAATACCCATTTTTTGGATATTTACCCAAGGCAGAGGTAAAGACCGGGTAAATAACTATTCATAAATATCCTATTCATTGGGTATTTACCCCATGTCACAGGGCAGGGTATAGCAAGACGCCTAAACTGCCAACTTAATAACTACAGTATCTACTTACTTTATTGTTTCCAATGATAAAGTTTGTCTCAGCAAGCAGATCTGTGTCCAGCTCAAGAACACTGACTGTGGTGTCTTCTACCTTGAACTCCTGAGCTAGCTGCTCTTCAAGGACTGGTATAGGGCGGTAACTTCGGACCAGCTTCTTGTGTTGCTCTCGAGACTGCAACACAAACAAGGATAACAATTTTTAAAAAAACAAAGGGAGAGTGGGAACCTAAAATTTATGTTAGCTCTTCCAGTCACAGGGACTTTATCAACATCACTTTGACTATGCTCGACACAAATTGCAGTGAATCCTCATTTACTGAAATACAAACCAGGTTTCCTCTGATTTAGGCAAAAATCCAATCAGATATTATAGTCCATGCCCCAGAGGCAAAATTAGGGCCGATTGGTTTCAGGAATGAATATCAAATGAAATTTTTTATTAACTTATACCTCTCCCATTTCCAGATTTGCTTTCTATCGTATCTAGGTATTTCTCAGAAACAAATTCTTCACCTGTGTGATAGTCATCAAATTAACTAATCTTTGACAGAGTTTCTGTTTAAGTTTATTTATTATTATAGAGTAATTTATTATCTTTTTTCATAGGATTCGAATTCTGTTCTTGGGACAAATTTATTTAATAAATAAAACTGCTCTTCCGGAGTCATGTACGTTTGTAAATAACCCCGGTAATGTAGCCCGCCCCTGTGGTGCCAACATAAATATGCGGTACACTCCCCCCACCCCTTTTCTTACAATCCCTATCAGAATCTCCATAAGGGTGGGCGTTATAAAAAATATATATATATTTATTGGTAATCTGTTGATGGTCAAGAACATAGACAAGTTACCTGTGATGACGAAATTAAAATGGATATTTCCAAATAGGAGTATAATACACTGAACAATTACATGTACAGATAAGTAGTACATAGAAAATGAAATGTTTCACTTGAAATGATTGGATATAATTTATTGAACTATTATTATAAAAACAATGTACGAATTATATGATAAAAATTCATAACACATAATCTCTACATGGTCTATGTCGAAAATAGCTGACCTGAATTGTGAAAGTCTTATATGAAAAAAAAAAAATGTTGGACTTGTTTAGAAGGAAAATAAAATACCATAATCAATAATAACCGTAGATAGGTTGCCATGGTTATTAGCGAAATAAAATAAATAAGGGCGCCGGTGGCCCAGAGGTAGCATGTTTGCCTTCTGAGCTTAAGATGGCGGGTTCGGAACCCGACCGAGGACCTTAGATTTTTTATCTGGGAGGTGAAAAAACCTTGAACACGCCGTCCTTCGGATTGGACGCTAAGCGATGGCTAGTGGCGTTAACAAGAGCGAGAATTTGAAGTGAGTTTCTTAGTTCAAGCAATTCCCATTTTTTCTAGCTCTATTAATTACCTGTTGTTCCAGAGCGACTCTGTCTAGATTTTCCACAAAGATGGAGGTACTTTATTCTCTTTGCTTCGATAAAATGTTTAGCGAATGTAGATTTCCCCTCATTTTTCCTTATTTCAGATATGTGTTATTTGACCCGTTCTTTAAATGTACATCCTGATTCAGCTATATAAACCGAACTACGTGATTCACAGTCGAGCTGATACACTCCGTTTCTATCTTCTGTTTTTATTTTATCTTTAGTTTCATTTATATGTTTAATAATCGTATTTCACGTTTTGAAACCTACACAGATCGCAGAAATGTGTTTTAAGTTTACAGTACTGCCAACCTTCTTAGGCGACGCCATTATCAAATTAAATTAAGTAAATACATACCTGTTGTTACGTGGGGCTCTGATCGCCAGACGCTGCTAAAGATCTACTCAGCTATAATCCGATCCAAATTAGACTACGCCAGTTTTGTATATGCGTCAGCCAGAAAGAGCTACCTCACTTTGTTGGACACAGTCCATTATACCGGATTGAGGCTAGCAACAGGGGCTTTCATAACATCGCCCACGGTGAGCCTATGTGCGGAGACTGGCTTGCCACCTCTGCTTTTCCGTAGACACAGTTTGGCATGCAATTATATTGCATCCCTCTCCATGCAGAGGGATAACCCAGCCTATGAATATGTTTTTCACCCAGAACACCTCCAAATTTATGATAGGCACCCCAAGGCAACGTTACCTTTGGCATTGAGAGCCAGGCAGTATATACTGGACCTTCTTAACATTGAACCTATAAAGATCGAGGTGGAGCATCCACCTTGGACTTTCCCTCGGCCTACCCTCATGCTGCAGCTATTAATGAAAGACAAAAAGGAAACACCTCCATATATCTACAGAAACCTTTTTAAAGAACTTGGGGAAAGATTGCCCCAACGTCAAATAATTTTCACAGATGGCTCTAAGTGCGGAAATGAAGTGGGCTATGCAGTAGTGATGGGTGACAAAGCTTACAAATATAAGCTAACCCATCAATGCAGCATCTACACTGCAGAACTTAGTGCAATCGCGGCTGCTCTCCACATGATAATGGCGGTAGAAGGGAAATTTTTTCTAATTTGTTCGGACTCCTTATCAGCGCTCCAGGGCATTGTAGCCCTCTACAACAAGAACAACCTGATATGCAAAATACAGCAATACGTGGCCTTGCTAGACCAGTTAGGGAAAAATGTAATTTTTTGCTGGATTCCATCGCATGTGGGAATTACAGGGAACGAGAAGGCAGATCTTGCTGCAAAAGAGGCAGCAACCTCAACTGGAGAACCTCGAAAAGTATTTGAAAGAGAAGATCTTAAACGTTGGCTCCAACACAAAATAAGACAAGCTTGGCAGGAGATGTGGGAGGCTGTACCAGACAACAAGTTAAAGTGCATCAAGGGTCATGTCAAGCCTTGGAGCTCATCCGTAAGAAACGATAGACAAGAAGAAGTGGCCCTCATGCGTCTGCGGATGGGACATATAAAACTAACACACGGACATCTGCTGAACCGAAGGGAGGCCGCAAGCTGTGAGAAGTGTGGAGTGGAGGTCGTTACAGTTCGCCATATACTGGAAGAATGTCCAGGGTATCAGATCCCCACTGTACCTCGGCAGCTGACTGAAATCTTGGGAGACGATCCTCGCCGCATCGACACCTTGATGGTATATCTTAGACAATCTGGGCTCATCAATAATATCTAATAATAATATTAAAAAACAAAAAACAATGACATGAGACACTAAAGGATTTATATTAACTGCAGATATATCTATTCATATAATTTCTATTACTAAATAATTTGATACACGGTGCTAAAAACCATGCAGTTAAGCGCCAAAAAAAACTATTCCTATCCTATCCATACCTGTTGTTTAATTCTTTTCTTCTCTTCTTTCAATTTCTTTTCAAAATCCTCAAGAGCAACTTTTTTTCTCTGAAGTTTCCTTTTATGAAATCCCGAAAGAAATTCTCTGAAATTACCAAACATTTTGAAAATTATTCAACCAACAGAGATTTTTTTATAAATATTTAATACATTCATAAGATGGACGATTGGGTTTGGACGAGATGTCCAGACATGCACTGAATCATGTGTGCAAGCCACGAATTCTTAAGATTCAAGAAAATAAATGTAATAATGAAATATAAAATCAATCATATAAATGATAGTAACTAGTTAGCGATGGAAATATCAAATTTGTTGTAACTTCTTTCTATGAAAAAATTGTGAGGAATCTTACTGAATGTATCGAGTTAGGCTTAACTTGATCCTTAACTCCTGAGTTCAAGTTCCAACTTGCAAGATACAGACGACGGGCTATTGATGCCAACATCTCTGTGGAGATAGCTTGTACTCATACATAACCATAATTTATATTCAACGACAAATTCACGGAATGCAGCATATTACGATAATTTTTTAATTGATTTTTCTTTCATTGTTTTGCTTTGCTTAACAGCGTTGAGTGAATATAATATATATATATATATGTATATTATACATACAGATTTTTGTTAAACTAGTGTTTTCATTTCTCCTAGAATAACGGTCCCTAAACTTTTTATTTGGCGAGGCACCTAATGAAAAAGTCTGAAAGACAAGTACCATCTAAAATTTTTATACATCAAGACACATATGCGCACATACACATAGGTCAACACCTCCAGTCGTTTATATACAAATAAATATACATAATTGATAGTGTTTTTTGTTTGTTCAATTTACTAGAAATGCATATCAAAAAATAGCAATAATTAAAAAATACACAATAAATTTAATGTATAGGTGTGTGTGCTTACGTACTTCTACTCAGAAATAGACCCTCAGACCTTCCCTGGTTGCGGGTTCGGATCCCGATCGAGAAAGTTTTATTTGGCTATGGCTATTGCATAAATAACCAATAATACCAATATAGGGATAGGGCTAATATGCATTGTCCATAAGGCCAAAAAAAAAATAATTAGTTCAACATTTTCAACATACAATATTTGTTTAAGTAGGCCTAATCAAAATAAGAACTTTACTAGTCACAGGTTAACCAAGAATTGATCAAAATATTTCAGAAATAAGCTAAAAAGAGGTTCATTTAATGATTGATATGTGAATAGTTTTATCAAACATAATCTGTTAACAAAATATACAATCTAGTTGAAAAAAATAAAATAAAGAAACTTGCTGTAGAACAGGATTTATAGAGTATAATTCTACAACTTGTACCAGGAGGTGGCCAAGAGAGAAGTTGACTCGGCCCAGAGTTGTGCAGCCCAGTGGGTACTACCCCGACCTGCCTAGCAGAGACAGGTAGTACCGAGAGATGCCTGCCCGATGATTGGTTCGCTATTTTTCTTTCAAACACTTTATCTAAGGCAGTTTCCCCCTCCAGGATCAGTCACTCATGAGCCCGTAACAAGGCAACATCACCCAGAAGCTGTGATGAGCCCTGTATGAAGAGCAGTCAGAGAGGAAGGCCAAGGAGCCTAGGTTCTGTACCAATCAACTCAAATAGCTCCACCATCACGCAGCTTGCTTCTGTGAAGAGAAAGATCCCGCTTCCCGCCCTACTGAACATGCGGCTGTACCCCAGTCTTTTTCAAGACGTCTGCCCTGCTCAGGACGCCTCATATAGGCCACCTTCTAATATCCACAGTGTTACAGCGGTATCAATTTATTTTTGTTCAATGATAAAAAATTCCCGGTGTAGCACACTTTGGGAACTACGGTCCTAGAAGCAAGATGTATTGTGTTATTAAATACTGTCGAGTACCCATGAACTGCTCCCGCTTATCCACACATAAAATCCAATGTATATGAATAATAAATAAAAATAAAGAACCAACCTCTACATTTTTCGAAGGAATATGTAATGACTTTAGATCTTCCCTATTAAACAGATTAAGAAACATTGTCCTAGTGCAAACCTTAAAAATTGTTCACAATTAATTAATTTATTCTATAAGTTCTTATGGCCCAAATAACTTTGCGAAATAAAACAACTTTTCAATTACCCCATTTGACAAAAACAATTACGCAACTTAATGTTTACTACTTAGGCCTTCAAGCTTATAATCTAATATCTCTTGCTATCAAAAATTGTAGTATTCAAAACTTTAAACTGAACCTAAAATGCTGGATGAATAAATGATGAAGAATTATTAAAACTAATGTCATTTTAATATGCTTTGTTATTTTGTTCGTAAACTTTATATAGTATATTTCATCAATAATTGTAACAATTACATTGTCTATTTAATGTTGCCTCACTGTACACGTAACACTATAATTAAAAAAAATAAAAACTTAAAAAAAAAAAAACTTTCCGGGGCTTTCTTCGAATTCATTCGATTGTTTGGACAGTTGTGTTGTTTGATGACTTCTCTGACATTGACAACGATTCATTCTTTTCAGTCAAGTTGAGTTATGTGATGACATCCATGTAAGTACCTTATATCTCACTTGTTTCAATTGTTGGTGAACAATGTCCGGTGGCAATCCCTTATAAAGCCGAGTCAAATAAATGCATAAATGAAAATGCACAAAAAAGTATCATTGATACAGTTATACTTTTTTTAAATTTTCCGCTAAAGCAAATTTTCTTTAAACCTAACAACCTTTTGTAATTATTAGTTCTGATTATCTGCCCTACAATGTATATCAAAACCTAATATTTATAGAGATCATACAATATTTATGTTAGATTAAAATGGAGTGGCAGCATGATAACGGAGAAAATACTTTTTTTTTAATATCAGAAATTAATATTATATATATATTTTTTTTTTAACAATGCAGATTAAATAGCTTTCATATATATTTTTCCCTATGAATCATTTGTATTTCAAATTATATCCAGACTAGCGCTGACAAAAAGAGTTGGGTCTCCCCATAACCTACAATACAAGAGAACTTCCATGTGAATGGTGTAATGCTCTTGATCTTTTTTTTTGTAAAAATCTTAGTGGATGGATACATTTGTCTAGAAATGTGTTAAGCTTAAAACAAAATTAAGAATTTTTTTAAAATGAAAAAGCAAATTTTCTTTTATTTTTTCGCGATCCTGGTTGAAATTAAGAAACATGAATGCATGAAAAGAAATTAGAACCTACGTGAAAGGAGCTCTAAAGTGTATCTGAAAGAAGACACTATGAGAATAAAACTCAATATGACCACTGTTTTCTTACAATTTACCATTACTAATTCGAAAACAAAGTGGAATCCTGTCGAATATTTGGACGTTGAATGTCTCTTTACGATAGTTCTGGGAGAACGATAGGTTGTGTTTTAATGAGCGAAAAACCAGAATTTTGTTTGATAGTCATTTCCGCTAACAATTAAAAAAAAAAAGAAAGACAAATTCGAAGAAAACAAAAGGTTAACATCGAGAAATTGAGATACCTAATAAATCAGATATGCCATCATTCATGTTTTCAACTCCCTTCTCTTTCCATTTTGTTCAACTTGAGTCATGGGAACGTTATATTATAGAGGCACTGGACGGCCTTTCGGAACTGACTGAGGAGAGCCAAGTAACCACACTGACACTAAAATTTAGTGACAATGGTGAAATGCCGAAACCGGTAATTTATGTATACTTTCCTTGTGGAAAATACAATATTTCAAAAAAAGAAGGCTTCCACAATATATTCTCGTTACAATAATTATTGTTATATCGGAATAATTTAGGACATCTGTATACGCATTAATCCCAATCTTTAAAAAAAAAGTAACCATTGTAGGATGTGACGATAAAATATTCTGCAATTGTGTTAGTGGCCTAGATACAACAAAAGCACTAGAAATCCCAAGAGAATCTTATTTCTCGTTTTTTTTTTTCAGTGTTAAATAATTGTTTTTCACCTACAACCCTTGTTCACAATGTAGAATAGGTTGAGAATAATGTAGTAGATTCGATTATTTCGCAGTTTCGGACGACATTTTGTATATATATATAGCCTTTGTAAACTCCGCCATCGAAATGCTCGGTAAACTTGAAGTGTACTTTTCAAGTCCTAACATCGAAATATGAGATAGGTACCTAATAAATCAGGGACGTCATCATTCATGTTTTCAACTACCTTCTCTTTCCATTTTGTATGTGAACTTTCAATAATTCCTATAATACACTTTTTTGATACGTAATGCTCTAAATGAACACGAAATATTGAACGAAAGCAGCACAAGCAAATTTCAGACAAAATCATGAATGTAGAAAAATTATTTTTTAAATGTTTCGATTGACAATTTAAATTGTGAATAGCGAAGTTCATGATTTAATAACAAAATGAAAATACCTTCTAGCTGCATCATCGAAAACAATACGGAGTTTCGTCTTCTTATTGATAGGTTTTCTTGTGCGATGAACAACACTAGGTTTTTCTTCATCATCCATCTTAGCAGGAAAACTGCGAAAAACAGAAGGCTAACTAAATACAATATTTTTCAATAAAAATAAAAAATTCTGAAAATTAAACGTTAAATAAAAACGCACATTACTTAAAATTCTATAAACATGGTATCAATATAACCTGGTACTCGGAGGTTATATTGGTTTCTAATTTAGGCATCAGTCCTCAGATAAACTTTTTTTTTTCCTTTACTGATTCCCTGTATATAAAATGTTTATCTCATTCAAATATAACTAATATTGAAAACAATATTATATATAATTATTTTTAGAACAAAAGGCAACAAATTTTGCAGAATAAAAAAGAAAAACTAAAAAAATCAGTGACAAAATTGGCCCATTGGGAGAGCCACCTAGGTTTAAGTGTTCAGGTATCAGCAACATGGCTGTCAGTATAAATTTGGATCTTCCAAGATGCCTTTCTCCTGCCTAGAAATCCATATTTTTTTATATATTTTAATCACGTCGTTCAGAATATGCCATTTTTTTCGTTTTGAAAAATGGTTGATACGGCTTGGGTCCAGTTGAGTATTCTATTCAGATTATGCAGGTAATACATTTCAATTATTGACATAATGTAATAAGAACAGAGAATAGTAAAAAAATGTGACACAGATATTAGGTCATGTTGACATTTATCTTGAGAAAAAATATGTTCAGATTCTCTTGTTATATTTTTTTGTTGTGTCAGTCATTTATAAGTCGAGAAACTTTAATTTTATGAAGTTCGTATTTAAGTTGTTTTTATGGCTTTACATGCATTCAAAACATCCTGTTATTGATTTTAGACAATTTTTTAATTGATTTTTTTTACATACTGTTTTAGGTTAGCCTGAGTGTTGTGGAGTTATTGTAAATAATTCGCTATGACAACAAGGTAAGTAAAGCAATTTGATAAGTGTTTTTATTTCAATTATACTCTTAGCTTATTTATTTGTTTTAATTTTTTTTTTTTTTAATGCTAGACTGGACCGTTTGTTTTTGCTGCTTGACACCGGTTCATCTGCGGTGACACGAAGGGCGGCAGCTAACCAACTGGGCGAAGTACAAAGATTGCATCCTCACGAACTTCACAATCTATTACGAAACATCCTTGGCTACATCAAGTCTTCATCATGGGAAACGAGGATAGCTGCTGGCTATGCTGTCGAAGCGATTTTAAAGAAGGTTCCTATTTGGAATCCTATAGGACTAGTCAATGAAGCAGGTGAGTTTGAAATATAAATTGTTCTGCTTTCTTTATTCTGGGTGAAGACGGATTAGTGTGTGTCATAAACTCTGAAGTATTGTGAGAACCGAAATGCAACCACTGTGCATTGTAGAGGAGTATTTATATTATTATTGTTTTTTTGTAATTTACATAGGTTTCAACATATATTATATTTTGGTCTTATTGCTCCGACATGCTCTCTTATTATGTGATATCTTTCTGGAAGATTTTTTGGGTTTGTCTTTTCATTCGGATGATGAAACGTTCTTCATTTATCTTTCCCACGATCAATAATTCTCAAATTGTATTTCCTTTATCTTATTCACAGTGCTAATATTAGCGGAATCCTATAGCTTTGGTTTACTTTCGTTGATCTTTCATTCTCCTTCAGAATAGAGTACCACCCACTTTATGTGTTATCTGGATGCATGGATGGAGAGTCGTCATATTTCGGCGATTATTGCACATAGATAGGCCAGGGCAGCCCAAAGTGGGAAATAGGGTGAACCAGCTTCATAACCTACCTTGGAGTTGGAAAATACAATTTATGTATTGAATCTGAACGCTAATATTCTTTTTCGAATCCTAATAGAAAAACGTTAAAATGAAAAAAAAAAAAGTGTGAGAAATAAGTTATGTAACCCATATACAAAAGACAGAGAGCTTCCTTGGCTATTTAGCTACTCCAATATTCAGTGGCGTAGTAGGAAAAGTATCGTGAATGCCCTGATGTGTTATTGGGTACACATTTGTTCAGGTTAAATTGATATTGTCAATAACACAACAGTTCTTTCTCTGCAAAGCTCCGTGGATGTACATTCGGCATTCAACAGTTCATTTCGTTAAAATTATTGGGTTCACTGGAGTGACATCCATTGCATTACATATACATATATATTAGAGAGAGATAGCATTAATAAATTTTAATTAGGAATGTAAAAATATGTTTTGAATCCTAATAAATTCAACTAATAGAATCCAAATAAATAAATTTGCCGATAGTTTCATATTTATTTTGAAAGATAAAGGTTGTAAAATGTATAACAATTATTATATCATGGGCCTGATAGGGTCTAGTGATGGTTTTGTTGATGGGAGAGGGGGGGTTATTTATCGTTGTCTATTGCTTAATGACTTGGTAATGGAGCGAAGTTTTATTTTCCGAATCCTCCAATTTTAATTTCATTTCTCATACAGCGTTCTCGAGAATGTATTACACATTGAAGAGAATGGATAAAAGGACACTGGACCCGCGAAATAAAAAATAAGTTATGAATTGAAGATTGTTATAAATTAAAAAAATTAAAATTAGTTTAAAACATAAATACATCTATCTAGTCTTAATAGGGTCTTCAAAAAGTTTACAAAACTTTGGCTGAATTCTGAGTTTATTTCCTTACACGATAGAACCTCAATTTCCCCCAATATTGTACCGGTACTGTCGATTCTTAAAAATACTCAATTCTTGCCTACCTCTAGTAGTAATCTTTCTAAGTATACATGGAAAATATAAGAATGTTAAATATATAACTAATCTTATCTGTAGCATGTTCCATCTTAGACGTGACACACTATAATATTAAGTATCATTCAGTGATAGTTTAAACTATAAGCCTGGTTTGGTATCATCAGCGAAACAACTGTTATCCGAACCCCTGCCTTTTGTTTCTTCTATATTGGGTGTTGATTGCAGCAAAGCTTCTATGTAAGGAATGTTGAGGTCATTTGAACTATTCTATTAAGAAAACAGAAAGATGCATTGACGATCCTTCTAAGGACTTTTGATTGGAAAGTTTAAATTATGTTAATATTGGAATATTTGACGGAGCCTCGGTGCTCTAAGTCCGTATGTCCTCATGGTTATAATTGCTTTCTACAATTTTTTTTTGTTCAACGGCATTATTGATTTGGTATTCTTCACAGAAATCTGTATTGTTTGATTCTTTTGAGCCCGGTGTGTGAGTTGCAGTTATGTAGGTATATGTAGTGAAGCTTGCTCAATGTGGTCAATTTGATAAAAGGATGTTTATGTGTTTACAATAATAGACTTTTCTTGTACTTTCCCACACAACTTTTAAACGATTGAACTGATTTGGGTATGGTTTTATTCATGTGGCAATACATTCTCAGGAGGTGGTTATATAATTTTTTTGTAAATTCGGTCACCATCTTGGATTCGTAATAATAAATTTCTCATAATTTATTTGATCGAAGTTAATTAAATAAACTAATAATATTTTCGACAATAGAATACGGTTCCAGAGCGATATTAGTAATTTCAGCTAAGGCAGATTTCGGGATTATTGTACGAAAATGGATTATTCAAAAATTATTGAAAAAAATCTATAATCATACAAGAAATAATTTACGGACTCTCTCAATAATCAGAACAGAATGAAAAAAATAAAAGAAAACCCCCTATTTTTTCTATGAAAAAAACTTCAAAAATGTTGTATTTTTAAAATACACTTCAACATTTCGGCTACCGGGGTGATGTGAAAGCTACGTAAACACCATATTTGGGTCTGTTTTGTGATGAAATTCATCAACTACAGTTTGCCCAACACAATAGTCAAGAAATTTTGAAGTTTTTCGATTCTATTATATCCCCGATCAATAATTGTATTTTTATATATTTTTTTCAAATATATGTATATTTGTGATTTCAGACCTAAATGGAGTCCATGGCAGCATTGGTGATCCCGCCTCTGGACGATTAACCTGTGATAATTTCGATATAAATACCATACTAGAGAATAGTGCGTACCTGATGGGCTCTGAAGGAACTGAATATGAAACCCCAGTAAACCAGGGTAAGTTGAACTGTGAAGCCTTCTCGAACGGATCCAAATAGTCTATTCGTAAAATTGATCAATTTGAGATATGATCAAACTAGTCAACTTTGAGATATGATCAAAGCGAAGAAAATTATATCGTGACAAAGAATATCAAATGGAGGTGTTATTGAATTGGATAATTTACATGAAATAACAATGTTTACAAAGACATTGTGATACACTTTATAAAAATATAGAAAACGCGAACTTTTTTTTTTTGCCTATTTCATAAAATGTATATTTTTTGTGCCTCGCCAAGATGTATGTATTTATACCAAATAGATATATTTGTTAAAAAATATTCGTTATTTCTTTGTATTTCTTCTTTATTTTTATTCTTCAAGGGCCCGCTCTGATTCCACCTAACTAGTAATAACGAAATTTTATATTTACCACTTTTGCAAGCATTTGTCCTGCCATTTCAGTTTCCATTATTGTCGGACCAAAACAAACGAATATCTCTTTGAATATCACTATATTGAACCTCGCAGTATAATATTCCCTTACAATTTACATGAAATATTTTTCATATGTCATTTAGTTTTCGAGAGATTTAGGAAAAACTAGGTATCACGTTAGAGATCGAATTGTGAAAAACACCCGTCCAACTGAACGATTATTCTAAAGTCAGACTTTATACCTTATTGTACCATCAATTTAATTATGGATGGAGAAAGTATAGCAATACCCGTATTACCTATCTTGCAACCTCTCAGAAACAGACTAGCCTTGCTTTACACGAGGGGTTGGTAACAGCTTTGTGCATGTGGGACTCCTTGCGAGGCCACACTAAGCCATGGGTCACTGCGAGTCATACAAAATTATAATAAAACTATATATTCTGCAAGCTCATTTTGTTGCCACAGGCTACACAAAATTACTTTTTTTGTTGCTACATCTTTTTTTCTTTGTAAGATAGTTACACGGTTCCCTTGCGGGCCGCATCCTGCTCGGGAGCTACGGGTTGTCGACCACTGTTATATACAGCACAAATATGGATTTTGCTATATTAAATCTCCATGTTTTTGTTTCCTCAAACCTTGTATTGTTCACTTTTTTTTTTTGCTTTTACAGTTCATAACCAGGAGAGTTTGTCGAAACAAAAAGAGATGTTAAACCAAAAACTGGGCCTTGGTGCAGCTTCCCGACTTGGCCTCGACACTGACTCCCTGTATTCTCTCGAAGATTTGAAAGTCGAAGTCCTTCCTTCTGTAAATAATACTGTTGCCAAAGTAAATAGTTTGTATTTATTTATTTTAAATATCTAACCTTAACATTTTCGTATTCACACCATCTGAACTAAACTATCCAAAATTCAGAAAATAAATATATTTTTCTCATCATACGAAAATCAATTTATTAATAACTATTCCTTTTCGATTGACATACACTCTGTCTGTATTGCTAGCCTGTGGAGAACAATCGGCAATGAGTTGATCCAGTACGACAGTTCTACTAAATATAGGGTGAAAGCTCGTCGAACTACGAAGAGAAAAGCGCTAATGACCTCGCTGTTGATGCCCTAATGAACACAGTAAATAAGTATCAAGAACGTGATGCTAAAATTCAATAATTGAAAGTACGAATTTTCGCTATTTTAAGAAACTGCTGGGGTCTTATAAAGTTCATACAGTGTCCTTTTATAGTTCTAAGATCCGTTGTGATATATATCCAGAAGCGCTCAGCTTCTCTTCGACAAAGAGTTTCGAATATTTTTGTATCGGTACCCCTCTAGAATTGGATATGTTTCCTGGTGAGCCAGTTTTTTATTGTCACCCTTGCGGCTCTCTAGTGATCCCACAGAAGAATTCAGGTCCTATAGTTATGAAAAATTACAGAATCACGATTTCTTCTTCATTAAATTAAACACAAATGTAAAACGAAAATGTAGTAAATCGGCGATGATGAGATTTAGGCCTCTGGTCGGTTTGACGATGTATTAATTATATTTTTTTTTAGGCAAACATCAGCGAGGTTGTTGGTCTGAGCTGCCGGGAGGCCAACCGTGCCAGAAGGAAGGCCCGACAGGCTCTGTCGAAACAGCTGCGGTCCGTGGACCGAGGGAACAGTGTGTCTGGAGGGGCTGGAAGTGACGTGGAAGAGGAGGATGGTCCAGACAAAAAACGTGTCAAGCTGGAGGCTGGTGGAGAGGGGGAGATGGACTCAGCTCCCATACCTGTCCCAGACATCACCAACAACTGGCCTCCCGAGGTACGGAGGATATATAGTCATACATAGTGCCTATTTATTTTTCTTATATAGAATATCCTATTGGTTTTGCCCTAATTCTCATATGTTCTAGGTGGAGGATTGGCCGCTGGAGTGGTTCTATGCCCAGCTGACCACTTGTCTGTTCAGTCCTCGGTGGGAAATTCGTCATGGAGCTGGCACAGGGCTGAGACATCTGGTCAAAACACATGGTGCCTCTGGGGGCATGTCGGGCCATCTCTCCTCATCAAAGGTAAGGCTGTCTTCAGGTTGTTACTATCCTCTTATAAATATATAACTAGGTCATTTCGCCTACTACCAGAGCGCTCTTTCGTCGCTCTGGTGGACATGAGCCCGACTCTACTGCGGGTGTTCAAAATTTAGTTTACCCAGGTTTAGTTAGTAGAGTAGGGGTCTTTAATGAGTACCTGACATCGTACAGGTAAAACCCTACGCTTTAGCCCGCCCGGCCACCATGGCCCCTGCAATATTTTTATTTTATTAATTAATTAATAGTAAAAGCATTTTTTTTTTTTCAAATTAATGAAAAATGAGTTGAAAAAAATGAAAAAAAAGGAATCAAAGTTAAAACCTTTAAAAAATGTTTTTTTAGTTCAAGAAGGAGCAAAATGTAGATGCTAAGAAATTAAGATAAGACAAAATAAAAATGTCTCATCAGTTAGAAAATAATCATTTTCAAGTGGGAGAAAATATAAGAATTCACTTTCCTTGATTAAATAAAATAAATTCTCAAAATGTTTTAATTTTTGTTTAGCCCTGTTTTCTTTCCTTATTACTTCTGCATTATCATCGAACTCTATGGATCTCTTGCAGTAACATCTCCCCCGCTATTTTAGTTAGTTATTGTGATTCGGGCTTAACTAGGTCATGTCGCCTACTACCAGAGCGCTCTTTCGTCGCTCATGGACATGAGCCCGACTCTACTGCGGGAGTTCAAATTTAGTCTACCCAGGTTTAGTTACGTAGAGTAGGGAGGGGTCTTTAATGAATACCTGACATCGTACAGACTCGAGATCATCGCTTAACGTCTCATCCGAAGAACGGCTGTACTCAAGGATGTTTACCTCCCGGATAAAAAACCTAAGGGCCTCGGCTGGGTTTCGAACCCGCGATCTTGATCTCAATAGTCTAGCACGCTACCGGCGCCCTCCCCGCTATTCTATTTTTATCTACTTGTTACATTTTTGTGCCCAGATGTCGGAGTGCCACCAGGGCTGGTTGGTGGACCTGGCTCTTCGCCTTATCTGTGTTCTCACCCTGGACAGGTTCGGTGACTTCATTATGGACCAGGTCGTGGCGCCTGTCCGGGAAACGTGCGCTCAGGCCTTAGGTAAATCATTACTTCACCATTCTTTATGAAAAAATACTTTCCTTTAAAATAAGTGTGAAGTTTAGCCACCACTGCATGGGGATCGGCATAACCTTTAGGAAAAGGTTTCTTGCGGGATGACGAAGTGTATTTTTCGAATGAAGTCCTGAAGAAGGCACACTCTTTTGATAACTTAGCAGAAATATATTTCACCCCTCTCCCCCAGGTAATGAGGGTATTAATTTATCATCCTGACAAGAACCTGCTTTTTTTTTTTTTTTTTTCTTGTAATTTAAGTTATCTTTTTTCTTTACTTAGTTCATTAATTTTCTTATTTGTTGTTTGTAGGTTCTGTTGTGAATCTGATGACCAGAGAGAAGGTGGTGGAGGTGTTTAAGGTGCTCCTGAGACTACTAGAGCAGAAGGACTGGGAGACGAGGCATGGGGGCCTTCTCGGCATCAAGTACATGTTCGCTGTTCGCCAGGTGCGTGGTAACTTTTCAAGGATAAATATTTTGTGTAATATATCATATTTTGCCGAAGTTATCGTCGACTATATTATGTGGTCTGATAACACAACTAAAACTAGTTAAGCAGAATTTTAATTTTTATATAAAAGTAGATAAATGTATGCAGAATTTTAATTTTTATATAAAAGTAGATAAATGTATGCAGAATTTTAATTTTTATATAAAAGTAGATAAATGTATGCAGAATTTTAATTTTTATATAAAAGTAGATAAATGTATGCAGAATTTTAATTTTTATATAAAAGTAGATAAATGTATGCAGAATTTTAATTTTTATATAAAAGTAGATAAATGTATGCAGAATTTTAATTTTTATATAAAAGTAGATAAATGTATGCAGAATTTTAATTTTTATATAAAAGTAGATAAATGTATGCTTTTCCGCCTAGTAGGAATTGCTGAGAGAGCTGCTGCCGCTGGGCTACCCCGGGCTTCACCGCCTCCTGACAGACCCTGTAGACGATGTGAGTTCTGTGGCAGCGGCCGCCCTGGACACTGGAGTGGACACCCTGACTAGTTGTCTTCCAGAAGCTGCCCTCCAGACCCTCGACTCACTCTGTCGATTGGTCCCAGAACTGGACGATCTCACACCCGCCTCTGTCACCTTTGTACCTCTCTTGGCCAAACTGCTCCTCAAGTCAAACATTAGCTCACAGATCAAGTAAGTTCAGATTAAGGATATTGTACATATACGATAATATTTATTGTCTGCCTGGAAGAGGAATGTGGTGGACTATGATAGACCGCAGCTGCAATGAGGTTGTCATGAGTCAGCAGTAGGCGGAGCCGCACTACGCAGACCTATTTATACCTTGGCATGGCGACCTGCATTTTCCTCCAAGCTGTTATTTCTATAAAATCGTTTGTATCTGTTCTCAGAAAAAATACGTTATTTTCTAGATATATATGTTTTGAGCCTCTATATGAGCTTAAAATGTTCGTTTTTCTTAGAGTTGATGAAGCAGTGAGTGAGCTGGTCCAGCGGCTGTGGTCCCTGCTGGAACACAACAGTCAGTCTGTTCGGAAGGCTTCTCTTCAGACCCTCAGCTGTCTTCCAGGCACTTTCCCCTCCTGGTCCTCTCTTCTCCAGTCCAGCCTCCGGCATCTGTTCCAGCGAGCTTTCCTCGAGCCCGACCCAGCCATTCGGGCCACTGTTGAAACCGTAAGCTACATTTACTTCGTTCTTTATGTTCTCCTTGTAAAAGCCCCGGTACCAAACCAGCCTAACTGCGATTTGAATTCCTTAATTTTTGCTAAGGAATCTACACTCTCCATCATTTTTTTTTTTTTTTTTTTTTAAATGTATAAAGCATATGGGATTTATAATCAACTTTCTCATTTGAAATGGGTATCAGATAATTTTCGTGAAGAATTCTGAAACTCAATGTTTTAAAAAGAAAAATGAGCTTTATCCGAGAACTATCCGTTGAATAGTCCTTGAGATGTTCATTGTTGAAGCTTGATAGTCTCCGCTCCTTCCGTACCCTTTTTTTCGATTTCCCCTTTTTTCGCGTTTGATATTGAATATGATATTTTTCATAGAGATCTAGGATGTCCTGAAGCGGGAAAGTTATTTCGCTTTTTGATCGGAACTAACTTGGATGAGTTATACTCAGGTAGTACAGAAATGGATCGTTTTTTCACACCTAAGTACGGTGTAAGAAGTACTTGAAAAGAAAGGAATGAACTAGCTTTTTTCATTTTTCATTTAGCAAATTAGGAAACATAGCTGCTAGTGACAAATTCATGAAATTTGCCTTAGGCCAATCCGCTGGAAACTCTTGGAGATATTTGTTTTTGGAATCAGATATATGGCGTTATATTAGTTACGAAAAATGTTGATTTAGTTGTCAATGTTCAAAATCGATTATCGCGAGTATCCAACGGATTGCTCTCGTTCAAAACTAATTTTTTATTTATTTTTTAATCTAATTTCAGAATTCTTCAAGAAAAACCTGTGCAAATGAATCTAAATTTACCAAACATCGGGCAAATGAAATCTTGAACTCAACCTTCTCATTTCAAATGTGAATTTAGTTGCAATGGATGCATAGGTTTTCCTTATTCAATGGTCCCGTTGGCCAAAGGTTTCTGAATTTTTGTTTCGGAAGAACAAACGTATCTACTACGCAAGCCCCTCTTCTCCCCAGATCTGCAGCATGCTTCTATTACATGATATCAGAAGATGACAGAATGTGCCATGACGAGGAGTGTATTTGATTTGAACATGTATGTCTTCTTTGGAAATGAATTAGAATTTGTCTGACTGGTAGGTATGGAACAAGCTGGTTGACAAGAGTGAGCTGAGAGCCCTCCTGGTGGCAGCTTGTCCCTACATGACTACCTGGCTCTGTCTTACCATGCAGCATCCCAAGGTGCCCTTCGACTCCACCCTCATCATTAGGCCAAAAACTCTGCTCAAAGTAAGTACGAACATCTTTCGGATATTAATTATGTTATCCATCTCAACTAAGTCCCCTTAACCTTTGCTTTGTCGATATATTATTAGGTTGGAACGAAAAAATGTCCGAAGTTTTCAGAATACTAATTTTCAGAGGGCATTATTCCAATGGAAACATTTATTTACAGTCAATTTAATATTTGCCTAATCCCGTAGCTCTTAGCAACAAAATTAAATTTCAATCTATGGGTCGGTGAGGACCATGGTCCATGACAAGTAGCGTACGCGGCGTTGTGCGCTGTATGGATTTCATCGCGGTGCAGCCCCAGTGAGGCCGCATATGTGAGTGTTTTACTACCTTAGCTATATTTATCATACGGAGTCCAAAAGTTTTGAGTTTTCACGTTTTTCGACCTTGATTAATTTATTATAATTATTTATGTACGGTCATGTATATAATTACCTCTTTCTTAGGATGGTTGTGGAAAGTCTATGGTGGCTGGCCGTGGAGGAGGTCTATGTCCTGCGGAGAGTGCTGCCCTCAAATCTGATTTGAAGCACTACATAGGAGGAAACGAGACTGTACCTTACCGGGTGAGGGAGGCCAACATACCGCACATCAGGTGTATGACAGCTCGCATGCTTGGTAACTACATCCCCCTACTCTAATATAGTCCGTTGGGACCTGAGGATAGACTTAAACCGCGATATTTACCCTCCAGTCAGTCAATTGTGTCTAAACTTTACGCACAAATACACCTTCTTCACTTGAAAGCATTTCGAGTAAAATAGATGAGAAATATTTCTTTTGATCTGTCTTTTCTCTAATTTTGTTTTTTGTAAGTATAACTTCGCATCAAGTGTTGTGGACTAGCGTCATATTTCTGCATATTACGTTTTTTTTTATTTTATAACTAGTAAATATTTGGATGTACAATCAGTTTCGATTTTTGGAACTCTTATTAAAAGTCCATAACTATATTCAAAAAATATATTTGAGGCTTCAACGTTTTAGGTTATATGTCAATGTACATAGTGCGTCCAGCCCCGAACTTGGAGTATACTTCGGAGATGGAGAGTCCTATAGACCGGTATGTGAAGGTGCTCACTGTTTATCTGACCAACAAGTCCGCTCTACAGAGGTTCATCACTGGTCTTGTTGTGGCTCACTGGTCCAGCCTGGATCCTCCTCAGCCTCCACCTCTACACCTCACTAGCAGGTTTGTCAGTAGGATTCATACGTCATGTTTCAACAGCATAAAAAAGCATTATACAAAAGTGCTAACGTTTCGTTGTACGTTTGTTCGTTGAATGGTTCTGACAAATAGCTGTCTAGCACATGTTAGCTGGGTTGTCCAGCGTTGCTCGGTTAGTACTAACTACGGTGCTAGTATTTACTCGTTTTTATCAGAATATCTCGCTAGAAAACATTCAATGTTAAAAATTACACTAAATAGGATGACATGCTCGAGTTAAATTGAAATTAAGTTATAAAAAGTAGGGTCAACTCAGTTTATTTAAGTCAATATTCAATCCTTGAATTGGCTGCCTGAAAATGCCCAAGAAAGGCCTAATGTTTTCTTGGTCCACGAATGACGGATACCATCCGTGGAGCCACGAATACATTTGTATATGTGAATTCACGAATACTTCTAGGATACTGTCCGTCGAACACTTTTTCATTCGAGTAGTGCCTAACACTAGTGAAGCATTGTTTTGCCTACAGGGCTTATGTTTAAATCGCTAAAACAATTTTAAATAGCTTTTCTTGCTCGAGGTCAAAATCCAGTAATTACTTGATAACAGCAATTTTACAAGGATAAGATAAGTGCCTAAAATATGTTCGAGTTGTGCTGTGAGTTTAAAAAAGAAGAATCGCAGTGAATTTCACATTATTTCTCTATTGTGTAACAAAATAATCCAATAATTAATTTTTAAGTGTTTGAAAATTAGGCATAAATAGTTACTCTTGCAAAAAATCTTAAACACCAAGATGAAAACCGAACGTGACAGGAGAATGTTCTTATGCATAATAGAACCGTAATTACATCTACTATGTTATTACGATTATTATCATTTATATAATTAAATTCCGCCAACAGAAGATCGCTTTATAAACCATGACAAGATTGATTTGTGTTTTATCGACTTTTTTATAAAGAAAACTAAATATAAAGAATAATCGTTCTGTACGAAATAGAAGCTTCATTCTTCCATTATTTATAACTGCCAATTTTTATACAGAACAAGAGTTATGCCGTCTGATGTCTGATCGTGAACATTGAACTTATTGTATATTTCTTGGTGGATGATTCATCGATTATCAATAAATAAATGAAACAAAGTTCTTATTGAAATATTGTCTATTCCACAAAAAGGTTATACATATACTATCGGTTTCGAAATTAACAGTTTAGTTATAAACTTCGTCAGTTTGTGAATGCGAACCGTTCTTATGTATCAGGAAGGCTGTAGTTAGGGATTTGTTTGGTCTGAAATATTTTCATTTTGCTGTTTCCTTGCAGATTGATGGAGTGCCTGACAGATACGGTCTACTATGACGAGATAGGTCTGGCCTATTCCAAGCTGGTCCAGGAGATCAAGGATTTGTTGTTCCTTCTGAAGCACTACAAGGTCCCATCCGTTGATCAACATGCCACCTCTCCTGTAAATACAACGCTCCTTTTTAGTTCCTATTTATTTTATTTTTTACTTTGAGTTTTGAGTCTGCGCGGAAATATATAATATCCTCTATGAAATTAGGACATCAACTAACTACCTTGTTTTGGAAGACTATCATTGAGGACTGGATTTCTCCGTACAGAAATCTCCATATCTTTTAGTAAAAATGTTGGATAGTGCAAAATAAAATAATGGGCAAGTCAGAGAATATTCTTATATGAAAAAAATTGCTTTATTCACTCAACATTATAAAAGTTTCACTCTATGCAGATAGAGATGTCTACAGAGAAAATGGCAAGTAAGGTTTCTCTAGTCGCAGACGCCGATTTGAATGAAACTAAGGGGGTGAATTTTAAGGGCAAAAGGAAGTCGCCGTTTTGTTGGAAAATTCTTAACCAAATTCTTGTCTCAAAATTTCCAATTTCAGCATGAAATAACTTTCCTGAAATAGTTAATTTATCCTAAAATGAAAACCTATATTTTCCTCGATGTCATAGAATTCCGTTCACTAATGCTGCCTTACTTTAATTGTCCTAACTAACATTTTTGTACATCCGAGAAAAATTAGATTTATTTTCTTTTTATGTCCTTATTTCCTTCATTAAACTAAACAGTTTCTAGAGCACATAGGGCATTCTAAGCTGGTTTAAAGATTAAAAAACATGTGGAGGTCCAAATATTTTTAAAAAAAACATGAAAACCCAAAAATTTGTTAATAGGACATTTTAACTAAAAAGGTCAGAATTATCACTTAAGCATGTTATCAATGACTTGATTGTTTCAGGTGCTGACTCTTGATCAGATGGAACAGCTGTGCGGTACAGAAATTCCAAATTTATTGTCCAAAAGCAAACTGAAACCAAAGACTCTGGAAACTCTAGTGGAGAGGCAGAAAGCTCTCCACTCGACCATTGTTACCACTCTCAACGAACAGAATTGCCTTCATACCATGTAAAGTCTGAATTTATTTTAGTATCAATACATCAAGAGTAAAACAGATCTAGAGGTACAATTCAAAAAGAGTTTCGTTCTAAAGGATTCATTTTGAATTCTCCCATAGAAATATGGATTTGCCATCGTCTTTTCTCCGTATATAAGTTTGTAAAACTTCCTGAAAATGTATCTTTAGAACTAAACTTTGGAGAGCAAAAACGTACTTGATTAAATCTTCCTGGGAAAATACATACCGGTGATTCACCGACGAATTTTTTTTTTTTTTTTTGTGGAAGTGAGAGCTCAGTGCTTCACCAACAAAACATATTATATTATTCTTATTTTAAATATTCATAGATATTTTTGAAATTATTTGCCGAGGTTGGTGGGATTTGGTGAGGTATCCATTGAAATGTAAATTGTTAATTATCTTCCAGGACCCAAGCTGCACTGGCTGGAGGTCTAATCTCTCTGGGTAACTTACCACAAAAGTTGACTCCTATAGTTAAACCACTGATGGAGAGTATCAAAAAGGAGGAACACGAGGAGTTGCAGGTGAGCAAGTCTGGCATCTTATTTAATTTTCAACGAATTTTCATGCTTTTCGTTCGTTCAGAAAATAAATATGTGTTTACATTAAATTCAATACCATTATTTCAAACTTCTTATGACATGGACTGTTCAAAGGATAGAAAGGTTTCAAAGTGCATAATTAGATGCCAACTTGTGCATCTGTGTTTTCTGCTGCATTTGCGTGGAGCCTGTTCCTTTTACAAAGTGAAATATTTTTGAAGAATAATTTAGTTATTATGACTCATGCCCGAGCTTTAGATACAAAGTCATCGCCTACTACCAGAGCGCTCTGTCACTCTCGGGGGCATGGAGCAAGATTCTACTATGGGAATTCTAAATGTTGCCTACCCTAAATTTTTATTCACCTAGGGTACGGGATCTTTAACGAGCCTGACATATAGGTTCGGGACCATCGCTTAACGTCCCATCCGAAGGACGGCATGCTTTTCAAGTTTATTTTACCTCCCAGATAAAATAAACTAAGGGCCTCGGCCGAGATTCGAACTCGCTACTTTGAGCTCAGTAAGCAAGCACGCATACCACTGAGCTATCGGCGCCCTCAAGAATAATTTATTATTTTATACTTTTGATAATAACCATGAACTAATAATTAGGATTTGCTTTTTTTTTTGTATATATTTCGCCTTGTAGTGGTTTAATAAAATCTTAAAGCCGGAGCATGAACCACAATAACTAACTTACTAACATACAGAAATTAGACTTTTTGGAACTTTCCCGAAGAAAAATTTAAAATAATAACTCCTGTTTAATCGGAACGAGTTGACTTTCTATTAATTGAAATTTGTTCAAATGTTTACAAATAAACAAAAGTGCAGAAATGCGTCATATTGACGCCAATCCCTCCTTACTTAACTTCTACTTTTTTTGTATTTATTTAATTATGTATTATATTCCAGATGCTGTCAGCCAAACATTTGTCCCAGTTTGTTGAGAAGTGCCTCCTCCGTGAACCTTCACCCAACTACAGAATCATAGCCAACCTGTGTAACCTACTCAAGGATGATCCTGAGTTTAAACCGAAATATATCCAAGTTAAAAACATTGTAAGTAACCTGACAAATGCACAAGACTTCCTCTTAACCGGCGTTATCGAGACATGAGATTAAATAAACAACATTTCTGAGAGAAATTACTTTTATTTTTTGTTGAGTTTCCACCGCTTTTATTCCGACCCCTTAAATTCAAAAATTAAAAACAAGCATGCACCATTGTGTGGAAACGATAACTCCCGATTGAATGAACATATCAATAGGAACTTTTATGTGTGGCTGACTTCCCAGACACCCACTAATTTTCTACCAAATCTGCCAATTAGGAGGAAGGTTTTGAGGGAAGGCAGAAACATGTTTTTACAAATAATCGAGCTGGGTAAATAAGTTATCGATGATGATGACTTCTTTTTTTATTTCAGTCTGAAAATACATCTAGTAAAAGCCATCTCGTAAACAGCAGTTATCATGTTTACTCCAGTATTGTTACTCTTTTCAACCAACAAAGGGTAAGTTGTTTTATGTCCATAATAATAATAATAATATCTTAATTGGTTTTAAGATTTAAACAAATATATATTAGAAAATAAGGAGAACACACCTAAATACTGTACGTAATAGAGAAGAAAAAAATAAATAAAAACAATGAAAAATGAAAGCCATATAAATTTCAATACTAAGTCAAAACTAAATGTTGAAACAGTTAAAAAAAGATCTTGATGCGTTCTGGATAGAGTATTACCGATGTCAGACATTCTACCAAGGGAGATCGATCTTCAAACCTCAAAACAGATCTGTTATACCTAGTCTCATAAAAAGCAGTCGGGCTCTATCATCTGGCAACAAAAAATGGGACGGCTTAACTTCCTACAGAGTGCACTACTTTTTTTCAGGCACAGATGTAAATCTACAGATGGCGATCAAAACGGGTAACGTCATGCGGACTGTCTGTGATCGGAGGGCGGTTTCCATCAAAGAGGCCTATTTTGTGTTTGATAACTATTACACAGCGCCTATTTGGGAAGGCGCTTAAATTAAATATTCAAGTTGTAGGTCTCTATAATGCTTAAGATGATTTTAAATGTATAGTTTGTATTAGCTGTCTTCCCATCAGCTGTAAATATTGTTCCTATTGCAGAACGCTGAATGTACTCTACTGAAACGTAGTATCCCGTCTGGTGGAAGAGGCCCAGGACGACCGTCTGCCATCGAGGTTCAACTGGAGGTCATTTTGGAGAAAGAGGATACTGTGAGTTTTTAAACATTTCTATACTATGTGCGAAAAATAGCTAATTTGAACATATGTTTAAGTGAATTTTAATTAAATATAACTTTTTAACTACAATACTATTAAGAACATGTAGTGCTATTTATTATTGCATTGCGTTATTGTTAAGAATATTTAAAAAATCTCAGCAATGTAGGACAGTCATCCTAGAACACATAACTAACTGTACTTGTAATTTAGCATCGGTGTTTTTAATCAGTGGAAATAGAATGAGAATACAAATTAACAACTTTTGCTCTCTCTACCTCTGTCTGGACACTAACATGTTTGTGTTGGGTGTCTCTCAGTTGCAGAGGATCTACCAGATCCAACGGAGGGGCGCCATATTCGCACTGGAGGCTATAGTCGAGCTGATGGGCAAGGAGCTCCCTCGTCTCCTGCCCAACCTCTGGCAGTTCATCATCCTAGATCTACTCAAGTTGGTCAATTTGACAGTGGATCAACAAGACTGTGAGTATCTCAGGTTTACTTTACCGACTATCTTCTTGAACTTAAAATTCAGGTACTAGACAAAAACAAAATGTTATGGAAAGAACTAATAATAATTAGTCTACTTTCCATAAAAAATTAAGAATTGGGTACATTCTTGTTAGGATGATTGCCCCTGTGTACAGATTTTATTCTAGTTACGCCCGCGCACACATGCACACCCTCATAATCAAACCTTTCTAATATTGAAATTGTTGTGCCTCCCGCCAGAGAGTAGTATTCGTCGGTGAATCATCGGCTATGTACGTCCCCAACGCGACTTGTTCAACTAAGTCTTCGCTCTTCCTCTAAAACCTAACTCCCGATTCGGCTTAATGTGTCTTACTTTTTCCTCATGTAAAATATTATTAAATTGGCTGTTACTAGAGCTGTCTTCCTTACCGGGTTCTGGGCACACATATGAAGTTTCGGTACTTATATATTTATTTCATCGGGAGTAATCGCGCCCACAGACATGACTTTTTTTTCCATTTTTGAACTCAGGGATTGGAAAACCCCTCCTAGGAAAAACTCAACATCGAATTTCTATCCGATTATAATTTTCTATATTACATATAGCTGGGAAATAAAAAAAAAAAAACTTATATATGTTAGTATAAATGTGCAGTTACTAATAATTACTGGTAATTACGCATATTTACTAAAAACTGTAGGTTAATAAATTCTGTTCATAATCACCTGCCCATTTCCCATAAGGCCCACTAGGCCACACTAGAATTCAGGGATTTGGAGGGAGGGTAGGACGCAATTTTGTTAGAAAATTTTAAATTAAGATTTTATATTTTATTTAAACGTATCTTCTAAACTCAAATAGGCCCTACTTATTTAATTACTCTCACAATGAAATCGGCAAGGTTAGACCAATAGTGGGGAAGGAGGGGAGGGGGTTTCATAATTACCAATAAGGATGATAAAATGACAAAATGTGAATAGAATTTATAACTTTCACCTTCAGTGTATACAGAAATAACGGTGTCTCAATCCACACCAATTTTTTTTTTTTTTTTGCTTGCCTGAGAATGAATTTATTGATTAAGTACCACATAATGTAAAACACCATGTAAGTGCACTAGTTAGTCACCAAAAAACAAAAAGACATAAAAGTTTAGATTATAGTTTTGCTATCACAATAATAAGTTGACTCAGTTGTTCCTTTGTTGGTGTGTAGCTACAGACGAGGAGCAGACCGAAGCTACGATTAGTGAACAGTTGGTTTCAGTTCTTCAGGTACTGGAAGTTACCTGCTCCTCAGTCCATCCATCTCTTCTACCTCAGGTAATTTCTGTACATTTTTTTTTTTTTAGGGTTGCCTAAGTCGAAATTTTTATCCAAAACGATCTTATCAACGAGAGGTTAACGTGTTTCTGTTCCTCCAATATTTTGAAATCTGTTGAAACTAGTATATAACTGAATCTGTGCACGAAGTTCAAGGATGATAAGTACATCCAGTGAAAAATAGACAGAGCAAAAAATAATCGGGGAAAATATTAATATTGAATAAAGAAATATTACATTTTCAGATAAGGTTGGAAAGTTGAAATTAATTACAAAAAAACCTGCTTCAAATAACATTTATATCCCTTTCATCGCTTTAGTGGACTCTACTCTAATATGGGAATCCTAAATTTTGCCTACCCTAAATTCTTATTCATCTAGTGAGGGGTCTTAACGAGTTTCTGACATAAAGGCTCGGCGCCATCGCTGAATAATCTTTGAGTGCGTTCACAAATGCACGATCAATATACTGAAGTACCAACTTGCTATTCGGAAATTCCAAACAAGGATAACCAACAACGTTCGTAAACTCCAATAGATCCAAAAAACCGAGGGCAGTCTGGTATCTTGTTTAATTTTGGGCTTTATGTACTAATGTTTGTTAGTTACTCTAAACCTTTCAAGATTTGCGATAGTTCTAATAGTCCGCAACTATATTGTTTGACCTGTTTGCAGCTACTGTCTGGTGTGGACCACCTCATACACCTGCTCTCTCATCGGCTGTCTGCTGTCCGACACATGGCCTCCCGGTGTCTAGCCGCCCTAGCCATTGTGGACACTCCTGCTGTCATGTCCTGCCTCATCGAGCGGGTCCTTCCCATGCTCTCTGTCACTCATGACGACACCAAGCGACGAGGTGCTGCTGAGGCCATAACTGTCGTTCTGGAGAGGCTTCAGATGAACATCCTACCCTATATACTCTTCCTGGTGGTTCCCCTTCTCGGTAAGTTATCGGCCATTGGAGTTGAACGCCTCATTCTCTTCTCATCACGCCAGGCTTATACTTCCGTTTTTTTATTAATCGTCAGTTTACAAAAATAAATAGAAATAGTTTTTAAAAAAAAATTAAAGTAGGTATGTACCTACTTTACAGAGTCTATCCTTGAGCTGCCGAAAAAACTCAAAAATATGCGAATAAGGTTCAGATATACAAAAATATGTATTTTTAGCAATATATGCAAAATAAAAGTAGCTTAAATTGAGTCTATTTAGGCCAAAACGTTTATACAGGTTGCTGAAGTTACTAGAAAAAAATATGTAAATGTATATAAATCACAGCCCTAGTAATAAGTTTCCTTGCGTAATACAGCTGCTTGTTAACACAACTCATCTTCGTTTTCCCCCATGAAAAAATTGTAATACTTGCTTTTCGATACCAAAAATTGGGGCCTTCACAAATAGAATTTTTTCTGATCAAGATCAACCATAAAAAGTGTTAGGTCCTTTCTCACATGATGTGTACATATGTTTTTAGGGATAAAGGTCCATTCGAATAGTTCTGGGTGTGTGATTTACCGGAACTGGGCCCATATTAAGAGTGAACTGCTCCGCCATATCCCTTTTCACCAGTTTTGCATGACTTTCTCCTCTGTAAAGCATCCTTATCAGTACACCCTTAGACAACCAAACTGTAAGTTTGTATTTCTAACAGCTGTCTCTTCTCTGTTCAGGCCGTATGAGTGACCAGCTAGAGGATATCCGGACCTTAGCTACCCACACCTTCGCCGACCTGATCCAGCTGATGCCTCTGGAGGGATCCGCCCCAGACCCGCCCTCCCTCAGCCCGGCTCTTCTCGACCGCCGGGAGCACCATCGCCTCTTTCTCGAGTGTCTCTTCAATCCGGCCAAGATGGACGACTACAAGGTGCCTGTTCCCATAGCCGCCAACCTCAGGTCATATCAACAGGTAAATTCCCTTTCTATCTTACAATATTAATCTTAGAATGTATAGTCTGTTGTGTGGAAATGCGTCTTACACTACGGCAACCATTTCCGGTGCTCTTAGGCCTTGACTGAATGGGATGCGTGGAGGGGGACCCAATCAGCAACTCATGGGATATGCATCAACAACCTCCAATATTGACGTGGCGCCGAAGACGAAATAGTGAGGTGAAGCTGTAGTCCAGCGGTACGACCAATAAACTGGGAAGTTGGGGTTTTGAGCCGTGGTGGAACCACCTGAAATTCTTATATTTGATTAACTCCAAATATATAAAACTTCTTGTCCGAAAGATATTCCAAAGAACACGCAACTTGCTAGTCAAGATATTCACTATATAGGTCTGTTGATATATGGTTATAGTTTCGTGAAAACGGTAGTTTATCGGGCCTCCAACTCTTAGCTAGACCTGGTTCTTGTGTAAAAGTCATTCAGAACACAAAAAAAATCGTGTTAAACAAATATTGTATTTTTGTATAAAATTCTACATTACAATTGTATAATTTTCACACATAATTACTTTTAGTTAAAACTAAGTATAATGTGTATGTTTAGGCAGGTGTAAACTGGCTGGCGTTCCTCAACAGGTACAAGCTGCACGGCCTCCTCTGTGACGACATGGGGCTAGGTAAAACACTCCAGTCCATCTGTATCCTGGCCGGAGACCATCATGACAGGCATCTCAAGTACAAGGTTAGTAGTTTTACTTACGGCCATTACTTTCTTATAGGTTATGTAAAAAAAAAAAAATCTAATTATGTTTTCAGATTTCGGGAACTAAATAAGACATTATTTGTAAAATGTATGTATGTTCATTGTTCCTCATTTCTACCTAATGGATCGTTTCATGCTGTTCTATTTTCAATTTTGAAGTTAGGAATGAAAGTTTTTAATGTCTAGAGAAATATTTTGAAAAAAATTGAAAAATAATGAAAAATTGTGTGTTTCAGGAGACAGGTCAAGCGGACTGCGCCCCCCTCCCCTCTTTGGTTGTCTGCCCCCCTACCCTTACGGGACACTGGGTCTTTGAGGTGGAGAAGTTCGTGGATAAACATTACCTCAACCCTCTCCAGTACTCGGGACCTCCTACTGAGAGGGAAACGTAAGCCAACTTAAACCAATAATTTTATATTTATTTCCTAATCTATTGATTAAATGATACTAAACTCGTCATTGCTGAACTTAACAGAAGATTAGCAACCTGCAGAGCCAAGGGTTTCCATATAGCTCACCCCTCCCAATAAAGAACCATAACTACTTTAAAAAGCGAAATGTGAGTCAAGCAGTTGTTCCTATCTGTACAGCTGCAGTTCCCAAACTTTTTATTTGGTATATTTGTATACATGATACCACATACGCGCATACATACTGTACGTCAACACCCTCGTCGAAACATGTATCAGTGGTATTTCTTTTTAAGTTAAAAAAAAAAAAACATAAAATATAACGAATTTATCACTTTGTTGAAAAAAACAAATTTAGTACGCTATTCTCTTTAGTGTAAAACTGGTTTGTAAAAAAAAACAACTGTGAGGAGAATATATTTTTGTTTCTACCTATGACTTATGTAGTACTTGAACTATCTTCTCTGGGCTGATCCCTAGTGTAACACTGCATTGCACACATGGTGAAGTGTGCCATTCATAAACATAACATATTAATTTCGCATTTAGGCGTAGAAACGGTTGGTTTCTTCGATATTAGAAGTGAGTTATTAATATCTCATTTTAGAGTCCCATACCAGAAATGGTATAAACGGAACCCTCACGATGTCCATCCTTCTGTCACAGCTTTATAACCTTTCAACTGTTTAACCTAGAAAGCTATTTGACATGTAGGTAGATTATGTGCCCGCAATTTCAAGAGAAAATTCTGAAACAAAATTTGTGTTATAGAGAACAATCGGTAAGTTTTCCAGAAATTAGTTTCGTTGTTCCAACACAAATAAATAGAACACGAAAATGGTGAGGGTACGAAACCTCATCGTGAAGCCCGACTCGCACTTAACCGTTTTTATAGTATATTATACGTCCTCTGGGTGGGCAGTAGATCTACTTTAGTGCTGAATTCTTCCCAAGATTTTTTTTTCATGTTCTTTTAATTGTGCATTTTAATTTTTTTTTTTCAGACTGAGAGAAAAATACAAAAAGTACAATTTAATAATAGCATCCTACGACATAGTTAGAAAAGATATTGATTTTTTTTCTTCAATCAAATGGAATTATTGTATCCTTGATGAAGGTCATGTCATAAAAAATGGCAAAACTAAGGTAACTTGTTTCATTTATTAATTACAAATTACTGAATTTTATTATCTTTATTTTTATGAGAGAGTCTTTTTTTATCAACATAACATTTATTAAACATTTTTTGATTATACCAGATGTAGCGTTGAGCATATCTTTTGGGCAAATCAATGGGTCGCAGCTTTTTTTTTTCTTTCCTACACTTTTATTCCTTTGAGATTGCTACAGCTTTCTTTGAATATCCATTAACTGACCAGATAGATTATAAGCTCTTTTAAAATATTTTTCACAGAAAATGTGGTGAGAGAGATAGCTAGAACCTATTTTTTTTGCAAGTATTTCTCATAATGATGCGTAAAATAAATTTACAATTTAGTGAAGGAAAAATTCCATGTTTTCGGTCCAACAATTACTGATGGATCAGATCTTACGACTAGTAGGTATGGAGATTTCACATTCAACATATCATAGTTATAATACTCATCTATAGTGTCACTTGAAGGAAGAAAATGTTCTCTTGTTAATTTTAATATTTCCAGCTTTTCTCTGATCACCATTCCACTGTATTTTTTCTATACTGATGGAAAGTAGACTATTTATTTGTGTTTTAACCTGCAGTCCTCGCAAGCTATAAAACATCTGTCGGCAAACCACCGACTGATCCTGAGCGGAACCCCCATCCAGAACAATGTACTGGAGCTGTGGTCTCTGTTCGACTTCCTGATGCCTGGCTTCCTCGGCAGTGAGAAGCAGTTCACAGCACGCTACAGCAAGCCCATTCTCGCCAGTCGGGACCCCAAGAGTTCCACCAAGGAACAAGAAGCAGGTAAGATATCTGTCTTTATTTTGGCAGGAAGAAAAAAAAAAAAAATGGTTTAGTATTTAGTACACTGGTATGTAAAATACTAGAAAAAAACAAAAATAGGGAACAATCTCAGAATAAACAATTTTCACTTTTTTTACTACTAATTATGAAAGTTGTTTGTTTCTACCAAGAAAGTTCAAACTTTGCGAATCCCTTTTTTTTTTATTGCAGGAGTGCTGGCAATGGAGGCCTTACATCGTCAAGTTTTGCCGTTTGTCTTGAGGAGGATGAAAGAAGACGTTCTGAAAGATCTACCTCCAAAAATAACTCAGGTAATTGATTGGTTAGTTCTATTTACCTGTCCCTGTACTTCAACATGACCTGGCAACTTCGCATTTTGATGAGGGAAAAATTAAGCTTATTTTGCTAGCTTTGTATTTGTGGACCTTGGACTCTACAGAATTAGTAAAGTAACTAAATGAACAATATAATATACAAGTAATCTAAAGAAGATTGAAGATATAGGAAATGTAAATATTGACTAGCAAGACAAGACACCTTTTTGCATCTAGTACTGTGTAGTACTAAACAGAAAACCGCAGTTACTTTTTCAATTACCCAATACTTTGACTCCTGAATTATTGAAAATGTATTAATTGTTTTTACTCTCATTGCACAGGACTACTATTGCGGATTGAGTCCCCTCCAAAAGTCGTTGTACGAAGATTTCGCCCGCTCTAAAGCTCACCAAACCTTATCAGAAAGCATCAATTCCAAACAGCAGGTCAACTCCTCCCATATATTTCAGGTATTTATTTTATATTACATTTATTTTCATTATATCTATATGTGTCTATACATATTATTTGATAGATATACCATTATCAAGAAGATCATAGTCTTTTAAATGAAGAAGAAACATTTAACGATAAGTATGTTGTAAAGGCATTTTGGCAAGCTAGATGAGGGTTTTTCAAGGTAATTTTTTAAGTAATAACGGTCAGAAAATATATTTGGCGAGTGGTTAGGGATCAATGATGAGTAGAGTGGTAGGTGTGAATAAACGAAACGCTGTGTACTCCTGTGGTTGAGGGAGCTCCATTTTAACTTGCTGATTTCTAGAAAACCACTTATTGTGGTTGATCTTGACAACTAAAGAGCGCTTCTGTGTGTCGACACAGAAAGAACGCGCAGCTGAAACTTCACGAAACTCTGATTTCGGTTAGAATTGTGAATCAAGGTTGTTTTTCTTTTTCAGAAATCATTTTTATCTGATTTGCTATTTTTTTTTTTTCTTACTGTTCTTACTATTCTGTCTGTCACAGCCTTTTAGCTTCTAAACTACAATTAGGAAATTTGCAAATATGTAAGTTAATTGCCCATATATGAAGTAGAATAGAAAAAAATCTTAAAGTGGCGTCTGAGTGCTCGCAAAGTGATCAAGATACTATGTCTCATTTGGCAACTATTTGACCTAGAAACATGGGGACTCAATGCATAAATATGCTGACTCTTTTCAGTCTTTTCACAGGTAACATTCTTATAAGCTTTTTATTGTCGTATTATCTATTTTGCGCAGGCTCTCAGATATCTACAAAGTGTATGTAATCACCCCAAACTGGCGCTAACTCCCAAACATCCCCAGTATGAACAGATACTCCAACAGCTGACCGCCCAGGGCTCCAACCTGTACGACATTAAACACGCCGCCAAGTTACCTGCACTCAAGTTAGTACCCATGTATAGGAGAAGTTATGGAGTCGGTCAGAAATTCGAGTTTTGTGTTTTTACTGGAATTTTATGTTTGCCAACTCCCTGATTGCAAACATGAAAAAGAAAGTCCATATGTGTGTGTATCCAGAACCATTTACCGACGACACCTATTAATTTCCTGCCAAGTCGGCCAAAGGGAACAGGGGGATTAACACAAAAATACAAATAACTGCCATTGAAATGAATGTTTCTGCACAAAATTTCGTTTGTAAATTCAAAACCCCATAAGGACGATATGTACGAATTTTTCCGCGGAATCGGCCGAAGGGAAAGGGGGCCCAACTCAAAACCCCTAATAACTACCGATCCAATGAATGTTTTGACGCAACGTTTAGTGTGGAGTTTCAGAAGACCTCATGTAAAACAACTAATGACTTTTAGCTCAAATGGTCTATTGGTTTTGGAGCTAGAGCGAAAAATTAATTTGTTCCGGAAACTATTTTGTTCAGTTTTTTTTATTTTGTTTTGGGGCATTGGCGTTAACCATCTTATTCTAAATATTGATGGGTAGTCTCTTTAAGCTCATGGTCGTTACCGTCTCATCCTTGAGGTCCCCAGAATTTTTTAAAAGTATTATTAGGAGTAGTTGTAGTTATAAATTACTATAAATTGGTAGTTGAAAGAATGCACAGGAATAGTGAAGACAAGGGTGAGGTTCTCTTGACCTGTGTTAGGGCACTGCTAGGGATTGGTGAGACAATTACCCAAAACAACTTTAACTATTATCCGTGGCGTAATATTTATGTTACTATTTTCAGACAATTGTTAAAAGACTGCGGCATTGGAGTGACGGCGGATGAACAGACTGAAGGCCTTGTGGTCAACCAGCACAGAGCTCTCATCTTCTGTCAGCTCAAAGCCATGTTGGACATTTTGGAAAATGACTTTTTCAAGTAAGTTCAATATGAACATTTATTTTCATTCAAGAGTAGAACAGAGGCTGATCAACTTTGAATAAGAGAGTGACAAATGGCGATCCCTTTGAGGTAGTACCATCGCCTGTTCTTTCTTCTTGAATGTAGCCGTTTACTGATTTGTTTTACCTGTATTCTACATAAAGCTTAGTATTTTCCACCTTAAGTAACTTTCGACTCTCCAAGGGACAGTTTTCCAGGTGTTTTCAGATTGTTTTCTTGACTCTTATGACTCTAACATAGTTTTTTGGGAATATTTAATGTACAGTTTTGTTATATAAAATTCCTATAGTTTCTGGAATAAGCATAACCATAAATCCGCAATTGTTGTGGTTTGCTCTGTGTGTAATAATGAGCGAAATCGAATTGCGCCAATGTGATACCTGTTATTTTAAGTTACCCTTGTTTGTGATATTTAAAACTATTGAACTGCGCCAAACATCCTTTCTAACTCATATTGAATTCCGCCAACAGTATTTTTTGTTTATATGATTTGTATTCTATTTGCTATCTTTTTGGGATTGTGATGAATCTAATTCGCAAAATTCAGTTTCTTCGTTCTGACTGTGTTTATATTATCTATTAGTCCGATAGTTGAAGTCGAATGATATATTATAAGAATGTGCGATATCGAGCTAAAGCAAATGGATATATAATTGACATATTATATCGTTTATATTGAAAAATACATTTTTTTTATGAACTCTATATCAGGAGAACCTAGACTGTTTCACTAAAAGGACCGACGGGAGGGTCAACATTTTATTTCTTCGGATACATCAACTGGATTTACAAAGAGTAAATGGTGTCTATGCCACAATTTTGTTGTTATATCTAATACATTCTTGTAATTTATATAATATGTACGTAGGCAGTTATACCTATTTTCAAATGAGCGCAGTTCAATACAAGGATTATGTGCAATTTGGCGCAATTCAGTACCGGCCGTATTAATAGAGTGATCAATGTTGGAGAGGAGGTGACTAGGTTCCTCCTTCCTGCGTGACTATACTTGTGCTAACCATATATTCCTCTGTTCCATATTTGAGGGCCCACATGCCTACTGTGAGCTACCTCCGTCTGGACGGCAGTGTCCCAGCCAGTCTCCGCCACTCCGTGGTTACTCGATTCAACAATGATCCCTCCATAGATGTCCTCATCCTGACCACTCAGGTGGGAGGTCTTGGTCTGAATCTCACTGGAGCTGACACGGTAAGTATTTTTAAGGCTCTTAAATAGGTTCATTTCTAAGGGCGTGGCTACATTGGAGCTGTAGAAGGCCTGAGCCATGCTGTCAAATTCTACGCTCCCTACAGATCGATGTATAGCGGCCACTGTAGACACTTCCATAAGAATAGACATTCGATTCCATAATCTTGGTCTGGTCTGTAATGACTCCACTGTAGCCTTTAACTAGTGTATGACCTTGTCCATGTGTGTCTGACTATCCCGCAGTCTGTTTAAGTGGTAGTGTGACAGTATTTCCATATGACCAGATTTGTAAATGTATGTTGTTTTCACTCGATAGTAACTATTTTCTTCTATTTCTTTTTTTTATTCCATGGTTTATGAATTTCGTGGAGACAACGCCTTTGCTTTAGAAAAATTGGCATCCATGAATTTTTTGAAAATTGATTTCCTAAAAATCTTAAATCATAAATACCTATTTTGTCCCTTATTCATATGAATACCTCATCAAATACTCAGTTTATTACCTACATTAAATTTTTTATACTGGTCTGTGAAAAAAAAAAAAAAAAAAATTGGGGTGGAGAAATAATATTGCTTGTTTGAAACCCGTTATAATATTGATATAAGGGGGTTAACAAACAAATGTCCCAGCTTTTTTGTCTTCAAATTGTTTTATTCGGTTGTTATAAGTGACGTTTTGCCCAAATTCAGACATTTCAAACTTATGGTCAAATTACAGATATTCGATCCACTCCTATTCGTCAGTAATCATTTTAAAATTTGTTTTGGTTAAACAAACCGAATACATGGTTGATCCTTATTTTTCGTTGTGCTTTATGATCTGTTGGTGTTTACTTTTGTGATTTGGGCTTACATTTAGTTTATTATCTTCTTTCCTTGCCGTCGGTTGTGAGGGACGTGAGAAACTATTTTAGAATAGCTTTTTTAAGATGAAATACGAAATACTCACTACAAACAATTTGTGTACTTCGCTGAATAAAGATTTAAAAGATGGCTTCAAAAAAATTATTATTATATATCTGTCTAAAGCATTGGGGGATCTCTGACGCCCCCCTGCTTCTTCAAATCGTTATCCTTTGACTATATGACTATATTTTTTAATTGTTTTTTTCATTTCACTATAGCCTATGAAGCCTCCAAAAACGTTTTTATAATGAGTTAAAGAAAAAAAAAAAGGGTGACCTGTTTTTTTTTTGTTGTGCTTAGTTACATTTAAAATTATGTATAGTATATATATGATGGTGCATTGTTGAGAGCGCTTTTTGCAATTGCTGTTCCAGGTGATATTTGTGGAACACGACTGGTCCCCTATGAAGGATCTGCAGGCTATGGACAGGGCCCACCGGATAGGACAGAAGAAGGTAGTCAACGTCTATCGCCTCATCACCAGGTCCACCCTTGAGGAGAAGATCATGGGGTAACTACTCAACATGTTAATATATTTTATTTTGTACATAATGTTTTTTTTATTTAGGCACTGAGTTGCACTCATATATAATTCACTGTCACTGCTGCTTCTAAGAAGGTCTTGACGGTTAAGGCGTCGTTGGGGAATTGTGCGAAAATGGAGGGCACGGACTAGAGGATTCCTATGGAAACTCAGAGAGGGAAATAACTTTTTGTACCTGGCTTACCATTTCGGTGACGTAGGGAATGCTGATATTAGTATGTCTATAATGTTCAAAAATATTTTCAAGTTGACAAATGTAATAAAAAAATCTGAAACAAATACAAAATATATAAATAAAAAAGCAAAATAAAGTGAGAGGAAAATGTATTTCAAGTATTGTCCGATTTGTATGAATTTTAGAATAAATTAGTTTTTGAGTGTCTTTGAAAACTAGCCTAATAACATTTTCGTTTATAATTTTGTGATAAGGCATTTTAGGGCATGCAATAAAATGAGAATTTCTTGAGAAATTAATATATGAGGGATAGTAGTTCTGTTCCCAATTTAATTTTTTGGAAAATGCTTTACTGGAAATTGAAATGATTTGCCTACTATGTTCACCTACCTCTCATCACCGTTGTACACAATATGCCTTCAAAGGAAAGAAGTAAAATTTGTCACAAACACATGAACATTCGGGTCTGGCTCTAGTAACCGTTCAGATCTAGAGTAGGTCAAAAGTGTCTCGTATGAAGGCATGTGAAGAGACTTTTATCGGTCTCTGTGTGTTGTTGGTGGATAACAGGATCAGCTCGGCTTCTACCATCACTGTTTGTTCATTTATGGCATAGAAATCATAGTTTAGTCCATATGTGATTGTAAGATGTTGTGGGACGAGATTTCTAATAGAAATAAAAGACGTTGTCTTCCCACTGTTTTATTTATACCAGAACCGGTTTTCGACGCAACAGCGTCATCATCAGTGGTTCATCCACCCACACAGCACAGCGGTTGGAAGATAACTGTTATCAGCAGTTATCTTCCAACCGCTGTGCTGTGTGGGTGGATGAACCACTGATGATGACGCTGTTGCGTCGAAAACCGGTTCTGGTATAAATAAAACAGTGGGAAGACAACGTCTTTTATTTCTATCATAGTTTAGTCTTTTAGAGAATGCCTTAAGTGGATTTATTACTCAATCTAGGACGGAGGATAGTGACACTAACGGGAAGGACGAGGGGGTAGACACAATTTTTCTGGGCAACTCCATTTAAATCTGCTAATTTTGTTTTTCAGGCTGCAGAAATTTAAGCTGATGACGGCCAACACTGTTATTAGTGCTGAAAATGCAAGTCTCGAAACAATGGGCACCGACAAGGTTGGTTATTATTTTTAATTTATTTTACTTCTCCAAGCTGTACGTAGAAAGGGGGAAGTTAAGCTATCGGTTAGAAATTCGTTGTCGAGTTTTTACCAGGATTTCATCTTTTCCGAACCCCTAAATACAAAGATAACAAAAAAAATCCTTGTCTGTCTGAAAGTGTGGATAACTGAAGAAGCAATACGTCGACATGAAATTTATATGTGTATGCAGAACCCCTATGGAGGTCACCTCTTGATTTTGTTAATTTTAAGCTAAATAGGCCAAAGAGAAGAGAGGGGTTAAGGAGAAGGGGTGGTTGGGAGGAGGGGGGGGGGGGGGAGCGCTTAATTCAAAAACCCTAATAATATTGCAAATTTAATGAATAAATCGTCACGAAATTTTATACGTAGATCCAAAACCCCTTGATTTTCATCCATATTGGTCGTTAAGTTTTAGAAGGAGAGTAAAACTTGGTTGATCAATTCATGTTGGAGAAGTAAAGTTCGGTGGTTCACCGATGTCTTGTTATGTCTCATTCTAAATGCTGTAATGGGCTATTTCATCTGAAGAATCTGGTCTTGATCTCATTATCTCGATTGTTGAACACGCTCGTAAATAAGAATTTAGTGCTCGTTATTTAGAATGTATTTATTCAATAAGGGTTTGGTTTATCTCTTCCATTCAATCTGTTCATATTTATTTTTCATATGAAACGAAGAAAGCTGTTAATTTTATTTCCATAACTTACGTCGAGGAACTTTCGGAGCTCATGTCTTGGATCTGATGTTATAGGTACTGGACCTGTTCTCGCTGAGTGGTGGCGGCTCCGGGGGCCACCCATTGAGGGGCCTTTCCTCCAGCCAGGGCGGCTCCGGAGGTGGCAGCAGTGGGGGCTCCCTCAAGTCCATGTTGGATACCCTCCCAGACCTCTGGGACCATGCCGTCTATGAGGAGGAGTACAGCATGGACAACTTTATCCAAGCGCTCAACTCGTAAACAAAGTGCGTTTAATAACAGTGCCTCTTTATATTGGGTTGATTACATATTTTATTTATTTACTATCAACGATATACATACGAATTGCTAATAATAATTGTTAAAGAATGTCATATCCGTGGCTGTTGTACGGTCCGCTGAGTGACCTGACTGATGCCAGGATAGTATGTTCCTCTGCCCTGTCTGCTTGAGGGGTCGTGCGGTATGTGTCTGTGGAACAGCCGCTGAATGAACGAATTAGTGTCTGTTACGAACATTCGTATCTTGACAACGAAATGTACAACTGGAATGTTAGGTTCAGTTTATTGTCAAGGTTTTCAGCAGGTTTGGAAATTTACATTACATCTTGTAATGTATAATATATTTTATAACCAAAAAGGAGTAGTAGACGACAAAAATCTATTGATTTTGATGCAAATAGTTTCAGTGGTATTCTGATCTACTTCTTTCATTCTTGATCTTGGGACATGAAAGTCATGTATCGTTCTCCATACCGATATTTATTATTTTCTATTGGCAACAGTATTATTCCATTATAATAAAGAATATTAGAAATGAGGAAGGAATAAATAACATAGTGTTTAAGGAAATTATTTTTATTGTTCCTAAGACATTATGGTAAAGATAGTGCTATAGATGGTTAGAAAGAGGTCCGAAATACAGTTGATTTTCTTTAACAATGAATTATTTGGCCTTTACACCATTGTTACTTATTTACTTATATTTATTTTATTTTTTTCAGATGATTTGACAAATTTCAGAGCCGAGATTCACCATGATTATTTATTATGTATTGCTCAATTAATCCTATATATTACGTCCCTAATAGTCCATATTATATACTTAAGTGTATTTATTTGTACCAACTTAACGAATTGTCCTCTATATGTACATATTTTATTTAACTGGGCGACATGCGTACTATCCCTGCTAACTGACTGACCTGTTGTTGGCTATCAGATAGGAGATGGTGGAAACATCTTGTCCAAACGATATTTTTAAAACAATTTTGGACAGAAAATAGACACTTCAAATGTCATATAATTGTAAGTTTTCTCATAAGAGGTTACCATTTGTATGTTTTTTTTAACGATAGTTTTAATGTATACATTTTTGTTTAGTGGGAGGTATAGAATTAATATATGAAACTTGGAAATTTAATTATAACATGTTACAAGGGTACCTGCTTAAGTCGCTTGATCGAAAAAATAAACTAACATAAATTAAGAAAAATAAACAATTAAAGCACTGACAGATTTGTGTTGCGTTGTTGACCAACTCCTTTGCAAATAATGGCGAGAGACGGATTGGAACAAAATATTGGCCATTCATAGGAAAGGCATATTGAAATTAGAAATACAATTACTTTGCATAAACAAACGAAAGATGCGGATTTTTGCGATGCGCATTTCCGAATAATATAACGAACAGTGTCAACATATTACCCCTACGTCCGACTAAACAATATCTACTCTTTTGGGAACGGAATAAGTCATTCAATTAAGCTGAAGCCGTTTCCTTACCAGATTTTTTAATCAAGTGATCTTGGAAGCTAGTAATGGAACAACAGCGTATCTATTATATAAAATCTGTTTTTTCCCAATCTCCTGCATGTTTAAATTAATTTTTTTAAATTTTCAATTTTTTATCACTAATGTATGTGAATTGTTGATGGGAGTACTCAAGGAGTTGCTTTAATTTCAATTTATTCGTAATATATCATGAAGTGTCTATTATTTTGTTTAATACATTGTGTTTATTTTATTTACGAATTTATTTATCTGTCTTTTATTTATTTTATATAATTAGTATTATATTACCTTAAATTTAAAAAAAAATCAAAAGTTTTTGAATTGTGACATTTCTTTTTCTTAATTTTTTATTTAATATTTATTATATATTTTTTTCTGTTGATTTATATAATCATAAACCTAGTCTCCAGTCAAATGATTTTTTTTACCCGCACACAAAATCCTATTCAGTTGACTTTGACAGATGTTAATATACCTTTGGCGAACATTCACCCAATACTCCCCATCCATAGAACGACCTTCCGCAGCCATTTTCAAAGAATTGTGCCTTTGCACGGTATTCCATCGTTCAGCTGTATGTCTGAACATATTGGACCTAAATTACTAAATTAAACCCTCCTCGTGTTAATCCATTATAAGCAAATTTGGTTCTTTTCATGTTTTTTTTACACTGAAAACTATTTGGGAGATATTCGCTATGACATCTTGACTCATTTGACTGGAGAAGATACTGAAGCATCATAGCAGTAGACTGAAGGGGAATTAAGAATTGTAACAATGTTAAAATATGGAATGAGAATGCAAAATGTCTACCCGAAAGATCACGATTTTTTTCTTCTAGTAATATACTTTTTATACTAAAAGCAAAAATATCTTATTATTGCGGAGTGCATACGTTAACACTTCTTAACCTCGTATATTTTTAAAGTTTTTGTTCACATGTCATGTGTTTCGCTCCGTCCTAGATGATGAGCTTAAAAAAGTATTTTTAAATTAATAATTTACGAATCTACAAACGAATAGACATGCATAAACTATTGTTATTTTTGTCAGATGTACCCGAATGTCTTAATGCCAACAGTTATTTGTAATATTTTCAAGTTCTTTGAAGGGATACCAAATTTTTGTTCATGTTTGAACATGAATCGAACAAGTAATTTTAAACTACAAGAGGAGGTTGATTTATTGGGGAGCCTAGTCGAGACAGCTATTTTTTAAAATTATTTCGTTTACTCCTATCGTACAATTTTCTCCTCCTCATCGTCTTCACCAAGTTCACATGAAACGAAAACTTAAATGAGTAAACTATATTATTCATTTTATTATTTATTTTAAATTTAAGTTATTATCAATTGTATTATTACTTTAGTCAATAATATTCGATTTATCAGTTACTATATGGAAAATAAAATATTAGTATTATTACAATTCAATAAATCAGTAGTCAAAATATATGTTAACAGTAAGAAGTGTCATGTGGGGAAGACGTCTTAAAGATGGATATAAAACGGTAGTTTAGATCTTTCAAATAATTTTATTATTATATACTTAAATATTATGGGAACATCTCATCAGTCCTTATTGTAAAAACATACTTTTGTTTCATAACAATCAAGGCTGATGATGAACTGTTTGCTCAAAACCTTCCCTTAATAATAAAAAGTAATAAAATTTGAAAGATCACAACCGCCTCGTGTCTATTTCATGTTTATATTTTAATATAATTGTTGGACTCTCTTGAATGTCTTGTCAAATGTTTCAATAAATTTTCATTTATTTCCAAATGTGTTTTATTTTCATTTATTTATTTTTTTTCCTTTTGTTGAATATAGCATCAGTTGTCATTGTTATTAGAAGGAGGGAAAGGAGATCAGCTTGTGGTCGATGAAAACAAACTTGTAGAATTTCTGTATTAACAAATATCTATTATCAGTGAGTTAATTTATGCTAGAATACATAAACTCATAACGCACTTATAAACTCACAGATAATGTATACATGTCGGGTGCGAAGTGTGTGCATTGAATACGGTTTTTTTAGGAGTGCGCTCTGAAACTAAGACTAAAATTTCTTTTATCATAAATAAAAGCAAAGAACTTGTTTAACTTTTATATTATCTAAGTATATGTACCGGCTTCGGATTATGCAGTTTCGAACTTTGTGCTAACAATAGCGTAAGCTGAAACCGCATATATTTTTGTGAAATTTGACAATATGAAAGTTAAAACAAGTTCTTTGTTTTTATTCATTTTATTAGCTTTCCACAATATCCACACAGATCGCAGAAATGTATTCAGATTTTTTTTTTATAATTGCATCCAAATCATAGTTCAACGATAACAAAACCCCATAGAAATTATTCCCTAGAAGAAATAAAGAACCCGTATCCCTATTTATTTTTTATATGCCTTTGTTTCTGCTTTACTCCGTTTTGAGTATGGAGAAATGAAAAAAAATTGGCTGAAGAACCAATAGGTAAAAATCGATTGCCGTATTTTTTGAAAAAATTGAACAAGGGCTTTTTTCAGAACTGAATGCTTAGTTAATAGTTCGATGCATGCTGAAACCTTCATATTTGAAAAAGAAGGAATGAGGAAGTGTGGGAGAAGAAGTAAGGGATTGTGGTCTATGAAGTAAATGTTCTCTCGCTGAATTTTCGACACATTTACCGTCTTCCTCTGGGCCTTAATTTTGGATTGATAAGTATCTTATTAAGTATAACTAATCGATAGCTCGGCTTTAGTGCACTTCTATCATTGGCCTCTATCTGATGATACCTTCTCCCTCATGTGTCAATCCTTCTACACATTCTACAACTTGGGACAAGCTCATCCCCCTCCCTTGTCTTTCTACAAGCAACCCCAACTAAGAAACTGGCTAATAACTTCACCAGAAACTCACCAATGCTAAATCTAAAAGGGTGGTTATTAAACTTTTTGCTGTCACACCTCCCTTGGGTCTTATGATAAGGACTTATGTATGGCCCACAACTCCCCTCAATCCGACTGAATTAATTTTTCTTCTTAACAGTGGAATTTTGAATGAGACCTACCTAGTTGCTGAAATTATTTCTATCCCATTGGAAAGCAGGTAAATGAAATTCTTAACGTGCATTACAGAGATGGTGAAATCGAGTTAGTACCAGAGTTTTTGGATTTTATTGTTTCAAAAGAATTCTCTTCATATTCTGTTTATTCTCCAATTATAGTGTAAGGTTCTGTACTATTCATCCGGCTTTCTACTGGTCGCCACCGTATTCAAACTGTTTGAAGAATATCTCGTAAACCGAATCTGGAACACCTGATAATATACATAAGAGTTTCAATATTTATCGACTTCCCTTATTGTGGTTTAAACATTTTGTTATTGGTATGTATATGACAGTATCGCATGTATTATAACATGGTTTATGTGTGTGATGCGTTGTTAAAAGGATTTTTTTACACTTTCAAGAGGCGCGCATTATTGATTATTATGAAAGAGGAAATTGTTTTTTTTTTTAATTTAAATTATGATAACTATACTATAAAAGATCTACTACACAAATGAATAAAAATGTAATTAATTTAAAATAATATTGAGTAAAAATAAAGTAAGTCATGTGCATGAATCATTTTTCTTTATATTCAAATATAATGTTCAAATCTATGCTAGTCTAGTTCTCTCTCAAAAGTGGAAATATTTCTTCGCTTCGTTGAAGACATTTTCACCTGATCTATAGGGGCTCATTATTTGCCCATAACTGCTTTACAATCACCTGACTGCCACACTACATATTCAATATAATTTTAATTCTCTTAGAGCATATGCGGGTGTTTGCATCCAAAATTCGACTTAACTCTTTTAGTAAAGTGACAATTAAAAAAAAAACTCAACGGGTGACTCGCCTTTTTTTCTATATTTTTGTTTTTGTTTTTTTGGTCTTATGTACGATGCATATTAGCCATGACTCTTAATAACGGTGTTAACTTAGTTATTTAAGACATACATGGCCCCGGGAGGAAGTTCTATCTATAAAATAAAACTCACTCCCGGACGGGATTCGAACCCGCAAACCATGGTGAGACCAAAGCCCTACGCTCTAGCCCGCAAGACCACCATGGCTCCCTTTTTTCTAATTACAACTCTTTAAAATATAATTTACAGATAAATAATAAAGTTGTTTTGAAATAAGATTTTCTATCATTAAAATACCTAATATAAATAAATATTGTATGTCTTAACCACTAAAAAAAAGCTATTTTGTCTATTCCACGTTTTTAATATATTTTTAAATATATTTCTATCATAGATTGATAACAAAATTTTGATACAAAATCATATGATCTATGTTTAGTTTATTACATTGAATAATGTGTACTAATTTAAGAGCTAGTTTTAAAGATGTTCCACCTTCAATAGTTAACGAAAAAACACATTTTTCAAAGGTTTTTTCAGTATTTAGGAGGAGGAAACAAGCACATTTGTCAAATTGGAACAAGTTGGAAAAACAAGTTAATATTTGTACAACTGTTTTATTTTTTAAAATTTATACAATAATGTGATTGATGTTTTGCTCTTCATGAAAATATCCAGTATATTAATGTTTATTTGGTTATTATCGTGTAAGTAAAAATTAATAATTTCTTTATATGTGGCTTGGTCTCATCGCACTTTTTTGGTTATAATTTCATGAAAAAGTGCACTTTATAGTTATTTAAAATTAATATCGCGCTTCTGATAAAAATGAGGGTGCTTTCTACCTTTTTTTTTATAATTCCACTTGTCTTGCATTAATTTAGAGCTTGTGAATCGGATGTCTCTTAAAGATTTTGCAATGAAAGTTTGTTCAGAGGATGAAGTTTTTTTTAGGAAATATGGAAGCTATTCGTTGTGTGGGAAACCGTTTTAATGAAATGAGGCGATCAGGAGTCGGTACCTTTACCGTTGTCCCTCTTACATTTTTTTTTTGTATGTTTCGAACTTTTATGCAATCATGTATTGTAATTTTCTTTTCTCAATTTAGACTGTATGGAATAGTTATGTGTTTGTAAGAAGTCTTAATTATATGAACGTGTTTATTGGTCAGATAGTGAATTCCTTGAATGGTTTTGTCAATTAAAACTTCTTCAATCTTTTCGAACCAGTCCGCCGTGTTGAAACCCGATGAAGTAATGAAATCCTGTTGGCGATGGTAAATATGGCGCCCGAAAATGCAATTATTATAAGTACAGACTTGAACTAGGATTTCTATGCGGAACGTTTTTTCGAAGGCAGCCACTCTTTTATGTAATTATATATTCCAATTACCATTCACAAACATATATTTTAGCGATTTGAGTGGCGGGTAAATTGTGGAAAAGTACCAGTATTGGCAAGCGTCAATCACTTTATACGTCTTATATTTATCAATATTTTCGGAGAAAATGATTTTTTGGCCCATATGTAATTTATGGTCTCAAATCGCTAAAATTTATGAATAATAATTGGATATATTATTGTATAAAAGTTACGGATAACTAGGCTTTAACTATGCTGTCATATGGTCTTCCACACAGCGCTCTTTCTTCGCTCCAGTACACATGCGTCCGACTCTACTGTGAGAGTCTTAAATTTTGTTTACCCAGGATTGTTCACCTAGGGTAGAGTTCTTTAACGAGTAACTGGCATTGTACATGCTCGGGATCATCTCTTAACGTCCCATACGAAGGACGGCGTGCTCAATGTTTTTTCACCTCCCATATAAAAAATTTGAAGGTCTCGACCAGGTTTCGAACCCTCGGACTTGAGCTCAGTAGGCAAGAGCCCTACTAAAAATGTAGGGGGGACACAACTGTGTTCAAAGTTTTCAGGAGAAGAAATATGCTAATTTCGTCTACTTACAATTCGTAAAAGTGTCAACTGAAAGATATGGGCGGTGTATCGTACTTTCCTTAACTTCCTGGCGCTTAACTATTACTCATATTAAGCGTTCAGTAACCTGCAGAAAATGATAAATTACTCCCGCATCAGGGGATTATTATTTCAATGTCTACAATTTTGGTCTTATTACTTTTTACGTAACTGTAGTATTTTATGTATAGATTGCCAAAGTTGTCATGGCGAACCATTAATTGTACATTAGTAGGATCTGTGTAAAATTTACAATAATTTAGACCAGAACATCTTTTTCTTTTGATGAAAGGTTTTTCAGGGAATCACAAAAAACTATCCACCCACAAGACGAGAAACGCGGACATCAAGTGAACACGTTTCCTGAATGTGAACCGTTCTTTGCATTATTTAGTTATATTTTCATAACAGTGATAAAACTAAAATTAAAGATAAAATATTAAATTCTTACAGACTATACTTATTGTGTATTTAACAGGCGTATAAGGTATTTAAGTAAACACTTCAAAACAAACAAATTCTTAGCTGTAAAGCCACGGGTATTTCAAACTAGGACCCCTTTCTTTCCACCTGATGTAACTATAAGAATGTGTGCACACAGTATACTTGTCTTACTTTATAACAAAGCCTGAGTACGGTGTAATGACGAAACCGTTTATTTATTTGTAATTTTTGTTTTTGGAATAGACAGTTTCTAAAAAAATAAGTTTATTTTATTTATCTTTGTGTTGTGTTCGCATCCAAACCGTTTCTTGACAAAAAAAAAATACAAAAACATTGTTTAGTAATGAATTAATGTTATGACCCGAGGGCTCGAGATCTTGACTTGTCCGGTGGACTGAAGACATGGCTCAGATCCTCCTTTGTCTTATGGTAATTATTTTATATCTTGCTGATTTACTTCTCCAGCTATACGAAGTATAGGGGAAGTTATCTAACAGATCAGAAATTCGATGTTCAGTTTTCACAGGAATTTTATGTTTTCTGCCCCCCCCCCCCCCCCCCCCTCCCCGACTCCAAAAATGAGAATCCGTTAGTAAATCACTGGCATTGTACCTCCCCAGCACGAATTAATATAGTTTGACTTAAAAAGGAACTTCTGAATCCTCTTAATAAACTTTGTGTTGAAACGTTCATTACATTGGCAGTTATTAAGATTTTTGAGTCGAGACCCCTTTTCTTACCTTATGAGTCAAAATAACTAAGTAACTAAATTGTTTACAAATAAACTTTCACTTGTTAATTTTTATTAATAAAAAAAAAATTAACTTCATATCGAACAAAAATAGAGAGAGAAAAAAATTAAAATTCCTTCTTCTCTAACTTCAATTTGTGAATAGTTCAGTTCAAGAAAGTAAACAGTTACTTATTATAAGTGTAGTAATTATCACAAATGTGTTTCAGTCGTACCAAATGTGATGACTCAATTTTTTTTTCTTCTTTGCAGATGTATCATGTAGTAAACTGTTACCAAAAGTTAAATCGAACGAATTTGAAGATAAAAAAGAATTCGATTATGAAAATAATAATTCATTGAACAAATACGTCACAACAGGACCAGAAGTGTACAATATTGTGTTCAATCACGACGAGGACACCGATGAAAATGTTGTCTCTATAAAACGGAAAAATAGTAACAAAAATCAGATTGTAAAGGAAGATCTATCCACAACAGAAGCTAGTCTACTGGTAAGCCAACCCCTCAGTTGGGGCAAACGGCTCCAAAATTTGGGATCGAAAATATTACATCCTCTGAGGAATACATTCAAGTCACACGAAATCACGGCAACACAAACGACTGACCTCAATCAGACATATGATCAAAACAATTCTGAAGACGACAATAGTACAGAGTCATCGTTGATCTCAGACCCAGTCAAAAATACAAAATCCAATGATAGTGTAGTGATAAAATTACATGGCAGTAATACTCCCGATTCGCCCAATGAAACTAAATATGACACTAATTTTGAGGATTCCTCATTGGCCGAACCAAACGGTCTTATTTTTGTAACAAACGCCGATATTCCTTTTCGCCTTAAACAGTACTACAACATCCGTGAAAATGAAATGTCAGTGTATTCCACGCCTGGCTTTAAGCATACAATTGAAAGGGATGAACAAGAGGACAATGAGAAAACAAAATCACATTATGAAACTATGGATAAAAACAGTTTAAATTTATTAGAAAATAAAAAACCATATAGGAAAATGGGACGTAATTATAATGAAGAAGTTACTAATAACAAAGCCAAAATAGGAATAAATGAGACAATGGACGATGTATCTTCTAAAGACGATGAATTAGATTTAGTAAGCAGAAAAAATAGAAAAAAAAATATGGATGATATAAATGAAGCAAATTATACAATAAAGAATCAATATATAGAAGATTTAGACAGCTTAGTTAATGGGTCTGCGTTTAAGAAAGAAGAAAGAGCGCCACAGATGAAGGATTATACTTTAAGTCGAAGTGGCAAGGGAAAATACAAAACTCAACAGAAAAATGATTATAATGTGGGAAGAAGCGGCAAGGAAGAATATAATACTCAACAGAAAAAATATTATAATTTAAGAATGGACGACTTGGGAGAATATAATATTCAAAAGAAAAATGATTACAATGTACGAACAGATAAGGGAGAATACAATACTCAACAGAAAAAGGACTTGAATGTTCGAATAGATAAGGAAGAATATAATACTCAGCAGAAAAAAGACTTTAATGTTCGAACAGAAGAGGAAGAATATAATACTAAACAGAAAAAAGACTATGATGTTCGTGCAGATAAGGAAGAATACGATTTTCAACAGAAAAAGGATTATTATGTTCGGACAAATAAAGAAGAATATAATACTCAACAAAAAAATGATAAGGAAGAAAATAATACCCAACAGAGAAAGGAATATACTGTTCCAACAGACGACAGGGATGTATATAATATTGAAGAGCGAAAGGATTATAAGTTTCGAGGAAACGACAAAGATGAATATAAAGAAAAGAAGGATTATAAAGTTCGAATGAACGAAAAGAAAGGACATAATATCCATCAAAAAAAGGTTTATGATGTTCGAACAGATCAGGAAGAGTACAATTCCAAACAGAAAAAGGATTATAATGTTCGAACAAGCGAAAGGGAAGAATATAATAATCAAGAACAAAAGGATTATAAGGCACGCATTGAAGTAAAGGATGATTTTAAACTGAAAAATAAGTATAAAGTTCAAACGGACGACAGGGATGAGTACAATATACAACACAAAATGGATTATGATTCACGAACATATGACAGGACAGAATACAATAACAGTAACGAGAAGAAGGATTATAATGTACGAACTGACATCAAGGGGGAATACAATCTTCCTGGAATGAACCCTAGCACTGCCAAAGAAATTTTTAGTAAACCAAATGCAGTATACAAAAATGATAACAGAATAAAAGAATTTCCCGAAATTCAAAACAATAACAATGCTAAAACGTATAATGAAATAAAAAATGTTTTTGATGTTATCGGCATGAACATGTTGCATACAGTTACTCCTCCAGTAGGGAATGAAGACAGATTTAATCGAACCAATCTACAATTTGCATTCCACCATGAGAATAAATATGTAAATGGCTTAGAAAATGAAAGAAGCACAGCCAACAAATTTCTGGTAACACCGGAAGTACACAAAACTCAAGAAATGAGGAAATATAATATAAACAAAGTAACTAATTCGTTTAAACCTCAGATTTTCAATCGATCGTTGCACAATTTCGGCGATATTGATCTTAAATGGAAGACAAACCATTTAGGGAGAATGCTTAATGTTAATCAAACGATGAAGTTTAAAATCAATGATAATGATTCAATGGATAAATACACTACAGCGGAAAAAGGCACAACAATGGATAAATGCACTACAATGGATAAATGCACTACAATGGATAAATGCAATACAATGGAAAAATTTACTACTATGGAAAAATTTACCACTATGGAAAAATGTACCACCAATGTAGGAGATTCGTGGACGAGAGGCAGTGCTTATTTCGATTTAATACGGACAATAACTCCCAAAAAATATTTGACAAGACCGTATACTTCAGCAAGCATTTGTGGGGGAAGCACAGAAGCATGCAGTTTCAACAGCTCGACTACTGCTTGTCCAGCATCCAATGAACAGCTGTTCACTTTCGAATTTACCATTCCAACTCTCGATCCAAACATATTAAAGATAATAACATCAAATGAGTGTAGCAGCTCAACCATATCGGATTTTTGGGCATCAATGCCAAGTGAGATTGAACGAATTCTAATCTCATCAAATCCATTATTATCCGTGCCCGGATGTGACAGGACCTCGCCAATTTGCATGGATACGGAGTCAACCGAGTGTACGACCAAGAGAGACCTCAACAACCTCATGTACACGGGGTTCAAGAACGATGACACAACTACTGAGTACTGCTTCTCTGAAAATGTACACAAAAATAATAATATACCCTTTGGAAGCTCGGCTCATTTTGAATTTCCAGCCACTATTATTGATTTTGATCTTGAAAACAAGATTCTGCCCGGACAATCAACAACGGAAGAAGGTCAACCTTTAAAAACTTATAATCAAAATGAATATAAAATGAAGAAACCATTATTTTTAGAGAGTAACAGAAAAATTGACGATCAAGAATTTCAAATACTCCATGACAAAACAAAACAATTGTACACTGAACCTGGATATAAAAGAGTAAGTGTCGGTCCATGGCCTTCTCATAAAGAATATAATTTTAATGATTTACCTGATATAAATTTGGAGAAAAATAGTAATAACTCATCAGGAAAGTTTGCAAACGGTGAAGACTATATAAATAATAGTTATGTATCTCCACTTCCAACGGCATCTTACACAAGTAACGAAAATGTTAAATTGAACAATTTTTTTGCACCAAAAATTCCTAAATATTATTTAGAAAATGATATGACGAAAAATAAACAACGTGGTCATTTCGAACAATTGGGTGATCGAAAAGATAATTATAAATTTAAAATTGTTAAAATGAAGGAAAATTATAAAAAATTGCCTAGGGAAAAGACGAATCTGGGTTCGACGATGGAAGTGAATATGGTGGATAACTCCTTCGACAGCACTCAGATCCCTGTCAAGTACTTGGCCAACCCGAAGCCAAATTTAGATAAATTCCACAAGACAGTGTTGTTTACAGTTTGTCCTTGGGATACACCAATTACCTGCCCCGTCTATGAGGGACCACCCCAGGATCAATCTGACCACAACTGGCGGCCCACCGAGTACACATTTTACATTCCCCTCAAGGATAGCGAAAGATGTGCAAATCCTAAATTTGCCAGACAGAAGTTCTACAGTAATGAGGAAATTTATAGGAGAAACAATATAGATTATCTAGGAAATAAAGACAATTCTGTGACAGAACCTATCAGACTTCTCCCACCAGAAAATATTAAAAAACAAACAAAGGGTAAATTTAACAGTTTTGGTGACAGTATGTCCAATGCAAATGAGATACTAAACAATGTTGTTGCATCAGAGCAGCCTCCTCCCATCCTGGATGAAGTCGGATACAACGTAACAGGAAGTTTAGAAGAAGAAAAAGAGTTATATGACGAAGTACCTGAGCATGGACCAACCGCAACTAATTTAGAATTGTATCAAAAAGATCATTATGCGTGGAAACAAAACGAAGGGCACAACTATACGGAGGATCTGGACAAAGTAAAAACCATCAACGAATCAGAAGTGACAACACGTTATTCTGGAGAAAAATATAGAAAGACAACAGTTGCTGATGGAGATGAAAGTAGTTCGGGCACACTGAAGGACCCAATCGCGGCTTGGGTACCCGCATGGAGCCGCCATCAATCACCAACCAGCGGCATTACCACTGACGTATATAACACCACGTTCCACATGGATTACGAAATACCAAGAAATCTAGTCGGCTTCAACAAAACTTTCGACAATAACAATACAGAAGAAAAACTATTCGAAATTGGGGTACCGGACGGTCATGGCAAGATGTTCGGTTTGACACTGATCGGTGGTAATCAGGCGGCCAATTTTAGTTTATTTAATGATTTTTTAAAGCCATTTTTCCCAGATACATATTTTGGTGGGCTTAAAAATGACACGATGGCCACCAGTACTATTAACAAAATGATTCCACCATTCCATTTTTCTGGGTTCCACCTTTTGAACAATTTGCCAATGAAATTTCTCGAAGGATCGAATATAACCCTGATAGATGCCAGTCCAAGTTTGTTTGATATTATTACGGATGTGAACGGTTCAAAAAATGTGGAACATCTTATTGAATCTTCTCTGAACAAACTTGGTGGCGGACCGTTTGATTTGAACAGAACGAATACCGATGTATTTATAAATCAGTATAAAGATATTAAAAATGATATCAATAATAGGACAGCAACCCTTGAAAACCACTTGGTGGCTTTGGACTGGTACAATCAGACGGATCTCACCTTATCGTCAACTACTCAACCTCTTGTGAACGATTCGAACAAAGTTATAAGAGAAAATTCACTGAACCAAAATGAAAAAAAAAACCTAACTGCCGTAGATGAAGAACCACCACCCAAAATCCTCGATGTTCTTATTAACGATGAAACCAAACCAAACTTGGATCAGATCAAAAATCAATTAAATTGTATTATTAAAACCAATCTTCAACATTTAAACATTGAAGAAAATGCTCTGTCGCGGTATTTGTCCAAACGGAGTGCCTACGATACGAACCGAGCTCGTAGGGTTGGCCTGACACTCAGACCCAAGAATGTTAGAAAAAGAAGAAAGCGTCATGAAGAAAAACCAAAAGCAAATAATAATCAGCTGAAAGGAATAGCAGCCGAGGAACTGTTGGGTATTTTGAAACGCAATTTGGCCTCGTTGGCACTCGACAAGGGACCTTTCGCAAACTTTTTGCTAACCGGTGACATGAAACCACATCGACGCACCGTTTCGGAAAAAATGCTGAAACCTTTTAAAAAAGAAATGCAAAGTTTAATCAACCAAAATTCTGTCTCTGGTGATGCTGATAAAACTAAAGCGCATAATACAGAATTAAGCAGTTACGCCAAAAGAAAATTAATAGTACAAAGTTTAAAAGAGCGAAATGGTGCAAAATACCAAAATGGAAATAAATGAGGAACAAAAAGTGTCTGGCTAGATCATTTTAAAGTAATATAGATATGTATATTTTTATAACTTTCTTAATTATTTATACAATTCTTAGTACTGGTACTTCAAATGATTTTTCTAAAATTAATTACTAACCATTGGTGGGTTTTGTCGCACCTCTTCACAAATTCTACCCCATTCGAAATTTTGAGATGGCACATCTATTGCTGACCAATAATGTTTCATTTTTCTCTCACTAAAATTTAAGCATTTCCGGATTCGCTTTTATATTATCTTTTTTCCCCATCTACCAAACCACTTCCGGAGTTATGAAACTTCGACAGAAACACCCTGTATATTTATTTAAAAAAAGTTGCATTATTTTTTCAACTATGTCCTGTAAACTAACAAAAAAATACACAACAAATAGGAATAATTGAAACAATATTCAGAAATAAGTTCTGAAAATGGTACAGCAATATTTTAGGATAAAGTTTGAATATTGAGAAAATATTTTGAGGTTTTACCAAACAATTTCTACTCCAATATTTTCAAAATAATACAGGCAATATTTCTAAAATATTGTCGCATATAATCTGATAGACTACATTTGCATAGTGTTTATTAAACTTAATAATACTATTGTATGATTAAAATATAATTGGGTGATGTTATCTGCGTAATATATTTTTTATTTTTGAACTTTCCGTAAATAAAAAGATAATTTTTTTTGCAACTTGTCTAGGGTCAATAATTAATTTAATTAATTAATTCTTTATTTTGAATATTTACAATCGGTATACACCATGAGTAAATTTGATGAAAGACAAAACAATTAGGGTCAATAATAAATCTGTTTATTGAAAAAAGTTTTTTTTTTTTCTCGATATCCTGGTTATCAAGGTTATTTGATGCAAGAAGCAACATTTGCAGCTTTCTCTCAGACGTATTGGTAAAAGTTAGGGAGAATTGTATCTTAACTTGCTTAAGCCATCGAAAATAAACCTTTCTCACAATGACTTATCTATACCAACATGATTGATGGGAGTCAGGTAACTCAACCTCTTATTATTATTGCACCATTAAAAAAGTTACAAATGGGAGAGACTAAAAATGTAGACAATAATATAAGGAATAAAAATAATGAAAATCAGCATTTTATCATTTTTTGGTTATAAAAGTGTTATTTTCAGTGTTGTTAATAAATCTGTACCTCGGAAGTAAACTACACTGTCACAACTACCATATTTTTCAGAGCCTTAAGAAGGTCTGTCCGCCTTGGAGCTTTTATCATCTCATAGCTTCTTCTTTGAACATTATTTCAATATCTTTCTCTAATAACATTAGTGTAAGCAACTAAAAAAAGAAATGTTTGAAGTAATTCACTCAAAAAATCCATATTAATTATTTCTTAGCTTCTTAAAATCTTCCGTGAATGCAATTCTACTAAGCTGAATGTACCTATGTAAAACTCAAAAAATTAGATGAACAACTACAATCAGTAACAAAAATTTTCGGACAATTTATAATTTTGTTTTTCTTTTGCAGTTACACATAGTTATATGGCAAAATATTTAATTCAAGCAAAGTTTTAAATTTCGAGATCATCAATCATTTCAAAACGCCGTAAAACAATTAATTAAACATTTACAGCTAATAGGAAATTTTGCATTAATAATTGAAGACAAGAAATTCACGTAACAAAATTTTCTGGACACCTGTTGTTTGTTTTGTAAACAAATGCGACTCTGATCATGATCTTTAATCCCTTCTCAACCAACCGCTAATACCGAACAAATAAAATGTGTTTATATCCTTCTATTACTGCATTCAGTAGTTATTTGTATTTCCTGCTGTCAAGATGGGTCGAACATCTTTTGAAGTTCAACAGATAATAATTTTTAATTATGAAAAAGGATTAAGTGTCCGCAAAATCGGTGGTATGGTAGGCCGAAGTAAAAGCACCGTAGCCGATGTAATTCGAAGGTATAAGCACGAGGATCGGATAGATTTGAAATCTTCCTCTGGCCGTCCAAGAGTATTAAACGACCGAGAAAGGTGTAGCGTTGTCCGGAAAATTAAAAACAAGCCCTCGAGGAGTGCACCTCAGATCGTCGCCGAGGTATACAGAGAAACGGGAAAGAAAGTTCACCAACAAAATGTTCGAAGAATTCTAAAAGAAGCAGGATATAATGGGAGAGTACCAAAAACCGTTTGTGAGTGAAAAAAATATAAAAAAAGATTGAGCTTCGCAAAAGAGTTCCAGAATCATTCAGAAATTTTTTGGAGTAATGTCATTCATCTGCGAGGTAAAATAAACTTAAGCACTCCGTCCTTCGGATGGGATGTTAAGCGATGGTCATGAGCCTGTACGATGTCAGGTCAAAGCGTTTGAGCTCTCACATAAACACACGCATGCAATTGATCTCTGATGTTCACACGATTACAAAATTTTTAGTACATATTATTATGTATACATATATTATATGTATAGGGAAGTAAACAAAAGTAAAGTAATAGTATATGTATACATATATTACATGGAAGTAAATGGACATGATCTGGAAACATTTATTTGTCGAAATATCGGAGAAAAAACGTTTAAATTAGAAAAATTGGGTACTTAGTTTCTTTAGAGGGAAGGTGGAGGAGATAGAGTAGGGGGAAGGGACGGTTTCTGCCGAGGGTCAGCGCTGCTGTCGCTCTCTTCCAACGTCATATCACAAAAATCTAGTTTTCTGACATTACATGACCTGAGATTTCTTTTTATGTTGTGAAGAGTTACAAGATACAAGAATATTTTATTATTGCGGTTTGTTCTATTGCAAGCAAATACTTTTGAATGTAAGTTTAATATATTTAGTCCCGACAGTCGCGACAAAATTTGGAGAAGGCGTAATGAAGAGCTGAATCCAAAAAATTTAAAACCAATAGTAAAACATGGGGGTGGCTCAGTGATGGTGTGGGGGTGTATGGCGTCTAGTGGAATTGGTGAACTGGTTTTCATTGAAACCACCATGACTGGAAAAGTTTATGCCGAATTACTAAGGAGCAATTTGAAAAAGAGTGCTGAAAAACTTGGGATTTTACGGACTTTTCATTTTTACCAAGACAACGATCCGAAACACACCTGTGAATTGGTACGTACTTGGCTTTTGTATAACTTCCCTAAAGTTATGAAACCCCCCCCCCCAATCGCCCGATCTCAACCCAATTGAACACGTATGGGGTGAGCTCGACAGGAAAATTCGATTAACACCCATTGCTTCAAAAAACGAATTGAAACAAAAGTTATTAGAAGAGTGGGGTAAAATATCTCCAAATTTCACCAAAAAATTAGTTTCATCATCAATGCCGAATCGAATGAAAGATGTTATTACACAAAAAGGGTACCCAACCAAATATTAATTAACATTATGGTTTTTGAATTTGTGAAATCGTAAAAAAAACATTGAATTTATTTATAGTTGTTTACATTTTTGTCCGAAAATTTTTGTTACCTACATTACTTGTTATAAAATTTATTAAATTAAAATATTTATTTGTTCTAATCAAAGCTGTTTTTCCTTTATCCTAACCCACTTTTGAATTCTTATTCTTGATTGAAAAATGGCTTTAATTATTTTTTTAAATTATTTTTTATTACTTGTGCATTTAATTATTATAATTTTTTATTGAAAAATCAAACCGTCCGAACATTTTTGTTACTGACTGTATGTCAATATTTGATTTTCCGTAAAATTCGACAGTTTAGTTTACCTCCGACGTACATAAATATATATATGTACATTTTTTTCTTCTAATAAATTCAATCTTTCCTATATTTTTAAAGATATTTCAAGTTTCTATTCAATTAGATTCCATAATAATTTTAAAAGTTTTATCCTTGCAGAAAAAAAAATTATAATAACAATAAATTCAACATTTTCTGTTAATAAAAGTGTTATGTTCTATTATCTTAATTTTTTCTTTTTTCCCCCCCAAATAAATTTGTTACATTCCTATATTTTTTAAGAAATATCAAATTTCTAACTAAATTACTCAAAAATTAATAGGTAGAGATATGTTCTGAAAACCTCACCGCCGTCGAAATTCACAATTTTTTCGAAATCAAATATTTTAATAAAATAGAACTTTAATAAAATACAAAAAATACATACAAAAAAGAAAATGTCTTGTGAACAATAAAAAAAACATTAAAAAACGTTATTATTATTTTTTTTTAATAATCATTTTTTTAATACCTGATGAAGTGTCCTCTATTTACCAGAAGGTAATTACCTCCCTGCACTTTTCTGGCATAATGCTAATCATGTTGTTATTGGTCTGCGTTGGTATTTCTTCCCAAAGAGCTGGTAGAGCATCCGTTAGTTTTCGGAGACAGAAAGGTTGAGGTTTCGGTCAGAAGTAAATCCCTTCCCACATCATCACGCCGCCTCCACCGTAGGCTGTGATTAGGGCAATATATCGAGGATTGGTTCGTTGATTTGCCTCCCTGTACACCCTTTGACGTCGATTATGATTAGTGAGTCATAATCTGGATTCATCTGCAAACATTACAACCGATCAGTTTGTATCATTTGCTGCCGATGACGTTCTGTTATTGCCGGACGCCTTAAGGGAGCATATGAAGTTAAACCAACTTCCCAAAGACGATTTCGAATAGTTTGTTCGGATATTGGACTCTCAGTTACACCCTGAATTTGTTGACCAAGTTGCCGAGCTATCAAAAATGGATTTTTCCTTGCCAGAATAACAAGTTTTTGGTCTGGGTGTTGTTATCCTGTGGCATCCACTTCCTGGTCTTCAAACGACAGACACAGTCTCCCTGTGACGACTTAAAGTATGAGAAACCACACTTTGGGAAACCCCAATCATCCCCGCTTTATTGGTTTGAGAAAACCCCGGGTATATAGCCGCACGACTAATTCTTTTATGTTCAGCGAAAGATGTTGCCTTTGAACGTTGGTTTCAAAGCATTCTAATTAAAAGTGAGACAACAAAAGAGAAAAACAAACAGATAAAGTAAACATACTTAATCCTAACTAGGAGAGAATAGGGATTATTGTTTATCATCCGAGCCAATATTCATTTAATAAATTCCTCTCTTCATAAAATATTATGTATTTTATTAAAATATCTATTTACAAAAAAAATGTTGAGTTTCGACGGCGGTGAACAGATTTTGAGAACATATCCCTATTCATTTTTTAGTAGTAGGTATATTTAGAACGCACAATTGATCAAAAAAGTTGTATCCTTGCACAAAACATAATAATAATAATAATAATAGAAAGGTAGTAATTCTTAGTATTTTTTTTTCTTCTTCAAATAATTTTTATATTTTTTAAGAGATGTGAGTGTGTGGTAAGTATGGTTCCTATTTAATTAGATTACATAATAATTAAAAATGCTTTATCCTTGCCCAAAAAAATGCAAACTTTTAAAAAAAATCTTAAAGTCTAAAAAGTGAAAACTAAACATAACATTTTGAATTATAAATCTTTTTCCTCCTATTGGGTTTCCAAATATGAATTTAATGTTTTTTCCACGGGGATACTGGCCGATGTTCCAGCCAGTCAGCTTATAGCTCTGGGAGTGCTGTCCTAGTGGCAGAGTTGAACAAATTGTAGTCAAATTATAGATTACGATTGCTGTTTATTTAATTTTATACGTTTTCGGTATTATACTTATTCATAATGTTTTCGTAACTCTTTGTAGTAGCTTTTTCGATGTTTGTCAGAAGTCTCCAAAAGGCAATTAGAAGCTTTTTCTTCAGACTTTGTTTTAACGAGACGTTTTGTGATAACTTGGAAGTCGGCGTTCCTGGTCCATTTTTTCCCGCTTATTTTTTGCACTTTTGACGAAATTTGTATCAGCCGTAAACACATTGAACTATAATATTAGAAATTATTTGAAATACTTTTCTATTTCATTCAATGTAGATTGTGATGCCCAAAAATATGGACATACATTGTTTTAAATAAATCAGGGACAAAGGAATGAAAACCGGTGGCTTGAACAACAGGAAGTCCAAGAAGAACTACAACTATACGGAGAAACCAAGGTGGGGAACTGAGCCACCAATAGGCACCCAGATCAGTCCCGGAGGGCGGGAAAAGTTGCTGTGAGCGGACCCCAATATGGATCGAGAATCTTCAACTGTTGCCACCTGAGAGGTAGGAACAAAGCTACTTCGTCAGAGACCGCCGCCGAGGGAGGACCTACCCCAACTCCAGAGAGGGAGGATCACACTACTTCATCAACTGTCCTGAGCAACCATTCAACATCAGATCAACAGAGGGAAATCCATTGGAGCTCTTCTGGACCATTAAGACAACAGCAGAGGCTGATCAGCGCAGAACTCCAGGACCCAATAGCCATCACATCCAGCATTAAATCAAGAAGGTACCGTGAATTTTAAACCATTATAAAGACAAAGCCAGAGAGTATTTTGAGAAAATACATTTTCATTTTTAAAGACTTGTTTAATAAGGATTCTGAGCAATTGTTTTAAGTTTTCCACACATGTTTTTCATTAAGAATATATACAATCAAACCTGAATGGCCTAATTTTTATTTCATGTATTTTGCACCTCATGTCATTTTGACTTTTCACAACTGCTAGTCTTGGCGGACCCACGACCAAAGGAAGGTAAGAAAGAATTAGAATCACTTTCTCAAGAACATTTTATTATTTAACAAAAACAAAGATAAGATCATTTTTTAAAAAAGTTACAAGATGTTGATTAGCGACTGTAGATACTAATTGTAGGAATATTGAGGGTCAGTCAAAGATTAGAATCAAAAATAAACAAAAAAAAATTTATTAACTGTCACATTACGGCAGAAATGTTGAAAGTAATATACGTATGTATTATTACGGTTGTTTGTGTCTGTATACTCTAACATATATCTATAGATAATTAATAAATAATTTAAAATATAATATATATATATATATATAATAAACAAAAAAAAATAAAATAAAATAAAAAATAGATAATTTAGATATTGGAGACAGAACTGTATGTTTACTCTTTATTATGTTCCACCTATTTGTCTATTTCCATTATTAATGTTTATGTTTAGTAATGTAATCATATTTAATTTTAATGTTTAGTAATTATTCATAGTAAGTCAGTTTCAATTTTTAACTTGTTATAGTGTATTTTTAACGTTCAGTAATGTTTATCAACAAAAAAATTTTTTTTTTATTTTGTTTATTTTTGATTCTAATCTTGATTTCCCCCCCATGTTTGTAGGCCCTGATGATGATATAAAATATATCGAAACGTTGGCATCTGAATAGTGGTTTTTTTTCCATCTTTGACTGACCCTCAATTGTCCTACAAATATTTCATTCAATGTTTACACTTTTACTTAAATCGATGTTACTTGGTTTTTGTTTTGCATTGTCTTCGAAACTACTAAAAAAAAATGTTTTTCTACTTTTTTTTTACGAAGCTCCTGGGAGTTCTTTTGGACAGGGCGCCCGTTAGATGCGCCACTGCATGAATGTGACATTTGAACTTCGAGTTTACGATGAGGTAAGCCGAAATAGGTACCTACACTTTATATATATATTTTTCTGGAATTAGAACAACAATTATTTATTATACTTGGGTTAGGAAAACTTAAGACTCTTACAGTAGAGATGGGCATGAGCGACGATAATAAGCGATATGACCTCGTAAGGCCCGAGTAAGAGTTACAAAAAGAAACAAACAATTTACGTACAATTTTTATTTTACAACATTACATTTTACAATTTTACAACATTACGTATATTACAGGGTTAGGTTAGGTTAGGTTTTATGACTCATGCCCGGGCTTTAACAACGAGGTCATATCGCCTACTACCAGAGCGCCCTTTCGTCACTCTGGTGGACATGAGCCCGACTCTACTGTGGGAGTCCTAAATTTTGCCTACCCTAAATTTTTAGTCTTCTAGGGTAGGGATCTTTAACGAGTACCTGACATCGTACAGGCTCGGGACCATCGCTTAACGTCCCATCCGAAGGACGACGTGCTTAAGTTTATTTTACCTCCCAGATAAAATAAACTAAGGGCCTCGGTCGGGTTACGAACCCACGACCTTGAGCTCAGAAGTCAAGCACGCATACCACTGAGCTACCGGCGCCCTCACGTATATTACACAAATGGCTAAAATAGAATATTCAGCCCTTAATCTAATTAAATTATAAAAACTATTAAACATTTTTTTTGTTTGTTTGTTTTTGGCCTTATGGTCAATGCATATCAGCCATGACACCATGACACCATGACACCATGACACCATGTACGTGTCACACTTATTTAACCTATTTATAGGCAAAAAAGGGCGCAAAAGAAACCTTATTTTTGGTGATAGGGGCTGTTAGATATATTGTTTTGTGGGTAACGATATGTATATCATCACCTTTTTCCAGAAGAAGGTGTCAGGGAGATTACACAGAAATTGTATTCGGAGATGTATGTTTTATTTCCGCACTTATACACAGTATTGGGGAAGTTATATAATCGGTCTGAATTTCGATGTTAAGTTTCTACTGGAATTTCATGTTTTCCAAACCCCTGACATACGATAACTCCCGATAAGGAGAATGTATCGAGACGAGATGATGTGGGACGAGATTTCTCATAGAAATAAAAGACATTGCCTTCCAATATGAAGATGGCTGATGTAGTGAGAAGTGACTGTCTCACAGATTTTTTATTTGTATTAGCTAGCCGGCTTTCGAGGTTGCCCTCATCATCAGGCAGTCTGATAAAATAAATTTACTCAATTAAAATATTTTAGTAAATATAATTTAAAAATTTTTATAATAAAAATAAACTATAAATAAAACCATCTAAAAACTTCAACAATTTAAAATTTCATGGATGGGGACATATAAGTTATTTCTGTCCCAACTCTAGAGTTGTGACTCAGATGGGGGAATAACTCATCTGTCCCCATCCATGAAATTTTAAATTGTTAAAGTTTTTAGATTGTTTTATTTATAATTTATTTTTATTTCAAAAAATTTTTAATTTTATTTACTAAAATATTTTAATTAGGTAAATTTATTTTATCAGACTGCCTGATGATGAGGGGAACCTCAAAAGCCGGCTAACTAATACAAGTAGAAATCTGTGAGAGGTCAGACAATATCTTATTTTACAAGCTGTGAAACATTGTTTTCCCACTGTTTTATTTTTGAACAGAGCCGGTTTTCAACGCGATAGCGTTCTCGAGGGTCGCTATGTGGGTGGAATGTACCACTGATGATGACGCTGTTGCGTTAAAAACCGGTTCTGTTCAAGAATAAAACAGTGGGAAGACAACTTCTATCATTTCTATGATACATTTCATATCCAGAATCCTATGGATTTTCAAGGAAAACTTTTTTTCAGGATGAGACCTATGAATGTTCACTAGAATCGGTCAAACGGAAGGGAGGATCAGAGAAGAGTGGGCACAACACATAAAACCCAATAACTGCCGATGTAATCAATGTATCATGAAATATTATATTTAAATTCAAACCCTCATAAGGAACACATTTATAGTTTTTTTCGAAATTGACAGATGGGTAAGGGGAGAGGGGGGCAGGCCAAACTCAAAAACAATAACAATGACCTTGTAATAAATGTTTCACCACAAAATATAGTATGGGATTCAGAAGCCCCTATTAAAGTCAACTATTGATTTTAGCCCAAACCGTTTTGGAGGGAGAGCGAAAACTTAAATAATTAATTCGCGCTGGGATCGTCACCGGTGACTCACCGACGACTTTTTGTTTTTTGATTGATTTCCAAGACATTTGAGACAAAACATGAAACGACTGCTATCTCTTATCGGATTCTCATAAAATTACACATAAGCATCCTTATAAACCCGACTCAAACGTAAATTATGTAGTACCTCAAAATTTCATAATTGCTTGGAAAAACAACTGTTGAAAAAATGATATAAGACCAACGCTGCTTGACAATAATAAAACAAGAGGCATTAGTCATTTGACGTCTGGGAATGCATCGATGGATTTGCTAATTGTAAGCCGGAACGTTGTCAGTTCCAGCCCATTTCGTGTCTTGGAAATGAGGATGTAATACTCTAGATGGATCCAGCTTCGTATATTGCGCAATTCACTAAAAAGAAAGCGATTTCTATAACAAATCAATTACATTTTTACTTGCTTTGGATTATACAATTATTTATATCTTTCTTATATATCGTCATGTAGTTGTGCTTTGAGAGTGACTATTTAATAATTTACCCCTATCATATAGAGGATCACATTTTCGGTAGGTAGTCGTAGAAATTGGAAGATTTAGTAAAAGTTTTAATGAAATAATTATAGAGCAAAGTGTAAAATATACAATGAGGAGTTAAGGGAAGAAGGTAATTTTCCAATTAGGTAAGGTAGATATATGTTTTGAAATAGGCGGTATTGGGGGATGGAGAAGTCCCCAGAGCCAGCTGGATGTTAGCCGACTCGTGATTGGCTGATGTGAGAGAGCCGGCCAATCAGAAACCCCCTACTATTCCCCTTGGGGAAGGCTCATAATCCAATATGGCATCTGTGGCACCGTCGTTGGTGTGTCTCCACGTTAAAATGTGGTAGTTTCTCGTAATTTACGAAAGTGATAACGCTTGAAAAAAATTTTTTTAGGTTGGTAAATGTGGAAAATGTGTGTGATCCATTTATTCTGATGGTTTTGTGAGTGCATCAACGGTATTATTATTTTTTATACTTATTTTAATCATATTTTCTTTTAAATTGAGTGAAAAATACCTTATTTTCAATTATTTGGTTTATCAATTTTGCTATTTTAATTATTCTTTTGGTAGGTACCGTGTTAAAATTAAATTACGCGCCGGTTAGTGGTATAACCTTTTTTATGTATCAACTTGTTCTGGCTCAAAATATGTTATAACCTACGATTTGGCTGGTGGAAGGTTATCAATATTTTTGTTTATGTGATTTATATATTTACATTTTTTTTGTCTTCTACGTCAGTGATTTATGATATTTTAACCACTCTTTTGAGTATTCACAAATAAATTAGCAAATAAAAATCATTGTATGAGAAAAGACAAAAACAATGTAAGTATTTAGATGCATTTTCTTTTTTCTTGTAATAATTTTCTAAGTGTTATTCGAGTGCCCGGTGAAAACAATAAATCAACTTAAAAAACCATCACAGAAGTTGTTATTTGGGTGAGTAGAATTTCTCAGAATTATTTTTATACATTTTTTTTTGTAATGACATCTATTTTGGGTTGTTTATTTTTGTTTTCTTATCTGTTAAAGCTGTCTTGCCAATTTTTTCTATTATATAAATATTTTTGTGTCTTTATATTCCCATACATTTAGTGTAGGTATATTTTTTTTTTACCTTGCGACTTGAAATATATATTTTTATTTTTGACATGTCTTTATCAATTTGACATCTCATCATTCGTTCAAATACAGAAAAATGCTTTTGAAATAATTACTTTTATGTTCTTTACGTGGTTATATACTACGCATGCTACATGAGATATAGCATGACTTAATTAATTTTCTCATTTCGACTTCTAATTACCCTAAAACATTCATATTCGTATGTTGATTACTTATTTTCTGTTGATTTATTGAAAAGAACTGTCTGTTTTAAATAATTCGGTATTCCCCAGTTGTTTGCAGAAAATATAAGCTCATTTTTTAAATTGTGGTTAGATAGATATAAAAAAAAATATCAAGGTAAATCCATTTTAAACAGTTAAAATTGAATATATATATATGTCTGTAAATGGAAGGTATTTTTTTTTTTTTTATAAATTTTCGATATTTGGAACTAAGAATAATAGCGATCTTCAGTACTGCGAAAGAGATTCAGGCAAATATTAAACCAATTTTTATTTTCTTGAAAGGTTTATGTTAATTACTATATTTCTTAATGATGGTAAGGGTGCTTCAAACACACTCCGAAGTCTTAGTATTGGTATTTATTAATTACTCCGTTTTCATTATTTTTCGTATGAGGAAGTATTGTCAAATTGTAGAGCGATATATTTTATTTCTTGAAAGATTAATTTTTTCCTGTGATATGCGTTTTTTCATTTATTTTAAATACATGAATCCTGACCTACTTATTAATCGTGTTATTTACGAGTGTGTTGGCATTCTGATTCCGAGTATGGCAGAAATTGGTTTTGGGCGAGGAGGGGGGCTGATGGACGGATACGCCAAAAAAATGTGTTATTCGGAGTTGAAATTTGGTTGTCCTTGAAGTGTGTAACGTGTCACTCGAAAATATTTTATTTATTCAAAAAAAAATAGTTATTATGTATAACGTGGCTTTTCAGGAGATCCAAGACTATTTTTCGAAAATTTATCAAAAAAGTAAAGATTTTTCTGTACCTGATTCTCCCCTCCCCCTTCAAAGCTCGTATAAATTAAAAGGACTATGCGATGTGGCCATAAAAGGATTTCTTTTACCAACCACAATTATACAGCTCACTTCCCCCCTCCCTTTCCCCTCAAATTCAATTCGTACTGGTGTTACTGGGTATATGAAAGTAATGTGTTGACGTCAGCGGTTTTCTTCGTTTCAATGTACTGCGTACTTCTGATAGTGATTTTCATGTACTCAGTATTGCCAGTATGAAATAATTGAGTATATAAAAAAAACTCAATAACAATAATTGAGAGGTGTGTGTGGGGGGGGGGGGGGGGGGGGGAGTGATCTATACATAAGAGGTTAGTATAAATAGGAAAGTCCTGTTGTGGCCACATCCCCTATATTTTATTTTTTATAAAAAATTGCCAATAATGAAAATTTATTTTGAAATTCGCTGCTAGACAGTACTTTGAAATATTTCTTGCGGAAATTAATTTTACATTTTTTGGGGTGCTATAACTTTATTCTCAATTGTAGGAATATTAAGGGTCCGTCAGTTTTTTTTTTTTTATTCAACGTTTCGATATATTTTATATCATCATTAGGGCCTACAAACATGGGGGGGAAATCAAGATTAGAATTACAAATAAACAACAGTGTGTTGATAAACATTACTGGACGTTAAAATAGACATTGTAACAAGTTAAAAATTGAAACTGACTTACTATGAATACATTACTAAACATAAAATTTTGACTTGACTGACCCTCAATATTCCTACAATTAGAATCTACAGTCGCTAATCAACATCTTTATTCTCAATGTTCTTATTTGAAATCTGTGGGCACTTAAGCGATTGGAAATAAGGAACATTTTTTGCAGGACTAATAGTTCCTGCGAAAATGAAGCGAACGTCTAAAAAAGGCACGACGTATCAAGATTGGATCCGGTATTTATCTCACAAATAGGGTGACCTGCGAAAAATTGTTTTTTATATGATGACATATGCCTTTCGCTTTGCTGTACAACGATTCTTTGAAGATATTATTGATTAGGTCAACAATATAAGCGGTTTTGTAGGAGTGTACATAGGCCCTCAAGTAAAGTTATTTAAATTGTCGTTTGATTTCGGTCAAAACCTAATGACATGTGTTGTCATTATATTATATATAATGATTACATTACATGTGTTGTCATTATATTATAGGTTAGGTTAGGTTTTATGACTCATGCCCGGACTTTAACTACGAGGTCATATCGCCTACTACCAGAGCGCTCTTTCGTCACTCTGGTGGACATGAGCCCGACTCTACTGTGGGAGTCCTAAATTTTGCCTACCCTAAATTTTTATTCATCTAGGGTAGGGATCTTTAACGAGTACCTGATATCGTACAGGCTCGGGACCATCGCTTAACGCCCCATCCGAAGGACGGCGTGCTTAAGTTTATTTTACCTCCCAGATAAAATAAACTAAGGGCCTCGGTCGGGTTACGAACCCACGACCTTGAGCTCAGAAGGCAAGCACGCATACCACTGAGCTACCGGCGCCCTCTCATTATATTATATATATTATTACAAGTCTATACAAGTTCATAGCTACTGTCAGACATTGCGAGAATGGTCAACACATGTTCAGGGGACCTTGAAATGTGAAATTCCTTTGAAAACACAATGATTTTTTCCGATTACAATACTTCCTTCAATTTCAAACAGTTGCTAACAGAGAGACATGTTGGACTTTATATGTTTGTGAAGTTCCCCAGATTAAACCAATTCCATCTCCACTCCCCCCTCAAAAAATAAAATTTAATTACCTAAGGGTAACGAATTCGCAAAAAAAATATCTGAAACCCAAAGGTTTCTTTAAGCTCGTATTTGAACCCATTATCAGGTTCAGAGGTATTTAAGCTCCCACCTGTACTTTGAACTCACCGATCAAAAAGAGAATCACCGGCATCGGCAATCTATTAGAAGTATTTACGTATATTCAAACGCAAAAAAGGGCTGTTTCTTTATTTTTCGCTCTATAACCTTTTTACATATTCTCTTCGGATAGACATACATTTTGTAGTTTCAATTTTGTTTTTAGAATATTAGTTCACCAGTCGGGAGTAGACATAGGAAAACTAACTTGAGGTTTCATGTAGTAAGTTACCATAAGGTATGCGTATTATGGTATACTTGCTTAGGTAGACGTAGTAAGTGTAGTAAGAATATCATATGGTATGCGTAGTATGGCATATTTGCTAAGGTAGCCATAGTAAATAAACCGTAAGTGCTACCGATAGCTGTAGTAAGTATACCATAAGGCACCATTATAGAACTATCCAATTCGTAAAATAGTTTGTTATAACTGGTTCTCTGAAAGGTTATTCTAATACCGTTGAGAACGCATCAAATTTTTGACCGATTAAACAATTTGGCTGTCCCATAGCATTACACCAATTTAACTCGCTAATAATTGAGTGGGAGGGGCTCTTTGCGCAGGGAGGTTCCATTTCTCGAGAATGGATGGGCATTACATAGTGAATTTAATCTTCTTCATTAAATTGGAGCGATTCTCTACTACTAATACCAAGGATTTTATCAGCTGTTTATATGTCAAGGCGAAAAGGAAGGTGTTCACTGTGTGACATATTAATATGCAGTATGTTAATATACCTTAATATGTACATACTTAAATTATGTATGAAGGGCCAAAAAAACGAAAAAAAAAAAAATTATCTTTAAATCTCGTAATGAGTGTTTATACCTCTCGTCGACTGGCTACCATCCATTTATATTAGAAATATGACCAACTGAGGAATATTTTTAGTAAAAGAATAAAAGACCGAATTTTGAGAAGTTGAATAAAATATTATCATTATGGAGTTATCAAGAATGTTTAAAATCTGCTTTTGTAGTGGTAATTTTACCGAATAGCCATTTTCGGAATAGAAAATTTTGATTATACTTTTTGTTTTACTCTCATGAAATTTCTCTTTATGGTTGCGATTCAAGGCAATGGAGGACGCTGGTAGCTTAGAGGTAGCGTGCTAGCTTACTGGGCTCAAAATTGCGGTTTCGAAATCCGGTTAAGGCCCTTATCTGGGAGGTGAATAAAACTTTGACAGACAAAATTTATGCCCATAGTGGAGTTAACGCCCGGGCATGAGTCACAATAATTAACTAACTTTTAGACAATGATTCCATCTTTCAATCTCATCTTACTATGTCCTTAATTTTAGTTTAAATTGTGTTTTACATTAAAATGTTTCATGTATAAAATCATCAATGATCCTTATATTTCCAATGAATCATGTATGAAATGTCGCACTCTAATAGTGGCTGGAGGAGAAGGGTTCAAATCCCTGAGGTGCGAGGTAGTGGAACGTACGATCCTGAGTCTATCATAGAAATAAAAGACGTTGTCTTTCCACTGTTTTAAAACATGTGTTATTTCTATGATAAATCTCGTCCCACAACATCTTACTATCACATATGATGCTGAGTCTATGTAACATAATGAAGGTTTAACTGCTGGTTATTATCTTCTTTTCGTCATTTATTCATAACTACGGGCTCTGCCCCAAGTTACTTTGCTCGCCGACCTCGAAGGGGGACTCCACCTCCTGTATTATCTGAAGAAATAGATACCGTTATATTAAATTGTGATGGTACAACCTCAAAAGGGTGGGTGGGTGTACATTATGTGGCCTGTTTCTCATCTTGCAGAAGACTGTTCGGACAGATTTACATTGAACAACATAAAGACAGACTGTCTAACACACAGGTAGATCAACGGAAATATGAAAAGGGAGAATGACGTATAGAAAAATGGACAGACATAGTACTTACACTTATGTTGGAAATCAAGCGAACTGATGCGGAGTCAGCCTCGAGGTTCCTGTATCCCAACATTATAAAATGCCGCTAGCATAGCCTTCTACTTACCCTCAGCACTGCTGGTAGGTAAACCCGAGGTTCCCTATGAAATGCCGCTAACATTGCTTTCTGCTTCGAGCATGAACGTTAAATTTTACCGTTGGAGAGCACTAACGATGAGTGAAATTTGGTTAAAAAAATGTTAAGTAGATCCATGAAAGCACGTGGAGCGGAGGGTCATGAACCCCCTATTGACCCTGGCATAATAATATTATGGACCCTCTCTGCCTCTTCCAGTCACCTAATGTAGGCACATAATTTCAGTTTTTGATTATTGTAAAAAGGTTATTTCATGTCAAATGGATCACTTTCGGACGTGACCACCTCAGTATTTTGTTAATTTTTCCTGAGTTCTTTGGCATGATGTAAGCGGGTGTGTATTATTGGGCCTAAGTCTATACACTTGATTTTTTTACGGATTTTTAAATTGTTCGCAATTTCTAATAAGTTGGTTTACATATAATTAGGTGTATATATCTCCTGTTCTACTTAATTTAGGAAGGTCACATTGGTCTCAGTTTAAATTTAATGAAATTATCTAAGTATGAATAAATACTAACAAATATTTTGATGGGAAAAAAAGTAAATACATTAAGAACCATTTTTATTATTAAAAATCACAGAAAATCGTGTTAAGAATTTAAAAAAAAATTGTATAAATCACTAAAATTGTATTTCTTCACTATCTAGTCATTTCAGAGCAAATTGCAAAAACTAGAAAATAGGCAATCCTGGAACATCCAGTTGGGTGCACTCGAGTGTCATTTTCGTGGTACATTTGCTTTCTTCAAAAAGTTAACAAAACCTTCTTGTTAAGAAATGTTTGCTCTTTAATTTTGATGTGGATTTTTTTTTTCATGCATGCAGTCGATTATAACCGGGAAAACCGAGAATTGAACGTTTTTAGCATCCATTTAGAGCATCCTGATATGCCTGGAACCCTAGCTCACGATATTCCTTCCAGCTCTTGGAGCCATCTTCTCCATGTCGTAGCCTCACTTGGTCTTCTGGTAGTCTTGTGCTCAAGTTAGGAAGCTTCTCGGTTGACCATTTTTTTCTTCCTTCTCTTTGGAACTTAAATACTATTAGTTAAAAAAAAATATGTCACATTCACATTTTGCAATAGTCCACATTTCGCGGATCTCGGCTTCTGAATATTCACTGGTGTCTTCTCCGAGAAGTATGTCTATTGGCACGTTGCATATGACTGGATTTATTCTTCATTTGGAGTTTTATTCCCCCCCCCACCCCCCCCCCCCCCCCCCCCCCCGACGATGGGACGTTATGTGATGATTACCCTATATAACAAAACCTTGAGTAGACAAAATTTAGGATTCCCGCAGTAGAGTTGGGCTCATGTTCACCAATGCGACGAAAGAGCACTCTGGTAGTAGGTGATATGACCTCGTAGTTAAAACCCGGGCATGGACCACAATAACTATCTAACAAATAGTGTTTTAGTTTTCGTATCTGCTCGTCTGTCTGTTTGTTCCGTCATCATGGAAAAATGGCTGAGCATATTTTCACGACTAAATTTTGGGACATATAATTCAAAATAATGGAATAAAGGGGAGGTTTAGGTGGAGACAGAAAAAGTAACTTATAGCTAGATATAAATCTATATTATAGATATAATATATCTTGTGATGTACACTACGGAACATTTTTTTTAATGAATATTTCAATGAAAAGAGGTAATTTTTTTTATTATAATCTAATATCATATATATATTAGATATATATATCAAGGTGTTTGAGAAACAAAACAAGAAAACATATAAAAAACAGCTGTGAAATAGTGTTAAATGTAAGGGAGTCGTGAGCTAGCTCTAAAACGGTGCAATGTGGTTTGATATGTTTTAAATAAAAATGAAGTTGAACAATTAGATGAAAGTTGACTGGGGTGGAATTAAAGTGTGAAGAGTTGACGGGGTCTGGTTTTTTGTGGTAGAGGCGTCGAGAAGGTACAATTAATAATATATATTTTTCAATATGCCCAAATAAAAAAAAAGAAATAGTTTTTTAAGTATTAATTTAATGTTTTTGTGCCATTGTAAATTTTTGTTTTGGTTTGTTCAAATAAGTTTTTTTTAAATTTAAATATGTAAATATAGATAATAACCCAATTATTTGTCCTCTTCAAATTCTATTCTATTCATCTTCCCTGTTGTCCCAGTAGTATCATTTAAAAAACCTTTGGATTAGAAATTAATATTATTTAAAATTATTTAAAAAATTGGTATCTCTTTGTGAATCCAAGTGTAAAGTTTGTTTAATTGAATTTTTTTCGTTGTATACGTTGTGATGTACACTACGGAACATTTTTTTAATGAATATTTTAATGAAAAGAGGTAATTTTTTTTATTATAATATAATATATCAAGGTGTTTAAGAAAACATATAAAAAACAGCTGTGAAATAGTGTTAAAAATGTAATGGAGTCGTGAGCTAGCTCTTAAACGGTGCAATGTGTTTTGATATGTTTTTTTAAATAAAAATGAAGTTGAACAATTAGATGAAAGTTGACTGGGGTGGAATTAAAGTGAAGAGTTGACGGGGTCTGGTTTTTGTGGTAGAGGCGTCGAGAAGGTACAATTAATAATATATATTTTTCAATATGCCCAAATAAAAAAAGAAATAGTTTTTTAAGTATTAATTTAATGTTTTTGTGCCATTGTAAATTTTTGTTTTGTTTGTTCAAATAAGTTTTTTTTTAAATTTAAATATGTAAATATAGATAATAACCCAATTATTTGTCCTCTTCAAATTCTATTCTATTCATCTTCTCTGTTGTCCCAGTAGTATCATTTAAAAAACCTTTGGATTAGAAATTAATATTATTTAAAATTATTTAAAAATTGGTATCTCCTTGTGAATCCAAGTGTAAAGTTTGTTTAATTCAATTTTATTTCGTTGTATACGTGTACTTTCTTAAAAATTGCACGTCTTAAATTATTGATAATATTTTTTTAGGGCAATTTTCGACAAACTACTGTAGAAATCAAAATTTAAATAAACAAAAGAGATCAAATTTCTACAGGAAATGTGGTAGCAAACAAGTTTTTATCACATTTTTGGCATATCCCTTGTGTGGACGATTTTCGCCACAAAGCCCCATCATATTTTGGCAAAACCTTGATGGGAGAATTTTTTTTATATTAATTAAAGTAGGGAAACAGGTTGAAAAAGATGAAAATGATAGAATAGAGACAAATAAGGGTTACATTTAATTTTGAGAAATAATTTTTTTTTTGCCAACTTCAAAAGAAGGTTACTATTTTATATAACATTGTTTTTGTTTAGTAATTATATATTTAGTAAAGTAAGAAAATGCCAATTACCAGAGGACAAGCGAGATTAGAGGAGGAAAGTAGAGAGGAAGGGTCAAGTTCGGAGGAAAGATCCGATATGGAGTTATCGGAAGATAGAGAAAGGGAGACTCCAGCCGCAATGGAGTCCATGCAGGGTACAGGTGAGGAGTCGCAAGGGGAGGGGGTAAATAAAGATAAAGAAAAAGAGGGCATTGCTGCTCCTGATATGGAATGGCTCCGTGTTGTGTTGACAAAGTTAACTGGGGATATGGGAAATTTAAGGGGGGATATGAATCAAAAAATGGAAGAGCAAAGTAATAAATTAGGAAATTTAGAGACAAATTTAAAAAGGGAAATGGGGGATATGAATCAAAAAATGGAAGAGCAAAGTAATAAATTAGGAAATTTAGAGACAAATTTAAAAAGGGAAATGGGGGATATGAATCAAAAAATGGAAGAGCAAAGTAATAAATTAGGAAATTTAGAGACAAATTTAAAAAGGGAAATGGGGGAAAAATTAGGAAAATTAGAGACAAACTTAAGAGGCGACATTAAAAATTTGGAAGCGAGATTAGATAAAAAGGTGGACAATTTGATGAACCAATTAGAGAAAATTCAAATAGAAAATGAAAGAGTTGAAAGTAGGATAAATAAAGCAGGAGAAAACTTAGAAAAGCACTTTATTCAAAAAATTAACAAGTTGGATGAAGGGAATTCTGAAGTAGAAAAAGAGGTTCTTATTATTGACAGTCAGTCACAAGTTGATGAGGTAGAAGGAACAGAGAATAACAGTGGGGAGGAACAGACCCAAATTTTAGAGAAAGATGTGGAGGAAGAGAGTCAAAATGTAGAAAAATTAGTATTAAGTGAAATTCAAGAAAATAGGATGAATGTTGATGTGGATGGACAGAGTGAAAGGAACATTTTGATGTTATTAGACAAAACAAACGAACAGACTGAGGACAACAAACAAAAGACAAATTTTAATTTTAAAGAAAATATAGTTAAAACTTACAGACAAACTGGAAATAGAAAGGAGGCTAATAAAAGTTATAAGAACAATTTTAAAAAGAGAGTAAAAGCATTCAAACAGGTATTAAGGACAAAATTAACACTGAACAAATATTTAGAGAAGGGGGAGGGGATTTTTAAAGACATAATTCGCCGGGGCATCCGGAAAAAGATAAAATTAAATTTGGGCTTTGCAATATAATTGCATTAGCCACTTTTTATAGTGAACCTATTTTTTTTTTGCAACTCGGATGAGTTTGAGGAAATGACTGACAGACTAACATGACAGAATTAGGATTAATTTAAAATATGACGAAGTGACATTAGACAAATATAATCGTATGGATGATAAATTTATTTTTTTGATGAGAGAATTTTGGTATATGAAGAGTATGGATGAATTTTGGTATAGTTCTGCGTTTAAATTAATTAGGATTTAAATTAATTAGGATTTACATTTTTTTTAAGATTAGATTAGATGTTAGGATCAGTATAAAATTAATCTAAGATTATATTTAGGGATTAGTCATCCAAATTTAATATATACAAATTATTTATTTGAGACTTACATGTTAATAATGATATTATTGAAAATTAAAACATATACATACAGCTGATTTTGAACGAACATAATATGGAAGATGATCGATTTTTTTTTTATTATATTTTTTTTAGAAAATTGTTGAAAGATTAAAATCAGCAGGCTGAGAGATGCCTAGATCTCTTTGGAGACATGACGAACTTCCTGAGGCCGAGTCAAGGGGACAGATTTTCTGTTTCGGAACTGTTCAGCTAGGATACCGGACGTGACTAAATCATAATAATATTATAAATTAGAAAGACGAACGAAACTGTATAGAAGCCTTGGAAGAATAATATATTATATAAATTGTATGTATGCATAGGTTATTAAGTTTTTGTTATTATAAATTCTATTATTTAGACAATTTCATTTATTATTTGAGTAACATGTTTTTTTTTTACGTAAATTTGTTTAATAGAGAGAGTAGATGAGAATGAGAAGAGTTGTAGGAGCACATTATATAACTTTAGGAATAGGAACAAACAAAGGGTAATATTAATTAGAGAAGTTTTGAATTAATTGCTGATGACATTCTTTTAGACGTCGGGATTATATAGATTTGTTTTGGGAGAAATTATTTTTTTAAATCCTAGTAAGAGCTAGTGATTAATTGGAGATTTATATTTTTTTTGATCTGCGAGAGATGATTTTTTTGTGTCGACTAGAAAGAACTAGCGATATATATAGGAGATTTATGATGTAGTGTTGGTTGCCTACCTGAGATAGGAGGAACCGTATTTTTGCTACGTCAACGATGAAGTTATTATTATTAGGGAGTTATTAGTAGAGAAGGAAGTTGAAGTAAAAATATATGTGAGATACATTTTTTTTTAGTTAGGAAGTAAGAAGGACGTCTCAAAGAATTTAATACCTCAAAAGACAAGTACTATATATATTAAATAAATTAAATTTGTATTCCTTATTACCCGGCGTGAGGCCTAATTTTGATTGTTAAGTAATATTTTGGAAGTGTGATGAAGTAAATAAAAAAGGATTTATTTAATTTTTGTTTCAAGTAAATTTTTTTATATACAATCTTTTTATATAATTATTTTGAATACATACAAATGTTATATTGATGGTAAAGGCGGAAAGTAAAATAATTGGCAATTTCTTAAATCTGCATCCAACTTGATTATTTCCAAACTTGATTTCATGACTATGACTGATCCTGTAAATATGTAAAAATTTAGTATTATATTTTTTATGTTCAATTAGTTCAAATTTTTATAAATTTAAGTTAACATTTTCTTTAGGTTAAGGATTAATTGTAAATTTTTAGATTAATATTTGTTTTTGTTTATTAGAAATTAGGTACGTATATATATAAGTTTAATAATTGTAAATAGTTATAAAAATATAAAAAATGGGCATATATGTATAAAAAGAGAGTCGAATTGGGCATATAAAAAATAAAAATAAATCAGTGAGTGTAAGTGAGAGAGAGACTTCGATACATCGTTGAGCAATGAGTTGAAGACACCAAGGAGCCAGCCAACATGTGCGTTTGAGGAGGAAGCTAATCTACCTGTGTATTGGAGGAAGACGTTAATCCATCTGTGTATTGAAGGAGGAAGCTTATCATGTGGATTCGAGGAAGAAGCTAAATCAACCTGTGTATTGGAAGAAATTAAATCTGAAAGAACTTATATATAAAAAAAAAAAAAAAATTTGTGAACAAATTTTTTTTTTAAAAAGAAGGAAAAGGCAAATGTGATGTACACTACGGAACATTTTTTTAATGAATATTTTAATGAAAAGAGGTAATTTTTTTTATTATAATATAATATATCAAGGTGTTTAAGAAAACATATAAAAAACAGCTGTGAAATAGTGTTAAAAATGTAATGGAGTCGTGAGCTAGCTCTTAAACGGTGCAATGTGTTTTGATATGTTTTTTTAAATAAAAATGAAGTTGAACAATTAGATGAAAGTTGACTGGGGTGGAATTAAAGTGAAGAGTTGACGGGGTCTGGTTTTTGTGGTAGAGGCGTCGAGAAGGTACAATTAATAATATATATTTTTCAATATGCCCAAATAAAAAAAGAAATAGTTTTTTAAGTATTAATTTAATGTTTTTGTGCCATTGTAAATTTTTGTTTTGTTTGTTCAAATAAGTTTTTTTTTAAATTTAAATATGTAAATATAGATAATAACCCAATTATTTGTCCTCTTCAAATTCTATTCTATTCATCTTCTCTGTTGTCCCAGTAGTATCATTTAAAAAACCTTTGGATTAGAAATTAATATTATTTAAAATTATTTAAAAATTGGTATCTCCTTGTGAATCCAAGTGTAAAGTTTGTTTAATTCAATTTTATTTCGTTGTATACGTGTACTTTCTTAAAAATTGCACGTCTTAAATTATTGATAATATTTTTTTAGGGCAATTTTCGACAAACTACTGTAGAAATCAAAATTTAAATAAACAAAAGAGATCAAATTTCTACAGGAAATGTGGTAGCAAGCAAGTTTTTATCACAACGTGTACTTTCTTAAAAATTGCACGTCTTAAATTATTGATAATATTTTTTTAGGGCAATTTTCGGCAAACTACTGTAGAAATCAAAATTTAAATAAACAAAAGAGATCAAATTTCTACAGGAAATGTGGTAGCAAACAAGCTTTTATCACATTTTTGGCATATCCCTTGTGTGGACGATTTTCGCCACAAAGCCCCATCATATTTTGGCCAAACCTTGATGGGAGAATTTTTTTTTATATTAATTAAAGTAGGGAAACAGGTTGAAAAAGATGAAAAGGATAGAATAGAGACAAATAAGGGTTACATTTAATTTTGAGAAATAATATTTTTTTTTGCCAACTTCAAAAGAAGGTTACTATTTTATATAACATTGTTTTTGTTTAGTAATTATATATTTAGTAAAGTAAGAAAATGCCAATTACCAGAGGAGAGGCGAAGAGATTGGAGGAGGAAAGTAGAGAGGAAGGGTCGAGTTCGGATATGGAAGTATCGGAAGATACAGGAAGGGAGACTCCAGCCGCAATGGAGTCCACGGAGGGTACAGGTGAGGAGAAATCAGATAAGCTAGATAGATTTATGGAATTCATAACCCAGAAATTTACAAATCTAGAGACAAATTTAAGAGGGGATATGGGGGATATGAATCAAAAAATGGAAGAGCAAAGTAATAAATTAGGAAATTTTGTAACAAAGTTAACTGGGGAAATGGGGAATATCAATCAAAAAATGGAAGAGCAAAGTAATAAATTAGGAAATTTTGTAACAAAGTTAACTGGGGAAATGGGGGATATGAATCAAAAAATGGAAGAGCAAAGTAATAAATTAGGAAATTTTGTAACAAAGTTAACTGGGGAAATGGGGAATATCAATCAAAAAATAGAAGAACAGGGAAAAGAATTAAAGGGAGAAATGGGAAATTTAAGAGGCGACATTAAAAATTTAGAAGTTAAATTAAATAAAAAGGTGGACAATTTGATGAACCAATTAGAGAAAATTCAAATAGAAAATGAAAGAGTTGAAAGTAGGATAAATAAAGCAGGAGAAAACTTAGAAAAGCACTTTATTCAAAAAATTAACAAGTTGGATGAAGGGAATTCTGAAGTAGAAAAAGAGGTTCTTATTATTGACAGTCAGTCACAAGTTGATGAGGTAGAAGGAACAGAGAATAACAGTGGGGAGGAACAGACCCAAATTTTAGAGAAAGAGGTGGAGGAAGAGAGTCAAAATGTAGAAAAATTAGTATTAAGTGAAATTCAAGAAAATAGGATGAATGTTGATGTGGATGGACAGAGTGAAAGGAACATTTTGATGTTATTAGACAAAACAAACGAACAGACTGAGGACAACAAACAAAAGACAAATTTTAATTTTAAAGAAAATATAGTTAAAACTTACAGACAAACTGGAAATAGAAAGGAGGCTAATAAAAGTTATAAGAACAATTTTAAAAAGAGAGTAAAAGCATTCAAACAGGTATTAAGGACAAAATTAACACTGAACAAATATTTAGAGAAGGGGGAGGGGATTTTTAAAGACATAATTCGCCGGGGCATCCGGAAAAAGATAAAATTAAATTTGGGCTTTGCAATATAATTGCATTAGCCACCTTTTATAGTGAACCTATTTTTTTTTTGCAACTCGGATGAGTTTGAGGAAATGACTGACAGACTAACATGACAGAATTAGGATTAATTTAAAATATGACGAAGTGACATTAGACAAATATAATCGTATGGATGATAAATTTATTTTTTGGATGAGAGAATTTTGGTATATGAAGAGTATGGATGAATTTTGGTATAGTTCTGCGTTTAAATTAATTAGGATTTAAATTAATTAGGATTTACATTTTTTTTAAGGATTAGATTAGATATTAGGATCAGTATAAAAATTAATCTAAGATTATATTTAGGGATTAGTCATCCAAATTTAACATATACAAATTATTTATTTGAGACTTACATGTTAATAATGATATTATTGAAAATTAAAACATATACATACAACTGATTTTTTTAACGAACATAATATGGAAGAAGATAGATTTTTTTTTATTATATTTTTTATTACAAAATGTTAGAAAGATAATCAGCAGGCTGAGAGATGCCTAGATCTCTTTGGAGACATGACGAACTTCCTGAGGCCGAGTCAAGGGGACAGATTTTCTGTTTCGGAACTGTTCAGCTAGGATACCGGACGTGACTAAATCATAATAATATTATAAATTAGAAAGACGAACGAAAATGTATAGAAGCCTTGAAAGGATAATATATTATATAAATTGTATGTATGCATAGGTTAGTAAATTTTTGTTATTATAAATTCTATTATTTAGACAATTTCATTTATTATTCTGAGTAACATGTTTTTCTACGTAAATTTATTTGTTTAATGGAGAGAGTAGATGAGAAGAGTTGTAGGAGCACATTATATAACTTTAGGAATAGGAACAAACAAAGGGTAATATTAATTAGAGAAGTTAATAGAGAAGTTTTGAATTCAATTGCTGATGACATTCTTTTAGACGTCGGGATTATATTGATTTGTTTTGGGAGAAATTATTTTTTTAATCCTAGTAAGAGCTAGTGATTAATTGGAGATTTATATTTTTTTGATCTGCGAGATATGATTTTTTTTGTGTCGACTAGAAAGAACTAGCGATATATATAGGAGATTTATGATGTAGTGTTGGTTGCCTACCTGAGATAGGAGGAACCGTATTTTTGCTACGTCAACGATGAAGTTATTATTATTAGGGAGTTATTAGTAGAGAAGGAAGTTGAAGTAAAAATATATGTGAGATACATTTTTTTAGTTAGGAAGTATGAAAGACGTCTCAAAGAATTTAATACCTCAAAAGACAAGTACTATATATATTAAATAAATTAAATTTGTATTCCTTATTACCCGGCGTGAGGCCTAATTTTCATTGCTATGATATATTTTGGAAGTGTGATGAAGTAAAACCGAAGGATTTATTTAATTTTTATTTCAAGTAAATTTCTTTTTTTATATACAATCTTTTTATATAATTATTTTGAATACATACAAATGTTATATTGATGGTAAAGGCGGAAAGTAAAATTAATTGGCAATTTCTTAAATCTGCATCCAACTTGATTATTTCCGAACTTAATTTCACGACTATGACTGAACCTGTAAATATGTAAAAAAAAAAATTTAGTATTATGTTATTTTTTTTTATGTTCAATTAGTTCCAATTTTTATAAATTTAAGTTAACATTTTCTTTAGGTTAAGGATTAATTGTAAATTTTTAGATTAATATTTGTTTTTGTTTATTAGAAATTAGGTACGTATATATATATAAGTTTAATAATTGTAAATAGTTATAAAAATATAAAAATGGGCATATATGTATAAAAAGAGCGTCGAATTGGGCATATAAAAAAATAAAAATAAATCAGTGAGTGTAAGTGAGAGAGAGACTTCGATACATCGTTGAGCAATGAGTTGAAGACACCAAGGAGCCAGCCAACATGTGCGTTTGAGGAGGAAGCTAATCTACCTGTGTATTGGAGGAAGACGTTAATCCATCTGTGTATTGAAGGAGGAAGCTTATTATGTGGATTCGAGGAAGAAGCTAAATCAACCTGTGTATTGGAAGAAATTAAATCTGAAAGAACTTATATAAAAAAAAAAAAAAAATTTTGTGAACAAACATTTTTTTTTAAAAAGAAGGAAAAGGCAAATGTGATGTACACTACGGAACATTTTTTTTAATGAATATTTCAATGAAAAGAGGTAATTTTTTTTTATTATAATCTAATATCATATATATATTAGATATATATATCAAGGTGTTTGAGAAACAAAACAAGAAAACATATAAAAAACAGCTGTGGAATAGTGTTAAAATGTAATGGAGTCGTGAGCTAGCTCTAAAACGGTGCAATGTGGTTTGATATGTTTTAAATAAAAATGAAGTTGAACAATTAGATGAAAGTTGACTGGGGTGGAATTAAAGTGTGAAGAGTTGACGGGGTCTGGTTTTTTGTGGTAGAGGCGTCGAGAAGGTACAATTAATAATATATATTTTTCAATATGCCCAAATAAAAAAAAGAAATAGTTTTTTAAGTATTAATTTAATGTTTTTGTGCCATTGTAAATTTTTGTTTTGGTTTGTTCAAATAAGTTTTTTTTAAATTTAAATATGTAAATATAGATAATAACCCAATTATTTGTCCTCTTCAAATTCTATTCTATTCATCTTCCCTGTTGTCCCAGTAGTATCATTTAAAAAACCTTTGGATTAGAAATTAATATTATTTAAAATTATTTAAAAAATTGGTATCTCTTTGTGAATCCAAGTGTAAAGTTTGTTTAATTGAATTTTTTTCGTTGTATACGTGTACTTTCTTAAAAATTGCACGTCTTAAATTATTGATAATATTTTTTTAGGGCAATTTTCGGCAAACTACTGTAGAAATCAAAATTTAAATAAACAAAAGAGATCAAATTTCTACAGGAAATGTGGTAGCAAACAAGCTTTTATCACAATCTATATAAGTATATCTATATAGGTATATTATACTTATACTTATAACTTGGGGTTCTGTACTATAGCCTTGGAGTAGACCCTGACGGTGCGACCAGGTGGATCAGGACTGGAGGACTATAAAATATTTTATTTCTCTTCTACTTGGGGGTCGACGGACAGTCTGACATTGCTTTTATTTATACTTTATTGGTTCTATCTCAGATGAGCATGTCTGTATTTTGAAAAAAAAAAAAAATTCTGTTAAGACCAAAATGTTTTGCATGAACAAAGCAAACGAGAAAAAAAGAAATATTATTGCTCAAAGTCGAAACTTTAAAAGGTTTTGTAGGCCATTTTTGGGTTTATCTAATTTTATGTTCATTTGTTAAAACTTCTTTGGTTAATCGCGACGGGCTATCTACAGAAATAAGTATTAATGTATATGTATATGTTTGTGTGTGTTATTCTCACCATCATCGGGTCTTCACGTCAGTTGTGTATAGGCTAGTGAACTAGTGTGAAAATACCGCTAAAAATTTTATAATGGAAACATATATCACAAGATAGCGTGCTAGGCTAATGTTCGAAACCCGGCCGAGGCCCTTACGTATTTTATCTGAGAAAAAAACCTTGAGAACGCCAACCTTCGAATGGGGCGTTAAGCAACGGTCCCAAGTATGTGCAATGTCAGGTATACGTTAAAGCATATGTGGGCAACAACCGGCCCGCTGTAAGATTTGGTCCGGCCCGCGAGACATTTTGAAAAACCCAATTAAAAAAAAAAAATAATATTACACTATTTACTCACACTCACTCCAAATTAGGAAGATTCAAGAAAACTCACTCCTAAAATATAAATTTGAAGACGTGGAGTTGTGCGATTTCTACAAAAAATACCTCGAAGAAGACGATTTTCCGCAGCTTAGAAAATTCGCAAGAAGATTGATTTGTGCGTTTGGCAGTACTTATAAATGCGAACAGTTCTTTTCAATGATGAAAGTTAATAAATCAAAACATTGTACAAGGCTCACTGAAGATAATTTGGAAAATTCTTTACGTCTTTGTATCAGTGGAATTAATCCAAACATCAATGGATTAGTTTCCCAAATTCAAGCTCAAGTGTCTCATTGATTTCGGTGTCGCTACTTAACTTTCGTAGTTTGTAATAATTCCGAATTTCACGATTTAATTATAATATTGTACCTATTTTTTTTTCATTTCATTTTGTTATTTTAATAAGTTGTATTACAATAACATTGTCTTATTATTTCATGTCTGATATCTATCGCTAAAAATTATGAACACTACTTTAAAGTCCGACGTTATTTTATTTTGAACCATCTACGCGGCCCGCGAACGTATTTGCACACTAAAGTTTGGCCCGCAACATGTCAAAGGTTGCCCATACATGCGTTAAATCCTTAACCTGGGTAGGCACTCCCACCGTATAGTCGGGCTCTTGTCCACCAGAGTGTCGAAAAAGCGCTTTGGTAGTAGGCGATATGACCTTGTAATTAAAGCGTTGGCATGAGTCACAATAACTATCTATAATTGTGGATTATTGTTTTTGTAATTTTGTATTTTATTGAGTCTAATGGGGGAAATTCCCTTAATAGTGGTAAAATTGTCCTTTTCCCCGTATTAGAACATTTTATGCTTTTATTAATGGAAGAAACAAATAGAAAAGTATCATTTTGTCAATCGTATTGGGTTTCATTTCAATTAATTCAAATCCGTTTTTGTACTGGCAGAGTATTGGCATCATTTGTAGGGGGGGGAGGGGGGACATATGATACTATGTATACCCCTTTGAAAATTGTGGGAGTGCATACCATGTACGTTCCCGCGCCACTGTTCATCAGTCATCTTTACCCTACCTCATACTGCATTTATTACCTGGCCTTTTTATATACAAAGTACAGGGGAAGTTACGTAATCGGTCCGAAATTCGATGTTGACTTTTCATCGGATTTTCATGTTTCCTGACCAACCTCAACACATCCCAAAAATGAAAAGAAAAAAAAAATTCTGCATGTATGTTTGTGTGTCTGTGTACACGATAACTCACAATAGAATGAATATAACAACACGAAATTTGATATGTAAATTAAAAATCCCAAAAAGACGACACCTATTAATTTTGAGGGAGATCAGCCAAAGGGAAGGAGGGATCGACTTAAAAATCTTAAAAATTACCGAACTGACATTATTGCAGAGATATTGTGAAATAATTCAAATGAACTTGAAATAAATAAAACTTGTTTATTTATGATATTGTCTAATTTCACCAACTATATTTACATGGGAGTACTTTCGGTATTTCTACCATCCTCAGCCAAAAGGATAAGAGATAAGACTAAGAGTCTTATCCTCAGCCAAAAGCATAAGAGATAAGACTAAGAGTCTTATCCTCAGCCAAAAGCATAAGAGATAAGACTAAGAGTCTTATCTCTTATGCTTTTGGCTGAGGATGGTAGAAATACCGAAAGTACTCCCATGTAAATATAGTCGGTGAAATTAGACAATATCATAAATAAACAAGTTTTATTTATTTCAAGTTCATTAAAAATTACCGATGTAAAGGCTCTGAAGAAGGAAATAAATAGTTTCCGAAACGTTGGCCAAATATTGAGTTTTCATTTACTCGACAGAACCTCGAATTCCTTCTACATTGAAAAGATACTGTCGACTCTATTAATCATAATGAATGTATCGTTTCGAAAACTATTTATTTCCCTCTTCAGAGCCTTATAATGACTTGAGTGGATGTGTGTGGTGAGGTGTTGAGAGTTTGTTCACAAATCACAAACTCTCAACACCTTCACCACACACATCCCTCAAGTTATTACCATTATTATATACCTTACCATTATAAGGCCCTGAAGAAATAAATAAATAGTTTCCGGTTATAACGTTGGTCAAATATTGAGTTTTCATTTACACGACAGAACCTCGAATTCCTTCTACATTGAAGAGATTCTGTTGACTATTTTAATCATAATGAATGTATCGACAAATATATTATGATGATTTAGAAGCCCATGTGTAAAGTCAACTATTGATTTTTAGCCCAAACGGTCAATTGGTGTTGGAAGGACGTAGTTAATCAATTCGTGCTGGGGATGTACATTGCCGGTGATACACCGACGGTTTTTAAATTTTTTAATTCGGTTTAGCGGAATGTTTTTTTGAAACTTTAAGTGCAGCTGGACAAACGGACAGGTCATGTTGCATGTCCCTCCATAATTATGCCCGACCCGTTAATATATTTGTATCGTGTTGCTAATTACTCTTGGTTTTGTGTCCTCTTTTTTTTTTTTTTTTTTGATTGAATTATGTATTTATATTTGGGTTGCACAAGTTGGAAAATTGTGTCCATATGTTTTCCAGGTCTCCAAGTGTTTTCACGGCCGTTTTAAGGTTGAACTTTATTTTAAGCTAATTGGTTGCCAGGTTAGTAACTTGTAAAAACTAAAGAAACGTTAAAGAGCTGTAATTTTAACTCCCCTCTCTCATCATTTTCCCCTCTTTCACAATTTTTATGTACCAATTAATTTATGTACCAAGGTGTTACACCTGAATTACATGAACTGTTCAAGAGCTACTACTAATTTTATGTTTTGAGTACCCTTCTGTTCAGAATGTTGAGATGTCACATAGCCTGTATCTTAAGTTGGGCGTTAATTGACATATTCTGCAAGTTTCGTGATTATGCTTATGTTCACTTACATTTTATGTTTCAGACCCTCCCCTTTTACAAAAATAAGACCCCATGTGGCCTATGTTTGAACTTGGCGTATAAGGATGTGATACTTGATGATAATCCGACCTACATTTTGGCCCCGCACATCCCCCCTCTTGTTCACAATTTTGGTATACCGTATAGTCTATGTTCTAAGTTGGACGATCGAAAGCCCCTGTTTTCATGAAAATGCGTCAAGCCCTTTTTTCATGAAAAGCTCATACAGAAATGGAAGTGTATCTCTAAAAGACTTTTGTATAACATGAATCGGATTTCTGATCAAACAAAAAAACCATAAAGACTATATACTCGTATAGACAGAACTTTTATGCAGTTGGCCAATGTTTCTTACATTGGTTCGATCTTCGTCTCCTTTGATTTGTAAGTAGCTTATTCACTCTTCTCATCCTCCTTTTTTCTCTTATAGAAGTTTTAAGAGAATCTTCTATAAGTTCAATATTATTTTATTTAAATCCTGTCTACTAAAATTTACAATTGGTACCTCAAGAAAAAAATAGTCCATTGAACATTGTTGATCTAATAAAAAAAATCTCGAGTTTGCGAATTCAGGATATAACTTTTGCCTGCACATCTCTTTTTTCCAACATTTTACTTCTCCAGTTTTACGAAGTATAGGAGAAATGATGTAATCGGTCAGAAATTCGATGTTGAGTTTTCAATGGAATTTCATATTTTCCAACCCTCTGATTCCAAAAATAAAAAAAAACAATCTCCTGTCCGTCTGTGAATACGATAACTTCCGATACAATGTGTCGACACGAAATTGTATATATGTATGCAGAACCCGTAAGGATGACACTAATAATTGCCAATGTAATATTGACATGAAATTTCACATGTAAATTCAAAGGGGTTAATTTTTCGCGAAAGCGGTCGAATGTAAAGAGGGAATCACAGGAAGGTGCTCAACGTAAGACCCCTAATAACTGTCAATATAATGAATGTATCGACACAAAATGATATTATTTACAGAAGTCATGTAAGTCAGCTATCGTTTTCAGGCCATAAGGTTGATCCGTTTTGGAGAAACTAATTCATACAGGTGAAGTATACAGCCGGTGTTTCACCGACAACTTTTGTTGTTTTTGATATTCAAATTTACAACTCATTTGACTGAATTTTTTCACGATCTTCAAAAATAATACGATTCAATATTAGGGACTTTCTTTTCGAAATGTGGAAAATAGAAGATCAAATTGAATTGCTTTATGAAGATTCTTTTTAGAGATGGTTTCAATTGATCATGGACATGTTATTTTTTTCACTATACATGTAAGAGCGGAAATTCTTGCATACGAATAGTTATGTAAATGTAACTATGTTATTGTAGAGAATTATTAGACTTGTCGTGCTTCTCGGCCGACAAACAGTCCGAAGGCTGTTCGACTTTCGGAAATTTGAATGATTTTAGATTATGTTATAAACATCCGTTAGACCTTCACTTCTGATTTTCGTAGAAATTGGCCAATCGGAAGTTGTGCTGAATATGAAATGTAATATAATAATTATTATGTAATATGATTCATTAATTTTAGGACACCTTTTCCGGACGGATGTATTCGATTATGGCGAAACTTTTTTTTTTTTCGTCTATTGAGAAATAAGTTTTCTGTTTCTTTCGACTACTAAAATTATCATTGTCTCTTTCCAAAAATATGATTTATAACAATTTTGTGATTGTGGAGGAATTTCGTGAGAAAAGGCTATAAAATGGAATAATATTATATTATTCTTATTCTCTTTTTTTGTTTTTCATATTCCATAGATCGAAGACTTTATACGAACCCTATAACGATTTATTGACGTCTCTCTCCCCAAAATTTCTTAGGAACTATGGGAACCGATATCATTGAAACTTTCCCCAATATACAAGGGTGATTGAACCGATAATTAAAAATAATAAGGAAAACAGAAAATATATATTCAATATACAGTATTTTCTAGTTAAACTGAGTAAGAATCCTGGTTCACATATCATAAACATTTTTATTACTTTGCATATTCATATTCAACTAATCCAAATTTTAAAGCGTTAAGAAATATAAGTGGGATCTGTATACAATTAATTAATTCCATTTAGTATAATATGAATGAAAAAAATAAATGGATGAAAAAATAGATTATCATTAATTAATCGTTAGTTATTGTGTTTCATACCCAGGGCTTTAACTATAAGGTCATATCGCTTACTACCAGAGCGCTCTTAAGTCGCACTAGTGGACATAGCCCGTGTGGGAGTTCTAAATTTTGCCTGCCTAGGTTTAGTTACCTAGGATAGGGGTCTTTAATGAGCACTTGGGATAGTACAGGCTCGGGAACATCGCTTAAAGTTCCTTCCGAAAAGACGGCGTACTCAAGGTATTTTTAAAACTCGAATCTCCGCCGGGTTTCGAACCCCTGATTTTGAGCTCAGTATAGAATAATACATACACTTTTATGTATAGAAAATACAACCAGGAGCCCACTAGGGCATTTACTTTACTTTTTGTGTTGGTATACACGTTTTAAAGTAGATTAAATACACCTCAGAAGAGAAGACGAGTTGTGGCAGCAAGAAAAAGAGGGAGCAGAACGAAAGAAACTAGAAGACGAATTGCCAACCCAACGAAGAAGAAGAAGAGACAGAACTTAAGAGCTAAAAGTCTTGACTCTGAGACCAGTAAGCCGTTCAGTTAGCAGTCAGAATTGACCTGGTGGTGATCAGAAAAGAAATCCCATGAGAAAGTTGACGAGTGTGAAAATAAAATTGATAAGTATGAGGAGAAAGTCGATAATTATGAGGTAAAGTTTGATAAGACATTGAACGAATTTGTCGGAAAAGTGAGATAGCTCGTAGGCAAATTACAGTTTTAAAAAATAAATAAAGAAAAACGAATGTTTTTTATTAAATGTTGTCTATTTCACAAAATGTATGGGAGTACTTTCGGTATTGCTACCATCTTCAGCCACGACTTAACAAATACCGAAAGTACTCCCATATTATATATATTTTGTGAAATAGACAATATTTTATAGAAAGCATTCGTTTTTCTTTATTTTTATTAAGTGTTTCACAATATCTGTGCAAAAAATGTTAAGTATCAAATTATAGTTTGAAGGCCAGCCTGTCAGCACAGCTGGAGGTGCCCGACTGAAACCTCCAATATTTGATGGTAACTCTTCATGGCCAGTGTTTAAGAGGCAATTATATTCCTGTAACGGTGCTAATCAATCATTGTTTATTATTGTAATTTTTTTGAATTCGTAAATATTTTGTTACATCACAGAAACCCAATTTTTTTTTATTGTTTTATCAAAAGAGCCTTTTTTAAGTACTCTAGTTAGTTTTTGTGACTCATGCTCCGGCTTTAACTAAGAGCTCATAATATTATGGTCTGATGCCAGAGAGCTCTTGCGACGCTCTGGTAGTCATGAGAGCCAAAGTCTACAGTGGGAGTACTAAATGTGGCCTATTCACCCAGGCTCGTGACCGTCCCTTTTAAAGTATCAATACTCTATCTATATTGTGATTAAAATATAAGCATTTTTGCGTCAAATTATTCACTGTTTCATGCGTTTGGTCGGGTGTGATGGTTAGATGAATGGTTACGCTTTCAGAATAAATTTAAAAAACCGCCAAAAAAATTTTTTTACTCAAACCTTGGTGGTGAGGTTTTTTTTTTGGGTGGGGGGGGGGGGGCCTTGGCCTTATACACATTTGAGCTCAAACTCCAAGTCTCTAGCTGTAATAAAGGCCGAGATCCCTACACAGGCTCTGATGAAACCTGAAGATCTTGGAAACGGCACACCCGTTTTCCACTAAACATGGCTAAGAACCATCACGCAAATACCAGCAAACAAAATAACCGCTTTTGAAACAAAATAACCGCTTTGAAATCGGTCCAGCCGTATTTTAGCTATGATGCCACAGAAATGCACAGACAAAGGCTTCAAACTTATCACACCCCTACTTTTGCGTCGGGGGTTTAAAACAGTAAATTTCCTTTCCAAATTTTCAAAGATCTGTTTTGAATGCTCGACGGTACTAGTTTTTTTAAATTTTCTCATTGCTTTGTGCATTTTGTCATTGCTTTATACATTTTATCATTGCTATGTGCATTTTGTCATTGCTTTGTTTGCTTTGTACATTTTGTCAGTTCCCCGCAGTTAAGATATTTCTTTGTTGGACAGAAATTCCTTTGTTGGCACCTCAACGCAGCTCTGGTCTTTATTAGAATCGCAATTTGAAAACTTGCCATCCCCTTCTCTTATCAAATACCTACCAAACGAGAATAAAGCTAAAATAATAAACTGTAAGAATAATTAGTACAAAAAGAAACAAATATTTATTTCCGATAAACCAAAACATGATAAAAAGTTGTCAATGAATCGCCGGCAGTGTACTTCCCAATACCAATCGACCGTAAGGGCTAAAAATAAATTGTTGACTTACATAAGGGCTTCTGAATCATACTAAATGTTGTGTCGATACATTCATATCGGCCGTTATTAGGGTTTTTTAGTTGAACAACCCTCCTCTGACCTGCTTCCCTTCAGATTTTTTCTGGAAAATTTATAGGTGCCGTCCTGGCGGGGTTTTAAATTTAAATGTAAAAATTTCATGAAAATACATTCATTACATCGACAGTTATTGGTATATTGAGTTGACTGTCCTCAGAAAAGCAAATAAGAAATAGTTGTTTGTTTTTCAGTTTTAGATTCAGGATCGGAAAACATGAAAATTCAGTGGAAGCTCAACATCAAATTACTTACCGATTATATTTTTAATCCATTTATTTTTCTAGATCAACTTACAACGTTACAATGTTTGCATAAATGGATAAGCCAAAAAAAAAATTAAATTAATTTTTTTTTTATTTATAAAATTAATAAAATATTAAAAATAAATAAATGAAATAAAAAAAAATCATTTAATGTTTAAATTAAATATTAAGTACATTTACATAACTTCCCGTACACTTCATATATCTGGGGAAGTAAAAAAAAAAAACGTAAGATCGTTTTTTGTTGATAGTTCAATAAAGAGTTTTAGTGTTAACATTTCCTTTGGTCGATTTGGCTTTAATCTGTTAACTCACCGGCAATGTACTTCCCCAAAACGAATTAATCAAGTTGTCGTTCATCATCTATATACTTAGATTGTGGGTAAAAATCAGTAGTTGACTTAAAGGTTTCTGAAATTCGGGTCGTTCTCCTCTGATCCCTTAATACCCTTCGGCCGATTTCCAGGAAACGTAGTCATTGGTGTTTTCCTATGCGATTTTGAAATTTTGTTGCAATACATTCATTACAACAACTTCTAAGTTTAGAAACGCGGACATATTGTGGAAACTTGTAATAAATAAATAAAACAAACTTATTTTTGAAATATTGTCTATTCCACTAAAGATATATATTCATATATAACTACCGGTTTCGGCTTTATACCATCGTCAGGTCTAGTTATGAACATAGTTCATAACTAGACCTGACGATGGTATAAAGCCGAAACCGGTAGTTATATATGAATATATATCTTTAGTGGAATAGACAATATTTCAAAAATAAGTTTGTTTTATTTATTCATTACAACTACCGTTATAAGGGTTTTAGGGTAACCCGCCCTAATCCCTTTTGGCCGATTTAGCTGAAAATCAATAGTGTCAGTTCTTATATAGTTTTGGATACACATATAAAATTTCGTGTCTGTACATTCATTCTATCGATCACAGAGAGGACATTTTTTTTTTTTTTTTAATTTTTGGAATGGTTACGGAAAACCGGAAATTCCGGTGAAACTCAATATTAAATTTCTTACCGATTATATAACTTCCTCCATACCTCATATAGCTATATAAAGATATATAACAAAATACTGAGAGAGGTTAGATGTAGAAATGATAGGGAGGGACGCCATTGTGTCCTGGTCTCAGGTTGGATCTGAAGCTGTTTCAGCTGGGGTAGTAGAACAGTGGCAGATCTCTTCCAGGAAGGACAGGACCTAGGACCCTTCTCAGTCTATATAAAGATTATGAGTACATTTAACTTTGTATTATACTTTCACGAACGTGTTGACTGGAGAAAGAGGAAAATGTTAATTATAAGGTGAGATAACAAAGAATATAATTCAAGTGTATTCTTTTAATTTTCCAAAGTTGACTTTAGTTTCGTTTTTGTAGAGTTTCCTTTGTAGCCATATTGAATTATTATGCTTTCACTGAGGAAACAACCTATTTCCATACCCTCCCTTTATGTTTGGTCAGATGAGGAGTGAAAAAGGGAATAATAATAAATTTCTGGGTTTGTTTACAATAGGTCTGCCTAAATTTAGTTAATTTATTTATAGCGCTCAAAAAGTGTATATGAATTTTACAATGGTAAGGATAAATAAATTTTAAAGAAGAGAAAAAAAAATGGGTCACTAGGGTATCCATCGGCCGAAGAAATCTGAAGGTCGTGAAGCCTCGACGTACCTCGCTTTTTTTGCTTCCCCAGATATATGAAGTTTATAGATAATTACGAAACCCCTCAAAAATTAGGTTATTAGAGGCTCCATCGGCCGAAGAAATCCGAAGGCCGCGAAGCTTCCACGTACCTCGCTTTCTTTGCTTCCCCAGATATATGAAGTTTATAGATAATTACGAAACCCCTCAAAAATTAGGTTACTAGAGGCTCCATCGGCCGAAGAAATCCGAAGGCCGCGAAGCCTCCACGTACCTCGCTTTCTTTGCTTCCCCAGATATATGAAGTTTATAGATAATTACGAAACCCCTCAAAAATTAGGTTACTAGAGGCTCTATCGGCCGAAGAAATCCGAAGGCCGCGAAGCCTCCACGTATCTCGCTTGCTTTGCTTCCCCAGCTATACGAAGCATAGAGATAATTACGTAACCCCTCAAAAATTTCAAATTTCACCAGAATTTAATTTTTTTCGACGTTGTGATTCCAAAAATAAAAAAAAAATCTTTTATCTCTCTGTTCGATTGTGAACACGATAACTCCCTATAACATGCATGTATCGATAGAAAACTGTATGTGTGTATCCGGAATCATCTGTGGGCGACATCTATTGACTTTCAGTCAAATCAGATAAAAGGATCGTATGGACTAGGGGAGGCTAAAACTAAAACTGTAATACCTGCCGACGTAATAAGTATATCTACATGAAATTTTGTATTTAAATTCATTATCCCATAAGGACGACAACTATTAACATTCTCAGAGGAAGGAGCTCAACTCAAAAACCCTAATAACTGCCGATGTAATGGATATATCAACATAGAATTTAGTATGACGATACATATATCCTTATGTAAGTCACCTTTAGATTTTTAGTCAAAACCGTCCATTTGTTTCGGAGGTAGAGTGAAAACTTAGTTGATTAATTCGTGCTAGGGACGTACATTGCCGGCGATTCACCGCATACTTTTTTTCTTTTTCGTATATGATAAAGGTTAGTAACTAAGTATAATAAGACTATTTTTTAGGCACAGATCAAATGGCAATGACATGATAATACTCCGGTAATAAAACCAATATGTGCTGATCTTATATGATACTGACATTCAGGTTGGTGCAGGCTGTTTTACGATTATAGTAAAATTGCACTCTCAAGAAAGAAATAACTTGTGAGCACCCATTTCTAGGCCACATCCTGTGGACATGTAACTTGTTATTATAAAACCACATTTCATGCTTATTGATCATCAGTTTTTTTTACTTCCCCAGGCTATATTAGGTATAGAGAAAGTTATGTAATATGTTAGGAATTCGATGTTGTTTTCACAGAAATTTAATGTTTTCCATCCCCCGGTATCCTGTCTTTCTTCCTTCGAACACGATGACTCCCTATAGAATGAATGTATCATGACACCAAATTTTATATATGTATCCATAATTCCATATGGACGACCCTAATCGGCCAAAGGGAAGGGGGAAAATCCCTATTAACTGCCCATGTAAAGTTTCGACACGAAATTTGTTATGAGAACTAGAGCTTTAGAGGGAGAGCGAAAACATAATTGATAACTTCGTTCTGAAAACTTTTTTTTTTTCTCTATTATTTAAAATAAAAAATCGTAATTTGTTACATCGTAAGAAATCAGAATATTAAAAGTACCTATTTACAGTACCTTGCTAATTAATTGGTAATTAAATAATTTTTATATCTAATACGTATGTTTAAACTTATAAGCAAAGCGAGCAAAGGTAATTGATGTGGACAATTCATATGTGCATACACAATTAATTAACTTCTATTCGCAAATTTTTAACGAACAAATCAACGTCATTTGAAATGAAAAAATGTCTATTTCTCTGAGAAAAGTTGTTAAAAGCTGGCTAGAGTTATGGGTTTTATTTCTCTGAAATGTTATCTTTTTCTCCCTTTCGTTTTTGAAATGTATTTTTACTGTCTCATACATATATTTAGTATAATAGTGCGAAAGCCCGTAATAGAGCTTTCAATGAAATTTTACGTTTAAAGGTCCCCTGAATCACCAACAGGTTATTTTTTTACATCGTTACGCTTCTATGAAATCTCATAGAAATAAAAGACGTTGTCTTCCCACTGTTTCATTTTTGACCAGAACAGGTTTTCGACACAACGGTGTCATCATCAGTGGTACATCCCACCCACTGGTGGACATGAGCCCGACACTACTATGGGAGTCCTAAACTTTGCCTACCCTACATTTTTATTCACCTAAGATAGAGTTTTTTAACGAGTACCTGACATCGCACAGGCTCGGGATCATCGGTTAACATCCCATCCTGAAAGATGAACTTGAGCTCAGTAGCAGTGGCGTAGTGTGGGGGGAGCAGAGGGGGCGCCCGCCTCTTGAAAATTATTAAATAAAAATTTGAGCCGGTCCGCCGTTAACGCTCTTACTTTCTGCGCAGACGGCTAGGGTTCGATTCCTGACCATGGCAAATAGATTCATGTTCATTTCTAAATTCATCGTTCATCCTCATAACTATCCAAATTGACAATAAAGAATTTGTGGAAAGGTGGTGGTATACAAATTAAAAAAAAAAAAAATTGCACAGCGGTTAAAGGACAACTGGCGCTATGCTGTTTTGATGGGATGTACTAATGATGATGACGCTGTTGTGTCGAAAACCGATTCTAGAGTTCCTCAAAAAGTGTTCATCCAATTCTGTAAAACGGTACAGGAGATCTGTGTTACTGCTAAGTCCCCTTGACTGTACTCCTGTGTTACAGTGAACCAAGGTGGGTACCAGATTCTGGTTTGTACCCTTAACATTTCCCACACACTTCTCTCGTATTGTATTACCTTGCAAGAGATCCTATTGGGTTTCCCTCCAAACCTCGGGCTGCTAATACAAAAAGGATTTTCTTTCCAGCCCCCCCGGCATGGACACTACTGTATTATATTTTATTTTATTCGGTGATTAGAGTATATTCTGTATTAGTTTATGAGGATTCTGTGTACAGACGTAAAAAAAGTTTCGAAAATACCATATTTTTTTTTTTTTCAAAAAAATTAAAAAGTGAACAAAAATTTATTGGTGACACCGGCAGTGTACTTCCCCTCCATGAATTAATCAATTAAGTTTTCGCACCCTAAACTCAATTGGCTAAAAATCAATAGTTGACTTACAAGTACTAAATCTTGTGTCGATACATTCATTACATTGGCAGTTAATAGGGGTTTTGAGTTAAGCCCATCTCCTTTGATCTCCCTCCCTTTTGGCTGTTTGTCGGAAAATTAATAGGATCTGGGGGGAGTTCTTAAATGTACACACAGACAGACAGGCAATGTTACTTTCTCAGCTAAGCGGAGCATAGGGGAAGTTATATAATTGATCCAAAAAAAAAATACTGTATGTGTGTTTGTGTCTAAGTGTCTGTGAACACGTTAACTCCGAGAATGATTGTATCATCACGAAATTTTATATGTGTTTCAGAATCGTCTAAGGACAACACCTATTGATTTTCAGCCAAATCAGCTGGGGGAATGGGACTCAACCGAATTTTTAACCAAATCGGTAAATTGGGTTCAGCGGGAGAGCGAAAACTTGAAGGGTCCATTGAAATGCCTCACTGATTGTTCACAGGCTGGGCGGTGAGGTAGGTTCGTAGGTACGTTAGGAGGCAGAGACCTTGCCCACGTCTTCAACCTTGCTATCTTGACGTCACTACCTCTCTCTCACGTATGCTCTCATCTTGGTAAACAAACACCTGATAAAAAAACAAAAAAAAAATAAATAAAACACACTAAACATAGCGTAAACATGAAAAACAATTTCGAAGGGCTTTGAGTTTTTCATTTAGAATGCACTGGTTACCCTGTTTCTAGAGAAAATGGTGGACTTTAAAAAAGAAAAAAAAGGCGAATCATAGGTCAGCGATTAACCTGCAGTTTTCTTTCCCAGCGCGAATCATTCAGCTATGTTTTCCCTTTCCCTTGTCGGGAAACCAATTTTCCCTTTCCCTTCTCGGGAAACCAATTTTCCCATTTGGTTGATAATCAATGGGTGTATAATCAACTGAGAGACTTCTAAATTATTATAATATAATATTATATTATAATAGAGAAGTAGCGTGTTTGCCTACTAAGCTTGAGCTCACGTCTTCGAAACACTGCCGAGGCCCTTACGGTATTTATCTAGAAGATGAGCACACCGTCCTTCGGTTGGGACGTTAAGCGATTGTACGATGTCAGGTACTCGTTAAAGACCCATACCCTAGGTGAATAAACCGGCAAAATTTCGGACTCCCACTGCAGAGTCGGGCTCATATCCATCAAAGCGACGAAAGAGCACTCTGGTAGTAGGTGGGTGATCTCGTAGTTAAAGCCCGGACATGAGTCATAATAACTAATTATAATGTATAACCTTATGCTATCCAGGTTCTGTATATACTTTTGATAGGACCAACTAAAACTTCGATTTGTTTTCATACTTTATGACGAAGTATATGGGAGTTATATAATCTGTCAGAAATTCAGGTTGTCACCGGAGTTTCGTTCCGACCTCATGGTTCCAAAAATGAAAAAAAAAAATGTCTGTGTTTGTGTCTGAGAACACAATAACTCCCGGTAGAATGAATGTATCGACACAAAATTATATATGTGTATCCAGAACCCCATAAGGACGATATATGTGCTTTTCAGCCAACTCGGCGAAAGGGAAGGGGGAGATTCAACACAGAAACTTCAATTACTGCCGTTGTAATGATGTCATGTGTCGACATGAATTTCAGTACGAGGATTCAGAAAGCCCTTATGTGTCAATTATTGATTTTCAGCCCAAACGGTAGACTGATTTTGGAGGGAGAGCAATAACTTAATTGATTAATTCCTGCAGGTGATTCACTGACAACTTTTGTTTTCTCAGAAATTTTACAAATTCGTTAACGAGAAAAATCGGATCGACGTAAAGGAAAAAATTTGGAGATGCAAATTTTTCAAAAAATTCTATGTTTGCGTTAAGTTGTTTATCCATTACTGGATAGTATTGGTCATTTTGAGAGAGAAATAGATTATATAAAGTGCTTTTTTTAAGGTTCGGCCTTGACACTGGAATTTACCGAATGGTAGCATCTTATCCTACACGAACATTCTTCACGTGTACTTGTACGAACTGGTTTTGAACACATTCAGTTTACAAATTGCACAAAAAAAAACTGGTTTGTAAATTCAAATTCTAGAAATTGTGCATACTATAGACGAGGTAGATTCTTGTTTTAGCATACACTTGCCTCTGCTTGTTTGATAGTAATTTATGCTAGCATATTCTGCATGTATGTATATAGATATGCTGATGGGTGCATGGAGGGCATAGATTACTCCGATTTATCCGTGACTTAACACTAAACACGCAAGCGAACTCGCTGTCCTCCCTGCCGCCCATATTATGTATTTTATCTGCAAAATTTCATATGCAAACATTCTATACTTACCATAGGGCACTCCTGAATAATCTGTGTGTTCTATTTTTCAGCCCTTCCCCCCCTATAGAGAAGTTAATATATAAAGTTAATTTATTATGTGGGCTATCCCTGGCTCTGAAAGAGGAAGAGTCATATATCTGTGGGGCATTTTTTTCTTTTCAACTCTTTAGTTTTTGGTTTTTTCAAGTTTTTTTTTTCTATCATCAATTACTAAGAACGAACGATGAGTGTCAACCGTTGTTTCGTTTTTTCAAAAATATTGTGACTTTAATTATCCATTGATTGGTGAATTATCCGGTTGTATTCCACTGGTACATGCTGCAAACCGCAAGATTGTGTTCTGTATGGCGGTAAGAACCTTATCAATAATAGGGGGTGCAAGGTCCACACCGACCTGAGGCGACTGTGGAGCACCGTCACCACTGCCAAAACCAAGACTGCGGAGCGCCCTACCTCCCATCCCTGGCCTCAGGTCGTCAAGGATGTACCATCTATCTGCCACTCGCCAGCCACGTCACTCCTTCGCCCGTAAATCTTCAGCGCTCTAATTCATTATCTGTCTCCTTTCATTGACATTCTCTCAGTTAAGATTTGTACTACTAACATATTTAAAAAACATTTTTTTTATTCCAACCGTTCTTGTTTCATTCCTTTTCATTGTTCATCTCGTGTCGATACATTCATTGCTAGAGTTATGTTGATTTTTTCCGGCATTTTTTTGACAATATTTCGGGACACTTCCACGTCCCTTCTTAGGTCCATGTCATCTACCTAGGTTCATGAAATATTGTCAAAAAAAAAAAAAGAAAAATCAACTTATTAACATCCCAGAGAAGTTTAAGAAACACGTTACGAGGGTTAGTTAAGAACCCCTCCTCCCCCTTCTTGATAACTCTTTACTACTGCTACTACCTCTACCTTTGGCCGATTTAGCTGAAAATCAATAAGGAGTCATGTATACACATGTAAAATTTCTTCTCGATATGTTTATTATATCGAGAGTTATCGTGTCTACCGATACAAACATACATTTTCTAATTTTTGAATTCTGGGGGTCGTAAAATATGAGCATCCGGTGAAAACTCAACATCGTATTTTGTGATCGATTACATAATTTCTCGTTTACTACGACGTATAGCTGGGGAAGTAAAACGCACAAAAAAATTAGAAGCTATCATTACGGAAGTAAGGGAAGACTAGAGGTTGATGAGGGGCAATGTCAGATGGAGGGCTAGGTGATGAAGGACTGACGGGGTATGAAAATCAACCTTTAACATTGTGCCTCTGAATGCATCATTGTTTGTTCGAAACAGCCTAATCCGTGAGGAAATGAGAGTTCCTGAAGTCTACCATAGCAGACTGCTGCTTAATGGATAACTACCTTTGCAGACTGTGCTCCGGAGCAGGCCACTTCAGTCTTGGCCCTACTCTCCAATGAAGGCTCCAGCCAAGATTAAATCAAGATATTTTATGGTACCCTTAATGGATAACTACCTTTGCAGACTGTGCTCCGGAGCAGCCCACTTCAGTCTTGGCCCTACTCTCCAACGAAGGCTCCAGCCAAGATTAAATCAAGATATTTTATGGTACCCTTAATGGATAACTACCTTTGCAGACTGTGCTCCGGAGCAGCCCACTTCATTCTTGGCCCTACTCTCCAATGAAGGCTCCAGCCAAGATTAAATCAAGATATTTTATGGTACCCTTAATGGATAACTACCTTTGCAGACTGTGCTCCGGAGCAGCCCACTTCAGTCTTGGCCCTACTCTCCAACGAAGGCTCCAGCCAAGATTAAATCAAGATATTTTATGGTACCCTTAATGGATAACTACCTTTGCAGACTGTGCTCCGGAGCAGCCCACTTCAGTCTTGGCCCTACTCTCCAACGAAGGCTCCAGCCAAGATTAAATCAAGATATTTTATGGTACCCTTAATGGATAACTACCTTTGCAGACTGTGCTCCGGAGCAGCCCACTTCAGTCTTGGCCCTACTCTCCAACGAAGGCTCCAGCCAAGATTAAATCAAGATATTTTATGGTACCCTTAATGGATAACTACCTTTGCAGACTGTGCTCCGGAGCAGCCCACTTCAGTCTTGGCCCTACTCTCCAACGAAGGCTCCAGCCAAGATTAAATCAAGATATTTTATGGTACCCTTAATGGATAACTACCTTTGCAGACTGTGCTCCGGAGCAGCCCACTTCAGTCTTGGCCCTACTCTCCAACGAAGGCTCCAGCCAAGATTAAATCAAGATATTTTATGGTACCCTTAATGGATAACTACCTTTGCAGACTGTGCTCCGGAGCAGCCCACTTCAGTCTTGGCCCTACTCTCCAATGAAGGCTCCAGCCAAGATTAAATCAAGATATTTTATGGTATCTTTAAGTCTACTTCGTGCCAAGAAAGAACCTTATGTTCAGGACCAAATAAAGTTGATTTGTTTTTAATTAGCAAATGTCTTCATGAAAGCGACTCAGTGAAGCGAGTCGTGTTAGGCCATACTGTTCTGTCAGACTAACTAGATAGGAACCCTTACAACAAAATTGACTTACCATCAGTTTTCCCTCCTTTTGATGATCACCCCCTCTGATGTTCTGTAATACGATTTGGTCCTCTCTTCTCTTCTCTGGATATCGACTTGAATTTCACCACTTGAAAATTCTACGAAGGACTCAACAATATTTCAACAAATGACACGCCCATTGTTGTGTGAAGTGAAGGGAAACATTTGGAATTTTATGAAACTAAAAATTCCTTCTCTTGGAGGAAAATCTTTTCACTCGAAGCTGGTAAAAGTGGCATATCCACTGAATATCGAATTTCTGACCGATTACATAACTTTCTCTATACTTCGTATGTACGGGGAAGTAATATTGGATAAATCGGTTACTGTGGGTTTAACTTTTTGGGTTACGTATATCCTTCATTAGAGGTAGAAAAAAATTTTATAAATCAGAAACGGTTCTCGCAAAAGAAAAAGTATGTATACAGAAAGGTCTGGAACAACAGTGTAAAAATATTCCATTATTTATGGTTCAATTATACTATGGTATAATATGGGCCAGAATTGAATACATTTAAAATTTATCCCAGCCATCGCAAGCTTTCTCCGCATTAGAATATTTCAATTAACTGTCAAATTTTAGATTGTAATTTGTAATCGATCACAACTCCACGGCAAACGATGCTTATCACTCCTAATATATGGCTTAGCTATGATTTGGTTTATCACTGGTCAGGTTCAGTGATCTAAAGTTTAACGCATGAATGTCCTGACTAGTATCATTTTAGTTGAAGCTGAACATGCTAGAATCGTTAGTGTCTCTATACTCGTGACATAATGGAATGGATCACCATATGTACTGAGCTTAAGCCCTACAGCCCGGAGTTGCCTCTCTGTTGACAGTCAGCCGTGGTTCAATCAACGAGCTGTTCAACATGTATACCTTATTATCCCAACTTCAGTCTTATTTTTGTTGCCCCCTATATTTACAGATTTTTTCAAACCTGATTCAAAAAGTAACGTAGCCATTTTGGGGATTCGAACCCAGACTCATTGATTTTTGCCCATTAGTAACCTCCCTCGTTGTATTGACCTCAATAGGGAGATTCACGTCATCACTTGATATCAATTATAACTTACAGAGAGATGCCAAGTGGTCTACGTCAAGAAATACCTAGTCTTTATGTTGCACGTCAATTCGAATTATAAGGAATGCCAACTCTGAAAACAAATGTATAAGAAAAATATATTGATGTATAAAAATACCTGTTAAGATACTTTTTTGGAAATATATTAAGACACCATCGTATGCGAAATGCCAATTAGGTTCAATCAGAATATTCTCCGTGCTAGGAAATTTGTTTGTCTTCGGTTTAGATTAAAAATATTTTAGTTTAAAAATAATTGTTGGTGAATCACCGGCAATGCACTTCCCCAACGCGAGTAAATCAACGGAAGTTGGAAACCAGTCTATTTACATTTGTTTTTTCTTGCGTGTTTTTGCACATTTTTTTTGGGGGGGGGGGGGGGGGTGGGGGGGTGCTGCCCTTGAGGTCACATCACCCTATTGCTTTGGGTCGTCCTTAGTTTCCGGCGCTTTACGCTGAGTGAACTCGGGATCATGTCGGGGGTTCTGTTCTGCTTGCGTCTCAGAGCCGGGGGCAGTCGCCGCATGCCTGTCGGCGGTTGGCGGGGCCCCCGGCACCGGGTTAGAAGGTTTTCTTGATTCTTCGCCAGGAGGATACGAACCGACCAAAAGCCAGGTAGCCAGCCTCCGTCATCAGTCCCAGGTACAATCCTGTCCGGCGTATAGCTGGTAATTGAGAACTACGTGTTCCGCAGCTGATTTCACAGTTCGCCGACTGCGAGTATGTTTCAAAATAAGATATTTTTCAAAATTTTTTATTAGAAACTTCCCCAGTTATGCAAAGAATAGAAATGATTCTAATCTGTCAGAAATTCGACGTTGAGTTTTCACCAAAATTTCATTTTTTTCAAACCTCTGATCCTAAAAGTAAAAAAAAAAATCTGTCTGTGCACTCGCTAACTCCCTTTAGAATGAATGTATCGACACGAAATTGTATATATGGATCCAGAACCCCATAAGGACGAAACCTATTGACTTTCAGGAAATTCGGCCGAAGGGAAGGGGGATCAGATGTGTTCAACTCAAAAACCCCAATAACTGCCGATTATCATGACATTTTTTTATCTAAATTCAAAACCCTATAAGAACAGCACTTATTAATTTTCCGCAAAATCATAACGAATTTATCGACATCTAATTTAGTGTGACGATTCAGAAGCCCCTATGTAAACCAACTATTGACTTTTAGCCCAAACGTTTTGGAGGGAGAGCAAAAACCATTAATTCGTGTTGTGGAAGTAAATTTCGTGTGATTTACCGATGATATTTTTTTCTATTTCTGCCAACTTTTTATTAGATTAAAAACTTTGAGATGTGGATTGGATGATTGCTTGGAGATCCTGTAAGCTATACTCGTATTGCACATACTATTTTGAATCCAATGATTAAACGAAGTACTTTTTCAACTAACAACATAATTGCTTGGGTAATTAGTATTCCGAGTGTAGTGTACTTTAGGTTCCCCATTTACGTGAGCTACGTGCCACTTGCGTACATGGGCAAAAGACGGGTAGTTAATTAAGGAATATAAATTATCTAAATTTTAGGAGTCTCAGTTTCGTACAACTTACTGTCTAAACCTTTCTGACCTTCTACGGGGCATCCTCCAAACGTCTACAAGTTAGTTAATGTGTATACATGAGTTATTCGTTGATGCCCGGGCTACAAGTTCGTATCGCCTACTACCAGAGCGCTCTTCCTCGCTCTGATGGACATGAGCTCGGTTCAACTGTGGGAGTCCTACATTTTGCATGTCCTGGTTTGTTCACTTTGGGTAGGGATCTTTAACGAGTACCTGACATCATATATGCTCGGGATAATTAGTGAACTGTGACAATGAGAATCTTGTTATTTTTTAATAATTTCAATGCTGTTTTTTTTCCTTATATGCGTGAGCTGCAGGGCTATTGGCGTTTCCTCTTTCGAGTTGAAATTTAGGAATAGAGGATGTGGGACGAATCCTATAGTGATCACAACACCAGCCTTCGTTCCAATGCCAACCTTTTAGACTAGGTTCGGGTATTAATGTTTTCTATATCTGGAAAACGGGTTGCTAATATTAAATATCTCTGTAGTTATTTATTGTTTTCAGGAAGTCTAGAACGTTTTGCAAATGTGTTGAATTTTTGAGAAATATTTCTTGGAGATTGTTGCGGATATGATGGCGCTGTCTGTATATTGTCAGCTGTTGGCACTCTTCTATCAGGCGGCTGACTGTGAGAGGGTCTCCACATAGGTTACACGCAGGTTGTGATCCACCGATCAGCAGGTATCCATGTGTGACCCTGGTGTGTCCAATGGCGAGTCTTGCTTGTCAGGATAAACTTATCCTGGGGATAAGGCCTGGTCGGAGGTGAGGCCTGAGCCGCTGCAGTTGCGTGTTCTGTCTAGACCACTCACCTTCCCATCTCACCAACACTACCGTTGGCCTGTCTCATCAGGTCTTCAGGCTTTAGGCCGGAGGGGGATATTTTCCAGATTGTCCTCCACAGGCTATGCCTTTGCGGCTTTATCCGCCTCTTCATTTCCTTAAAACATCACAACGAAAAGAATGAAAGCCTTCCATTAAGCCGAAAGTTGTGTATTCATTCCAGAATATCTCTCACTAAGGGGTCATCACCAAATACGTTAATTGATGGAATGAAGAGCACTCAGGGAATTTGTACACATGAGGAACTTTCGGACATCTTCATTCCACCAGTGTTCTAAAGCTTTCTTGATGGCAATTAGCTCAGCTGTGGAGATGCTTGCATTTCTAGCTAGAGTAAAAGATTTGCTGATCCCCTCTGAGTACCAGGGGCATCCGACCCCTGTACAAGTTCAATGCTGTTATTATTATTATTAATTATTTATTTTATTTTTTTTTTCAGTCAAATATAAACTGCTGCATTATGTGTGGTAGTTTAAGAGTTTTAGTTTTTGATTTGGCTGATTTAAAAAATGCAATACCAAATACACGTACTTTATAATCTCAAAAATTATCGACGTTCCCAGTTATAGGAATTGGTCAGAAATTCTATGTTGTTTTTTCATACTAAAATTAAAGTGAATCTGATGAATATATCGACACTAAATTTTGTATTAGAATTCAGAAGCCCATTTTGGAGGCAGATCGAAAACAATTGATGAATTCGTGCTGGGGAAGTACAATTTGATTTATTATTCTTAAAATAAATTAATACTATTATTTGACTGAGTTACAAGATGAGCAGTTCATCAGCTAAGACTGATCATGAGTGTATGATAAGAGACTGGGCTGATAGATTACTATTGACTGCACAAGTGGCAACATACGGAGATAGCTCGAATATATGAGGAGAGACTGATACAGTACTCACAACATATAATATTACATATCTAGTGAGGTGGGGAGGGAGACTGGAGCTGAGCCGGCTTCTGTCGTGCCAGTCAAGATCGATACTCGCTTTATGGCTACATTTGTCTGCCTCCTTCTAACTTTATCTTTCAGTATACATTCTCTGAATCACAACATTTATTTTTACTTCATCAGTTATACAAAATATAGAGGAATTTATGTAATTGGTCAAAAATTCGATGTTGTTTTCACCAGAATTTCATGTTTTTCGAATCACTGATTCTAAAAACTAGACTTTTTAGGTTTTTAAAATTCCTTTTGATGCGAGCTTTCCTCTGATATGCGTTTTCTATAATTCCGCGCATATTTACGATTCATATGAGACGACATTTTTAATTTTTTTGCAATTTTCAATTTAATACCGATTTTTACATATAATTCGGCGAATATTTTTATTCTTTAGTCCTAGTAGTGCTCCTCGAGCTCTTTACAATGACACCCGAATCAACGTCCTATCTAAACGTGTTATCACGCTACACTAATTTCTAATTTTACACAATGCTAATTCGCAACAATCATCCGCCGTCGCCCACATTAGCCCGAAAACGTCACAGGCAAAACAAACATTGCACAACAAACACGTACAGACATGCTCTATCGAAGAATGAGTAAAATGTCGCATGTTTATGTGATATAGGAGCGTTCGATGTATTGTGTATAATTGAATCTGTGACCTCAACCGTTGTTATCGCATTATTAGTCTCGTAGTTATTATCGATTGAAATCTGACGGTATTTTGTAACACAAGAAAGTTTGACCGGCTATCACTGTGCTTAACGAGCGAATAGACGTTTTGAAGTAAAAAAAAAAAATTCTGCATGTATATCCAGAACCTCATAGGGGCAACACCTATTGATTCTCAGGCGGATTGGTCAATTGGAAAGGGAATATTAAGGACGTTTTAACACAAAAACCCCAATAACTGCCGAAGAAATAATATAGCCTTTCTCTTGAGCCGAATCGCCTGAAAATTGTTAGGTGTCGTCCGTATTTTGGATTAAATAAGTCATACAAATGTATGAGTCCAATATAGATTTATTTTTTTACCACAACTAGTTTCATCATCTAAACTGACATCTTCAGGTGGTGAATTTGATTAGAGAAGAAGTCAAAGAACTGGACACATATCAGGGACCAGCTGGACACTGTGTCAGAAGATGTCAGTTTGGACTGAACATCTGTATAACTTATTTAACTGGCCATTACATCCGCCTATTACCAAGAAATAGGTAAGGTTAGGTTAGGTTTTATGACTCATGCCCTAGATTTAACTACGAGGTCATATCGCCTACTACCAGAGCGCTCTTTCGTCTAACAGGTCATGAACTAAAATAGAGCTCCGTCTTGATATATTAAATTTTAATATAATTATTTGAACATTAGTGTCAATGTTATGACTAGAGCCCGGAAATAATGAAATAATAAAATAAAATAGAAAAAAATATTTAAAAAACATACGTTTTCTTTATTTTTACATTCATTAATGTGGCACTGATTGTTTTTTTCTTGTTAAGCCCCCATTTATCCCTCTCATTTCAACCGATTTGGTTGAAAATTGTCGTTTTAGACAATGGGGGTTTTGGACACAAATATAAAATTTCGTGTCGGTATATTTATTCCTTTTGCAGTTATCGTGATCACAGCCTGCTCACAGACATGATTTTTATTTTTTATTTTTTTGCAATCTGGACGACAGAAAATATGAAATTTTGATGAAAGTTCAGCATCGAATTTCTTACCGATTACATAACTTCCCCTTTACTTCGTTTAGCTGGGGAAGTGAAATGTAAATTAATTTCTTCTATTTTTTCTGTTGTTCTGAAACAAATGTTTCAAATTGATAAATACTCGGAGAATTTACGTCAGAGGTGTCCTCGAGTGTGAAGTAAACTGTATTTTAATTAGGATGGTTATTTATGTAGTCATAAGGAAGATTGGGCCATGTTCTGTATGTTATACATTTGGCACAGTGGCGTAGCCGAAACGATTGTCGAGGGAGGGGGTTAACAAATCAAAAATTAACAATATTTTTTGAAAGAATTACAAAACAAAAAAAAGTGACTACATTGCTGTTGGTTCTCTGAGGGGCATTGTACTTCCCCAGCTCGCATTAATCAACTAAGTTTTTGCCCTCTGTCTAAAACGAATCGAAATTTTGGCTAAAAATCAATAATCGACTTACACAAGGACTTAGACAAGGTTTAGCCTACTGAGCTCAAAACCCGGTCGACATCCTTGAGTTTTTTTATCTGGGAGGTGAAATAACCTTGAGCATGCCGTCCTTCGTATGGGACGTTAAGCGATGGTCCCGATTCTGTACGATGTCAGGTACTCGTTAAAGACCCATTCCTTACCTCGGCATTTATTGATGTTTTTGTGTTGAGCCCCCTCCCGAATCCCCGCCTTTCTTCTGGCTGAATATCAATAAGTTTCGATTATGGGGCATTGAGTACACTTTTAAAATTTCGTGTCGATACATTCATTCTGCCGGACGTTTCCATGTTCACAGACACAGTCAGGAATTTGTTTTTTTAATTTTTGGTATCAGGGAGTGAACATGAAATTCCGGTGAACACACGACATCGAATTTCTGACGGCATTCATAATATTATAAGTAATGTTAGTAAGTATAAGTACTTCGTATAGTTGAGAAAGAAAAAAAATAATTAAAATAGAAGAAAAAAATGTTGATAAGAAAACGGGGGAGAAATATTGTCCACGCAGTGGTTGCGTAAAGTTCGCTGAATTCCATAGTAGATATACACAAATTTATTTAGATTTTTTCTGATGGCAGGTCATATCACTAGATACAAATATGTGAAATTTGGAACTCACCTTCTTTTAATTAATAGAAGCTGTTCTTCGAGGTTCATCGCACAGGCTCGGGACCAACGCTTAACGTCCCATCCGAAGGACGTCATGCTTAAGTTCATTTTACCTCCCAGATAAAGGGCCTCTCCCGGTTTCGAACCCGCGATCTTGAGCTCAGTAAGCAAGCATGCATACCACTGAGCTATTGGCGCCCTATACAAAATTTTAGATGTGTGACGAAAACATCTTTCGATTTCCAGCCAAATGGGCAAAGGGGAGGAAATGGGAATTAGGGGGATGAGAAAACCCCATAAGGACGACACATCAATTTTCAGCGGAATCGGCAGTAGAGATAAGAAGACATAAACCCCAATAACTGCCGAAGTAATGAATGTATCGACTTGAAATTTCATATTAAAAGTTAAAACCGATTGAGGACATATCTGTCAAATTTCAGCGACATATAGTTTAAGTATTACTTATTGCAATTTGGGGGGAGGGAGGGGGGGGGGCTTGTAAAAGTTATGATGCGTTACAGGGTCGGGAGGGAGGAAACAAGGGAATTAAAATCTCGCAAGTTGGCAACCCTTTTCGTTTATGTTTTACGGGAAATCCCTCGATTGCATGGGGGAGGGGGGTACAGAAAAACGTTACGGCGCGTTACATGGGGGGGGGGGGGGGGGGGGAGGGAGGGTCAGAAATCTTCAAAAATTGCGTTACGTAATACTTGAACGCCCCCTGAAGGGAAGGGGGTTCAGTTCAAAAACTCTACTAATTGCCATGAATGTCGACACATAATGTCATATGTGAATTCAAAACCCCATGGGGACATTACCTGTCAATCTTCAGCGATATCGGCTGAAGGGAAGCGACCGGAAGGGGGTTCACGGGAAGGGCTCTATTCAAAAACTCTAATAACTGCCGATGTAATGAATTTATCGACACAACATTTAGTATGAGGATTTAGGAGCTCCTAAGTCAACTGTTGATATTAGGGTAGACTGTCGACTGGTTTTGGAGGGAACGAAAAGTTAATTGATTTATTCGTTCTGGGGAAGTACACGTTATTCACCGACGATTTTTTCCATTATAAAATGTATCGACACGAAATTTCATATTTTTGTCTAAAATCCAATAACGACTAATAATTTTCAACCAAGGAATAGAGTTTAAAGGGAGAGTGAAAACTAGTAGATAAGTAATAATTCTAGGTGGGGAAGTTGAGATTGCCGGTGATTCGCCGAAGACTTATTAATGGGCCAGTTTTTATTAATGACCGACCCTGTTCCATTGGTAATTGACCAAATCAATTGATGGTTCCTTTCCTAATTCCATTCAAGTTTACTGTCTTCATTCATCATTTGTCAACCATTCTTCTAGCTAGCTCGTTCATCATCTTTGTTTGTACAAACATTTAATTATGCAAAATGAAGGAAGGCAGACATAAAATCTATATGGGGGCTTTTATAAGAAAAAGAATATTTAACAAGAAATTATTTCAAATATAACGTTTTATATATTAAAAAAAAAAGGGATATTGTTTTCTGGGATGTTGAAATGTTGATTTTTTCCAGAGGTTTAGTATTTTTTTTTTTTACAATATTTCGGGACACTTTTACTCCCTTTTTTTCTTTTTTTTTTAGAATATTTCGGGCCACTTTGAAGTTCATAGTCTTCCCGAATAATCATAATGTATTTTTATTTATATTTCCCCAGGTATAGGGTTTAGGGGAAGTTATGTAATCGGTAAGAAATACATTTTTCAGTTTTCCTCGAAATTTCATGTTTTCCTACCCTTCAATATCAAAAATGAAAAGAAAAATATCTTTTCTGTGAGCACGATAGCTTCTGATAAGGTGAATATATCGACCTGAAATTTTAAGTATGTCAATCGACAACTAGTAATTTTCTGTAAAAGGGAAGGGGGGAATAAGAGGGTTTATAAGAAAAAAAACCGCAATAGTAATGAACAGGGATTTTTATTTTGTAGATCCAAAACCACACATGGACATCAATTAATTTTCAGCAGAATCAACACCGGAAAGGCGGAACCATCGGAGGGATGGGGATCGTACTCAAAAAAATATTCCATTCGTTAATAAGATTTTTAATTGGTATTTACTTCTAAAAAATCGTATAAATATTCAATTAGTTTTCTTAATTAGCTCTTAGGAATTACATCTTTTTGCCTGATATTTAATTTTACAAAAAGAAATAATAAAAAGTCAGTAAATTTAACGAATTTAAGTTATCAATTGAGTTTTCTCTCTAAAAGCAAGGCTAAAAATGTTGTCAAAAAAGTTGTCTTATACAGGGGCTTCTGAATCATCATACTAAGTTTTGTGTTGATGCATTCATTACATCGACAGTTATTGGAGTTTTTGAGTGGGACATCCCTCCCCTTCCCTTCTGCCAATTTCGATGAAAATTAATAGAGGTTAGGTTAGGTTTTATGACTCATGCCCGGGCTTTAACTACAAGGTCATATCGCCTACTACCAGAGCGCTCTTTTCGTCACTCTGGTGGACATGAGCCCGACTCTACTGTGGGAGTCCTAAATTTTGCTTACCCTAAATTTTTATTCATCTAGGGTAGGGGTCTTTAACGAGTACCTGACATCGTACAGGCTCGGGACCATGGCTTAACGTCCCATCCGAAGGACGGCGTGCTTAAGTTTATTTTACCTCCCAGATAAAATAAACTAAGGGCCTCGGTCGGGCTACGAACCCACGACCTTGAGCTCAGAAGTCAAGCACGCATACGAAAATTAATAGATGTCGTTTTTATGGGGGTTTGAATTTACACAATTTACAATTAATCCCCTTCCTTCTTATTGCTCGATTTGATTGAAAATCGATAGGTGTCGTCCTTGTAGGGTCCTGGATACACATATAAAAAATTTCGTTTCGATACATTCATTCTATTGGTAGTTTATCTTGGTCAAAAATTTAATTTGGTGAAACCCGATTACATAACTTTACGTATACTTCGTATAACCGGGGATGTAGAAGGTGTAAATAGAGAAAAAATAAAATAAAATATAAATCACTAGCAGGTCGCCCGGTGTTGCCCGGGAATTGTTGCACTATATCAAATTACCCTGAAGCTGTTCATCTCCTGACAAAGAATGAAAACCTTTTTCTCTTCTTTCTCTCTTTCAATCTCCCTCAAATTAGATTCTTTGAATGGCACATAACCTTTATTTCAAGTCTGACGAACCTTGAAATACCTTAAATAACCTCTATGTTTCATGTATATAAATCTAGCCCACTCGTGTTGTGATCTGCCGACAACGAACACAACTTTTTTAACCTCCTCACTGTCTTTTTTTTTTTTTAAATTTGTGTATTTTCAAACTCTCCTTGTCGAAAGCTTTGATATGATATGCTAAACACACTGTAAAAAAAATTTGGACCACTTCCCACCAGCTCCTCTTTCCCCGTTCATAAAATTTTTGCTAGCCTCATAGCCTATATCTTAAGTTAACATTTTTAAGTTTAACAGCTTTCGTGGCGTAGTACCCGGACAGAGGACGCCCTTTTAACCCCTCGAATTTAATTCATTACAATTTGACAGCTCGAAATATTTTGAGCCCTCAAAATAGTTTGACAACTCAATAATACTGTAGTTTTTTAAGAGTCCTTGTCAAGACGTTTATAAATAAAAATAATAAATTTTACCAAGAATATAATCCAGGGCCTCATTTCTACAGCGCCCCCCTCACTCCTCCCCCTCACACCCCCCCCCCCCCCCCCTCACCCATGAAATGTAGTTTCGCCTAGTAACTAATCCACGGACTCTGGTCACTTTTGAATATGCTTCGAAAATGTTTTTTATGAGTTCAGGTTTACGCCATGCCGACTGATTTTCAGCCTAATCGGTCAAAGGGAAAGGGGAGATCAGAGGAGGGGGCTCAACTCAAAAAAATCAGTAGTGATATATATTGACAGGAAATTTCCGGAAAATCAGTAGATTGGTTCTAGAGAGAGGGTGAAAACTTAGTCGGATAATTCGCGCTGAGGAATCACACTCCTGGTCATTGAACGATGTATTTTTTTAAAGTGTTTTTCCATTTATAAAATGTTCTCTACTAGTCTATGGAGCCTCCTTATTGATGGATAGTTGAGGAAAACTGTGAGTGGGTCAAGGGAAAAGCGGATTTTCCATTATGGATGTGGGACAAAAGTTTTGGAGCAGGTTTCCCGGTAATGCTTGTGTGCCGGCCCTGCCCTGCACACTGGTCACGGAAATACACGGGAAAGCTAGGATAATTAGGCCAAGGTGAGGATGACGTGAGTTCTAGTTTTTTTTTTTTACTAGAGAAATTCACAGAAGTTTAAATAGCCAACGGTAGATTTCCAACTAGAAAATTATTTGTAACTTTTTATTTATTATTAACTACGATAGCCGAGGTTCTTACGTTTTTTTATATGAGAGATAAAAAACCTTGAGTACGCTGTCTTTCGGATGAGACGTTAACCGATGGTCCCAAGCCTGTGCAATATCACAGGTTAGGGAATATTTAGGACTCCTACTGTAGAGTCGCTCATTTTCACCAGAGCGACGAATGAGCGCTCGAGTAGTAAGTGATATGTTTTCGGGCATGAGTCACAATAACGGATTAGTTATAGTTAGCTATTAATTAATAATAAATAGTTTATTTTCTTCTCGGATAAATTTTGGATATTCATAGAAAATATAAGTTCAACATTTGGTATCTCATAAAGGCAGGGGTACAGGGGTATCGTAAGAATCAATATCGGGCCCCCTTTTTTATACTTTCTACACTTGAGTTCCATTTACCTGCCTACTTCACACCTGGGTACTCACAACAGACACGACACAGCTGTCTTCTTCATATTGTAGACCATTGCAAGTTGGAAGATATTGGTTTTTATTTTCGGCAACTTTTTTCAGAAGGACTGCTTCTTTAGCGATGATACTCCAGTTCAGAACCACTACATCACAGTGAGGATTAAAATATTTTCAAAGCCAAGGCGTCGTTTCTTGGGAAAATTGCCGCAATTATGAATTGTGTACTCGAATGTAGGGTGTCTGGCAATATTTTTCTTTATTGCACATTTCTTCTATTACTGTACAACTTTTATTTGTGCAAAAACAATGTTTGGCATAAAAATTTGCCCAGATATTTTGCTGTTTATGGTTATTCGGGCTGTGACCATTAAAGAATGCATTCCAAGCCCCATATGACCTCCTGCACCAACTGTCTGTCTTGTGCCATATACAGCCTACATAGACCTCAGCCGGTAGTCCCCATCCCCAACTAGTCTAGCTGTGGTAAGTCTGTCCTGGCTTGGACCAAATTCAACTCCTTTGACAACTTTCTTGGCACGCCTTTCTTTTGGGCTCTCTGCCAGAATTGTTTGCTGCACACAGACGCACACACACACACACATACACACACACACATCTAGAGGACTCGAGTCTTTAGGGGACAACTAACCCAACCACACATCTATCATTATGTTTAGGCCTTTTGCTTCTGTCAAACTATCAAACGTTGTTGATATATATTGTTACGAACTGAATCATTTATGTTTCTCAATAATTCTTTTGATGTATTCATTGTTGATCTAGAATGAACCGGGTCAAGTTCTTTTTGGTAGCCTTAACATTCAAACCTACTCATTGTTCATCGATTTATTTAGTTCACTCGTATGTTCATCTGTTTATTTTCATTTGAATCACCTGTTTCAGTCGTTTGGTGTTTAAAAGTAGTTTTCATGATTACTTTAATATTGTTATTCGACTAAAAGATTCTTTTGGATCAATTTATCACTTGTAGACCTTTTAGACAGTTTAGTTTTAGTTAAATTTGACCAATGAGAATTGCTAGAATATTCTAGATTTTTAGCAAACTCTGTGTATATATCGGATGAGAGTCATTGAGGGAGTCAGTCAGTTCAACTGTTTTATGGATAGTGTATAGGGACCACTGATAAGTTCAAAGAATACTCAAGTTTCGCACTTTAACGAGGAGGGCCAAGCTAATTGTATATTAAATCATTGACCGTCCAGTTAAGTCACACTGGTTCAACTTGGGCGTTGACAAAACAAAATGCGGGGGGTCCAACCTGGTGATCGTGCTCAAGCAGGTGAGATTGTGTGAGAGAGAATGGACGGAGGAAGACTCCCTAAGCAAAACCTCTATGGTAGGCCAAGTGGTGCCAGGAGAAGAGGAAGCCCTAGACTCCAGTGGCTGGACGACGTCGAGGCGGATCTCCGAGTGTTGGGCATCAGAAGATGGAGGGAAACGACTTTCGATCGATAAGAATTGAGGATTGTGACGGAGGCTCGGGTTCTTGCTGGACTCTAGAGCCACAGGAAGAAGAAGAAGAAGTATACTTTAAGTCAAGGAAGAATTGTAAAAAAATTCTATATTTGACCTATTTCGCGATGATGTCTGCGTGTGTATGTGTATATGTTCGAAACTTTGTGAGCGCTCTAAGCCAAAAACTATTATTTATAGCAATGAATTATTAGCTATAACTGATTAGATTTCGGCCAAAATTGGACGATATTGAAGACCACTTTACTTCGGAGCCTAAATACATTTCACAAGACCCTGCTTATATTTCTGAATTAATGAAAAATCTCTTCGGGTTGCGAGATACATTGTGAAAACTGTCCTAAAATGATGTTTTGAAACACATTTTTTCAGACATTTGCTTGATTTACACGAAAACGGTTTATCTTATTCAAAAATTGGTTCTTACCAAAAACGTCCCTCATTAAATTTCCTATCGCCAGTGTTCCCCAGGATTTCAGATAGGACCAATACTAATAAAGTTATAGCACCACAAAGAATGTGCAATGAAGTTCAGTAGGAAATATTTCAAAGTAATGTTTATATTGTGTAATCTTTATTTATTTATCTGTATATATTTATTATTGGTAGTTTTTTCGTTAAAAAAGATAAATAATAAAGAAAACATATAGTGGTGTGACCATAACCAGTAATGCAGTATGAAATGAATTTGAGAGGGAGGGGAGCGTGATCTGCACTATAGTGGTTGATATAAAAAAGTCCGGGTTTGATTTCGTGACATAAAAATTTTCCTAATTTCAGTAAAGTCCGGTTCTTGGAGCTCTTTTCCCTAATACTGACTTGCAGGACTGCTCTGGTAGACAGACAGCAATGCTACCCACCACACCACTGTGGTTCCCTGCCACCTCCTCCCTCAGGAAGGTATTCTAGTCAACCCTTACCATTAATCTTAATGCCCTGCTCCGCTCACCAACGGGCCACTAATAGCTCTGCCACTCCGTTTACCCTCTTTGGTAGTTTAATTCTCCTATTTGTCTTTTACAATTTCTGCCGCCGACCCCACCGATACTAAGAATGTTCTCCCTTTTCACATGGACGGCGTTTTGTACTCTCCAAGCTGTATCAAGATTTGGGGAAGTTATGTAATCTGTCAACATATTCGTTGTTGATTTTTTACCAGAATTTCATTTTTTCCTGATTTCATGTATGAAAAAAATGGCTGTCCGTGTGTCTTTGAACACGATAGAATGAATATATTATGACATTATAAATGTTTCCAGAACTCCATGAAGATAGATTTTATTAAGATTTATAAATCATCATCATCATCCTCGGCGCTACAGCTCCATTCGAGCCTTGGCCTCCTCCAGAGACTTCCCCCAAAGATTCCTGTCCAGCACAAGCGTTCTCCAGTTTTGCATCCGAAGGTTCCTTGCGTCCACATCGTCTGCGTCCATCCATCTCTTCTTGGTTCAGTTTCCCTCCGGGATCACTAGCATCAGTCTTCCTGGGGTTTCAGCCTCCTGCATCCACTGAACATGGCCTGCCCATCGAAGCCTCGCCAGTCCTTATCACGTTTGTGACCTTGGACTCTCCAAACTCCTTAGCAACCTCGGCATTATTTTTAATAGATTAATTTAATTTTAAGATTTATACAATAGAAAATAAAAAAAAGTAGTTGGTGAATCACTGGTAATGTACTTCCCCCGCTCGAATTGATAAATTAAGTTGTCGCTCTCCGTCCTTTGGGCTAAAAATCATGAATTCTCATAATAATTTGTGTGTCGTTATACTCATTACATCGGCAGTTATTGGGATTTTTGAGTTGAGCCCCTCTCTGATCTCCCCCTTCGCTTCGACCGATTCCGCTGAAAATTAAAAGGTGTCCTTACGGGGTTTTGAATTTCTATAAGGAATTTCCTGTCAATACATAATTCCTTATGGAAATTCAAAACCCTGTAAGGACACCTTTTAATTTTCAGCGGAATTAAGGAATGAATATCAAGGAATTAATCAATTTTAAGGAATATCATCAGTCAAGTCCTAAAAAATAATGCGTTGCGTTTTCGCAACACCGGGCATATATTGGCTTTGGGGAGAGAGCGAAAATATAATTGATTAATTCGCGCTGGGGAAGTACATAGCCGAGGACTCACCGAATACTCTTTTTAGTGTTCCGTGCCAAAATTAGCAAACGGAATACTTATGCAATCTCTTCGGTGTCCGTTCGTCCGTCTGTCACAGGCGTTTTTCTCTGAAACTATTTGACGTAAAAATTCGAAATTTAGCAGAGAGATAGAGTGTTGTCCAATTATAGACGTGAAGTATAAAAAGTTGAATTTTGATTCTGGGGGTTAATTTCAGGGAGTAAATTGGGAAATTGAAAAAAAAAATGTCAACGGCGTCGTAGGGAGGGTGTCAAATGAATGCTTATTGAAGCACGAATTCAACAATATATGATGTATCTTTTTATGCATTTTGTATCTTTTTTTCGGGAAAAACTTTAAAAATTGCTTTCCCCCACCCTTATGACTAAAAGGATCGCTCAGAAAAATCTGAAAAAAATCATGAACATTGAGAATTAGGTGTAGATTGAGCCAAAATTATCAGAATTGAAAAATTCTAGCGCGATCAATTGTTATAAACAATTTAATTGTTTATTTCCTTATACCTGGGGGGCTGATATATTATAATAATGTATTACATACAATAAATATAATATATAATTATTATAATAATAAAGACAACAGCAGTTATATGAGTTTTTTGTTAAGCCCTGCCTTCCCCCTAATCCCCCCTTCCTTTTGCCTGATTTGGGCTAAAATCAATAGGTGTCATCTTTATGGGGTTTTGGATACACATATAAAATTTTATGACGTTTATTACAGAAAAATGTACACACACTGCTTACCTGTTTCGGCTTAAGCCGTCGTCAGCGCTGTGTCATTCACGTTTGCTAGGTTGGTTATATTTATACAATTCTGTGGCTCTCTGAGCTAGTGAAAGCCCTACAGAGGTGGGAAGCCCTATTGTCTTAACGAAAATATTTTTTCTAACTATGAAAATATTCGAACTTGAACTTAAAATGAGAATATGTATAAACTAGAAAATTACCTGAACCTGAAGGGTCTGACATAACAGTTCTTGGATTTATACATTTTATAAAAAAAAACAAAAAAACAATAAACAAAAAAATAGTAATAATTAAATAATAGCTATGAGATAAAATCGTAATAATAAGAATCTAGAAAATAAAATTAAAAACTCGAAAATAAATTATCAGTCAGAAATTTCATGTTGAGTTTTCGCTGAAATTTGATGTTTTCCCTAAGTTAAGATATCTATTGAATTTCAACCAATTGGTTAATATGGTTTCAGAGGGAGAGTGAAAAGTTAGTTCATTAATTCACGCTGGGGAAGTACATTGATGGTGATTCGCCGGTGACGTTTTTTAGGTATATTAGTTTCTAGCTGTTCCAGAGAGTCAAGCTAGGTACTTTTTTTTACTACTTTATTTCTGTTGCTTTGTTGAAGGTATGATCCATATCGTTGAATGTTTTTGGAGAAAGTTATCTTTCCCCCTGTTTTTTCAGTCGTATGTTATTTAATTCTGTCTTTAAAACGTCGGCCAGTCTGTCCAATATACAATTGCACGTCGTGCACTGTAAACTATATACTTCTCAATTTTACAAATTTGTCTGAAATTTTCCCATAATAACTGAGGCTATTCCATTAACTAGAGTTTCTGCGATGTTGCAGATTGCTTATTTATAAGGTGTATAAAACCGATTGTCTACTGTTCAAAAATGTTTCGCAGAGTTGCCAAACACTCACCGCCTATTCTTCTTATTTTTCTTCAACCTGTGATGATGCAGAAAATGCGAAAATGGTTGTGAAATAAAACATTTTCCAACAGAAAGACGATCACTTTCATTATATGTTTATAATTTATTTTGACTCTACTGTCATCAAGCATTTTTATTTTTAATTACATGTATCTAATATTATTTATTTATTTACATACTAGCTGACCCGACAGACGTCGTTCTGTCAAAAGCTATTGAACCGGATTTTTTTTTTTTTTTTTTTTGACCACTTGGAACCACAGCTAGTTCCTACTTAAGAACGCCGGGCACCTTAGATAGTATGCGCCTTGCAACTCCGTGCAACCAGGTATTAAGTTCTTAGGAACGCTGGGCAACACAGATAGTATTTAGTTAGGAATGCTGGGCACCGCAGCTAGTATGTGCCTTGCAACAGCGGATGCCCTAGGTATTTTGTGCTTAAGAACGCAGGTGATAGCTATTATTTACCGTGCAACAGTGGACCTCCTAGGTAATACATGCTTGGGAAACCCACCATATTAAAATTAGAGCTATATCCCATCTTTAAGAAAGCTCAAGATTCATTCTGCATTAATGCACCCCCGCCCCTCCCGTCCAAAGGGTCATAGCCAATTTTTAAATATTGCTTTTGAAACTACTATTTAGGTATATGCTTGCCCCCCATACCCACCTCCCGTTGACAATTTTGAGACGTCACATATCCTTTTTTTGTTTTTTTCTTTTAAGAATACTACATGTGAAATTCCATCACATTCCGATCATCCGTTAAATACCTATCACTATCTTTATATGTAGGCCTACCCCACAACCCCCCTCCCGTTCAAAATTTTGAAATGTCACGTAGCGTATTTTTTAATTTGGCCTTTAAGAATGCTACATGTGAAATTCCATGACAATCCGAGCATCCGTTAATGACAGCACTATCTTTATATTTAGGCCTACCCCCACAACCCCCCCTCACGTTCACTATTTTGTGACGTCACACACCCTATTTTTTTATTTGGCCTTTAAAAAAACTACATATGAAATTCCATGACAATCCGATCATTCGTTAAAGACTTAGCACTATCTTTATATTTAGGCCTACCCCCACAACCCCCCTCCCGTTCAAAATTTATGGACGGCACATAGCCTATTTTTTAACTTGGGTTTTAAGAATACTACATGTGAAATTTCATGCTAATCCGTCCATCCGTTAATGCGCTAGAGCAATTTTTGTGCTTAGGCCCCCCCCCCTCCCCTCCAGTTGACCGCTAGGAACTCTCTTCATAAGAACCTTCCTTGGACTTCAACGAATATTTGAAAAAAAAAATTAGCCGAATTGGTCCAGCCGTTTTCGAGTTTTGCGCTTAGCAAATTTAGCCATTCATTTTTATTATATAGATTTACAATGACATATATTCGTCATTAGCAAGAGCGATAACTTGAGTGGGTGGTTTTGTTAAGACGTGGCTGAAGATGGTAGCAATACCGAAAGTACTCCTATATATTTTATATATCTTGTGAAATATACATTAGTTTTTTAAAATATTTTTTATTAAGTGTTTCACAATATCTCTGCGAAAAATGTTGAGCATCAATAGGGTGAGGGTCTTTAGTGAGTATCTGACATTGTACAGGCTCGGGACCATCGCTGAACGTCCCATCTGAAGTATGTTCAAGGTTTTTTCACCTCCTAGTTGAAAAAAAAACGAACTAGGGTTTCGAACCCGCGATCTTGAGCTCAGTAGACAAGCACGCTACCTCTGAGTTACCGGCGCCCTATTTAGTCTTGTATATGTGGCATCTCAGTGCTTTTGGCGTGGCAGCCCTAGATACTATCAGTTAGCTAACAGCCTCCTCTAATAGTATAACATTTGTGGTGTGATTTATAGTTGGTTCTGTGACGTCAAATCACTGGGATGTGATATCTTATCACCAGATGGTTTAATACTCCCTAGATGGAATTGTTTTACCCATCAACCCGCATTTGATTCGCAACAGTAGTGTTGGCAACCTTCGTAGCACTGACTGGACATTATTGCCGGTCATTGCTGATTGTGATCTAGTTCTGGACATCGGAAGAAAATATAGTTCCTCTAGAGTAGGATTGTGACGTGCGTTGCATGCCGACATGGCTCATTGAGCAACATACATAAAATAATCATTTCAGTCCATTTTATTATCTTCTTGATAATTAGGGACGTTTTTTATGTAGGTTCGAATACCTTCTCCTGGTTTCATTGCAACATTTCTGACCTTTCCAAAAGATTGAACCACAGTTCAGGGGAAGATCCAAAAAATATGGCGATAACAGAACTTTCTTATACCATGTTTACATATCACACTCCCCCCTTCCCAGCTCTCAAATTAATTTCAAACTGGCATTACTGGTATAAGAAAATAATACGTTGTCCTTAAAGTGACTTTCTTATACCCAATAATGCATTTGAGCGACGGATGTGGGGGGGGGGGGGGGGGGGGGGGGAGGGAAAAAACGTGGTCCTATTGAGGCAATAATATTATATAACATATTTTAATATTCGTTGCTATGTGTTACTTTACTTTGGACATTTCCGGTGAGGGAGTTAATTGTTTATTCTTTAGAGTGGTATAACTTTGTTCTCATTGGTCTGTTCTCAAATGTGAATATGAAAATTTAATAAGGAACATTTTTTGTGAGGATAAGCTTATTATAGGACCAGCCGTTTTTGCGTAAATCAAGCAAGCGCTTTTCGCTTTTGAAAAAATGTATTACATATAGAATGTGACTTTTAGTATTCTCTACAACTTTTATTTGAAGAGATTTTTCATTAGTCATAGAGACGTTGTAAAATGTATTTAAACACGAAGTAAATTGGATTCAATTTGCGTCCGACATCGGCCAAAAATTAATCACTTCTAAGTTAGTCCAAGTGACATCTTCATTTCAAATTTGAAATGCATAACTACAATCGTTTCTGAGTTAGAGCGTTCACAAAGATGCAATCACATGACATGCACATAGAAATACATAATTTCAAACTCGTCAAATCGTGTTCAGGGGGCCTTGAACTATGAAATTTTGTAGAAAACATCAAGAATTTTCGAACGATTACGATACTTCCTTCTACTAAGGTATAAGAAAGTTAAAAGTTAATTTTTTCTACATTCTATAATTTTTTAATTTATGACACAATTCTGAATTTTTAGGCGCACTCTCGCCGTCTCTTTGCTGTATTTAGCAGTCAGACAGACAAATTATGAATTTATTTCAGTTTATATTTTTACTAATACAATTTTCTTATTTCAGGTGAGTACCTACCATTCAGCCTTGAAAACATCTTTCTGTGAGCATATTGCATAGTATTATTATTTATATAAACTAAGTTTCATTTAGAGCCTTTGATATATTGTCGGTGCCATTTTCGTTTGAACTCGATTCATCGAAGCATTTGAATTTTGTTTCGAATCATCCTACTACGAAGACTGCTTGAATTTATACCTGATAATTAACTACTTATTATTTATATAAACTAAGTTTCATTTAGAGCCTTTGATATATTGTCGGTGCCATTTTCGTTTGAACTCGATTCATCGAACCATTTGAATTTTGTTTCGAATCATCCTACTACGAAGACTGCTTGAATTTATACCTGATAATTAACTACTTATTATTTATATAAACTAAGTTTCATTTAGAGCCTTTGATATATTGTCGGTGCCATTTTCGTTTGAACTCGATTCATCGAACCATTTGAATTTTGTTTCGAATCATCCTACTACGAAGACTGCTTGAATTTATACCTGATAATTAACTACTTATTATTTATATAAACTAAGTTTCATTTAGAGCCTTTGATATATTGTCGGTGCCATTTTCGTTTGAACTCGATTCATCGAACCATTTGAATTTTGTTTCGAATCATCCTACTACGAAGACTGCTTGAATTTATACCTGATAATTAACTACTTATTATTTATATAAACTAAGTTTCATTTAGAGCCTTTGATATATTGTCGGTGCCATTTTCGTTTGAACTCGATTCATCGAACCATTTGAATTTTGTTTCGAATCATCCTACTACGAAGACTGCTTGAATTTATACCTGATAATTAACTACTTATTATTTATATAAACTAAGTTTCATTTAGAGCCTTTGATATATTGTCGGTGCCATTTTCGTTTGAACTCGATTCATGGAACCATTTGAATTTTGTTTCGAATCATCCTACTACGAAGACTGCTTGAATTTATACCTGATAATTAACTACTTATTATTTATATAAACTAAGTTTCATTTAGAGCCTTTGATATATTGTCGGTGCCATTTTCGTTTGAACTCGATTCATCGAACCATTTGAATTTTGTTTCGAATCATCCTACTACGAAGACTGCTTGAATTTATACCTGATAATTAACTACTTATTATTTATATAAACTAAGTTTCATTTAGAGCCTTTGATATATTGTCGGTGCCATTTTCGTTTGAACTCGATTCATCGAACCATTTGAATTTTGTTTCGAATCATCCTACTACGAAGACTGCTTGAATTTATACCTGATAATTAACTACTTATTATTTATATAAACTAAGTTTCATTTAGAGCCTTTGATATATTGTCGGTGCCATTTTCGTTTGAACTCGATTCATCGAACCATTTGAATTTTGTTTCGAATCATCCTACTACGAAGACTGCTTGAATTTATACCTGATAATTAACTACTTATTATTTATATAAACTAAGTTTCATTTAGAGCCTTTGATATATTGTCGGTGCCATTTTCGTTTGAACTCGATTCATCGAACCATTTGAATTTTGTTTCGAATCATCCTACTACGAAGACTGCTTGAATTTATACCTGATAATTAACTACTTATTATTTATATAAACTAAGTTTCATTTAGAGCCTTTGATATATTGTCGGTGCCATTTTCGTTTGAACTCGATTCATCGAACCATTTGAATTTTGTTTCGAATCATCCTACTACGAAGACTGCTTGAATTTATACCTGATAATTAACTACTTATTATTTATATAAACTAAGTTTCATTTAGAGCCTTTGGTATATTGTCGGTGCCATTTTCGTTTGAACTCGATTCATGGAAGCATTTGAATTTTGTTTCGAATCATCCTACTACGAAGACTGCTTGAATTTATACCTGATAATTAACTACTTATTATTTATATAAACTAAGTTTCATTTAGAGCCTTTGGTATATTGTCGGTGCCATTTTCGTTTGAACTCGATTCATCGAACCATTTGAATTTTGTTTCGAATCATCCTACTACGAAGACTGCTTGAATTTATACCTGATAATTAACTACTTATTATTTATATAAACTAAGTTTCATTTAGAGCCTTCGATATATTGTCGGTGCCATTTTCGTTTGAACTCGATTCATCGAACCATTTGAATTTTGTTTCGAATCATCCTACTACGAAGACTGCTTGAATTTATACCTGATAATTAACTACTTATTATTTATATAAACTAAGTTTCATTTAGAGCCTTTGGTATATTGTCGGTGCCATTTTCGTTTGAACTCGATTCATCGAACCATTTGAATTTTGTTTCGAATCATCCTACTACGAAGACTGCTTGAATTTATACCTGATAATTAACTACTTATTATTTATATAAACTAAGTTTCATTTAGAGCCTTTGATATATTGTCGGTGCCATTTTCGTTTGAACTCGATTCATCGAACCATTTGAATTTTGTTTCGAATCATCCTACTACGAAGACTGCTTGAATTTATACCTGATAATTAACTACTTATTATTTATATAAACTAAGTTTCATTTAGAGCCTTTGGTATATTGTCGGTGCCATTTTCGTTTGAACTCGATTCATCGAACCATTTGAATTTTGTTTCGAATCATCCTACTACGAAGACTGCTTGAATTTATACCTGATAATTAACTACTTATTATTTATATAAACTAAGTTTCATTTAGAGCCTTTGATATATTGTCGGTGCCATTTTCGTTTGAACTCGATTCATCGAACCATTTGAATTTTGTTTCGAATCATCCTACTACGAAGACTGCTTGAATTTATACCTGATAATTAACTACTTATTATTTATATAAACTAAGTTTCATTTAGAGCCTTTGATATATTGTCGGTGCCATTTTCGTTTGAACTCGATTCATCGAACCATTTGAATTTTGTTTCGAATCATCCTACTACGAAGACTGCTTGAATTTATACCTGATAATTAACTACTTATTATTTATATAAACTAAGTTTCATTTAGAGCCTTTGATATATTGTCGGTGCCATTTTCGTTTGATCTCGATTCATCGAAGCATTTGAATTTTGTTTCGAATCATCCTACTACGAAGACTGCTTGAATTTATACCTGATAATTAACTACTTATTATTTATATAAACTAAGTTTCATTTAGAGCCTTTGGTATATTGTCGGTGCCATTTTCGTTTGAACTCGATTCATCGAACCATTTGAATTTTGTTTCGAATCATCCTACTACGAAGACTGCTTGAATTTATACCTGATAATTAACTACTTATTATTTATATAAACTAAGTTTCATTTAGAGCCTTTGGTATATTGTCGGTGCCATTTTCGTTTGAACTCGATTCATCGAACCATTTGAATTTTGTTTCGAATCATCCTACTACGAAGACTGCTTGAATTTATACCTGATAATTAACTACTTATTATTTATATAAACTAAGTTTCATTTAGAGCCTTTGATATATTGTCGGTGCCATTTTCGTTTGAACTCGATTCATCGAACCATTTGAATTTTGTTTCGAATCATCCTACTACGAAGACTGCTTGAATTTATACCTGATAATTAACTACTTATTATTTATATAAACTAAGTTTCATTTAGAGCCTTTGATATATTGTCGGTGCCATTTTCGTTTGAACTCGATTCATCGAACCATTTGAATTTTGTTTCGAATCATCCTACTACGAAGACTGCTTGAATTTATACCTGATAATTAACTACTTATTATTTATATAAACTAAGTTTCATTTAGAGCCTTTGATATATTGTCGGTGCCATTTTCGTTTGAACTCGATTCATCGAACCATTTGAATTTTGTTTCGAATCATCCTACTACGAAGACTGCTTGAATTTATACCTGATAATTAACTACTTATTATTTATATAAACTAAGTTTCATTTAGAGCCTTTGATATATTGTCGGTGCCATTTTCGTTTGATCTCGATTCATCGAAGCATTTGAATTTTGTTTCGAATCATCCTACTACGAAGACTGCTTGAATTTATACCTGATAATTAACTACTTATTATTTATATAAACTAAGTTTCATTTAGAGCCTTTGATATATTGTCGGTGCCATTTTCGTTTGAACTCGATTCATCGAACCATTTGAATTTTGTTTCGAATCATCCTACTACGAAGACTGCTTGAATTTATACCTGATAATTAACTACTTATTATTTATATAAACTAAGTTTCATTTAGAGCCTTTGATATATTGTCGGTGCCATTTTCGTTTGAACTCGATTCATCGAAGCATTTGAATTTTGTTTCGAATCATCCTACTACGAAGACTGCTTGAATTTATACCTGATAATTAACTACTTATTATTTATATAAACTAAGTTTCATTTAGAGCCTTTGATATATTGTCGGTGCCATTTTCGTTTGAACTCGATTCATCGAACCATTTGAATTTTGTTTCGAATCATCCTACTACGAAGACTGCTTGAATTTATACCTGATAATTAACTACTTATTATTTATATAAACTAAGTTTCATTTAGAGCCTTTGATATATTGTCGGTGCCATTTTCGTTTGAACTCGATTCATCGAACCATTTGAATTTTGTTTCGAATCATCCTACTACGAAGACTGCTTGAATTTATACCTGATAATTAACTACTTATTATTTATATAAACTAAGTTTCATTTAGAGCCTTTGATATATTGTCGGTGCCATTTTCGTTTGAACTCGATTCATCGAACCATTTGAATTTTGTTTCGAATCATCCTACTACGAAGACTGCTTGAATTTATACCTGATAATTAACTACTTATTATTTATATAAACTAAGTTTCATTTAGAGCCTTTGATATATTGTCGGTGCCATTTTCGTTTGAACTCGATTCATCGAACCATTTGAATTTTGTTTCGAATCATCCTACTACGAAGACTGCTTGAATTTATACCTGATAATTAACTACTTATTATTTATATAAACTAAGTTTCATTTAGAGCCTTTGATATATTGTCGGTGCCATTTTCGTTTGAACTCGATTCATCGAACCATTTGAATTTTGTTTCGAATCATCCTACTACGAAGACTGCTTGAATTTATACCTGATAATTAACTACTTATTATTTATATAAACTAAGTTTCATTTAGAGCCTTTGATATATTGTCGGTGCCATTTTCGTTTGAACTCGATTCATCGAACCATTTGAATTTTGTTTCGAATCATCCTACTACGAAGACTGCTTGAATTTATACCTGATAATTAACTACTTATTATTTATATAAACTAAGTTTCATTTAGAGCCTTTGATATATTGTCGGTGCCATTTTCGTTTGAACTCGATTCATCGAAGCATTTGAATTTTGTTTCGAATCATCCTACTACGAAGACTGCTTGAATTTATACCTGATAATTAACTACTTATTATTTATATAAACTAAGTTTCATTTAGAGCCTTTGGTATATTGTCGGTGCCATTTTCGTTTGAACTCGATTCATCGAACCATTTGAATTTTGTTTCGAATCATCCTACTACGAAGACTGCTTGAATTTATACCTGATAATTAACTACTTATTATTTATATAAACTAAGTTTCATTTAGAGCCTTTGATATATTGTCGGTGCCATTTTCGTTTGAACTCGATTCATCGAACCATTTGAATTTTGTTTCGAATCATCCTACTACGAAGACTGCTTGAATTTATACCTGATAATTAACTACTTATTATTTATATAAACTAAGTTTCATTTAGAGCCTTTGATATATTGTCGGTGCCATTTTCGTTTGAACTCGATTCATCGAACCATTTGAATTTTGTTTCGAATCATCCTACTACGAAGACTGCTTGAATTTATACCTGATAATTAACTACTTATTATTTATATAAACTAAGTTTCATTTAGAGCCTTTGATATATTGTCGGTGCCATTTTCGTTTGAACTCGATTCATCGAACCATTTGAATTTTGTTTCGAATCATCCTACTACGAAGACTGCTTGAATTTATACCTGATAATTAACTACTTATTATTTATATAAACTAAGTTTCATTTAGAGCCTTTGATATATTGTCGGTGCCATTTTCGTTTGAACTCGATTCATCGAACCATTTGAATTTTGTTTCGAATCATCCTACTACGAAGACTGCTTGAATTTATACCTGATAATTAACTACTTATTATTTATATAAACTAAGTTTCATTTAGAGCCTTTGATATATTGTCGGTGCCATTTTCGTTTGAACTCGATTCATCGAACCATTTGAATTTTGTTTCGAATCATCCTACTACGAAGACTGCTTGAATTTATACCTGATAATTAACTACTTATTATTTATATAAACTAAGTTTCATTTAGAGCCTTTGATATATTGTCGGTGCCATTTTCGTTTGAACTCGATTCATCGAACCATTTGAATTTTGTTTCGAATCATCCTACTACGAAGACTGCTTGAATTTATACCTGATAATTAACTACTTATTATTTATATAAACTAAGTTTCATTTAGAGCCTTTGATATATTGTCGGTGCCATTTTCGTTTGAACTCGATTCATCGAACCATTTGAATTTTGTTTCGAATCATCCTACTACGAAGATTGCTTGAATTTATACCTGATAATTAACTACTTATTATTTATATAAACTAAGTTTCATTTAGAGCCTTTGATATATTGTCGGTGCCATTTTCGTTTGAACTCGATTCATCGAACCATTTGAATTTTGTTTCGAATCATCCTACTACGAAGACTGCTTGAATTTATACCTGATAATTAACTACTTATTATTTATATAAACTAAGTTTCATTTAGAGCCTTTGATATATTGTCGGTGCCATTTTCGTTTGAACTCGATTCATCGAACCATTTGAATTTTGTTTCGAATCATCCTACTACGAAGACTGCTTGAATTTATACCTGATAATTAACTACTTATTATTTATATAAACTAAGTTTCATTTAGAGCCTTTGGTATATTGTCGGTGCCATTTTCGTTTGAACTCGATTCATCGAACCATTTGAATTTTGTTTCGAATCATCCTACTACGAAGACTGCTTGAATTTATACCTGATAATTAACTACTTATTATTTATATAAACTAAGTTTCATTTAGAGCCTTTGATATATTGTCGGTGCCATTTTCGTTTGAACTCGATTCATCGAAGCATTTGAATTTTGTTTCGAATCATCCTACTACGAAGACTGCTTGAATTTATACCTGATAATTAACTACTTATTATTTATATAAACTAAGTTTCATTTAGAGCCTTTGGTATATTGTCGGTGCCATTTTCGTTTGAACTCGATTCATCGAAGCATTTGAATTTTGTTTCGAATCATCCTACTACGAAGACTGCTTGAATTTATACCTGATAATTAACTACTTATTATTTATATAAACTAAGTTTCATTTAGAGCCTTTGGTATATTGTCGGTGCCATTTTCGTTTGAACTCGATTCATCGAACCATTTGAATTTTGTTTCGAATCATCCTACTACGAAGACTGCTTGAATTTATACCTGATAATTAACTACTTATTATTTATATAAACTAAGTTTCATTTAGAGCCTTTGATATATTGTCGGTGCCATTTTCGTTTGAACTCGATTCATCGAACCATTTGAATTTTGTTTCGAATCATCCTACTACGAAGACTGCTTGAATTTATACCTGATAATTAACTACTTATTATTTATATAAACTAAGTTTCATTTAGAGCCTTTGATATATTGTCGGTGCCATTTTCGTTTGAACTCGATTCATCGAACCATTTGAATTTTGTTTCGAATCATCCTACTACGAAGACTGCTTGAATTTATACCTGATAATTAACTACTTATTATTTATATAAACTAAGTTTCATTTAGAGCCTTTGATATATTGTCGGTGCCATTTTCGTTTGAACTCGATTCATCGAACCATTTGAATTTTGTTTCGAATCATCCTACTACGAAGACTGCTTGAATTTATACCTGATAATTAACTACTTATTTACTTCCCCAGGTATTCGAAGTATATGGAACATAATGTAGTCGGTCAGAAATTCATTTCAAATTTCATGTTCATTGCTACAGTCGTGATACACTGACAGACAGATATCAATGGTGAAAACGTATTCAAGAGACCTTGAAACGTGAAGTTCTTCTTCTTCATTCATTTAAAAATGTAAATATAAATAAAAAATATATATAATAATTTATGGTTTCCAGATTTACTTTGTGAAGCTCCATTCTAGGAATAGATAATTAAAATGCACAATTTCTTTGTCAAACTTCACTATATATTCTCAAATACTCAACTAGTTTCGCCGTGTTAAGGCATTATCAAGAGTCACTTACAAACTGACAGAATTGGTTGACAGGGTAGAGGGTACAGTTAAGGAGGGGGTTTTTAGGTAATGACGGGGAATCCCTTGTTTTTGTTACTCTATACATTCCAATAAACAGATATTTACAAGATAATAATAAATATAAAATAAAAAGAAGAAAGAAAATGATATATATATAAAATCTAATAAAGCGAATCTAACAGTAAAGTGTTGGTATTTATATAGGTATGACTCATGAATTATATAAATGTAACATATAATAAATATTAAAGTGAATAAAAACAAATACAAAGAATTTAAAGGCAAATTAAAACATCAAATGACAACTGACATTCAGAGAATACTATAATTTTCATTTGATGTTTTAATTTGCCTTTAAATTCGTTGTATTTGTTTTTATTCACTTTAATATTTATTATATGTTACATTTATATAATTCATGAGTCATACCTATATAAATACCAACACTTTACTGTTAGATTCGCTTTATTAGATTTTATATATATATCATTTTCTTTCTTCTTTTTATTTTATATTTATTATTATCTTGTAAATATCTGTTTATTGGAATGTATAGAGTAACAAAAACAAGGGATTCCCCGTCATTACCTAAAAACCCCCTCCTTAACTGTACCCTCTACCCTGTCAACCAATTCTGTCAGTTTGTAAGTGACTCTTGATAATGCCTTAACACGGCGAAACTAGTTGAGTATTTGAGAATATATAGTGAAGTTTGACAAAGAAATTGTGCATTTTAATTATCTATTCCTAAATATATATAAATATATGTACATTATATATTTATATAAATACAGTTAAAACAATAAATAGCGTTTAATGAGTAAGTATTAAAAAAATAATTTAAAAATAATTGTGCAATTAGATAGATGGATGTAGTGCTTTGTATTCAGTTCAAAACCCCATAAGGACGACACCTATTAATTATGTATTATTGGTATGAAATGGATACCTTTTTTCGTTCTTTCTTTTGTTTAAAAAACCAGTAGCCTTCTTGTGAACGACTTTTTTACTCGAATAATTTATTACGGATTCTTGAAATATATCTTTTCAGTAATACATCGTATCGCCTTGATGTGTAGGAAAGTGATCACAAGATAGAAATCGCTTAATGTATCGCTTAATACATGCCTTTTGATTTTGCCGCTGTGGTATGCAGCCCGCCTTAACAGAGAATAAGATACAATGAAACCTCGATTATCCGTTACTGTAGTGCCATAGAGAGGCAAGACAGCTTCAAGAGCTAGAGTATCCTATATCTTAACGAGTGGACAGACTAGAGGAGAGCAGAGGAACAGAGAAAACCACTTAGCTGAAGAGGCATGTTAGAGGTCTGGTAGAAAGACTACAGACCTGAGAGCGGACCTCCCTCTCTGGACGGTTTGAGGCCAATAGCCTAGACAGAAAATGTTTTCAGAGGGGAATCTCACTTTGGATACGTTTTTGTTGATCTCTTAAGGAAAATGAGAGAAGAAAAAAAAAAGTTTGCATTATTTCGGAGAGGTCAGCCTCGTATTGGTTTTACATTTTCACAAGTCCTCTTTGATATGATTGGTCAGAAATTCTAAGTTGAGTTTCATCCGGAATTTCATGTTTTCCGTTCACGATAACTCCCTATAAAATGAATGAATCGTCACGAAATTTTATATGTGTTTCCAAAACCCTATAAGGATGACACCTATTAATTTTCAGTTGTCGCCCGAAGAGAAGGAGGGCTCAACTCAAAATCCCAATGACTGCCGATGTAATGAGTGTATCGATTTTAAATTTTATATATTCAAAAGCTCATAAGGGTGACAATATTTGTCCAGACACGAAATTTAGTTAGAAATCACGATTTTTAGCCCAAACGGTTTTGAAGGGAGAGCGAAAACTTAATTGATTAATTCGTACTGAGGAAGTAATTTGTCAGTGATCTACCGACAAATTGTTTTCAATGTCATTTACTGAGGCAACGTTACTGGGAGGGAGAAGGCTTTGTATGACACCGGGTGACGTAAATCCGCAACATTACGTCTCTCCTTTGTCTGACCTTTATCTGGTAAATATGGCCTTAGCTTCATTTAGCTTATTCTTATCACAAGCTACCCAGTAGAATATATTTTCAATATACGACTTGCTGTGGTGCCCGGCTTTGTTTTTCATATTAAAATATTTTGAGGCTTTCACAAGCCCACGCTATTAATCTTCTTCATCAAGATGAAAGATGAACCTGGTATGGTTTTCAGTTTAAATGGTCACGTGCTCAGTGTGACCTTTTTGCTAACCACTCATCCTCCCAATTCTTTTCGCTCTCTGCCCTCTACTGTGACTCAACATATGAAAATGACATCGTATAGATTATGTATTTTAATTGTAGGACACTTCCTGCCCTTAGTTTCCTTCAACTATATCCTGATTCCTGTCTCCGATGAAGTTTACTAAGAGGTAGATTCACTTCCTGTCTCCGATGAAGTCCACTAAGAGGTAGATTCACTTGGAATCCCCCAGACATGACTGGTACGACAAGAACTGAACCGAAGGTTTGAGCAGCTCTAGCGAGAGAACAAACTGATTTATATACAAGACATAACTATGGGGTTGTGTGCCCTTGACAATAACAGTATAATTCCTTTTGTCAACGACCTCATTAAGTCCCGTTTTCTAATCTTAACCATTCAAAACTTTCCTTCGTTGAAAATCCTTTTGCCCTGTATCTGTCAACCCATTCTCATTCAGAAATCTTCTCCAAAGTTCGAGGCGGTGCTGGCCGAGAGACCTATTACATTAGAGTAGCTATTATTTAGGGAGTGCTTAGGATGGCCAATTTCTCCCGTTCATTCATATTCAGCTCCTCCCGTCTCTCTCGGACTGTCACCACTGCAGGTCAGATGCTAGCAGAACGAGATCAAACGAGCTACCGTGTCCTCCTCTACCTCCATTAAGTTGGAGTATTGAGGATGGCCTCATCGCGTTAGTATTTCGGGTATCTCGAGCTGAATTTCTCACTTTTTATATATTTCATATTATTTTTATTATTACCATTTTGTATATATTTTACTTATTGTGTGTATATAATATTTTTATTTTTTACATAATTTCTAGTATTGTAGAGATATATTCTCAATTGTAATATCAACACCGATAACGGTTTGTAATGGGTAAGCTGTTCCATATTTTGGGTTAACTTGAACAGGACATTGTCTATGACAGTTTAGCCATTCTTCTCTAAGTTACGGCGACGAAAATTTCACTATTAATTTGTTATCGGCTATCTCTGTAGTGAATCTTGGATTTGAAATCTGGCATTCACATTACAAATGGAGAAGGAAGCTCCTGAAATTAGGCGTAAAACAATTTTTCAACTTTATATAGATAATACTTAAGGCGGCAGACTATTAAAAGGAACACTGGCAATGAGGAGATATGAAGGCGCAAAAATTTGTTGAACTTTATATTGAGGATATCTATGGAATCACAAGAATATTAAATATAGAAATAAGAATTTGAGGCGGTTGGGAGAAAAGAGTATTTGGTTCGGGAAAGGGGCAAAGAAGGCTTTGGTACAGCGGAATTGAAACAGTAAATAATAACTGATCTGAGATGTAGCTACAATCAAGAGCAGATCAGAGATCAAAGAAGTCAGGAAGTTGTGCTAATGAGTTCCAATTGTAAACATTGGAAATGTTTTTAAACACTTTTTCACAACATTTACGCCTCGACTGGTGTTTCAAATGAGCTAGTCGGGGTCGCTCTTCTCACAGTTCGGAGTGTTACTATACTTTAGTAGGCTGTAGTCGCAGAAAATAACTTATTAAAAGTCTCCAGTGATATTGTAAACACTTGAAAAAAATTAAGAAAACATATTTTTTTTAAAAATATTGTCTATTTCAAAAAATATATACAATACATTGGTATTTTCAGTATTGCTACCATTTTCAGCCACCGAAAGTACCATATATTGTATATGTTTTTTGCAGTAGACAATATAAAAAAAAAAAATAAAAAAAAAATAGTTTTTTCTTTATTTTTAAAAACGGTACAGTAGAGGAAGGATACTTCCTACACTAGCTCGCACTCTCTACCCTTGTTAACTTGGCTTAACGACTAAGATATGTGATGGAGTTATTGAAAATTGTGAGAGTGGGGAACTAACTGTTGGTTCCTATTTTTATGAAAAAAAAAAAAAATCATATCACACGTCATATCGTGTCAAGTAAATGGGGGAGGAAAATGTGTTAATTATTCAAAAACGTGTTTATTATTCTCTGGGGCAGTTATGCTTATTAGCGACTGTGTGCTCGTCACTGACACTAAGCAAACCCTTCCATGCCCGGGACTACGTCATTCAAGAGAGCTCTGATGTAATATGTTTTAAGTACATTTATATAAAAATAAATTCATCTGTTATTTTATTTATTTTTTTTGCTGGGCTTCAACTGGCTGTCATGTTGCCTTTTACCAGAGAGCTCTTTCATCCCGTTGAGCCAATCCTAAATTTAGCTTATCCAAGTATGAACTTGAATGAAATAAAACTAGTTCATTTATGGTATTGTCTAATTTCACATAATGTATTTCTACCATCCTCAGCCGAAAGCATAAGAGATAAGTCTTATCTATCTACCGAAAGTACTCCCATGTGAAATTAGATAATACCATAAATAAACTAGTTTTATTTCATTCAAGTTCATTTGAATTATTTCACAATATCTCTGCAATAATGTCAGTTTTATTATCCAAGTATAATTGTCGTCGCACAGGTTCGGGGCCAACGCCTTTCTCTATAGGTACGAGGGGTGATCAAAAAGTTCCTGGACTGATTTTTTGCGAACTTGATGGACGTCCTGAACGAGGATTGTCTTCTCATTCATCCACAAAAGCCTCTTGCAACTTCTGACAAGTTTCTGTAAAAGTTTTACTCAACCCAACTTCACACAAAACTTGACACAAACGCGTTGCTTTTCTTTTTGATTCATTTGGCAAAATATCACAAAATAGCTAAACACGAAAAACTTGTTTCACAAAAACGTCTGTTACTTAACAACACAGTAGGTTGTAGAGAATCTACAAAAACAGCTGAGCTCAAGAAGAGTCACAACAACTAATGCTGCCGATCGTACCACTCTTCGACGCTCCGTTGGCGCGCGATACAAAACGTTCTGGAAGTTTGATCACCCCTCGTATATTGATTGCGTATCGACAGTTTGATGGTATGCCCCGCTATTAGCCGTCTTAAACACACAATAATACAGTAGCGATTAAATTCCATGTAATATTTACAGCAAAACAATAATAAATAAAAGTAAAACTTCAGTAATAATATAAGGAAGTAATAAATAATTCCTGTTACAAGAGGAGAGAAAGTAAGATAAACGGAGGACTGTGGCGGTAAGGTAAGGGATGGGTGAGTTAGGTTAGTTTACAGCAGGGGCCGTGCATAAAGTCATATAAGGGAGGAGAGCACTAACTCAGCAACGGGCTCCTGGCACTTGGCCATTCTTTACAACATCTGACTGTGGAAAGTGGCATATATCCCATTCTTCTCGTGTCTATCCAATCCCTTCCTGTTCTACAATGTTTGAGAACAATCAATTGCTACGTTGTACAAGGAAGATATAAATCAGGAAGAAGTAATAATTAATCCATTTGGGTCGGCACCCCAAGTGCCTCGCACAAAGTGGTTATACTTAAACATTATGGAAGTAATATTACTCAAATAAAAACATTATAAATTTTGATAGAGGCGAGTCTTGAGTCTATCAAATCCTTTCGGTTTTTCGAGGTAGCCTTCATCTTCAGGCAGTCTGCTGAAACAATTTAAAGAAGATAATTCAAATTTTTTAAAGTGAGAATAAATGAGTTAATAATAAAGACAACTCTAATTGTGACTCAGATGGGGGACAGGTATAATGTATCGTGTCTTCCATTCATGACATTTTAAATTGTTAATTTCTGAATAGTTTTATATATTTTTATTTATTGAAAAAATTTTTGTTTTACTATATTGTCTTGTGATTAGGGCAACCATGAAAGCCGACTAGCATAAAATAATAAAATCTGTGAGAGGTCAGACTGCATTTTTATTTTGAAACCTGTGAAATAATCACTTCTCACAACATCAGCCATCTCCACATGAACTCATTATGTTTCACGAATATCAAAGAAATTTTGATCCGAGGTTTTTTTGCATGTTTCCCATTTTTTGCATGTTACATGAGTTCATCTATTTACCTAACAGGAGATAAAGTAGAAAAATCAACAAGTGCGAAGGAAATATAAATAAATTATTCATATAAATGTATCTTAATTATGAATATCCATAAATTATGTAATTTCGTGTGTTGTGTATGTTGTACTACATTGCCAGGTGTAGTGGTGAAAGTGGGAGTTAACGTAGCAGCGCCTTCAGTACTAACAGCCGGCCATCACGCAACTGTCCTCAACACTCCTGGCTTAGCATCCCTCCCCCCTTCCTCTTGCACAATCATTCACAGTTATTATGACACTCAAATTATGCAACAGTATTTAGTTTCAGTATTGTGAAGTTAATCAAGCCTTAATGCTCTATAGTATAGGAAAAGTTATGTAATCGGGCAGACATTTGATGTAGTGTTATTACCGAAGATTCCATGAATAAAAAAACTGAGTGTGTCTGTGAACGCGATAACTCTGGATAGAATGAATATATCGACACAAAACTTTTTATTTGGATGACAGGATGACATCAGGACGACACCAGCCAAAGAGACGGGGGTGGTATTCGGGGGGCTTAACACAAAAACTCTAATAACTGCCGTTGTAATGAATGTATTGACACGTAATTTCATAAGTCAGTTCGAAACCCCATAAGGACCGACACCTATTAATTTTCTGAATTTGCGGAAGGGGAGGGGGGATCATAGAAGGGGGTTCGTCTCAAATACCCTAACAAGAGTTTTATTCGTGCTGGGGATCATGTGATTCACCGACATTTTTTCATTTCTTAAAGGAAAAACAAAATGGCCTATTGTGGGTCATTTGACGTTCTATATTTGATCAATGACGGGTGTCATTATAGTGAAGTGTCTGTTGGAAGTAGTCTACTCCCGACACTTCCCAAGTCTTCACAGGCTGGGTATTATAATATCGATCTCCAAATAATGTAGAAATTACCGAATGACACGAACCACTGTGCGGACCCACTTGAAAACCATTTGCATGTCTGTCCATCTCGTCAACAGACACACCACTTTCTTTCAATATTCATCACCTCCCTCCGTCTTAAAGAGCAACAATACTCGTTTTACATGGCCACTGCCTCCTGATCCACTCATTGAGAAACTAAATATTTCTTTGTTAACTTTTTCGCGTTCACGTAACGTTACCAACATTTTAAAATTTAAATTCAGATTCAGGTGGGAGGTTATAGTTGGGTTTCGTGCCAATGTTATTTTTCGGTTATTTCTCTACAATGTTTTCATTAAAATAAGTTTTCTAAATGTATTAATAAGAACAGCTGTGATATTGATATAGTAAACATCATTTTTTTTGTGCTCTTCAATATTTTTGTTAAAAAAGTATATTCTGTTTGTTTAAATTTGTTTAAAATCTTATCTTATTTTTGGTTTGAGTTGTTTTGTTTTGTTTAAGAACTTTTTCATAATGCAAGTCAAAACATCGTAAGCTAGCTGATTTTTATTTATTTTATTTATTTTTTTTTTTATTATTATTTTATTTTATTTCATTTAATGGCAACCATTGAGGAAAAGAAAGAAGTCAACAATGCTGTGCCAGTAATCACACCGTGGCAAAAAGCATTTTCCAGAAAGAGGTCCGCTATAGAAAATAGAGACCCAAGGAAAATCGCTCGTCCTGCAGACACCATTCCTGTAAGTAACCCTTACACTCCATTAGCAACAAAAGATGACAACATGGAGACAGTAAAGGAAACTTTCGAGAAACCTCCTCCTATTTTCATTAAAGATGAAGTGACCAGTTGCAAGCACTTCATTGAAGAATTAATTAAAACTTCTGGGCCCGATTCCTTCATATTGAAAGCCACGACAAGAGGGATTACCTTATATCCCACGAAGCCCGAACACTATAGGGCATTCATCCATCTTCTCGATAACCATAAAGTTGAGTATCACACTTATCAACTGAAGTCGGAAAAGGTGCCGAGGGTGGTAGTTCGTGGCCTTCATCCTTCGTCCGACAAGGAGGAGATCATCGCAGCCTTCAGTGAGAAGGGTTATCAGGTGAAAGGAGTCATGAATGTCTACAAGAAATCATGGCTCCAACAAGACCCCAGTGTGCCCGACTCCGCTCCAATCAATGTCCCCCTCCCACTATTTTTTATCGACATAGAACCGAAGACATTTAACGAAAATATCTTTGATATTAAATCTTTACTGTACTGCAAAGTGACAGTAGAGGAACCCTATAGAACAAGGTCTATAGTCCAGTGCAAAAGATGTCAGTCGTACGGACACACCCAATCATTTTGCAGACTGCGCCATAAGTGCGTGCGGTGTGGTCAGGACCATGTCTCTGGTACATGCCAGAAACCAAGAACCACTGCAGCCACATGTGCCAACTGCAAGGGCTCTCACCCTGCCAACTACAGGGGGTGCATTGTCTACCAAGAACTTCGAAATCGACGGACAATTTCTTCTCCTCCAGTAGACAACAAGAGGATTACGCCGCCGATGAATTCAACAGCTTTTCCCGTCATGCCTCAAAGGACTCAACCAACTCCGGCGACTCATCCTGCAGCGACTGGGCGGCCACATGTCAGTGCCTTCCGTCCACCACCCGCTACAGAAAGGAAATCCAGCTACGCAGATTCCCTTCGACGTCAGAGAACTTCTGGACTGGACAGATCCGATCCCCCGTCAGGGGGCATGGGAGAGGAAGGGTCCCAGTGGTCACCTCCTAATAATGGTATCCCTCCACATTTTAATAACTTTTTATCAAGTCTACAAACTATCATCCAGCCCCTTGTCACCCTCCTTTCACAGTTATCACAAATGACACAACTCTTCACACAGTATGCACACTAATTCACTCACCATTGGTTCCTTGTCAGTTCTTCTGTGGAATGCGAACGGACTTATACAACATAAAAACGAACTGGACATACTTCTACATGACAGACGGATTGACGTTGCCCTAATCTCTGAAACCCACCTGACGTCCAAATCAAAATTGTCTTTCCGGAACTATACTATACATCGAGCTGATCATCCTGACGACACTAGTCACGGCGGGGCAGCTGTTGTCATAAAGTCCTCACTCACACACTACCCACTTCCGAACGTAACCACACCTCACATCCAGGCAGCAGCTATCACTCTACATACACGACACAAAAAGATTAACCTTGTTGCCGTTTATTGCCCTCCGAGGTTCGCCATAGCTCCTGCTACATTTTCAGCATTTTTCCGGAAATGGGGACCCTGTTTCATTGCCGGTGGAGACTACAATGCTAAACACCAGCAATGGGGCTCGCGGCTCTGTACACCGAGGGGAAGGAGTCTCAATACTACAATCAACAATGACAACTTACAAACCACTTCACCGAGTACACCAACATACTGGCCAACTTCAAGACGCAAATTACCAGACCTACTTGACTTTTTTGTACACAAAGGTTTAAGAGGTATGCCATCATCTGTGAGCACCACGACCGACCTCTCTTCGGATCATTCACCGGTGTTTTTAAACGTCTGGGCGGAGCCGTCTCAAAAGGAGAGTAAACCGACGCTAACTCCAGGACTGATGGACTGGGAGTTATTCAGGGAAACCTTAAACGCTAAGCTCTCTGTACCATATTCCCTAAAGACAGAGGAGGAGCTAGAGCAGGCAGTGGAGTTCTACACATGTAGTGTTCAGGAAGCCGCATGGTCTTCATCATTTCCCTCAAAGCTGGCTTCCAGGCAAGATCTACCGGCTTACCCAGAGTACATTCGCAGATTGATCAGGGAGAAGCGGAGAGCACGGCAGATATGGCAATCCTCCAGACTACCGACTGACAAACAGATATACAATCGACTGAATAACAAACTGAAGACGGAAATTAAACTATTTCGAAAAGCTAAATTTGATACTTACTTCTCCAACTTGAATGCTGAAAGTGGCAGTCTCTGGCGAAAAACTCGTCGGGTGCTGCGTCAACCAGCAACGTCAGTACCTCTGCGATATGACAATGACTCATGGGCCATAACAGACGAGGAGAAAGCAGAGCGCTTCGCCTCCCATCTCACACAAACCTTCACACCTCATCCAGACATGCATGATTTAACACATGAAACACATGTCTCACAAACACTACATATCCCATTACCCCTTTCACTCCCTCCCAAATCATTCACACCTTCTGAAGTCGCATTTGAAATTCAACACCTCCCCAAAAAGAAGTCCCCAGGGTATGACCTCATTACGGCTGAAGTTCTCAAGGAATTACCTCGGAAAGCTGTCGTGTTCCTGACAACCCTGTTTAACTGCATACTACGCACAACACGCTTTCCAATTCAATGGAAACTCTCACACATTCTTATGATACTAAAATCAAAGAAGCCAGAACACTCTCCTTCCTCCTACCGACCTATCAGTCTTCTTCCACTATGTTCTAAACTCTTCGAAAAATTACTATACAAAAGGCTCATAACTATTCTTTCCAGTCAGCAAACACTTCCTCATCATCAGTTTGGCTTCCGCTCAGAACACTCCACAATACACCAGTTACACAGGGTTGTGGATTACGTGGCGTCTGCCCTAGAAAGAAAGTTTTATGCAACGGGGGCGTTTCTTGATGTAAGTCAGGCTTTTGACCGAGTTTGGCACGCGGGACTTCTTTATAAATTGAGACCGTTGCTTCCTCACACATATTATTTAATCATTCATTCATATCTAACAAACAGATACTTCGCCGTCCGTCAGGGCTCTGCTATCTCCTCAATAAGACCCATATTGGCGGGTGTACCGCAGGGTTCTGTCTTAGCTCCTTTATTATATACAATATACACATCTGACATGCCCACCTCCATCCACACAATGACAGCTACATACGCCGATGACACCGCCATCTTAGCTGCTGCTGACCTTCACATACACGCCTCATTTACACTACAACACCATCTCACACAAATTGAAAACTGGTGCAACACATGGAAAATCAAACTAAATACAGAAAAATCACAGCACATCACATTTACACTTCGACGAGAAACATGCCCCCCCGTTTTCATCTACGACAAGCCCCTCCCTCAAACTAATACTGTACGATACCTAGGACTGACATTGGATCGAAGACTGACATGGAATCCTCACACACGTCTCACACGAAACACGCTGAACCGTCGACTCAAAATACTCTACGGACTTCTAAATAGACGATCAAAATTAGACATGACACAAAAACGGAACTGTTATACTTACTTACTTAGACCATTATGGACATACGGATCACAGATATACGGTTCAGCAAAACCATCCAACATCAAACGAATTCAGGCATTTCAGTCAAAAACCCTCAGACTGATAACACAATGCCCCCCATACATAAACAACAGAACACTTCATAACGATCTTATGATACACACAGTACCCGACACAATACAAACTATTTACATACGTTTTTTTAGAAAACTTTACACACATACAAATCCAGAAATACGTACTTTATCTTCACAACACTTACCACAAAACCCCCCACGAAGGTTGAAGAGGAGGTGGAACCGCGACTTACTGCCACCTTAATTCCTATTCGTTCTTAATATTTTTATTTTTTTTTTTATTCTTTTACATTATTTTCCTTCAGTTTTACCATCTCTCTCACCCATTCCATCAAAGTTGTCTTTCACTTCCTTTTTATTTATTTATTTTTTTTTTAAATTATTATTATTTATTTATTTTTTTATTTTTCCCTTGTCCTTATAATTAATATAAATTTTCGTCCCGAGGACCTACCACTGGGTGGCCTTCCTCTCACATGCCATTCACGCCAACGTCTCCATACCTACCAACATAGATGCTGGTTGTTGCCCCCTAGCAACAGTTGCATCTTTATGAATAAAAGCCAAAAAAAAAAAAAAAAAAAGATTCAGGTGGATGTCATCAATCCTTTGCATACATGCACTATTTATAATTTTAGAAGATTAGTGAAATTTTGAGTAAACTACAGTTATATACGAATTTTGAACTATTTTAATCAGTATGCGATTTACGACTTCTGAAGACATTCTTTCGCACTTGGTGGCCGCCAATTTTTGTAATTTTGAACACTAAATTCAGATTCATACTGTGGTCGCCTACACCTTTCGTTTGATAACATATTTGTTTTTAGATATAGTTGATTTGATAACCCTGGTTCGGTATTGGTATTTCACAATTTTTTCGTTGGTGTTTTTTTGGAGATTTTTCGCGAGATGAAAAAAACTAAACCATTCCTACTACCACTAATGGGTGTGAGATTTCAATGAGCGACTGAGACAGTGATTAACTGTCTGACAATCCCCTTTTGACATATTCATCTAGTGCTGTGGTAAGGTAACCTGACTGGAAGGTTATTCAATGGAACCTCTGTCCCATTTCTTAATTATGATTCATATGACGACAATATAGGCCGAAAGGAAAGTTAACCTGGCATATATAACCTCCCGAAAGGTTACACAATAAGTGCTCCATTTGAATTTTTTGGAATTAGGTTGGGGTAATGTAGGTGACACATTTGGATGATCCGAATCTAAATGGAAGCGGTTAGTTTTATACCCGATGGAAGCAATGTGGATAGTGGAACCGAACATAACCGAATACATCCGAAGTGAAGGCATCTTGTATTATAATACATTTTGTATTATAGGGAAGACATGTGTATATATAACATTCTAACTAACTGACTTATTTACAGCTATGAACTTACAAGGCTTCACAACTAATCCTGAAATTATGAATTCCTCTAAGCGCATCTTTATAGCCAGAAGTTTAAAATTACTTATCTGCTATAAATTTTATTTGCAATCTTTATGCAATATGTAAAATGAGAAAATATATTTCTATATAACGAAGACATTCGATATTTAGGAATCTAAATAACTTAGAATATGCATCCAACCCGATCTCGACATGCCATTCTTACACGAAGTCACACATTCACAAATTTACACAAAAAGTTCACGATTCTGAATCGTCGTTGGCTGCGTGACCTTTCTAAAGAGAACTCTTAAAGAGGCGGTGGTGCTGACCAGATGACTCATGTGTTTTTGTTATTCTACTACTTCGTTCATGTTTGCTCACACTCGAAAATTGCCTATTAAATTGTGAAACAAATATATTAAATAAATATAAAGAAGTGAGGGGTTATATGTCCATTATCTTATTATGTAGCCAACATTGGAGTAACATCATTATATAGAGAAATGAATGGAATATTGTGCACACATTACGTTAGAGAGTGCCCTTTTCTCTTTCGAATATATAAAATAGTAAGGCTGTACAATGAATACTCGGCTGTCAACGTGAATGCGAACAAAGATGTAGATAATATAATTAGTTATTATGAATCATGCTCGGGCTTTCAGTATGAAGTCTTTTCGCCTACCACCAGAGCGCTCTTTCGTCGCTCTGGTGGACATGAGACATTACAATGGGAATACTAAATTTTCCCTACCTAGTGTAGGTCTTTAACGAGTTCCTTCGTACAGACTCGGGACTATCACTTAACGTCTCATTCGAAGCACGCTACTTCTTGGCTACCATAAACCGTAATCATGCACGAAACCCGCTGCTTCTCGGCGTTGCTAGGCGCCAACACAAACAAAAGTAATGTACTGGCGTCAACGGTTTTCTTTGTTTCATCTTAGAACGTGAGGAGGAAGAGGTATATGTACAAAAGTGATTGGTATAAAGAAGTCCTGTTATGGCCACATCACATATATTTTACTGTTTCTTTATTTTTATATTTTTTAATAATAAGATTTTTAAAATTCGTTGCGAATTTCAACATTACTTTGATTACGGAAATTTAATTGTTGTTTTTGGGGTGCTATAACTTAGTCAGTATTGGTCATTTCTCTAATCTGAGGGCATGTCATTTTTTAATATCTAATGTTTTTGGTAAAAACCAATTTTCTATAGGACTAATCGTTTCTGCGTAAATCAAACGTCTAAAGAATTTGTTTTCAAAACGATCGGCATGTATCTCGCAAACCGAGCGACCGTCGAAAAAACATATTTCATTTGCAATATCCTTTTCCATTTTTTCTTCGACTTTTATTTGAAGTGAAATTTGATTAGAGCGTAATTCTAAGGGGTATTTTGTAAAATGTACTGTACGAAGTGAAATGGTCTTAATTTTCGATTTCGTCCAAAATCTGATCTAATTTAGCACTTGTAGCATCTTAATTTAAAATTCATAGCTACAATTGTTTCAACAACGCTCACATACACAGAGACACATCATCGCGAAAATGGTCAAAACTTATTCAGGAGAGCACGAAAAGTGAAATTTGTCCTCGGATTTTCGCACGATTACAATACTTTCTATCTAGTACGAAAGGTATAAGAAAGTAAAAAAAAAAAACTCAGTAGGCGGGGTAACATATAAATTCTCAAGCTATACTTGGAGTTATGTGATCCCCTTCCAAATGACTGTAACTCATGCAGAAATATGAGCTCGAAAAATCCTGAATTTTCTGGGCTTATATGGCTTCGCAATAACAATCAAACCCAAAGCTGTAAAATCTAGTTGTGTGGGAGAATCCAGTGATAGAATATTGGTTGAATCCTTGAGTCTAGAGAGAAGTGTACTTTTATGGTGTGTTATTGATAACGTGATGCCAGAGAGCCGGAAGCAAGTCCAGATAAAGGGGTCTTATCGCCACTGGAGATGATACGGCACTTGAAGGTCATAAAAAGTTTCACATTAAACTTAAATATATCCAACCTCTCATCTAGTTTTATGAGACAGAAATATCGAGCGGGGCTTCTCAAGTTGAAGTCTTGAGTCTTTCTCTACTTAATCTCATAAAAGAAAATATGGAAGAATATTTTCAATCTCATCTCATAAAAGAGTGAGTGGCCTGTTATGTTTTATAATCCTCGTTCGGTACACAACCCATAGCTGCTTATGAGATTGCAGCGCCGGAGACACACTTAATCCTAAACTTATCTTTGCGTACTCATATATTTCGCACATTGAAGCCTGAACAAGGGACGCAAAAATGTCGTGAAAAAATACTTCTGGAAGAATTGTAAATATTTATTAATATTAATATTTTCGTAATAATTTATTTTCTAGTATTTATTTCTACTTTACCTTTAGTATATTGAAGTTTATAATTATGCGGAAAACCTTATATTTGTGTATGCTCTAACTCAAAAAACTAGCAATGAACTTGAAATGCGAAATGAATTTATCACATGTGCTAATTTGTATCTGATTAGGTTTTGGCCGAATTCTGACGAAAATTAAGAACACTTCAGTCCATTTCACAAGATACCTGTTATATTTATGGCTTAATCAAGTATCTCGACAAATTAATGTTGTAGAGAAAACTGAAAGACACATTTTGTATGAAATATTATTTTTCAAAAGTCGACTTAGTTTGCGAGATACATCCTAATATGTCGTTTTGAAAGCTATTTTTTTATTGGCTCTATTTACGCAAAAACGATTAATTCTATCGAAAAATTACTCTTTGCCACAAATGTTCCATTTCCTATGCGTATGTGCCCTCAGATTTGAGATAGTACCAATACGACATAATTCATAAGAAACATTTTTTGTAATAGACGATTTTTTTTCCTAGAAGCAACCGTTTTTGCAAAAAATCAAGCAAACGTCATGATAAATGACCTGCAACATGGATAGACGGTACATTGTCGCCGGAATGAGGCATAAGTACCAAGTTTCAGCCTTCTATCTATCTCTATTAGAAGTGACCGAAAAAGGCACATTTGATGTAAACAAACTATAATGAATTAATATAAGGAATTTATATATATATATATATTTTATGTCAGGTACTCGTTAAAGACCCCTAGATGAATAAAAATTTAGGGTAGGCAAAATTTAGGACTCCCACAGTAGAGTCGGGCTCATGTCCACCAGAGTGACGAAAGAGCGCTCTGGTAGTAGGGCGATATGACCTCGTTGTTAAAGCCCGGGCATGAGTCATAAAACCTAACCTAACCTATATATATTTTTTTTCATTTCTTGGCCGAGTTGCGTGGTTCCATGCATATTGGCCATCATAAGATATATAATAAATATGATTCAGTTCCACTTGTCATTGTCCCGATTTTCCAATGGAGGGTGCTACCGGAACTGGGCATACTGCTCAGGTAAGTACGGTTGGTTGTTGTTAGATGAGGATAGTATTGAGGGGATTGAACGTAAAATGAGTGGACAAAGATGAGAGAGACCAGATAAATGAATGGACCATGTCACTGTTGTGTTGTGTTGTCTGACACAGTACACAAAACAAGAGTGTCAACACAATTAAACACAACACAATGTCAACCACAACCAAACAAATAGCACATCCTTCTCTTTAGCTTTAATTATCCCCATCCTCCCCCTCCCCAACAATTGAATAAATAGATACATTTTTTTATTAAGTATTTTATTGTTTTTACTTCCCCAGCTATACGAAGTAACGTTATCAGTCAGAAAATCAATGATCATGTTTTCCAAGGGCTCGTTCAATCCAGAAATGAAAACAAATATTCCTGGTCTGTGCGCGTGTGAACACGATCGCTCCCTGTAGAAAGAATATATCGACACGAAGTTTTATATATGTGAACCAGAACCCGATAAGGACGACACCTATTGATTTTTCGGAAAATTAGACGAAGGGAAAAGGAGGATTAGGAGGGAGGTTTGATAACCTAATAACTGCCGAAGTAATGAATGTATTGACGAAACTATTGCAAAAATACTCAAAGAAAGTAACCACTTTTCAGGGTTCATTCTTTTTGATTTAATTAACCAATATAAATACTTATTAATGAGAGAATGATAACTCAACATTTGAGAGATAGCGAGATGAGACGCCCCCGTTGGGATAAATCAGATTAGCCACCAGCAGAGTGGTTCAAGTTGTTAGGGGTGACAGGTGGCCCCAGGGAGCTGTAGAGAGGGGAGGAGAGATGCGGCGTTCCTTAAGGAATCATTTTGAAAACTCTTTTAAACCTAGGTCTAGAAATGGGACCTTTACCCAATGATTCCAGGTCCAAAAACTGAAAATCCCACCACCAACAGCAAAATATCCCATTTTATCCCACCAATTATCTTAAAATATCCCGTTTTCGATTACATATTAACAAAGCTGAATTGTTATTGGATCACTTCCAACATCAATTGGACTCATAGTATTACTCATAGACTTTCATTAACATTTTAATGGAGCATTCTTATCAGGCTGTTAAAAAAAGAAGGAGGTGGGGGGGGGGGGGGGGGGGGGCTTATAAGTCTTGCGCGCTATCCTGATAGGGTGCTCCATGGTTGATGGTTAAAGTGTCTGACAACTACCTTAAGAGAGGATATTATATATGTATGTGGCCCCCTGACTTGGAAGACCAATACTGTTATTCCTGGGCAACACTGGGTGAACCTGCTAATTCAAAGAGTATTGTTGATGTACCTAAGGGAAAATCAAAATTATCAAGAAATCTGACCATCAAAAACAAGAGTTCATCAGTATATGTTCCGGGTTTCAAATTCAAGAGAGGTCTCTGGGGCTTTAAATTCAAGGGAGGTTCCCGGGCCTTCAAAATCAGTGAGTTTGCTGTGCCTCTAACGAAGGGACAGGGTCTATCATTAATAGTGACAGCTCCCAGCTCCTCCCTTCTCCCTCAGGATCGCTAAATGATTTAGCCGGGCTTAAAGGATCCACAACCTTCCTTGTAGGATTAATAAGGATTATGGAGCCATATATCTTTCTAAATGGCTTTATAGTCGCTTTGCATATTTAATTTAAACAAATTTCTAGGCCATGGAGAATATTAAAAACTTCGGCTTGTTATGGAAGTTTAAAAAAAGCGGGAAGGGCTTTCAAATTCTGAAAAGAAGTGAACATTCGTAGCGAAGAGCGGTGAGTGGCAGATTCAAAGATGGTTTGAAAAATTCCGGGCTGGAAATGCTATTCTTATAGACGAGATTCGAGGCCGCTTTCTGGACCTGGATGACAAATTGTTGAAAACAACAATCCAAACGAATCCAGCTGTAATAGTCGAAGAATTAACTGTTGAACTCGGATCGACCTATTCCTCTATCCATCGACACCTGCAGCAGATTGAGCGTCAACGTTAAGGAAATGGGTTCCTCATGAGTTGAACGAAGCGAACTTGTTTGCTTCTGACCCGTCTCTAGACAACCGAGAGTCTTTCCTCAACAGGATCGTCGCTGATGGGGTGCTGTAGGTTAATGTAGGAGAATCTCGAGACAGGCTTATTTCTCCGGCGAAACGCCAATGTCGCAGTCTGGGAGAGGCTTCCATCCGCGGAACATGATTGTTTTTGTTTCAAGGGATATAATTATCTGTTATGAGTGTTTAGAACATCATCGGGCAATAACGAGAGAAGTCTACTGCGATCAAATTGATCATGATCATACATGAAGCTAGCCTTGGAAGAAAAACGCCCTTTTCCAGTCAATAGTCGCGGAGTTTTATTCCACCAGGACAATTCGAGAGCTCACGTTGCAAGAGAGACCCTACAAAAACTACACCACTTCTGTTGCAAATTATGAGACAGCCATCTGTTCCGGAATCCCTAGAACTTTCTAATTGGCCAGAGGTTGGATTTATCGAAAGAGGTAGAAAGAGCAGACGCTTTATTAAAATGTTTTTTTAGAAGAGGAATTGAAAATTTAGAAGTAAGTAAGAAAAAATATGTAGAAAATAATGAAAAATACATCATTGATCAAAATTAACACAGTAAGTTTTTTGTTGCTTTTGATCCCAGAATACAAGAGACATTGCTTAAGGGACCCTGATCGGTTTTATCCTCCATCATTGTCGCAACTGAAGCCAAGGAACTAAAGCTATTTTATGTATTGTGGACTGTATCCAAATAAGACTTAATTCAAAATAGCCCACAACAGCTTTAGTTTTTATCTCAATTCCCACCCTGGAGAAGAATAACAATATATTGGAAATTTTGGTCAAGGAAAGAAAAGAAAAAGGCGTCAATGTACTTCCCCAGCACGAATTAATCAATTAAGTCTTCACTCCCCCGCCATTATAGTTTTTGGGACAATCCTTCCTTCTCTCTTCCCCTTCCCTTTAGCCAATTTCACTGAAAATTATTACATCACATCCATCTCTTACTTATGACCTTTTGAATTTAATATAACATTTTATGTCAGTATGTACATTGATTATATACTATAGCCGGTTTCGCGGAAAATGAATACTTGACTTATACAGGGACTTCTGAATTTCATGTCGATACATTATTACATCGGCAGTATTGAGTTGAGGCTCTTCTCTGATTCCCAACTTTCTTTTGATCAATTTGGCTGAAATTCAATAGGTATCGTCCTTATGGGATTCTGGATGTACATATAAAGTTTAGTGTCGATACATGCATTCTATCGGGAGTTATCGTGTTCACAGACTTTTTTCTCATTTTTGGAATTAGGGCGTCGGAAACCATTAAATAAATTCCCTTTGAAAATAGAATTTCTGACATAAATTTCTCTATACTTCGTATATTTGGGATAGTAAAAAGTTGTAAACAAATTGTATGACATCTCCGAGGGCTTCCATTTATTATGCTATTTAGAAAAATATGTCATGATTATTCATGATTGAATAAATTCATGGTTTGATTGAACGAGTATTGAACTCGCATAGCATGCATACTCGATATTGAGGCTGGGTAAAGGCACTTGAAGGTTTGTGCAGATACAAATATAAATAAATGATCCCTTATTCAATATGGGGATGATATGAACAATACCAACTTTTGTAATGTCACCTTTTGTCAAGAAGGAGGCTGAGGCCAGGTGACAGCAAAGTTGATGGATTGACGTCGAGGTGCTGCTCTTTTAGATATCAACCCGCACCCATATCACTTTATCTACAGTAAACTCTCGATTATCCGCGGGCGGTTTATCCGCTTTGCGGATTATCCGCGGTGCCAGTAGGAGGCATTTTTATAAAAAAGGAAGGTTTTGAAACCGAAAATTATTTCACAAAAATTGAAATAAAGTTACTAAATACATACTTAAACGTAATAAAAATCGTAAATCACAAATATACATACAGTACTTAATAATGTATGTACATTGTACAGTACAAAACGTTTATGTAGTTCAGTATTACTGTGCAGTACATATATCGGTATATACGTAGTGTGTGCTTGAGCAGTTTTGGACGCGACTAGCGGTACTGCAGATGTTTGCTTACTTAGCGTGCGAGTGAATCGCCTGACCAGTGAGTCATCTGCACGTGATGCAGCATTAGGACACATTGACAGCATTATTCAATACCTTGAAGAGCAAGACGACGCATCACTTTGTGACAAGATGGTGTTGAGAAAACTCAAATCACAAATAAAGATAAAGTGTTTCACTACGAAAAAGCAATAGCAAATGACTGACTTTTTTGTTAAACAGTAAACATGACTTTTTAATAACCTACATGACATTGATTGAGTTTCGTTATCAGGTACGTCCTTTTATTGTATAATAAACTTATTTAAAGCACTACTTGTGTGTTGTTTTTTTAGTGCCTTCGGCCTTTGTTTAACCATTATCGGCAATTTTGCGGCTTATCCGCGAAATTCGATTATCCGCGGTATCCACGCCAGTCAATCCCGCGGATAATCGGGAATTTACTGTATATAAATAAAATGTTGGTTGCTTAATAACTCAAAAACAGCTGAGTCTATTTCGTGAAAATTTCAGAATATTTTTAAAATCCTGCCTAATCTCTTAAAATTTAGACTAATTGGAGGTTAGCCGGCCTTGGCTGGAGTAACTTTAAGCCAGTTAGTAACGTCACTTTCAGGCTACATTTTTACTCCCCCGGCTATACGAAGTATAGGGAAAGTTATGTAATCTGTAAAAAATTCGATGGTTTTCAAAAATTTCTCTGCTTGTGTGTGACCACGATAACTCCCGATAGAATGGATGTATCGACACGAAATTGTATGTGACCTGAACCCTATGAGGACAACATCTATGGATTTTCAGCCAACTTGGCCAAAGCGAAGGGGTAACTCAAAAACTCTGTTGTAATGAGTTTAACGACACAAAATTAAGGTATGAGGATTTAGGAGACAGTATGCAAGTCAACTGTTCAATAGCGCGAACGGTCGATTGTTTTAGGAGGGGGAGCGAAACTTTAATTAATAAAATGAAGTACATTGCCGGTTGATTCACTTACTCTTTTTTCTTTCAAACCACAGAAGCAATTCTCCGGAGAAATCTCTGACAATTTTAGTCAGCATTTTTTTTTTTTTCTCTCTTTCTGGAAAAGCTTACTTAAGCTATTTTGCTTTGATTTATGACAACCAATAAAAGGATTGGCTGTGAAAAAAACGAGGGGATTGTGGAGTGAAAAATGCCGTTAATACCGCCTTAATTGGTGGCGGGATGGATTTTCCCGGGAAAAATGCTTGGCATTCTTCATAACTACCCCGCATCGCTGGTTTCCCGCCGCTGCCCCTACATCACTCAATACTTAACCCAATGTTATCTTTAATTTAGAATATTAGAAAAGGATTTATTTTATTTACGTTCTATGTAATTGTGAAAAAATTCGAAAACATTTTGTTGTATGTTGATCGATTCATTCATTTTAATGGGCGTTATCGTGTCCCTACGCACACAAACAGACGGGCAGACAGGATTTTTTTTTTAATTTTTGGAATTAGGGGTTCTGAAAATATGAAATTTCGGTGAAAACTGAATATCGAATTTCTGACCTGTCATAACTTCCTTTATTAGGTCTTGTAGGAACGACAGGGTACTCACAGATCAAGAACGCTAAGAGGAAAGATTATTCCTTGTAATGATACAATTTTTGCCTCTCTGAACCAGGTAAACTGTAGAAAAACGACTACCTATATTTAAATATAAAAACATATAAAAATATCTTATATTAGGTTTGAAGGAAATACTTGAAAACTGAGAGGATAGGAATAGAAGATGGTGGTTATACTTCGTAAAGCGAATTTATCCAATATCGGATAAATTGCTTAAGGTGGGTTTACCCATTTGGCTTCCGTATGTGGTTGACATCGTTTGTCACCGTTTAGATGTCCCTGAGTGTCTATTGATTTTGAATGAATTTGGTGAATTAGTCTCCGAAGAACAGCGAATATTTAGTTCATTAATTCGCCTTGAGCAAGTATATTGTTAGTGATCCATCGATATCTTTGTGAGTTTGTAATCGACTACTACTAATATTCAGATCCTCAGTTATTGCAAGATGAAAATGTATACGTTTCAAATAAAGAAAGTCAGTGAATAACCGGCAATGTACTTCCCCAGTTATTAGAATTTTAGGGTATGCTTTCCTTAATCCTCCCCTCCTCTTTGGCCAATTTGGCTGAAATTCAATAGGTATCGTCCTTATGGGATTCTGGATTTACATATAAAGTTTAGTGTCGATACATTCATTTTATCGGGAAGACACAGACCTACACACAGATAGACCGACATTTTTCCATATTAAGCACGCATACCACTGAGCTACCGGCGCCCTAACATGATATTATCAAATTAACTTTATCAGATTAACAGATGTACTATGATACAAGTTAATTGATATGTTAACTGAGAAGCTCTCCCAATCACTAATCACAACATACTCTCACGGTAAATCACATATTTATTCTTAGAAACTGGGCAACTCTCCAATCAAAAAATAAATAAATAACGTTTTGTTTTGTACAGTTTTGAGGGGTCTAGTTTAGAGATCTTGATAGGAGCAAGGCTAGAATATTAAAGTAACCAGAAATATAAATAATTTATGATGACTACCGACCGATATGGCAACCTATAGGCCCTCCGACTTGATCTAGACAACATAATTCTTTAACTCAAGAAAATGTATAGAATCTTTTGGTAGTCAAAAGAATTCCAATCATTCATATAAAAAATATGGTCAAAATTTTTGATTTTCTGTAAATTCAAAACTGAATTTTGAAGACGATAGGCAAATTTCTTTTTCGATTTTCCTAAAATCATGTTTCCTGGACTTTAGGGAATTTCTACGTTGCCCGATTCTTACATAGAATCAATCTAAGACGAAAGGGGACGACAGTCGGAAGAGTCCCGAATTCAAAGAATCCGTTTACTGACTACACAGATTTTTTGTTTCTAATTCTGGCCATATATTCAATTTTGGGATTGTGAAATGTTATTAAATCTTGTGTGAAAAAAGTCTGTAATGGCAATTTGCAGAAATTTTATTCAGAAATCGCAGGTTGTCATTTTGTAGATAATCACCCTGAAAATTCACCCCTTAGAGTACGTTCACGTATTCTGAATAGATTCGTCGTACTCTTTTGCACAAAATCAGAAAATAGGCAGTGTTTAATTCTTGGAATTAGCATCTCTTCCACTCCGCCTTCCGGCCTTATGACAACATAATGTGTTACTTTTTACCTTCTTTGTGTGTGTGTTGGTCTTACGTGCACCTGGGTGGGGGGGAGTGAATGCAAAATTCACCACCGAGCACCACAATGCGCCGATCACCAAAAGGCTTAATCCTAAGCCGTTACCTCAGTGATAGAAGAGGGACAGAATGTACTATTCGCTTCTTACGTAACCTTGTAGTTATTATGACTCATGCCCGGGCTTTACTATGGGGTCTTATCGCTAATATCGATACGCTCTTTCATCACTCAGGTGGACATGAGACTCCACTGTGGGAGTACTGAATTTCTCATATTTATGTTTATTCACCTAGGATAGGGATCTTTGACAAGTACCTGACATCTTGCAGGCTCGGGATAAGCGGTTAAATAAATCATCCTTATTTTGATGTGTGTTCACAGTCGGAAATTTCAAAATAAATGTTTAAAAAATAATATATAAATAGCAACCTATTATATTAGACATTAGATATTCATTTATCTTCTAATCGGGAGGTGAAAAAAGCTTGAGCACGTCGTATTTCGGTTGAGATGTTAAGCGATGATCCCGACCCTGTGTGATGTCAGGTGCTCATTAAAGACCATAACCCTAGGTGAATAAACCTGGGTAGGCCAAAGTTAGGACTCCCACAATAGAGTCAGGCTCATGTAGTAATAGTTAGTTATTATGACTCATGCCTGGGATTTATCTTCGAGGTCATATCGCCTACTACCAGGGCGCTCTTTCGTCACTGGTGGACATGAGCCCGACTCTACTGTTGAATAGTCATATGTGTTGCTTGTATTCTAAGATTTAATATTGTCGTGTATAATATAATAAGCAATAAGCTTCTCTGACGTACACAATTGTATGACGTATCCATGTTATTTCATTCCATTCAATAGAAATAAATATAATTCTTATTACCTCTGAGCCCCAGCGCCCTCAGTGTCCACGTTCAAAGGTTTTTATTGATAATCTTCCATTGTTTATCAAATGAATATTTCTTCAACGAATTAGCGGATTATTTTTCGAAATTTTAGGATACATAAATACTGAAATATTGAATCTCTGCCCGAAATATCCAACGTGTCAATGCGAAGTATTGTACCTTCAGTTTTCCCAAGAATGCCAAGGTAAGTGAAGTTTTTATCCCATTAGGTGGATCTCAGTGGTCCGTAGTCGACTCGCCCATTTATTTTGGCTGTCAACAGGCAGGCGAGGAACCGGAGGTGTATTATTTCTTGTCTCTACGATGTTGATAAATTGTTCTTGGCAGAACTGTCACCAAACTTTTATTACTTTATAAATTTACTTCATAATTAAGCCGCCTTTCTCGTTTTTTTTTTTTTTTTTTTTTTTTTTTCAATTTTTCAACAAGACCTTCCTCATAAATATTTATTCAGTTAACGTTAAACAACCCTATATTCAAAAAAATTGAATAAAAAAACAAAAAAAAACAGGAATTATTTTTTTTTTTTTGAGTTCCGTGCCAAAATTAGCAAAACAGAACACTTATGGAATCATTTCGGTGTCCGTCCGTCCGTCTGTCACAGGCGATTTTCTCTGAAACTATTCGACATAAAAATTTGAAATTTCGCACAGATATAGATTGTGGTGGCCCAATTATAGACGTGAAGTATAAAGTTGAATTATGATTCTGGGGGTTAATTTGATGAAATTCTGGTAAAAACTCAAAATCGAATTTCTAATCGATTACATAACTTTCCCTACACTTCGTATAATTAAAATAGTAATAATAATATGTTTTTTTTCTAAACCATAATATGGTGTTTGTAATAACAATAATAGTAAAAGTAAAATTATTAAAAAATGAATAAAAAAATACTGGAAAATAAATCACTACAAAAATATTACTAATAATAAATACATTAGAAACAGTTTTTAATTATAATTTAAATTGTGATAAATATTTCTTATGATTCTTCTACAAGTGTCTTTATCAAAAAGATATTTCGGGACGTTTAGAGGTTTGGGACTCTAGAGAGTTTTTTCTAACATAAATATTTCTTGTTGAATTTTAAATTTTTTTATTGTTTCTATTTCGATCAAGAAATGGGGAGGGGATTAAAAAAATTATACTTTTTTTCAAATAAAGAGCAACAGTGTTTAATTATTCGAAAATCATTCTTCATGACATGAAAATATGTATATACCTATAAGACCTTTTTTATTCTGTTACAAGAACATCATCTTTACTCGAATAATTTATTGCTGATTCTCGAAATATATTTTCTAAGTAATGCATCGTATCGCCTTGATGGGTAGGAAAGTGATCTCAAAATAGAAATAGCTTAATGTTAATGCCTTTTGATTTTGCCGCTGTGTTATGCAGCCCGCCTTAACAGAGAATAAGATACAATGGAACCTCGATTATCCGTTACTGTAGTGCCATAGAGAGGCAAGACAGCTTCAAGAGCTAGAGTATCCTATATCTTAACGAGTGGACAGACTAGAGGAGAGCAGAGGAACAGAGAAAACCACTTAGCTGAAGAGGCATGTTGGAGGTCTGGTAGAAAGAGCGGACCTCCCTCTCTGGACGGTTTGAGGCCAATAGCCTAGACAGAAAATGTTTTTAGAGGGGAATCTCACTTTGGATATGTTTTTGTCGACCTCTTAAGGAATAAGAGATATGGAGAACATCAATTATTTTGGGGAAGGCAACCTCCGCAACAGTTTTATATTTGCCCACATCCTCCAATTTGATATGATCGGTCAAGAACTCGTATATTCAGTTTTTTTCGGAAATTTCATGTTTTCTGACCCACTAATTCCAAAAATTAAAAAAAAAAGTGGATGTCTGCGAGCACAATAACTCCCGATAAAATGTTTCGACACGAAACTTTATATTTATGTCCAGAACTTCTTTTGGAAATACAGAATTCCATATACCTATAATTTTTGGCCAATGAGAGGGGGGGGGGGGGGGGTCAGAGGGTGGGTGGCTCAACTTAAAAACCCCAATAACTGCCGATGTAGTAAATGTACCGACAGAAAATTTAGTATGAGGAATCAGAAGCTTTCATGTAAGTCAACTAGTGATTTTTTAACCCAAACAGACGATTGGTTTTGAAGTCAGAGCGAAAATATAGTTGGTTAATTTGCGCTGGGGAAGTACATTGCCGGTGATACACCACCTTTTTTTTTTCAATTCGTTGAGGTAAATAATGAAATTGGCTGATGCTTGGTGAAGTTAGGAAGAGCGGGGTGATTAGAGAGAAGGTCGGTAACCTATCACGAACCTAGATTGAGCCACGATACCATCCCCACGAGGGCCACTAACTGAATTATACCTATCTAACTTCAACAGAGTAAATAAACAAACTTTTGAGGCTTGGTAGTATCAGGTTACAAGTGGGAAGTTGTTGTTGCATACCAACAACCCAACATCATTGACAACAAAAGTTCTGAGGGCAGTATTTTAAAACTGCATCTTATAGTTGTTTGATCGATGCAACATGATCAGTATTCAAAATGTGTCCTCAATAGTAGATGATGGTTTGGCGTGCAACCTCTGTCCGGAACTAATGAAATTTTCTAAAGAGAAAGAGAAGAAAAGAAGGGCACGAGACGTCGAGGTAATCAGATGACCTCAATAGGAAACATCCTAGTCAGGAACGGAACTGGGCCGAGAATCTAATTTGTCTGGATCTAGGATCTATTTACTGTTTGAATTGTTGACCTTATTTTTTTAGGGCAGGTCCTAGAGTCGAGAAAGAAAAAAATAGACGAAGGCATAGTGTGCAAAACCTCTTTCGAACGCGATTTCTATTTATAATGTGTTCAATATGACTGTGGTTAAATCGGAGGTTGTGATCCAATCTATAGAAACCGCAGTTTACACCCAGCCTAGCAGTACTTGACATACTTAGATCTCAAGCAAATTAATAATTTACGATGATATTGATAAATTATTCAAGATATCTTTGTTATGATGTGCTTATTACAAAAATACCCCATATTTGTACTGAAAATGCTTTAAACAATGTCGGTAAATCACCGGCAATGTACTTCCCAAAAACGAATTAATTAATTAACCTTTCGCTTCCCCTCCAAAACCAGTCGACCGTTTGCGCTAATATTCAATAGTTGATTTACATAGGGGGTCCTAAATCCTCATAATAAATTTTGTATCGATAATTTCTTTACATCGGCAGTTATTAGGGTTTTTGAATTGAGCCCCACCCCGGAACCCCCCTTCTCTTTGGTCGATTTTACTAAACAACAATAGGTGTCGTCGTTAGAGGGTTCTTGATTCACATACAAAATTTCGTCTAGATACATTCATTTTATCGGGAGCTATAGTGTTCACGGACAGACATACTTTTTTTTACATATTTGGAATCTAGAGGTCGGAAAACATGAAATTCCTCTGAAAACTCCGTTTCGGATTTTGTGGCCGATTACATAACTTTCCTTATACTTCATATAGCTAGGGAAAGAAAAAAAAAATGGACTTTTTCCTTGAATAACTTGGATATGGCTCATCTCATCAAATAACACAATAATAAATTGAACTATTGCTCACAAATAATTTTGAAATATGATGTTTCGGGGTTAATCACTTTTTTTTTTTGGAAAAAACTATTACATTAATATAAATAAATAAAAAAAAAAAAAAAAAAAAAAAAAACATTTTTATTGGCTCAGCACACTTAGTGCTCTACACATTAAAAGAGAAACAAATCATATTATATACAAGGGCAAGGGTTATATAATGTCCTGGTATAGCCGAGGTTTGAGTCGCCTGTTGGGGGTGGTCCGACCGAGGGTGAAGAAGGTAGCGGCCGGCACATCGACAAGACCATCGTGGAACTGCTGTGTAACCTGGGTGATATGGTCTGCAACTTCCGGCACTCCCAGCTCACGCCGGATTTGACTGTTTCGGACGAACCAAGGAGCCTTTACTGCCAATCGGAGAACCTTGTTTTCAAACTTCCTTAATTTGTTAATGTTTGTTTTGCTGGCCCCCAGCCAGACAGGGCAAGCGTATGTGAGCAGTGGTCGTAGTAATGAGGTGTAAAGAAGTGTAGTACATTTGTGCTTGAGTGGAGTGTTTCTGTTTATGAGTGGGTATAATTGTGTCAGTCGGGTGTATGCTCGTGTGAGTTGTTTGTTTATGTGTTGGGTCCAAGTAAGTTTAGTGTCGAAGTGTATGCCGAGATATCTGACTGTTTGGTCATTGGGTGTCCAATGTATATCTGTATTATTGACTTTGAGTGGTGTTAGTGTGTTAATGTTAATTTTACGAAGTGAGAAAACTTTGGCCTCCGTCTTGGCAGTATTGAGCTTCAAGTTCCACCTGTCGAACCACTCTGTCACACTCTCCACACTCCGCCGATATAAATAAATAAAAAAGGACTATAAATAAAATAAAAGAAAACAGTATAGATCTAATAAACTAATTGTCATAGATCTCAAACAAATCATAAATAATTCAACACATGAAGTGATGACGTACTGATCACGACTATACCCCATATTTGGGGTCGAGAATGATTTTTTATTGTGTCGCTACATAGTTGGGAAGAAGAAGAAGAAGTTATTATATCAGAAAATAATTTTGACTAACCAGGGTACTGGTTTCACCCCCCCCAAAAACAGTGATTTCTCAGATGCATCCTATTTGAAATGTGATTTGTGAGTTTGATATTGGTTTCATTGATCTATATTTGATCTCAATCGACGCATAATTCAATTCTCTAGAACGTTTATTTGTAAGTATTAATTGATATGATGTGCCATTTCTGAGTTATTTATGAAAAAAGGCCGTGCTTGTTACAATGAACATTTTTATCTCACGAGGGCGCCAGTAGCCCAGAGGTACCGTGCTAGCCTACTGAGCCCAAGATCGAGCGGTTCCAAACTCGGCCGAGGCGATGGTCAGTCTGTACGATGTCAGGTACTTGACCCCTACCCTAGGTGAATCTAGGTAAGCAAAATTTATCTTAGGTCCACCAGAGCGACGAAAGAGCGTTCTGGTATTGGGCGATATGTCCTTGTAATTAAAGCCCTGGCATTAGTGATATTAACTAACTATATGTCATAGTATACATGGCTCCTACCTATGTACTGGACCAGACGGTGTATAGAGAGGTAATATATACAAGCTCCCTCTAGGTAGGTAAACGAGTGTAAATAATGTAAAATATAGTACCCACCGCAGGACGCTACAGCCTCCATGGGATGGAGCTGAAGAGAGCCGCAATGCGCTATCAAACAATCCAGGGACATAAACCAAGGATTAGTGGAGCAGAGTGACAGGGTGACCTCCATCAAGTCTCAGGCTGTTTCTCTCTCAGTTCATGTCATTAGAAGTTAATGATGGTTGGTAGTTTTACTGTCTCTTTTATATGTACAACAGTAGTATAACAGTCCGGTGCACTCACAACTCAAGGACCTAGACAATCTTTCACTATATAGATTGGATAATTCCTTTTTCTCGAGAACCAAGACTTAAAAAAATGAGTAACGCCAGGGCAACTAGACCCTCCATACTAACCTCAGCATTCCCCTCGTCATCGAATTAGCGAAATCCAGGTACAAAAAGTTATTACTCCCAGAGTTCTCACTCTAGTCTAGTCCGTGCCCTCCATTCTTCCACACTTCCCCAACGACACTTTAAGCGCCAATGGCCAGCACTGACAGTGAGTTATAAACGAGTGCAACTCTAGTGCGTAGGGAGTGTCGCCCCTGGGTGATTTCTCCCCTCATAACATTTTGACAATGCCAAATTTTACTCTTTTAACAAATTTGTTTGTTGTAAATATTATTTATACAGTTGTGAATACCTATTTGTGAATTTAAGAAAAAAAAAAGGAATTTCACTGGTATTTCATGGTTTCCAAACTCCTGACACAAAAAATAGAGAAAAAAATTTCCTGTGTGTGAACACCCGAGAGAGTGAATGTGTCGACATGAAATTCTATGTGTGTTAATAGGATGATACCTATTGATTCCGAAAGGAAGGGAGGAGGCTTAACACGAAAATTCTAGTAACTGTCGTAATGAATGTGAAAATTTCATAAGTATATACAAAACTCCATAAAGACCACCGATTAATACGATCTGGGGAAGTACACTGCCGGTGATTCATCGATCACGTTTTGATCGTCCTTTCTCCAGTCTTATCGTGTCAAATAAATGAATGAATATATACTTTATTTACACATACTTACAAAACATTCTAATATCGAGTATACAATACTGACAATGGCCAGGGCCGTCTGTCAGAACCAACTCACGATATACTGTCAACCTAGTCCAGTGTTTAACCTACTGTCACAATATTTATTGATTCTGAAAGAAAAAAATCAGGAAAATGTATGTAAGTGCCAACGGACCTTTGACAGTTGGTTATATATGAATAAACCATATATTTATGTCGTCCTTCCTTTTTGTTTGGAGAATTCCTTGAGGGAGTGTAGATCCTTAAGTCGTGGGCCCTATGAATATTGTATGACACCCCTTCACAGTCGGGTTTCATATGTCCCTAGATCTTCGTCACCCAGCCCCATCCATCAGACCTACATCGGGTTCTGTCCTCCCCTCCAACCATAACTTGTATTATTAATGGCTGACTGACTGTTTCTATTGGTAAGAATTATATTTACCATTTTTACTTTCTTATACCCATAGTGTAAGAAATTATTGTAATCGTGTGATAATCCGAGATCGAGTTATCAAAGGATTTTCCCGTTTCAAAGTCCCTTGAATACCATTTTTGCGGTGAACCAAATAATTATGTAGCATTGAACTTGAAATTAGAAATGAAGATGTCTGATTAGATTTTGGCCGAAAAATTTGCGAAAATTAAGTCTACTTTAGTACGGGGCCTAAATTTCACAAGATATCGCTTATATCTTTGATTCAATCAAAAATCTTGTCAAAGTTGTAGAGAAAACTGGAAGGCACATTATTCGAAGGTTGGCCGATTTTCGAGTTACATGCCTAAAAATGTCCTCAAATATTTTTGAATTCATTTTTTTTAGTTGTTCGCTCGATTTACGCGAAAGCGGCTAGTCCTATCCAAAAATTGGTTATTGGGATTAGAACCAATAAAAATTCCTAAATTCCATGTTACTGGACGTCCTCAGGATTAGACCTAAGGGGACCAAGACATTGCAGGGGCCAATCCTGAAGCAAATACCTGTCATAGATCGGAAATTCAACAAAACAAACCATATTTTTGGTTAAATTGTAAGTTGAACATTTTATTTAGTATTAGTAGGTTAGCCGGAATAACTTTCGGCAGGTTAGTAACTTTAAAAAGGTTAGTAACGTTATCTGCCCAGTTGTAAGTTTGTTATAGGATTTTAGAAATAAGTTGACATTTTCAAATATTTTGTGGCGGGTGGTTTGTGACTTGAGTAACAAAATTCTGAAAAAGATTCATAGCATGTTTTACATGGATTGACAGAGTCAATAGAAAACCTACAAATCCTATTATGAGAAGTGAGTCATGGCTCTTCACATTAATATTCGTCAGAAGTCGTCCATGACATGTACCTACGTCAGTAGACGTCGGAGATTCTTGACACCAGGTTCTGATTGAATCTTAGACCAGGCATTTATAGGCAGATCTGTTCAAGTCCGGAATTGTGAAAGATTTTATGGAAGAAAAATGGTAGATATTATATAAGAAAAAAAAAAATATTATGTACGAAAAAAACCGTCAGCACGAATTGATCAACTTAGATACATTCATTACACCGGCAGGGGAAGCTTGCGATGACTGGGATAGGATTTAATTTTATTCAATGCTGCCCCATAATGGAACTGCAGAGAATGACATTTTTTTCTGAAAATCTTCAGCCAATTTTTCTTCTCAGCTGGAAATAAATAAGACAAACTTTTTTTATTACTTTTCTTGATGGTGGATAAACGCAACTTCGAAAATACACTAGTTATTGTGACTCATACCCGGGCCTACTACCATAGCGCTCTTCCGTCGCTCTGGTGGACATGAGACCGACTCTACCGTGGGAGTCATAAATGTTGCCTACCCATGTTACTGAGAGCTGAAAAGTTTGTGGTCTTAGTTGGTCTTAGCTTTCGAAATTTCTTTCACAACTTTGCTTTTCTGGTCAAAAAATGTTTCTTCCGTGTCTTGTCTCTCCCCTAAACCCTTGTCACAACTAACTCAAAAATCACTGAACGAATTTTTATGAAACTTGGTATATAAGTTATGGTCCTAATGAAAATTTTGCAAAAATCTAGTGTTAATTGGGGGTAGAAGGAGGTATAATATTCGTTTGAAAAAGCAAACGCGGAAGTTTTTTTTTTTTTTTTTTTTTTTTTCATGAATAAAAAACACGGATTCTACGAGGCGTAAAAAGAGTTAAATTTCATAATCACGAAATCCATGAGGGCGCAGAGGGTTCCCCCCTCTATCCAATAATTCAATAAAGACAAGACTTCACGGGGCTGTTCCCCAGATTTCCGAGCACCAGTTATATCCCATATCCAGAGCTAGGAAATGAAACTGGGGTTCTGTTTACAGTCCAACTTTAAAAAGGAAATTAGATTCTCCATTCTTCATCGAGAAAATATATCTCCATCTTTCTTTTTCATATACATATTTTTATTTTTCTCTACTTCCTTTTTTAAGGTTCCGTTGGCCGAAGCTCTTTTAACGAGTGTTTGACGTCTGTCTTTTCGCCAGTTGTGCCCGGGGACAGGGATTTCGCCTTAGCAAAAAGGTACAAGGTACTGCAGACCCTCATCTTCTGACGCAAGTTCATGCCTTCGTTTGAAATCGGCTGCTTGAGTGGCACATCCACTGAAAACGCATTTCGGATTCTGCTCGCAAACGTAGAAGAGCGCGAGGGCAAATATGTTGCGTCTTCTTCGATATCGCGTCGACTTTTGATATGCCGTTTCCAAGATCTTCAGATTTCATCAGAGCCTGTGTAGGGATCTCGTCCTCTATTACAGCTAGAGAGTTTGAGCTCAAATGTTTATAAGGCCAAGCCCCTCCCTCTAAGCCCTTCAAGCCCCCCTCCCCCCTCCCTTTTTAAAGGTTTATTTTTTGTGTCGGGGGATATTAAAATTTTTAATTTAATATTTTTTATCGTATATAAACTCTACAATTCTTCCATTTCTTTTCAAGTTTTTATAACCTAGCAATTATAGACGTTTCGGGAAGTAATACATCGGTATCTATATTTTATTTGCTCTTCTGTTAAGCATTTTTTTCTTTGTCATAGTAATCAAAATATTCTTTTTTCAGAACATATTTAGTGAGTCGAACTCTATGAAGTCTTGACTTGGAGATTCAACATAGAGATCACTCAATAAATATGTTGTATATAAGAAAGATTCTCAAGGACAGACGGAATAGTTAACACAAAGAACAGATGAATTATAGATACTGATGATGGGAGAACTTTCCGTAACGTCTGTAATTGCTATAAAAATAAAACAAATAAATGGGAGAATAGTTTCACATATTCCAATTTGAGACCATTATAATGTTCACTTGATGAATGAAGATGGTTTAAAAAAAAAAAAAAAATTGGCCTTCGGTCTCCCCAAAATTTATTTTATAACCATTATATTTAATATTGACTAGCATATAAAGTATAATGGTTATAAATTGTTTTATTTTATTATAAAAGTGTTGTTAATGGCTGAATAGTGGCGAAGCGATAACAAAAATAATAGAGATTCGTTCAGAAAAAATTATGTGATGTGACAACTCTAATTGACTGACTGACTATAGCTGTTTGTTTTAATTATTTTTTTATTGAAGTGGCCTTTACTTCGTTGGAACACAACCAAAAACTATACGGATCTGTCCTTTGAAGTAATTAACATTTATGCTAATTTTAATGTAAATCTTAAATGCGAAAGATATAGTGCAACACACACACACAACAAGAAAGAACCTTATGATATAATGAAGTAACTAGTGCTTAGGGAGCAGTGGATTAAGGTAGAGAAAAGGCCCCAGGGTGCCCCTGGCAGTGGAAAAACAATTGTTTAATATTCGCACATTTGCATTAAACAACAAGTTGTTTAATATTTTTTATAATTAATTGTTTTACATATACATAATCCTCCCCTCTCGAGGGGTTGTACTTAGCCCAACTGACCATAATTAATTTTCACAGTTTACATTTACACTATCTCTGTCTCTCTTGTTTGTTCACATTTATGAAACTCATGTGTGAAATACTGTTTCCTTTCATGTTTTTTTTACTTTTCCAGATATATGAAGTATAGGGAAATTTAGGTAATTGGTCAGAAATTCGATGTCTAGTTTTCAACAGAATTTCATGTTTTTCGACTCCTATTTCCAAAAATGAAGAAAAATAAAATCTGTCTGTACGTTCTGGGAACATGATATATCTCCCGATAGAATGAATGTATGCGCACGAAGTTTTAAATGTGTATCCAGAAACCTCTAAGGACGACACCTATTGATTTTCAGTCAAATCGACTAAAGGGAAAGGGGGATTAGGAGGGAATTAATACAAAAACTCTGATAACTACAGTGAATGTATCGACATAAAATTTCATATGTTAATTCAAAATCCCATAAGGACGAAAGCTAATAATTTTCCGCGGAATTGGCCGAACGATAGAGGAGGGGTAATAGGAGGGAGGGGCTCCACTCCATTTGAGTCAAACTCTTAAAGTTAATATCTGTTAATATATGTATATTATTTATAAGCTATCTTAAGGTATACATTCTTTTGACGTATCCTGTTACGATGTTATGGTTTAACAGAAATAAATATTATTATTATTACTCAAAAAACCTGCCCCCAAAAACTGCCTCAAACTTTGCTCAAAATGCAGGTCACTTGATAATTAATAACAACTGGGAATGAATTAAGTTACGAAAAATAATATTTGTATGAATGACAAGTTTACTTTAACTGCTCCCCTTAACTTCACTTTAGAACCCGTTCTGTTTTCAGATATAGTATTTAATGTGATGGTGATTAATATTCTAAATATCATATACCTTAGTCAATTATATATTATCACTATTTTGTAATTTTTTAAATTTATTTTGTTACAATTTTAATTTATATATTTTTGTCATTTATTTAGTTATATTAAAGATAGGAAAAGCTTATGATGTTAATTTTATTTATATTCTCATATCATCAGTAATCATTTTGTTAGATGATTGTGTACATTATTTCTCGATTATCACATATAAATTAGTTTATCTTGTTAGAATTTAATTATATTAGTTTTACTACTGTTATTAAAAAAAGAGAAGTAAATATTTTAGAACAAACATATTTCTAACTGTAAAGTACATGACATATAACATAACACTGTCATATGAACAAACACCTGTACAATATTGGCATCGCTGAAAGGCCTCTCTGCAGGAAATGTGGCGAGGAAAATGAGACTCCGGTTTATATTCTAAGCCAGTGCGAGTGCGGGGCACTAGAAAGCAAGAGATTTTACTACTTCGGCTCTGCTATAACGGAACCAAAGCAGGTAATGGAGGGAACCTGCAGCAGCACCCTGAATTTTATTAAAGATACAGGGCTACTGTAGGGACCAACACACATGGGCACACAATAGACCTACTCTGGCCTAGTTTAAATTCCAACTCCCTTTCTTACCTAATATATAAGAATGGTTCGCTATTAATAAATTGACTAAACCTGACAATGTTGTAATCTACCTGTATTATAATTAGTTATTATGACTCATTCCCAGGCTTTAACCATGAGGTCATATCGCCTACTACCAAAGGGCTCTTTCGTCACTGGTAGATATGAGCCCGACTCTACTGTGGGAGTTCTAAATTTTTCCTCGCTAGCTTTAGTTAATTGTGGTAGGGGTCTTCAACGAGTACCTGAAATCACACAGACTCGGGACCATCGCTTAACGTCCTTTCGAAGGACGACTTTCTCAAGGTTTTTTTGCTCTAAGAAAAAAACCTAAGGGCCCCGGCCTGTTTCCGAACCCACGATTTCGAGCTCAGAAAGCAGGCACGCATACCACTATTCTCTTGAAAAAAAAAACACATAATTCTTATTTTACAGCGTATTTCGTTATCTGTTCAAATTATTGATCAAACTAGTTGGATAGTACAGTTGCGTATGTACTTACTCTCGAAACAAGACGCCGAAATTTTCAAATTGAAAACGTATATAGACGTATATATATATAAGTATTTCAAAGACTACAGTTAGTTGGGAAATAGAAAAATTACGTATCCTCCAAAAAAAAAAGTTTACATGAAGAGTAGAATGATGAGTCAATAGAGGGACCAAAGGTCGTCAATTGATCAAATTATTAGTTTTGAAAGAACGGAGATCAGAAATGGAGGGACAATTGAAGACAATTACCAGATATCAACCTATTACCGTTCGCTCCATATAAGTAGCAGAACGGTCATAGTGGTCAAAGTTCAAATCATTCAACAACTATCATTTTTTTGATATTATGAATTTTATGGTTACTATAAGCCCGCCCTTGCTATCCTATTTTCAAAACATAACGAAGCTAGTAAAACAGTAATAATGATATAACGGCGAATATTTGAGGATCACAGGTATCACTAACGGTGATCACGATTCTCCTTTAGGACCTTTCAATCATTGATCCTCAAACCAGTCAGTGATTCGAAATATCTCCATATCGTTTTGGCTCCTTTTAATAATATTTATTTCCGTTAAACCACAACAAGCTCCAAAAGGCAGAATAGGCAGGAGGAGGTATGTCTGATGTGGCTCCGTGTAGGCCACACTCATCTAACCCATGGCCACCTCATCACCAGGGTGACGGCTCCGGGCTGTGGCAAGTGCGGGGCCTGGCCTCTCACAGTAAGCCACATCCTGGAGGACAAAAATCTAGGACTTGAACGCCGACAAATAAAACTATTCTATTCTATTCTGGTTCTTGGATATGTCATACAATTTTTAAATAAAATAGCTTATAAATTATATACATCAACTGATAGTAAATCTTAGAATATTAATGCATAAAGAGATGAAAAATTATAATAATAACAAAAAAGAAGTAAAATAAAAATAATACCAAATTCTTAATATTATTAGATACAATAGATTATTTATAGTATTATTTATAAATCTTTTATATGCATATTTCTTTAAGAGTCTCTTCTTTCTTTCTTCTCCAAAATCTTCATTCAAGACGATACTTTGATGCGATTATCCGCCCCTTCCTCAGGCCAGAAAGAGCGAAATATGGAAAAAAAAGAAAATAAACACATTATACATAAATATATTAGTACACATAAATTACATTAAACTGTAAATTTCCTGTATCCCCACTCTTCCGAACAAATGATTTATTTTTAAACACTGATTAGCCTTTGAACAACTCATATATTTACTTGCCCTTCTTGAGTTTTAACTGGAATTTCAGGTTAAAATCCGTGCCATAAAGTAAATAGAAAATAATTTATAACATTAATGATAATAAAATAATATTAAATAAAAATAATTTAATTACCGCACCTATTAGTGTAGGACGTATGCCGCATTAATAACTGCTGCTTGAATATGCTTATCTTCCTTTCTCTGAAATTTCATTTCATTTTCATATCCCTCCGTCAAAATTTCCTGACGTCCATCACAAAAGTATTGATGCATTACAAAATTGTAATATTTGGTAAGACAATAAATAACAAGGAGATATTAGATTTGGAATACATTGTTATTTTCCCGGCAATAGTTGAAAATAGTTAAATTAAATGAAAAGGTGGGGGCCATGGTGGCCGTGCGAGATAGAGCGTAGGGCTTTGGTCGCACGGTCTCACCATGGTTTACGGGTTCGAATCCCGTCCGGGAGTGAGTTTTATTTCGTAGATAGAACTCTCTCCCGGGGCCATGGATGTCGTAAATAATCTAGATAACACAGTGTCATGGCTAATATGCATCGTACATAAAGAAAACAAAACAAAAAAAAAAAAAACGGTAACAACCATTCAAATGTCAGTATTATATTAAAAATTTAAAAGAAGTATAAATGTACTTCTATACAAATACAAATCACTTAAACTTCCAAATTGTTCTAAATTTCAGATATAATATCAAAAGAAATAGACAACGATTTGTTAATTTAAATATTTAGGCCCGGTTCCACTACGCATTTTATGGTTGAAAACAATGCGAGTAGACACCAAGTGAACGTTTTCTGTTATTATGAATTTATATACACGCAACACAATCATATTTCATACAATTATCTGTGTAATTAACTCCTTTTAATTAACTAGTTATTAACGTAGCTTCAACATTGTGTATATCGTATCGCACGTTTTCACATACAAATATTATCAGTCATCGAATGCACTCTGTTGCCATCTACGGCAACTATCATCGAATGTGCCTATCGATCAATCATAAAGGGACTATCAAAAATTTGATTGTGGAACTTTTGGAATTTTTGGTTAAATCTTTAATCATCAACATTTTAATCAAAGTTCAAGGAACGATATGTCGCGGGGAAATTTTTGAAAATAGGAGTACACATTTTCGGATGTACCTATGAAAAACGAATAAATGAACTTAATATAGAGTTAGGTAGACAAAGAAGGTAAGGATGAGAAGGTTGTATAAAAAGTTGGCTAATGGACTTGGAAAGATGATTACAGCAGATCCCAACTTAGGGATGCTTAACTTTCAGCACTTTTTACCGAGGGGGTGGCTTTAAGTTAACGTTTCATCATTAAGTCTGCAGCTACCAGTTATCTTCTCGTAACGTGACTACATTATACCTACCTACCTTGGAAACCAAGTCCAGTAAAAAATAAGGAAAACGAATGTTTTTGATGTGTAAACAAACCATCTTAGCTCTTGGTAGGGGCTATGTCGGACCGTCAGAGCGTAAGTCTCGTTAATGTGGATGTGTAAGTGTGTGTGCGTCGGACGGTTGCGCACGCTTAGGCGCGGGTCTTAGTGGTATGCGTGCTTGCGTTCTGAGCTCAAGATCGTGGGTTCGAAACCCGACCGAGGCCCTTAGTTTATTTTATCTGGGAGGTAAAAAAAACTTAAGAACGCCGTCCTTCGGATGTTACATTAAGCGATTGTCCGCTGTAAGCCTTTACGATGTCAGGTACTCGATAAAGATCCCTACCCTAGGTGAATAAAAATTTAGGGTAGGCAAAATTTAGGACTCCCACGTAGAGTCCGGCTCATGTCCACCAGAGTTACGAAAGAGCGCTCTGGTAGTAGGCGATATGACCTCGTAGATAAAGCCTGAGTCATAAAACCTAACCTAACCTGTATACATATAGCAATGATTAGTTATAACATTGTATTTTACAAATTAAAATATCAAGATTATCAACTATAAAATGATCTTTCAGTAAGAAACTTTTAGGTTAAGATGCTTCCATAGCTCTTAAATTTGTCACGATATGTAAAATGGCAAAAGAAAATAATATAGCAGTGTAAATCTCAAATAATATAATATAGGTAATATTTCAATATAAAATTATATAATATTGTAAATAATATATAATAATAATTGCTGAAAATATCGATCAATAAATAATATATTTGTTGTTATATCACCAAAAATAATATAATGTTTTTACCCATTTCAGGAGATACCGAACAGTTTATTTCATTTTTAAATGACAAATGAATACGAAGCATATCAACAACAAATTCGACGCTGTATTCTCGCGGTATTTAGAAACACTACAATCACAGTTGTATATATCTTATTGTAGCTATCACAAACCTATTATTTCATGTATAAAAGAAATTGAAGAACAATAAATTTGAAAGTTTAATTCCTCATACTAGTTTTCTTAGTGTAATATTATAAAACAATTTTAATCAAAATTGGTGCACGACAGGAAATTTTTGAGACTAAAGCAGATGATTACACATCAATTCTCGTGTGTATATGGGAGTACTTTCCGTATTGCTACATCTCCAGTCACCACAAGTATTTGTTAAGTCGTGGTTAAACATGGTAGCTATACCGAAATTACTAGAGTTGTACATATATTGAGAAATAGACACTACTTTTAAAACCATATGTTTTCTTTATTTTTTATTAAGTGTTTCAGAATATCAATGCAGAAAATGTTAAATACCATATAGTCCAGTCCCCAGTGGCAAAAAGGTGATAGGAAAGTGAGTCAATTAGAAGTAGGTATATTATTGATTTCTTGATTGGACACACTTGTTAAATAATACAGAGGTACCCAGTCCAACGATATATTATTACTTCTGTTGTACGAAGAATATATGTCAAAAATACAATGCGGAGTTGTCAACGGAATTCCATGTTTTTTGACCTCCTGATTTCAAAAATTAAACAAAAACTTGTATGTGGGCTTCTGTGAACACGATACAACGAATGTATCGACACGACATTTTATATGTGTATTCAGAACCCTCTAAGGACGACACCTATTGATTTTCTGCCGAGAGGGAGGGGGGACCAGGTAAGAGAGGATCGACTTAATTACCCCAATAACTGGCGATGTAAGGAATATATCGACATGAAATTTTGTATTTAAATTCCAAACCCCATTAGTATAGCATATATTAATTTCCCGCAAAATCGCTCGAAGGGAAGGGGAGGACCAGAGAAGAGGGGCTCGACATGGTTGAACACTTTTTCCGAAAATCAAAATTGCTTCTCTCACAGATGTATAGTAAACGTCTGCGACAAATGAACAGACAAAGACCTTCCTTTATTGTTTGCAGGACGGACGTCATCGTGGATCCTTCCCCCTCCGTTCTACAGGGATATTGAAAGAAGTAGAAAGAAGAAATTCAAAACTCACCAATATTAGATAAACTTTTTCAATAAAGTTTAGCAGAAAACAATTCTCTTTCTGATGAAAATAGAATCGTAACTCTGCTTTGTGCCTTGGATCAAATTAGCATAAATCCCACCTTTTAGTGGATTTCTACAGAAACGATGGTTTGCGGACATCAAAAGGAAATTAAACTTGTTGGTGGGCATCGACGACGTAAACACGACGTGTCATAGTTCAATTTTAAAACCTTACGACACGGCAGCCTAAGCAGTTGCGGCCACATATATTTTGATTTTTCTTTATTTTAATTTTTTTAATATAAAAAAAACTTTAAAAAAAACATTGTTTCAACTATGTTCTTATTGGCCCTATCTCAAATCTGAGTATTTAAATAAAAAAAATATTGGTAGTTTTAAATTAATAAGAAATATTTTTGGTAAGAACCAATTTTTCCATAGGACTAACCATTTTCGCACAAATCAAGGAAACGACTAAAAAAATGGGTTTCAAAATGTCATTTTGGGAAGGTTTTTGGTATGTATTTTGTAATCTGCGCGACCTTCGAAAAAATATTCTTTATACAAAATATGCCTTTGAGTATTCTATACAACTTTTATTCGAAGAGTTTCATTTAATTCATAAATATAAGCGGTATCTTTTAAAAAGTACTTCTGCTCCGATGTCAAGTGGTCTTAATTTTCGTGGGGTTTCGGCCCAAATGTAATCACATCTGAGTTAGACATACTCCAGAATGAATCTGGAATCGTTCGTATCATGCGACCATTTCCTTGATATAATTATGAAGTAAGAATTAATAAATCAGTTTTTTCTAACGCTTGATTAGATCAATCCTGGTGAAACTAGAAGATGGACTAAATGGAATAAATCAAAAATAGAGTGGTGTTACCTGTGTTGAACTAATTTGACACCCAGATTTGTTAGGTTGTGTTATTCAAACAGGGCGGGTACTTGACTGCTCCCGCTCCTAACTCCAATGTAAACAGTGTGGTGGCTGACTTATAGACACACTACACTCACTACACAATGTTTAACTTGGACCACCACAACTACTTCATCCTCCTGTCTTCATGCCTCACTGCTTTAGTATCGATTGGGTACCAGTTTTCAGATCTATGCTCGGGCTTTAACAACGAGGTCATATCGTCTACTACCAAAGCGCTCCTTCGTCGCTCTGCTGGACATGAGACCGACTAGGGGAGTCACCCAGGTTTAGTTATCTAGGGTTGTGATCTTTAACGAGTACATGACATTGCACTGGCTCGGGACCATCCGAAGGACGGCATTCTCAAGGGGTTTTTACCTCCCAAACCAGGTTTCGAGAACTGTCAAACTTAAGCACAGAAGCTGATGAGTGAGCCTGATTACCCAGAGTTCGGTAGATTTGTCGGCTCCTGGCGGAAAGTAAAGAAAGCAGTTTAACGTGGCTCCGGGGATGACCACTGGGAGCTCTAAGACCTGCGACCATCCCCGGTGTAACGCACGAGCTCACTCGGGAAACGCCAATAAGGTAGGTTGGAGGACCCGAGTGGCTGGGTCCTACAACTGGCCGTAGCACCATATAAAACTATAGCTTTAGGCGCCCCCTCTCGGCTATTGATTTATTGTAGGGGTGAGTTTAGTACCTATGTTATCCAAAGCCTGAGGGCTCATATAACAACCTCTCGCAAATATTTAACTAACTTCTCTCCTACCATTTGAATGAAGCGCAAGATCTTTTCAAAGCTCGGAACTCATCTGGGTTGACGACCCATTTTAAAGTGCATTTTCCTTACCTGACAAATTTTCTCAATGACCTCCGGGGTTGGTAAAGAATAGTTGTTGTTATTTTGTTGTCCGGTCCTCTAATCAACTGTTCAGACTGTCGACAACCTAGTTGTTTGCGCCAAGATGAGTTTCCTTTCCGCAATGCCCTTCGTGATCCCTATTGAAGGGTTCGCCCGCCTATTACCTACATAATAAGCGAGTATTTTCAGTTCTTTTAAACCTTTCAAGTTCAGTTATCTTGAAAACGTCAATAAGTTGACTAGGTAAGTGAGGTTATTTCCTGGGGTTTGACATGACAACTTATGTTGAAAACCAAACTACTCAAGAGGAATTTGGAAAAACTTATTCTTTTGGGGTACTTTCTTCTTGCGAGGAATTGTTGAACTGGTCCTATCTTCCCGATTTGCAAGTATGCAGAGATGTGACGCAAGACCTACCAGGAGATAAATCTTCTGTATATTTAGGTTCTAAGATCCGAAAATACACTAATTTTTTCAGAAGTTTTATTGATTTATACGGAATAAGGTGAACTGTAGTTTTACCGTTTTTAGTTCGCAAAAAGGGATGAAGTCGCTCCCCTAAAAAAAATCGTTGGATCGAAAAACATTCCTTCATTCACGAGAATCATATCTAATTCTAATGAATCATAGCGCCGTGTTCGCGTCGAACGCTAGAACCAACTTTGGGTCAGGGAGTATCTTTGGTGGTCAAGTAATGAAATAAACGTGATGTGGGCATAACAATAAATACTTCATAATAGAACAAAGAAAATCGCGAACATATACTTTCATATAGCCAGTAATGCCTATATGAAATGATTTTGAGAGGAGGAGCAGAGAGTGATATGTAAAAACGTGGTTGGTGTAAGAGAGTTCTGTTATGGCCATATCACATTTATTTTACAAAAGGAAGCCTAGAAATGAATTGTACTAGGGACCGTTTTTTGTCTGTCGTCTCCTTTCGCCTATTCCATTTCCACTTTTCTTATTCCCACACTTTATTTTCCCCACTTTACTGACCCCGCGCCTAAATAAAATGTCCGTTCATTGAGTATTATCTCATTCTTCTTCTATTAGTTTCCTAATAAAATCAATAGGCTGTCATGTTCTCTCGAGTTACCTTTACAAGGCTCCGTCCTATTCCTAATTCTTCCGATAATGTTACAATATCGAACAGACAGTTTATCAGAAAAAGATAATTTATAGCAAATTGATATCTATAGGGCATGGAGATAGGCAAATTGACGTAGATGGATCTATCTTAATCGTATTGAGAGATGGAAGTGTCAGGAACAGGGTCCAGCCCTTTCAGAAGAGCGGTCATCAATCCTGCCACAAACACACTCTTGTGGTACGTACGTATCTCCTCCATTTGCATATAGGATCTTCTTTAGATGGTTATATGTCCAAAGTTTTCCAGGAAAATATATATATTTTTTCTATTTTCAATAAACAATTTTCAGTGGGTGAATTTTTTTTCTGTACACAGTATTTTATGTATTCTACACCTTTGTATGTTTTTCTTAAATGGACGTTTCGTGGCTATACATTGTCAACAATAAAATTGGAGTTTTCAGTGAAAAAGTTTCTTACAATTATTTTGAGAAAATTCACGTCGTATTTCTTGGGAAATGATTGAAAAAATTCGTCTAGTAATTGAATATAGAAAGAAAACTCTTCCCTCTCTGATTTATTTTCTTTATGCAAAATATTTTAAGTAGAGATATTCTCAAAGCCTGACTTGATCTTTGACTACATGTATTTCCTTATAAGTGTTACCGCACTATGTTGTTTTTGCATGTTTTGTATTCGATATATAAATATAACATTTCTAGAATATATTCTTATATTCCAACTCCCAAAAGGCAGACATATTATGGCAAGGTATGTTTATGAGTTTTCCATCTTTATACACTCATTGGTTGTGTTATCTGGTCATCTTGATAAATAAAGGGCGCCGTCCTTCGGATGGGACGTTAAGCGATGGTCCCGAGCTTGTACGATGTCAGGCACTCGTTAATAAAAATTTAGGGTAGGCAAAATTTAGGACCACAGAGTCGGGCTCGTGTCCAATAGAGTGACGAAAGAGCGCTCTGGTATTAGGCGATATGACCTCGTAGTTAAAGCCCGGGCATGAGTCATAATAACTAACTCTTAATAGATAAAAAATATTGTGATAAATAATAATTGTAGATATTTAATATTTAACCTCTCGAAAAAATATGAAGTGTTCATGAAAATACAATTTAGGTCTCGGAAACGAACTTGACCGTTTAGCGTTTACATGATGTTTACGTGGGTAATTGTTCCGCGGTAATTGAAAATCACGTCAGCGTAATTGTCAACTATATTACAACTTTTTTTGGTTTAGTGCAAGTGTGCACTTGTGTCAAATTAGTGAGCAGACAAAACAGGTACTGAATTCACTGTAGTAGCATCCCTTGGGTGGACCAAGTGTTGGGGAGCGAATTCTTGGAAACTAGCCAATGGAATGAATATATCGACACGAAATTTTATATTGGCATCCAGAACCCATAAGAATGGCTATTAATTCAGCAACATCGGTCAAAAGGAAGAGGAAAATTAGGGTGGAGGGTAGCACACACCTTTTGATTGTTGCCCTGCGGAATTATCGGTTGGGTCAGAGGTTTATTTCAGGGATCTGTTTAGGGTTTGGCGTCCAACCAGGATCCTAGAGCTGATGAAATTGTTTTTGATAGAGACATCAACCGGGGAGAGATACCGTCTAAATCTGTGGTTCTTCCAGCCTCCAGGCTATGGTGCCATTCTGCAGGAACCCTCCTGAGACCCAGGTGCCGGCGGCCTTGTCCTCAACGCTGATCATCAGTTTCCACGAGAAGGGAGATGTAACATCGGATATCACTGTTATTATTAGTTGTATCTAAAAATATGTTAATAGCTCATTTGTTAGTTATTAATAAGGTCAATAAAGATTGAAAAAACAATTCTTATTATTTATCTCCAGAAAGGTGCTGTTGCGGGCTGTTTGACTAGTGTGAGAGATATCTTTATTGATGTTAGGTAGAATCATCAAGTGGAAAGTTGTGTTTTTTTTGTTCCGACACTTGTTGAGGCTCTCCTTGTGTTTCCCTTCCTCTCTGTGTTATCCTACGTAAATAGTCTGGGTGGTAACTTTGCGTGACAGCCTGCTGTCTCCCTCTCCCATTGTAGGATCGATGGATTGGAGGTTAAGGGTATAAAGTAACCATAACTCTTACACAAACCACGACCGTAATCTGGACAATGAAGAATGTTCTTTTCAATATTTCTGAGGAAGAAGCTCGTTTCAAGGTTCTTAATTCACGTCGAAGGCATTATTTTCTATTTGTAGGCTGTGTCATTGTAGGATAGGAAGGATATGGTTTTCAAGTTTTAGTTTTCTTTCATTTAGGATTGAATTGAATTGGGGCCTTCCCATAGAACGCTTATTAGCGGTCTCGGTTTACTATGTAATGTGGTGTATGGAATCGTAGTGAATCAGTGATGAGCATAAGTAAATCAAAAAATAACGTTTTTTTTTTCAATTTATTTATATTTTTTAATTCTCATCTACCCACTCATAAACAGGAATACACCACTCAGACACACATGCACATCCATACTTTACAAAACACTAATACTTCCACTCTTAACCTACGCCTATGGTTCTGCACTAGCCACACCAACATAACAAGATTACAGACATTTCAAAACAAAGTCCTCCGGATAGCAGTGAACGCACCCTCGTTTATCAGGAACACGCAATTCCATCGGGAACTGGGAGTTGCTCCTTTTGCAGCCCAAATCGAGAAACTCACCCGAAGCTTCCATCAAGCCTGCCCTGGTGCGGTCCACTACAGTCTCGGCCAGCCTGTAGCTCGCAGGCTGCAGCCGAGACTGTACCAAGACTTTTTATTTTAATTATAATTTTTATGTTTATTTGTCCATTTGTGGAAAAGTACATGTTTAGTACTGGTCCAAATAAAAATGTTTTTCTTCTCTAATTTTTTTAAAATGAAAATTATGTAGGGAGAGAGTTAGAAAGAGCGTGCGCGTCGGCTCGAAATTTGAAGAAACAAAAGCCGCCCCCACCACACCAGAAACCTATCTGAATAAATCCTTAATGATTTCTTTATTTTTTTCATGTTTTTGAAGTGATTTTCATAACACTTTATTAATTAAGTCATTCTGAACAGTATTTACTGGATCTAAAGTTTTTTAAATATTAAATAAATACATGTTTATGAGTTTTTCTCATGACAACCTCATTCTTAATTGTCTCATGCCACCTCCATTTTCTCATGACAACCTCATTCTTAATTGTCTCATGCCACCTCCATTTTCTCATGACAACCTCATTCTTAATTGTCTCATGCCACCTCCATTTTCTCATGACAACCTCATTCTTAATTGTCTCATGCCACCTCCATTTTCTCATGACAACCTCATTCTTAATTGTCTCATGCCACCTCCATTTTCTCATGACAACCTCATTCTTAATTGTCTCATGCCACCTCCATTTTCTCATGACAACCTCATTCTTAATTGTCTCATGCCACCTCCATTTTCTCATGACAACCTCATTCTTAATTGTCTCATGCCACCTCCATTTTCTCATGACAACCTCATTCTTAATTGTCTCATGCCACCTCCATTTTCTCATGACAACCTCATTCTTAATTGTCTCATGCCACCTCCATTTTCTCATGACAACCTCATTCTTAATTGTCTCATGCCACCTCCATTTTCTCATGACAACCTCATTCTTAATTGTCTCATGCCACCTCCATTTTCTCATGACAACCTCATTCTTAATTGTCTCATGCCACCTCCATTTTCTCATGACAACCTCATTCTTAATTGTCTCATGCCACCTCCATTTTCTCATGACAACCTCATTCTTAATTGTCTCATGCCACCTCCATTTTCTCATGACAACCTCATTCTTAATTGTCTCATGCCACCTCCATTTTCTCATGACAACCTCATTCTTAATTGTCTCATGCCACCTCCATTTTCTCATGACAACCTCATTCTTAATTGTCTCATGCCACCTCCATTTTCTCATGACAACCTCATTCTTAATTGTCTCATGCCACCTCCATTTTCTCATGACAACCTCATTCTTAATTGTCTCATGCCACCTCCATTTTCTCATGACAACCTCATTCTTAATTGTCTCATGCCACCTCCATTTTCTCATGACAACCTCATTCTTAATTGTCTCATGCCACCTCCATTTTCTCATGACAACCTCATTCTTAATTGTCTCATGCCACCTCCATTTTCTCATGACAACCTCATTCTTAATTGTCTCATGCCACCTCCATTTTCTCATGACAACCTCATTCTTAATTGTCTCATGCCACCTCCATTTTCTCATGACAACCTCATTCTTAATTGTCTCATGCCACCTCCATTTTCTCATGACAACCTCATTCTTAATTGTCTCATGCCACCTCCATTTTCTCATGACAACCTCATTCTTAATTGTCTCATGCCACCTCCATTTTCTCATGACAACCTCATTCTTAATTGTCTCATGCCACCTCCATTTTCTCATGACAACCTCATTCTTAATTGTCTCATGCCACCTCCATTTTCTCATGACAACCTCATTCTTAATTGTCTCATGCCACCTCCATTTTCTCATGACAACCTCATTCTTAATTGTCTCATGCCACCTCCATTTTCTCATGACAACCTCATTCTTAATTGTCTCATGCCACCTCCATTTTCTCATGACAACCTCATTCTTAATTGTCTCATGCCACCTCCATTTTCTCATGACAACCTCATTCTTAATTGTCTCATGCCACCTCCATTTTCTCATGACAACCTCATTCTTAATTGTCTCATGCCACCTCCATTTTCTCATGACAACCTCATTCTTAATTGTCTCATGCCACCTCCATTTTCTCATGACAACCTCATTCTTAATTGTCTCATGCCACCTCCATTTTCTCATGACAACCTCATTCTTAATTGTCTCATGCCACCTCCATTTTCTCATGACAACCTCATTCTTAATTGTCTCATGCCACCTCCATTTTCTCATGACAACCTCATTCTTAATTGTCTCATGCCACCTCCATTTTCTCATGACAACCTCATTCTTAATTGTCTCATGCCACCTCCATTTTCTCATGACAACCTCATTCTTAATTGTCTCATGCCACCTCCATTTTCTCATGACAACCTCATTCTTAATTGTCTCATGCCACCTCCATTTTCTCATGACAACCTCATTCTTAATTGTCTCATGCCACCTCCATTTTCTCATGACAACCTCATTCTTAATTGTCTCATGCCACCTCCATTTTCTCATGACAACCTCATCCTTAATTGTCTCATGCCACCTCCATTTTCTCATGACAACCTCATTCTTAATTGTCTCATGCCACCTCCATTTCTAAACGTCTTATTTACTCCTTGAGTACTTCCATTCGCTCAAAGAGACAATGTTGCTATCCTCTTCTTCTTAAAATTGGCTCACTGTTTGTTTTTCTCATGACAACCTCATTCTTAATTGTCTCATGCCACCTCCATTTCTAAACGTCTTATTTACTCCTTGAGTACTTCCATTCGCTCAAAGAGACAATGTTGCTATCCTCTTCTTCTTAAAATTGGCTCACTGTTTGTTTTTCCTTAATTATTTCTACATTTATTTATAGGGGTCTTTGACACCATTTCTCGCAGTGCGATATTTCTAACAAAAAAGATTAGAGGGATTAGGATTGGTTGAGAGGATAGCAGTGTCGTCTGCATAAGCAATGTACAGCAAGTCTATGCATTTTACAGTGTTTCCACAGGTCACTTTGACCACTGAACTAACAGCACTGTGTTGTTGGAGAGAATGTGGATGTTGTGTTGTGAGGGGGAGTGTGAAGCATGGTACCTATACAGAGAATGATTGATTACAGACCCTTCAGCCGACCATACAACAAGCAGCTTTATATCAAACAGGGCCTCACATACTGGCCCCAAACTATACACACATGATGAGCTCAGGGTGAGGAGAAAATAAGGAAATAAACATTTTTGTTGATTGACCTTCAAATGATTTTAGAATCTCACTTCCTTCAACCGACCATTTCTTAAAGAACAAAAGAAGCGTTTCGAAATTTGGTAGATGTTCTACATTATAAGTTTGCAGTTTGGGTTGATTCATAGTTAATATATTGTCATTTTATTTTTGCCTTCGAAAAAGAGTCCAATTATTTGATAGAGATCTAATCCGATGGGTGACAGCTGCCCCCTGATATTCCAAATAGACAAGCTTATCAATTCTCTTTGGAGTGAGCCAATCGATTTGTTCTCGTTCATTCTAGTTGAACAATTTTCTATAGATCTTTATGAGTTAATTCTGGAACAGACCCTGTACTAAGCTGCTGATGGTTGTAATCTCCGTGTCGTGTGTAACCTGATGTCGAACGTTATTCAGTTAATTGCTGTACTTCGTTCCATTGTCCCCCCATTTAATTATTATTATTCATTGTAAATGGTGTTTGTTTTCTTAAACCTTCCTTCAGTATTGCAAAGTGTGTTTTTTTTTTAGTTGGTAGACCTGAGACTCTCTCTCATACTCCGCCGAGGATAGAATCCAACCTTCTAAAAATATATAGGGGAACCCTACTGGGGTGGAATTTGGTCTAGGGTGGGGTTAGTTTCTTGGATTAGGGGCCGAAATGGGATTCTTACTACTTCGCTTTGGTCCCAGCATCAGAATCTGCCAGGGACTGGCTTCCGGTGCTGGTGCCAGTAACCATAGCCACATAAATTCAACATCAGTTGGTGCCGCTTGGAAGCAACCATCCCCGAAGTACCATTTTAGCTAAGGCTGTGAGAACTAACATAGTATTAAGAAGTATTGTAATCGTTCAAATATCCGAGATCGAGTTTTCTATTGAATTTCTCACTAAATGTCTGTGTGTGTGTGTGTATACATATGTGATTGGAAAGTTGTGAGCGCTCTAACTCAGAAACGATTTGAACTTGAAATATGAAATGATATAACATGTGCTAACTTAGTTCTGATGGCCGAAATCGAACGAAAAGTCAAAGTACTTTTTAAAACAAATCGCTTATATTTATAACCTAATCAAAAAAATTTCCAAATGAAAAGTGTAGAGAAAACTGAAAGCCATATTTTATATAAAATACGGTTTTTTGATGGTCGCCTGGTTTGAAAGATACATGCCGAAAACCGTTTAAAAATTACATTTCAAAATCCACTTTTTTACACATTTACTCAATTTATCCGAAAACGGTTAGTCCTTGTTCCGAAAAATGTTCCTTATTTTAATTTTATTAAATTACTATCAAAATCCCCTCAGATTCGAGATAGATCCAATACGAACAAAGATTTAGATCTCCAAAGAATTTACTATAAATTATAGGATAATAGTTCAAGGTCATGTTGAAATTGCAACGATTGGCAACTAATTTAAAAATAGGTTTTTATTATTGGTAGTTTTTTAAAAGAAAGGAAAACATAAAATATGTGTTAGTTATTATGACTCATATCGCCTACTACCAGAGCGCTCTTTCGTCACTCTGGTGGACATGAGCCCGACTCTACTGTGGGAGAGCTCAATAAGCAAGAACGCATACCCTTGAGCTACCGGCGTTCTCATAAAATATATGTGATGTAGCCATAACAGGACTAACTTATTCCAATCACTTTTTTACAGATCGCTTTCCCTCCCTATTCCCCCCTCTAAAATTCATTTGAAACTAGCATTACTGGATTTATGAAAGTCATTTTCAGAACTACGATGCACAATGAAAAAAGAAAACCTTTATGGCGCTCTCGATGCACATATAAAATTTCGTGTCGATACATTCATTCTATCGGAAGTTTTCATGTTCAGACATGTTTACATACTACATAAGTTCCCCCGTAATTGATGCCAACCCACTTATTTATTATATCCTGTATTACTAATATGAAATTAATTTGAGAGGAGATAGGAAGAGTAATCTGAAAAAAAAATGGTTGGTATAGGAAACCAGAAGGATGTCCTGTTATGATCAAATCATTTGGGTTATTAATGTGTTTCACTACATAAAATGATTGTAATTTCTTAAATATATTTATATTATACTTATTAAATTATATATTATATCTACAAAATTATTTAACTTCTTCAATTGATGGTCATATAGTGATAATGTTGAAATAAGATTTGAAAAGGAGCATTGAGTTTTATCAGGTAGGTGCGGGATTTATGTCCAAAGCTGTGATGTGAAGTGTGGGATGTTGTTATTCTCGGCGGCTTGTTATGCGGTTTATTGATCAACCTCAAATTTGAAGATCGAAATATATCACCTCCAAAATCTCTTGTATAACAGGAAGGGCTGAAATTTCAGAAAGAGGTATTAGCAAGAAAAAATAGTAATATCAATATGTCTAAGAGTTAACGGCACTTATTTGAGTTTTTGTGTTAGGGCTCCCCCGAAATGTTCTCTCCCCTTTCGCCGATTTGGCTGAAAATCATTAGGTGTCGGTCCTTATGGCGCTCTGGATACACATATAAAATTTCGTGTCGAGTTAGTTATTATGACTCATGTCCGGGCTTTAACTACGAGGTCATATCGCCTACTACCAGAGCGCTCTTTCGTCACTCTGGTGGACATGAGCCCGACTCTACTGTGTAAGTCCTAAATTTTGCCTATCCTAAATTTGTCTTTAACGACTACCTGACATCGAACAGGCTCGGGACCATCACTTAACGTCCCATCCGAAGGACGGCGTGCTTAAATTTATTTGATCTCCCAGAACTCTTCCTATCATATATTATTTATTTTTGCTATTATTTTTTACTTTATGATTTTAACTTTGTTCCTCATTTATTTTAATATGATTTGTTTATCCTTATTTCTAACTGTTTTTGTTTCTTTAGTGGCTACTAGCAGTAATACCCGGCGTTGCCCGGGGAACTTTGACTTTTCTCCCAATATCTCCTATAAGGCTATTCAGTTCCTCGACAGTACATTCATGATGTTATAATTTTCAATTATTCATACGGAATAAGGCTTATAGTCCTTCAACTTTAGTAACGCTAGCTTTGGAGCTAAAACTAATTTATTCAAAAAGATTTCTCATTAATCGTTGCAATGGTTTTCGAGTTACAAAGATTGCGTGAGTGGATGCTGGGATGGACCAGATATTGAGGTACTAATACGCCTATAACCTTCCACAGACGATGACGAACAAATTAAAAAAAAAATTAATCAAATCCATCAAGCCGTTCGTGAGTTATAGCGGTACAACGTACAGACATTTTCAGCTTTATATATATGATAGGCCCTTATTTTTTATCTTTTATTTTAACTTGGTTGATACGTCTTAGGGGACGTATGTCCCAGAATAAAAATTGTTTTTTCATTTCATTTCATTAAATAAACCTCGACCGGGTTTCGAACCTACGATCTTGAAGCTCAGAAGGCAAGCACGCATACCACTGAGCTACCGGCGCCCTCATCGTGTCGATACATTCATTCTATCGGAAGTTATCATGTTCAGAAGCACACAGACTTTCTTTCGTTTTTGGAATTAGGGTATCATAAAACATGACATTCCGGTGAAAACTCATGTTTCTGACCACTTACATAACTTCCCCTATATTTGGGAAGTGAAAAATGAGGCCGAAAACCTTCTTTAAGTGACGTATTGAAACCCATTTGTTAAGACGTTTCTTCTAATTACGTGAAAACGGTCTGTCTAGCCTTTCGAAAAATTGGTCCCTCCAAAAAAATGTTTCCCATTTACTAAGTCCTGTTTATTATATTTATCAACTAAACCTGACGATTAATGGTGTAATGCCGAAATCGGTAGTAACAATTATTTGTGGAATAGACAAATAATTTTGTTTTATTTATTGAAAATGTTAATTGGAGAGGGGGAGCCGTTACTTATTCCGCCCCACTGCCCTGCTTCCCTTCATTCTCAGCATCCTTCTTACCCTAGGATGAACAGATACTAAAGCCCCTTGGTTCTGCATTTCACCTGTCAGTTGTTCTGCTTTGCCCACCGGATTAGACAGCGGCCTGTCCCACACAGTCTTTCTGCTTCTGACATCTTTATAATTAATAAAACTTGCTTATTTTAAAGTTAGTGCGAAGGACCGCTCCGAAACATTTAGCAGCTCTGGTCAAGAAAGCTTTTGGTTTTGGGTTTGTTATAGGGCGCAACATAAGATCAATCAGATGTTTGAAAACTTATAAATGAAACTAAAGGTAAAATAAAGATAGAAGCGGAGTGGAGGGCACCGGTAGCTCAGTGGTATGCGTGCTTACTAAGCTCAAGATCGCGGATTCGAAACCCGGCGGTGGCTTATAGATTATTTTATCTGGGAGGCACTTAAAGGAACTTAAGCACGGCGTCTTTCGGATGGGACGTTAAGCGATGGTCCAGCGCTTGTACGATGTTAAATACTCGTTAAAGACCCTTATCCTAGATGAATAAAAATTTAGGGTAGGCAAACATTAGGACTCCCATAGTAGAGTCGGGCTCATGTCCACCAGAGTGACGAAAGAGCGCTCTGGAAGTAGGCGATATTGTAGTCAAGCCCGGGCATGTGTCTTAATAACCAACTAACTAGAAGCGGTGTGTATCATAATCGTACAATTCGGTTTATACAGTGCAATCAGGATTGGATTGTAAATTTAAATAACGGGTCAAAGAACACACATGTGAAATAAGGAAAAGAGTGTAAAATCTATATCAGCTAAACATATCGACGATATGAGTATCATATTCAACGTAGCTTCGGAATAAAGTACCTCAATTTTTGTGAAAAAGGTAGACAGCTTGACTCTCTGGGCTATAAAAAATGGGAATTGTTTGAACGACCAAACTCTCTTCAAATTCTCACCCCTGTTAACGCCACTAAGTTATTATAATATATATTGTGTATTTTTATTATGCAGAGTATGTACGTTTTTTTTCTTTTTCTTTTTGTACTTATGGACCTTATTTCTTATATATTTATGTACTATGTATTCTACTATAAAAACCCCATTCTTTTCTTTAATTTTTTTAAATTTCATACTATCAGTTAGTTCTTATGACTCATGTCCGGGCTTTAACTTCAAGGACATCATCCAAGAGGTTCCATACTTCCTCACTGTTACCGAAAAACAAGACGAAATAACCCCGACATATCCTAGTGTAACCAGGCTACTGAACAAAGACAAAGGCCCCATTCCGCTGTGTGCTGTCGAGCTCCAGAATATCCCGGAGGGGAAGGCGATTTTTCAATTATCCGTCTCTTTTACTCTATAGTGACTGTCGAACCGCGTCAGAGATCTCAACGCATTGTGCAGTGCTCGCATTGCCAGCAAGTGGGACATAGCAAGAACTTCTGCCACCTTGACCCAAAATGTGTTTCATTTCACAGCTTGCCCATCACGCACTCTCCAAGAGTCCCCAAAGGGCTCCAACTGTGGTAGAAGCCACCCCGCCAATTATAGAGGCTGTAAAACTTTCTTGAAAGTTCAATCACGAATCACATACAGAAAACACAAGCCAACACACAATCATGACACAACAACAAATACAAATCCCAACTAGAGTAACTTGCCAACCAGTCTTAGATGATGCTCTACACTCTCAGGAAAACACCCCCTCACAAGCTAAATCAAACCTTTGGTTTACCCGGAACAGACACCGCACACATACCCCAGATAGCTCCCTTCATCAACCTAACCTCAAAGAACAAGACCCCTCATCAGACCTATTTGACCATACTACTAAGTATAATTAAACCTTTCATTACCGAAATTAAATACTTCATTTCCACGTTATTCAATAACATACTTTCAACAATCCTAAATTGGAACGCGAATGGGTTGAAAGCAAAGTCTTTCAGTAATTTCCTATCACGATACAACATAGACATAGTTCGCATAACAGAAACACTCTTTACAGGAGACAAACACATTCAGACTGACACGATACACGACATACAGAAGAGACAGACAAACCGGAATAGCCTCCCGGAGAGTAGCTGTTTCTGTGAAGAAAAAAATAAAGCATTCCCAGATGCTTCTCCCTGAACTGGAGCAGCTAAAGGCTGTTGGGATTCAACTCACCAACAACAGAACACGCAACATCATCTCGGCATACCAAAGTCCAAGAATACAACAGACAGACCTTGAACACATTTTTAACACTTCAAATAACTTAGAAATTCGGGAGTCATACTTTTCTTTAAAAAAAAAAAAAAAGAACAGCACAAGACGAACCATCGTGCTTTCAGGGCAAGAACAAAAGCCCAACTGAAGAGGGGAAATCTTCCATTTAGGCTGATAATATTGGCCACACTGGCTTCCACTGCCATAATCCCTACAGGCTTTTTTTTTTGTCGTTTTCTTCCTTCTTCTTGTTTCTCCTTGTCTTTATAAATTCTATTATAATTTTCTGTCTTTTGTCTTCGATAATTCCACTTATTCAATCAAATTTAATTAAATGACATCCCCTTTCTTCTATCTGAATCGATTATCCGTTCAAATCTCGACTACTATTACCTTTTTTTCTTATGATTTTTTTATTCATCAAAACTCTTTAAACAATTTATTGTTTAATCCTCCTCAAATTTTCAGAAAAATCCATGGAACGAATTCTGCTCTACATGAATTTCCTTTCTGAACGCTTTTTCTTTACTAATCCTTTGTTTTGTTGTTTCTTGTTTCTTTCTTATCACTCTTTGATGTTTTTTGCACATTATTATTTCATTATAGCTTCAATTTGATGCTTAAATTTCAAGAATTAACTGTATGAAAAACTTATGTCGTGACGTCATGCTTTTTGCGTCGTTCATCAATAAATAATAAATTACGTTGTTAAACTGTTTTTATTTGGGTTTCTTTACTATTTTCTTAAGACTTTTTAAATGTTTTGTTAAATTCCTTTTATGGTATTTTAGTCTTACCAAATTGTTTTATAATATTATTCCGACCCCTGACATTCAGTTAACAGTATTTCATTGATTTTAAAAGTTAACATTTATGTAATTTGTTTCTTCCTATTTCTATTTCGTTTTGTTGACATTACCTCATTGTGACATTTGTTTACGTTACATAGTAGATATAGTTTTTAATTATATTTTTAATTATTTATTAATTATATAGGGGCATATCTGAGAGGTGAAAAACCTCGAGCTTGCCGTTCTTCGGATGGAACAATTAAGCTATGGTCCCGAGCCTGTATTGTAGGTAAATAAACCTGGGTAGAACTCCCACAGTAGAGTCGAGCTGAGACGACGTAAGAGCTCTGGTAGTAGACTGTATGACCAGTGTCCCCCCGATTCCGTACACCCAGATTCCTTACAGCTAAAAAATCTCCCAGATTCCGTACAACTTTTTTTTATTACTATAGGATCACTGGATTTATACCTGCTAAGAAATAAAAATTACTGCCTAGACAGCAGGTGCAGCACCGTCATTACTGAATAATTTTTTATTTTTATACCTGCGGTTATCAAAAAAGAAATTACTGTCCCCGTCTGCCCCATACTGGAAAAATTCTTATTACCTGCTGACAGACAAAAATAAAAAAATAGCTATAGACACTGATTTGAAAAAATGTCCAGTACTGGCGAGACAGTAATTTTTTTTTGATAACCGGTATAAAAATAAAAATTTATTCAGTAATGACGGTGCTGCACCTGCTTACTAGGCAGTAATTTTTTCTTCTTAGCAGGTATAAATCCAATGATCCTACAGTAATAAAAAAAAATTGTACGGAATCTGGGATGATTTTTTTTTTTCTAAATTTGTACGGAACCTGGGAGATTTTTTAGCTGTACGAAATCTGGGTGTACGGAATCAAGAGACAATCGTATGACCCTCATAGTTGAAGCCCGGGCAAGAGACACAATAACTATTAATTATATAGGAGAGAGGGCGGAGTAGGGCGGGGCGGGGTTGGGGATAACGGCCTTTTAAATGTTAGCCTAACATTTAGTTCCATTATCTCTTAGCCTCACTTTTATTTTTCAGAGATTAACATTTTGTGACATATTACCTTGCTAAACTTAAAGTAAATGTTGCAATATCTTTAAAAGTTATTGCTTTGCAGTTTTTTTTACAGTTGTGTGAACTTTTGCCTGAACTAATAATATAATTTATCTTCGTGACAGTAACTAGTTATAAATGAGTGCAACTCAGTGCTTAAGGAGTGTCACCACTGGATGATCTCTTGACATTTTGAAAATATCATATATTACTTTTTTTTCACATTTACATGCTGTGTATATTATTTATAGTGTTGGGAAACCTATTTGTAAATTATGAAAAAAAATTCATAATAGAATATATATCATCTATATTATTATTTATAATTTCCTATGAATTTCTGGAGGCTCTTCGGGATATCTTATATCGCCTTCCAAATGATCAGTACATCCCCCCCCCCCCCCCCCCTCCCTTAGCGCAGAGGCTCATAAGTCAGTTCCGTTAAGGTTAAAGAAATTTGCACGTTAAATTGGGAAAGATATCTTAGTGATGCCCGGAGGACCTCTTGCGCCCAGACTTTAATGACGTCATTCGTTTAATGTTTAATGACTGTTACTCAACCTGTCAAGGAAATTTTAATTTTTAATTAAAATTATTTTGGGGTGCGTGGGCAACGTCGAGGGTTCGCGAAAGGTTTAATATAAAAAATAGAGGGCGCCGGTAGCTCAGTAGTATGCGTGTTGCCTTTTGAGCTCAAGATCGTGGGTTCGAAACCCAGCTGAGGCCCTTAGTTTATTTTATCTGGGAGGTAAAATAAACTTAAGCACACCGTCCTTCGGATGGGACGTTAAGTGATGGTCCCGAGCCTGTACGATGTCAGGTACTCGTTAAAGACTCCTGCCCTAGGTGAATAAAAGTTTAGGGTAGGCAAAATTTAGGACTCCCACAGTAGAGTCCACCAGAGTGAGAAAAGAGTTCTCTGGTAGTAGACGTTCTGACCTCATAGTTAATTGCGACCCATTTTCATTATTATATTAAGTTAAAATAAATTGGTAATGATTTTTACGTCCGGAGTAAAATATTATAGATAGGTACATAAAAGCGGCCGTCTATCTATGTATCTATGCAGGTTTAAACAGGAACGGGAACCTCGCCGCTATTTGCAATAACTTGTCAAAAATATGGTACTATAAAAGAGTCGTGCATCTAATCAACAATTTAGTTTTGTTTTGTGCATGATCCTGTGATGTGAAGTGAATGAAATAAATTTTCCTAGTTTTGAACAGAAATCAGTATCATTTTTCGTATTGTTACGAAGATAGAGTACGTTACGTATGTATTTTTGAATACAATTGATATTTTCTTGTACATTTATTTAAGCAATGTTATACTTTGTTAAAGTTAATTTATAAAATATTTTTATTATATAATCTTTTTATTATGCAGTTATCTAGAGTTATTTCACTTGGGGGTTCATGGTCAGGTTTTTGCTATAAAAAGGGGTCCATGGGCATAGCAAGTTTGGGAACCAGTCTTGTACAGGTATTTCTGTCAATCAATCCTTTAAATATTATTAGTGATATTTGTTTATGTTTTATGGATTTATATTAGGGACATTTTGGTTGAGTGAAGTTGGCAGTTGGATGGTATCTGTTGCACACTATTTCCAGCCACATTACTAACTTATTACTGGAGTTGGACTCAAAGTGGCCCAAATCCTATTACTTCCCCTAAATCTGATTAGACAAGTTTCTATCGGTACGGGAGCCCCCCCTCCCGAACAACATTCCCTAAATTGGTTTCCACCTAACTGACAACATACACCTGTTCTTTTTACTTTCTTGTATGTACCTTAGTATAGTGTATACACCTACCTATACGCAGGTGTGAATATTCGTTAGTCGGGGATTTCAACGGAATTATGAGTTTTTTTGGAGTAATTTAACCATTTTTGCGAGGATGTTTGTTCGCGTGTATTTTTTCGAAGGTCGCCCAATTTGCAAGACACATGCCGGTCTATTTTTTTTAGACGTTTTCTTCATTAACGTGAAAAGAAATAGTCCTATTGAAATCATGCTCCGTATCAATAATGTTCCTTATTAATTTTCCAATCACCGCCCGCAGATATGAGATACTATACTCGGCGACACGAAATAAGGCGGGTGGGTGGAAATGCGGCGTTGTCAATTCATACTTTACCACCCACTGGGTTGGGTGCTAACTTCTCATTGGTAGGAAAGGCCTGACGCTGCGGGGTAGGCAACGTGGCTCACAGCTTTCGGGGCCGGCCACGCCCCCTTTCCTCGATCTCTGGTTCCAAATGCGGCAACATGGCATATTTCCCGAACCGCCTTATTTCGTATCGCAGGGTATATATACGCTCAATGTTGTTGCGCACCAAAGAATGTACAATAAATTTCCTGTGAAAATAGTTTCAGGGAAAAAGTTAGGTGTTTAGCTACATTTTATCTTGGAAATAAAAGACCTGTTCCCACTGCTTTATTATTCTCCAGAACCGGGTTTCAACGTAACTGCATCATCATCAGTGGTACATCACAAGTTGCGTCTAACCGAACTCTAACAATATTTAGCATATCGAAGTTACACACAGAGTAACTAAACTGCTGTTGTACGACTGTTGATGACGCAGCTCCGTTGAAAACCGGTTCTGAGAATGATAAAACAGTGGTATGAAAGGTCTTTTATTTCTATGAAAAATCTCATTCTACAACATTTAATTATGGTATCTGTTGGTATCTTATCTCTAATATATCTTATTATGGTATATATACATATACGTACATTTTATCTCTTAAGCCCTTATATTATTCATATAATTAAAACTCTTCAAATTAAAGTTGTAAAGAAAACTGAAAGTCGAATTATGAAAGGCTGGTTAATTTCGGTTCAGCTGTTTATAACATTTTCTTGGCTTGTTGGCCACCTTGAAGAAAACATTCTCAATAAATTATATTGGTTATTACCATACTTCTCCAATTTCAATCATTATATTTATATTATTTTCAACATTTCTGGCTGGAATGTGACATTTATGACGGGGTTTTCCTAGCTCCCTGTACCTGGTTCCTTCAGCACCCCTGCATTATTGTACCATTTCATTGCAATGTAATTCCAATGTGCATCCAGTGTACATGCCTTCTCCCCAACCCTGCTTGTTCATAGTAAGTCAGTTTAATTTTTACTCTTTATTATGTTCCACCTATTTGTCTATTTCCATGATTTTAGTAATGTATTCATATTTAATTTTAATTTGTATTATTGTACGTTCATGTTTATGGTTAACAATGTATCTATATTTAATTTTAATGTTGATTAATGTATATTCATAGTAAGTCAGGTTCAATTTTTTAGCTTGTTGCAATGTCTATTTTAACGTTCAGTAATGTTTATCAACACACTAATTTTGTTTAGTTGTGATTCTAATCTTGATTTCCTCCCCATGTTTTGTAGGCCGTGATGATATAAAATATATCGAAACGTTGGCGTTTGAATAGTGTTGCCTGTTTTTTTCCATCTTTGACTGACCCTCAATAGAATCTAAAGTCGCTAATCAACATGTACATTGGTTATTATATTATTTTCGATACACATAGGCTCCATTAATATGTAAATTCTCTGGCCGTAGTATGTTTTAAGGAGCGTCCAATCACAGAGAAATATATAGTTTCTGATTTATATAGTTTATTCAGTATGTGTTATCGCTGTTACTAAACAAAGTTGAGATTTGCCTAATGGATTAAAGTGTACTAACTGGGCCCACCCCCAAGTTGACAAGTGTTTAATGGGCATGAATAAGTTATCTAGACTTTACCTTGCTACTCTAGTAGTAACTGGAAGTAATTAGCATAGCCTAACTGTTAGTAACTATCAGTAACTGTTAGGGGAGACTTAGAGTTGACATATAGTATGTAGTATGTAGGTACATGGCTTGATATTGAATATTAAATTTTAATAGAGTCATTTGAAAATTGTTGTCAATGTTATAACTAGAGCCTGGATTCCCTTGCAATTGCATTTTTTTTTCTGGCTTGAAATCATTAAATGAAAATTTATTTTACGAGGATGCTCTACCTGATTAATATATATAAATTTTATTGTGCACGTTTTTAAATTTTTTGGCAAAATTGCACGTTTTAGGTTTTTACTAAACAAAATTGCCTATTTTGGCGTAATTAGAAAATTTATTTGTAAGTTAGTTTGAGAATATATACCTAGGTACATACTTACTTTATAAAGGGAAGTTACGTGAAATATTACGTGGCTGTTTTGAACGCACTGAATAAGGTCCGCTTTTCTGAGAATTCTCACTACAATTTTCAAGTTTGACTTTTTAAATTCGTGGAAAGTCAATAATCCCCATCATCCCCCCCTTCCACTTTGTTAGGATATGTTTTATGACTCATGCCCGGGCTTTACCTACGAGGTTATATCGCCTACTACCAGAGCGCTCTTTCGTCGACTCTACTGTGGGAGTCCTAAATTTTTATTCACCTAGGGTAGGGGTCTTTAAGGAGTATCTGACATCATACAGGCTCGGGACCATCGCTTAACGTCCCATTCGAAGGAGGGCGTGCTTGAGTTTATTTTACCTCCCAGATAAAATAAACTAAGGGCCTCCGTCACGGTTACGCACCCACGTTCTTGAGCTCAGAAGTCAAGCACACATACCACTGAGCTACTGGCGCCCTCGCCTTCCACTTTGTGCTACACTCAACTTACTCTATCTTTATTGTTACGTTTGAGCACATTGGTTCTTAAAGTAAACCAATCATGCCTAAAGTGGAATCGAGTTATTCTTTCAAAGTGAAATATTGGATTATTAATTATCGTGAACAGAAGTTCAGTGGCAAGTCTGTGTTCTGCACGTTACGTTGAGAAAGCAATCGGGTGTGAAAGAAAATAATAAAAACTTGTGTTTTCAGTAAATATTTTTTACAAATTGTACAAATGAATTCCCTTAGGCTTTTTATTTTACATATTTATTTTTTAACCCTACCCAATTTTATGCTGAAAAAAGGATATTTAATTTATAAATTAGAACCAATTTTTTTTTTTTTCGCAGAAATCAGTTAAGGCTGGATTTTATTTTTGTTACACATTTTTGCACGTTATGGCCTTTTTATTGCACGTTTTTCAATTTATTTACTACACGAAATTCGGGCTCTAATTATTACGTATAATCGTAGACGTGAAATCCTCAAATCTACTCACATTTTTTTTCAACATTGATTTTAAAGAAACTATGATTTATTGAGTTTTTAGGTTTCCGAAAATTACCTCAAAGGAATTTCAAAGATTTGTTCCAATTTTTTTTTTTTTTTTTTTTTTTTTTTTTTTTTTTTTTTTAAACCATTCGTGAGATTTAGCAGACTTTGAGCTATTCAATGCCGCTGAGTTTTTTTTTTTGGACGAGTTATGTTATCTTGAGGGCCTCAGTAGATTAAGACAGAGGTAGCGTGCTTGCCTAGGTTCGTGGGTTCCATGTCGATGGTTACAGAACCTTGATCATGCCTGAGGTCACGTTAAATGACAGTCTCGAACCTGTGCGATCTCAGGTACCCATTTAATACCCCTAACCTAATTAAACCTGGGTGTGCAACATTTATATAACACTCCCTAATTAGGTATATATGTTACGCCGAATTGACGAAATTGCCTAGTTCGTGAACTAGGCAAACAGTTGCCGAATTCACGTACTAGGCAAATCTACTGCCTAATACACGTAATCGGCAGTAATCATGTTGCCTAGTTTACGAATTAGGCAACTACATGCAGCGCATAGTTAGGGTACAAAAGATGTTCATGCCAAAAATACTGTAAATCTTCACAATGTAAATGTTATAAGAGTGGCTTCGTTTGTAAGTCAGCTTGTCATTCTGGAACATCCTGCAAAAAACATGATTATTATTATTTTTTCTATTAATTTGACCTCTTTTTCATTGTTTTTATAAACATTTGCTAACGAATACTGTTCAATGTTGTTTAAAACCCAGTATTAAAAGGACTTTTTTTCATTATTTGTGTTTTATATAATTCAATAATTCCCTATCTATAATAATCTATAATCATTGATATATAGATCCCAATAATTCCCTATTTAGGGAATTACCCAAAAAAGTGGGGGTAAAATGAAACCAACAAATTGCCTAATCCATGAATTCGGCAATTTTTTGCCTAGTTCACGAACTAGTCAATTTCGTCAATTCGGCGTAACATATACACCATCCCTCTTAGTTCTTCTAAGTCGATTAGAACAGCTGTATTGATATCGCAAATTATATATCCCATTTATTTCATTTTATTTTATATTTCACACTTTAACTACTTATACTTGTTACAGTAAATATTACAGTCTTCACTCCTGTTTATAATTAAAAAAAAATCAGTGTTTTGCCAAATTTTTTTCGACTTATGGTTTTAGTGGGTAATAGGGGTGGAGGGGGGCATCCGAGCAAAGGGGTTGCGATGACTCTGCTGACTGTAATTTTAAGAAAAATATTTTTGTAACCTGTCTTTAATCCTCTTTTGTACGATTTGCCACTTTAAATATGATGTTTTTTGGTTGTCGAAAAAGTTAGGCTGCCCTCCTCTCTTATTCAATTTGTCCAAAAATTCCCAAAACGATTTCCAAATGTTACTACCCTCATGAGATGAAATTCCATTATTTTTTAGTATCATCGGGAAGGATTATAGAGAGGAGAAGGAGATTTGGCTGTTTTTTTAGACGACCTGACGTGATCAGTATTGATTTTCAAATCTTTCCGAACCTCAAAATTTTGATTACTTACTCGACTACTTATAAAAAGTTTTTGGTTTTTACGTAGGCTATGTTTTTTCGCGGCGCGAACATTTTTTGGAACTGGTTACTTTGCTCCTTTTTTAGCTGCCATTAATAAAGAATACTTCCTCTCATGAGGTATACAGACAGGCACTAAAAGAATATATATATATATTTTGTCGTTGACCTACAAAACTCAAAAACAACATTTAAATTAGTTGAAAAATAAGTGTACAATATTTATGTATTCAATATTTAGAGCCATAGTTTTAATTTTTTAAATCACAAATAAACTTTGTTTTAGCCGTTAATACTACTAAAGTTAGAAGGCGCCAGTAGCTCAGTGGCACGCCGTCCTTCGGATAGGACGTAAAGCGATAGTCCTGAGCCTGTACGATGTCAGGTACAGACCTCTACTCTAGGTGAATAAAAATTTATGGTAGGGCTGTTGGTTGTTTCCGGCATTTCTTCCAGAGGTGTCTTCTTATTTTTTGGACAATATTTCGGGACACTTACTCCCTTCTCCTGGACATGTAAGTGTCCCGAAATATTGTCCAAAAAATAAGAAGACACCTCTGGAAGAAATGCCGGAAACAACCAACAGTGGAACATCCCAGAGAAGTTTAAGAAACACAATTTAGGACTCCCATATTAAGGTCGGGCTCATGTCCACCAGAGTGACGAAAGTGCGCTCTGGTAGTAGGTAATATGACCTTGTAGTTAAAGCCCTGGCATTAGTCATAATAACTAACTACCAAAGTTATCTTTATTTACATGTTATTCTTGGATTATATACCTGGTTTCCATTCAACAAGCCAATTGTGCTCTGTTGACAAAACTATGTTTGAAGTTGGCGCCAGTGTTGACTGGGAGAGAGACAGCTGACTACATCTAACGGTGACTGCCAGAACTAGGACCGTTTAGTTGCCTCAGTTGCCGCTAGATGTCAGAACAGTATTCCTTTCCACCTGCCCTCCTATCGATTTCACGTACTTGTTTCGGCACTATATATTTATTTTTGCTGACTTTGAAGCATCATTAATATTTCACATATTCTTCCTTTTGAAAACATAAGTCACATATCATTTATTTCAACTAGAGTTTTAAATTTCCGTAAAAATCTACGAGAAGAGGAAACAATTCTGAATAAAATTTGGGTAGACAAAATTTAGGACTCCCATAGAAGAGTTGGGCTCATGTCCACCAGAGCGACAAAAGAGTACTCTGGTAGTGGGCGATATGACCTCGTAGTTGAAGCTCGGTGATGAGTCACAATAACCAACCAATCACATACCCTCACTGACAGACACGACATTTTGTATTTATTTATCTATTCAGAGGGTCAGAAAACATGAAGTTCCGTTGAAAAATCAACATTGAATTGTGACCAATTACATAACTTCATGTATCTGGGGAAGTAAAATTAAATATTATAAATAATGTTGTTACACTGCGTCCGAAGTACACAAGTCATGCGCCTAGGGTGCCATTTCCACACGTAGTTTATATTGTAAGTTGGGAAGGCCTTGCGAATTTCCTAAATATACATACGGCCCTATTCCCAGCTAAAACAAGAATTTCAAACAAACATACATTCAAACAGAAAATTAACTAACGGTCTCTAATATAACATGAAACAGATTTTTGTTCAAACATAGTAATCATTTCGACAATGTGTAGACAAAACTTTATTTTTATGTATACAGATTAATTATTAACTAGAATCTGTTCTGTTATTCCTTGCTTTCTTTTGAACGGAAAAAAAAAAAAAAAAAAATTCATTGACAACCAAAAACGCGCCTGGTAGTGTAGTGTAACTTTTTTTTAAATAATTAAAATAATAAATTCATTTAATCAATTAAGAGCATTTTGTTAAACTGTTAAATTAGATAAGGTTATATTCATTCGGTTAGGTTAGGTTTTATGACTCATGCCCGGGCTTTAACTACGAGGTCAGAACGTCTACTACCAGAGCACTCTTTTGTCACTCTGGTAGACATACGCCCGACTCTACTGTGGGGGTCCTAAATTTTGCCTACCCTAAATTTTTTATCACGTAGGGCAGGGGTCTTTAACAAGTACCTGACATCGTACAGGCTCGGGTCCATCGCTTAACGTCCCATCCGAAGGACGGCGTGCTTAAGTTTATTTTACCTCCCAGATAGTATTGTAATCGTGCAGTGAATGATATGTTTATCAGGATGCAGGGTAGGATTTAGTGTGCACCGTTTACCAGTGATATTCCTCAATTTTTTTGCAGTCTATTTTATAACTTTTCTTGTGAATGGGGCAAATTGGTCCTGGATCCTCTGTTTCCCCCACATTTCGCATATGAGATATCTTCCTCAAAAAGCTCATATGAAAGATACCTCTTCCAAGTAATCTTTCCATCTGTAGAACACTTCAGTCTGGTTCCTATCCTTTCTTCTGATGCTGCAGCTCATTATAGATGTTTACTTATCCAGTTACACGATGATATATAATCGGTCAGAAATTCGATGTTGAGTTTTCACAAGACTTTCATGTTTTCCGACCCTTTGTGTGTCTGTCCGTCTGTGAAGACGATGGCTCCTGGTAGAATGTATGTATTGACTCAAAATAAGGACGACACCTGCGGATTTTCAGGCAAATCGGTTAAAGAAATTGGGGGGTGCTTAACTCAAAAACTATAATAGCTGATTATGTAATAAATATATCGAGATGATATATTATACACCTATTAATTTACACATAGATTTCTGCCGAAGGAAAGAGAGAGATCAAAGAAGGTGGTCCAACTCAAAACCGTAATAACTGTCGATGTAATGAATGTTTCGACCCAAAATTTAGTACAGGATTTAGAAGTCCCTGTGTAAGTCAACTATTGATAATTAATAAAATTTAAAAAGATGATAAATAAAGCACTTTTTTATTGTCGTAATTCCGCTCCTATATTATCTAATTCCACGTACATATACATAAATGTGTACCGGTTTCGGCTTACGCCATTGTCAGCACAAGGTTCAACAATTATGGAGATACGAGCTAGGCAGACATGTTTATAGTAACTTAAAAGTATCTAGGGAGAAGGGGTCCTTGGTAAAATCTAGGGGGTGTAAATCCCTATTCTAACGTTATTGACCAACTGTGGATATATATATTTGAAAACGAGGCAATAACAAGAAACCAAAATTTTATAAAATATAAATAGTTCTAACAATGTTTGTTAACTAAAATAAAATAGGAAACTAAAAATTCTATGAAATTAATGGAACATAGATGTACAGTGCATAGCTATTACATGTCTGAACAGAAGAAATCGCAGAAAGAAGAAATTTAATCTAGGTTAATATTGACATAAATACTTGTTAGTTAAGAGGTATTAACAGAGGAGAGAATTTTAATTCGAACAATTCCCATTTTTACGAGTTCTCTTAATTTCTAACTGTTCTAGAGAAGATAATATAAATATGTCTGCCTAGCTCATATCTTCATTATTGTTGAACCTTGTGCTGATGATGGCGTAAACCGAAACCGGTACACATTTATGTATTTGTTTGTGGAATTAGACAATAAAATGTTCAATTAAAAAGTGCTTTATTTATCATATTTTTATTATTATTTATTAATATTTCCATATCAACACAAAACGCAAAAATGTATTGGGATATCGATAATTAGTTGAAATTGTCTTAAGAACAAATAATTTTATATTGTAGGATAGATTATAACTGGAAGGTTTGAACAACTGAGTGAATACTAAACATGAAGATATGATCCAATTATTGAACTATATTAACAGCTCGCCTCCTTGGAGTTGAAGTTGGGAGCAAGTCCTGTCACATAAGGGGAGTGTCATGTGTGAAGCTCCTCTTTTCATCTAAGTCTACCTTTGTCTTAGCTCTGTATTGTTTCCTAGCTCCGCATATCGTCTTCCTCCCCGCCTTCCTACACAATAGTCTGTCTATCTGTCTTCTTACACCAACCACCTCATCACACCTTCTTCGTCTTGTTTCATAATTCCTTAACCTGGGCTATTCTTCCTGAAACAACCGGAGAAAATGTCAAATTGTATTTTAGGCAATGACTCGAACACATAAAATATTGTGCTTCACTTTTATGTTTTGTAAGGAGATTCTGAGTTTTTTACAACTTAGCAAATATAGACGTTTTCTATCAGAATATAAAAAAAATTGTTTATACAATAGGGGCTCCGGTAGCTACCCTACCAAGCTGAGGATCTGGTGTTCGAAACCCGGTCGCGGCCTTTAGGGGAGGCAACATTTAGGACTCCCATAGGTAGAGTCGGGCTCATTTCCACCAGAGGGACTTAAGAGCTCACTTACCAATAAGCGACATGACCTCTTAGTTAAAGCCCGGGGATGAGTCACAATGTGGATGTGTGTGGTGAAGGTGATAATTGTGTCTGACCTGTTGTGTCTTCACCACACACATCTAGTCGAGTCATTATAATGCCTTGAAGAAGCAAGTAAATAGTTTCCGAAACGTTGGCCAAATACTGAGTTTTTTATTCAAGAACCTCGATTCCCTTCAATGGGTACTGTCGACTCTACCAATCTATCTACTACTGTGGAAATAAAATTCGACACCTTATATTATGGCTGAATTTATTTTCTACTTTTCAATGTACTATAATTGAAATATAAGGTATATTTTTTAAAAACGTTTTTTATACTATTCTGTTTTTTATATATATCTTTTCAGTCTGATTGTGGCCTTTCTCAAAAACTCAGTTGAAAAAAGTATAAATTCTGGAATGATCCTCTACTTGTGATTATCTAGTGGTAGTCCCCTCTTATAAAACCGCGGGTGGTGGGATGTATGAATGGGAAGGGGAGGGGGAGTGGGGGTGACTGAGTGGAGAGGTGCTTGATATTGGAGGAGTGGTGCTGTAGGGTCAAGTTGCCTTTGTGAGCCCTACTTTCCGCCCTACAACACTGTACCCGAGCTCCCTCGAGCTTAGGGACCTAACACAAATATGGATGGCTCCCCCACACGTTGTAAATATTTGATGAATACCTATTCAAAACAATAAAGTTGTACAGAATTCCGCTCCATGCTTATTGCCGCATTTACTTTGACTTTTTTTAAATATATTTATGAAGAATAGTTTTACTTTTTGATACTTTTAGTAGGTGGAAGGTAGTATTAAAATCCGATAATTTTTCATGTTTCAATGTCTCCCCACCATTTTCGCGATGGTCTGTATGTCTGTGATTGGAACTTTGTGCTCACACAAGAAAATATCAAAAATGATAGTAGCAATGAACTTGAAATATAAAAGTGAAGATTTCACGTATACTTGGATCTGATTAGATTTTGGCTGAAATCTGACCAAAATTAAGACAATTTATTCCGGGACCTAAGTACAGTTGGTGTAGAGAATACTCAAAAGGCACATTTTCCATAAAATAGAATTAAGATCGCCCGGTTTGCGGTATCAATGCCAAAATCCGTTCTAAAATGACGTCTTAAACCATTTTTTTAGACGTTGGCTTGATTTACGCAAAGATGGTTAGTCCTATCAAAAAATTGATTCTTACCAAAATTTATATTTATTAAATTTTGAATTTCTGTATGTCTTCAGATTTGTGATAACACCAATCAGGACAATGATAGCGCTCCAAATGTTGTATAGTATTTTTGTATACTTTTTTTAAAGGTTAAAAATAAATAAAAAAATATAATATATGTGATGTGGACATAATAGGACTTTTTTTTATACAAACCACATGATTGTGATTTATTTTTTCCCGGCATTTCTACCAGAGGTCTCTTCAGATTTGACAATATTTCGGGATGTGGAAGATTCTCGAAATATTATCAAATCTGAAGGCAACCTTGTGAAAAAATGCCAGAAAAAAGTAGCCAAAACCCAAAATAGTTCTAGTGTGATGTATCGATACTTTGAGGGGGGCGAGGGGGTGGCAACAAGTACACAGGTGGGTGGGTACTAGTGGTGCGGTGGGGGGTATGGCACTATAGTTCACTAAAGGATCAATGAACTGTGACCTGCGCTATGATGCCTGTGCCTGTCCCTTGCCATCTAGATCCCCGGGGCTCTACCTACCGCCTCACTGTCACACACAATAACGCATCGCAACATCCAGCCTCTCCAGCTCGTATATATCTCTTCCTCCCAAGAAGGATACGAGGCCGAGTCTCCAGTATTTTAACACGTTGCTCTCTCACCGCGGTTCATGGTTTGATATAAATGTTGGATATATTCATTTTTATTTCAATGAGTAGAAACATTGAAATATGAGATACCTTAAATAGGAGGGTGTTAACTAAAATTACAGGTTTACACATTTGGTAACATTTTTAATTTCCCCAGCTTTGCGAAGTATATGGGGATTTATGTAATCGGTCAGAATTTTGAAGTTGAGTTTCCACCTAAATAATTTTTGTATTTCTCCCGTAATTCTTGTATTCTGACGCCTAATATCGTGTATCACAAATTTTATATGTAAATCCAAAACATCATAGGGATTACATATATAATTCAGCCGAATCGATCTAAGGGGAGAGGGATTTAGGGGGGGACACAAAAACTCTAATAATTGTCGTAGTAGGGAATGCAACACAACTTTCGCACCATGAAAAAAAACAAAAACATTAAGGGGTATTTTTCCTTGAAAACGTCGGGATAAAATCATTTTTCATTTTCTTTTCGATGCTGCCGTAGCTCTTGCATTTGCTCGGCACTAAATACCGATTTTTACATATATTTCGGAGAATATTTTTATTGTTTCGCAACAATCATCCGCCGGCGTCCACACTAGCCCGATAACGTCACAGGCAAAACAAACACTGCACAACAAACACGTACAGACATGCTCTATCCACTGTGACCTCAACCGTTGTTATCGCATTATAAGTCTCGTAGTCATTATCGGTTGAAATCTGACGGTATTTTGTAACACAAGAAAGTTTGACCGGCTATCACTGTGCTTAACCAGCGAATAGACGTTTTCATGTCAAAAAAAAAAAGAAGGCACCAACACGAAATTTATGCATTTATGCATTGAAGTCCCTGAGTAAGGCACCTCACGTTGCTCAATTCCAAGTAAATTTCATAATAATATTGAATATATGGTTTTATTACACTTCAAACTCCGATGTACTAAAAACGGTAACACATCAGTGTTGCTTAGCTTTTGTTTTACTTCTCCAGGTATACGAAGTATACATAACACCTAACCGTTCAAAAATTCTCAACTTCAAATTTGGTAACAATTGTATCAACATATTGTACAACACGTAAATAGATATTATAAGAATTCAGAAGTCCCCAAGTAAGACAAATATGGATTTTCAACAAAATGGTTGAATTGGTGCGGTGAATTGGATGGTTGAATTGGATCGGTGATTCACCGATGTTTTTAATTTGTTGTTATTATTGTCCATCTTGTCTGCAATGTATACTGGGTAGTCTGGTAAGTGCATCTAGGGACCGAAACATCCAATGCTCTTATCTCTTCCCTGGAAGATCTATGCTTCCACCTTACCTTGTTATCTAGTCATGAGAATAAAGATACCAAGTCCCTACTGAAGTACCTAGTCTCAGATCTTCCTCTGTGGAATCTCGTCCGAGCACATCCCAGGCATCTACCCAGGAAGTGAGCTGTCGTCTTCTCCATATCGGACCTTTACGAGAACAGTGACCTATCTTCCAACAGTGGTCTATTGAGCTTAGGTCTTTAATTCTTTTTCCTCAAGAAAATTAATGTTTTTCAAAAGGTCCTTTTTCTAGTAAAAATATGGACAATTTTTGACCAAAAAATGTTTAACCTGAAAATCGAAATTTCTTGAGTTAGGTCACTGTTCCGGTAAAGGTGCGATATGTCACCCGCGGAACTGTCTATTGAAGGGACCGAGTCCCGTGAAGACTCCCGTCAGTTGCCAAAGCTCGCTTCTTTCGAGATTGAGGATCCCATTCCCAATACCTTGGAATCCTCTACTAGGAACACCATAGACTGTCTGCACGTGGTTATTTCTCTTCATGACTTCTCCAAAAGGTCTCTAGTCCACTTTTTTATCCAGGTTCAGTATGCTTCCCTGGATATTCCTACTGGCTCTGGCCCCATTAAGGGACTCCGCAACTACTTCTTTCGTTGTATTCTGTCCTAACAGGGCCTACCCTAAAGAAGGAAATAAATTATTTTCGAAAGATTGGCAAAAACTTAAAAAGTTTAGGTATTCATAAAAAAAAATTTAAGTACAGACTGTGTCGTAGTCACACTGTTAATACTCTCGAATTGTATATACAAAAATTTAGACTAAATTTTAGGATACAAAATGAATGTTAAGAATAAGTCTTCAAAGGTGTTTTTGCAGTGTGGCCTGACTCAGTGAGGGTGAGTTGGTGCTACTCACCTGACTAGGCAAAGCTCTCCTCAGTCGCTGTTCAGTCTACCGGTTCTGTACGTCCCAGTACACTAAAGCACTGAGGGAGCACATATGCTCCTCTCTTCCCTGTCTAGTGGCTTCCTCTCATACCCTGCTCAACCTACTAACAGAGAACATTTTTTCTTGGCATCGCCGGGTATCACACCTAGTATTTACATTGTTGTCTTATTCCTAAAATATCCTGAAATTATTTTTGACTTCCCCAGCTACGAAGTATAGGGAAAGTTATATAATCGGTTTGAAATTCGATGTGAGTTTTCACTGGAATTTCATGTTTTTCAACTTCCTGATTCCAAAAATGAAGAACAAAATGTCTGTCAGTGTGTGTGTCTGTTAACACGATAACTCCCGATAAAATGTATGTATCAACACGAAGGCCCAGGACGCCTGTAGCTCTGTAAGTCAAATATTTGTTGACTCCTACCACAGGTGAACCAAGATTTAGGATAGGCAACATTTAGACTGTTGAGTCAGGCTCATGCGAGCCAGAGCGACGAAAGAGTGAGGCTTGACAAAAAACTTCTAATAACTGTCGTTATAGTGTATATTCATATCTGCATATTTAATTTCAAAACCCCATAAGGGCGACATCGACCGAAGTGGTGGATCAGAGATGGAGGCTGATTCAAAAACCTTAACAATCCCGATGTAATGAATGTATTGACATCAACGTACAGTTTTTTTTGATTCAAAAACCTTAACAATCCCGATGTAATGAATGTATTGACACAACGTACAGTTAGTGTGTAGATTTAGAAACTGCAAAGTAAGTCAATTTTCAGTGCAATCCGTCGACGGGTTTTAGAGGGAGAGCGACAACTTAATTGATTAATTCGTTCTAGGTAAGTAAATTGCTGGAGACTCACCGACGACTTTTTTTTTCTTTGGAGTGGGGAAGTTAAGTGTTCAGATAAATGACATTTATTATAATATCATAAATTTTGTGAAGAAAGTCAGTAAAGTGAAACCTAAGGTACTTTTATAATATGAATTATTATGAAAGCACTTGTCTTTAATATTATTCCCTCCGTAATACGCAGTAATGGGTCATAAACTTGTTGAGTAATCGCTGTCTGACTGTGCTTAACGTAAGTAATGATATTTGTGTCGTTTTCGGTATGCGAATGTGTTTTGTCTTGCCGTTTCTCATCTAATTTCTTTTTTATCTTTCTTTTCAGGTGTCTTCACGTTTTCCAGTCAGTATCTTGTGTCAGGTATGCTTTCTTGTAATAACATCACTTTCCCACTTATACCTAAAATAACGAATATAAAAATTGTTGTTGTTTTTTATCTAAGTGATGAAGAAAATCTTGAGCACGCTGTCCTTCGGATGGGACTTTAAACTATCATATTATAAGTTCCTGAAGAAGATACCCACTGAATTCCAGCCAAAGCTGTTAAAGGGAAGGGGTTATTAAAGTGGGCTTAATTGCAAAATGTGGAATATTCCTTATACACATATTGATTTTCAGAAAAATCAGCCCAAGAAGTGGAGTAATAAGAGGAATGGTGATAACATTACAAGTAATTCGCTGACGACTATTTTCTTAATACTTTATGAACTATTGTAGTGGAGTTTTGGGATACGATTTAACTAGCCTAGACACATTGGTGAACTTTAAGGCCACCGTAGTACATCAACCCACTATGATCTTTCCTTAAATTAAATTCCCAATGTGAAGATTTGTTAGTAATTATTAATTTAATTGCGCCTTGATCGGAATGGGTCATCACTAGTACTAATAATGAACGTTGAACCATAACATGGTAATAGGATACATCATGAAGATTATAGATAACTTATAAATTATATACAACAGTTATTAAATCTTAGAGTCGGACACACATGTGATTAGCAATAACAAAGAGCAAAAAAATAAAATTAAATAAATAATATAAATGAGTATAAAAATAATAAATACTAATAAAAATAATATATAATAAAATATTGTGTGTTTTTTTTTGCTTTCGAACACGCATATTAGGCATGTCTCTTATAACGGTGTTATTTACGACATCCAAGGCCCCGGGAGGGAGTTTTGTTTCGTAGATGGACGGGATTCGAAGCCGCAACCATGCGACCGTAGCTCTACGCTCTAACCTGCACGGCCACCATGGCCCCCTTAAGATTAAGCACCTAGCAGCTTTAGAAAATAAGCACTTAGCAGTTTGAGAAAATAACCACAGAGCAGCTATACAAAGTAAGCACGAGGCAGTTATACAAAATAAGCACCGAGCAGCTTTAGAAAATAAGCACTTAGCAGCTCTAGAAAATGAGCACAGTTGTCAAATAGGTACTAGCTATCTCAGAAAGGTGAGTAGCAATTTGGCTCTCTAGTATTTACACAGTCATAGTGTGGGGCTAGATCTTTCATAAGTCTCATAAACCCCTAACAATGATATTACTAATGGAAGTATTAAATAAAAAGTAATTCTGGTGACCTTATAGGAGGAACTCTGCCAAGACAATAAAAATGAAATAATGTTATTGCATATGAAACACGACTTTGGTTATTTTATAACATTGTTTTATTGAACAATGAGGGAAAAAAAAACCTTTCCGAATGCAAGGTTTCTTCTACAATAAACATTTTCAGTTGATTTTTAAATTTTTTTATTGTATCCATTGCTTTGTGGAAGTGGAGGAGGCCCTTTGGGACGGCTCCTACGCCACTAACAGCTGCCCCTACATATCCCACTCTCGTCACGTCACCTTCATCTATAGTTTTTAATTAGTTTGACCACTATTCCTCCCAGGTCTTGGGATCCTAGGGGATCCCCCCTCCTCTGGATCAAAGTTGCGCCAACCACCACTATTCTTTGTCTGTTGGGATTTCTATTTATCTCACTCACGACTTTCAACTTCTGTTGGTTCTCCTGTTGAATTGTTTTATTTTTATCCTAAAATAAATTGTTATTAATTAGAGAAAACTAATTGGATGGTCGACCTGAGGAGTGGATGACTTCCTCGTCCGGCTATCGATCTCGATACACTATAACTAAATAATTAGTTAACATAAATATTGAGTTACGTTTGCTTTGTACTCCGTGAACTGAAAAAGATCATCCCAGAGGAAACATTAAGTACTATTATGCCTATTTGCATTCTATAATCATCTATAGTTTAATACATTGGGGAGCTTATAGCTCTAGTATTGATTAATATGATGATACAATATTAATCAAAGGACAAGCCGCAGAAAAATATTTTAATAATTGCAAATCCTGTTTTTGCCTTGGCTGTTTATATTTGTAACATTAATGTTTATTAGGAAATGTTCTCTCCTAAGACTCGTCATGGTTACGATACCAGGAAGAAAAATGATTTTCGAATAACTGAACATTGCTCTTCTCTTTTTGAAAAATGTATAACTCATAAAGGAAATTTTTTTTAAAATATCCTTCTGGAAATCAATAGATACAATAAAAACATAAACATTTTTCAACTGAAAATGTTCTTGTCAAAGAATAAAACCTTATTTCGTACTGAAGCAGCAGATCCGAAGAGAAGTGGGCATGCCGAACATCGAGGCCTTCATAGGCAAGCTGACGAGGGACTGCCATGACAATCTCGTCCTAGTGCCTGGAACTCTAATATTACAAGCTGGGAGAACGAACGCCAGAAAGGAGGCTCAAACTGTCTCTACCAAGATATAATATAGAGATTTTTTATTTTTACTTATTGATAATCCATTTATTTCTTCATTTTTTAAATATTTTATTTTTTACTATGTAATTGTTATTACTAGTCACATGTGCTTCAGACTTTAAGATTTAATAACTATAAATGTTTGTAAATCTAATGCATAATGTATCATGATGGTACTATACATTTTTATGACCTATCCTGTTACCATGTTACGGTTTTACGGAAATGCATATTATTATTATAAATAAATACAGTGTGATGGTATGAGAAGATAGTTGAGAGGGAATCAACTAAGGTGAAGAGTTAGTTGATTATAAACAATTCAAGCTGGGTGGAGAACACCGCCAATATTTCGTATGTTTTCTTCATCAAACTAAATGAAATAAGGTAAATAAAGCCATGTTTTACTCATACATATTCTTTTCGCGTTCTTCTTGGCATTGACCATTGATCATGTTGGCTATCTCTATAGGATTTAAAGTTTATTTATTTTTTTTGTAACATTTAGGAGCATACGAATATACAACGCATTATGTCCTCAAGGTATCCCGTGTTTTCTCTCCTGCAAAATTGCTTTTTAATACTTGGAAAGTTTTCTATTTCCTCTCTTCTGTGACTATGTTATGAACAAGGAGGCATCGATTGTTTAATTAATCGATTATATTTTAACAATTCAAATTGTTTTATTAGACTAAGGATAAATAAATGGTAATGGTTTTTAGTTGAGACGATGCCCTGCCTAGGCTTAACCCGTTATTCATTGAATCCATCAGGTTTGAAGTGGACGGTCAACATCGTCGTGCCTGTCACTCCACCATAGGCGGTCATGTTGCCCACACTCCCCACTTCACTGGGTAACATACTTTTATTTTAAAGCTGGTAGTGCTTTTAAAACTCCTGTTGGCCTTCAAATCCAATTTACTTCAAACATTTTCTAAAAAATATATAGAATTATATAAAATGTGACAGAAAGTGGGGTCCTATAAAAATTTATAAAAAAAGTTATTAATAATGATAACAATTTTATCATATATAAAAACAGTAATGAAAATAATACAAGAATGGCAAGAAAAATGTATGGTAATAATTAATTTGATGGAATGGAGGCTGAGAAATACACAATGGAGGCACCTGGGAAAGACGTCTGTTTTGTGACTGTTTTCCCACCCGATAGATGTCGTTCTACCCTAGAATGCCCAGATGCAATGAAGAATGTTTCATAGTGCCTTGAAAGTCCTTCTTTCCAGACCAGTAAGTCGAAAGACTGATTTTGTTTTATAAAAAATTATACAGTCAGTAAATTATACTAACAGAAAGTATGCACATAACGTTAGCACTCGTACTGTTTAAAGTACATTTAGTAAAAAATGAAAATGGCTCATGGCGCAACTCTTCATAACCTCCAAAAGTCCTAGTCAACTTTGTAATGATTAAGTTATAATTAATAAAACGTAAAACTAAACTTCATATTTTGAGATCATAACTCAAGTAAATAAAAACTAATTAAAAGAAAGGAAGGACCAATGAATTAATACCATTATATTTAATTTATCGGAGTTATTTACTGGGCCCCCGCTTTCACTACAGAGGTTATATCGCCGACTACTATGTTCGCTCTGGTGGACACAATGTCAACTCTACTGACATCGCACATGCTCGGGACCATCGCTTAACGTCCCATCCGAAGAACGGCGTGCTCAGGGTTTTCTCATCTCTTAGGTAAAAAACCTAAGGGCCTCGGCCGGGTTTCGATCCCGCGATTCTGAGCACAGCAGGAAAGCACGCTACCTCTGAGCTATCTAATTTTCTTAGATATTTATTTGTGATTAAACAGAGACTTGTATGTGATATATTTACAATGTTATATTGATGTGTTTTATAAAAAAATAACAATTGTTTAACTGGTTATAGCACACAAAAATGTATTAGATAACCAATTCAACTATAAACAAAACTAAATAAGTTATTCCTGTGTGTTTTTTATTACCACAACCAATTTGAAAGAAGCCACCCCTTTTTTTATCTTTGCGTTCAGAATTCTGGTTTACCCCCAAGTGACCTTTACAATACATGTGATTAGATCTTATCAAACACTGGTCAATATACATTATCAGAACTCAGTTGTTTAATGGCCACTTAATTCAGAAGGTAGTTCACAACATAAATAAATAGGACGGATCGAACTTCATTTCACAAATACACCGCTCAAAATGGTTTTGGAACAAAACGATTGTTGTGAAACTCTCTGATTATTTTATTCGGTAGACACCCCAGGTTAATGTATAGCCAAAATTTGGTTTAAATAACTTTGAAAAACTGTTTTATTTTCTCTGGAGCATGTCCCGAACATACTCAATGGGGTTGGTTGAGCTCGGTAGAGTGAGTAGGCCATGGCAAAACGGCAATGTTTTTATCTCTCAACTCTTCAAGCATTGCACGAGCCATGTGAGCATTTGCATAAAAATCAATTCAAGGCTGAAAAATTGTGAAAAAGGACGAAATACGGATGGCCAAACTTGCTCCAGACCTGAGACCAGATCAAATTATTGAATTCTAACAAGTATGTCGTTTTAGTATTTAAAGGGAAATGTATATTTCAGAACAAATTCTTCACTGAGTCACTCCACAGAGATTTCCTATTTGAAATTCCAATCTACTGATTTACCTATAAGATCTGCTTGCACTCGGAGAAAGTGTCTAGTTTATAACTAAAACTGACGATAGTGTATTGCCGAACAGATAGTTTATTTATAAATTTTAAATGTTGAATATCTAAAAAAAAAAAAAAGTTTCTTTTATTTCTTACAAGTTTCTACAATATGTTCATGTTTATCAACTTATAAATAATAATTGATAATAATAGTAATTAATATTACAGTTATATAGTATTACAGTAATATAGGGTGATGTCATGACTGAAGAGAGAACGGTAGGAGGGGACTTGTTGCCTCCCATGATGGACCTCCTATGTTTTACTGTAACTTACTGATTGTATATAATTGACTTTCTCTGTCCTACATGATTTTTGTATTAAGGTTTTTTCTAAGCATACAATAGCTCGATTGAACTTTGTATATTTATACCCCGTGGAGGAGTAAAAAAATAATCGTCAGAATATCTCCGGCAATATTTCTTCAGCACGAAATAATAAATTAAGTCTTGGCTATCCCTCGAAGCAATTCGTCACTCAGGGACTTCTGAATCGTAAATTTCATGTTGATACATTTGTTACATCGACTTTTTTTCGGATTCTTGAGTTGGGCCCCTCTGATCCCTCACTTCCGCTGAAAATTAATAGGTGTCGTTCTTGAATTTACATACAAAATTACGTGAAACTTCCGTTATATCGTCAATTAAGAGTTTTTGTTTTAAGTCCTCCCCTTCCCCCCTCCTCCCAATACCCCTTTTTTCCGCCTATTTGCATATAAAATGTTGATGCATTCATAATATCGGGAGATACCGTGTTTACACACACACACCGACCAACAGGAATTTTATTTCCCTCGTTATACGAAGAATAAAAGAAGTAAGTCTTATCTAATCGGCACTTTGAAACAGTGAGCTTTGGCACTTTGAAACAGTGTGAACATGTGGACTTGATAAGCCCAAGTAAGACACTGTTAGATGAGACGGATGCAGTGTTAGATTAGATTTGAAGTGAGGTTGCCCAATTAGCATGTTTGACTGAGGCAGGTAGATAGGACAAGACAAGAACAACTTGGGGGGGTTTAGTTGGCAAGTAGAGGAGGTCAAAGGGGCTTCACTTTATCTACTTGTACAAGTTTGTAACTATTAACTGGGCTAGTTGTCACTTAGTTAGTTGTCTCTGGTTGGTTTGGTTAAATACTTAACGAACATAGACCAGTTGGTTGTTGAACCTAATCGGGTGGAAAAGGACTCATTAATTTTTGCCACTTAAGAGGGAAAGAAGACGTCACAATTTCAAACATGACTTTCTTATACCAACCACTTGTACAGACTACTCTCCCTGCCAGAATGAATATTGGTCCTATCTCAAATCTGAGTACAAGTTAGCGATTGGTAATATAATACGGAAGATTTATGGTAAAAAGAAATTTTTTGGTACAACTAACTAATATAACTAAATTAATCAAAATAAAAAAATAGGTTTCATTCAGAACGACATTTTAGGACGGTTTTCGGAATTTATCTCGTAAACCGACCCTCGAAAAATCGTATTTAAAATTAAATTTCCCTTTTTGTTTTTTCTACAACTTTTATTTTAAATGATTTTTGTTAGGTCATAAATATAGTATCTTGAAAAATGTACTTAAGCCTCAACATTGGCAAATACAAGGGGGGAGGGGAGCAGAAGTTTCGTTAAGGATAAAGAAATATGCACTTTAAATTGGGAAAGACGTCTTAGTGATGCACGAAGGACCTCTTGCGGTCTTGTGCACAGACTTTAATGACGTCATTCGTTTACAGACTATTACTCAACCCTTTATTACCCCCCCTGATGAACATCCTGGATCTGCCCTTGCGCCTCGAAGAAAAGTGTATTATCTTATTTTTTGTCCGATTACGGCCAAAAATCAGTTAGAATGTGTGAAATCTTCATTTCAAGGACAAGTTTATCAGACTGTTTGATGATTAGGACTACCTCGAAAGCCGGCTAGTATATTATAATAAAATCTGTGAAAGGTTTCAATTCAGACTCCATTTTTATTTTGCAACCTAAAAAATTGATATGCGTCGTCTTTATGCTGTTTTGGATTTACATACATTAATTCGTATCGATAGGTTCATTACTTCGGCAGTTATTGAGTTTTTTTTAAGCCTCCCTCTAATACCCCTTTTCCTTTCATCGATTCGGCTGAAAATCAATAGGTGTTGTCCTTATGGACTTCTGGATATAGATATAAAATTGCGTGTTAATACATTTATTCTATCAGGAGTTATCGTGTTCACAAACACGCACTCACACACGGAAAATAATTTTCTTTTTCATTTTTGGAATTAGACGATCGGAAAACATGAAATTCCGATGAAAAGTGTACATCGAATATCTGATCGATTACGACATGTATAGCTATGGAAGTAAAAAAAAATGGTATTGCCGCATAAGTGAATAAATGGCGTCTGTATTAATTTTGATAATACTTACAGTTTAGAGAAAAAGAGAAAAAATACGCTATTACAACTCTAAATGGAAAAAGTGTGGTCGCCAATTGAAGTGAAATAAGAAAGGAGTTATTGATCGTTAGGTGTTAGGAAAATGAACGTTATCATTTAATAACGCAATAATAGAAGGCTAACAGTCAGCTAAAGCTGTTAAATTCCACTTAAGTAATAATATTTTATTACCTAGCTTCTCAGCTAGGCCACAGACAGACTTCCATTGATTTTCAGTGGGAAGGGGGGAGAGTTAGAGACAACACATAAACCTTAATTAAAGTTATGAATCAATTTTCCGCTGATTCGGTTGTAGGGAACGGGGATCAGATGAACTCCAAAACCAGCCTATGTATTGAATGTATCGACACGAAATTTACTATGAGGTTTTAGGAGTTCCTGAGTAACGTATATTATTTTCAAAAAGATCGGTAGTTCATTTTTAATGAAAGAGTTGTAATCAATTAATATTCGTGTTGGGGAAGTATATTGCCGATTTTTTGTTACCGACTTTTTTTTTTTCAATTGTTGATGTCATGTGATACAATTTTACTATACTGCATGATCTGAGATGGGATTGGTCGTAGGTACTCATTTATCTTTACGATAAGCAAGTGTGACTTCACTAATCGGAAATCCGTATTTCACGTTTCACAGTTTCCATCGTTCCATGAAACTTGCGTTGGCCGTCTGAGCATGCGCAGATATACTTCGTCCAGGACCAACTCTTAATATAAAGTAACATGAAAAAGTCGTTGGTGAATCACACATGTACTTCCCCAGCACGGATGAATCAATTGTCGATTGATCTGTCGTTAACTTACCTAGGGGCTACTAATCTGCTAATCTTCATATTAAATGTTGTCTATACATTCATTACATCGGCAGTTATTAGGGGTTTTTGTATCTCTCTTTCGAGTCCCCCTCTTCCTCCTGGCCAATTTTCCGGGAAATTGATAGGTGTCGTCCTTATGGAGTTCTGGATACACATATAAAATTTCCTGTCGGTACATTCATTCTATCGGGGGTTGTCAGTAGCCACATACACAGACGGATAGCAGTTTTATTTTTTGAGTAAGGTAGTCGAAAAACGTGAAATTCCGCTTAAATCTCAACATCGAATTTTTCACCGATTACATAAGTTCCCCCACACTTCACATAGCTGAAGAAATATAAAGAGAACTTGTAAATGGGGATTATCGACCAAACTTGCGGCTGAGATTGACTTGGTGCTGTTTTGGTGGATTCTCAGTTAATCCATCCCTTTCTTGTACAAGTTGTCATATGGTTATTACCAGTGCAGAGCTCTCTTATGAGGCTTATCGGTGTGCTTAAAGTTTTCTTATCTCCCAGATAAAAAACCTAATGTGGTTTCGAACCCGCGATTTTGAGCACAGTAGGCAAGCACGCTGTATCTGAGTTATCAGTGCTCTCACCTAGTAGTTGATTGAAAACTCAATGTACTATTTCTCTCATCAACTGTTATACAAGATAATGGAATGTTATCAATGAATAATTTCTTCTTCAATATTCAAGTCATTTTACTCATATATCACATTTCCTTTGTTTATGGTCAAGTGGAGAAACGCGGACGTATTATGGAAACTTGTAATAAATAATTTATATTTATTTATAACAATTTGTAAATAAACTACCGGTTTCGTCATTACTCATAGTCAAGTCTTAGTTTATAGCCGAATGTATACATTTTATGTAAAATAGACAATATCTAAAAAAAAAATTCTAGTTTTAAAATTTCGCCAATTTCTGAAAGTTAATGTATAGTACATTTAAGCAAATATTTGTGAAGATATGACTAGGAATTTCGATGACGAAGGAAGACAAAATGTTCAAATTTGTCGTTAGTTTGCCAGACGTCCAATTCCTGAAGTAGAAGAGCAGTGTCAAAAGAAAATCAGATTTAGTGAGTAGGATCAAAGTGATATTTTAATGCGATTGAGTCCTATAGATGTGAACAGAGAGGAGCTATTTTGATAGAGTTTTCTCTTTGTAACGAGCTCCCTCCCTCTCTGTCTGCTTCAGGAGTACCTCAAGGTTCACAGCGTTTCTATCTTTCCCATTGCTATTCATAATATAAATGTTAATACAGCTATATGCTAGTATCGATTAAATAGTGCAAATGACTTTCAAATCACATGCGAGAACTCAGAGAGATTTTTTTTTTAAATTCCAGAGATTTCGTAACAAAATATGGAAGCCTGGACAACTGAAGTATCTTGAGATTTTCCATGGAAACTAGGGCTTTAATAATCTACGATTCAGACATGAAAAAAGTAACGATAAGGAGGGTGCCTAGCGCTTTCAGGGAAGGGATAAAAGCATCCCTCACAGTATAAATATGAGCTATCCCCATTGTTCTTCTCTGATGTAAAGTACAACCTTTATTCCAGAGAAGAAAGTATTTGCCAACTTCAGACTTACTATTACGCTATGGGAGGGGCCTTAGGAGCGGGTGATCTGGAGCTCAACTGATGTGGTATTTCCGATGTATATGAGATCAACAAGTATGAGCAGGAGATGGGCGTGGTAAAATAATTTAAATACATGAGCTACTACGGTATCGATATATAAAAATAGTACCTATGATAATATAATAATAACAATTATAATATAATGTATAATTACTTACGTATATAAATAAATATTTAGAAAGTTTCCTTGCATTTTATTTTTTATTGCTTACCTCAATGTCACGAAGAGTTTTTCTTCCGGTCGTACTGCTTTCCGGAACGAGGTATCCTGCGTTTTTATTGCGTATCCGATTAACTCCAACAAAAAATTAAATAAAACTTTCTACTGACATTCTCGTGTAATTTCTGAACTTGTCACTGTACAATATTTTTTAAATGCATTAATACAATTAATTAAAGAGTTGCTTTCGTTTCTTTGCATTAAGAAAGGGTGAACCCAATACCGTCTATTATTAAAATTTGTGAACATATCCCACAAAACTAGACCATGCTATCGATTTCCTCATCTGACGACATTTTAAAACATATTGGAAGCGAAGTGGGGTAGATCTGGGCTTTGTTATGACTTAGTTCCAAGAATTTCAAAATAAATTAAAGGGCCCTTCGAAATAATGTTTGGAAGTGTTTGCCCAAGTATGCGGGGAGAATCAAGACAAACAGTCATAACTGGTTGGGTCGCACACATTCTATATTGCCCGCAAACGTTCTGTTTTCGATAGTGTGCGGCCGGCCGTAGGGGAGAAATTTTAGACACTAGATATTTTTAAACAAGAGGAGAGAAATTCTTACTTATCCTCATTATTTAAACTGATAATGAGAGAGACGATGATGTTCTTGGAGTAAGACTTTAGGAACGAACGCAATTGTTGAAGTAGAACCATTATGGGTAACTCAAAAACAAAAAACAAAATAAATTTATAAATGCTTTACTAATAATACATAGAGAGCGTAGTGAAGACAGCAGAGCGAGCATTTTCGCATGCTCTTCTTATTGAATAAGTGAAAACCACTTTGTGAAAGAGGAAGTGATAAAGTGAATATTTTAAAGCTCGGAGGCTGGAAGGAAGACATGGGGAATAGAGTGCATACAGTAGTCACAGTCTCCCAGGAATCAGGTCTCCCTCGAATCAGGTCTCCCTCAGGTCTGATCAGTGCAGTTTATCCCAACCAACCTCTTCGTCTTAAGCTGCTCTGGGCACTGAGCGTGCCATAGAATCGTAATGGTATAGGGCTGTTTTCCATGCAGACATGTCTGAAGGTATAGCAATATAGCTTCAAACCCGGGGGACCACAGGCCAAAAAAAACATTAAATTACAGCTTGCCTCAATAGTCAATAATTTTAACTTTGTGGTTTAGACTTTTGCTCTGGATCATTGATATGATGGCTGTTATGTTTATATGTGATAGTAAGATGTTGTGGGACGAGATTTCTAATAGAAATAAAAGACGTTGTCTTCCCACTGTTTTATTTTATACCAGAACCGGTTTTCGACGCAACAGCGTCATCATCAGTGGTTCATCCCACCCACACAGCACAGCGGTTGTGTGTGTGGGATGAACCACTGATGATGACGCTGTTGCGTCGAAAACCGGTTCTGGTATAAAATAAAACAGTGGGAAGACAACGTCTTTTATTTCTATTACTGTTATGTTTATTTTATTTTTTTTTTTTATTTTTTATTTATTTTTTTTTTTTATTCTCTCTGGGAGGAGGAAATCCCTAACGGACGAAGGGAAGTATCGAGCTTCCCAACAGTGTGGGAATCGCACCCACTAAAACCTCCTCCCAGAGCTCTTGGTGTGGGACAATAACACCCTCTTCGTCCTCCCGAACCATGGTTGTAGCTTTCTGGAGTGCGCTGACTCTCGGAAAGTTCTCGCCGGGTTAGGCCCGCCAGGTGTTATTGGATACCGGCGGTCCGCCGAGGCTCGAGGTTAGGAGGTGTTTTTTCGCCTCTTCCACTCCGCTACAAATTGGGTGAATGCCGGGTAACAAGACTCGGCCACCAGCTGCTGCAGGGTCAGCCCCAGGTACGATCCGGTCGAGCGTATCAACGCCGCCCTAGGCCCGTCGTACAGCGGACATTCGATGACTCCGTGCTCCGCAGTCTCGACGCCACCGCACGCACAGTTCGGGCTGTATTTTCTTTTAAAAAAGAAAAGCTTGGCGTTGAAGTCGCCATGACCAGATAGTATCTGAGACGTCCAATTTTATTTCTTATTACATTTATTATTATTAAAAAACTACAAATACAAATATAAACATTTATATTCCATGAACAAAATGTTTGTATGAGCATTATCCTATTACCATGTTTAACGAAAATAAATATTATTATTATTATTACCATTATCATTTTCTTCTTCTGCTAGGTTTGTTTAATTATCACCGTTTGTAGCGAACCAATGCTCTTCTTTGGTGAACCAGTATAAGACTGGACGAGTATAATAGGGCAATGCAATTTCCTCAATTAGAAACCACAGATAAATTACACAGATTAGTGGGAGGGGTAGGGTTGATCTGCTAACTTGATGCAATTATGTATGATGGACTAAGTTGGCCGCTCACAGATAAGCACTTAACACGGCTTTGAGTAACAAGTATACAGAAAACTGTATGTAACTGAAGAACGTAAATTCGCGTCTCTCGCAATTTGTATGTTTTCTGAGGGGTATTAAACCTCTTTCCCATTGTCATTTATTAATATTTTTTTAAAGCTGTCCTTTCACAAATGATCTAAATAATAGACTAAATTGGTTATGACCAAAATATTTTGTTCGTGATACTATTTCTTGTTTGGTGCAATTTGAACCTTGTGCTATGTGTCGCTTCATAGTTAAGTTATACATCCTTGACTGACTGCAGAGGTGGGTTTTGTACCCAGTTATAAGAAGCTTGAAGCCCCTCGTTAGCACTGAATCTACCTACTCTCTTTCCTCTTCAATGAAACTGAGGACCTTTTGGAAATTCTGTTTCCACAATTTTTCTAAGGCGAGGAACTGCTTACCGGCTTAACTTCACAATCACCGAGGACGCTTAGTTTCCTTTGTCATTTCACATCTTCAAAAATTAGACAGAATAGTTCCTTGAAGCAATATTTCTGTTTATCAGAGAGGAGCGGTTAATAACTATGAAGTATCTTTCGAAATTGCATTTGACACATTCTCTTTAAGTTTTCAATGAATACATTTTATATCACATCTTACTGGCTTTCAAGAAATATCACGAATTATCTGGACATATATAATAGTTGATTGCTAAATATAAACCTTTTAGTACTTTGAATCTAGCGCATTTCTTATTTCTAGTAAGGTTAATAGAATTTAGATACAATAATGAGTCGAACTTTCAAATGCTGATATGAACAACTTCAAAAATTGACGAAAATCCTTTGTTATTTTTTAATTTTACTTCTATAATGACCTATTCAGCGAAACTTTTTGTAGGATTCCGTCAAAGACCTTCTGCAAAACCGTACTAATGAGTACTTTTTTTTTTTTTTGTCAAGTTGGATAGTAATTAATTTTGGCCCTACAAGGTTAATTAGTTCTTATAGCTCATGCCCGGGCTTTAACTAGGAGATCCTATCGCCTACTACCAGAGCTCTTTCGTCTCTATGAGACCAACTGTAGAGTGGGAGTCATAAATTTTGAATACTCAGGTTTATTCACTAAGGGTCTTTGACAAGTATCTGACATCATACAGGAAGGATGGTTTGCTCAAGGTTTTTTTTACCACCCAGTTAAAAAACGTAAAAGCCTCGGTTGGGTTCTGAACCCACGATCTTGAGCTCAGCAGTATATCACACTATCTCTGAGCTACGGTAGATAAGAATGGATAAGTATTGTTTTTGGATTCAGTTAATATAGTTAAGTTAGGATGGGCTCATCGCTGTAAAGCTCTGGCCATCCATCTTCATTAGTTGAAGATCAATAGGCTATTATCAGAGCAGATATAGCTATACCTGCTATCTATCTAAACTGTGATCACCACTAATGGATAACAGTTCTTTTTTAAATAGGTTAAACATACAGCAGGACATTATTCTATAGTAACTTCGGACAACCGTTGTATCTACATTCGGGTTGTTCAAAGGATAATATACTATACATATAATAATATGTTGAACCTCAAAAGGAGCGACGTTCGGCAACTAACAGTTCTCACAGGACACTATACACTGAAGGAGAAAGGACAGTCCCATCTGTGACAGATTTGGAGAAGAAGACGAGACGGCGGCTCACTTCCTGGGTATATGCTTAGACGAGATTCCATATTTTTGGTGAAGATTTGATCATAGAGGACTTTAGAAGTTTGGACCACGGGAGCATTCTCAGATTCGTTACGAAAACTGGGAGACTGGATCCTTCATGAAGGGCTTGGTTTAGGTAGTACAAACAACTAGGTAACTAGGTAAAGTGGACGCCCAGCGCTTCTAAGGAAGGGATAAGAGCATTGAATGATTAGGTCCCTAGGTGCAAAACACCAGCCATCCATATATTATTATTATTTCCTTGATTCTACTACGACTCCTTTCGATCTTGTAGTATTAGCAGATGAAATTTTTCGTTCCGTTATAAAATTTGGGAACAAATAAGCATGCAAGCAAATAAAATAAACAATTTATTTTTTTTTTTACAAAAAGCTACAGGAACAAAATAAACATTGCAAAGAGAGAGTTATATCCTACATACTGAAGAGAAGACTGAGAGGTGATGTTAGGGAGTGAAAACAGAGATACAGTTGACTTTATTAAAATAATATGGAAAAGATGTTTATCGGAGATATGTATTGCTGGAGGGAAGCCCAACGAGCTTATGTTGTACAAACAGTCTTATGTTGTATAAACGACATGTACAAACATATGTTGTACTATGTGCTCCCTTGGTAATACGTATGTTCTCTCATACCAAATGTTGGCATCGAGCCACTAACCTCCTCTGGCACTTGTTGATCCTCTGCTTTATATTTTAATCCAGAGGCTGGAAATATTTCCTCTTTATTATATAAAATAAAGTTGGGACGTTTACCAGCTAACTTAAGTGTAAAACAAACTTTGTCATTTTTGAATGAAACTTTGTCACTTAGCTTTTTAAAATTAATTTAGCTAGTTGGATTGACTCATTAACACCTATTCAAAACGTTTTCCGTGATTCACCAGTCATACTTCCCCACTACGAATATTTAATTTGGCTTTGTGGTTGTCTCACTTAAGGATTTTCGAATCCACTTGAAAAATTTCGTATCAAAATGTTTATTAACCTATCAATTTCTTTTGGCGAATTCGGAGAAAATCAGTAGTATCCTTACTCAAGGAGATCAGAGTAAACGTATATAATTTCGTCGAAAATTGGGGTAACTGAGAAATATTTCCATACTAGATTTATTGAGAAAACGCATCTTAAACTGACTAGAAAGTCACTTCGAAAAGAATACTTAAAAATAAAAAGGATGAGTAAATTTAAAATGGGTAGCGATAAATAAAACCAAGAATTCGTTCTGGGGAAGTACATTGCCGGTGACTCACCGACGAATTTTTTTTATTATGCAATACAATAATACTCGTAGTATTTTTTGCAAAACATATTTTATGATGGCTTTTTATTAAAAATATAATTGATTACAATTACGTTGTCGCTCTTCCAATAAAACCAGTCGACCGTTTGGGCTAAAATCTATATTTTTATTTTGACTTCCATAGTGTTCTAAATCCTCATACTAAATTTTGTATCGATACAATCATTACATTGGCATTATTAGAATTTTTGAGTCGAGCCCCTCTCCACTGATCCCCACTACCATTCAGTTAATTTTGCGGAAAATTAATAGGTGTGTTCCATTGTTTTGAATTTAAATGTACAATTTCACGTTGATACATTCATTACAGTGGCAGTTATATTTGGTTTTTGAGTTGAGCCTCCCTCCCATCCTTCGATTTCGTGTCGAGACATTCATTCTTTCAAGAGTTATTTTTTTCACAGACAGAAATTTTTTTGGCCATTTTGGAATCAGGGGTTCGAAAAACATGAAATTTTTAACCAACTTCTTTAATTTCTATGAGGCAATTTATTGTAATATGGGACATTATTTTGTGTAGTACTCTATTTTTGAACTGAAGGAGCCTGCATTATGTTTGTTGTGGTACTGCAGTGAGGAGGGTCCGCCCCCCCCCCCCCCCCCCCCCTTAGAACAAACAACACATTGAAATCAATAGGAGGTCCTGGTCCAGGTACTGGAGGAGGGAGATGGTAGGTCACAGTAACACGTAGCATATATCCATCTAACTCACCTTCAGCTATCCCCTGATCCTCCCTCTCTGGCCTATAGTGCTGTCTAACATAATGTATCATGGCATGAACAACGTAACATGTTACCATGTCGTCACCTTAATACTACAACTAGATTATTGTACCATTAGTTGTATTTTGCAGGTATCTTTGTTGTGCTAGAAGTAGACAACTCCAAGAAAATATATTAAGAACTTATGCAAAAATGTCAGTAACTTACTTCTAGCACAACAAAGATACCTGCAAAATACAACTAATGAAACAATTATTCCTAGATGCCGATTTTCGAGTTATCTAGTTGTAGTATTAAGGTGACGATGTAACATTGACGACTTTCAATATCCAACAGTTTGCACTTCTTTTTTCAGTATACACTGCTCTTCCTGTTTCTAAAATCCATCGAAATAAAATTTTATATTATGTATTTCCAGGGAGATTCTGCTATTTCTGCCTTACGAGTTTATGTCGTGCCGCTAAGTGATCTTCAAAGATCTCTCCGGCTACATCGCACTTCTAAGGCCAAACTTATGAAGGTTTTTTTATCAACAAGAACAGTCTCTCTTAAAAGATGTATTATACTATTCTTTTCGTCATATATATAATATATGTTATCGTAATAATAATAAAACATATATTTATCGTATTTAAAGCAGGTGATTTAACTACACATCCCTCATAATAGAAAATACAAAGTTCTACCAGTTGAAAATGTTGAAGGGGTGAGATCCAAGTTTATCTTTGAAAGTCCATCATGGCTATAACTCAGTTAGCGTTGGGTAGGGACTATTGTCCCCCAGGGAATAAACCCCAGCTAGCCCTGCCCCGGTTTGAACACTCACAAGAGTTACGGTCCCTCATCTCCTTCTCATTAATCTAACTATTAACATTGTTAAAAAAAAATAACATTTTTCATGTATAGATGTGTCTTATATTGCGATGATTTCAAGTGTTCACCTTTTGTATGTTGTCTCTGGAAGACAAGAGAAGGTAGAAGTGACCAGCAGTGGTGGTCCTTGGGAATCTATACATTTTTTCCACCGCCGTTTCCACTGCTGGAAGCACCCTGAGAAATCTTCTGGAGTGCTGTTCAGTTCCTCCAACGATTTTTCTTTATTTTCTTCAGTTGTGTGAAATCTCATCCCTTTTAAGAGTCTCTTGAGTTTCGGAAACAGGAAAAAGTCCACAGGGGTCAGGTCTGGTAAGTACGGGGACTGGGGGGTGACGGTCATGCCATTTTTTTTGCAATAATCGCGAATGAGCAACGTAGAATGAACAAGCGCGTTGTCATGGTGCAGCACCCAGTCCCCACTTCGCCATAGCTCAGGTCACTTCCTCCTCACAGCCTCGCGCAAATGTCTCAGGGTTACAAGAAATGAAAACAATTAATTGTCTCACCTCGTGGAAGAAATTCGTAGTAGACGACACCCTTCCAATCGAAGAAAACATTGTCTTCTGACGATGTCCGGCCTTCTTTGAACCTCTTATACCACTCATGACACCATGATCGATTCAGACATTCATCCCCAAAAGCCTCTTGCAACATCTGAAAAGTTTCTGTAAACGTTTAACCGAACTTCACACAAAACTTGACACAAACGCGTTGTTTTTCTTTTTGATTCATTTGACAAAAGATCACAAAATAGCCAAACACGAAAAACTTGTTTCTCAAAAACGTCTGTTACTTCACAACAAAGTAGGTTGTAAAGAATCTCGGGTGTTCTGTGTTCTCACTGAGGGTGTCCCAGTAGATATTGCTTTTTTTTTAACAACAGTGTAAAGTGCCGTGTGACGTACTGGTCGCCTTGTTATATTGTATAAAATAAAACTGTCCGTAGAAATAGACTTGTAACTTCCGTTTTCTTAATTCGAACTAATAAGAAACATCCTAAACACAAGTATGACCAGTGTCAACTGATGTGCTTTTAGTGGTAGTCCTTATATACTCGTATATTTATGCCAATAGACTTTTCTTTTGACAATCGTGAAAATGCTGCAATGGTTTCTAAATTAGTTTCGGAATGAAACTAGTGGATTAGAGCAAGATGGTTTATTATTGAAGGCTACACTCTATCAGAAGAAGAGTGTGAGAAATACGACATTTGATTGATCAGGCGGGGGTAGGGGGGGGGGGGGGGGGGTGAGAACTGCCTTTTCTGATTGGCCCAGGAGAGTGGTAGAAGTTCTGTTATTTGTCTCTCATTGTCAAACTCCACTTTTATATCGACTTATCTTCCACTTCGATTTATCACATACTACTTTTCTTTTGAAGGAGCTTTCTTTTCTTGTTTGTGGACCCACAAAAATGGCTCCTGGGTTATTATTATATTAGAAAGGCAATACGAAATATGACCACGGAGCGGAAAGAAACCAACGTGAAAACCTTGGAGACTCATTAAAGCTCATTTTTTCCACTGAAACAAGTCTTTCCATAAGATTTAGTTCCTTCCCTGGGTCCTCCATCATTTTTTTCTGATTTATGGACGACGGTATCTGAAGTACTCATAACAGATGACCAATACAAATTCTGGAGTTTTTCGAACACTTACAGACGTCATTCTGGAGTCATTTGATGTTATTTGGGTAGGAGTTGAATAATGTAGTTTGAAATGTAGATGTACACAGGAGAGAAAAAAAAAGCAAAGTTCTAATTTATCTCCTCTATTATATACGATTTACATCTCAGACATGCCAATGAAAAAAAATATATATTTATTTATCCTAGACATTATACACTACATTTATAATTATTGTACCTGTACATAAACTCGAAAATGTTTGTTCTAATTTCTCTATTCAACTGGATCAATTAATATACATGTAGAAAGAGTTGTTATCACCGTATTCTGATAGAACTTTTTTAGACGCCATCTTCAAAAATGCATATTTTCAAAGCTAACATCTAGCCTATATCGACTACTAAAACACGTACAAACGCCGTTCTTATGTATAAATGTAGGTTGTAGAAGTCAAGGAATTCAATGAAATGTCTTCTTGTTGAATTGCCTAAATTCAGTGACTGAAATTTCCTTAGAAATAAATTTTATTGAATTGTTTCTGGTGACATTGTAGAATAGTTGTGTAACTGTTTGGCTGGAATGTGTACTGGATAGCTATTAGTATTAGGAAGGGGTGGGATGACATAGCTCGGGACTGGACTTGGACACATTCCACTGACTGGAATGTGTTATCTTCCAGCTACCAGAGCCATCTTAAACCCCATACAACTACCAACAAATCTATATTTATTTCCGTTTAACTATAACATAGTAATTGGATATGTCATAAAATTTTGTAAATAAAAATAGCTTATAAATTGATTTCATTTTTTTTATAACCGCCCACACTCTAGGAAATTCCTTCCTTTAGGGGTAGTCAATCTGGTCCCTATGGCCCACTAGTGAGCGATTTAAGCTTTCATGGTGGGCGGTAGGGGTTTTGTACGACCCTGAAGCTACTTTCCGTTATTACAATTCATGTAATATTAAATTCTTCTACCGGTCGCCATGTTCGAACGTCCGCCATGCGTAAACAAATCAGAAATCGCGATTACAAATCATATTTTAAAAGCGATGGATAACATATTTAGTTTCGCAGCATCAGCCTCAAGGATCTCATTAATTTGATGTAAGCAGCTTCCGCACTAGTATCGATGAAATGCAGCACCAAATTAAATTTTCTGTATATTATAAACATGTGCAAAGAATAAATAAAAAAATAAATTTAACTTCAAATTTTTACTAAGCCTCCATTCAGAAATTACGAGTATTTTAGGCTGTTAGAGAACGGGAAAGTGTACCCATTTTTATTTTGGTCCCACTGGGGCGGGCTACACTAGCGGGGTTATTTTTCATCCATCCATGGACCCAGGAGAGAAGTTTTATCTATGAAATCAAATTCTCCTCCGGACGGAATTCGAACCCGCACTCGTGATGAGTTCATGCAACCAAAGCCCTACGCTCTAGTACACACGGCCCCCCTATACAAAACATCAACTGATTTTAATTTTTAGATTACAAATACGTCGGGTCAGGTTTAGTTAATAATATGCAAAGACAAGTTTACTGAGTGCGAACCGTACATATAGGGGTTGTCGTTAAGGGAAGGATTAGAATTTAAACTGAGAAATTCCTGTGGCTTACAGCTTGATATTTGTTTATTATGAAATATCTACTTCCAATAACGGTGGTAAAATTAAAATTAAAGATATAAATTATTAAGTTTTAACAAGATAAAATATTTTATATGTAATTTGCATGAACTAATGTTTGCGTATTTAGCAAACAGATTTTTGATGCCATGAAAATATTAATACAATTAGAAACTTTTCTTATCATTAAAAATTAAATGAATAACAAGGAAGATATCAATTGAATTTGTAAGTGTCCGTTCAACGAGTTGTTCTCATTTCATTAATAACTTATTTTAAGAGGACCATTTGCTCTCCTCCATTGGTTATTTTTTCATTATTCTATATAACAAAAACGTAGATGATGGGGATTTCAGTGATCTTCGTGTATTATGGAACACAAATCGGCACTATAACTAAACTTAAATTTAAATTATGGATTCCATTAGGAAGTTGTCTAGAATAATACAGTATACATTACATTTGGAAACTGGAAATCAATATTGTTTATAAAAAATTCAATCTTTTTGATTGATCCATCAGACACTTCAGTAACAATATTAACAATTCACTATACTTGTATAGGAACAATGAAAAAATAAACGCACTTATCGAACTTATTTAATGTTTGGCTCAGTTCTTTTCTTTGTTTATAGTTATTTCAGATTCTTTGTTGACTTTTATTGTCAGGTGACAGACCTGCCCTCGAACGATGACATCCAGACCCTTCAGTTATAATATATAAATCGATTGACACTGTCTTTTACTTTCTTATAACTTTAGAAGTAAATCCAAGATAGATTATTAAACGGAATTTCACGTTTCAAGGTCCACTGAACATTTTGCAGTCTCTGTGATTTGACCTATGTGAGCGCTCTAACTGGGAAAAAGTATACATTTGAAACGAGGATGTCACAAATGCTAATGATTAGATTTTGGCCGAATTAAGACCACTTTACTTCGGCACTTACCGCTTGTATTTATATTTATGACAATCAAAAATCTCTACGAATATAATTTGTATAGAATAGTGAAAGGCGTGAATAATAATAAATATAATATAACAACAAAGAATGGTCTTAACGAGGATAAGAATCGGACACACTTGGCTAACCAATGTCCACATATTGTTGTGGAGACGCCCACCGAGATTTCTACTATGCAAGGAAGAACTTACTGTCTTCCACATACTACAATCCTGTGAAGCTCTCAAACCCTACCGAGAAAGAGATGGATTGCCTCGCGATGCTCGAGCAGTACTGAAAGATAGCTCGGCCTACACATGTACGGCTGTTGAAATTCTTGCGAAACACTGGACTATATCACCAAAAAATTATATGTTGCCATTCGCGGAGGAATAGCTAATATCCAGAAAGATAGTATTAGCCACATGATGTCACCCTATTTACTATAATAATAGTTGTGCTGGCGCTAATGGCCTCTACAGTCGATGCGCCTAATAAAAAAAAAATATAGTGAAAGGCACGATTTATATACAATACATTTTTTAATGTATTGTAGGCCGCCCAGTCGCCCCATGCTGAATGCCCTCTTAAAATGACTTCTCGAAACCCATTTTTTAAAAAAATTTGCTCGATTTATGAGAAAATTGTTAGTCCTTTCGAAAAGGTGGTCCTTACCAAAAATGTTCCTTATTCAACTTGCAACCATCAAGATGCCCTCTGATTTGAAGTAGGACCAATACGACCAATGTTATTGGGATCCGAAGAATGTACTATAAATTTCTGTAGGATATTAAAAGGGATAAAAATAAAATATATGTTATGTGACTAAAACAGGACTCCTAACCTCTTTTATTGATCCCTTCCCCTCCCACTCTCTCAATTTCATTTCAGACAGGCATTACTGGCTAAGAAAGTCACCCTTAGAATTGTGCTGTACAATGAAACATAGAGGCTGAGGCCCAACATATTACTTTCATGTGCCCAGTAACACCAGAATGAAATGAATTTGAGGGAGGGCGGAGAATTTATGTACAAAATTGGTTGCTATAAGGAAGTTATGTTGATGCCACATAATTTTTTTTTTTTACTAATGAAATTTAAAAACCTTAATTATGATATAAAATAGGACACTACATAAGTTGGCATGATGAAATAAGAGATAAATAATAGGGTACGTCGTGAACAATCTTTACTCAGTATAGTGGCAGGTATTCTCACATTTTATAGTTACCCATGTATAAAAATATTTAAATTAAAAATTGAGATTAAGAGGCTAACCCCATTTAATTAAAAGCATTTTTTTGGAGTTGTGCAAATTACAAAGATTGAAGATCCTGAGGATCAGAAAAATTAAGGAAAGTATAAGATTTCTGTTGGGATGTAGAGGAAGAAAACAAGAACGAAGACGGATCGGAATACCAAGGCGAAGAATGAAGGATGGAGAAGATGAAATTGATAAAGACTTAGAAGAAAGTGATGATGATGAAGAAGGTGGAGGATCACAAAAGGATGAAGATGTATTGAGAAAAGGAAAGAACGGACTGAACACTTGCTAAGATTCTTTTAGAGTGGGAAAGATACGACACGGCGGGCATGTGTAGATATCAAGAATGGATATGGGAGGAGTCGGCAGTTACCCATAAAGGATAAGTTTGAAATAATGGGATTTATGTATAAAGGAATACATTTAAATGACGTATTAAAAAGGGAACAAGATCATGCCAGAGGTATTACAATACTTGATAGATGTGTTTCTTCAACTTCTCTGTGAAGTTACTACGTTAATTTTTTCCGGAGGTTTCTTTTTTCTTTTTTGACAATATTTCGGGACACTTTCGCTAAATTTTGCCTATCTTGGTTTTTTGACCTAGAAGAGTAGACGTTTTTAACGAGTTCCTGACATCGCTCATGCTCGGTCCCATCCGAAGTACGACATGTTCAAGATTTTTTGCCTACCAGATACAAAACTTACGGGGCTAAAATAAATATATATAAAGACACTACTTAACTCAAATATGAACTGACATAATACTAATGTATATTTTTAAAGCATATCATAAAAAAATATATATAATAGATTAAAATATTTTTTGAAGGAATCACAGAAACATTCTGACATTTTTTTCTAAGAAATAAGTTAAGCCGAAGGGGTTCAGATATGTCAGTCCTCGAGGTGGGAAAATTTGCCACGGAGTTAATCGAATAATGTACTTTTTAATGCACTTCAATTTATGAGGGCGCGATACGCGAGTTTTTAACCTGTGAGTAAAAGAAAGCAATCCACCATTGGATAAGATTTTAAGCGATGGTCTCGAGCCCGTACGATGTTAGCTACTCGTTAAAGATCCCCCTACACTAGGCAATTAAGCCTGGCGTTGCAAATTTCAGGACCCTTACAGTAGTCAGGCTCATGTCCACAAGAGCGGTGAAGAAACGCACTGGTAGTAGGCGATATTTAAACTTAAAACCCAGTCAGGAGTCACAAAACCAAACTTCAATTTTTCCTTTTTAATTTTTCAATTTTTTGTTTTTACAATTTCTTTGACATGCTTTATTCACAAAAAATAAAATTAAATTTCAGAAAAATATAATTAGGCTTTCAAAAACAAAAACTTTCAATAGATTATAATAAATATTAGATGTATAAATATATTATAATAAATAATACAATTTTGACACTCCCGACGTTCTTCACAATATGTGGCGTTTAATTCTATAAATTAATATAATTCCATAAAATTTGTATATATTCTATAATTTGGCTAACAGTAATTTATTCTAACATTTGTTTTTGCAGGACGGACTCAGGGAATTTTGAGATGGCTAATTCTTTCTCCATGTTTATGTTGCAGGTGAGATGCATAAAATAATTATGAAATAAATATTAATTTATGTTTGAATGTCTAGTTTTAAAATGAATCCCATTCAAGAACTTTAGACGGCTTTGGTTTTTATTAATAACGCAGAAGGCTTGAATCTGATGAAGGAAGGAAGGGGGTACCCCTATTCAATTCATTCTTAATGCATTCATCACATTGTCAATTAATTACACCAGCCATGCACACAGCCTATAGGCTTGCTAATTAGAATTTTTCATAATGAATACGATCTAAAACATGATTTTTTTTAGTCATAATTATGCAAAAGTGCACAACCAGTGGCTGGGCTGACCATCCATAAATAGAATAAAAAAAAAAAAAAAATCCCAACCCTGGCGGGATTCGATATGAACAAAGGAACAAAAGTTAATGGGAGACGTGAATCATTTTTTAGAAAGGCAAAAAGAACAATGGGTTCGAATCCTGTACACAATAAACTATACATCAATTTCCTTGCGGTTTAACATCATATAAATATAACCCATCCAGGTTCGAATTCAAATAGCTTCAATCTAGAATACGTCGAGAGATATAACGCACATGATCACATCAAGTGAATAAAACTCATCAAATTAAAATAATAATTAAAAGTATTGTAGGTTACGTTGATAGATTCAGGGGTGCTGGAGTCATGAAGTCGGATTATTTTGGTAATTTCAGTGGTACCTTCCAGACATTTTTTAACTGTGAGAACACAATAAGAAAATATGAACACATTTGTAACGAAAACACGGGTCACTTGATGGAGCGGTTATTCAGCACCATCGCGTTCTCAGGTAGAATGTAACGCGACGATTCAGTCGTCGAGGCGGGCTGCTCGGCAAGAACCCTCAAGTATATTCGGGTGAGTTTTGAACTTTTTGTGCAAATGTTGTGTATAGTTGTTGTACGTCTTCGTTTAGGAATGACATGTCGAAATCGCGATGTAATGTTATATTCGAAATGTAGAACCTCTGAGCAGAACGCCATATGTCCAGATAAGTCTGATAACTGGTTGAGACGAAGTTGAAATTGTTTAGTCTTCTGAGCTCTCCAAATCATTCATTTTCTGTCGAGTCTGTGTAACATGTTTGTTCCAAGTCAGTCATCTGTCCATTATCGTGTTTCAGAGTCACGACGCCTCAAGGCGAATGTAACATGAAGCGATTTGATCTAATTTACAACTTCCAAAGACGCAGCCATCTCTTAAGAGGGTGTTAGTGCTCCTGCAGAGATTTGGATGCATCCCGAACATTAAAACATAAAAATTGCAAAAAGAAAACGAAGAAAATACTTTAGTTTCATTATGTAGATTGTCTAACAGCTGTTCATAAAACACGACGGAAAAGAGCTTTTTCCCCCCTTCCATTTTTTACGGCCCAATTTGCGAGTAGAATGAAAAGAACTAGAATACATGGTGATAAAATACAAAGAATGGTGATTAGTGAGTACTCGAAGCTAATAAGACACGACATGGAGCTACTTCGAAAGCAGGGGCCTACCCAGGACAATGAGTGGTCTAGCACATCGTTGAAAAGCTATAAAAAAAAGTCACTGGCTATGAACTTCCCCAGCACGAATTAATCAACTACGTTCGCGCTCTCCCTCCCTGCCAATCGACCGTCTGGGTTAAAAATCAATAGTTGACTAACTTTACTGGCTTCTGAATTATCATACTAAATTTTGTTTCGATTCATTACATCGGCAATTATTAAGTTATTTGAGTCGAGCCATTTTCCGTTTGACTAATTTCGCAGAAAATTGATAGCCACCATCCTTATGAGGTTTTTAATTTAAATATAAAATTTCATGTCACCAGCAGTTATTTGGATTTTTTAATTGAGACCCTCTCTCTTTCAAGTGACTCCGCTGAAAATAATTAGTTGTCCGCCTTTGAATTTAGGTATAAAAATTTCGTATACAATAGATTCATTACAACGGCAGTTATCAGAGTTTTTGTATTAAGCCCCCCCTCCTAACGCCCCTTATCTGATTCGTTTCGTTTAGTCGAAAATCAATAGGCATCATCCCCGGATGATTCTGGATACACTCATTCTATCAAGAGTTATCGTGTTCACAGACCTTGAAACACGAAATTCCGTTGAAAACTTGATCTTGGGTTTTCGCACGATTACAATATTTTGGAAAGTAAAATTGTAAAATAAAACAACAGTTTAATGTTGTTTTTGGCCGGTGCCAGGTAGGCTAGCCGTTTCAGCTCAGTTGAGTTGCTTCTCTAGTGCCACTTACTTGTTTGAGGGTCTCATTAGCTTACACTTACTAACGACTAGGGTTTTTTTTTTATCTCTCAGCTATACGAAGTTGTGTAATCGGTCAGAAATTGGATACTGTGTTTTCAAGGGAATCATGTTTTTTGGCATTAGTAGCTCAAAATACATGAAATTCCGTTGAAAACTCGAACTTGGGTTTTCGCACGATTAAAATATTTCGGAAAGTAAAATTGTTAAAATAGAACAGATTAATGTTGTTTTAGTGATTGCCAAGCCGGTACAGGGGTAGGGTCAGCTCAGTTGAGTTGCTTCTCATGTGCCACTTGTGTTTAAACACGATATCACAGACCCAATTTTTTTTTTTCATTTTTGGAATTAATAGGTCGGAAAACATGAAATTCCCTTGAAAACACAGCATCTAATTTCTGACCGATTATATAACTTCGTATTGCTGAGGGAGAAAAAAAAATCGTTAGTGGAGTAAGAGTAAGCTAATGAGACCCTCATACAAGTGGCACTAGAGAAGCAACTCAACTGAGCTGACCTGGCTAACTTACCTGGCACCGGCTTGGCAATCACTAAAACAACATTAATCTGATTTTTTTTTTTTTTTTTTTTTTTTTTTTTTTTTTTTTTTTTTTTTTTTTTTTTTTTTTTACAATTTTACATTGTATTGTATATATATTGAACTATTGTAATCGTGCGAAAATCCAAGATCGAGTTTTCAACCGAATTTCGTGTTTTAAGGTCTGATTTGACTTTTTTTCGGATGACGTCTGTGTAGTTGAATGTAGAATGATTGTGTCTCAAAGATAGTAGAAAAGTGTCTCGAAAGTGAAGGATGAGTTATGTATTTATTTTATTTGTAATATGTATTATTTATGAAAGATGAAGGGTTGAAACTTGTTTTATAATAATTCGTACTACACAATTGACAACAATAATACAGCTCATTCTAGTTCTAGTGAAATTAATTAGTAATCGATTATGATAGTTACCATGAGTTGTATATAGCTTAAATTTATATGAACTAAATAAAATAAGAAAGATTTTTTTGTTTTAATTTGAAAAACTTAATCGTAGTTCTACGTCATCGGTTGTGGCACAGTCGTAGCTGTGCCTCAATGTTTTTTTTTTTATTTGTTCTTTTATAGGGCGCTGGTAGTTCAGTGCGTGCTCGCTTATTGAACTCAAGATCGCGGGTTCGATACTCGACCTAGGTTTTTTTGTTTTTTATCTGGGACATAAAAAACCTTGAGCACGCCGTTTTTTTTGTTTCTATAAATTACATTTTTTATATAAAAATGTTTCCATAATTTTATTGCCAGCAGGCTCAAATGTAAATGACGTATTGAATGTGAAAGATCCTGACTCGCTGGCGCTCTAATTGATAAAACTTTGTCTCTAAGAGCCCTTCGAAGAAAGTTTAGTGAAAGTTAGGGACATCTCATTAAAATCAAATAAGCTACAACAAGGATTGTGAAATTTCTCATTTTAAGGTCTTATTTAACGAAATTCTTTTTGCCTGGATATCTTAAAACTATTCCTTTCCCTTTCAAAATGCTCAGGATACTGTTCTTATCATGAGATTTACAGGAAGCATAAATGTTTAGTGTGTGGATATTCTTGTCAGCTTTCGCTGGATTCGTATACTCTGCTCTGGTTTATCTAGGGTCGGATGAACCCTGTTGCGGCTTAGCTGGGTTAAGTTCGTGCCGATTAAAAAAACAAGAGAAATGAAGGGAAACAACCTGATGGTGTAATGCCGAAACTGGTAGGCTTTGTAGTTAGTTATTATAACTCCTGCCTGGGCTTTAACTACAAGGCCATATCGCCTTCTGTCACTCTGGTGGACATGAGCCACACTACCCTGGAAGTCCTAAATTTTGCCTACCCTAAATTTTTATTCATCTAGGGTAGGTCTCTTTAACGAGTCGCATCCGAAGGTCGGCGTGCTCCTGGTTTCTTCACGTCCCAGATAAAAAAACGTAAGGACCTCGGCCAGGTTAGGAACCCGCGATCTGAGTAAGGAAGCACGCATACCACTAGCTACTGGAGCTCTCAAATATTTGTTTTATTTATTTATTCTTTTGCTATGTCGAAATTTTTAACAAAAAAATGTTAGACAGATATATTCTTTGGTCTGGAAAATGCAACCTACAATATCCAGAAGACATCGAATCAAATGAATATATGTATGGAGGACGCCCAGTGGTATGCGTGCTTCTGAGGTTCTTCAAGAACGTGGGTTCGTAACCCTTAGTTTATTTTATCTGGGAGGTAGAATAAACTTAAGCACACCGTCCTTCGGGTGGGACGTTAAGCGATGGTCCCGAGCCTGTACGATGTCAGGTACTCGTTAAAGACCCCTGCCCTAGGTGAATAAAAATTTAGGGTAGGCAAAATTTAGGACTCCCACAGTAGAGTCCTGTATGTCCACCAGTAACGAAAAAGCGCTCTGCTAGTAGGCGATATGACCTCATAGTTAAAGCCGGGGCATGAGTCATAAAACCTAACCTAACCTCAAATTAATGTAATATTTTGTAGATGTATATTATAAAGATATTTGTTGAGAAATTACATTATTATCTACATAAGAAATGCAGTTTAATTTGCAATTTGAAGGAACTTTTTGAGCGGTTTTGGTCTTTTTTTATCACTGTAAATACATAAATTCCCTCCCGGTACAAAAAAATTCTTTATTTTATATCCCTTTTGCTGGAAGAAATCCCTTCCTTTGGGGGTATTATTGGAGAATAATCCTGAAAGCCGTCGCAATCCCTCTCCGGGGCACATGTTACCTCCGATATAATAAAGTAGCTCTTACAGCAAATTGAAAATAACTCTTCTCTGTTGATTTTCAAGCCATCACCATTACTCCTTAGGTACATTTCCAAGTTCCTTCTGAAATTGTATGGCGCCATTCATTAACCGTACATTTAACCTTATAAGTTGAGAACGAATGCTCGTCATTCATAGTCGTTACCCTTGCGAATTTAAGTCGTTACCATTCATAGCTTTACTAATGTTTTGTTTAGTAAAGTTAAGGGTTCTGTTCCATTTTATATCGCATCACTTGATGGATGAAGTGAAATATTTCTTGTTATCACATTGGTAATCGCAAAATATCCAAAATCAGAAGTAGTGTGATAGACTACTGAGCTTATAAAGATCGTGGGTTCCAAACTATTTTCTATCTGGGAGGCTAAAAAAAACCTTGAGTACGTCATCCTTCAATTGGGACGTTTAGTGATGGTCACAGTACTGTCAGGTACCCTAGGTAAATAAACCTGTGTAGGCAAAATTTAGGACTCTCTCAGTTGTCGGACACATGTTCACCAGAGTGACGAAAGTACGCTGGTAGTATCGCTACTACGCATGACCTTGTAGTCGCCCGAGCATTAGTGGTTTAGTGTCCTCTGCGACTCATCAAATAGTAATTTTTGCAACAGTGTAAATCTTTTTAAATTATCTGCATAAAAAGCTGCATGTATCCCAGATACCGGGAAATAGGAGGAGTAAACGGCAACGGTTCTTTCCATTATTTGTCTTTACAGTAAGCCCTCAACCTTTTTTTCCTCCTCTTTCTTTAAAACTGCAATACCCTCTTTATTCCTTTTTATTTTTTTTGGGGTGCAAATGGTTAGAAGCCATTGTGCAGGAAATGTGGCGAGGAAAATGAAATTGCGGTTCATATTCTAACCCAATGTAAGACACTAGAAATTAAGAGATATTACTGCTTCGAGCGTCTGCCTTAAAAGAACCAAAGCAGGTAATGGAGGGAACCTGCAGCAGAAGCTTTATTAAAGATACAGGGCTGTGGTAGGGACCAACACATACAGGGCAGATAATAAGCCAAAAGATATGTACTATTTAGGATTTTTTTAAACATAAAATTAATATGTATGTATAATTATATTAAAATAAGTTTTTTTTTTTTTTTTTTTTTTTTTCTTTTTTTTTCTTTTTTTCTTTTTGGCTTTATGAACGGTGCATATTAGCCATGTCAATGTGTTATGTATAATTATTTAAGACATCCATGGCCCCGGGAGGGAGTTCTATCTACGAAATAAAACTCACTCCCGGACGGGATTCGAACCCGCAAACCATGGTGAGACCATGCGACCAAAGCCCTACGCTCTAGCCCGCACGGCCATCATGGCCCCCATTAAAATAAGTTGTTCAATTATAAATTTTGTTTATGTAATTGCATTTGTTTAAGCATTCTGTTTAATGATTGATAATAACCCCTCTTCTTACACAGGATATTAGACTCAACATTCGCGACCAAAATGTGGAACGGAACCCGAGACTTATCGACTTTCAGCTTAATCGGACTACCGGAAGGATGGAAGCTTAATTAAAAACGCGTAATAACTATCGATATAATGAATTTATCAATAAGAAATACTTAATAGTAACAAAAAACCGCATAAAGAAAACACAAAACCTACTAGTGTCAGGCAGAATGGACCTGAAAGAAAGAAAGGGTGGGGGATCAGGGAGAAGGTCAACTCAAAAACTAAATACTGCTACTTTATGGGATGCAGCGACACGAAACGGGATACTATGAAACGTGAAAATTAAATATCGGATTTTTGCACGATTACAATACTTTCTAATATTTAAGATATAGAAAGTAGAAAATAAACACTATTTCGTTAACTTTGACTATTCAGTTAGAACGTTCTTTGACTAATAGATAGAGCCGTTCAAAACTAGGACAGAGCGTTACCACTGACCCTTAACGCCCCCCTTCCCCCATTAACCTTATTACACCCCCCCCTTCACAATTATAAAGGCCAAAAAGGGGCCTTGATGAGATATTTTGGCAGAACAATACCTGCTCATCACTCTTTTCAAAAATCCACCTCCCTCTTCTCCTGGAAGATATATTTAAAATTTATTAATTTTCAATACATTTTGGCACTTCGGGTCGATATAGTGAATATACAAAAAAAAAATATCGTCGCTTAAGCAGCAACACCGCATTTTTGCCCAAATTGAGTTATGCATATCGTTGGATTCGTATTTTCGCGGGAAACAACCTCAGATTACTAGTTTCACTATTCCGGCCACTAGGAGCGTGAAAAACATAAAAAAGACAACACCACACATCTCAACCCTACATGCAAACAGCGCATAACTCAACACCATAAATACCAGTCTTTTTAATTAAATTACTTTTGGTTCAAACAAATAATAAATATTTGATTAAATAAACGTTGGATCACTCGTTGATAAAGTAAAATTACTACAATAATCATTTAAAATAAGTTTTTCCTCTTTCCTGTAAACCTCTCAAAATTGAGATATGCCGTGTTGCTGCTTAAGCGACGATATATGATATGCTTATAAGAGGACTTTCTTATACCTCTCAAATTCATTTCATACTGGCGTACTAATATTTACTTCTATGAAAGTAATGTTATACTTCAGCGGATTTATTTATCTCCATATATCCAGTAATGCCGGTATGAAATGAGAGAGGGAGGGGGAAGGAGAGTCTATAAAAAAGTAGTTGGTATAAGAAAGTCCTGTTATGGTTAATATTTGAGTCTGAGATTTATGTTTGAGAAAAGAACAAAGTTAATAAATGAAATAATAGCAATATGAGAGATAGTAATAATAACAGAGAAACAAAAATTTAGAAAATGAAATAAAATAACTTTTACTGTTATTTTCTAAAACATAAATTTTAGAATTGTTATGCCAGACGCAAATGTATCCAGTTTATGTTAATGAGGGCTTTCCACCTCTGTGTTGTGTTTCCCAAAGGGTTGGGAAATCACAACCTCAAAGAGCCACATAATACTTAAAAAATACAACCCTTGAGAACTTAAATGTTACTCTTGAACTTTGTCGTTACTGAGTAAGCCGAAGCGAGTACCCCATGTATTTTTTTTTTTTTGTATAATTAAACAACATAAGTTTGAAGCAGGTCATTAGCTTGATTTCCTGAGAGAAATTTAGTTCTCATTAATTTCATATTCTGGGGTCCTATGTATCTGCTTCGACTTTATACTTGGGGTAGAACCATCTACAAACATTTTCATATTCTTGCGGACACAATGTTGCTGTTTTTTTTTTTTTTTATCGGCCAAGAGATGTGACCAGTTGATTGTGCAATGTGTTCAAATTTTAATGCTTCATCACAATGCACTCTGCAGCTACTTTCGGTTATGAAGCTAAATTATTCAGGAGTTCTATTTCTGAACTGAGATAATTGCCAAATTAAATTGAGGATATATTCAGTTGAAGTCTAAATATACCCGACGAGGCAGGAAAGGCTCGCTGTCATTTCTTGTGTAATCCTCCCTGATGTTATCACTTAATGACTCCGCGGTTATCCAGCAGAGATAATTAGCACGAACAAATTAAATGTCCATTATTTAAATTAAAAATGGCTGAAGAAAAAATATTAATTTTACTCGGGTAGTGGAAGAAATAAGTGTGTAAAAAAAAAAAGGTCATCGGTGAATCATTGGCTCAAACCTAGGGGAGGATTCAGAAGCCACTGTGTAAGCCAAATATTGCGTTTTAGCCCAAACGGTCGATTGGGTTTGGAAGGAGAATGAAAACGTAGCCAGTGATTCACCGATTATCTTTTTTTTCACTTGAGCTCTCTCGACGCGCCAAAGAGCGCCACCAATGAAATGTGATCGTCGATCGTCGCCGACCACAGCAACAGATTATTATTTTTATTTCATAAATAAACAGTTTGGTTAGAACCCTTTCCCCGAGGACTTGGCCAATGGGTGTTGTGGCCTCCACCAAAAAAAAAAAAAAAAAAAATTATATGTATTATTGAGTAGGGTCCCTTCTGATCCTTCCCTCCTCTTCAGCTGATTCCGCTGAAAATTAATAGTTATTTTCCATGTAGGGCGTTGAGTTTACATCCCCCTTTTTCTTTGGTCGATTTGGCTGAGATCGTCGTAAGAGGGCTTCTAATTTACATATGAAATTGGTTGTCAATGCATTCATTCTATCAGGAGTTATCGTGTTCACAGACACATACATAGTCAGACTCATTTTTTTATTTCATTTTTGGATAAGATTAAATTCAGTTGAAAACTCAGCATCGAATTTTCGATTGATTACATAACTTCCCCTATACTTCATTAGTGGGTCTATGGGAACCTTATGTATAAAGATTTGATCATTTTAACAGTTGTTGTGCATTTGTCATGATTTAAACAACTTTTGTGTCACTTTTACTACAGAATATGGAATAAAGTTAGGTGATAAATGTCTATCAGAGCTGTTATATATGGGAGGTACACCTCACGACCTTGGAAGTAACTGAACTAGTTTTAATGCACAGTCTTTCATACTCTTTAAACTACAGCCACGGAATGGTCCATAAAAAATATATTTCCCATGTGAGAACAGTCTACCCACTCTTCCTGTCCCATGTTGGAGGCTGAACTAGACAAGAAACCTTCCAGCTTCCGCTTTGACGGTATTCAAGCGAGCGGTGTGCTGTTTGTTGGCAGGTTTGCGTACACCAACATGGGGAATGGATGAGGCAAGCAGGGTCACTCACCTGCCCTTCTAGGGTCCTTGCCTCGTCGGAACTTGTCCTCTGTGGAATCATTGGGAAGGTTGTAGCTATTGGCATGATATTCTGGATCTGCTAACCACCCAAAGAGGAACTGCCGAAGCTCCCAACAGACCTCCCCATCCGAACGGGAACTGGGATCCTTCCTTCTGCTCTGATATTTACACAGTGATTGTGTTACGACAAAGGAACGATCTCATTTTACTTCTTTCTTTGATAATTTCTGTTTTCCTTTCGTCTCTTATTGTATTTCTTCTTAGGATGGGGAGGTCCTTTTGTGAAGGGAAGATCTCATCCCACTGAGAGATAAACTTTAATATATTTACCGACAAACCTTAGGAACAGACGTAAAACTCAAAGGTTGAAAAAACCCTTTTACTTTAATTTACTTTTTTAAATAAATAACGTTCAAAATTCAGAAAAAATATATTGAGATTCCAGGTCAAATCTTAGTAGCATTAGTTGGAAAAACTACCTGTTAAGCCCTACATGCTACCTCACATCTCAATAATGTTATTGCAAATGTGTCTACAATTCTACATTTTACATTGTTGTTCATTACCCTTTTATATTTATCTCAATTTTGATGAAGGGTATCGGACATAAGTCGAGGCAGGAGTCGGGATCAAGAGGTTATTGAGCCGCCATCGGCGGAACAATCTGCGGAGTATACTGCTTGCTTGGCTCTCACCAGGAGCCGACGAATCGGCTGAACATCGGGTAGTCGGTCTCCGTCACCAGCTGCCGTGATTCAATCCCAAGTACGTGAACCGTTCTAGCTTGGTCGTATAGCGGATATTCGAGAACTACATGTTCTGCAGTCTCTATAGCAGCCGCACGGATAGTTGGGGTTGTTCTTCCTCCTTACAGAAAACGAGCTTTGAGTGAAAATCACCGTGACTTGACAATGATATATATATATCCTACCCTGCATCCTGATAAACATATCATTCACTGCACGATTACAATACTTACTTATTCAAACTTATAATTTTGGTATTTTTTTTGGTGGAAAATTAAATTATTTCCATGAGTACAAATACTGTTATTTGGACCTGAAAATTTACGTTTTCTCTCAGTTTCGAACCGAATATATGATGCTCAAGATCGTTGGTTCGTAACCCGACCGAGGCCCTTAGTTTATTTTATCTGGGAGGTAAAATAAACTTAAGCACGCCGTCCTTCGGATGGGACGTTAAGCGATGGTCCCGATCCTGTACGATGTCAGGTACTCGTTAAAGACCCCTACCCTAGATGAATAAAAATTTAGGGTAGGCAAAATTTAGGACTCCCACAGTAGAGTCGGGCTCATGTCCACCAGAGTGACGAAAGAGCGCTCTGGTAGTAGGCGATATGACCTCGTAGTTAAAGCCCGGGCATGAGTCATAAAACCTAACCTAACCTATATGTAAATAAAACAAACTTATTTTTTGAAATATTGTCTATTCCACTAAAGATATATATATATATATATATATATATATATATATATATATATATATATATATATATATATATATATATATATATATATATATATATATATATATATATATATATATAACTACCGGTTTCGGCTTTATACCATCGTCAGGTCTAGTTATGAACTAAGTTATGAAACTTAGTTCATAACTAGACCTGACGATATGGTCATAAAGCCGAAACCGGTAGTTATATATGTATATATATCTTTAGTGGAATAGACAATATTTCAAAAAATAAGTTTGTTTTATTTATTTATTACAAGTTTCCACAATATGTCCGCGTTCCTCAACTTAGAAGTTATATATTATATGTACTTCATATCTCACTCAGCTTCGTGACCAACGTTGCTGTCATTTTCCCATTATCCGTTTCAATGCCCTTGCAACGCTCGGTCTGGATTATCCGCGCATCTCTTCGTCCAGGACTTGACGTAATAAGGGTTCATCAATATCTGCACCTAAAGGCATGTGTCTGCAGAAGTAGGAGACGACAGCCCCGTCCAAGGGGAGGGGGAGAGGGGGCTTCTGGAGATGTTGTTCTTTACCGTATTTTAAATGAGCTATAAATATTTTTAAAAATTTAAATTAATTTAAAAATATTTTTAGTGAATTTTCAAGTTTTAACTGTCATTCTTCAAAATATTCAGAATAAAAATTTCTTGTCCGTTCTTCGATTTGAAAAATGTTTTGACAGAACCTTAAAGAAATGAATAAAACAAACTTATTTTTTGAAATATTGTCTATTCCACTAAAGATATATATACATAGAACTACCGGTTTCGGCTTTATACCATCATCAGGTCGAGTTATGAGGTCATAACTAGACCTGACGATGGTATAAAGCCGAAACCGGTAGTTATATGTATATATATCTTTAGTGGAATAGACAATATTTCAAAAAATAAGTTTGTTTTATTCATTTATTACAAGTTTCCACAATATGTCCGCGTTCCTCAACTTAGAAGAACCTTAAAGAGCCCTATGACCTCCTATTGTCAAAATTTCATGAGTGATATTGTAATAACATGAAGGATATTACGAATGAAGCAGAATTTAGCGTGAAAAAATAATATTTGTTCTAGGCGACAAGAAATTTAAATCATGACCTTATAAAACCAGGTTATATTGTGCTGTCTGAGGTAAAAAAAACAACACAAAAACACTACTCGCCTTTTCATCTATCTGGTAGCACATTTATTTTTAAATTATTTTCTTAAGTCTTATTTGTTCGTCATAAACTATTTATTCTTGAAACAGTAAGCTTTTATTTTTCCAAATAAATGAAAATAAAAACAAAGAAGGGATCATAGTCAAAACTTATAAAAAATGTATAATTTTAATTTTAATTGCTATCACTTCAGAACAAATCCAAGTGAAGTGGTAGTAATTAAAGTTAAAATTACTTTTCAGCAAAAACAAACATTTCAAGTTACCCAGGCTTTGAAGAAAAATTCCTAAATTTCTCTGAATCAAAAACATTTACTTATGACGTCCATATATATGTATTACATACAAGTAGGCATTTTTAAATATACTATACAAAAATGTACAAGCTGCGCGCTGAGCTGACATACGTATATACATGATAAAAAAAAGAAATGACAAGGTAAACTTGGATGTAAAATTTTGCGAACTCCGGATTTGTGTGTAAATAAATTTTGGTGTAGAATTGTTTGTAGGCGTGATGTTCGGGCGATGATGATGGTGAGTTGGATTTTGGATTGAAATGACTGAATTCTTTTCATATTCGAAGCCTTTGTTTTGCCGTTTGTTTGTAAGCAAGAAGTCCATAACGGTTGGAGAATGTGTAACAATATGTTGACATTTGGGGGGTGTTGATCCTGATTTCCCCCGATTTATTCCTGGTGCGGTGTTGCATTGAATGTTGTGATTTGAGGTTCTGAGAAGCTAGAATGTCCTTGTCATCTGCATATCGTCGGTCTAAACATGATATCTCGTATGTGCAAAAAGCCAACTTTACAGGAGAGACAAAAAACTGATTAACAAAATATTCTTTATAGAAAACCTAAATTTTTTCGACATTTGTGTTAAGTTGGATGTATATGCAAGTCATGAATTGTTTTTAAGCTAGTTTGCAAATCCAAGTAAAGAATTAACGTATTTGACGGAGTTACGAGGTTTCACCAGAATTTCGTTCCCATTTCTTTTGCAAGGTACGGTTTTTCAAACCGTATTTTATTGTTTTTTCGTTTTATGTCGTATACGAGGTCCCACTAGATCAACAGAGTTTTTTTCTGTTTTTGTTTTTGTTTTTTTAAAAACTATTTTCGGAAAAATATTGCTTATAAGGTATCACGTTTAGGCCGACGATATGTTCCTGTTACCTTGTTAGGGTCGGTAGGTAAATGTACATCAAGTTTACGGGAGGGGCCTTTGAGCTAGGCTAGACTAGACAAGCTTTTAGTTTTACATCGGTGGCTATACATAGAAGGTTAACATTAATAAGAGCAGATCGCCAAAACAGTTTGTTAATCCTTGCAATTAAGGTTAAGAGGGTTAAAAACGTTAAGGAGTTTAAGATTAAGAGTGTTAATAAGGTTGAGGCACTTTTTTAATCAAAATGGGGACGAACGATTACAATGTATTTGATTAATTTAGTAGTCAACTAGTTGTTCTCTCTGATTATAATCGGAATCAGAGTATGAACCGATAGGAATTTAATCGATTTTCGTAATCAGAATTAAGATTTTTTACAAAGTAATAGATTCATTTTGAAATAAACTATTTTGATCTGCTTACAGTAATAAAAATAGAAATTGATTAAAATGTATTTGACCACTTATCAAAATGAAGAGTGATTAATATGTAATTTGATTAATTTTGTAATCAACTTTTGTTTAAATTAAAATCTGAGTCAATGTTGTGATTGATTGAGATTTAATTGATTACTGTCCAACGTCGCTGGAATGTTTTCTCAGGCAACACCGGGTACTCCAGCTAGTAGTGAAATAAAAACATTTCTTTTGTTTATCTTCGGAACAGGATAGAAATTAATTATACATTTTTTTATATCTCTATGAAATTTGCGCTGGGAAGGTAGGTTATGTCTGTATAGATAAAGCCATTGTGTTGACTATGGTTTGTGGTTGTGTTGTTTTGTGGTGTTCCTGAGGGGGAAGGGGGCTGATGTGATACCATCTTGTGTATGTACACTCTGTTAGCTTTAGCCTTTTAAAGCTCTTCGTTTGTGAGGACAACAAAACCTCCCCCTGCTACATACCATTATTTTAGGGTATAAAGCTTAAGTTAAAACACACATTTCCAATGTGCATATTAATTTTAACTCTCCCTCATGTTAATTTTACCCCTTAAGCTGTAATACCTGTGTTGATTGAGGTGTTCCACTATTCAAACAGAAGTACAGTGTTTGCATTTTATCAGGTCTGAAAGAAGGCGTTAAATGGTATTGAAGGTATTTAACGAATTTAAATTTAAATTTAATTCATAAATCAGGTCCTGAATTAATCTAAAACGTCATCACCTCCCCACTTGAATACTTGTAGTCAATTAAGTTTTCGCTGTATTTATTCTTTGAGGATTTCGGTCCCAGGATAAAATTTATTTTAATTTTTTTTTCTCTCCAACCCCTTTTCCCTTTGAATGATTCGGGGGAACAGGAGCTTTTGGAATAAGGGCTAATGCGAAACATTAAAATTAGTGTTAAAATGTCTCAGTAGTAGGATACCACCGAGTTAGTAACCCTTTTAAGTGTACAGGCAACACTCCCATCTAGGTCTAAGTGGGTGGTAAGGTGGAAGGGTTGCCTCTGTACTAAAAAGGGATACTATTGCGGTGGTACCCTATTGTTGAGTATAGTATTCAGTATTACTATTTACTCTATACCGGCTTAATGGCGTTTTGGATCAGTGCTTCCTCAGCAAAGAAAATTTTATCTTTTAGAAGAAAGCGGTATGGCTAATAACGGATGCACCGCAAAGCCTTACAGATTACTGCTTTATGAAGATCTGGGTAACATTTCCCTTCCGTTAGAGAGTGCCTCCTTTTAGTGAAAATGATGTGTTTAGTATAAGAAAGTCCTGTTAGGACCGCATCACATATATATATTTTTTGTTATCTTATTAATAATGACTTGGAATAATAAAAAGATTTTTCAAAATTCATTACAATGATATACTATTTAAACACTGCTTTGAAATATTTCCAAAGAAAATGTATTATACATTTTTTGGAGCGCTACAACATTTTTCATATTGGTTCTATCTCACATCTGAGGACAAACATGCGAATGGACTTTTTATAAAGAACATATTTGGTAAGAACCAATGTTTCGATAGAATTAACCGTTTTCGTGTAAACGGTGTAACATCAAAAATATTTTCACAATGTTCCAATCATATACAAGACATAGAAGGACAGACAGACATCATAATCAAATGGTCAAAACATGTTCAGGGAACATTGAAACGCGAAAATCCGTTAAAAACACGATCTCGGCATTTCGCACGATTACAGTACTGTTACTCTTATCTTTAAATATAGAAAATAAACAAATGAGCAAGAAACAAGTTTTTTAATAGTTTATACACTTTGATTATTTAAAAGATTTTTCTCAAGGGTATAACCTGGTTAAAGTTTCAAATTCAGAGAAAGAACGATGGCAACATGATGGAGATGAAGTTGTCAACTGGCTGACTATCAGTAGCTAAAACGATAAAAAGAGGAGCCGGTCGAGGACAGATTGGAGACGATGAGGGAGGGGGGCTGGATAATCTGGATCCAAATAAGATCTCCTATCTGGAGATGGCTTCTATTTAGCCCACACCTAATTTAGCAGGGCTGATCACCTATAATCCAGTCAATTTACCAGGAGCCACCCCACCCGCCTTCCCTTCTCTATAGAGAAATAAACTAATCACGTTATCGCTCTCTCTCTCTTCGCTTTACAAGCCAACCTCAGTCGTGGACTCTATAAACCACACACCCCAAGAAACATATCCATCATTCTCATTTATTTTAATGTTGACTTTTCTAGTTTTACTTCTACCGTGGAAGTAAAACTAGAAAATGATACTTAACATTTTTTGCAGAGATATTGTGAAACTTATGAAAATAAACGTATGTTTTAAAAAAAATATCTATTTCACACATTATATATAATATGGGAGTACTTTCGGTATTATATATTTTATATATAAAAATAAAATCTCAAATTTAAATCTTAAGAATAAAAGAAAAATTTTGAAATAGTATGTGCTGATTAAAATACAAATATATATGCACATATGAAATAAATCAAAAATGACAATAATAAATATATGAATAAAAAATATAAAACTGTACAGAAGGGACAGAGGAGCCTAGCAATATAATGTCTACACTTTTCGTCTTAAAATAAATTCTTATGGTACGCTACAAGAAATACCATAAGTACCATAAGAATTTATTTTAAGGGTATAAGTGTAGACATTACATTGCTGAGATCGGTAGGGTGGGTGTTACTGCTTGAGAAGTCGAAAAAGTTCGATGGCATAGCGTGTGACCTCTCCCATCTGGCTCGAGCACGACGCATTGAAGAGATGAGATTTAAGATGTCTTAAGGAAAGTGGTTTTGCGAAGGTGTGGGATGAGGTGTTGGGAAGAAAGACTTTCAAAGCCCCCTTTTGGATGAGGGTTGTGAAAACCTTTAGATTTGGTTCTGGCAGCGATGGAGCTCCTCAGTCTCTTCAGGTCCATGTGGGCGGTGCACCCTGCACCATTTGGACGCGTGCTCACCGCCACACAAAACACACTTACGGCTACCTGCAGGTCCTGGTGGGGTTCAGATTGGCGCAATTCACCCACCAGGTGGCCACACTACCTCTTGATGTGAACATATTGCTGGCAACGATGGCTTCTCGACCTTTACCCTGATATGTGCCAACCTGATTCTTTGGAGTTTTCCTCCTGTGGGTCAAAGTCGAAGGAAGTCCTTGGTCTGGGAGCTCTTCACCTTTATGAGATCAGTGGAGGTGTCGAATTACCACACGGAAGGGCGTGTTCTTTTTAAGCTGATAGCGGTGTTAACTGTAGCACCGATGCTATATTATAGTGCGGAAAACCTCCGGCCGAGGCCCTTAGTTTATTTTATCTGGGAGGTAAAATAACCTTAAGCACCCCATCCTTCGGATGGGTCGTTAAGCGATGGTTTCGAGCCTGTACGATGTCAGGTACTCGTTGAAAGACCCTAAGTGAATAAAAATGTAGGGTAGGCAACATTTATGACTCCCATAGTAGAGTCGGGCTCATGTCACCCAGAATGACGACAGAGCGCTTTGGTAGTATGCGATATGACTTTGCAGTTAAAGCCCGGCCATGATTCAAAATGATTCAAAGAAATCGTAATCACAAATGAAAAACAGAAAAAAAAAATTAAAACTAAGGAACGTAAACAAAAATGATAAGAGGCGCACTGATAGAACCTTCTTCTGTATTAGCCAGGGGCAGATCTTAAAATTAATATATAGTTGTAATTTTTTACCATTAAAACGCAAAATGCAGACATTGTTATGTATGTATTTTCTGTTTTTATTTTGTATACTTGGTAGATGATGGGCCGAGATCAAGAATAGTTTGAGAAACTGTCCTAAACCGTCAGTTGATATTTGTATCATGTTTTTTTTATTTATTATAGTTTACTCAACTCGGTTGGTCAGCTGATTATGGCTTTTACAAGGAGTGGAGTGGCTAGAGCCATGCTGACCTGCCTGATCAGTCTCTACTTATCTCTAATCAGAGTTAATCGGCTGGTATTAGTCCTCTCTCTACTTACCCACCTAGTTACATTTAATACTACATCGATTATCGGGGTCTGCGCAGCCTCTTACGGAAAATTCACCATGATCGTCTTTCTGTCAAATCTTTACAATTCATGAACCGTGTAACATAGAAGTTAAAATTGGAGATGTAGGTATGGCATATGTACCCATAGACACATACTAATATTTCAGAATAATAAAAAAAAAAAGCGGATTTTATTAATAATTTATTATGTCCCCAAAAAAATAAAAAAGTGGAGAATCACCGGCAATGAACTCACCAGAACGAATTAATCAATTAAATTTCTGCTGTCCTTCCAAAACCATTTGGTTTTCAAAAAACCAATAGACATTTTGGACTGAAAATCAAAATTTGACTTACAAAAGGGCTTCTGAATCATTGTACTTTGTAATTGTGTCCATGCACTCATTACAACGGCAATTTCGCTAATTTCGCAGAAAATGAGTATGTCCTGAATGAGTACGTCCTGAACTTAAATATTAAATTTCATGCCGGTTCATGCATTACATCGGCAGTTATTAAGGTTTTTGAGTTGAGCCCCCTTAATCCCCCCTTCCCTTTCGGCTGATTCCGCGGAAAATTGATAGTCATCCTTGAGGAGTTTTGTATTTATATACTAAATTTTGCGTTGTTACATTCATTCCATTGGGAGTTATCATGTTCACAGATACACACACAAACAGACGTGCATTCGTTTTTTTTTGACATGAAATTTCTGTAAAAACTCAACATAGAATTTCTGACCGATTACGTAACTTCCTCATTACTTTGTTCAGCTGGAGAAGTAAATTTCTGAGTAGTGTATCTTGAAGATATGAGGATTTCAAAAATCTATTAAAGCTTTTACTCGAGTGTCCAGCCCTCCTTATACACATGAAAAAAGTTGAAGAAATTTGAGATATAGAGAACGCAAAGAAGGTTTCCAAAAAACTAGTTTCCTTGCTCCAGTCCAAATATGTTGTGCTGGAAAAAATGTGAGGGCAAGCCGATAGATACGATTCGATTCAGGCCAGCTGCTGGTTGTCCATTTCCTTGTAATGTTGTGCTCGAGAAAAACTTGTTAGTAAGAAACCTAGCTTCTTCAATTACATATGATTATTGTTTATCCTCCATTAAAAAAGACTAGAAATGACGGTATTCCGTGGTTTTTCCGGTTCCAGGGTTGGTGTTTGCGAGGCTGTGGAGGAGATATTGTGTGGTATATGCCAATGGCATATGTGACAGTGAGAAGGGTGGCAGCATTGTCACTGTGCGGCATATCTATGGAGATGGCGGGTGGCAACACTGAGAGGGGAAGTGAACCAGCTGAAAACTGGGCCAACCGCGATAACTTGGCCGCCAAACACTCTCGATATCACACTTCTGTGTGATGTGATACTGTACCCCCATCCTTCTATTCTCTTTAAGAGGCTATAATAAGGAGCAACTCTGTTAGCTGTGTTTACCTCCCCTCTTCTCCCACCTTACCTGCATCCTTCCTCTTCTCCTACATCTATTTCTCTTTAGGAGACTATATAAGGAGCAACTCTATTGGCCATGTTTATCTCTCCCCCTACATTGCATGTCCCATTCCCTCACTTTACCTATTCCCTTGCCCTCACCTTACCTGTCCCATCCCCCCTCCGTTCACTTTACCTCTCCCCTCCTCCACCCCAGCCCCACTCCTCCTACTATCTTGATCATATTCGGACCCAACCCGCTGATTAATTCGCTCTTGTTTACTTCTAATGCTATACGCCTCTACTGTTGATAGCTCGTAACAAAAGTGGGAGTTAAGCCTCCCCCATTTTCTGCCCCTTTTGATTTTTTAAAATAGGATGTCCATATCGTAAAATGCTCCAATGATTTGGAAGTGACAACCGTCACTACATTGTTCCGTTTTTGCCAGATAACAACTTTTTCCTGTTTTTTTCTCGATCCTGTTGTAAAGGGAGGAAGAAAGAGAGATAAGTAAACACAAGTACAAGTCGTAGGTGTTTTTGAATGTTGATTCAGTATATATTTGAAATTTTGAAAAAGGAGAAAAACGATGGGGATAAATGAAAGAAAATGAAAAAAAAAAATACATTTTGTAAAAAAGTTTGTTTATTAATCCGAAGAGAAGCTCCAAGTATTGATACGAATAGTCTCTCAGATGTTTACTGGAGTTTTCAACCTTCTAAGTCCGGCCCCATTCCAAGTCTTAACTTTCAGATAAATCCTATTGAAAAGCAAGAAGTAAGATCAACTTGATTTAATCAATGTTCATCCGAATATTTCACTTTCCTTGGGTCCTTGTAGATCCTGGGCCTCATCTGTCATTCCTCTTAGTTCTCAGCCTGCCGTCTCTACCTCATTGCCATCGTCTTGAGGTAGTCTATTCTCCCGGGTAGCCTCTCCAGTATCCTCCTCTGAACTTGGTTTGGTTCCATCCTCCCAGCCAACGCAGTCTTCCTTGCTTTGCGAATGCCTGCCTATCGTCCCAGCTCTCGGTTGGTACTTTTCCTCCATCGAAGGGGATATATTTATATGTCATATTTCTTTCGCAAGGATTGAGCCAGATACATTCGCATATGTGACGATCGGTCGTAGGACTGTTGTTTGTAGGTTTATTTTTCCGTCTCGGGATTCAGACCCGAGTTCCTTCTGCAGGGACCAGTAACATTTACTCCCGGCTGTTATCATTGCTTTGATTTCTTCTCTAACATTGTTTTTCTTGGTTATAACGCTCCACTTGAAACTATCTACCCGGTTGTACCTGCTATTACTTGTACCTTAACCTGCCCAGGGGTGAGCATCTGTGTCATTCTTATCAGCCTTATAAGTTTAGGAGGGAAAACTCATAATGAAATGGATTTACCGCGCCGCTCATTGTCGCATTGTTACTTGTTTCAAACTGCAAAATATATATGAAGGCGTGAGGAGTTGAGGTGTTGAGAAAAAGTGTGAAAAGTGGGGAGGAGTGCGAACTGTGGCTGGACCGGTTTGAGATAACCGCAAATGTTCCTTGGTTCGTTCGCCTAGGCAAGGAACGCCCACCCTCTTCTTGCCAGAACCACTTTGCTACCTTTAATGCAAGCTACTTAAATATACCATTATGGTTTGACTTCCTTAGTTACTTTGCGTACAGTACAGACGATAAAAGGAGCTGTGTTGATGCGTCTGTAAACCACAACTGCTGAGGAATCAATAATGGGGGACGGATACCTCAAATTCTCATATATAAACCAAAAATTAGATTGTATGAAACTATTCTTTATTATGAATTATTATAACTATTATGATGACTATTATATAACTATTATGATGACTAAACTAAGATATAAGCATATCAAATAAAATAAATGTGAAAATACAGGGTGTACATGATATATTATCAAATTATATATTCACATATCTATAATCTGATAATATCATGTTTTGTGATTTTGTGTTCTGTTAAATAATCTCATTCAAATCTATGATTTATTCTTTCATAACTTATTTTTTACAATAAATTTTTTGGCAGTACTTACGATAGTCGTCTAATTATAATAATATAATTAAAATTAGAAAATTCGGAATGATTTTGGAAATATAAATGATCAGTAACATGACACGACAACGAAATAAAGTCTCAGTCAGAGCTAGAGCGATCAGTACGAAGAAACACTCTTATCCCCTCCACAATTAGTTTGGATGTGCAGTGGCTTTGCTGTGCAAGATGTATATCCGTTTCCTGTTTCGTCACAGTTTCATGAGATTAATACAGTGCGGAATAAAAAAAAAAAAAAAAAAAAAAAATGGGGAGTACAAAAGAACAGGTGACGGTAAGTAAATCTTTATTCACATATACTTAGGAACACACTTTTGTGACAAAAGTGTTCAAATAACAAACAGCAAAGTTCACAGTTCAAACAAAGGTTTAACACTGGATTTGAAGAGACTGGGATTCCCCTCAGAGGTCTTCTACCTCACATCACCCTCTCATGGTTAAAAGTGACACCATCTGGGAGACAATGGGATTTATTTCCTGATAGTCTCACTCTTCTGTCATCCAGATCAATTTTTTTATTTTACTTCCCCAACTGAACGCAGTATAGGGTAAGTTATGTAATCGGTCAGAAAATTTAATCGGTCAGTGTCTGTAAACACGATAACTCCCAATAGAATGAATATATCGATTTCAACCAAATCCGAAAGTTAATAAATCCTTAGTTAATTAAGTCACAGTGGAGAAGTACATAGCTGGTGATGCACCGACATCTTTTTTGTTTTTGAATGAGTACAGAGCTACTTATAAGAAAGCTTTCATGCTTATATATTTTTTTTTTTTTTCGCTATACATTTTGAAAGTCAAAAAACATATATAAAAATATTATATTTGACCTACTTGGACCAAAATCGAAACTGACTACTAACAACGAACTTGAAATTTAAGAGTTTACCATTATACGTCCAATTTGGACCTACAAAATCGAACTTTGGGGTACATCATTGTCAACGCTCCTTTCTATGTCACCAGTAAAGTCCTAAGCAGAAATCTGGGTATTCCCACTGTCAATATATTAATGACATCCCGATTCCAATCATTCCACAGAAACCTTTCTTCTAGGCTATTTGAGTTGAGCCCACTCTCTGATCCCATCCTTCTCTTTGGCCGATTTGGCTGATAAGTGGTAGAAGAGGGGTTATAGTTACACAAAAATAATTTTAGTTATACATGCATTTTATCGGCAATTATGGTGTTCAGAGTCACATACACACAGACATAAATTTTTTTTTTTTTTCACATTTTCAGGGGGTCGGAAAACATGAATTTCCAGTGAACTCAACTTCGAATTTCTGAACCATTAAATAACTTCCCCCCCCATTTGGGATAGCTGGGGAAGTAATAAAAAATTAGAACGAAGTTATTAGGTATAAAATTAAATTTTAATTGAGCCATTCCCTTTTTTTTGTTTTTACTTCATTTTTGTAGCTCTGCTTTTTTATGTGGGTATAATTTGGTTTTTATGTGATTCATTATTTAAAAAGTTATATACGAAATAGGAACTCTAACTAAGAGTTAATCAAGTTTGTCTTCATAGCTTAATCCAGTTAGGCTTTATCCACTTATCCAGAATTTTATTTTATTGGGCCAACTTTCATTCTTATATAGTTTATTTTTCCCTGGTTGTGATCGTTCTCAGGAGTTTTAATTTCCATTAGAAAGCCAATTAATTTTTTTTTGGAATGCATCTACCGTGGTTATTAGTGATGGGTTAACAGTTTGCTTCATCCTTCGTGAGAACTCGATTTTTATTATAATTAACTACCTATATTATTTAATAATAATATACTTTTCACAGCTAAATTATAGAAATCTAAATATAAACGTTTCAGGAAGAACTCCCATAATCAGTATCTAAAAAAATATTTTTCATACAATCAAAATATTACATCGTGTGATGTCTAAATAAGCTGAGAGAGATGGAAGCCTGCGTGAGCCCCTGGAAGTGGAGCTACAGGGAAAGGACGTTGAGATAGCACGACTGTGGACAGACAAAAAAAAGAATATTTTTAATATTATTATTAAAACTTCAAAGGAACTAGTTTTTATTATTATTTAGACTTCGAACTATAAAATAATAATAAACAGACAAACTATAAAATAATAAACATTCAAAACTAGATAATAAAGAGACAAAAAGAGAAAATAGAAAATAAAGAACATTTTTATTATTATTATTAAGATTTCAAACTAGACAATATATTATTGAAGAGTTGAAGTTGGCAAAATAGTGGCGATTTATCTCTACTGTGTTCCTAGCCTGTGACCTATAAAGGGACGGGAGGGAACTGGTTGAAAATCAATTCTGATCAGAGATGGGGTTTTCGCGTGTCTTGAATTTCCTCCCCACGTTAGACTAATATCTTTCACAGCCAAATATATCCGCCCTGATTTGTCTGGAACTCCCCTCAAGATAAATAACAAAAGGTTAGTTTTTATCTACCGTTCTGGTCGATAAGTTAATTTTATTAACTTGATCGGTACACTTTTCCTCTCCAGCTGGTATATATATATATAGTTAGTTATTGTGATTCATGCCCGGGCTTTAACTACAAGGTCATATTGCCTACTAACAGATCGTATTTACGTTTATTCATGTAGATGGGGTCTTTAACGAGTACCTGGCATCGCACAGACTCGGGACCATCGCTTAACGTTCCATCCGAAGGACGGCGTGCTCAAGGTTTGTTCAGCTTCCAGATAAAAAACTTGAGGACCTCGGCCGGTTTTCGAATCCGCTATCTTGAGCTCAGTAGGCTATCACGCTACTTCTGAGCTACCGGCGGTCCGCGGGGTATATAAGTTACGATTATGTATAAAATTACAGTTTTATCTCTACTTACTTTTACTTTCCCTGGCGCTACGGTCCTTGTAGAACCTGGGCCTCCGCAACAATCTTCCCCCATTCTACTCTATCCTCGGCCTCCCGTCTCCATCTTCTCACACCCATCGTTCTGAGGTCGTCCTCCACGTCCTCCAGCCAACGTAGGCGGGGTCTACCTCTTCTTCTTCGTCCTCCCGGGTGTCCTTCCAGTATCTTCCTCGGCAATCTGTCTGGCTCCATCCTCTGTAAATGTCCCAGCCATCGCAGCCGTCCCTGCTTCACTATGGCCACCAGGTCCGGGCTCTTGTACAGGTCCCTCAGCTCCCCATTGGTCCGTATCCTCCATCTATCCCCCTCTGGAGTAGGGCCGTATATCTTTCTCAATACCTTCCTCTCCCACGTATTGAGTAAAACTTCGTCCCTCCTAGTCAGGACCCAGGTTTCACTCGCATATGTGACGACCCGTCTCAGGACTGTTTTATAGATTGTTATTTTGGCGTCTCGGGACAAAGTCCTCGATCCGAGCACCTTCTGCAGTGACCGGTAGCATCTATTCCCGGCCGTTATCCTCGCTTTGATGTCTTCTTTAACGTCGTTCCTTTCCGTGATAACGGCCCCCAGGTACTTGAAGCTATCCACCCGGTCAAACCTGCAGCCTCCAAGTACGAGTTCCTTCTCTTTTACTTCTTTCCTCGTAGTTCTCATGTACTTGGTTTTGCTCTCGTTGACAAGAAGACCAAGCTTCCTGGACTCCTCGTCACATTCCTGGAACGCCCCCCCCCCCCCCCCCCCCCCCCAATGCAGCTTTCGTTCGTCCGGTTATGACCACGTCGTCCGCATATGCGAGATGCTGACTAAGCCTGTTATATATAGTGCCATCTGGAGTTTTATCTCTACATAGTCGTAATGATGTTTTCATTTAATCAGAATTTCGTTTCTTGTTAGAGACTATAAGTTCAATTTCTATTATGTATGTTTGTTTGAGCTTCTTGGGAAAACTGCTGAACGTTTCACGAAATTTAAAGTTCTTTTGTAGCATCGTCTAAATTAGAATATAGGCTAGTTCCCATCTCGAAATTTAGAACGAAAGGTAGAGTTGTGAGGCCCAAAACATAAAACGTGTGCATCTATTTAACGGTTGATCGGATTTTCGTGAAGGGTTGATTTCAGATGTAACGATTCAATCCGAAAGAGGGCCAAGAAATACCGTATTATTTATTTACCAAAACTTGCAGGGTATCTCCATAATGGTAGGCTAAGTGGCGTCTAATTCTGAACGGGAGAAGGTCCCAATACATAAAATGAGTGCACTATTAACGTTTTCTAGGTTTTTCATGAAATTTCACATGTTCATAAAATTGTTCACGTAGCATTCTTATAAGCTCCGTTCAAACTGTTCTAGGCCAACTTTCTTTCATTTTAATAAAAGTCCCCGAATTCGATTTTTTTTTTCTTCACTGATTTAGGGTGTAAAGAGGCGGTGAACTATGCGTGGAACCCGCGCAACCGAGAACTTGCTTCTTTGTGAACCACTCCCCTTTTTTGTGAATGTTGGTTAAGCCATGAAGGCTAGAGACCCACTTAATGACCTCCTGTAGCTTCCCCGCCTCCATAAAACCAACTTTACGACCTGGAACCTCCAACGATCCAGCCAGCACCCAAGTTGCAGTAACATGCAACAGTAACTTTGGAGCCCACCCACTAAGTTCAGCTTCATACTGCATTAGCGACCTAGCTAGACAAGAAAATGTTCAGAACCCATGCCTATCAAAGTTGCCCAAGTTTAGTTAAACTTTTTGCTGTCATAACTCCCTTGGGAAATATCTTATGGACTTAAGCCTACCATGATTTTGGTATAAACTTTAGGATTAATTTTCATTTTTTTGGCCCTGCACTAAAAAAACGCATATTCATTGAAATGGACACAAATACAACCCATGTACTCAGCAGCCGCTTAAAGCTAGCAGGTATTCACAAATTTAATTTTTAGTTACTTCCCCAGTTACACAAAGTATAGGGGAAGTTACATAATATATAAGTAATTCTATGTTGAATTTTCACCAGAATTTCTTGTTTTCTGACCCCCTGAAAAATAAAAAAAAAAATCATGTCTGTGTGTTTCTGTTTGTCTGTGAACACGGTAACTCCCGATATACGCCTATTAATTTTCAGACAAATGGGACAAAGGGAAGATGGGATTAAAGGGGAGAGAAGGGAACACAAAAACTTTATACGGTGATACGAAACCCATTTAGGACCTAATAAGAACGAAAACCATTAATATTCACCCTTAAGGGGGGAGAGGATGGGGGTTGAACTCAGAACTCCTAATAACCATTTATATAATGATATAACGACATGAATTTTGTAAGTGGATCCAGTGAGGAAGACAAAGGTCATCACAAAATTTACTATGAGAATTCAGAAGTCTCTGATTAAGGCACACATTGATCTTCAACCAGTTCGGTTCAATCCGAAAAGGGGCCAAGAAATACAGTATTATTTATTTACCAAAACTGATAGGGTGTCTCCGTTATGCTAGGCTAAGTGGCGTCTAGTTCCGAACGGGAGAGGGTCTCAATACGTAAAATGAGAGCTCTATCAACGTTTTCTAGGTTTTTCATGAAATTTCACATGTGGCATCACAAAATATTAAGGGGACTGGCCCGAAACATAAAATTTCTGCCAGCTCATTAAATTGTACATGTAGGACTTTTATAAGCTCGGTTCAAACTCGGTTTTAGTGGGAAAACGAAAACTTAGATGGAAAAGTACTTCGTTCTGGAAAAATACATTGTCGGGGATGCACCTACACTTTTTTTTTTTTTTTTCACATGGCAAGACTTCCATGTCTAGGAAAAAAGACGGGAAATGGAAAACTCAACATTTACTAATTAAAAGAAGCTATTCGATCAGAGCGGGGTTCAGGAACATGTATATTTCCCAAACATATCCCTTTTTATTGCAGAAAACTTAGTTCCATTTAAATTAATTTCCCCGAGTATTCCGCCCGACTGCACATGTAGAGCCGTCTTCCACGTCCTGTGAACACAGAGTATCGCACATTTCCTTTAACACTTCAGACTCCAAGTTTCTTCCTTAGTCCGAGTGTAACTCCAAACCGGCTGACTAGGTTACCCACTCGCCAAGGTCTCGGCCTACTAGTTCGGCATATGCTTCCGTCCAACTGGAAAAGTGATCTATTGCATCAAATTTGTACATTTCTCCCATACCTTTCTCGCACATTTTCCTCATAAATTCAATTTCTGATGAAACTGAGAGGTGTTCCGTTCTAATCGATAATAACTTTGCCAAAGGTTAATCCCCATTCTGAATCCAATTTACCTAATGTCAACTCATAAAGATTTATGACAAATAAATCAGGGCCGAAGAGGATTTTTTTTTTTTGAAGCCACATCGTAATCGGAAAAGAGAAAATAATATTTTTCTCTACAAAGAAAAATGAGAAAATACTTTAAAAAAAACAAAAAAAAAAACAGATTACCATATTCAATGTAATTTTTCTGTTATGAAATACGCGGTCATTGGTAACATAGAAATTATCTTAACAATATGTCGGCTATAACGATCATGCTGTTCAAAATAGTAGTGCCAAGATTTATGACAAATAATCCACAAAATTAGTATGAGGATTCAGAAGCTTGTAAGTCAACAAGGTCGATTGGTTTTGCAGATTTAACGATATAGCCAAAACTCAATTGATTAATACGCGCTACATTGCCAGTGATTCACCGACTACAAACGGTTAATTTTTTAGAGTAAACGCAAATATTTATTTATTTTTTTTTTTAAACGTTGGCTGATGAGTACGTTGACTTTTCTTGCCTGGAACTGCTAGGGTTAATGAGCTTCTGATGATTAGCTATAAAAAGTGTCTGTAGTGGATCAATAAAATCCTAGCAACGTCAAGTGCAACAGTCTGCTTTATTTGCAAACTTTTCATGCACAACTTCATCCCACCCTCCCTAAACCTGGTTTCATGCTATCATTGTTTTCATCATTATAAAACGACAACAAAGTGTGGCGTGTTCATTGCACTAGCAGCAATATGGTTGGTAGGGTTTCTGTTTTGGTATAACTCATAAAGACAAAAAAAAAATTGTTTAACAATTATATTGTCTATATGTTGCAATATAAAATATAATCTGACCGCTTTCAGATTTTATTGATTTTCGCTAGCCGGCTTTCTAGGTGCCCTCATCTTCAGGTAGTCCACAAAAGCCCATCATCTAGTAGGAAAAAATCAATTATAAAGTAATGTTTGTTAAAATCCATCTAATAATATTGTAGTAATAAAACATTAAATAAATTAAATTAAAAATATAACAGAAATTAAATTGATATAAAGAGCTTTAAAAATAAACATACCCGGTGAATTAACTTTAAAAACAACATAATTTAGTTTTAATAAATAAGATTTAAAAATTAAAATAAAATGTATAAAACTGATTAAAAACAATTAAACATTTCATGAATGGGGATAGATATGTTATTCCAGTTCCCCATCTGAGTCACAACTGAGAGAACGGAGTACGTGAGACTGGACAAACTATCCCCTCTCTAGAGTTGAGGAGGGGTTTCTCTCCCTTCTTCCTTTCCAATTTAATCTCTATATTTTCTAAGAAATCCATTTTCCTACTTCTTTGGACATGGTGTAGTAGCGAGGCTAAGCCGGCCTCATGTCCTATGCTTTAGAGGTGTTGGAAGAATTCAGAGTCGCCCCTACTCAAATGTTCCTCCACTCTAGTCCTCAGTTTCCGGCCTGTCTGCCCAAGATAAAAACAGTTACAATCTTTACAATTCATCCTTTCATAAGGAGGGGGTTTAATACCGAAAAACTTAATTTATTGAATATTTATTATTTATTATATTCAAGTACAATTATACAAAAAAAAAAAAACTATTGATGGTCATAATGGACGAAGTTCTGCCGATCCCGGTGCAGACATAGGTTTGAATTAGTTGGATCTCCAGGTTCTACTGATAGTGGGTGTTGTGGAATCCTTCTTTATTGACCTCCCTACTGAAGAAGACAACTTGAGAAGTCGGGCCCCAAAGTTGTAATGGAATAAATTTGCCAAGAGGAAACGGGGGTCTTACTGCTCTGGGTATGACTCCAGTCTCACTGGAGATGTAACTGGTGATTTTGTAGTATCACCTATATATATATGGTGAAAACACTGAAAAAGTATGAATTTTTACCGACACCGGTGGTTTTTCATAGTCACCACCAAGTGAGTATACGGGTTTCTAATAATTCAGATCATGAAAAAAATTGTTGCTATTGCTTAATGAAAGATTGTTTTAACAAACGTGAAACTTAAGAAATATAAGTGCATTTATATAGGTGGTTATGGCATTTTTTTTTATATTATTTAGAAACGAGGCAGCTTTTCGCCTCCCCTCGTCCAGTTTTCTAGAAAAACCTCAAATTTTCTTGATGAAATATCTGTCATTTTGAAGAGGGTTCGTTAGAAGCGTAATGTTTAAGGTCAGCATTCCAGGGATGTTCAACCAAGTCGATAAATTGATTTCAAAGGGGCAACGAAAACATAGTTGATTCACCGAAAACTTTTTCTATTTGTCATAGTTTCAAAATGGCGGTCAAGTGTAACAATATACACAAAAATAAAAAAGACTTATTTGAAACATTAAAACGGGCATAATTTAATTTCAATTATGATATTTAAAAGACCAATATTTTTATACAATTGTCCAGTCAGAGATGCCATAACCTGTTCCGTGAAAAGGCCTGGTTTGTGAAACCTGGTCCAAAGATTTTAAAGTTATTGTGGCTATCGCCCCCAGTGTTGGGCTCTCAGTGACCTGATTTGTATTGAAACCCAGGTCATTTCGATACAATCACTTGATCACTACATGTCACGATGCAACATAGTCTTACAAACCGAGTAGCTACAGAGCCTGCCATGGGGTCTGACAGTGGCTTACCTGGGATTACACTCCATCTTGACTCAGACAGAGTGGCTTAGGGGCAGGTAGCTGCACTTCGCAGAAGCCCCAACAAAAGTTATCTTCAATCCAACTAGTCCCCCCCGTTCCATTTATAAAGTAACTCTTTCTTTCATTTTAGAAATTATTTTCCCTGGAGGGCTTTAATGAATGATTTATTAAAGGCATTTCTGGTAAAGTTAGATGTGTCAAAAAACAAAAGTTCTTACTTCGCCTATTAAAAGGCAAAGGAAATTAAAATTTCCGGTAAAACATGTCCCATTTTCAAGTCTAAAAAGTAAAAAAAAGAACTATAGTCAAGCCGGTGAATCATGTCAAAGAGCCGGCCTGTAGTAGCATTGCACTCCCGTCTCTATTCCTCATTCGTCTAATAGTCGCCGTTTTACCTCTTTTTTTTTTTTTTTCAGAATCCAAAAATAAAAATTTTTCACTATTAATATTTATCGCTAATATATAACGATATTTACCGAAAACGATATACTGGTAAATTGTGTTGTTGCATGTGACGGGCGGGAGTTGGCAAGAGTAAGCGGCAACATTGCGGCTCATCCTCACCCCACTTTGTTTGTGTTGAATTACCTTTTCTAATTTCCTAAAAAAAGATACTGGTTTCGGCTTACTACATCATTAGCATTAAGTTCTACAGTGGTTTGTTATCTTTATGTTGGTTGGTTCATGTTGAACTTTATGTGAAACCGGTTTATATCTATTTTTTGTGGAATTAGTCAATATACTTTGGTGTTTTTATTAGTAATTAGTTTTTCCACTGTATCTACAGAGAGGGCGCGAAAATCTATTAAGACTGTAAATATTCTCATTAATATTTTTTTACTTCCCCAGCTATACGAAGTATAAGGGAAGTTATGTAATCGGTCAAAAATTCAATGAGGAGTTTTCAGCGGAATTTTATGTTTTCCAACCTCTAGATTCCAAATATAAAAAAAAAAATTAGGTAAGTCTGTCAACACGATAACTCCTGATGGAATGAATATATCGACACGAAATTTTATATGTGAACCCTCTGACGACGACACCTATTGTTTTTCAGCCGAATCGGTGAGAGGGGAGGGGGATTAGGGGAGGCAACTCAAAAACTCTAATAACTGCCGATGTAATGAATCTATCGACATGAAATTTCATATTTAAAATTGAAACTAATGAGGACATGATGTCGGCTGAAGAGAAGGGGGGGGGGGGGGGGGGAGAGGGTTCAGGGGAGGGGGCTAAATTCAAAAACTGCCGATGTCATTTACCTAAAGAAAATTTATTATGAGGATTTAGGAGCCCCTATGTAAGTCAACTGTTTAATATTAGCTCAAACGGCCGACTGGGTTTGGAGGGGGAGCGAAAAGTTAATTAATTCTGGAGAAGTACATAGCCGGTGATTCACCGACGACTTTTTTAAACATTTCCTATCGCCAAGAGGATCGACATAATTTTCATATAAATAAAGTTTAATTGTAATTTTGTTTTACAAATGCTTAATTATTATTTAGTCCAAAATTCGTCGGTGGAGAAGAAGTGTAAATATTGGCCCCAACGCTGATTTAAGGCTCTATGTGGAAAGAACAAATTTCATAGCCTCGCCTGGTGAGTTGGAGCTATGAATTTGTATCTCTTTGGAGTCAAGTAACACAAATTTAGCGTGCTTGCCTACTGAGCTCAAGATTGCGGGATCGAACACGGCTGAGGTCCTCAGGTTTTTTTTATCTGGGACGTGACAAAACCTTGAACAAGTCGACATCCGGAGTGGACGTTAAATAGCGGTCTCGAGTTTGTGTGGTCAGGTACTCGTTAAAGACCCTTACCCTAATAAACCTGGGTAGGCACAATGTAGGAGTCCAAGAGTAGAGCTAACAGGGAAGGGATAAGGGCATTAAATGCTTAGTTCTCCAAGTGTTCACACCAGCCCTTCCATTATATGGTCTAGTCTATGTTTGTTATGTGTGAAACTTTCTGAAAATCCAGTAACCGTTGAAGTACCAGTAGTAGTTTTAGGCCCCCCAATATCCCCGTCTCCCGTTCAAAATGTAGACTTGTCAGATAGCTTTTTGAACCGGGCTTATAAGGATGGCACATGTAAACTTTCATGAAAACCGATCAGCCGTATAGGAGTGATATTATAAGAAACAAACAACACAGAGGAAGTCTGGAAGCAAGCTCTTTGAAACTCACCGAACGTGTGTGGAATTAGTTTTTTTTTTTCTCTAGGTTAAGAGAAATTTGCTAAAAATCCATAATCCATAAGAAGTTCCGACTTACTACTATGTGCTACGCAACGACGCCTTAGCTAGTCTTTAGAAAGAGAAACCCAATTATCCGAGATAACGGGGCCAGGCAAACTCCGTCTATCCAGGATCTCGGATAGTCAATTATTATTAATATTTATTTCATTATCTTTATAAATAGATCATTAATAGTAATTCATTTTTTTTCGTTTGGTTAGTGATCACTGTTACCATAAAGTTTTCCTTTTTTTTACCGCTTCGAAGTTTATCTATTTAGTTTTATTTTTTTATCGGATGATTAACCATTTATCTGATGTCGGAATATCGGTTGACCCATTGAACGCCTGTCGGATAGTCCAAACTCGGATAATCGACGTTTTATTGTACTTGGTAATGGTTGGCACCTCAGCTAGTTATATTCTACCCAACGGCCGGCACCTTCCTGTGCAATATTTTCTACTATTGGTTCATTTTGGAAGTTTTAACTCCGTTGGTCCTATTTCGTATCTGAAGACGCACTGACGATTCATAAGGAACATTCTTTGAAAAGACAAATTTTTTGATAGGATTAACCATTGTATTAAATTGCGCCCCAAAACTGTTGTAATTATCGTAACAACTTCCGCTACGAATTGAAACGTATTATAACCAGCAGGTTGATGGCAGTGTATAATTTTAGTGAAATAGTAGCCCGCAGTTTCCCTTAAATTTATACTTTATTTATAATAACGAGAAGTTGTAGATCTCTTAAAGATTGCTACTGTAGCGACCTATGTATCGGAGGATCCAACATGGATTTAGGAACTCACCATACAGCTTCCATTTACGGCCGACAGGTGCATCCAAGTCAGTCCTCAAGAAACCTTTGTACAAGCTTGTTTCGATTAAAATTGATGTCCCCAAATAAATGTGTTGGGTATTAATATTATTAGAATTAAGCCCCCAACAATTGGTGACCCCAACAATTGGTGACCCCGTATTGAACTGTTCAACATTATTTATAGTGATATTTCAAGTAAGTAGTGTAAAATGTCTACAAGTGAAAGTGGGACCGGTGCAGAAGCACATTTTCCTAACATGGCCGAAGCGAGCCACAACCTCGAAGCAAGTAAGGTTAGCATTAAAATTCCCCCTTTTTGGCAACAAAAACCTGAAATATGGTTTTACCAAATTGAAGCACAATTTAATATTAATAAAATTACATCGGAGGAAACAAAATTTAATTATGTGGTATCACAAATGGATCCGAAGTATATAGAAAACATTTGGGATATCATTCAAGGGACTGCTACAAATAAATATACTAGAGCTAAGGAAACACTTCTTAATATTTTTAAAGAAAGTGAACAATGTAAGATTAAGAAATTAATTACGGGATTAGATCTCGGAGATATGAGGCCTAGTCAATTATTGAGAAAAATGCGGAACCTGGCTGGTACTGATATTTCTGACACAGTTTTAAAAACACTCTGGTTAGAAAAACTCCCAGATTCTATAAAGAATGTTCTCATTGTTAGTGAGGAAACTTTAGACAAAATAGCCATTATAGCTGACAAAATTGTGGAAATGAACCCACATAGAGACATATGTAGTGCTGATAGTAGACCCAGTCAAGATGCTCTAATTCAAGAATTGTTAACTAAAATTTCAAGCCTCGAGTTACAAATAAATGAAATCTCCGGTCGGTCTCGTTCTCACCACCGAGACCACAGTCGCAACCGTGGTACTAGCAAACCCAGAAAACGATTTGACCCACAGGGTAAATATTGTTTTTTTCATTTCCAGTTTGGAAAAAAATGCTACCCTGATAAATGTCGTCAACCATGCGCCTGGAAAAGTCAGGAAAACTCCAACCTGCAGTAGAGATTGCGACGAGCTCTATTGCAGATAATATTGAAAATCGTCGAAATTTCCGCTTATTTGTTAATGACAAAAAAACGGGTGGGCGATTTCTTATTGACAGTGGAGCCGATATTTCTTTAATTCCAGCCAAGGCTACAGATAAAATTACATCTTCTAACTTTAAATTATATGCTGCAAACGGCACGTCCATACCTACCTACGGCGTCACATTACTGACACTGGATCTAGGACTTCGTCGTGAATTTAGGTGGTTATTTATAAAAGCTGACATAACTCGAGGGATAATTGGTGCAGATTTCTTGAATCATTTTAACTTATTGATTGACTTACATAAACATAGATTAATTGATGCAGTCACTAAACTTAGCACTTCAGGTAGTGTACTGGCTGTATCAGGAAACGAAGTCATTAGCACAATAAATAAGTCTCAAGCAAAGTTTGCACATCTGTTCACCTTATACCCTGAATTAACGAAGCCATCATTTTCGCCCAATCACACGAAACATAATATTCAACACTATATCACCACCACAGGATCTCCAGTGCATTGTAAGGCAAGACCTCTCGCTCCTAAACGATTACAACAGGCCAAACGGGAATTTCAATTTATGTTGGATCAAAATATTATCCGACCATCGAGTTCAGAATGGGCAAGTCCGTTACATGTAGTTGATAAAAAAGATGGATCTATCCGTCCTTGTGGTGATTATCGCTTATTAAATGCCAAGACCGTACCAGATAGATATCCTATACCTCGCATAGAAGACTTCCATCACATATTAAATGGAGCTACTATTTTTTCTAAAATAGATTTACATAAAGCATACTACCAAATTCCGATAGCAGAGGAAGACAAAAGCAAAACGGCTATAATTACACCTTTTGGTTTATACGAATTCAACGTTATGAGTTTTGGTCTCAGGAATGCCCCTTCCACCTTCCAACGATTTATTAACACAGTGTTTCATGGTTTGGATTTTGTTTTTCCGTTCATGGATGACATCCTGGTCGCTTCAGCTACGGAAGAAGAACACTGTGAACATCTTCGTCTTATTTTTGAACGACTACAACGTTTTGGTCTCCGCATTAATGCTTCAAAATCAGAGTTAGGTGTTGAAGAATTACAATTTTTGGGCTACTTGATCACGCAAGATGGTTCCAGACCAGTACCTGAGAAGGTAAAGGCAATCAGAGATTTTAAATTACCAGAGACAGTACAACAACTTCGTGCATTTCTAGGTGTCATTAACTTTTATAGACGATATATAAGAAATGCAGCGGAAACTCAGGCTATCCTTCATGACTACTTAAAAGGTTCCAAGAAAAATGATAAAACTAAAATAGTCTGGACTAAGGAGGCTATACAACAATTTGAACGCTGTAAAGATGATTTAGTAGATGCTACACTCCTAACTTTTCCAGATTCACGATTTCCGCTGGCGGTTTTTACTGATGCGTCTGATATAGCAGTGGGAGCTGTATTACAGCAGCACGAACAATCCGGATGGAAACCTATCGCTTTTTATTCCAAAAAATTAAATGATGCTCAAAAAGCCTATAGTGCTTACGACAAGGAATTATTAGCAATTTATTTGGCAATTAAACAATTTAAGCATCTACTGGAGGCACAAACATTTACAATATTTACCGATCATAAGCCTATTACATATGCATTCTTCCAGAAAAATGATAAAGCATCGCCACGTCAATTACGCCACTTACAATATATTTCGCAGTTTACAACCGACATTCGACATATTAGTGGAAAAGCTAACATAGTGGCCGACACGTTTTCAAGACTTGAAGAAGTTTCAGTAATTGACTATGAAGAAATTGCTCGCAATCAAGAAAATGATCAGGAATTACCAACATTATTACAAGACTCCAGTTTAAATATGAAACAATGTAACATAATGTCAAAAAAGCCTCTCTGGTGCGATGTAGCTACGAACAATATCCGACCCTACATCCCAGAAGCGTTTCGCTACGAAATATTTAAGCAAATCCATAATTTGGCACATCCAGGAGTCAAAACAACAGTGAAACAAATAACGTCAAAATTCATATGGCCAGCCATCAAAAATGATATTAGAAAATGGACTCAAAGTTGCTTGAGTTGTCAACGCAACAAAGTGTCACGCCATACAAGGTCAGAAATAGGGACGTTCGAACCACCGGATGGACGATTTAGTGTCGTTCATGTGGACGTCATTGGGCCATTGCCACCCTCACAAGGAAATATTTACTGCATGACCTGTATCGACCGATTTACGAGTTGGATGGAAGTAATTCCTATGGCTAATAATACTGCAGAAACAATTGCAAAATTATTTTATAGTAATTGGATCGCAAGGTTTGGAGCGCCAGCTTCCATAGTAACTGACCAAGGCCGACAGTTTGTTAGTGAACTTTTTACCAATTTAGCTTCGTTATGTGGAGCAAAAATACAGCATACGACACCTTATCATCCGCAATCGAACGGTAAGGTGGAGCGCTTACACAGGACTTTAAAAGCCGCAATTAGGGCTCAGAATAATCCGACATGGACAGATAGTTTACCTACAGTCTTGTTAGGAATGCGTACAGCACTAAGGGATGGTTCGAAACATTCCATCGCAGAAATGGTTTATGGGACTACGATAAGAATCCCAGGAGAATTTTTTGATCCATCGTCACTTCCTGTGAATACAGACAATTTTGTGTCTGATCTTCAACAATATATGGCACAATTAAGACCAATGGATACACGTAAAGCTTGCAACAAATCACTGTTCAGGCATAAGGCTTTGGAATCGTGCTCACACGTATTTTTACGAGTAGATCGTGTCAAAAAGTCTTTGGAACCACCATATGAAGGGCCATTTGAGGTAATCGTTCGACAAGATAAATATTTCACCCTTAGAATTAAAAACAAGAACACCAACATATCTGTGGATAGACTCAAACCTGCACATTTAATGGTAACTGGATTAGATCATAGTGACACGTTCAGTGAGGGTACGGGCACGACAAAATTACAACCAAAGACCAGCACAACAAAGATACCTCCAACAACCCTTGCCGAGCATCAGCAACAAACGTCGTCCCGCAGTGGCAGAATTGTTCATTTCCCACGACGTTTTCTTGACGAGCTACAGGCAAGAGAGAAACATACCAGACGATAAGTGAGATAAGTGTTGTGAAAAGTTATACGCATAAGTTTTTCTAATTTCTGAACATTTTATGTTACACACTATGTTATACATTGTATACTATGTTTTATGTTGTTTACAATATCTATATATTTTTTTTTTTTCTCTTTGCCATAAATGGGGCTGTCAGGTTGCCTTGTGTCGTTACTTAGTAACTGAGGAAGGAGTATTGTAGCGACCTATGTATCGGAGGATCCAACATGGATTTAGGAACTCACCATACAGCTTCCATTTACGGCCGACAGGTGCATCCAAGTCAGTCCTCAAGAAACCTTTGTACAAGCTTGTTTCGATTAAAATTGATGTCCCCAAATAAATGTGTTGGGTATTAATATTATTAGAATTAAGCCCCCAACAATTGGTGACCCCAACACTACCCAAAGTTACAAGGAGGCTAGAGGTGACTGCGCTGGTTCGATGCTGATAGTCCACGCTTTCGTTGATTGCTTTAATCGATTGATTCCTGGGGCGGGTTTTGTGCCAACGTTAAAGTAAGGCCCTTGTTGACATATCTCTTTAATGAATCCTGCTCGTTTTTCAATTTTGTTGCCTCAGTTCTACGCTTCAACTTTAAAAATAAAACCACTTTTTGGGGGACGAACTAAAACACTGGTGCGGAGCGGATCTGGGAGGTGTTCAGCGCGTCACATAATTTCGTAACTCATTTACCAGCTAAGTCCCCGAGTTCTCATGTGCGCGTAAAGAAGTTTCACTTCAATAATAATCTAACGTCGTAATTTATAGCTGGAAAGTTTGGGACGTCTTAAAAAAGACTATTGGAGATTGCTGATCTTTATATTTCATACATTTTCTCCTCAAATAGCCAAATAATAGGTATTGGAATGTTTTCTATTTTTGTCCTCCACATATAGCTCATTACTTCTTGTCTACGTAGTGAAGAGATTCGGGGCCGTCCCTCACCTTTCCTCCCAGGCAATCGTTTTAACCGCCGTCCTTAGAGCATTAGCCGACGGGTGGGCTCTCACGCACCATTTATCGGGATGAAATTTCATTATGTAAAAACAATTTAAATATATATTTTTTTCGATTATTTACATATTTACAGCTGGTTAAAAAACGAAAGTTTCTACGTCTCTATATTTAGAGTGGTCAGTTTCAAATTCGCTTCATTTTCAGATTCGACATCTACGGATGTGAAATGAATGAAACTGTCCTTCGCTTCCCTCCATAGCTCCGTCCCTAATTCTGTACTCGTCTTATAACTTTTAAATTCACAATTTTTACTACATACTTTAATATTCCTAACTGAATTATGAACTACCTACCTGTTACAATTTGTACGAGCTAAATAAGTACTATAATGCGAATTAATAAAATGATGATGATCCGAACTAACGAATGAAATTTAAGAAAAACGCTATAAAAAAACCGTTTGAGACAATTAGTACACTCATAGTTATGCATACTATTGTGTGTGAGTGTGTGTTCAATGGAAAAGAAGGAAGGAATGAAATTTCAATAGCATCATTTTTAATGAAACAATATTTTGTTTGTCCAATTCATTTTTTGGTAAAATTGATCAATCGGCTTATGATAACTAAAATATGATTCATGTGAATATGTAGGGTATGCATGACATAACTTACTAAAATTAATTATTTATATAATATTTATTAAATTTAATATATATGTATATAATTAATTTATAAATATAATATAAATAATTAATTTTAGTAAGTTATGCCTCCAAATCGAGGATTTATTCAATTAAATTTAATTTGTTACAATTACGTTTTTTACTTACGATTGTCGTGTAATTACAATTCAGTCTCAATTAGAAAATCCGGAATAGTTTTAGAAATATTGAATTATTTTACGGCTCTCTTATTACTAAAACATTGTTGACAATAATTCAGAATGAATTTTCACAGCACTTGCTAGAATAGGTTGTGTGGCATCAGTAACATAACAAGACGCCTTCAGAGGTATCACTCTACAGAGAAACTCACCTATCCCCTCTACAACTTAGCTCGGATACGCACTGGCTTTGCTGCGCATGATGTATATCCGTTCGCTTTTTCGTCACGAAATGTCTACAGTACAAAATTTTTTGTCTTCATTTATAGACCCTCAGTGTTGCAGTGCCTACGAGTTTAGGCTCGCCTAAAATATGTTCCTTAGGAGCGAAGAACGGGTTAGTTATGATCACTATTACTTGTAGTAATATCCAATTAGTCGAGTACAAGGAGCATTTAGCATAGTAAGGCTGGGAGCTACACGGCCAGCTGTCTTCAGCTCACTTCCCTCACTATCATGATTATATTATATATATATATATTATCATGATTATATATTTATCATGATTATAAGAAGAAATATGCAAATAACTGGTTAGGATCCTGCTACTTTAGAGTCACAATCTGTTACAATTTGTCTTTCCTCCTTACCTCAGCTTGTTAACACAAAACATTCTGGCTGTTAGACCGGTGTTCTCACATGGAGCTTGCTCTAAATCACCCTTCACCTTCCTAGCTACCAATTTGTACCACTCCTCGCCTAGTCTTTCTCCAAGAATTAAGTTAGTTCAAATCTACAAAGATGCTTCAAATTGTTTTTGCAGAGTAGTTTTGAGTAGTTCTTGTACAAGCTCTGATTCGAATGGAAATTACGAAGACTGTATTTTTGAAGATTTGTTTATCATATCTGAGGAGTGTAGTATTAGTTTTCTTTACACAACACAAAAGTAAAGAACAGTGTTTTGTGTAAAGAAGAACATAATAATAACCGGTACTGCTTCAGGTCTCTAATCGCCAGTATATAAAAGCTTATTATATTTTTTCTTTCATTTTTCATTTTTATTTTCTTGGCAGAGGTCCTCCATCAATATCCTATCATCTCACTTTTTTTTTACTAGACGCTACACAAAACTCCTAAGAGAGTGAAGAGGAGATGGAAATGTGACTTACTATAATCCCAAATTGCATCCTCTCATTATTTCAAACAATAATCATAAAACCTCTATTCATTGTTTTTAAATATCATTGAGAAGCTGCCGCTGGGTGGTGTTCCTCTCTCACGCTACTTGGTTGTTGTGTAAAAGCAGTTCCGAACAAATTTTATAAGAAAAAAATAAAAGGTTAATGTATGTAGATTGTTTGAACAATACATATAAGGTTAGACAATTTGTTCTCATTACTTCTCATTGTACGTGTAGGATTTGTATTTAATCTGTAATTATTTGTGTGAGTGACAGTTGAATGGAGGTACTAAGGAGCGAGCGAGGCCGCCATATTGGTTAGGTGAACCGGTCTGTCAGTCTGTCTATAGTCAGGATGGATGTTGACTACAAGTCAGCTGACAGAGGACAAAGATGCTGACGGTGAGCTCTGCTGACAGCTGTAAGCCCCCTTACAAAACAGTCAGTCTATCTTCATCAGTCATCCACCGCTCAGCCTCACGAGAGATGATCCTTACACAATACTCACTAATTTTCTGTCAGCATTTCTTTTTATATCAGTCTCTAAAAAGGAATTTATATACATAATATTTCTGAAATTTTTTCAGACAGTTCAAAGTTATGTGGAAACATAGTTTTATTGTAATTTCAACATAGCTAATAAATAATTTCACTTATAAATTTCATTTATTCATGTAGGCAATGTCATTATGAGTACAGTCGATTTCAAGTAGCTCTGATCATACAGAAATCAGCTATTCATTAACATATTCAGAACTATGCTGGAGACTTTAATATTTTTCGCATATCACTTTTTTGTTTATATTATATTATTTTTGTTTATATTCTTTTCGGCATGGGTGTGTTAAGTGCGATCATTTCGGATCCCGACTATGAGCTACGAAAAGTCTACTACTTCAGGAGCTTGGTGGTGGTCCGGGCATCCTTCACAAAAACACAGCTCAGCAGAGATGGACCAACACGAGACTTGGAGTGCTGGTGGCGTGAAGGCGGCAGGGGTCCACTTCCCTCCTCTTTACTTGTTAATTTAATCTCAGGTTTACAAAACATCATTCAACCCCTTCTTCAGTCTTCTTACTCAACTTTCACAAATCGCCCACAAAATTTAGCCATATAGTACACAAAACTCATCTTCCCTTTTTTATTTTATTTTTTCTCCATTCCATTTTTTAATATTTCGCCCTGAGGAAGACCTGTCGCTATGCAGCCTTCCTCTCTCACCTCACTCAGGACACTATTCTCACTTTCATCTCGGTTGTAACCGTATATTTAAAAAAAAAAATTCTTGAAATTGACATATCCATCACACAGCCCTAAACTTCCATGTTCTTGAATTGAATATACATTACAGAGACGGAGAAAGAGCCCAGCCTCATGGATATCGACCGAAATTGTTGAAGCTAGGCTATGAAAATCAAATCTGCCATTGCATGTGATAATATGTGTCAAAGCAGCTAAACATTTTTATTTTTTGAGTCATCGAAAAAAAAATTATTACAAGTAAAAAATGTATTCTTTTCGTACTTCTTTTATGTTTTTCTTCTCAATATATTCAACAGACTGCACTATTATCCAATTTATTCTGTACACAGTCATTACGGGGTATTATTGTTTTTTTTTCAGCAAAACCTAAGCTCTGAGATTTTTTTTTAAGACTATTATATTGACTTAATATTAACTTCCTTTCTGAAAAGGGGTCTTTCTGGGGCCTAGGGAACCCTGGTAAGATGAGATGTAATTTGATTGAGGTGTGATGGTAGAAGTGCAGAGAACTTGAATAACAAGCAGATGTTCGGGTTGGGTAGATAATTATTTCTGACTTACAGACGTACCTAGATGTGTTTTCCGACAACTAATCAAATCATAACACACTCAGTCAGTCGATCAGAGAAATCTTTTCTTACACTTGTTTATTTAATTACAAATAATGCCTTCGACATGTGTTCTACTCATCCCGCATTGCATTGACTTTCTGAGACAATCTCTTGAAAGCAATATCTTTTCGGAAGGGGAGGGCCACCAATTGGGTGAAGTGGTCATGGGATACATTGTTTGAAAGCTCTTATCAAGAGCTTTCAGAGAGAGGGATTTACTCGATTTCTCATTTAGGTTGGTAATGGGAGAGGATTTTTGAAATGGCACTAAATTATTCGAATGTACCGCCCTTTAATGGTTAAACATTTTTTTTTGTAAACTTTGTCCAAAATGAGATGCTATCGAAAGTTTTCTTCAAAATGTTTTAACGATTTTTTTTAAACTATGCAACTAATCTTCATTCACGTATTGCTGAAATTTGGTTGGCCAGGCGTTACTTCTGGACACTGAAAACTTTGGTCTTTCTTACGATAAAGTAGTATAATCGCTGTTAATGAATAATTCATTCAGAATAAATTAGTACTCAATATTCATTGAAAAATATATTATTCAATTTGGGTGAACTACATACTACTTGGCTCGCTATTATGTTTACAATCTTCTTTATATCTGGAACTCTCCCACACGAAACACGTAGAACCATCGACTGAAAATACTCTACGGACTTCTAAGTAGCCGATCGAAATTAGACATTTCGTTTCAATGAAAAACAGTGCTCACCGTATGGAACAAGAGAACACTTCACAACGATCTCGTAATACACACAATACCAGAAACAATAAAGACTATTTCCACGTTTTTTTATCAAGTTCTACATTTTACTCAGATACAAACCCAGAAATACGTTCATTCTATTCACAACGCTTTTCAAATAACTCCATAATAAGGTTGAAGAGGAGCTTCAACCTCGACTTATTGCCATCTTGAATTACCTTCATTATTAATATCTTTCAACTATATTTTCCTTTACCGTTATTACTTCTCTTATCACCTTTGCATCGAAATTGTCTTTCAGTACCTGCCACTGGGTGGCCTTCCTCTCTCACCCTTTTCACACCACTATGTTTCATCCTAAATCCTGGTTCTAGCACCCAGCAACAGTAGTATCATCTATACTTCTAAACCAGCCTAAAGGCACCTAAAGGAAATATAGTATGTTTGAGGTAATCTAGAGAACTACTTGAACCCTAATTCCTTCGCTGTTGGGAAGTTTAATTCCGGTGAACATAGGCTGTACATCTTCAAGCTTTATCAAAAGGAAGCTGAGCAGTGATGCTAAAATGAAGCAGGACGGAGGAGAAACGGCCGTCCGAGTGCCATTTATTGTATACGCTCCCTAAACCGTGATATAAGGAGGAAATGATGTGGGCCTTCCAAATAAAAAACCCTAGGACCCGGCCCGGGTCTCGAACCTGCCATCTTGAGAGTAAAGCTTATGTCCACCAGAGTGAGGAAAGAGCGCTCTGGTAGTAGACAATATGACCGCGTAGTTAAAACCATTGGGTTCATCGTAATCATTGAATATTTCAACTTATTTATAAAATGAAGTAACTTAAAGTTACAAACCGGGCAGATAACGTTACAAACAGGCTTAAAGTTATTCCGGACAAAGTCGGGTAATCTGCTAGTTATAAATGAATGACACAAAAAACTATCTGGGATGTATGTATTTCAGTGTATATAAAGAAGTGCACTATTGAAATGTAGTCCCATTTAAACGGTTTTGCGTTGGACTGTTAGTGATATGATTGGCCAATATTGCTTATGAAACTAGACAATTAAATTTGAATAATAAAATGATTAAGATTCACTGGGAGGAGAATAGAGTGGCAGAATTAGGCAAGATTTAGTCAATGTTAGCCAATAAGATCCTCCTGACGTAAGTCATGCAAGGCTCCTTGCTCTGATCTGTATGCGCAATGGTAGGTGATAGGGGTGCTTTATCTAATGTTGGCTCCTTCTCAATGTCTCTGTTACTGATTCCATGAGCTCTTAAAGATAAAACAATATGGGTATTGCTAGACCTTCCCCATTCATAACCAACAGTAATAATTTCATGTGTAATACATTTTTTAATGCACCTAATATTTATCTTTAGCATGCTGTAGCTCTCACATATTCACATATTTATTGAGTCGACTTTTATATTTGAACAACTAGTCAAAAACTGGGAAGTTATGCTACTATAATATATCATATTATCTGAAATTTGGTGTAATAATATATTATAATATTCTTAATGTTGAAGCCCGTTTTATGAGACTAGTAGTGGGGGATCATTTTCAGATTTATTTGGAATCCCCTCCTCCATCTTTTAGAGGAAATTTTGAACATCACATCATTCATTTGAAATCCATGTCAGGAGTTAGGACTTGATGATAGTTTTGTTATGTAAGATTTCACTTTGCTTACTTTAGTTAGTTATTTTGATTCATGCCTGGGCTTTAACTACAAGGTCATATCGCCTACTACCTTCTTTTACTTTATATATTATAGAAGATCTTCAAATATATAATCAAATTTTCAGGAAACAGTATTCAGCTCTTTTTTGGGGACGTTAATAAATTATGCATTTGACACTGTATGACATGAGCACTTGATGTTCAAACTCCTTTCAGTTGAGAAAAGTTTATTTTTTAAGTGCGAAGAATCTCATGAAATCCGCAGTTTCCAGAAGGTGCCATCAGAGGGGGGCTCAATTCAAAAACCCATATAACCGTTGATGTTACTAATGTATCGACTTGAAATTTAATATGAACATTCAGTAGTTCCTGAGTAAGATAATTGGTTTTAAATAAAGCCCATTGGTTTAGAGGGAGAGCGAAAACTTAGTAGATTAATTCGCGCCGAGGAAGTACATTGCCGGTGATTCACTTTCGACTATTTTTTTGCTCGCAGTTTTAGTTGAACTTTTTTCGTGTTACGACGGCTAGAAAGTATTCGTTTGGAACGCAATCTCTCCTCTGTTCAGTCCGCCACTGAGTCTTGTGTAAAGATCAGGACTTAGAAAGGAATTCCACACACACACAACAGAGCCTCTGATAAAGGCAGTAAAGTAAGAGATATGATCTGTGACGTTGAAGGAGGATGAATGTTATCTATCCATGGAAACCGAACCATGAATCTCTTTTACAGCTAAATCTGACTTGAGGTGCTCCACCTTTAGCTCAGTTAAACCAGCAGATAAAATAGGAGAAAGATACGAATATTCCAAATATATAGTCCAGCACCATATTCAGTATCTCTTGAAGACAACCTTTAACCTAAATTCAAAGCTATACGTTTCATTTTCATGGATTCAAGAACGTATTCATTATAGAGTTGCCTACTTTCTCACCATTTTTGCTAGCTGTAATGCAGCATTGTCGCTATACTAAGGAAAGCGCAGAATATACTAATGTTTAGTTTTAAAATAATGTAAATTAAGAGATTGTGTCATTTTCAGTGTAGAATGCGAAAAGATGTTCAGTCGTATTTGTTACGTGATGTCGATACTGTATTTGTAAAGCCGTGGCTGAAGATGGTAGCAATACCGAAAGTACTCCCCTAATATATTTTGTGAAATAGACAGTATATAATATAAGTAAAGAAAAAAGTTAAAAAAAAAACATATTATGTTTTTTTTTAACTTTTTTCTTTACTTTTTATTAAGTGTTTCACAATATATCTGCAAAAAAATTTAAGTAATTTTTTTAGTTGCGATTTCAATTCATCCAAGTTTTTCGGTGCCTTTATTTCATGAAAAGTACGTTTATCACGTTTTTAAGCTCCTATGTAATATTATTCAGATTAGTTAGTTATTGTGACTCATACCCGGGCTTTAACTACGAGGTCGTATTGCCTACTACCAGTGCGCTTTTTTGTTGCTCTAGTGGACATGAGCCCGACTCTACTCTGGGAGTCCTAAAATTTTGCCTTCTTTGGTTTATTCACCTAGGTAGGGGTCATTATCGAGTACCTGACAGGCTCGGGACCATCATTTATCGTCCCATACGAGGGACGGCGTGCTCAAGGTTTTTTCACCTCCCAGATAAAAAACCTAAGGGCCTCGGCCGGGTTTCAAACCCGCGATTTTGAACTAAGTAGACAAGCACTCTTATCTTGTGAGTACCGGCGCCTTTACTACTCATGTTCATTTCGAATAAATTAGTATCTTCCAGCATAGCGCCTGCACTGTTCGGTCCTTAATTCATGTAATAATGAGAATAAAATCAGCAAACATTTTAATAACATGAAAGACATTTTAGAAACAAACCTATAACTTACCAAATAAAATGTAAAAATACTGAACTGAAATATATAGGACAGACTAGTAAAATATTCAAAACTATGTTAAAACAAGATTGTAAACAACCAAAAAATGTAAATAAAACGGCGTTGGCAAATCAAAGCATTGTAAAACAATATCGTTTTGATTTCAATAATGTCGAAATTTTGAATAGTGATATTACAAATATATCTAGAAAAGTTATTGAATTCTAATACATAACCAAAAACATCCAGAATATAGTCATTTTTAATACAGATGCAAGGAACATAGCAAATTATTATGAGACATAATTAATAATATTTATATATAAATCAAATTATACATTAAAAAAATCATTTAGTAATTTGTAGGTCATGATCAGAACGATTCTACCTTTAATTTATATTTTATTATTGGGCTAAATCTCTGAAGTTACATATTTACATTGTTGCTCTTCCCCCAATAGCACACAATAATTTTTCCAGTCGTATTTTTATGTCATTTAGATCCTTACTTTTAATTTATTACGTATAAATGAAGTTTGGATAAATATAAATAAATATTAGGTAGGTTTTTTGTATTGTAACTTTAAAATAAGTCGGGTTTTAGTTTTCGATGTGAAACTTCTTTAGCGAGACCAGTGAATCGGAATTACCTCGACATAAAAAATCAAACATGAAACACTGAGGAGAGGGGGATGAGTAGCGCAGGCGTACAAGTCAACTACGAGTTTAGGTCGGTGTCAATGCATCAGGCGTTGTGTGCTACGTGTTTGTATACGGTTTATACGTTAAAATAATACGTTTAGTTTTGTTCTCGAGTTAGTGTTAAATAGTTAAAAATGCCAAATACTTCAACGGAACGTGTTAGAGAATTCCGTGCAAGACAAAAGCAAAAACAGCAACAATAAAGTCAACATAAAGGTATTTTTTAATAATTACGCTCCATTTATATTTTCTAATTATTAAAATTCATTAAAATTATTTTATAGAAAAATTTGATTTAACAATTTCTAACAACCCAAAACAATCTACAACCTAACATGGTACAACTACAGATTCTGTTTTTACAAGATATCTCCACAAAGTTGATACAGAATATTTATAGCGCACTTTAGTTATCACAAACCACTGGTAACATTTGGAAGTAACAGTGAAGTACCAGATACCAGATCAATAAAATATATATTTTAAAAATATATTTAGGTTTAAAATTTTTATTGTCCTTTATTAACCTAAAACTTACCTACGTTAAAATGGAGGAACACCTGCTTTTTTTAAACCATTGTTTTATATACCAATGCATGGTAATATTTCCCTATAATATTTCCCTTAATAAAAATCCTTTTTAAATTATAATTTCTTTACATTTTTCTGTTTCAGAAACTTAAGAAGGGGTGGTGGAAAGAGGGGTGCATTGGTACGGGGGTGGGGGCGGAGGGAGGGGTAGCGGCCCGGCCAGGGAGGGGAGGCTGTCTGGTTCAGTGCGAGCTCAGACACCAACTCATCTGGAGCTAGCTGTTCTGTGTCCTCTACTTCTGTGTATTGATCTGCTGCTATGTCCAGCCACGTCTAGTGTCTCCTAGCCTCTCTCAGTCAACTCACCTCAGCGTCAATCCTCACTCGTCAGGATCCTCACAAGGTACGTCTCTTAATTCTTCTAGCTCTGCTACCACCCCTCTCCCCCATACCTTCCTCACCACCCCCACCCTCAACATCACACCCCCTCCCCACTACCCCTCTTTATGTTTGTAGACGATATAGTTATTAATGTTTACATTTTTTTTTATTAATCTTAAGTGTTTACCCATAAATACTTGTTCAATAAATAACCGGCTTTCTACAGGTTACCATTACGTGCTAAACTGTGAACCTCATCCTGTAAGGTCATACCCTGATGCTTACTCCACACATATATGTAGCCCAAGCTATGCTTATTAGTGCATTTAACTTACCATGCACCTACTATGATTGTGGATGCGGAGTTCAGACCGTTTCCAGAAAATCTCTTTAAAGTTTTACCTGTGGTAATGAGTTGTAACTTCCAGAAAGCTCGTATCTTCATTTCATGCTGCCCTAACTGTCTTTCGATGGGCCGATATCGAAACAACCCTAAAAACATTTTATCCAAAAGAAGTGAACTGGTTGGGCAAATGTTTAAATTTAAATTGAGGTTTTTAACTAGTTGACACAATAAAATGATTTATTTTATTTTATTCTTTTTAGGATGCCCCCATGGTTGAAAACTTCAATTATAATATGACCCGCAAATGTAGAAAGGCTGCTGGACCTCTGATTTAATAATGAAGGAAATGCAGTTAGTTGTTGGCTGTCTAGTAATGCGGGATTAGCGCAACGCCTTAAATGTTTTATTTTTAAAAAATCGCTAAATAACATTTTCGAACATTTTTTTTTTTTGATCCTGAGCTATTTATTTTAATGAGAACGACATTTTTTCCAGTTTAAGTAGTTAAATAAATATACTGGTGGGGCTGGTTTGTTGTACTCTATTGTGGGAGTTCTATATTTTACTTTCCCAGGTCTTGGTGGGGACCTATAAGAAGTCCCTGAACTCGTACATGCTCGCGACCACCATTTGACGTTTGGCAACTGGACAACGTCAAACGAAATCATTTTATTTCTTTACTCTCGCAGCTATTTGTAGTATTTTTATAACTATTTTAGGAAATTAATAACGTTATTTAATCGGTCCAGAGAACTAAAGTGGAGGGAAGCAAATACTGGTCTCTGAAGAACATCCTCAGGTAACGTCACTCTCCAGATAAAAAGTAATGTCCTGGAAATGTTTGTCTTCCCTGCAGCTCTGTATGGTTGTCAAACTGGCCTGCCGGAGAAAGAAGAAAAATAGTTAAAGACGACTTTGTTCCAAATGGCGCGGAGCGTCCTCAACATCCGAAGAATGGACAAAAGAAGAAATGCCACAATGAAGAAAAAACAGAATAAAGGAGGTTGTGACCGAAGCAAGAACTGGAATTGGGCAGAACATCTAGGCAGGAAGTGGTCCAAGATCCACGAATTGGATTATTAAATACAGCGCAGAAGGTGGCAGGACGAGTTGATGGGCAGCGGCTAGGAACAGAGTGGGATGGAAGAAGGTGGTCCGGAGACAGATCAGACAGTCAGTGGCTTCTCAAGACAGACTCCAACCTCCTCAAAGGTGACCCCTATTTTGTTATGGGCGTCTATGGAGTTATATTTATTTAATCGGTCGAAAATTCGGATTTTTATGTTTTCCGACCCCCTAATTCAAAAAGAGAGAAGAGGATGGATACTTTGCGCCGTGTGGATATATAATATTGTGGACACAATAACATTCGACAGAATACATCGATACACAATGGATTCAAACCTCCCCAAAGGCGAGAGGAGGGAAGGGTTAATAGGGGGACTTCAAAATTCAAAAATTTTAAGTATTCGAAATATTATATGAGGAGTTCTTAAATAAAACATCTATTAATTTTCATACAAAGGAGAAGGCCGGTTTAGATACTAATTCTAGCTGGGGAAGTACAGTAGCAGTTATACACCTGACTTTTTGGGTTTTATTCATTTTTTTAATATAACATATAATGTTGTATGACAGTTTAACAGAAATTCCGTGTATGACAGTATCAATGGTGTGGTGCCGGGTCCGAGCTCAGTGGAACAACGAAATCAGGAAGCCGGCATGGAGCCAGGCACTGCTTGGCACAGAAAGGCGCCACAGGAGGTGCAAGACACCCTTAGCGGACCTCCATGGGGGGTAACTAGGTGATCGGGTTGGACTAAGGCTCCCACTAGTCTTCAGCTAGTACAGCGAACATCTCTTAAAGTTTGGCAAAATAGGTTTTGCAAGCATGGACTGTGCTCCGAATTCGATTGGGCTCAGAATCAAGAAGTGTTTTTCTTTGATGTACTAAGACCGGAGAACTGCAAGCTCCAAGACTTCTCGCTGGAAATGAGGAATCCTTAAATGCTTATAATATAACTTACATATAATAATAACGACACGCTTTTGAAAACTAAAGACATCGCCAGTAAATATATAATATATATAATGTGGCCATAACAGGACTTCCTTATACCAACCACTTTTGTACATGATATTTATCATTTTTGCAGAGATATTGTGAAACACTTGATAAAAATAAAGAAAACGTATGTTTTTTTAAAAATATTGTCTATTTCACAAATAATATATAATATGGGAGTACTTTCGGTATTGCTACTATCTTCAGCCACGACTTAACAAATACTGTCGTGGCTGAAGATGGTAGCAATACGGAAAGTACTCCCATATTATATATTATTTGTGAAATAGACAATATTTTTTAAAAAATATACGTTCACTTTTGTACAGATAAGTCTCCCTCCCTTTCCCACCTCTTAAATTCATTTCATACTGGACATTTAAGTTTGCTTGGTCCATCATATTTTTACAATCGTCATCTTTACAAGTTGAACAATTTCTTGGTTTTTATCTCATTTTATTTCTCTTATTTCCCCTATATCGAAACAGATCGCAGTAATGTATTCGGACATTGGAAATATTTTCTAAGGAAATGTAAAGTTTCTTCTTTGAGGGACTTCGTTCATATTAGTCATATCTCAAATCTGAGGACATACTGATTGTTGCAAATTCATTTTTGGTAAGAACCTAGTTTTCGGTAGGACCAACCTTTTTCGCGTAAATCAAACAAACGTCTAAAAATGGGTTTCAAGACGTCATTTTAGGACGATTTCTGGCATGTATCTCTCATAACGATTGGATATAAAATGTGCCCTTCACTTTTTTATACAACTTTTATTTGAAGTGATTTTTGATTAGGTCATAAATATATGCGGAAGCTATAAACAGTGTCTAGGCCCCGTAAGTAGAGTGTTTTCATCTTAAATTTCAAGTTCATTGCTACAATAGTTTTTGATTTAGAGCACTCACAAAGTTTTAATCACATACACATACGTACCGCTAGACATCATCTCGAGTTATGCAATGTTTTGAGAAACTTCTATTTTGAATTTTCGCACGATTAAAATACTTCTATATACTAAAGAAAGTAAACAATTATAAATGTTGGGGTGCGACTTGCGTCCTATGAGCTGTAAATTGAGAGTTGGTTGGTTGAGATTTGGTCTCAGTCCACCAGGAAAATAATCGATGTTGGTTTGACGGTTCTGTTGCGTGTTTAGAAGTGCTATCGCATAAGCTACAATTAATAGAATGTGTCACACAATTCAGTGCAACTCTCTGCCATATTGTAATGCAACCGGCCGGGCAGAAAAGATGGCGGATTTAAATAATTTTACATATATTTTTAAGCAGTCTAAACATTCAAAGCTTTAATGTGGAGAGTTCCCGGTCGACCACCGGCGAGGTATGAAGTCGAATTAATCGCCAGTGTAGAAACATAAGACATTCATGCAATTTATCTGGAGGTATAGTATGGTATAGAACCCGGGGATTTTATTAGGTTTAATGAATTCCAATCTGTGGAATGGCCCAACATTGCATCCATTGCGAATCTCCTCATTCCATCCCGGGTCACATTTGTGAAACGTTAGTATTATTTCCCCGCCCAGAATTATTGGGGAAGTTATTTAATTGATCAGAAATTCAATGTTGAGTTTTCACCGGAATTTCATGTTTTCGACTTCCTGATTCCAATAATGAAAAAAAAGTCGTGTCTGTTTGTTTTATTTCCCCATATTTCCTAAATTATTCTATCGTAATAAATATTATACCTATTTTACATAATTATATATTTTATCATTCCTTTATTTATTTATTTTTTCTTCTTCTTTCTTTTCTCACTTTTTCTGTTTAGCCCCTACCTACTAAAATTTTTTTTTCATTCCTTGTCTGGACATCCTTCCTTCTATTCTATAGGTAACCATCATTGTATTATGCTCCCTCGATTTTTATTAATTTATTTTATTTTCTCGTTATTTTATAGATTCTTTATTATATGCATTCTTCTATTTATATAGATACTTTTATTTTTTCTTTATTAAGCGGTTCATGTTAATTTTTTATTTATCTATATTTATTATTGTTTAGTTCTCTACTCCACTGTAGCACTAATTTATTTATTCTGTATTTATTGCTTTGTACGTCATACTTATACTTTATTTCATTGTTTTATTTTATTTTTGACTCAGTATGTATTTATTCTTAGGGGACCTCGGTTCCAGAATACATTTTTTTCATAAGGACGAAACCTGTTGAATTTCAACCAAGTCGGCCAAGGGAAAGGTGGGGGCTTAATACAAAAATTCTAATAACTGATGTTAATGACATTCAATTTCGTATGTAATTCAAAACTCCATAAGGACAACTATTAAAAAAATTAATAATAAATAAAGTAGGTAAATATTTAGGTTGCGGAGGGTTCGAGCTTATTTCTATCAACGTTTGGCCTTGCCATTTATTGATTGCATCTGGAAAACCCAATCGATTGTAAAATTGGTTTAGTTGAAACTGGATCGTAAATTACCGTCATATGAATTGCAAATGATTTTCTAAATAAATGGATGTACATATTGGAATCTAAACTACAATTTGACCTTTCTGATTGTTAGATTCCATTTCAGATTTAATTCTGCATATAAATAATGAAACCAAGTACAGACCACAATCGTTGAAAAGAATCTTCCCAGCCGCACAGCTATCATTCGGATAAATGAGGCTTTCCACACAATTTAAAAGAAGCTTCTGACTTTGCCTTTCTATATAGAGGTCCATGTTGAGGATTATTGAACCTTCATCGCAAGTGGTGGTGTAGGGTGTGATGCAATAAGGGGTTTATTTCATTCATGCTGCTGTGAATATAATAAATAATAATAATAACAATTAAATAAACACAATAGTCTCGAGTGTTAAAGAAGAAGAATTTTGAAAAATGGCATGTAAAACAAATGGTCGGTATTTGCTAGTAAATAATAACAGTATGGAGGAATTAATCCTGATTAAATAAGCATGGTTCCATAAATTAAGCAGAAGTTTGAAAACGTATCAAAATAAATCAAAATTAAAAAACTAAGTTAACGAAAAGTAGATAGAAGTATTTAAAATTATAAAGATCAAAGAAAAAAAAGGTAATAAAAGAAAGTAAGATATATTTTTTAAATTTACAAATCGATATTTATAACTGTATGAAAAATATTGACAACAAACAAATGTACGATGAGATAGGTATTGGTAATGTCAAAATGTCAAGAGGGAAGAAATCAACCAGTGGTGACACTAGCTAGTCACTAACTCTCATGTCTAACTAATCACTGTCACTGCTACTAAAGAGGTCTCAAGCCGTCGTTGAAGAAGTGTGGCAGAATGGAGGACCTGAGGGAACTAGAGGATTATTGTGCGGTCTGAGAGAGGAGAATACTTTTTTATACTCGGATTTAGGAACTTCAGTGTCGTTCAGATCAGTGTGAAGAGTTTTGTAGCCCCACAGATCAAATCCGTAAGTCCACATAGGTTTCAGTACTGCGTTGTATATAAGTCGTTTTGTTTTCAAAGTTAATTAAAATCTTTTGTGTAGTAGTCTTAGTAACAGACTTTTCATTTCTTGTCCGTAAATAATTTCTAATTGAAATAAGTATCTTTCAGGGAAATTAGAAATGAATCGAACTCTGAATAAATAATATATGAGATAACAGAACCTTTTAATGAATAAAATATATGGTATTTAAGATCGAAGAACATTTTTTTCTTAATTACAATGATCCTCCTTTCAACTTGATGTGTCAAATATTGAATTATCATAAGTAGAGGGTTAATACATAAGAAGATTAATGATCATTCATTGCCCAAGCACGTACACGTATACTATGCGCGTTGTTCAGAATACAAGAGTATCTATGTTCCATTCCACGTTTGTTTTGTATTTGTACATCTGACCGATGAATCACGTAATTCCTTTTACTGGATCACATTCGCGGGTCATGTTGGTACATTATACGATTAACATAAATACTATAAGAACCCTGTATCGGACTCAGACAGTGCGATTTTTGGACATCTTTACTTCGACCGACTGCATCGAGCGAAGTCGTACACACGCATTAAAACTCTGAATGCGTAGATTGCTTAGAAATATTTACAAGAGGATTTACTGATCCATAGGTTAATTCAAAATGTTCATCAACCTGGGGACGCTTGATGAACTCCATTCTTTGGAATAGGCCCAATATTAGCATCCATTGTTTCCTCACTCCATCCTGCATCCTTCTGCCTCACGTTTACTACATTATCTTACCAATATTTTGCTGTAATATTTCGTTTCTGCAATCCATTACTTTGAAATTTGGAGGGGAAACGTACGTTCGTTTATTGGTAATTTCTTTATTTCATTGACTCTGTGAACAGAATGACATTCAAAAAGTTCGAAAATCTGCGGTTGATTGTTTGAATAGATATCTGGGTTAATTTGAAAATTTCGAGGTTTTAACAATAAAAGTGGGATTCGACTGGTACCGCGCACATTTGTTTGTTTTCAGTGTTCCGTCATATTTGATCAAGTGCTAGTCCGGCCTTCAATTATGTTTCACAAGCACTACAAATTAATTATACCTAAAAAATGTTTCTTTGTAGCGAATGAAGTGTTTTATTGCTTTAAGTGCCTAGTCATAGTTTCTTAAATACCTTTTGATGATGCCTCTTGAAACAAGTCTCTTGAGGTTTTGGCAAACCCTTCAAAGTCCACTGAAAGCTCTATGTGAAAGTTCAGTGCAGCTTCAATCTGCTCATGTTTTTTTTTTTTACTCTAAGAAGCCGATAACCGCAAAAAGGATTGAATTCCATTTATAGCATATAGAAGAGACTCTTCTGCTCTGCAATACAGCAACATTCATTTTGTAAACTACTTATTATACTAAGGGTGAGTGAACATTGAAGGCCGCATTACGTCCGTGGAGATCCCTATCTTAGCCGGACATCGTGTTGTCCATCCGGGTGTTAGGGTTAACTCCAAATTGTTCTGTTTGCCCCACGGCAAGGTATTGCCATAACATTGTGTTGTGCTACGGAGACAGGTTAGCACGGAGCGGGGAACCCGATCATTCCCTCTCTCTCTCTGCCTCTCTCCTCTGTATGTAAATATCTGTACCAAGTGGTGGAGTCGATGTCCCTGACACAGCCCCGCCCCCGGCCCTCCAACCCGGTGCAACCCGGTCAAGGAACTTACAGAACTCTATTGTCAACATCAACTTGTATTCTCTTTCGATGCCTGTCTGTTAATCTGTTCAAAACCCAAAGCCATGGGCTTCCATGCCATGGTTTTTTCCCACATTTGTCAAGAATTTTTACATCATTAACTTATAATAAAAAAATATGTAAATAAAAGTCACTTAAGTCTCTTGAGGAAGCAGCTGGTCAGCACCACCGCCTCCTCAGGAGTACTCAGGCAGGTGGTCACGCGGCCAACGACAGTTCAGTCATTGAGGAGGGTTATCCGGCAAGGACTGTTCCGAGTTTGCTTCCACTGGTGGCATGAACTGCAGATTTCTCTACAATTGTTGCGTGTCTTCGTTTAAGAATGGTATGTTTAGGTCGTGATGTAATGTTACGTTTTAAACGTAGTGTGGGCATTATGTAGTTGTTAGGAGAGTTTTAATTTGAATAGCTTGAATTCTTTGGTGTTGGAGGACCTAGCAGAGTTGATCACAATAATTGTAGATAGGTCTCACGTTTCTTTTTTTCTTGATTTCGCAGTCACCGTGCTTCAAGGGGAATGTAACATGGAGCGATTTGCATTCATTTAATCTTATCTTTCACAGACTCAGCGATCCCTCAAGAAGGTGGAAGTCCTCATGCAGTGATTTGGATGCATCCCCAGCCAAATGATTAATAGCTAGAAACGCTATATCATCGGCATAGCTGGCTAACACCATATCATGCGATGTTGGGATGCCGGATGTGCCTACAACATAGAGAAGCGGCGGACCCAGGATGCTGCTCTATAGGACTCCAACTCTTATGGGTTGAATGGCTGGTGGAAACTAACCTTGTCTAACCTGAAAAAACCTATTTTATAGACATGAGCGGAGAAGACGATAATACGATCAGGGATCGCTTGTTTCAGGGTGCTTCTACATCACCCCAACATGTCATGCATGGTCGAAAGCTTGACTCACATCCAAATATGCTGCAGGCAATAATACCTCCTTTCCAAAGCGAAGGAAATCTCACCAACGAATCTCTGGACGTTTTTCGAAATCCTAACTGATGAATCGTTGATTTTGTGTCTTTCGAAAAAGGTGATAGAAGACAGATGAGAATTTTTTTGAATTTAAAACGAATAGGAAGGAAGTAAGAATGTTGGGGCTTAGTTGTCCACTATGTGATTTTTCTGAGAAACATTGTCTGTTGGTTGTTTAGTGTGTGCACGCGCATTTTTTAGCACCGGCTATGAACTCATTGCCCAGAGTGTCGAAGTTTTTGAAGTGTTGTGGGAGACAATAGACAGAAGCAAGAGTGAAATTGTGGAAAGTTGACAAGATTCGACCGCTGTCGATTGGAGGTTAGGCTCTCAGGAAGACAAAACCAATGCAAAAAACATCTGACAAGCACCATCGTTCCTGCATGACCTGTCCTGTCTGGGTGGTCCGTCCGTTATCTCGCGTGTCCGTCTGTCTGAAATCGGGTCAGTTCAGTAGTTTCTGTTATTAAAGCGAGTTCAATTCGCTCTCTCAGTACGAAAGTCAGTTCGCCCGAATATCCAACAAGGCTAAATCAGAGACCTTTCTGTGAACAGATTAGACATATGTTAAATTTGTAGCAATGAAAATGAAGGATTTACTAAATTTTGTATATGTTTCTAATTTTTAGGAAATTAATGATGAAAGGAGATAACTGAAAGTTTTGATTAAATTTGGGTGGGATCGTGATTGCATTGGATCAGTTCTGGGTTGCTGCATTCGCATCCTCAACACATAATGAGATATATCTACAACCATATATTTGTCGCTGAAGGAAATGTATGATGTTATTAACAGAGCTTGACCTTCTGAAATAGCAGTACCTCCATAGCATGATTCGTAAAAAGTACACCGCCTGTTGATCGTATAATCGCACTAACTCCAATTATTTTTAATGAAAAGTATTCTTAATACTGTGTATCAATACTATTGTAATGTACGATTTCAGATCAACAGGGTGACGAAATAAGGTTATTGATAGGTAAGTACCAGGATAGACCTGCCCGTTTGACGATTCAATGTTATTGACAATTCCGTAGCTCGCCGGACAGGGCAGAACTGGCCTAAGAGGCTAACTTCATACACTTACGTTCTTTTGTTCCAAACGTCCCGGGATCGACTCCCATCAGAAAGGATTATTTTTTCTCTTAAAACTTGCACTTAATGCTTTGAAAAATATTAGTAGTTCAATTAGGATTAGCAATCTTGATAGCGCTAGAATAAATAAAAAATTATAAAATTAATAAGTAATTGAATTATTTTGATAATGGTGTACCGGATATGAAGCTGGGCAGACTCATGAAGAGTAAAAACAGACAGTGGTCTCAATTTTGTGTCAGATTGCGACCAAAATCGAATCAGATCTATGTTAACACACGTGACATCTTCATTTCAAATTTCAAGTTCATACATAGCTATAGTTTTTGAGTTAGAGCGCTCATAATGTTTCAATCTGACTCGAACTCTCGCTCGCGCACCAACAGACATAATCGCGAAAATGGTCAAAACGTGTTGAAAACTCTATCTCGGATTTACGTAAGATTACAATACTTTCTTATACTATATGTATGGGTATAACTCAAAAAATAGGATTAACAAAGCCCCTAGTGCGGATAAGGTCATCTGTTGTGACTTCTGGTATTAGAGTTGTTGTGCTATTTATCTATGGGGAAACGAAGAGATAGAGTGGCCTGTTTGGACCAACTCTTATTTTATTATTCAGGACCCCTGAGAATGCACTAAGTGGGCTATGCATTGTTAATGACATGTTTTGGGCTACTGCAGATCTCTGCAGCCTTCACTCTATCTGCAGTTCCAGACTAAACTTCCTACTTCGCAGTTCAATAATATTCAATATCTTCTGGAAAACTAGTTTTTTTTGTTTAAATTAAAAAGGCTTTGAAAGATATTTTTATTTAATTTTATTGCGATAATGAATTGTTCATTCAATGAAAAGAAAAACAAAGAAAATTAAACCACGTTCAACACATCTAAAGCTTCCATGAAGAATTCCAAAAACTGTTATGATTTATAAATAAAGAAAACGTATGTTTTAAAAAAAATATTGTCTATTTCACAAATAATATGGGAGTACTTTCGGTATTGCTACCATCTTCAGCCACGACTTAACAAATACTTAACAAAATTAAATGAAAATCTCTTTCAAAGCCTTTTTAATTTTTATTTTGTTACACTACCATATTGCTTTAAGATTTATACTTTTCATTATTTGTATCCTTTATGTATTCTATCATAGATGAACAACTGATGATGTCGCTGGTGCGTCGAAAACCGGTTCTGGTCAAAATATAACAGTGGGAAGACAACGTTTGTGATTCTAAGACGTATTTTGGGAAATTCAATTGTTTATTTGTCTTCTAAAAATATGCTTTATAGATTACTTGATCCATTCCACGTCAAATCAACCAATTTGTAAACATAAAAGGGGAAAACTTGAAATTTCGGTGAAAACTTAACATCGAATTTCTGGCCTATTACATAACTTCCCCTTTACTTCGAATAGCTGGGATGTAAAAAGTCTTACATGTTTCTGAAATCCTTTTTACCCGTGACACTCAGGCGTCACATTAAATTAGACGAATTTAAGTATTGGTAAAAACTATAATAACTGTGAAAATTATTTCACCGTATATCATTTACTTTAGTAAGCACTTAAAGTAACTTTTTTGTTTATTTTTTTCTTCATTTTATGTGACGGATATTTAAGTAACCTGTTGAGGTTTAGAATGTAAAAAAAATACATTAAATAAATTAAAAACAAAACAGAAAATAAATAAGAACCGGTTGTCACATTAAATAACACATAATGGACATTATTTGTGGCTTTTGGCGCCCCTTGTGGATTAAGCAATGAAACACTTAAACGAGAAATTATAGGCTCTTGAAAAACGGATCAATTGACAGGATTAAGAGGACCTCAATGTTTTTTTTTACATTAACTTCCATCGGAAGTGGAACCTCGATAATCCGGTCATATTAATCAAATTTTGTAGTAGCTATTTATTTGAGACGACGTTTAATCAATTAAACTTTTCAACTTGACGTAATTCGCTCTAATGGCACTTACTAAATTTGAATATCAGTCAAGATAAGGGGATTGAGTTTGGTCAAAAGCCAGTTCGCCTGATTTCGAAATAAGTCCTCTGTTTGTTGTTTTCATAATACTCGTACCTCTCAACTCTTTCCTCTTCGGTGTTTTCTCAATCCTCCCATTAAATTTCGTGTCTACATTTATTACATTGACCGTTATTATTTTTTGAGTTAAAAACTATCTCCTCACCCAGAATATCTTTATTTTTTTAATTTTTAGAATCAGACCGTCGGAAAACATGATATTCTGGTTAAAACTCAAAATCGAATTTCTCACCGATTCTCTCCTCATACTCGTATACCATACTTTTGATAGCTGCTGAAATAAAAAGAGGACCTCACCACTCCAATTTATTTCTTATTTATACCTTGTAGCGGTGCCACATTTATGAATAAAATTCAGGAGAAAAATATACCAACAATTGAAAGTGGAGCTGTCCCCAAGATTTCACCGCTGCGATGCTGCAGGTGCTGTGTGCATCATCGCAGCGTGCAGGTGTGCACGGGGCATTAGCCTGTCTTCTGTCCCATACGAATGAAGTAATGGGAACTTCCTCCGGAAATAAAATTAAAAAATAAATTAGATTAATTTTTTTTTTTTTTGCAGCTGAAATGACCTTATTTTTATTACTTTTTTTTTACCTAGACTTTTGGATTAACTGGATCAAAATTATTAAGAAAATATCTTGTTATATAAACAAATGTGGATCAGGGTCAGACGGTGTTCGACCTTAGCTGGCTCGGGCCTTGGGCAAGGTGAACCGACCAATGGTAGCACAAACTTGAAGCTCAACTCGGTAAAAAATATGTAACATGAAAAAAAAGTTTTACAAGTAGGTTACTTAGTTTTACTTATGAATTGACAAATATTTTTCTTAGTTATGTGCTTTGGTAAGTGAATCACGTTATTATACCTACAGGTGATATTAGGATAATAATAATAATATTTATTTTCGCTAAACCATAATATGGTAATCGGATACATCATATAATTTTGTACATCAAAATAACTTATAAATTATATACATCAACAGTTATTAAATCTTAAAGTATTAACAGATATGAGATGAATAATATACGTTATTATTATTATTTTTAAATAGGTAATAGAAGATAAATGAATATAAAATTCCTTAATTATACTATATATATATATATAATTTGTATTTAATTTTTAATTATTAGTACTTATTTATATAAATGTATATTTACATTTTGTTAAGATAAATCTTCTCTCAGGACTTATTTCGGGGCGATTACATGCTAGTTTATCAATTACGGAAGCAAAATATAAAAAAAATATATATGGTTAGTAACTTACTGTGTCATATGCTTGGGCTTAAACTACGAGGTCATATCGCCTACTACCTGAGTGCTTTTTCATCGCTCTGGTAGACATGAGCACAGCCCGAATCTACTATGGGAGTCCAAAATTTAGCCTAACCCAAATTTTTATTCACCTAGGGTAGGTTTTTAACGAGTACCTGACATCGTACACGCTCATGACCATATATATTATATATTTTGAACAAATAACAATAAAGAAATATTAATAACTAATTAAGTTAATCATAATAATAAAAATATGTAAAGAAAAATATTTAAGACCGAAATTATAAGATATTGTTGAAGGACCTCGACTAAGAAAATAAAAAAGAAGTCAAAGTATGAATTAATTATGTATGAAATACGACTTTTTTTATGGTGGTTAGTTATTGTTACTCAAGAGGTGGTATCGCCCTACTACCACCAAAGTGAAGAAAGAGCTCTCGGTAGAGTGCGTCATAATTTTCCCTATGCCAGGTTTATTCACCTAGGCTGGGAATCTTTAACCCGTATCTGACATCGCACAGACTCGGAACCATCGCTTAACGTCCCATTCAAGGACGGCATGTTCTAGGTTTTTCACCTCCCAGATAAAGAACCTAAGGGCCTTCCTCCTGGTTTCTTGAGTTCAGTAGGCTAACGTGCTACCTTTGAGCTACCGGCGACCTCTATATAATGGTGAAAAATTAGAAAAAAATCAGTTTCTGAATAGAGCGTTTCCTGTAACATAAACATTTTTATTAGATCTTTAATTTTTTTTAATTATTGTGTCTATTGCTTTTTAGAAGTGGGGAAGTACATTAAAATTAAAAAAGTTGATTTCTTTATGAGTTATACTTTTTTAAAAAATATAAGAACAAGTTATTGGAAGTTATTTTTTGTTCCTGATAGAATTAATTAATTTGAACGGTGAAGTTAGAGTGTTAGTGGTGATTTGGTAAGAGACGGATATTGTTGTGAAGGCGAAGGTGGGTGATTCATATAGGCAGTGAAGTGGTTATTGGCGGAATGCCTAATAATTGACTGGTTTTTTGTTTTGTTTTAGCTTCTGATACAGTCTGCTAAATATCACAACAGTCTCCTGTCTATTCCTGGATACCTGTTATTATAGCTACTTCAGTCTCGGTAGTTAGATGTGGTTCAAAGGGGTGGTTAGTCAAACGGTTTGTTGGTTAATATCGCTCTGTGTTACCTAAAGGTAGGTAGTACGTATTAATAATTACCTTATGTACAGTTAATAATCAATGTTTGCTATAATCATCCTTAGTAATGGCAAGAAGAGCAAGGCTATAGGAACCCGTTCGTAGCATCTCTATTTCAAACATCAGCAATAATAATGGTCAAGGAGAACGGTAGAAGAAGTGGTTAGCATGTGGTCTTCCTACGCGGGCGTTTATTAGTGGTCGTAGTTCGTGGGAAGCGCTGTGCTGGTTCACATGTTTCCATCAAATCTTCCGAGATGTCTTCTTTCATGACGCTATTTCAGGGCGATAGTATGTCCCTTCCTCACGACATAGTCAACCGATTCACTGAAGGAAAGGAGGTCTTTGTTTTTTTGATGTTCTTAGGACGGTTCTACAAAAATGACCAGTTTGCTCTGTCTGAAATATATGTACCCATTAGCTCTCTGTGGAACAAAGTTGATTTCATTTTTCTTTCTGAAGCAGTAGAGACCCAACAAAGCACTAATTGGATTTCCACCCTCTAGATATAATTGAGAACTTCCAGCTCAGATCTTCTCTCAGGGGAATAATTTAAGGGAAACCTATCCCACAATTTCTAAATTACTAATTGTTTGTTTGTTCTTGTGACTCATCCCCGAGCTTTAACTATATGATCGCCTGCCACCAGAGAGTTTTCCGCAGCTTTGGTTGTCCTGAGCCCGACACTACTGTGGGAGTCTTAAATTTAACCTACCCAAGTAGGGTGTTATCAAGTACCTGACGTAAGGTTTTCAGCCGGATTCTGTATCCGCAATCTTGAGCATAATAGAGCTCTATGCTGTTCGTCTATGGTTGAGGAAAGGTTTCCTATTTTCTACGCTGTTACCACTTTTATTGCTGTCATTAACTATAAAAAGCTCATGTTGGAAAGCCGGTAGGGAAGGAGCTTTAAGACCATCTGACGCACAATGGCCGTAAAGCCCAATCTAGCTGGACAAATGTAGATTTACCTGGGGCTTGTGGATTCTAGATTCTCATTGCTTCAATTAAACTGTTTTTTTTTGTTTTTTTCTACCCAACATTTTTTGTTTATATTCTTCATAACGACAAAGGTAAGTACTTAACTTTCCCAACTGTTAATTATTGCTGAAGTTAAATCTGAAAAGCTCAACAAAAAAAAATAAAAAAGTATTTATGCTTTTATATGGAATTTTAGGCTGAATTGTTAGGGTTCATGAAGTACTTATTATGCGACATTTACCTACCCCCTAGCGTTTAAACCCAGAATAAATAAAGAAATGGAGAATAAAAAAAGCTTTGCTTCTGACAATACTGATTGAGCGTAAATCAATGAAGACACCCAATAAATAATAAACCCCAATGTCAAGATTGGGGGGGGGGAGTTTTCGGATCGCGGGTTGCCGAGCCCTGATCTAAAAGAAAAAGTGCATGTGGACTACGAACCGGAAGTACATACAAGCACACCTCGGAGGCGATGAAGAGCATGGGCTGGGTGGGGCAGGGAATCTGTGGGAGACGATGGAAGTATATATATTAAGCAAACTTCTTTTTTTTTATAAAAACGGAGATGATGCCATTAGGGGCCTTCCTCCACAGTGTTATAATAGAGGGGAGTGTTCCATTGACCTTTTTGGAATCAATACAGTATCGATCCAAGGGGCCCAAGCTTGCCCCACTCTGTCGGCACTCACTAATTACTAGACCTGCTAAGATAGGCGTCCAGTAGCAACATGCACGAGGGGCATTCTGCTCATTTACTGAATCGTATTGAGTGGGGGCGAAAATATGTTAAACATATACTAATTAAATATAAATTTGAAACATCTTTTATATCATCTCCTTTTCCAAAAATAGGATTAAACAACCAAACCTCAGTCTGGAGTAACTGTTAGCCTCCGATTCCACTCTGACTACTCCAGCGTCCTCGACACCGTTGCCCCGTGGTCGGCCACAGAGTTCAACATGTCTGCCCTCAGTTCAGGCTGCCCCAGGAGTCTTCTGGAACCAGACCCACCTTCAAATGAAGCAGCACCCTGGTCCCTGGGTCAAAGTACTGCTTTTTTACCATATGTCTTTCCTCGGAGCCTATAGTCCCTCATCAACTATGGGAATACTTCGTCTGAGCCGTCGACCCATTAGGACTTCCGCATGGGAAGATAGATCTTAGAAATAAAATCCGTTGGAAATCCAAAAAAATGTAATTTCACAAATCTATAAAGCTCTTCCGAAACAGAACATTAGACTGGAAAAAGAGGGCTCCGGTAGCACAGAGGTAGCATACTTTTCTTTATTCAAGATAGTGGGTTCAAATCCAACTGAGGCTCGTAGCTTTTTTTTTGTGAAAGATAATAAAAAACTTTGAGCACGGCGTCCTTCGAATGAGATAGCGGCGAAAAGCCCTCCCAATAAGTCGATTCGACCTCATAGTTAAACAGTCTCACAAACAAACAAACAATTAGTTAATTAATAAATAGTAGAGTAGGTTTCCCTTAAATTATTCCCCTGAGAGCAGATCTGAGGTAGAAGTTCTCAATTATATCTAGAGGGTGGAAATCCAATTAGTGCTTTGTTGGACCTCTACTGCCTCAGAAAGAAAAATGGGATGGAGTTTGTTTCGCTGTCTGCTAATGGATACAATTATTTCTGACCACTATACATTGACAAGGGAAAACCAGACATTTTTGTAGATCGTTCAAAATTCTGGTCCGGTTGAGTGAGAATTTATCTTCTACCATTGTCTAAGAACGTCGCCAGTAAATCACCGACTACACATTTCCCCAGCTCGAATTATTTTTGACCAATTTTCTTATTTTCCCTCTAAACCCTTCTCCTCTTTTGCTGATTAGACTGAAAATCAGTAGGTGTTTTAACTAAAAATTTTTGAAAATACATGTTTCATGTGAGGTTACGGAGTTTTGTCTCCTCCCCCTTTCACCGATTTGTCTAGAAGTGAACGTGTTTGTTTTGCTCTGGATGTTCTTAATCCTGATATAGATACAATTGTGTGCCGGTACAGTCTTTCCTTGGCATTATTGAGTTTGTTCAGCCATTATAATCCCCACTTTCCCTTTGGCCGATTTATCTGAAAATTAAAATGTGTCGTCCTTAGGGCTTCCGGACCCACTTATAAAATTTCGTGTCGATTCATCGATCTATAGACCAGTTTGCAGACACACATACAGGATGTTCTATTTTATTTTTATATTTAGGGAATCCGAAAAATATAAAATGTTGAAAACTCAAAACAGCTATCATATAGGCGAGCATCCGTTTTTTGTCATTTTCAGACTCAGGATGTCGGAAAACATGAAATTTTCGTGAAAACTTAAAATCGTATTTTTGACCGATTGCATAATTTTCCCTTTACTCCTCCATATAGCCGAGAATCTAACATCCTTTAACAATAGATTAGATGGGTAGACTTCCTAACCTTGAAACAAGGTTTTTAGCTACCCCACTGGCATTGTCTTCATGTAAATCTTATCTCATTAATGAAATAATGGATTTTCACCAGACGTCCTACTGAGGTTCACATGATGAGGAAGGATATGAAGTGAATAATTAGAAGTTACGAAAGGACTTAATTAGACTAGCTACCGAGTTATCTTTCATCGGTACAGAAAATCTAACAGTGTAAATGTTTCAAAGAATAGTTTCCAGCAGGAAAAAAAAGTACATATTGTGTAATAATGTAAACTTTTTCTTGGAACATGAGTTCAACTATCCCAAAACTGTTCACATTCTGCTTTGTTATTACACCATGTTTACTGAGTAGACTATTGATCCTACTCAAAAAAGTTACAGACTCGGTATGAAAGACATTTACGGACGTTTACATTAGTGGCTTAGAGAAGAAGGGTAGCAGAGGGTCTGTAGATATTTGGTACTTGATCTAGTTAGGTGATCCATGTTAGTTCTTTGTACTATAATATGATCTATATTGAGCTCTTTTTACTATAATATGATATATGTTAGTTCTTTATACTATAATATGATCTATTTTACTTATTTGTACTACTGTAATATGATCTATGTTAGCTCTTTTTACTATAATATGATATATGTTAGCTCTTTGAACTATAATATATTATAATATGATCTAAGTTAACTCTTCTTACTGTTATATGATACATGTTAGTCCTTTATACTACATTGTGCTCTATGTTAACTCTTTGTACTATAATATGATCTATATTGAACTCTTTTTACTATAATATGATATATGTTAGTTCTTTATACTATAATATGATCTATTTTACTTATTTGTACTACTGTAATATGATCTATGTTAGCTCTTTTTACTATAATATGATATATGTTAGCTCTTTGAACTATAATATATTATAATATGATCTAAGTTAACTCTTCTTACTGTTATATGATACATGTTAGTCCTTTATACTACATTGTGGTCTATGTTAACTCTTTGTACTATAATATGATCTATATTGAACTCTTTTTACTATAATATGATATATGTTAGTTCTTTATATACTATATTGTGGTATGTGTTAACTCTTTTTACTATAATATGTCATAACATAACATATTAAGTTAGTTATTTGTACTATAATATGATCTATTCTAGTTCTTTGTACTGTAATATGATCTATGTTAGCTCTTTTTACTATTATTGTTTTCTTTCTTTTGGTTCTTGAACTTGAACATATGTTGGCGGAAGTTTACAAAAGTGTTGTCATTGTGGGGTATAAATATCCCAATTTCGTTGAAGCCTGTCAATCGGTAGTTTTAAATATTTATTTAGCAACATTTACATTCCCGTTGGGAGCCGTGGAGGGGTGGGGGAGGGGGGACTGGGCTCCCTTGACCTCCATGGAAATTCTACATCAGTTATGGGGCATCCCCCCATCCGAGTGTCTTAAAAAGAAAGAAAGAAAATGAAAAAAGTCGTCGTTCAATCACCAGCAATGTACTTCCTCAGCATGAATTAATCAATTAAGTTTTTGCTCTCCAAAACCGGGCTAAATATCGATATTTGACTTAGTGGCCTCTTGAGTCCTCATACTAAATGTTGTGTAAGTACATTCATTACATCGGCAGTTATTAGGGGTTTTCAGTCAAGCCGCCGCTCCCTTTGATCCCCCTTCCTTTCGGCGGAATTCGCAGGAAATTAATAGGTGCCGTTCTTATAGGAATTTTTAATTTAAATATAATTAAATTTCATGTCGATACATTCTTTAGGTCGAAAATTCTTGGGCTTCTTGTATTAGCCATCCCCCTCTTACCTTTGGCGGATATGTTCACTCTATCCGGAGTTAACGTGTTCACAGTCACATACATCGATAGCAAGGTTTTTTAAAAATTTTTGTAGTAAAGGGCTCAGAAAACATGAAATTTCGATGAAAACTCAGCATCGAATATCGAATCGATTACAAAACTTCCCCTCTTGCGTATAACTGGGAAAGTAAAAAATACTGGCCTATCTATAAAGCATGCACATATATCCATGCGAAATGGATTGCAATTTTGAGTTGTCTCTTTTGCACTGGAGATATGGACGGGGTTATCAGTATGAACGACATAAGTGTGGCGGCATCATGGCGTCTTGCTCCCTTCCCTCTACCGCCATAAAGCATTTTATCATGTCCCCCCCACCTACCCTCGCTTCGCCCGTCGTCGCCATTTATATCAACTTTATGGTGGCTAGTCCTCTTTACTGCTTTCTCCATCCGTTGTCTGATAAACGTACAGTATTTATGACTGTTTCGAACTACTTAAAGAGAAATCTATTAAGTATCAAACGGAAAATATGGCATACACTTAAATGGCTGATTGAATTTGTAGCCTGACTTCAAGTTATAATGAAGGGAAAACTCTTATAATGAAGAGTATATGAAGGCTATAGGGACATACTGGAACGAGCATTTATATTTAGTAGGACATGCCGGAGCAGGGAAATATACATAGTAGGACATGCTGGAGCAAGGAAATATATATAGTAGGACATGCGGGAGCAAGGAAATATATATAGTAGGACATGCTGGAGCAGGGAAATATATATAGTAGGACATGCTGGAGCAAGGAAATATATATAGTAGGACATGCTGGAGCAGGGAAATATATATAGTAGGACATGCTGGAGCAAGGAAATATATATAGTAGGACATGCTGGAGCAAGGAAATATATATAGTAGGACATGCTGGAGCAGGGAAATATATATAGTAGGACATGCTGGAGCAAGGAAATATATACATATAGTAGGTCATGCTGGAGCAGGGAAATATATATATATATATAGTTGGACATGCTGGAGCAAGGAAATATATATATAGTAGGACATGCTGGAGCAAGGAAATATATATAGTAGGACATGCTGGAGCAGGGAAATATATATAGTAGGACATGCTGGAGCAAGGAAATATATACATATAGTAGGTCATGCTGGAGCAGGGAAATATATATATATATATATATATATATATATATATATATATAGTTGGACATGCTGGAGCAGGGAAATATATATAGTAGGACATGCTGGAGCAAGGAAATATATACATATAGTAGGTCATGCTGGAGCAGGGAAATATATATAGTAGGACATGCTGGAGCAGGGAAATATATATAGTAGGACATGCTGGAGCAAGGAAATATATACATATAGTAGGTCATGCTGGAGCAGGGAAATATATATATAGTTGGACATGCTGGAGCAAGGAAATATGTATATAGTAGGACATGCTGGAGCAAGGAAATATATATAGTAGGACATGCTGGAGCAGGGAAATATATATAGTAGGACATGCTGGAGCAAGGAAATATATACATATAGTAGGTCATGCTGGAGCAGGGAAATATATATATAGTTGGACATGCTGGAGCAAGGAAATATGTATATAGTAGGACATGCTGGAGCAGGGAAATATATATAGTAGGACATGCTGGAGCAAGGAAATATATATAGTAGGACATGCTGGAGCAGGGAAATATATATATATATATATAGTTGGACATGCGGGAGCAAGGAAATATGTATATAGTAGGACATGCTGGAGCAAGGAAATATATATATATATATATAGTAGGACATGCTGGAGCAGGGAAATATATACATATATATGAATATATTAGTACCTACTGGAACAGGGAAACATATATAATATGACATGCTGGAGCAGGAAAATATATAGGACATGCTGGCTGGACCAGGGAAGTATATATAAATATTGCAAGTAGCGCTAGTTGTAGTAAGGATATATATAAATAGTAGGACATGCTGGATTAGCGTCATTGTCTTGAGATGAAAAATAGCTTTGCTGTCATTGTGTGGATGTAGGGGGATAGCTACCTGAACATTTTCATTAATTCTCGCCTTATTAGCTCTCTTAAGATAAATGAAGATCCGTTGTCTAGCTCCCAGGTTGGCAACAGTTCCTTACATCAACTAGCGCCACTTGCCAACTTACATAACCTTCTTTACGGCTAAGAGCCCGACTTTACTGTGGGAGTCCTAAATTTTCCCTAACTTTTTTGCCCTAACTTTTTATTCACTTAGGGTAACGGGGTCTTCAACGAGAACCTGACATCGTACAGGCTCGGGACCATCGAGAAAGCACGTATACCACTGGGCTACCTGCGCCCCACCTGTTGATAATACATTTAAATATCTGAAATATTGGCCGAGAAAAACGGTTTTCCGTTTATGAAGGAGCATCAAGCCCCCGTGCCTTCATTTGAAGATTTATTTATTCTGTTTATATAAAAATATATGAAATGGAGGCCTGTTTTTCAGGTAGGCAAATTACCCAGCGGTCTTGGAGTGCGGGTAAATGATGGCTTCCTTTTTTGAGTCCTGTCCAATAATGAAAATTCATGACTCGCTGCCGGTAGTTGACTCTTGTGAAAAGGAAGAAATAGCCCAAAAAAAAATAAGCCACCGCCCTCTCAAGTCCTATCCAGGCCATCTCAGTGGCTCATGAATATACATGAGGCATCACAGCTCGGCCCAGAGAGCCTTCTTCTTCAGACCAAACCATTAGCATAAAATGAGGACTAGAAGGATGCGTATCACTAAATAATTTCATTCAGTTTTTCTTTTTTGTCAATTATTCTGCTCTGTAAGTAACAATGGAAGAAGTACCCAGATGTTTTTGTATCGACAGTTTTTAGATTGAGTAGTTTTGTATCTATAGTTTCCTTCTGATATGCTTACTAATGACGGTGCAAAAAAGGTTGGATTTGAAAAATAAATATTCTCACAATTGATAGTTTTCCGTTTTTCTCTGTTTACTTATGTGTTAGGTTGATAGGTTCGATAAATCGTCTCCGAAATGTCAGGTTCTGATGGTACTACCTCAAAATGTAAAGACAATTAATTTTTTGCTTTATTACGTTATTTTCGTTACACTTTATAATTACGTTGTTCGAAAAATTTTTAACATATAGTAGTGTATTTTCTTGAGAATATATATATATATATTTATTTATTTTTGTTTTTTCTATACTTTGAAATATTGTTCTGAATGAAGATTTATGTTGAAGAAATATGTAGGTATATATATATATATATATATATTTTTCATTTTACAAATAGTTATTCACAACTATAAATTGTATATACAATAAGCAAATTTGATAAAGTGAAAAGTATGGCATTGTCAAAATGTCAAGAGGGAAGAAAACACCCAGTGTTGACTTTCCCTAAAAGAAATATATATATATTGTTAGAAATAAATAAAAAGATAATTAAATGTAATAACTTTTAATTTTTAAATTCACAATAAAGAAAGATAACTAAGCGGCAGAACATCCGAGCGAAGGGGGATCCCAGAATGGAATGTCTCTCTGGCTATGGTAGTGGTTTCTGCGCTTCGCAATGACGTCACATTCGGGGAATTAGATTGCAGCAGCTATTCGGGGAATAAGATTGCAGCAGCTAACAATATATATTGCATCAAAATAGCTTATAAATATATAAAGCAAACTATATTAAATCTTAGAATGTAAACACATTTGAAATTAATAATAATCTTGAAATATAAATATATATATATATATGTTTATATTCTAAGTATATATTTAAAAGCTATTTTGATGCAAAATTTTGTGACGTATCGATTACCATATTATGGTTTAACAGAAATAATATTATTATTATATCTCATAGATACTGGATGTATGTATGTACATACAAATTATATTCTTGAACATTATTGAATACATAAATGCTGTGGTGAGTGCTAATAGTGCTCGTCAGCTTGTGGTCTGCGGCGCCTCACCGCAGAATTAATGACCGTTTGTTGAGAACATTAAGGAACTCATTAAATTTTAATGACGACCCACAAGAAATGAATTAAATATAAATTTTATATTTAATTCATTTCTTGTAGGTCGTCAGTAAAATTTCATCTCATCTTCAGTAAATATGATGTGGTCTTGTACCGGAAACGCAATAGAGGGTTTTTGTGATACTTTTGAAAAAATGTCTTACCAGCTCAAAACGTGCATCATTTATATAGACGACTAAGTTTGTCTCTGGGAGAAAGTGTATTTTACATGAAATGTTACCCAGAAAATGGTTTGAGCACCATCGTGAAAAGAACATCTTGTCGAGTAAGATACCATCTGTTCCATTGTGCTGTTACCGTCTTCTTCTTTCCCGATCTCCGAATGCCTCTGACATGGAGTTAGCCTCGATCCACCTCTTCAGTGCTGGGCGAGAGACCTCACCTCTCTGTCGCGGTCCTACTCCATCCTCTCGATACAGTCGAGATACTGGTACCCGTACTCTCCTTCTTACCGGTCTTGCTTCCCCATCGTCCTCTGTCTCCAGACATCCTACACACCTGTTAACTGCCGTTTATACAAGGATCTTTATGGTTCTTTAATTAGTTGAGTTGGGAAAACATTTTGTGAAGTACGCTATCGAACTGTACATCAAGTTTTGACTGGTCGTTCTCTCTATATCATCTGCTGAAATTAAATTTATAACAGTTTACTTGATTAACTGATGTACTAGTACTGTATCAGAAATGAAGATAAGTTTAAATGAGGTTCTGATTTTTTATCAGTGAATAAATTATTTCTCTGATGGATTAGCTCTGTTTTTTGTTTATTTACTAAATTGAATTATATGATTTATGTCTTTATTCAATGGAATTTTCAACAATTTGTGTTTGTAAAGCGCCCTTTCCATTTTATTTTTGCATAAATGGAGCGAAAATATAAAAGTGAAGGAATTTTTACCGAGTTCATTAGCACGCTATGATTCCATCTAACTTGTTGACATATGAGAGCTCATTAACGTGCGACAAATTGTTTGATCAAGGGCAGTTTCCTGATAGGACTCCTAGTTTTCATGAATGAAGTCCTATCAGAATTTGTGCTATGTGTCTTTTGGTATGCTTTGTCCATATCGCAAATCTGTAAATAACTTTTTATTGTGGATTAGTTGGATTATTAAGATTTTGTCATGTCACTGATTTCATTCTACCCTTGCAAAATTGAAAAATAAAACATTGCATACCTGTCAGATTGACTGTTCTTCCAACTTCACTCCATGCCCTTTCAGTTTCGTCTTTCTTCGAATACCCGGGAAGCTTAAAATTATATAAAACAGAACGCTTTTTCACTTCCGCTACGAATAAAATATTAGCCTGTTGATCATTCATGTCCACAGGTTGCAAGAAACTGAGGAACTGAGTCTCTTGGTGACTGGACAGCCGAATCACCAGGAAATGGTTATGGACGCATTACCAATCGGTGTGTAACCAGTAGCGCCGTCTGCGGTGTCCCGTTCGATTACAGAGGAAGTGGCTCAAAGAAAACTGGTTAATAATTTGCATCACTGCTCAGTTTCTGTTGAGTAACTCCATGTGCAGAGGGCCTAAGTGAATGGAGAATAGATGGTAGCTAATATGTTGGGGTATTCTCAAATGGACATAAAGATTGAAGAGCCCCACAATAGAGATGAGGATCAGGGCTCAGACAGGAGACTAGATACATTACCTTGGTTAGCACCTCCTGGGCCCAACAACCTCCGTCTCATTTAGCTAGAGTTGTTAATGGTAGCCACTCTATTTAGCCTGTCTGGCCAACATATGTGTGATCTCTTTCCAAAATAATAAAAGGATTAGGCTAATTCCAATCAGTCTATCAATGGGCAAACAGAGGATTTTTCCATGGCATGGATGCAACTTAAAAAGCATATCCACGATTAATGATTATTGTTAAACATTTTATTTTACATTTTTGGCTTTCATTCTCTTCATTCTTATACCCAACAATACCACATAGTTATCGACTACTCGCTTTCTTCAAAGAGCGAAAACCTTTCAAAGTCGAGGCATCCATAGTTATCTTAGACTTTTGATAGGGTGTGGCATGGTATGGAATTCTTAACAAGCTTAACACTGACGACGCGACACACTAGACCGCTGACGGTACAGCATTTTAAATGGCCGTTGAAATTATCGACTCAAGAGCCTAAATTGTTACACCAACTTCCTCCGTCTTATGGCTTATAAATATATGATACTGCAAAGAATTCGAACATCAAACTAATACCGATATTTCCTCTCAAACATTTCATGTCATTTTTTTTTTTAAGCCACTGGTTGTGCATTTTTTGTATACTTGTGACTTGAAATAAAAGTATATAAAAAAAAATTAGATGTTGAAAATTTCAAACTTGAGAGTACTTGCTTTTTCGTTGTTTGTAAAATAAATTTTTCTATTTTACTTTGAATTTTATGTACTGAACAAAATGTTTTAAACAATAATAATGCATATCGATATCATTACCCGCTGTTTTTTAGTTTAAAATATCGAGTTTTTTTTCTCGATATTTCTAGTGGGAACATGAATATTTCTGAATTCTACTGAAAGAGGTGAATTGGAGCGGTCTTGATGTTATTGATCATATCACTGCTTCCTGTTCATTTTTTCTATTTCCCGTGAGCTACTGATGAATACTGATCCAGTGTAACTTGATAAATGATGTGTCATCAGAACCACATTCATCTCATACATTTTATTTCACTCTGGTATTTTCACTTCTCCAGCTATACAAAGTACAGGGGAAGTTAGGTAATCGGTCAGAAATACGATATGGAGTTTTCCGACCCCTAAATCCAAAAGAATAGGAGAAAAGAATAAAATAATTGCTATAATATAATAATTCCTGATAGAATGAATATACCATGAAATTGTTTATGTGTATCTAGAACCTCATAATGATCAAGAAACCTATTGATTTTCAGATAAATTGGTCTAAGGGGGAGGGGGAGATTGGGGGGACTTACACAAAAGCTCTGTTAAAAATAATATTTATTATTTTTGAACCATAAAGTGGTAATTGGATTCGTCATACGATTTTGCACATCAAAATCATATATATAAAGCTGAAAATGTCTGTGCTTTGTACCGCTATAACTCACGAACGGCTTGATGGATTTGATTAATTTTTTTTTTAATTTGTTCGTCATCGTCTGTGGAAGGTTATAGGCGTATTAGTACCTCAATATCTGGTCCATCCCAGCATCCACTCACGCAATCTTTGTAACTCGAAAACCATTGCAACGATTAATGAGAAATCTTTTTGAATAAATTAGTTTTAGCTCGATGGTTGAAGTCTATGTTTTAATCAACCTGGTATTCACAAGCGTTCTCAAGTACGCACTGGCTAGGACGTCCACTGATGCTAAGTATTCACTAGCTGTGGTTTCCGCCGTTGAATGGCGCGTACTAGCCATGGTGCCCAGGGGTCCTAAAAACTTACTAGCTGGGATGTCTGCCGTTGAAGGACTATAAGCGTTATTCCGTATGAATAATTGAAAATTATAACATCATGAATGTACTATTGAAGAATTGAAATGGATTCGAACGAGAGATATTAGGAGAAAAGTCAAAGTTCCCCGGGCAACGCCGGGTATTACTGCTAGTAATTTATAAAATATATACAACGAAATGTTAGAACTTAAAAACATGATTATCAAATTCCTATGGGTACTATTTATGTTTTAATTGTATATGTTTTGTAATTATATTTCTATAGACAAATCTTTTTTCATTGCGATATTTGCCATTGTAATGAAAGTTTTGACACGAATTATCAAAAAATTTCATATGTAAATTCAAAACTCCATAATGATACACTCTTTTCAACTAGACTGATTTCAAAACTACATTTTAGGACGGTTTTTAGGATGTATCTCGAATACCGGATAGCCTTCAAAAAAATCTTACTTCACAGAAAATGTACCTTCAATTTTTCTCTACATTTTTTATTTGAAGAGATTTTTGATAGGTCATAAATGAAAGCGGTATCTTGTCAAATGTTCTTAGGCGCCAGAAGTAAGAGGACTCAATTTTGACCATAATCATGTCTAAGAACATTGCGAACTTATGACAAGAGGCGCATGTTCTGTGGGCCTTGAAACCTAAAATTCCATTGAAAACTCTATTTCTGATTTTTGCACAGTTACAATACTTTCTTATACTGAAGCTTTAAGCTTTGCAAGGAGCACTTTAGTATATTCAGTGACTAAAGTTTCCAAGAAACTCAAGTTTCCTTATCACTTTTGCGAAGAAATATTAACTTTACTTTACTCCTTCAACAATTTCTACTTCATAATAGTTATATATTTACTGTCTTGAACTGATGTTTTATGGTATTGTGTTAATGGAACAGAGGGTGTATAAACATTTTTTTCTCCAATTTCTTACCTCATTCGGGCTACAGTCACGTCCTTAATAACCTTCCTGGCTCTTTCAGTCACTATTAAATTCCAATAGATATTTATTATTTTTTACTATTTACAAAAGAATTTTACATAATGCATCATTTCGATAGATAAAAATACTGTCTTATTTATTCTTATTGCAACTTTGGTGTTTCCAGTGATTTTAGCGATGCTTAAAGTAATAAGCCTTTTCCTCTGAGGTACCTTGTTAAATAGATAACGTGTAGTAACTAGGGATGAGCATCAATGACCGATGGTTGAAAAACATCGATGTTCGATTGGCAGTTACTGTCGAAATTACAGATAATAAATATTAATTATTCACAAATTAACATACTCTTTGTATAGTTCATTACCAATTCTTTTCCTTTTGAAATAATAAAATAAATAAGTCCAATAAACGGTTCGAAGATGGGGGCCTTAAATAGCCTGAATAATTTGTTCATAAGGTCCCCCACCTTATGAACAAATTATTCAGGCTATTATGATTAAATAATAATATTGTTTGATTTTTTACTTTTCACTCTCCGTGGACGTGATATTGAAATTTGACAATCGATGAAGTAAATTCGATGTTTCCGGACTATAGAGGTTATATTTTGCGATGTATATGAATATGATAGCTCCTGTTAGAATGAATGTATGTATAGACATGAAGTTTTATAAGTGTTTCCTGAACCATCTAAGGATTGAACCTTCTATTGATTTTCAGCCAAATCGGTCAGAGGAAAAACGGGGATCAGACGAGGGGTGCGCTTGACGCAAAAACCCAAATAACTGCTGATCTACTGAATGTATCAATACAAAATTTAGTATGAGGATGATTGATTTATTCGTACTGGGGCTACTAACTACATTGCCTGGGGGCCATGGTGACTAGAGCGAAGGGCTTTGTCTCACCATGATTTGCGGGTTCGAATCCCGTCCGGGAGTGAGTTTTATTTCGTAGATGAGCTGTTGGCCTTTATAAGATACATGGCTGATATGCATCCTACATAAGAACTTGCTACATATATCAGGTGGTTTGGAAAGCTGAACGTCGAATTTCTGACCGATTACATAACTTCTCTACTACAGCTGTGGAAGTAAATTTTTCTGAATCTGGGAGGAAGTAAACTTAAGCACGCCGTCCTTCGGATGGAACGTTAAGCGATAATCCCGAGTCTCTACGATGTTGAAGACTTGTACCCTAGGTGAATAAAAATTTAGGATAGACAAAATTTAGGACTCCCATAGTAGATTCGGCCTCATGTCCATCAGAGTGACGAAAGAGCGCTCTGGTAGTAGGCGATATGACCCTGTAGTTTAAAAAAGCCCGAGCATGAGTCAAAATAACTAACTGTACTACTATACTAACTTTTTCTATTATATTGAGTAAGATACCTTTTAATTTTCAGCCAAATTGGCCGAAGAGGAGAAAATTTAGAGGGAGAGCAAAAACGTAGTTGATTACAAAACAAATTAATTCAGTTAAAGGGAAGATAAAGGAAAGCAATATATTCATTAGCCATGAATAATAAATGAATTACATTTTCTCTTTTTTTCCTCGAATTGAATTTATTTATTTGAGTACTTGTCACCAGAATTACTTCTTTTCGACCCTTACAGTACTAATAGAAGTGGTAGATCCTAAGGAAGGGATTATCACCCCCCCCCCCCCCCTCCCCAAACTCATTTCGAACTGGCATTACTGGGTGTGAATGGGGCTGAGCGATCTATAAAAAAAACAGTTGGTATAAGAAAGTCCTATTATGGCCAACTCACAATGTATTTTTTTCTTTCTTTGTGATCCTTTTTTATGAGGGCGCTGGTAGCTCAGAGGTAGCGTGGCTACCCTATCGGGCTCAAGATCGTGGGTTCGAAACCCGACCGAGTCATCGAAAGAGCGCTCTGCTTAAAGAAGCCCGGGTCTGAGACACAATAACTAACTGATTAATCCTGTTTTAATTAAAAACTAGGAATAATAAAAACATATTTTAAAGATAGTTGTCATACGTTTCAATTTAAACATTACTTTGTACTATTTCTTATGAACATTTTTTGTTCATTTGGAGCTCTTTAACTTTGTTCGTATTGGTCACATCTCAAATCTGAGGAAATTCTGACATTTTCAAATTCGTTTTGAAATTAACAATTTTTACGCGAATCGAGACGTCATTGTAGTATATATCTCGCAGCCTTCGAAAAATCGTATTTCATATAAAATCTACTTTTCCTTAGTTCTTTCTACAACTGTTGAAGAGATTTTTATTCAAGTCATAAATATATGCGGTATCTTGGAAAATCTACTTAGAGCTCGAAGTAAAGTGGCCGTAATTTTTAGTTTGATAGTCAAAATCTAGATAGCAGTTAGCACATCTGAAATGATGTTTTCTTAAGGGACCTTAAAACGTGAAATTCTGTTGATAACTCGAACTCTGTTTTTTGTACGATTACATTACTTCTTTATACTAAACATAGTTATTATGACTCATGCCCGGGCTTTAACTTTGAGGACATTTCATCTACTATCAGAGCGCTCTTTCGTTGCTCTGCTAAACATGAGCCAGACTCTACTATGGGATTCCTAAATTTTACCTACCATGGTTTATTCACTTAAGAGTAGGGATCTTTATCGAGTACCTGACATCCTACTGGCTCGGGTCCTTTGCTTAACGTCCCATCCGAAGGACGGCGTGCTCAAGGCTTTTTTACTTCCCAGATTGAAAAAACCTAAGTTTCCAACCCACGATCTTGTGCTCAATACTTTTACACTAAAGATATAATATCATATTATCCATTGATTTATTTATGGTCATCAGTGTATGAGAAAATAATGTTGACAGTTTAATATGAAATGTGCACACCGTTGCCAAGTTGAGAGATTTGAATAATATAAGATACAAAAATTAGGTGAACTTGTTTGATTTATAGAAGGTTGCAGCAATAGAGTGCATTACAAATGTCGACTAAAAGTTAATGTACTCGTAAAATAGCAGTTTGCGCTCCAGTAACCTCAATACCTTTTCTCAACATTATCCTGAGCCATCAAAATTACATTATCTAGGATCAAATAACACTTGCTTCTCTTTGATGTCGTGTTTACATCACATCTCTGAAAATTACTAGAAAATTATTAATGCTGACTTTGTGTTTATTACTTTCTGTTGTTATTGTGTATTACGGGCGTCAGGATAGTGTAGAATATATACTGTTGTCTACGCGGATTGTTGTTTACACGGCTAATTTCTCACGTTGACTATGTGAACCTTAGACAACCAAATGGTCATTCCTCTTCGTCATTATACTAGAGATCCTTAATTTTCTACACCATTTTTTTAAACATTTTGTTTTTCTCTTCTTCCTTCCCCAGGGAAATTATGTAATATGCCATAAATTTCATGTTGAGTTTTGATCACAATTTCATCTTTTCCGATCTCTTGATTCCAAAAAAGTATATCTGCGCGAGTCTGTGAACACGATAAATGTCGATAGAATGAATATGTTGACACGAAATTTGGTATGTGTATCTAGAACCCCATGAGGACGACATAAGTATATCGATTTTCAGCCAAATGAAAGCCGAACCATTGACACATAAACTTGAAGCCAAGGGAAAAATATTTTTCCTCTCAAACGTTCCTTGTTTTTTCTTCCCTGTCGAGATATTTCTGATTTGGTCATTTCAAATGGGACACCCGGTATATATTATATCAGCTATGTATTTTAAAATTATCGAAAAAGTAATTTGAATTGTGACTCCACTGTATATATTTTTTATTTATTTTTTAGGTTTATAATTTTTATTATTTGCAGTAGCTTTTGTATTTTATTTTTATTATTTTAATTTATTCAAGTAAATTACTTTATTTTTAACCTATTTTCCTCTTTTCTAGGTAAAGACTGTTTTACTACATTTTCCCGTGGCCCTATGAGGTAAGCCCTATCTATTTATGTATATAATTGCTGACTTGTACATTAATGTATCTTCATAACTAATTATGTATTAATGTTTTGTGATGCAGCTAATCCATTTGTAATGGAATTTTATATTTCACGCTTATAAAGTGTTGTATTTTCTGAAGAAATAACACATTGCAGAAAATCTTACCAGCATTGAGGAAAAAGATTCTCTTTTGGTAATACTTCGAATTTTAGATACACTTTTCACGTACCTATGTCAGACCCTCAGAATAGGAGGTATACATAAATCGAAGTAGGTATTTGTTTTGTATTTTGATCATTTTCTTTGTTTTGTTTCAACAATATTTCTGAAAATCCTTTCATAAAAATGTAGTACGTCACAAATTAGACTGCGTTTATTTAATACTCCTTTCTTAAAAAATATATGTAGAGGTCTTAAACTTTTGTCCAAAGCTTTGTACATTTTGTAAATGTTCAAAGTGTTTTACTTTCTCTTCTATACGAAGTATAGGGGAAGGTACAGAAATTAGATTTTGAGTTTTTACAGGAATTTCATGTTTCCTACCCTCTGATTCCAAATATTGCTGTCTCTATGTCTGTGAATACGATAACTCCCGTTAGGAGGATATCGATACAAAAATGTATCCAGAACCCCATAAGGGCAACACCTATTATTTTCAGCCAAATGGACCAAAGGGAAGGGAAGGATTAGGGGGTTGCTTAATACAAAAGTCCAAATAACTGCTGATCTACTGAATGTATCGATACAAAATTAGTATGAGGATGTTCGAGTAGTACTCGGGCAATACTTTTTGTTTGATGTATTATCAAACGTTATGTTCAATTCTCTTAAAAATGAGGTTTCCGAAATTTAGGTTGTTGCAGTTGTCTTTATTGTATTGGAGATGCGATATAGAAGTTGATGAACGCAGATACTCCGTTATCCCCTCTACCAAGTAGTAAATAGGGTTTCTGAACTCGAATTCTCGGGTTTTCTTATATCCGAGTTTGTCCCGATTTCCGGGGAGTTATGATATTATAATAATAAAGAGAAAATCCCATTTCAATACAAAAAATAATAATGTCAAGAATGTATGAAATACATGTAGGATATTTCACGTAGAATCAAACGGTATTGTTGACTGGCGCCAGATAATGTTAGAGTGCTATTAGTTTTAGGCGGGAGTGTGATTACAGAGGCTCATTCCTGTGATTAAACACTTTGCGGGAAATAATTGAAGTAAATCTCACACTAAGCTCTTCGTTTACTATTTCATATTTATTTTTGAATGTTCTACTAAGGATATTTTTTTATTTTTTCCTCTGAACCCTTCAAGTGAGATATTAGTTTAATGAATATTGAATGACGATTACAAAAGTATAAGGGTTGTTGTTCGGTCTATAAAAAATAATTTAAATAAAAAATTGTCAAGTGCTAGTTGGAATCACATGCCGAGTGTTCCGTCCCAGTGTGTATGTATAACTTAAAACGTGTTAAGGTTTGTGAAGGACTCTCAAAAAAAAAATATATATATAGTTGGAAAACTGAAACTGAAACCCTGATTACAAAAAATAAGTTTAAATACAAAGATAAGAAATTGCTTAAGAAACTTAACGTTGGGGATGTGTCCAAATCTCTGCAGGAGCACTTACATCTTCTTGAGGGATGGCTGTGTCGGTGGAAGGTAATAATGTTACATTCATATTGAGACGTGGTGGCTAAATAAAGTTCATCTGTAACACGACAAAGACTTACGATACTTGGGACTCTATACAGACGACGGACTTGGTACAAACACGTTACCTCTGAGCTACGCCGCTCGAAATTACACGATATTTTTTTGTGTATCCAGAATTAATTTTTCGTGAGAAGGTGGTTCAGAGGAGGGGGACTCAATTCAAAAGTGTCGATCTAATGAATTTGTCGACATGAAATGTTATATTTAAATTCAGGTCTCCATTAGTACGTTACTTATTGATTTTCAGCGAAATCAGCCAAATAGGAGAGGGGGGGGGGGGGCGTCAACACAAAAACCGTGATAATTACCGATTTTTAGTTTGTTAGACGAAATACGTCCTTGTGTTGAGTCAGTTCCCTGTTTAGAGGGTGTATTTTCAATTTCGTACTTTTCGATTCTAACGAAACCAACCCCATTAACATTCACTAAAAGAACGGTCGTCTACCGTACTATATTTGAGAAGAGAAATTCGCGATATTTGGTTTTATAATAAAGATATGTAGAAGGCTGTGACTTCGTATGTTATGGAAGTGAAAGAAGGTTAGACAAGCAATTCACTTGAATGTCGATGCGTCTTTACCTGACGTTTCATTCCTCAGCCTCTGGTGATTGATGATACTCCATAACATAAAATATTCTTCACAAATTTCAAAGGGTACTTAAACCAATATTCGATCGGACTTTGGATGGGCGGAACACTCCCATGTTGTTCATACACAGGACTCAAAATCTTGGACATGGGAAATTGTGGAAGTGGGAGGAGAGCGGAAACAGTAGAAACATACTGGTCTATAGTAGAGTAAAAATTATAATATAAAAAAAATAGTCGGTGAATCGCCAATGGAATTCCCAGAACGAATTAATCAATTAACTTTTCGCTTCCCCTCCAAAAAAAGTCGACGGTTTGCTCTAATATTCAACAGTTGACTACATAGGCGCTCCTAAATCCTCATATTAAATTTTGTGTCGATAAATTCATTACATTTGGGGTTTTCGAGTTGAGCCCCCCTCTGATCCCTCCTTTCTTTCCTTTCTGCCGATTATGCTGAAAATTGGGCGTCCTTATGGGTTTTGAATTCACATATGAAATGTTGTATCGATACATTCATTACAATGGCAGTTATTAGAGTTTTTTAGTGAAGCCACTCCCTTTGAAATCTAAATCGATAGGTCAACACCTATCGATCAAGTCAATCGATATTCATCATTCAACTGTTGAATATTAGCGCAAACGGTCAACTGGTTTTGGAGGGGTAGCGATAAGTTAATTGATTATTTCGTTCTGGGGTTGTACATTGGCGGTGATTCACCAACAATTTTTTTTTTATTGTGCCTATTACAGCAATTCATTTTCTAATTTAAGTGGTAGTCAGAATTGATGCAACTCTATTGACGCTAAAAGAAAATTGCTCAATGTCATCATAACATAAATTGCTCCTTTTTGTCAAAGATTTACGGAAACCAAAACGATTACTGACGTTATTACTTATTGGGATGACGAATGACGTCATTCAGTGAAGATACATAGTTCAATAAGGCCAGACAATGGTCTCTGGAGTGATGCGACTCTTCTGACAGTAATGCTTCATCCTCCTACATCATATGATTGATGATATATCTGCTAATGATCCTTTCATCATTAACAGTGATCCGACGTCAACACAACAATCCTGTCTTCATATGATGTGATCCTGGTCTGACCTCCCGTGTAGAGTTCCTCATCCAATATTTGTCTCCTGTCGTATTTATTAATCTAACAAAATGAACCCATTCATTACGTCAAACTTGTTTAACGTACCAATAGCTACCACCAATGACTACTCAGAGAGTGAGTGAGTGAGGCACCGCAGAATTCGCACTGGACCTCATTTCATCCACACAGACTCTGTCGATGAAAAAAAAACGTCGGTATATCACCGGCAATGTACTTTCCCAGAACGAATTAATCAATTAACTTTTCGCTCCCTCTCCAAAATCAATCGACAGTTTCTAGCGAATATACAACTGTTGACTTACGTACTATACAATGGTTTTACACAATGAAACAAAAATATACATATATATGTATATATGAAAGTAATGTGTATATATATGTGTATATATATCTGTACAGAAGTGATTGGTATAAAAACGTAATACGCGGTACAGGATCGTACCTGGGATTCGACCTGCGGCACCTGCTACCCAGTGTTCAGCCGATTTGTCGCCTCCTGGCGGAAAAAGAAGAAAGCACTATGTCCCTGCGTCGGGAACGACTGCAGGCACGCCGGCGGTCGCCCCCCGCGCCCCAACGTACTACAGCCAGCGAACGCCCTACACTTATCCCGAGCTCTCTCGGCGCGTCGAGAAAATTGAGGTGGGCTGGGAATAACCGTTTACCGTCGCAGATGGTCGGCAGCGGTTGCTCCTAGCATACCACAGCAACAGGAAATGTCTAATTTTGAATGACAAATAAAATTGTTCGGCCCTACTTCCCCCGTGGCTTCCACTGGAGGTCAGCCAAAAAAAAAAAACTCAAGTATAAAGTACCTATCAAGTAACAGATATTGAAGTTGTAGAAGAGTAGTCTCAGGAAGGTGCAGAATTCGCACTGGACCTCATTTCATCCACTCCACCTTCCTGAAGTATATAAGTACCTATCAAGTAACAGATATTGAACTTGTAGAAGAGTGATTAAAGTGCCTCTGTAGCTAAGTAGTTACTTAGTGATGGGATACGTGGGTGGGGGGGAGGGGGTGGGGGGGGCATGTCCAGGGAGTCCGTAGCCCAGATCACTGTCTACTTACTCCACCTTCCTGAAGTATATAAGTACCTATCAAGTAACAGATATTGAACTTGTAGAAGAGAGATTAAAGTGCCTCTGTAGCTAAGTAGTTACTTAGTGATGGGATACGTGGGTGTGGGGGGGGGGGGGGGGGGGGCATGTCCAGGTGACCTTTTCTAAGGGAGGCACAAGTCTGACATTTACTGGGCCTGAGTCCGTGGCCCAGATCACTGTCTACTTACTCCACCTTCCTGAAGTATATAAGTACCTATCAAGTAACAGATATTGACCTTGATCCTCTGCGGAATGGAATCAAAGGAACCTTCGCCAATCAGATGTGAAAGGGAACAATAATCATCCTCCAGAGAGATGTCTGTCAGAAATCTGTTGACTTTTTTGAACCTTCGTGTACCTAGGAGACATTAGAAAAGTTAATTTCATTTTATTTTCTTGGCTTAACGATAAATAAAAAGGCACAGAAAGGAGTCGTAAGAATGGAAGAGAAAAAAAAGGATAAGTAGCTTTCCATGAAGAAAATAAAAAATAAATAAAATATATATTTTATTTTTTTGAAAATGACCAGCTATATATTTTACGACCTATTTATTTTTATAGGTGTCTATAAAGGTTTTATGTGGTGTTCTGCTTATGAAACCAGCTTCATCACATTCGTTTAATGTAGTTAAAGTAATGAATATATATATTGAGTTTGTCTTTCATCTTTATTATACATAAATAACATCGTTAAAAACTGGAAAATATATGTAGGTCAGTGCTTAGAAGGGGGAAGTACCAAAAGTTGATAATGAAACCTTTATATATAATGATTCATTTATCCTGATACACCGCATATACGAAACCAGTTTAGGAAAAGAAACATGAACTTAGATTTGGATTTATAGAAAGGCATTGTGTTGGTTCAGAAAAAGCACATGAATTACTGCGCACAGTGGTCCGCATTGGAAATCAAATATATGTTGAAGTTGGAAGTAGTTTTGTAAGTAGTAAAATTGTGCTTGAGTATTCCTTTTAAGTGGAAAATAGGGTTTGGTCGTGAAAATACTTGTTGGAGTTTCCTTTGAATGTGTAATTTCCAAATGAGTCTTGTGTCCAAAAGTACTCCGAGATAACGCGTAGGGTAAGACCCCAGGATGGGCCTTAAGATTCCAAAGAATGGGGAGGATAGCAATTTACTGTTAGATATTTTCCATTCGGTACACTGTGTTACGTATTTTTTAATCTTTGAAATGTTCATCAGTATAGTGAAAAGTTGTTTCGATTTTGAAGAAAAACGCATTTTCTGAAAACCAACATCTTTGTTTTCGAAACATATTGTACATAGTTTTTCTGATCGTTTATCAAATGTTAAAGTATATTAGGCTGTATTCTTATATGCGAAAATTTCGTCTGAATTCTTCTTCATTCTGAAACGTAATGTTCTGTGAATGTTCAACACAGTGATTCATTAATCTCCACTTTTGTGCCGGTAGTAATTGCTGACCACATTGATCTGTGGGTGGCGCCTTCCAAGTTGCGTGACCAGACGGAACTACAGCAGTTCAGGGGGAGCCACCCAATCTTGAAGGATAATGGTCTGTCTAGATCGGATCTACACTGCCCATTAGGATAAATACAGTAGGGAGAAGGTGGGTTTCTGTGACTGCCATCTATATAAGGCTCTATATCATTTCCATCGTTCCTTAGCTTACCTCCGCTGCAGGACAGTAGACAGAAATGCAGATGCTCGGGATGAGCCATCCTACCTTGAAGGATAGTGTCTGTCTAGAATGAATGGAGAACAACCACTTCGTGAAAGGACAATCTGGATATATACAATGGGATCCATGCTGCCTATTAGGATATTTACAACAGTGAGGAGTGAGGGCGCGGGTAGCTCAGTGGTATGCGTGCTTGTCTTCTGAGCTCAAGATCGTGGGTTCGAAACCCGACCGAGGCCCTTAGTTTATTTTATCTGGGAGGTAAAATAAACTTAAGCACGCCGTCCTTCGGATGGGACGTTAAGCGATGGTCCCGAGCCTGTCTGATGTCAGGTAATCGTTAAAGACCCCTCCCTAAGTGAATACAAATTTAGGTTAGGCAAAATTTAGGACTCCCACAGTAGATTCGGGCTCATGTCCACCAGAGTGACGAAAGAGCACTCTGGTAGTAGGCGATATGACCTTGTTAAAGCCCGGGCATGATTCATAAAACCTAACCTAACAGTGAGGAGTAATTACTGTCAAGTGTTAGACAGTAATATCCTCCATCTTCCTTTGGTCTACCTACACTGCAGAACTGTGGATCGGCAAGGCAGTGTGGCAGCAGGAACTATTGTTTTACTTTTTTTCTGTTTACTTATATTTTTTATTATTGAATGTTTGCAAACAAATAAATAAAAAAGTCAAGGACCTCATTGCCTAAAATGTTCGCAAATTGTTTGCCAATTATAACATTTCACAAGTTTGTTTTATAACAAATTAAATTTTAAGTATTTATAGATAGAATAAAAATTTGATTATTTACTATTTCTTCATGAAAAAAGAAATGAATAAATTATATTGACTGATCTTCTGTAATAGCTTATAAACAACTTTGTAATAATAATAATTTTGTAATTAAGTATTTATAAAGACACTATTGATTCTTTGTGAGAGGTATTATTTTCTTGAGATGAGTCAAGCCAATCACACTATGCGGCTTTATACCAATTGTAATGCCTTGTAACGCACATCTTTGGTTGTAAAATCGGACGTGTTATTCATATGTGTTAGTAAGGATGTGGGATGAGATTTCTCTTAGAAATAAAAGACGTTATCTTCTCACTGTTTTATTTTTGATTAGAACATCTGGTATATTGTATTATTCTATTATTCATAGAGAAACAGTAAAAAAGGAAAGCTATTTTGTTTAAAACTTTTAGTGTTTTGGTCAAAATATGAAATATGGGGTTAAATATAAATATTTAATAAGTAAGAATATAAGGGATCTCGGACACCGGAGATATAATCGGTGCAACGCCACTGCGTCAATTCCTCCACAGTATTGATGTAGTGAAGCTTATACTGCATTTCTGTTGCATCGTTGCGTTTCATTTTATACCAAATTCAGATTAAAACGCCCTTAAATAAACACTTTTTATTTTCTTACTTGGTTTCAAAACTACCTTTCAGGGGATGTATCTCACAAAGCTGAAGATCTGCGAAAAATCCTATTTCATGTAAAATGTCCTTTTCAGTGTTCTCTACGGGGGTCGGATTAGGATGAGGCTTAACATAAAAGCTCTAATAACTACCATAATAATGAATGTATTGAGACGAAATTTCATAAATTCAAACCCCCTATAAGAGCAACACCTATTAATTTTCAGCGAAAACAACCGAATAGGAGAGGGAAAAATCGGTTGAAGGTTTGATTGTTTTGTGCTGGGGAAGTCCATAGCCGGTGATTCACCTATGACTTTCTTTTCTTTGTTTTTGTGTACGAACCATGAGCTCAGTGATGGCGAATCCATTGGAAGCCAAACTCACATTTCTGGTTAGACATCGGATCCCAACTTCTCTTTAGCATATTTTGTTTATAAATTCCAAGCTAAATTATTACCTATTTAGGTAAAGAGTAAAGTATAGTTAAACCTATTTACCTTAATTTGTATTTAATTATTCATGACTCGATGTGAAGAGAAATTATTTATTCGTGTCGCATTCTTGTAATTATTTCTCATTACAGGTTATTAGAATTGTTTTGTTTTTTTATTAGTTAGTTATTATGACTCATAGCTTAAACTACGAGGACATTGTTAATAAATAACATAAACAAATTTTTTAAATATATTTATTTTCAAAGACAAATGTCAGTGGGCATAGTTATAAGAAAACAAAATTAACTCTCCTTGAACAACTACAAAAAATCAATAGGTATGCCGATAAACGCCACAACTCAATATTTGCAAAATAATATACATATATCCATAGTCCAGTCGGCATATAGTTTTTCAACAATGAAATATTAACTGAAGGTTGACGCTGTACCTGACCTGGAGGCGAGAATGAAGAATAACCTGGGGGCAACCTGCCGTGTCACCAGATTAGCATGTTAGCAGACTTCACAGGTCCACGGACGGGGATCCAGGGTTGACGGGTGGAGTAAGCGGGCTGGTGACGGCCAAAAAATGAAGTTCTCTCCACTCACACACTCACAAGCCCGAGCCACAAGTCGTTTAAATTAATAGCTTATAATGTAAATGTAAATTAATAATAATATATGACAATTAATTAAAAACATAAATATTATATTTCTAATAAACAAATAAGAGAACTAAATGTTGCGCTAACAGTCATATCGCCTACTACCAAAGCCCTCTTTCGTCACTCTGGTGGACATGGGCCCGACTCTACTGTGGGAGTCCTAAATTTTTATTCACCTAAGATAGGGAGGGGTCTTTAACGAGTACCTGACATCGTACAGGCTCGGGACTATCGCCTAACATTCCATCCGAAGGACGGCGTACTTAAGTTTATTTTACCTCCCAGATAAACAAACTAAGGACCTCGCCCGAGTTTCGAACCCGCGTTCTTGAGCTCAGTAAGCAAGCACGCATACCACTGAGCTACCGGTGGCCTCTTAATCACGTTTATATGGTTAATAATTTTTATTTAAATGACGAAAAAATAATAACCATTTTTACATGTTGAATAAAAAATGTGTTTGGTTGCGTATTTTTGCCAGTGGGCTCTCACAGAAAAAATCCTAGAAAAAAATTGTCAAAACCCAATTTGTTCTCAGACATAATTGATTAGGATATCAAATTGGAGGGATGTGTTGGTACATAAGCCAATGTTTTCAAAATATTGAATTAATATAGCACGCGACAGGACGTGCGGAAGATCAACCAAACCTATGTTGTTTTTTCACAGGATTTCACCCTGACTCCAAAAATGAAAAAAAAAAAAATCATCTCTGTATGTGTGTGGATCTGTGAACACAATAACGCCGGGTTTGGTATGGGTCATTGTTTTATGTTTCTGCGGAATTTTCAAGCATATAGCGCTTATAGCTCAAAAGTTAGAGGTAGTGACTCGAATTGAAAAGAGCGGTACAGGTTCCGAAGGTAGCCTAGAAGAGGCCACCGCACCTCATGAACTAATATCCACACCGCACCCCATGAACTAATATCCACACCGCACCCCATGAACTAATATCCACATCTCCCATGAACCCATCCGTCAAGCCCCCTGCCCCTTTCTACTTCAATTTATCAAGTTTGTATTCTTGTAGTTCTTTTTCTCTTGAATGATTTATAAATATCTTCATACATAAACAGTGTTTGTTTTAGCTTTACCCCAGATAAGTTTGTCAGTTTCTAGGTCAGTGTTTTAACTCCTCAGGAATAAACATGTAACAATTTATTTTCAAAAAGTTTAAACATTTGTTTTACACCAGTATTCAGACTGGTTTTCTGTGAAGTTGAGCAGAACACTAGAATCAGATTTGTATCTTTTAGATTTGAAACATTTGGTTCTGTCAGAGTTTTAAGTACATATACCATCTTGTGCCAATACGAATGTCATGAACAAAAATTCTTTTCAAAGGGGAAACTGTCGAAAGAAATATTTAATTTTTTTTGTAATGAAGTAATTACATATATCTCCCCCCCTCCCCCCCCCCCCCCCCACTTTATATAGTTTGTATATATATATATATATATATTGGTTCGGCGTTTGTCCGCGGGTGCGTTATGCACTAGGGAGCCGGGCGACTGAACCTGTATTCACTCACTTGCCTCTTGCCATCTTTATGAGACAGACGTACCAGGTCGTATAAATTATAATATTGAAATTATATTTGAATGAGATATTTAAAATGTATATATATATATATTTATATTTAGAGGGAACCTTTTGTTTATAGATGTTTGCTGGTCTGTTTTCATTTTCTTTCATTTAAGTAGAAGATTGTTTTATTTTTGATTGAAGATTATATTTGGCTTGGTTTATTGTTTTAAATAGTTTCTTTATTTTATATTAGACCTATTTTCCCAGCAGAATTGACGACACCGAAGGATCCAGATATTATCTAGGAAATATAGCTTTTTTAAGGGAATTCGTTAGTCTGGTTTTCATAACTGAAATTTCCAATTCCCGCATTTTATTTTGATTTTCCTCCACCTTCCCACGGCTGGAAATAGGGAACTTCATTATATTATATTAGCAATGAAATTTGAAATGAAGATATCACATATAACTTGGACCTTAAATAGATTTTAGCCGTTAAGACCTTATTACGTCATGGCCTAGGTACATTTTACAAGATACCGCTTTTATTTATGTCTTGAATAAAAATCTCTTCAAGTAAAAGTTGAAGATATCAGTGAAAAGCAAATTTTATATGCTATACATTTTATCGAAGATCTCCTGAGGGGAGGGGAGGGGGGGAGGGGGGGTAAAAAATAAATAAAATATTAAATATATGTGATCATATGAGGACTAAGCACTTTTGTAGAGATCACTCTCCTTCCCCTGCCTCATCGCAAAATCATTTCAAACTGGCTTTATAAGGGTATGTGTATATGTTGAGAGGGGGAGGTGGAGAATGAATGAATGAATAAAAATGAATGGATGAATGAAAATGAATGATGAATGAAAAGAAATTTTATTCTGAGACAGAGGTCCCCTAAGAATAAATACATACAGAGTCAAAAATATGAGGAAACAATCGTGGAGAAAGAATGGTCTGTAAAAATGAGGTTGGTATAAGAAGTATTTTTATGAAGACATCACATATTATTTGAAAGCTCACATAACATGTTAAAGCAATGATTGAAATTTTCAGTGTAAACTTTAAAACCATAAAGGCAATAAGAATGAAATCTATGGAACTCTTTAGTGTGTTTTGCTATGGAAGCACTTGCATTTCATATTTTATTTATTGAGATTAAATGCTATTGCAGGTGTTTGGTGCAACTGCATAGAACATGTAAAATAGCACTGTAAAGGCCACGTTGTAGATGTTAAAAGTCTGATGACATTATTACACAAAAATATATTTCATTTTTCTGCCCATTTCTTTCCTCGTTAAGGCCCTTACCTTTTTCTTATGGCCACTCAACAGATTTAATAGCTAGTAGTCGAGGACTCTGTACTAATGTACTTCAACTTTCAAATATAATAATCATTATAAATGCTCTCATTAGCACAGTTTTAAAGTTCCGATGAACAATGAAGAGAATCATTTTATAATCAAATTATCTTTCCAGGAGAGTACTTAAGTACTTTGTTCCCTTCTCTGAGGATTTACTTAGGTAAATTAGACAAAAAAAGATGTTGGAGCACAGGCTGATTGTGAGAGTGGATCAAACTGGGTCTTTGGAGGGTTGTTAAGGAACGTTCTCCCGGGACTTCAGGTTCTATCCTCAGTCTTAAGGGCTTGTGTTCAGCACTTCTTCAGAGCCCTCCTGTCTGGGACATTCACGAGGTTCCGTAGGGAATATATAACGAAACCTAGTAGGGAGCTGTCTATCTGTCCGTCTACTAGAGCTAAGAGTTGCGTTAATGTTTCCAGAATTGGAAAGTGGAAAAATGGCAAGAACGTTAGTCACGTCGCGACGTGACTAACGTTCTTGCCATTTTCTTGCCACGCGTCGCTCGGATAGCAGAACGACGTACGGATATAACTCTACAGCCTGACCAAGTTCCAAATATTATCATGTCCTGGTGACTTTAAACTCTAAGATCTTCTTCTTTAAGAAGAATAAAAAGCCGAATTGTTGGTGCGGCGGCATCGAAAACTACAGAACATGTAGTCCTCGAATGTCCTCTGTACGACCAAGCTAGGGTGGAGTTGATTCCAGGGGACAAGATCGTATCTGGGACTGGATCTACGGCATCTGTTAACAGAAATCGACTGTCTCAGTAACTTTGATTCCGTGCTCCCCTCCCTACTATAGACAGAGAGATATTGTTTTATTGCAAGGCGCACCCTCCTTTGTTTTGAAATATATATCATTCTCCTCATATTAAATGTTGCGCTTGTCTTGTATCTTTGTGACAATTAACAATTACCCCTTCTCTGCAGCTTGTTATCCAAATTTGTCCTGTCTTGCGTCTCTCTGTCACTCATACTTCCTTTAGTCAACCTTCGTTCCAACAAATTATTAGGTTCACTCTAATTTTGAGGTATGATATTTATATATATATTTCTCTTCTCTATTATATATGTATTTGTAAGGTACTGATGAATTTTCACCTAATTTGTTCTGTTAGGCCCAGAAGAAGGAAAGAATCAGTCTCCGAAATGTTAACCGAACTCTGATATTTCTTCCTCCTCAGCTATACGAAGTATAGAGAAAGTTATGTAATTGGTTAGAAATTCGATGATGAGTTTTCTCCGGAATATCATGTTTCACGACCCTCTGGTTCCAAAAATTAAAAAAAAATTTCTCTGTGTCTGTGAGTACGATAACTCTCGATAGAATGAATATATCGACACGAAATTTGATATATGTATCCAGAACTCTACAATAACAATACCTATTGATTTTTGTTCAAATCGGACAAAGAGAAAAAGGGATTAGGGGGAAGGCTTAACACAAAAACTCCAATAACTACCCACGTAATGAATGTAGTATGAGGATTCAAAGGCCCTATGTAAATCAATTATTTTTTTTAGCACAAACCGTCGATTGGTTTTCAGAGAAAAGCGGGAATTTGATTAATTCGTTCTGGGGAAGTATTTTGCCGATGATTCACCGACGACTTTCTTTAGCACATAAGTATATTTTTGTTGTGGATGAGTATGATTTTAACAGAAGATACCCCCTCTAGATAGAAGCCGGAGCCGATGTCACTGTGCCCCAGGCTGGCAGCTATAATGGCATGGAGGGTGGAACCTGCTGATAATGGCATGGATTTCCCGGACTCCCACCCTGATAACTCCACTTTAGCCTACTTTCCCCCTCCCCCCAGATCTGCTCCTTCCTACCTTTACACATCATTTAATCTTTATATTATCATCTTTGTCTATATTTTATTCATCTATGGACAAAGGACATGGATTCTCCTTATTCTATAAGAAAACATTTTGTAACGATATAATGTTTTTACTTTCGTACACCAAGGAAGATTTGTAATCGTTCGAAAAACTGAGATCACATTTTCTACGGATTTTCACGTTTCAAGATCTCCTGAATATGTTTTGACAATTTTCGTGTTTATGTCTGTCTGTGTGGATGTGATTGAAAAGCGCTCTAAAGAAACGATTGCAGCTATGAACACTTGGAATGAAGTTAGATTAGATTTTGGCCGAATCGAACTAAAATTGAGATCACTTTACTTCGGAGCCTACTGATAAAACTGAAAAACACATTTTATGTGCAATGCAATTTTTCGAAGGTCGTCCGGCTTTCGAGTTACATACCGGAAACGGTCCTGAAATGTTGTTTTGAAACACATATTTTTAAGCATATCCTCGATTTCCCCGGGGGTTAGTCCTATCGAAACATTGGTTCTTACCAAAAATATTCCAACAATTTCCAATCGCTAATGTGTCCTAGGGCTAACAAGCCAAAGTTATAGCATCTCAATAGATGTCAAATAAATTTCAGAAAATATTACATAGTAATGTTTAAATAATAATAATAATAAAATATATATGATGCAGCCATAACCGGACTTTCTTATACAAACCATGTTTGTATAGATCACTCCCTCTCCCTCCCTCTCTCAAATTCACATATATTTTCGCATTACTGATGGATATAAGAAAATCACTCACAGGATTACGCTGTACAATAAAATAAAGAACAGCTGAGACCAAAGCATTACTTTCATATAGCCACCAGTATAAAATGAATTTGAGGGGGTAGAGGGGGGGAGAGAGTGATCTGTAAAAGCGTGATTGGTACAAGAAAGTATTTACTAGTTTTAGTGTATTTACTATTTACTAGTTTTAGTGTAAATATAGTTTTAGTGTATAAAAGTATTTACTAGTTTTAGTGTAACTGAACAAGAAACGAACAAGTTCTAGCAGTAGAACGAGGAACGAACAAGTTCCAGCAGTAGAACGAGGAACGAACAAAGTTCCAGCAGTAGAAAGGTTTGCTAAGCCAATTTAATCGTTCTACCCGAAACTATTAAAAACCGTTCTCGTTACAGCCTCTCTACATACTCGTGTTCAAGGAACAGTAAGTGGAAACTCGTTCGCATCCGTTGCAGAACAGAAAACTTTCATTACATCCCATGGAAACCCCTTCTACTCACACTTTCTACTCATCTCCTAGAAAATTTTTAGCATATGCTCTTAAATCTGACATCGCCCCAGAAATAACCCTGAAAGACAGAATCTTCAAAAACTCTTAAAAAACATCTTTTTCCGAAATTATATCTTGCATTGTAGAAAATTGAAAAAAGGGTCACTATAGATGACTTAGTGTCAAGACAAATCCACTGATATACATATAAGTGGAATCAATCCTGGGACAATGGGAGTTCCACAAAGAAAACAGCAAGCAATTTTATATGTATAATATATCATTTATATTATATATAAATAAAAACACAAAAATTAAAACTTTTATTTGGACCGCATCTTACTCAGAAAAAGACAGATTTTTTAAAAATACAAAGTAGGTATTTATAATATGTCTTGGATCTAAGCCTTGCTTTCAGCCTTCTGTTCACTATATTTTCGACGTCAACATAAAATGTTATTTATGGTATTTGTGAAAGATGAATGTAAATAATGTCGAAATTTTGTTAGTTTCATTTTTATTCACTTCATTCGCTTATAATTAAATGAAAAGTGTGTAATTAATACCAAATAGTGCAAAAAATGATGGATGTGACCATAACAGGACTTTCTTGTACCAACCATTTTTGTACAGACCACTTTCCCCGATCTTCCTATCTCTCAAATTCATTTCAAACTGGCATTAATGAGTAAAAAAGTAATGTGTTGGCCAAAGTTTGTTGTTTCATTGTACAGCATAACTCTGAGAGTGACCTATAACCGTAATGCCGATTGGAAATTAATTTGTGAGGGTGGACTTTGTGTGTGTGTGGGGGGGGGGGGGGGAGAGTGAGAGAGAGCGAGAGAGATTGGAACTTTAATAACGATCATTTTCGGTAAGAAACAATTTTTCGATAAGATTAACCGTTTTACCGTAAATCGAGCAAACGTCTAAAAACTGGGTTCCTAGATGTCATTTTAAGATGTTTTTCGGCATGTATCTCCTAAAACGTCCTTCGAACAATCGTATTTTATATTAAATATGTCTTTCCGTTTTCTCTACCTTTTACTTGAAGAGATTTTTGATTAGGTTATGAATATAAGCATATATCTTGTAAAATTGTCTTGCCTGGTTTTGGCAAGCAACTGGGGGATCAATTGCACTGTCATCGTTTAGATAGAGAATAGAGGTTAAATAAAACGTTTTGTCTCTGGTTTGAAATCTGGTTATCCCTTGGTGGAAAATAAGTGGAGAAACTTTATTTCAACTTGGGTGAACTCAAAAGTAATTATCTTTCAGCCTACTTCTGAAGTAGCATTACAATGGTCGCTTTGTTTAATAAGATTAATTTGAAAATATGTTATTTTATGTAAATTAGTTCAGTGTAGCCCTGCTCGCCTCGCTCGTTCATTCCGGCGGGTGTCTCCTTTCCCATAGCTCCAGTGTACCACAAGCTTCAATTAAGACAAGACTTCCAGCATATTGCTTGTATCCCAACCCATCCATTTTAAAATCATGCTTTCGTGGATAGCCTCTTACATGTTTTCCTAAAATAATTTTCTAGTTCAACCTGAGCGTTTTAATGTCTATCGTATGACCATGGATTTTCGGGTAAGTATAAACCCAGAGGCTGCTATAACCACAGCAGTTGACGCGACGTAGATGACTATGTCTCTATAACCTAATCATTCTTCTCACGAAAGTTTTTCTTATCTTCAACTCCTATATTACCTCTCTTTCCTTTTGGCTAAACGTGTTAATATGTTTTAAAACAATCTGATATAAATTAAAATAAAGTTATTTAAAAAAAAATACATTGGTACTTCAGGAATGGAACATGGAACATAAAGGCCCGCATTTGGCTGGGAACTATCTCTGTTGGCTGTGTTGTTTTGTCATAGCTCAACAGTCTTGGTTCTGATATTCTAATATAATTGCGGATATTGTGTTTCAGTTGGAGAGATGGGCTGCTTCGGAAGTAAAGAGAAGCTCTCCAAAGAGGACATGGACTTCCTGAAGTCGCACACCCGCTACGACGAGGCCACCATTAAGGAATGGTACAAGGGATTCAAAGTAAGTATTTTATATACGGTCGTTGGCTCAACTACTGCGCATTTCTGCTAGTTGATTAGTGATACATAGCAGTCCTTCTATACATGCGGAGCTGGGACCGAACAATCCGAAGTTGAGGCCTCAGGAGGAGAGTTGTACTCAAAAACCCTAATAACTGCCTATGTAATAATGTATCGACACAAAAGTTTATATGTGGATCCAGGAACCAAATGTCATCCGTCGATTTACATCGAAAGGGGGGCTTGACTCAAAAACCCTATCATCTGTCGATTTAACGAATGTAGAACACGAAATTCAGTACGAAAATTCAGAAGTCCTTGATTAAGACACATATTGATTTTCAAACCAAATCTGTAAATCTTTTCAGGAGAACGAAACCTTACTCGAGCGAACTTTGACTTTTTGAAAACTTTTAGATAAATAACTACGCAAAAGTTCATGTACCGTACCTCTCGTAACGTAGTGACCCATTTTTTTAAGAAGAATTTCGTGATTTACTAGATCGAAGACTATAGTTAAATCCGCAAATATATCAGACTTTTCCCTTTTTGTCTACAGTTAAAATGAGTTGTTCAATAATTTCAAATGTAGCATTTGAAGTCGATGTTTTTATTCTAAAAATTTTTAGCCAGTTGAAGTCCATTGACTTCCAAAAAGTCTCCTAAAAATTACTTTTTCAAAAATTGTTGGGAGCAATGAGATCGGATCTATACTTTGAATAGTAGCTTGATGCTCGCTTATTTCAATGAATTCGGAAAGCTACCTGATTCAAAACAAAAATTAATTACGTTAGTCAGAGGCTTTGCTATATTTTCGGGAAGATTTTTGATCATGTTTGATAAATAATATATTTTCTTATCTCTTTATTCGTTGCTGGATAAAAAATACACATGGATTTGAAGTTTGGTTTACTGACTTTATTTAAAATTTTGATGGCTTTATATTCAATTTTAAGGTCTTGTAGGTCAAAGACAAAAAAAGTATGGTTTCGGTCTTGTGTCTGTCTGCGGATAGCTTACAGGGTAGGGGGCCACGATGAGTTCTTCTTATACCAACTGGAAGACCTGGGCAGCAGCAGATCATCGACCCTCTAGCAGAGGGACTGAATTACTCTCTTCGCTTCTTCAATTTCAACCTTTAGTTTCTGGATTACAGAGCAGTCGACAAACTTCCAGTCTCTTAATGTTCGCCAGGTCCCGGTGTCTTGTGTATAATTCCGAGAGTTTCAAGTTGGAGGGATCCAGATGTGCGTATCACGATAAGGAGGACCCCCCAGCTTATATCAGGTGCCAGATGTGTACACCAGGCAGCTAATTAGCATTCATTGGGAAGGATAGCCCCCTCCCCCTCCACCACGAATAAATATGTAAATAGTTCCAGAGGAGCAGTGATGAATAATTCACAGGTAGGTGTCGGTAACGTGCTGAGCCTCACCAACCCACCACCTGGCCCCTCTTTACCTACATTAAACCCATTTATTTACCTTTCTCTCTTTTTTTTGAAGGGTCCAGGTTCAAATCAGAATAGAAACCTACAAAGTGTTTTTGGAGTTGTGTACGTGAAAGAGAATAAAACTTGTGGTTCCAATCGTGTGTCTGTCTGTATATGGGCAGCCTCTAGCTCCCTCACAAAATCTATTACTGTATTTAAACTCGGAATGTATTTGAGTTGTAGGGGCAGCTACGAACGAAGCATTGTAACAAGTTCCACAAATATGTTTGCCATATGGGGCGTCAAAAATTTTCCTTTCGTGAAAAAACACAAAAATTCGCGTAGGATATCAAATTGAAGGGTTCTGAGGGTAGGTACATTACGAGAATATTTTTTTGAAGTTTTTGGAATTAATATAACTCGCGTCAGGGCGCCCGAAAGAAAAACCATGTGTACTCACCCCCCCCCCCCCCCCCCCCTTCCTTTATAATTGTTGCTATTGATGATTAAAATCTCTCGGACTCTTGGGAAAACAGATAGTGCTGGAGTCAAATAGTCACGTGTTAAAGCTTCCTTTGCCCCACCACAGCTGCCTTCAGACCCATTGGGCGTCCTTTAGCAACCACAGCTTCCTCCAGACCCATTTGACAGACATCCTTCGGCATTCTGTAGTTTATTCCAAATCTATTGCAAGCTTCCACCCCCTATCTGGAAATAGAAAGGTCCCCTATCAAACATTTCTTACTGCAAAAAAACTTACTTATCGATTCAGAAATACAGAATGCAAGGTTTTATGAAATTTGTACTTAGACATATGATTTTCTAATTACGAAAAATTACCTAAATTGAGTAGGATGAATAATCTTCTGCTAGTCTCATTTGAATATGAAACAGATAATTAATAAAGAAATGTGCATTAGAAAATATAAATTAGAGACAAAAGTCTGAGTAAAAATGGTAATTGAATGAACAATTAGAATTACTAATTAGTATCTGAATTGTTTCCAGGCTGCATTGGGATGTTAAGTTATTCCATTGTAAATTCCAATTTATGGCAGGTTGTTTCCTTGGCAGGTTGACAGTACAAATCCTAATTATTTCACAAATTTAAATGTTGAAACTTCTAATTTACAGAAGTTGTTAACATTGCTGCTTGTCACAGCAGGTAGATATTGATTTTCCGGTCACCATGTTTGTGTCACAAGTTTGACAGCTTTCATTCATTGGTCGATTTTTGATCATCAATTCATACACAGAATGTAAATACATAGACTCCATAGGAAGAAGGACGTATACTGAGTGGCACACCACTTCTGAGAAAAATTTGAATTTATTAGGATCTGTTATTTCTCTCATTCGTATCTTTCATATTTTTAAAAAGTTTCGTTTATTTAATAAGCGTTCTTTTGACCAAGTAAGTAGTAAACAAATCTGTGAAACATTGGTTTAGGAGTTATGCTCCCATCATGGTCAAATGAAGGTACCTATTCACTTTTCTTATTGAAAACATTTTCCTATCTTAATGTACTTTATTTTGGTATTTGTGTTTCTGGGCATGTTATATAACCCTCAGGATTTAAAGTAATATAATTTTGAGCAGCCTCTTAAACGATTTTCAAAAAAAAAAAAAAAAAAAAAAAAAAGTCCAATGTTTATAGCGGCAGTTAATGCCCATTTCGCTATATTAGGCCCAACATTCCTGGAATGAGCTATAATTTCTCGCTCATTAGTTCCTTTTTTTTTGGAAATGGTCACCTTATGCCCTCCCTAAGGTCCATAATAAATTATACTCCCCATCCCTCCTCCCTTAAGTACCACATTTAAAAACCTATTTTTTTCTATTTCCTTGATCCCACTTAATACAAAATTGATATCATCTTTCGATTCAATTTAGTATTAGTATTCCGTAGCTGGAACTCGAGGATAGCCTCGGAATTTCGAGAGCTTCATTGTTAAAGTGTCTCTACTAAAGAAACATTTATGTAGCGGAGCACTATGGCACATGAATCTTTTTAATTTTTTTCTTATTTTTTGTTACTTTGTTATAACAATGCTATAAGGGAGTGTTGTAATTATGCGAAAACCCGAGATCGAGTTTTCAACTGTTTTTCACATTTCAAGCTCCCCTGAATATATTTAGACCATTTTGTCGATTATATCTGTCTGTGGGTGTTTGTAATTGAAACTTTGTGAGCGCTCTTACGCAAATATTATAGTAGCCATTAGCTTGAAATTTGAAATGAAGAAGTCACATGTACTAACTTAGATCTGATTAGATTTTGGCAGAAATCGGAAGAAAATTCAGAGCACTTTATTTTCGGGCTTAAGTACATTTTACAAGATATGTACTGCTTATATTTATGACCTAATTAATAATCTTTTCAAATAAAAGATGGAGAGAAAACTGAAAGGCACATTTTATTTAATATATATTTATAATATATATTTAATATACCTACTTTCTTTGAAGCTCGCTCACAGCTGGCTTACGAAACACACGCCGAAAACGGTTCTGAAATGTTTTGAAATCCAATTTTTCTAGACATTTGCTTGATTTACGCGAAAATAGTCAATTCGAACAAAGTTATATCCCCTCAAAGATCGAATGTATTTCCTCCCTATGTAGTGTTTAAATTGAATCGCGTAGCAAAGGTTTTTTAAATATATTTTTATTATCCGTAGGTTTTAATTGAAAAGCAAAAAATATATATATATTTATATGATATAGCCATAACAGAACTTCCTAATACCCCAACCACCTTTGTACAAATCATTTTACCCCTCCCTCTCAAACTCATTTCATTCTGGTATTACTGGGTATATGAAAGTAATTCTCAAAACTATGATGTACTTTTTTTTACGTAATAATGTCACAATGAAAATGTCCTGTCCATATATTATATTTTTTTTAAGTTTTTGAAATGGAATAATTCATCTATTTATATAGATACAACCGGTTCTGGGGATTAATAGGCGACATATCTTCTATGTGCAATTTATTAATATATCCTTGGCCTGGATACATGTCGATGTCTGGACGATAGCCAAGCTAGACTTGCTGTGTAGCTTATACTTCGCATACCAAATTTTTATGTAGTTATGTCTCTTCTCTACCAGCTCTTGCTTTGCCTTTTCTTCACATGTGAGGATTAAAAAATGTATTTCACTTGTTATAAGGTTTTAATTTGTTATAGCAAGCTAAATTAGAATGGAATTTGCTCTTCTTAATTTATGCTTGTAAGCTTCAAAACTTTGTCGGTTCTTTGATACTTCGTCTTGCCGTGGAAGTGGAAATGAATGAAGGTTTCATCAGTTTTTGCTCAAGTCATCAGATTCTTATAAATACATGTTTGGAAAAGTCCTACAACTGTGGATATGGTGTTTTGAACATTCTTTATTATTTATTTATTTCATTGATCATTTACGCAACATCCGTAGGCCCGAGAGAGAAGTTTTTATCTATGTAATAAAAATCTCCCCCGGACGGGATTCAAATCCGCGACCATGGTGGGTCCATGCTACTAGAAATCTTCGCTCTAGCCCACATAGCCACCAAACTATCCCCACCTGACACATTAGATTGATGTCTGCGTATCTCACTTCTCCCAGTTTTTTTATTTAATTCAGTTATTTTGGCTTTTCTGTGTTGAGTTATTTCATTTATTCAGAGATTTTCCTTGTCTGAATAAATGAAATAACTATAATCATATTATTATTTGTGTTGAGGAAAGAGAGCTATGTCAGTGTCAGTGTCGGTGTATGGAAGCTCTGAGCTGTTAGCGCTCTTGTTCTTTATTCTTCCTTATGAAATATACATCTCCCTCGCCTAGTTAAGGCAGCACCCTTTTTCTTTTGTCTCCACGTCTTCTCCCCCGCACCCCCCCACCCCACCCTCCATTTCCCTCCCACCTCCTCCCCCAACTCATGAATTTCACTCCACTCTCTAGCCAGCCCTTTTTCTTTCAAATCCTCTTTTAATCAAATGTATCTCTAGGAATAAACTTCATTGAGGAGCTGAACTTCCTCTTCAGATAAACTTATTGAACACTGTAATTCCATTATAACTTTCTATAGTTGAGATCGCTTCTAAAGTAAAATAAATAAAATTGTCCATTGCCATCTTTTCAAGTGCTTCTCATAAAACGAATTAACTGAACGAACTTGAAATGGATGTTTAGAAAAGGGTGACATCCTATCGAAAGTCCCTTTCATGCTGAACTGCCTTAATCTGGTTTTAGTAGTTTATTTCTACAAATGATGTTGTCTCGAAGATTTCATTCTTCCGGAAACTGATTGATAACATCTAGAAACTATCATAAAGCCTGTTGTGGCTGCCCAGTTTAGATTTCTATTCAAGAAAAAGAATCACCCGCTATGTACTTCCCCAGCAGTTGAAAATTGATAGTTGTCGTCCTTGAGAGAGTTCTGGATACAATGATAAAATTTCGTGTTCGAGCATTCATTACCTTTTTTTTATTGGAATCAGGAGGAAAACACGAAATTCCGTTGAAAACTCCACATCGAATTTTTGCCGATTATAAAAAATACTTCGTATAGCTGTGGAAGTAAAAATAACATTAAGGGTAGAAAGTAGATTTATGTTGCTTTAATAGCCTGATGGTCTCAAGCGCCTTCAATTGGAGTCCCGCCAAGCCGCCCTGTTGTGCGGGCTTAGTATTCTATTTACTGTGAAGTTTACGACATGCCTTCGACATGCATATTGTCAAGGTTTCTCGATACATATGTTAAGCGGCCTGTTCGCATACCTCAAGTTGGGCAATAATGGTTTTAATTAATTTTAACGAAATTCATTATATATATATATATTTTATTTTATTTTTTTCTTATTTCTTTCTTTTGGACCTAGGGATTACAAAATCGATTCTAATAAAATTTCCGTTCGAGCAATACAAATTGAATTTCATCGGCTTATCGTTGAGACTAGGAGGCTAGGTTTAATAAGCTGAATCGAGGTCGGGGAAGAGAGGATTAATTAAAGGGGGGTGGGTGTCTGTCTATTGAGAGCAATGGAGGGATCCACCTTGGTAAAGTCGATATCAACTATCGATCTAGTCTAACCTGATATAACTACTATATGGTGAAATCCCGAACCTCTTCTGTGGAATGACACACAACTACACAGACATTCATTTGTCTTCATTAATGTTGTAAAAATTACCATAATCTTTAAAAATTATGTTATAGGGTAATTTATTAGTTATTCTGTTTAATAGTCACATTCATTGATAACGAACTTTAGTGGAAACTGATGAATAATTGTGTTAAACTTTTATATTTATTGAATAAACAGTATCCAATGTTTCTCCAAATCAATTTTGTCAACTTACATTAGTATTCTTCTCTTCTCAACTTTGTCAACAGTTCTGTATTTACACGGTATAAGTGCTTAATTGGTATTGTGGTCACGTTCATGGCATAATTTTATGTTAAATGTTCAGCTTTTTAAAATGTAAGACTTCTGAATTCATCATCAACATGCAACAAAGAAATATTAACTTTTTCCGGATGTCTGAATATGCCTCTTTGATGACATTTTCTGTTCCCCTTTGATTTTAAAGAAACTCGGGATAATCTAAGTGAAGAGTGGAGGGGGAAACTTATCTAATAAAAAAAGTTCTTCTTGAAGTTTATCACCCCTCCCCTCCCTTCTTCCTCTGTCTCCTCCCTCTAAAATTAAATTAAATTTTAATAGCGCCTATTTCTTACAGTCTTGTTTTTTTTTTTTCTTATGAGCTTACCTGAGGGCGGGTTAAAGCTTACAGAAGCAGAAGCTTCAAAAGCACCGTTTAGAATTATAGAACTGTTATTCAATTTGAGTAACATATGTTAAACCATGTTAAGCATATAAACTTCCGTCATTTTGGCATGTTTAATATGCTTATCTTTCAAAACAGTTTGTAAAGAACATTTTTGTGAAGTAGAGCAAGAGGCCAGTATCATTGTATGCCATTGTGCCGTTTTTGGCATATCTTTTGCCCATTAGTACGTATCGCTCATTTGCTGCAACAACGACGTAACTCGAAAATGGGCGTTTTTGAGTAACGGGCATAGGAAGAACCATTCTCACATATACTTTTAGCGGGTAGAACGACACATCTGAGGTTCAACTACTCGCCGAGAAAACAATTATTGCTACTAGAATGTCATAATTCAAAGTGAGGGTAGTTATGAGGTTAAGGGAGAAACCTAAGTAAGGCCTATAGCTGTTAGTGTACATTTTCTCTTTTAAATTGAATTCTTTCAATAATTAACATACTGATATGTTATGTTCGAATGAAGGCATAAAGTTATTACACGTCGAAAGTTTGAATTGCTAAAATCACAGTTTTTATGTTACGTCTCTGTTGGAGCAAATGAGCAAATTTTTGCATATGTTGACCACTTTTTTTTTGGATCCAAGCTTTAGATGCAACAAATCATTAGGGGATAAATGGAACCAGTGCCTCCTGGCGGTCTGTAAGAATAGCGGCAAACAACTGCTTTACTCTTGTGGGGCCAGCGGACGGGCAACATGGTTGCCCCTGTAATTTTGTTTCCACTACCCTATCATTAATCAGCTGCCCCCTCCATCTGTCTTCATCTCTCCTCTTATATTACCATTAACCTTCCTCTCGCTCCAGGTTTTTACTATTGGGTTTATTTTATAAACTTTTTTTTAACCGCTCGATGCTTCCGTTCGGTTAATCTAGTTTTTTTTTCTAGAAACTACAATAAGTTTGCTTAGTTGACACATCCAAGATGGCATTCTCTGAAATGAACTACCCCTGCCGCCTTTTTTATCAATAGTAATTGGCCATTTAGAGGCTTTTTTTTTACTTTTTTTGGTTTACTATACAAGTATTGGGTTTTAACATGTGGTCACTAAATTTCAGAGTTTCTAACTGAGCATAAAATAAGCTATTTTTTCTGTTTGAATGTCTTTCAAATGGCTGCAGTTTGGAACACTTGATTCCAATTTCAATTTTATATAAATAAAGCTTTTTTAGTTGTGTTAATAATTAAAATTAGTGTCCATTAACGAAAGAAAAGGTTCAAGAAGAAAGACAGTTAGTCTATAAAACAAGTAACAACGCAAATTTGAGTTAGATGCTATGTGCTTTAATGTTGTCATTGTCTAATGTGTATGTATTTTTGCAGCAAGACTGTCCTAATGGCCGACTGACCCCGGCCAAGTTCGTCGACATGTATAAGATGTTCTTCCCAAGCGGCAACGCTGAGGAGTTCTGTGACCATGTCTTTAGGACATTCGACATGGACAAAAACGGATACATCGACTTTAAGGTACCTAGCTTACTTTGTATCCCCCCAAAACTTGACAATCGTTCCCAATAGAACGCCCTCATGTACTAAGTCACCATGTAAAGAAATCAGGATAAGTATAAGCTAACATTAGCTTTATTTCTATGAGACGCACTGACCCAAAGCTTTACATCTAACTGCCCGGGGCGAGTAGGGTACATCTTTAGCTCCCTCTCCCCAATCGGGTGGGGGAGACCCAAGGAGACCATGTTAGTCCCGAATTAAAAATAATAGTTCTAATTATTATTATTGTTATTTCTGTTGCAACAATATAAGACAACAGATATTTTTGTCGCCCAATCCCCGCCTGATACACTGTCCCTGCCCGCTCCCTCAGCTAAATTGGCAATATGTCTCAGGGCCTTGACAAGGGCTCCTGTAGCCACTGTTGCCAACTGCAATCTACCAAACGTCTCATCTGTGATGTCATTAAACTAAGAAGGTCGTTTCTCCTACTTTAGATAATTACTTAAATAAAGTGTTTTTTTTTTTTGTCTCTATTTCTTTGCGAGTTATGCATCAACTGATATTAGCTTTCAAAAATTATAAAAGTATATAATTTATTTTCCCCAAAAATTTCATAATAAATACGACTCGTGCAAATTTGTTACTGTGCTACTGCGATAGTAAAAGCTAAATGAGTAAGTGAACTTAAAATTTTTTTTTTTTATGAAAATGTAGTATGAGCTAATGTTTTATAGGATGTGATTGTGGTCCATCGGCTGTTTTGCTTTTATCGTTTATTAAATATGATCCATGTTCACTGAAAGTGACAAAACATATCAAAAATGTCCATATCTGTCTGTTGAAAGGCCATCAGACAACTTTTCCAAGCTATTTTGTTGAAGTTACCTTCTTATTTTTTATTTTTATTATTTTTTTATTATTAAAACCTAGCCGACTTCCAGTCTTATCAGCATTGTCATTAATTATTGAAATAAAATATTGTATATCTTTCCCTTCAGATGTTTCGTGGGTTCATTGAGATTTCGAACATTTCATTTCTAATTGTATTGTTTAGAGATATTTTTTACCCTCTGAACAAAATGGTTAATGACAACTGTTACGTTATGCAGATGTACATTTTAGCATGAATAAATGCATTTGTGTTCATAATGAAGCTATGCTGCAACCAGCCACTAATTCTCAAATACACCGCATAAAATGCGGTTTGTATTGTGGTCTAACCATGTTTTAATAATAATTTAAACTTAACGACTGACTCTGAAAATACATTTTTATTTCGTATCGTCTCTTTATATATATATTTTTTTATAGTCAGTTTATATCTAGAAGCTTTGTTTTTTTAAATTTATACGCTCCATTTGATTTTGTGCCAAAGCAGAAAAAAATAAATGAAAAAGAAGTACTATAAAAAATAGGAGGTTGAGCATAAAAGAAAAAAAAAAAATCTGTTTCTCATTTTGTTTATTTATCAAATAGAGCTGGAGGCTATAACTTTATTTTAGATAGTGCTATTTCTATTTTTCTCCCCTCCTCTTCTACATTGAGCTGAGCGCTTGGTACGAGCCTAGTTAATTCTCTCGTCAGCTCTTACTGTTCTGATTCTTGCTCCAGAATTTGATCCGGGTCTCGAGAAGTGGCGTAACATGTTGGCTATAAGAATGCTTTGCTTCTTCGTGGTCAGTGTCAACATAGAAAAAATACTCTCATGATCTAGAAACCGCCTCCCGATTGCACGGCCCTTTCTCACAAAGCACTGTATGCAGTCCTTGGTCAGTACAAAATGCACTTACAGAGTGTAGAGGGGTGCGAACCGATTCCTAGGAGAATTGCGAATATGTAGAATGTTTCTCAATATAAAAGTAAATAAAATGATCCAAACTCACAAAATAGAAGGGAATTATTGCGAAATTCTACGTTTCTGATAATTCTGAGGCCTCCGAAAAAAAACTCTCAACTGTCTTCTACATAGGGATATCAATTTAAAGAATTTGTAGATTAAATTATGAAAATCGTTATTTTAGTATTTTATTGTGATTCTAACTCTTGGGTAGCTTGGTGTAGGGAATGCCAAGAATCTACCTGAAAGAATACTGTGAGCGTAACCAAATCACTTACATAATAATGCGCGTAACCGAATTGTCTTTAAATATTCTTAGCGGTAATTTATTCTCTACGTTTACAAGCATTACACACACCTAATGGGGACCTCGGTAGTGGGATGGATTATATCGAGAGTCGAGTCCCATCGTATCACTCACTATATGTATAAATGTAATATTTCTTTCGACTAGGGATGGTCGTTTGGAACAGAATGGCAACCTGTAAATGGCCCGTTACTCTTAAACAAAGCAGTCGAAGCAACAAAAAATGAAAATAAAATAAAACAAATTGGAAATTGGCCTGAAAACCCCTTTGAGGTGTGGATATTGAGCACTCTTGTCTGTAATATTTTTAAGTTTCAGTTGTGACGTTGACAATACAAAAAAAGCTATTGTCAAATTGTTTCATTTTTCTTCTACTCTATACTGAGGTAATTTTTTATTTACATCTAATTATAAAAATATAGTTGATACATATGTTTGACGATTTATGTGTTTGTTTCATAGGAATTCCTGTTGGCGATAGACGTTACGTCTTCGGGTACCCCAGAAGAGAAACTGAAATGGGCGTTCCGGATGTACGACGTGGACGGCAACGGAGTTATAGACATACAGGAAATGACTAAAATTGTACAGGTATATATTTGTTATGATCAAAGCGCGAATTTATACGCGCTTAAAAAGCTAAAATTATGCGTTCAACTGAGAGTTATAAAAAAAAAATAGTAAATCATTATTATGCTTTAAAGGGTAGAAGTGTGCATTTACTGTTAAGTATGGACATACGTTATAGCTTCAAATTACAGGATGTCTCCTTGAGTGTCAAAAAGAATTGTAAACTTCCACCTAATACCTTCCCTTCACATTTATTATACATTTCACGACCTGTCGTAAATGATCATTCAACCGAATTGTGTAACAAATTTAAAGGAGAAATACCTCCCTTCATGGTAATAAAATAAAATATGTGATTAAACCGGAAATAAAAGTAACGCCATGATAGTCAGTGGTAGCAGGATTAATAATTACTTGTTTGCGATTATTCATAAATCGACTGATCCTTTACAATCAAATCTTGGTTTATTTTTCATCAGTTTGGGCAGCGTTAAACAAACATTTTTAGACGCGGACCATTTATAAAAATTCAAACACCAAGTGGGCTAAACTAGTTTATTTAAAAAGTAACAACGACCATTTTTTAAGGATTACAAAAAAATAATGATTATTGTCATTTTCAAGTTTAGCGATAACACCAAGCACATATTTCAAGTATATTGTTGACTTAAACGGTGTATTTTGGTGTATGGTAAATTGTAAAAACGCAAAAAACGCGCCAAAAATAAAATTATTGTAGATAGATAATCAAAAAAGAATCTCTAATTTTTAAGAGAACAAACTCCTGTTGTGGGGTTTTTCTTTTCTTTATTTGACAAAAATCAGGCTGGTCACTTTATATCAAAATAATTAATACCCAAAAAAAATGAGAGGAAGGCTTTGTGACATTTTGAGTTCTAACGGAGAACTGTGGCTTTGTTGATCCTACATAATGTATAACAAGCCCGTCCCCTGAGCCTCTGCTTACTCAGGCCCCTCCAACATCCTACATAACCAGGTTATGTCTCCTGTGATAACGGACAAAAATATGAGAGGAAGGCTTTGTGACATTTTGAGTTCTAACGGAGAACTGTGGCTTTGTTGATCCTACATAATGTATAACAAGCCCGTCCCCTGAGCCTCTGCTTACTCAGGCCCCTCCAACATCCTACATAACCAGGTTATGTCTCCTGTGATAACGGACAAAAAAATGAGAGGAAGGCTTTGTGACATTTTGAGTTCTAACGAGGAACTGTGGCTTTGTTGATCCTACATAATGTATAACAAGCCCGTCCCCTGAGCCTCTGCTTACTCAGGCCCCTCCAACATCCTACATAACCAGGTTATGTCTCCTGTGATAACGGACAAAAATATGCTGCTCAACTTTTTTGTTATCTGAACATTTCCTCACTTTCGAGATAACATTTCAATTTGAAATATCATATGTCACTTGCCTAGTTATTGACCGTTAAAGGAAAACTAACCCGAATTCTATCTTGGAAAATGTGTACTAAATTATCATATATATAATATGCTAAGTATGGCTTATTCTAAGCACCTTAGTCTTTAGTAGGGAATAGTTTTTTTTTTAATAATTCTTTAATTTTTGCTGAGTAGAGCCAAAAATCAGCAACTTTTATTGGTATTTTTTGAGACTGAAGAGTATAATTTTCTCTAATAACTCTCCATCGACAGAAATTGTTGATAGTAACTCAGATCATGATTTTGAGTGGATTGTCACCAGAACCACTGGTTTCAATGTTTTAAATTAATTTCTCCATATACGCTTAGATTTATGTATGGAGGATATAAGGAAAAAAAATTCACGAGTTGTAGAATGTCGGTGATTTTGGGTGCAAAATGAATCGGGAACTGAAACGTTTATTTGTTGACACAGTTATTGTGACAATTTTGTAAATTTTAGTGACCGGATAAGATAAGATGTATTGTCAGAAGAACAAGGGCTCTGGGCTACAAATGTGTTTTGGCAGGTGGTAGATGAGAAGAAAGTGAGATATGGTGGTAGGTTGAGGAAAGGACTATGTATGATTGGTTCGATTCAAGTCGAATCACGTAGGAGACAAATCCTGTCATTTCACACGGGGAGCACTGCCTGCAATGACTAGAGCGGGCGTTTATACCTGCGGGTCCCACCCTTGCTGGCAACACACAACAAATAACAACCAAACCACTTCTCAATAGATATTTTTAAGGGTTGTACATTCTTGCCAAACTGCCAATCTAAGGCTGACCCTGCGTGTATTGGGCTCGTTTTACACAAAACATAATAATAATAAAGAAATTTATTAAGCTAGCTGATCAGAACGGATCAGCTTGTTGGAATTCTTTGGTCGTTTTCAACCAAATCAAGTTTCACAATAACTTGTTTTAGACTGTCGCAGACTTCCTTGACTTTTTATTGCTATCAATTCCCCCATACATCATTTTGGTATCTCTTCGACGGTTAGGAAAACGTATTTCCATTTTTTTTTTTTTTGGAAACATTTCTTATGTACCTACCATTTGGAAAGTGGCCGCGTAACACAATTTGGGAACCCCTGATCTACAATAAACTTACATAATTCTTTTATATATGTATTTATTTATTATTTTTGTTTTGTTTAATTTTTTCAGGCAATCTACGATATGTTAGGAGCATGTTCATCAAATCGACCCGCCGATTCAGCCGAGGAAAGAGCAAAAAATATTTTTGCCAAAATGGACGAAAATAATGACGGCCAACTAACACAAGATGAATTTCTAAAGGGTTGCCTCCAAGACGAGGAATTATCGAAAATGTTGGCCCCGTAATAAGGACCTTAAAAAAACAAAAAAAAAACACCAAAAATCTTACCGACTATGTTGGATTGTACATAAGAGAAGCGACCAGGCCCGGGTCCCAATCATGTACATATGTGAACCTAGGCATATACCCTCCTATATACATAACTATGTACATCTTACATATTCATATGTGTATATTTTTATGTACATCTAAAACGACCTCTTCTTTAACTATTATTTAACAAAAAAAATGCCATTGACATAATATGCACTCACTTATACAAATTTCTTGCTAGAAAAATGAACCAATAATTTAATTGTTGATAAAAATTGCTAAATTTTACTGTCATATTGATAGTAAATTATATTTGACAATTTTTATTTTATCAGTATACGACGGTTGGAAATGCCAAGCTTTTTAAGTGCCAAAAAGTAAATTTTACAGAAAATAAAAAAAAAAAATTTAGGACTTACTATGTACAACAAATCTGATACATTTTTTTTAGTTGCAGATCAAATATAAAGAAGTTGTTAAATAGCATTTCAGAACCCATGGAATCGTTCTCTGTAAGCTTATTGAATACAGTAATAACGGTCTAATTGCCAGTGAGAAGGCATAAAGGACACAACGGCATAAATAGATGACCTTTCTTCTCCAGGCCTTCAATACACTGCGTTGATCTTAGCAAAGACAGACAGAACTTCGAAGCAACAACAAAACTTTACTTTTCAAAATTATTCACATTTTTTTTGTTTTGATGATTTTTCTGGGATGATATTTTTATATTTTGGGGGAATTAATTGAGCAGTTTCACCCATTAGCTGACAGTGAACAAACAAGTTTAAGAATTAAACACACATACTACCGAGTTATATGATATCAACAAGGACCAAAAATTACTGGATGTATAATACAAAAATTAACAAAAACGAAAAGCGGAAGATGAATTTTCTGCCGCCATATGTGCATATTGGAAATTATAAAACTGTAAGAGAGGCAAGTGTGGTATCTAGGGAATTTAAATTCTGCCTAATGAAATTGGCCTTTGGTGCGGTTCAGATAGGAATACTCAAATGTTATGCGGGCAAAACTAAATAGAAAATAACACTATACATATTAAAAAATGAAGAAAAACTTATTGTTTTGAAAAATATTGTCTATTTTACAAAATATATCAAATATATGGGAGTATTTTCGGTATTGCTGCCATCTTTAGCCACGACTTAACTACTAAATGGCTACTATGCCACCTATACGTATTTGTTAAGTCGTGGCTGAAGAGGGTAACAATACCGAAAGTACTCCCGTATATTTTATTCATTTTGTGAAATAGACAATATTTTTTTTAAAACGTACGTTTTTCTTAAGTATCACTATACATATTGTCATTTACAAATTTAACGATCATTCACTTAGCTGAACATTCCTGCCGTAGAGCATACAACATTTCTACGGAAGAAATTCAATTTTTCAAAAATGGCACTTGGAATTTTGGGCATTTCCACTTTCCTAATTTTATTTCCATATTGTCTTGTTTATGTTGAACAAGACTGTACCACTTCTTCTTTATATGCTTTCTTGCTCTCTTCTGACCTACTTGAGATACATGCGTATATTCTATTTTAAATCTCAATGTATTTATTACACATTGTATGGTATAGATACGGATACATACTGTTGTATATATGTATATTTATACAATACGTCTTGCTATTTAACCAGTTGCACACCAATCATAAGAACACATTGGTTCGACCTACTCGTAACTTAAGATGATTTGTAAATATATTGATACATTATTGGCTTGAGGTGTGTTTTTCCAAAACTGTCCATTTAGAATACAGTGAATGTATAAGTATTCATACTCTATACTTTTTTAAAATTGCATATTTAATATAAATTCATTTCATCCACATAGTAAATACATTACTTAGTGTATAGTCTTATATCAGAATTTCGTATCCATAATAAATATACAATATAACCTTCAATTTAGAAGTAGAAAGAATTTTAGATATAGCAATTGATTAGTTAACGTACCTAAAAAAAATATGTCGGCGCAGGTCGAATCGTACAAGACCGCGACCGTCATAGCTGGGTACCTCAACCTTTTCCCACTCCTGTCTCACATCGGAGGAGTAGGCATGATAAATTAACAAATTTAAAACCCATGAATTTGATAGAATAATCCTGTTCAAATAAAATTTGAATATTCAAATCGCATATTGAAGATATTGAAGTGTATTTATCCATTTTTATTAATTAAATATGGATAGTTTTGAAAATACACCCCTCATTAATTTTTATTTTCTTTATTTACTATTTTATTATTAAAGAAAAATAATAGATAATATTGGAGCAAGATTAAGTGTTCAATTAACCGCCTATAATTCATTATTTACCATATAATCCATACTTTTGAGTTGTATAAAATTAAAATGGAAAAAAAAAAAAGAAGTGGGGATAATATAAAATAAACTTGTGCTGGACACATCTCTATTGCGGTGGACAGTTTCAATTTGTCCAAATCTGATAATCATTTTTCTTTCATGTGCTAAGAGTATTTATATATTTCATTAAGACATTTTTATTATTACTATTATTATTATTAATACAATTAATAATATATAATACGATTTGTTAACTAATATTAAGTAAAAAATATATTTGATACATTACTCATAACGGCTGATGAAGCCTCACCAAGTAGTTCGATATATCTATGTGTCATTCCTTGATCGAATATAAAAATAGTACCTACTTGTTTGTTTTTTATTGAAGGAAAGAAATAAAACTTGTAGCTTGTTCTAACGTAGAGCCTTTTCTGTAATAATTTTATTTTTCAAATAATATTAGTGATTTAATTTTTCATTTTAGATAATTATTGCGCAGACGTCATTCTTTTTGTTGCAAACTACTGACTTTTGCAGTTTTCCAAGTCTTTGTAGGAATATTGAATTTGGGTTTAATTTTTTTATTTCATGTTTTAGAATGCGATTTATGTAAGTACCTACTAAAAATATTAACAGAATTATTGCGTAAATTAAGATTTCGTTACTGTTTATGAACGTACGATGTCAGATACTCGTTAAAGACCCCTGCCCTAGGTGAATAAAAATTTAGGGTAGTCAAAATTTAGGACTCCCATAGTAAGGTCGGGCTCATGTTCACCAGAGTGACGAAAGAGCGCTCTGGTAGTAGGCGATATGACCTCGTTGTTAAAGCCTGGGCATGAGTCATAATAACTAACTGAACGTAAAAGTTGACATAAATATAGAACATTTTCTTGAAATAACTTGAATAAGAACAAAGAACTTGTTTAACTTTTATATTGTCTAATTCTACAAAAATATATACTCGTACATAAAGTGAGTGTACCGGTTCGACTTATACTATACTATGCTATTATACTATAATATACTATGACATAAATATAGAACATTTTCTTGAAATAACTTGAATAAGAACAAAGAACTTGTTTAACTTTTATATTGTCTAATTCTACAAAAATATATACTCGTACATAAAGTGAGTGTACCGGTTCGACTTATACTATACTATGCTATTATACTATAATATACTATGACATAAATATAGAACATTTTCTTGAAATAACTTGAATTAGAACAAAGAACTTGTTTAACTTTTATATTGTCTAATTCTACAAAAATATATACTCGTACATAAAGTGAGTGTACCGGTTCGACTTATACTATACTATGCTATTATACTATAATATACTATGACATAAATATAGAACATTTTCTTGAAATAACTTGAATAAGAACAAAGAACTTGTTTAACTTTTATATTGTCTAATTCTACAAAAATATATACTCGTACATAAAGTGAGTGTACCGGTTCGACTTATACTATACTATGCTATTATACTATAATATACTATGACATAAATATAGAACATTTTCTTGAAATAACTTGAATAAGAACAAAGAACTTGTTTAACTTTTATATTGTCTAATTCTACAAAAATATATACTCGTACATAAAGTGAGTGTACCGGTTCGACTTATACTATACTATGCTATTATACTATAATATACTATGACATAAATATAGAACATTTTCTTGAAATAACTTGAATAAGAACAAAGAACTTGTTTGACTTTTATATTGTCTAATTCTACAAAAATATATACTCGTACATAAAGTGAGTGTACCGGTTCGACTTATACTATACTATGCTATTATACTATAATATACTATGACATAAATATAGAACATTTTCTTGAAATAACTTGAATAAGAACAAAGAACTTGTTTAACTTTTATATTGTCTAATTCTACAAAAATATATACTCGTACATAAAGTGAGTGTACCGGTTCGACTTATACTATACTATGCTATTATACTATAATATACTATGACATAAATATAGAACATTTTCTTGAAATAACTTGAATAAGAACAAAGAACTTGTTTAACTTTTATATTGTCTAATTCTACAAAAATATATACTCGTACATAAAGTGAGTGTACCGGTTCGACTTATACTATACTATGCTATTATACTATAATATACTATGACATAAATATAGAACATTTTCTTGAAATAACTTGAATAAGAACAAAGAACTTGTTTAACTTTTATATTGTCTAATTCTACAAAAATATATACTCGTACATAAAGTGAGTGTACCGGTTCGACTTATACTATACTATGCTATTATACTATAATATACTATGACATAAATATAGAACATTTTCTTGAAATAACTTGAATTAGAACAAAGAACTTGTTTAACTTTTATATTGTCTAATTCTACAAAAATATATACTCGTACATAAAGTGAGTGTACCGGTTCGACTTATACTATACTATGCTATTATACTATAATATACTATGACATAAATATAGAACATTTTCTTGAAATAACTTGAATAAGAACAAAGAACTTGTTTAACTTTTATATTGTCTAATTCTACAAAAATATATACTCGTACATAAAGTGAGTGTACCGGTTCGACTTATACTATACTATGCTATTATACTATAATATACTATGACATAAATATAGAACATTTTCTTGAAATAACTTGAATAAGAACAAAGAACTTGTTTAACTTTTATATTGTCTAATTCTACAAAAATATATACTCGTACATAAAGTGAGTGTACCGGTTCGACTTATACTATACTATGCTATTATACTATAATATACTATGACATAAATATAGAACATTTTCTTGAAATAACTTGAATAAGAACAAAGAACTTGTTTAACTTTTATATTGTCTAATTCTACAAAAATATATACTCGTACATAAAGTGAGTGTACCGGTTCGACTTATACTATACTATGCTATTATACTATAATATACTATGACATAAATAACAGCTTGCCTGCTTGGTTTACCTAGACAAATATACGATTATGTGGGGTTCCTTTGGATTGGATTTCGCTCGCATCTAAAAGCATAATTTGCATGGTTCCCTAAAAAAGGAAAAATGTAGCAACTACAATCTTTTCTGTAGCTTATTTTTAGCAACACCAACGAAAAATATATTAGCAAAAATTTGTTCGGGCAAATCTAACATGAAGTTACTAATCTGGCAGATACGGGACCTAGTTGCTTAATGTTATAATCTGCTTATCGAAAATTACTGGGCAACGCCAGGGTGAGCTGCTAGTAATAAATAAGATCATATATAGAAAATATTTGCTGAAAAAAAAAAAAAATTTAATTTGCATAACTGATAATAATTTTTCCCTATGTTAGTATAAAATAGTCGTATCAAATATAATGTTTAGCTAGTTTTTTTTCTAAAATTTATTTTAATTAAATTTTCTTGTATCTATTACTGCATTTTTTCCGTATTCAGTACAACATAGTAATTTGAATGACGTCTGTGGTATGGTTATCAAAAATGTAACATTCCTCTCGGATTTTGTAATTTTAGAATAAGTATTTTTTTCCCCTATTTTAAAAACACAATTCTCACTCTTGTTAAATATTACTGCAATATTTACAAATAATAAAACTCAATGAGTATTGCTCCTTTCAGCGTTCTCATAGCTGTTCAGCATTTTTGAGGTAACCTCAAAACATGATACATGTAAGCCCCCCCTACTCGAATAGAAGTTTGGGAAAAATTATTCTTCATTCAAATAATTTGCCGCTCAAATTAGTACATTGACATTTCTTTTTAACTCTGCCCCACCAATGTTGTGCTCCACCCCACAAATATGTGTATAAAATAAATTTCTTGATCTCGTCTTAAAATGACCTTTAAAATTAAGGTGCGCACAATATACGTAGGTGATTAGCTTTTTGTTCTAACAGTCACACCTGTCAGTTAAGCACTAAAAAATTGTCCATTTGTGTGAGGGTTTATTCTTTCTCATTAAAATTTAAGTCCGAAATCTTCAGCGCAACGCTCAGTCACAAGAAAACGTCGCGTCAGGATCGATTTCTTCTTGTACGTTCATTAATACAAATTTGAAATACCCAAATCAGTTTCTTAATTATTCGAATCATTATTTTCCCTAACATCGCAATAAAATTTAGCTCCTGTATATTATAAAAGTAAAAAAAAACATTAATTCATGTATTTTGTTTTCTATTTTCTTATAAAAAAAATGTAATCTATATTTAAAAACGTTATATCGCACTTCATCTCTAGAAATAATTGTCTCTTTTTGCTTCACCCAATTTACATAAGTGACAGCTAGAATTTATAAAATAAAATTTTGATGAAAAAAAAAAAAAAAAAACGAAAAATTTTAAAGCATAATTATTATTTCTAAGAAAAAAATTAATTCTTAAATTTTCAGATTTTTCCTCTTCAGCTGTGGTTATTATAATTATAAAGCACATAATTTTATATTTTTCTACTTGTATCTCGTTATAAATGCACATATTGTAAATGTTTGTTTTATTGTTAATTTTTTTGAAATTTTTTACAATTATTTAATTTTGTAACTTTATTTTTTAGAATTGAGTGTTTTTTTTTCTTTGTCTATATTTTATTTTCGACTTTCTTCCATACTTATTCATGTTCTATTTATTTTCTGTTTTTGCCTCTACTATACATATTTATTTTTATGTAAAATATTGTTTATATTTATTTCTTAATGTAATTATATTGGCAGTCTCATTATAATATTTAAATGTACAAATTAATGTGTTTTCCTACTTTACTAATCATTTCCACCAGCCAAAAGTATAATACATATTGCTAGTTAAAAGTAGTATTTTTAAATATATGTATGATTTTCGCAAACCGTTAATGACTTATTGAAAATCTTAACATTTTCTGTCACTCGTGAGCCAAACCTTTTATTTATTGTTTTAGTTATAAAAAAATAATAGTAAGTACTCCAAACGTTATTTTTCGTAATGACTTCATCATCCAAATAATTTATTGTTACTTTTTTAGTATATAATTATTTTCTGTAGCAGTTGTATTTTTTTGTACTTAATTGCTTTTCAATGTATTAATCTGCTTCTTTGTTGGTTTTTTGCAGGTTATTTTTATTTTTCTTATTCAACGAGTTAGCTGTTATTGTAGTAACAAGAGACCATTTTTTTTTAAATGGGGAAAACGAACAGTAAATTAAAGCCAGAAGTGCTGGAGGATTTAAGACAAAATACTGAATTTACAGGTACAATATTTAAACTAGAAAAAATAATTATTACATATGCCTTGAATTATCGATATATTTTCTTCCTCATTCCCTCTTACATTCAGGGGGCTCATGTATAGTTAATTTTACTTCTACAGCTATGCGAGGTATCGAGTTATGTCTTCAGAAAATCGATGTTGAGTTTTCACCGGAATTTCATGTTTTCCGAGCACCTGATCACAAAAGATGGAAAAAAAATGCACGATAACTCCTGATAGAATGAATGTATCGACATGAAATTGTATGTCTGTAACCAGGACCGGCAACACCTAATGAATCCCCCCCTTCTAATGAATGTATCGACACGAAATTTGATATGTAAATTCAAAACCCCATAAGGACCAATCTTAATAATTTTCAGCAGAATAGACCGAAGGGAAATGAAATGAAAATAAATTTTATTATTCTGGGACCGAGGTCCCCTAAGAATAAATACATACAGAGAGTAATGAAAATGAAACAATGAAATATAGTATCAGAACAAAGAAATAAAAAGATAGGTAGGTAAATAAAAATTAGTGCTACATTGGAGAAAAACTATACAACTAAAAAATAGATAAACAGGAAATAAAAAAAACAGGAAAAAACATAAAATTAACAACTTCAATATGATGAAAAAAAATAAATAAAAGTATCTACAAAAATAAAAGAGAATAAGTAAAAAAGAAAAAAAGCAAATCCATACAACTAAGAAAGAAATAAAATTGATAATATATATAAATATAAATCGATCGAGCATAGTACTATGATGGTTGATTATAAAAGAGAAGGAAGGATGCCCAGCCAAGGTTAAAAATAAAATTAATTTAGAAAGCAGAAAATAAGATAAATAAAAAATAAATAAATGCATAATAAAAATATATTAATGTGTAAATGAGCCAAAAATGAATATTATTGATTATGAACGAATAATTTAGAAAATATGATAAAAAAATATAATAAAACTAGAGAATGACAAAGACAAGAAAGAGAGAGAAAAAAAAAAAAGGAAGGGGGGATCTGAGGGAACGCAACTCAAAAAACCCTAATAAGTGCTGATGTAAAGAATGTATCGATACTTAATTTAGTCAGAATATTTAGAAGTCCCTATGTAAGTCAACTATTGATTTTAAACCCAAATAATAGATTGTTATCAATTCGGGAAGTACATGATTTGCATGGTGATTCACCTACAGCACTTATTTTAATCTTAATCTAGGTACGCTTCCTTTTCTCTTCAGGCCTGGAAATAATATCACAGCAATTGATATAAAATTGTAATTTCCTGACAAATTTTATGAAAATCAAAACACTTGATTAGATTTAATATGCAACCATTTACATCTGATCTGAATCCTATTTATTATTGCTTACAGAATCAACTAGATGAATATTAATTTTTTTTAATTTAAATATCTCTCATTTTTCCCCCTCCTATTTAACTACACTCAGAATGATAATTTATTAATGGTTTCATAAGTTTCTTTATTATTATTTTTTATTTTTATTTTGTTCTCAGATGCTGAAATTCAAGAATGGTATAAAGGTTTTTTAAAAGATTGCCCAAGTGGACATTTGAGTGTTGATGAATTTAAGAAAATATATGGAAATTTCTTCCCCTATGGCGATGCCTCAAAGGTAATTTCATTATGTTTACTGTTTTCCTAAATATTTATGAACTACATTATACACATAATCTACAAGGGCATTGCAGGGTTTTTGAAGAAAAATAATTAATAATTTTCATCTTAGAATATAGGATATGTGACATTCCAATATTTTGATCAGGAGGGAGGTTGTGGGGGTTTCAAAAAAGAAATTAGTTAATTTACGGTTGTTCAAATTTGTGTACACTTTCATGTAGCATCCGTAATGAGTCCGGTTGGAACACAGGTCATTTGACACTTCAAAATTATGACGGGGGAGAGAAGAAGCCAGTCATACTATCAGAGTCAGAGACTAGCGTCTCTTTAAAGATTGATCGTATTTTCATCAAATTTTATATGTATATAAGACCGGTTCAAACAAAGGTTATATAGCATCTCACATTTTGAAAATGTGTTACATAGTAGAACCCAAACTTAAATTTACTGTTAGCTATTCAACTGTAGATTAAATTTTCATGAAATTTCGCAGAAGCACACCCCCTATAATCCTGGCCATGTCTAAAAATTTCTAATGGGAGGAGGGGTTGAATAAAAAATGAGTGCTTTTTAACGGTTGCTTGGATTTTTATGAAATTTCACATGTTGCAGCATCTTTATAAGCCCAGTTCAAACATATGCCTCGTGGCATCTAAACATGAGAAAGAGGGGGGCTAATCATTTAATTATATTTAGAAGAAGAGGGGATAATATGTTTTTTTCATTAATTGTATATTATTTGTAAAATTATTAACCTGGCAGATACGAGACTAACTTTCTTAATGTTATAATCTGCTTTGAAACTTACCGAGCAATGTCCGGGTAACCCACTAATAATAAATACGATCATATATTTAAAATATTTTCTGAAAAGGAACTTATGAAAGAAAATAAATTTTATTTGCGTAAAATTTAAAATGATTTATCCCTCTGTTAGTTTGAAAAAGTGACCTCAAATATAATGTTTAGCCAGCTTTTTGTTACTTTTTGCAATCATAATTTGCTTTATTACTGAATTTTTTTCGTCTTTGGTATATAAAAATTTTTATTTATAAATTTTCCTTCCGATAGGTGAAATGTTATTATTGCTGTGGTTTATAAAAACCACAATTCCTAAATAATTTTTTGAACAAAGTAATACATTATGAAATTAAAATTAGTTTATACAAAACGCAAGAAAAATCTGGTAATTTTCTCAGTTTAATTTTTTTTATAAAATCTGCATTTAAAAGAATGTTTTTTTACATTTTATGAAATCGGAGGAGCTCTTATTAATTAATGCCTTATTGCGTCTGTGCATTTTCCTTACTAAATTATTACTCTGGTCAAAATTTTGTCTTCTTAAAGATTCTTTGTACAATTTCTGGTACCCTTTTTTCGTTTAGCTTATATACAAGATGTACGTAATACTCCTCTTTGTGTTCATAAAAGGATTTAGAAATACCAATTCTTTTGTTCTTATATTATTTGGCCTCAAGGCGTGCGATTTCATACCATTTTCTGTTTCTTGTTAAGAGGTGAACTGTTGGTATAAGTGAGTAATCCGAACTTTGGTGTTTCAGTTTGCCGAGCATGTATTCCGAACGTTCGACGCCAACGCCGACGGTACAATAGACTTCAGAGAATTCCTATGTGCCCTCTCAGTCACCTCCAGAGGAAAACTTGAACAGAAATTGAAATGGGCCTTCTCAATGTACGACCTCGATGGAAACGGGTTTATATCACGTCAAGAGATGTTGGAGATTGTCACGGTAATATCTGAAAAATAATAAAGTTATTTTGCACTGAGTTCATGTGATATTTGTTTCTCCGTTTCCCGACATAATAAGTGGAAGGTTGTGTGTATGTATAACCTTCTATTTAAAACATACTACAGACAAAAAAATATATATATATATATATATTTAGGGGCGCCGGTAGCTCAGTGGTAGGCGTGCTTGACCCCTGCCCAGTGGCGCCGGAACAAAAATTTTTTTGGGGGTGAACAATTTTCCACAGTGGCATGATATATTATAACTATATGATATATATAGTTATATAATATACGATTATGTATCAGATATTTCATAAAGTATCAACGGAATTAATGCTCAATTATTATTTGAAAAAATACCGCGATTGCGTTCGAATATCAAGGATAATTTACTGAGAATATATTTCGTCGATTCTTCCAAATTGTAAAGGTTCAAAAAAATTTATAAGCTAGTAGAAGTTTTAGTTTTATTACTTTACCGTTTTTTTAAATAAATTCCAATACAAAATTTACACTTTCCCGAACGTTGTTTTTCTGTTACCACGAGAAACAAATTCTTTCATAATTTCGAACAAATCTAAATGTGCTGTGCGTTTTTTGTGGACATGAAGAAGAATTAAATGCGTCAAAATTTTTTGGGTCATTGTTGTACGCAGGTATGTTTTCAACCGTCGCAAAGCACTGAAAGACCGTTTAGCAGATGCTGGAACCGTCAATATCAAAGTGAGCAAGCGAATAACTTCGCTCAAAAAAATTTTGACCGTGCTCGGGAGTTTTTTAAGCTGGTCAGAAATCTCGGAACAACATGTAGGCACAGGTCCTGAGTCTTCTGGCATATTCTTGAGCAACTTTAATTGTGCGTGGAGATCACTGGTGTCAAAATCTCCAACAAACAGACCCAATTTTTGGGGGGGCAAAAAGCATCGGTTGCTCCCCCAACCAAAATTTCGGGGGGCAGCTGACCCCCCTGCCCCCCCTGTTCCGGCGCCACTGCCCCTGCCCTAGGTGAATAAAAATTTAGGACTCCCACAGTAGAGTCGGGCGCATGTCCAACAGAGTGACGAAAGAGCGCTCTGGTAGTAGGCGATATGACCTCGTAGTTAAAGCCCAGGCATGATTCATAATAACTAACTATAAAAAGAGGGCGGCGGTATCTCAGAGATAGTGTAAATGTATACTTGATGGAGGTGGTTTGAAATGAACAACAAATGGGGCTTCGTCAGTCTCCCTAAAGTATACTTAGGAGGGATCCACGGTTAATTTGTTGTTTGTTTCAAACCAACCACCTTCATCAAGTGAACATTATATTCGGCTAAAATCAAGGATATTTTCCTCAATTTCAAATGAAAATGTATAAATTTTTTTTTTTTTTTTTTTCATTAGGCAATTTACAAAATGGTCGGTTCTGTAATGAAAATGCCTGAGGATGAATCAACGCCGGAAAAAAGGACAGATAAAATTTTCCGACAAATGGACAAAAACCAGGACGGTAAGCTGAGCCTGGAAGAGTTTATTGAGGGGGCAAAATCCGACCCTTCCATTGTTCGACTTCTGCAGTGCGATCCTCAGGCGCAATGAAGGGCCTTAGTCTGACAAAATAGACAAGCTCGGAGCACTCTCAATAACCATTTAATTATCTAAAAAAAAAAATTTTTCATTTTATTTATTTTTAATCATGACTTGTGAAGGCGTTTTGCTAGTCTGAAAAAATGGAACTTGTATTTTTTTTTTTTTTGCGAATTCTTTAATTGTAATTTGTACTTTGTGAAAGGATTTTTAGAAACCTTTATTATAATTATAAAATCATATTTATTTTCTGGTATATAATAAGCATTGATGTGTTCTACCCTCCCCTCAATCCTTCAGGAAAAAAAAAATGTATTCACCTTTTTCTTATTTTATTGTTTTTCTAAAAATAATTTCAATACAAAAAAAGTTATTTTTTTTTTCTTTCTTGCATATTGTCAATACTACAAGTATAGTTATTTTAATATGTGTTGTTATTCAAAATATATATTAAATTTGGAACAATAATTTTAGTTTCAGTAAAACTACAGTTATTTTCGACTAGTTTAATTTTTTTATTACTAAGGTAATTGAATTGTTACGTGCTAAAATGTGGAATCAAGCAAGGTATAGGTCCGTATGTATTCTTGAAGATGAAGCGGGAAGTCTTAGAACACCTTTTTAATGAATAAGGATTTTAAAATTTCAATTTTGCTAATCCATTATTTAACTGTAAAACATTTAATTCTTCGCCGAACTTCTTTCATTTGTTCAGTTTGTTCTACATTTATTACATGCTGGAGCGATAAATATTTTGGTTCCCTCGGGATCAGACAACACGTTTTTGACATGCATGAATTATCAGAGCCGCTCTTGAAACAGAGCAAAATTCTATTTAATAGAAACGATGAAATGATTTTGGTTTATTTTCATTTTTCCGAAAATACAATTTCCGACTTCAAGCATGATCCATTGTACACTAGAAAGACATCAAAGCGCGTTGTTGCAACTCTAAAAAATTCATATCTCCCAAAATATGAGAAGTTAGTTTTAGTTTTTGATATCATTGGAAAGGGCATTAAATAGGAAATAATAGTTGTTTATAAATGTATTTTTCAAACTAGCGACATTTGCAAAAAATTAATTTGGAAAAATATAATTTTAAAAATGAGGTTATTAGAATAATAATTATTCTTTTAAATATTTTTTATCAAATACTAAAACTTCATTTAAACCAGCGATATCTCGATCGTAAAAATGCGATCAATAAAGGAAAGGAGATATGAATATTTTATTAATGTCATCAAATTTCATATCTTTGTAAGTTTAGAAGATGTCGGCGAAACCTTTTACATAAAGTTCTATCCCAAAACCATCCATGACTCAAATTGCAAATTTCACTTTTTTTTTGGCTTGAATAGCTGTACATATAATATATACAATACACATTTTATTATTTTTGCGTTGCTGCTCTTTCTTGCACAGAATATGGTAGGGCTCCAAATTTGATTTTTCGTATGTCGACTCGTTTCCAAAATTGCATGTGCATAAAAATTTTTAATGAGTCATCTCAGTTTTACAAATAATGATTTAACCATTTTTGTCCCCATCTTCATGAATGTATACCTACACTTTGTTTGAAATGCTTTGGTATTTCTGATTTTTTTTTATTAATATTTTATTTTTCAACAACTTTCTTAAGAATTATTGTTTTCTTTCATAAGGAATCTCAGAGTGTTTTCACAACTAGACATATTTGGTATGTGCCGAAACTAATAAAGATTTTGTCCATTATATTGGAGGTAAGGGGAGATGTGTTGCGTGTTGCGTTGCTCAGCAAGTTAGGGCTCTGCCCTTGCCACTTCCTTCACAAGATTTATATTATCTTGACCATATCAGTGCGTTATCAATACCGTATTGTATGAACATGAAAATGTTATTTATTATAATAAATACTACAAATAAATGTCAATCTTCCCTATTTTTAATAATATATAAAACAATTAATTATACATTCATTCAATACATTCATGTCTTTTACAATTTTAAGTGTGTTAACTATTTTTCTCTTTAATGTTCTATTTACAATAGACGTGGCTTCCATGTATATACATACATATGTAAGATTTTTTTGTCATATGTACGTATGCATGTTTAGTTTATATTGCACTATTTTTAATGTTTTTTTATGCACGAGAAGAGTTAAATTCTATAATCCCTACAAATAGATAATATACATATGTTCAGTATTGAATGTGTACAGAGTATTGGGCGCTATTGACCTCAAAATGTTTTTTCTATATATTCTATCATTTACTTCCCCCTTAATTTGATTAGTAAATATTAAAATTAAAACCATATTTGTGTAATTTCGTTTCGGATAATAATATTTTCTCATTTGTTTAAATAAATATTCAATGAATATTTGATTTAATTTTAAAGTGATCCGTTTTAATATATCTATGTAGTATTAATGATTACTTGTTTTTGCGATAACACTAACTGGGTTCAAGTCCAGTTGACAATGTACATGTTTTTCATGGTTTATTGATTAGAATTCATATTTTTCAATAGAGGTGTCGACACCTCAGCAAACCCTCCACCTTCTGTATAATGCCTTATATATTATTATTAAATATATAATATTATGATTGTATTTAACGAATTTTGTGAATATGTATATACATATATATTGTAGACATTTTGCTTGTGTTTTATTATTTTACTTTTTTTTTAACTCCTTTTCTTTCCAGTGATATATATATATATATATATATATATATATATATATATATATATATATATATATATATATATATATATATATATATATATATATATATATATATATATATTAAACATTTTAATTTAAAAAATAATATTAAATCTCACTAGTTTCAGGAAAAAAATTGACTGACTAAAAATACATTTAATACTTTAAAGTAAATTTATTTTTGTTTTAATTTTAACTTTATTCATTTTATTTATAAATTTTTTTTTACGGCATCTGTTTTTATAATTTGTTTTATCTACCTGCTTTGAACAATCTTTGTAGTACATTTTCATGGGAATGGAGAAAAAATAATCATTGTGCTTACATGTTTTTTTATTTTGTTTTTCATCTTCGTGAGTGATTCATTGTTTTTTTTTTAATTTGCTGTGACAAGAATTTTAAATCAGTTAATTGGGGTTTTTCTATTTTTAAAAATATTTCGGGTTGAATATCATCAACTAGATTTGCACTGTAGTTCATTGATCCCGCACGAAAACTCTCCGTAACGTGCAACACACGTTTTTCCGTAATCTACTCTTTCTGAAAATAACTAAACTGTTTTTACTTCATAAATTGGTGAATAGCCTTCAAGCTTTACAATATAAATGGAAAAAAAATGATGAATCAAAAATGTAGCACAAAACGTTCTAGGATCATTTTATTTGTTGGCCCCTCCCACAATCTGGTCAAAATGTTGACATGACATACTCGTATGATACATATTTATGCAAAGTTTGGTGTACATATGATGAACGGTTGGAAACGGACGCCGATCTCTGCTTACTATATACCTCCACAAATACCTACACTGAATCCATTAAAACTGTAATGCATAAAAAATGCGCAGTGCAATCAAAAATTATTTTTTTCGATTTATTCGATTGGTGTTAGTTTTAGAAAATTGTTGCTACTTTGATCTAATTGTAAGAATTTATTTTCCGAATTCCCAATTGTATCGCCCTTAGGCAAAAATGACAGTTGTCAGATTACGGCGGTGCTTACTTGTATATCGGCGCTGTACTCGTGAATCCTGCATGTTCACTTTTCATTAGTAATCAGCGGAATGAATCTCGGCTGTGACCTGAGTATGTTTTTGCTCGGTAAGGTCTGTACAGGTACCTCATTAGCATACAAAGGCAGCTATATATGAACTGTTTGCCAGCCCTTCAACAAACAACTGACATACAAATAAATAATACTTTTTTTTAAATTGTCTATTTCACAATTTTTTTTTTTTTTTTGCGCCGATCGGCTTGTTTTTAGCTTTTCATACAGTGCCTGTTTCTGCTTCTGCCAGGAGCCGACGAATCGGCTGAACATCGGGTAGTCGTTTTCCATCACCAGCTGCCACAGATCCAGGTCCAGATACAATCTTGTCCCATGAATCACCTCCACCCTAGCTTGGTCGTACTGCGGACATTCGAGGACTACATGTTCTGCAGTCTCTATGCATCTCTTCCTCCAGGGCTAGGTGTAAGGGTTCTGAATGCATATTGCTCTACAGAAGTGGGAGACGACAGTCGCGTTCAGACCAAATCGTGGGTGAGGGGAGGAGGGTACACATACAGTAGATTTCACACATTACACCAGCGTCAGATTCAGTTATAAACTAAGTCAGTTTGCTGAGAGTTTATTATGTAAAATTTGTATGGTGTAGATAATATTCCAAGATGAAGTTTGTTTCATTTTTGTTTCTCGATGGAATAGGAATCACATGCAGACGACGTAAATCAGAGATACGAGCTCTTCGGTATATGACATTACTTTTAAATAAAACGGTTGTCTAATTTGTAATTATTACACCGAATCATCAAACAATTTGTTCAAGTAGCAATCAGTGAAATGATCTCTTAGCTAAGCAGGACAGTCTGGACGCTAGACATTTGTTCGTGACAACTGCCCCCAAACACTTTCACGCGGCCGGATATATGCTAATGAGTATTTACATTTTTAAAAGCAAAAAAGAAAGTTAACGGGCATGACATATTTTTTAAGCCCACTTCTTTATACTGCTTATCTCTTCATTGTGGCGGAATGTGAAAAATCGCTACCCTGTTTTTTTTATTTTTTCACCGCAAATGACAAGCCTTCAAAAACCATTTTATTATTTACGTATGTGAATAAGTTAAAGTTTTTTATTTATTTAAACTTTAGTTCATTATTATTGCTGTGCTTCATTTTTCCATTTTGGACATTATTTAGTTAAAAAGTTTTTTTTGATATATATATATAATGAAAAACTTTGAAATAACATATATTAAAATAGATAACTTACTCTTTAAAAAAAACTTTTTAATCTCATCTGAAGGCCAGGAAATTCTGTTTATATACAAATAATTTTGCTAATTATATACTGTTATTGAATGAATTTATTAAGTAAAAGTTTTAAATAGAAATTGTAAACTTCATTTCAGATTTTACATAGACATTTAGATTTTCAGAAAACAATTAATATTTGTCCATTGCTCTTACTATTAATATTAGATGGTTGGTTTTTAAAAAAATGAAAAAATATATATGTATTTGTATACATATAAATATATACAAATAAATATAAAAAAAAAACTTGGGCCTAAATAATTATAAATAAAATTTTTAATATTTTTCAACAAATAGTACTACGTTAATTACTTAATTAATGTATGTATTAGAACTTTACCAATTTATATGAAACTAATTGTAGTTCAGCAAAGTAAAAAAAAAATCGATAGGACTAGATTTTTGCTATGAAGGACTCGCATTTTTTTATAATCATAAAATATAAATACATACACACATTTTCTTTTTGTTTCTTTATTGTCTCATCCATTAATTGTTAATTACATATTTACATTTATTTTGACAGAATGTATTATTTTTTATTCTAGTCTTGAAAATAATATTTAAAAAAAATTGAAATATAATTTATCAGAATATGATTGATGTAAATAAATTTTGAAATCTTTCTGACTAATGTATTATTTTATTTCTCAGAAATGTTTTTGGATGTTACTTAAATTTTTTGTATACATACAAGTAATATTGAATAAAATACTGATTGTCCTGAAAGGGCAGGGATATGATTTTGTTTCTATTTTGTAGCCCTTTTTTAAGTCGAAGAAATCACTTTTGGTCAATTTAACAGGTTTTCTCTCTAAAAGTAATAATTTTAGGAAAGAACTTCTTTCTGTAAAACTGAGCAGAATAAAAAAAGTTTGTTAATCACAGGCAATGTACTTCCCCAGACGCAATTAATCAATTACGTTTACGCTCTCTCTCCAAAGTCAATCGACTGTTTGGGCTAAAACTCAATATTTCACTTACATAGTGGCTTCTGAATCCTCATACTAAATTTTGTGACAATACATTGATGAAATTCCGTTGAAAGCTCAACATCTTCCTGACAAATTGCATAACTTCTCCATACTTCATATAACTACAAATAAAACTATTAAATGAGTGAATACACAATGTGTAAGTCATATTCCATTTTATCATTGGATTCATATAACTTCGGCAATTAATAGGGTATTTGAGTCGAGTCCCTCTTCTCTGACCTCCTTCTCTTCGAACAATTTCGTGGAATATTAATTGGTGTCATCCTCATGGGGTTTGGAATTTAAATATAAAATTTCATGTCGATACTTTTGAATCAGGAGATAGGAACACATGAAATTCCGTTGGGAACTCAACTTCGAATTTCTGACAGATTGCATAACTTCCCCTATTATTCATATAGCTGGGGAGATAAAACTATTAAAAGAAAGAGCACACAATGCAAGTCATTCTCCATTTTATCGTTGGTTTCATACAAACAAAGGAACTCACTACATTTACACTATTTGAGCTTTTTACACCAAAAATATCATTTACTACAAAGCTCAAAGTACAAGCTCCTAAATTCGTTAGATTTAATACAGATGCAGGATTCACGTACACAATTGAAGAAAAACCCATGTACATACATGGACGCAATTATCTCATAAGACTCATTCACAACTTTAAAATTACAATTAGCAAAACATAAAGTATAAATGCTTATACATTATTTAATCGTTTTTATACCAAAAAGTAGGTATCTGGCGAAAAAAAAAATGATTTGTGCAGAATATAATTTTGGTGCTGAAATGTGAAAAGATATGATGTTTCGATTAGAAAAGCAGTTGATTTCGTTCCCAGCGCAAAACAGATTTATTGAACTAGTACTTAAAATAGAGAAAAAAATTAAGACGGTTTTTGATTTATATTTCATTATATCTCCAGCAGTATTTGAGAAAAGTCCTCCCCGGGTTAATGCCCTGCATATAAATTAATTAAAACTATAAAACATATTTAGTATAATTTAATTTACACCTCTATATACTCTTTTTTTCTAATTGTTCTTTTCCAGTTCTTTTTCGAAGTTTCCGTTTTCCCTGATGTGCTGTTAATTGTTTTAAAATGTTGCTCTTCTTCTTGTATCTGCCCATTTCTTCATCGATGACCTCCTCCTTTTTCTTTATTTTTCTGTTTAAGGTTAGTAGATCCTTGAGCACTCTCGGAAAATCCTCTATTCCTTCTCGTTTTCGAACTATTTTCACTTGTTCCAAAAGTTTCCTTCTCTCGTTTCTTATAGCCTGAACTCTGCTTCTTATCTGGGGATGATAAATTCTTATGTACATAAGTGTTACTATTTGTGAGATAATAACCTAAAATTTGAAAAATAGTTTTTCCTTGTTTGGGCATTTTCGATAGAAAAAAAATATATATATCTTTGAAACAAAAAAAGGAATTAGTCGGAGTTATTTCAATATTTTTAAATGTATGTAGCAGATTAACAGTTTCTGCGAGAATCTACTTCCAAAATGCGAAATTCCAAGGCACTTCCTCTGCAAGTCGTCAGTTGAGGTTCAGCGTAATTTGGTTCGATTAACAAAACACTTTTGTATTAAGCACAACTACACTAGCGGAGTCGAATTGAAGAAAATGTTAGCTCAAGATACAAACATATGTATTATATTGTATCAACATATATATTATATTATACAAAGATTAGAAATAGTATATTTTGATGATACATTTTTGTCAAAATTTAATAGAGTACTGGGTTTTTTATTCATTGTTCTTTTATATTGTTTGCTTTTAATGATAAAAATAAGCTCCGCTTTGAATTTTTAAACTCAAAATTGTACGAAAATGCACAAAAATATGATAAAGGCATTATAATGACAAAAGCTGAGGGAAGCAACTTTTTAGGATTTGTTTCCCTTATGTTTAGCCGTTTTCGCGAAGTCCATACAATTTGTGGTAGTTGAATTTGATCCATCAACGGTGGGAAAGTAAATGTAAGTGACTTTGAAGATTACTTGAGGGATGAAAAATGATAGTGCATTCCCCTAGGAAACTTGGGAGAATCTATCATGAAAAAACTATATTAATATGATGTAGTATGTCGATGGGAGTTGTGTGCGGAGTTTATAGAGCATGCCTGAGTGCCAGACTCGATCGAACGCCTGTTCGATGTCAAAAAAAACCCTAGTGCAAGACTTCTTTCTTTATAAATCAAGGCAATCTGACCTACCATGCGAAAGCCAAAATTGATGATTGGGGAATAAATGTTGAGAATTTACTACTAGTGTTAATAAACGTTTTAGAAATAATTTTTCTAAAGGTTTTGAAAGGACAGAAAAGAGGTTAATGTGGAGGTGAGAGGTAAGTTTGCCAGGTTTAAGGATGAATTTAACTGTGGAAACCTTCCAGAGGAGACGGAAATAGGTCAGTCTAAGTATGGCGTTGTCCAGATTGGTCAGATATATTGCTCTTTGGTCAGGTAGTTGTCGAAGTTCGGCGGTAGTCAAGCTGTATCCTGGTGATTTACGTAATGGTAGCTTAAATATGGAGCTTATTTAAAATACATTTTTGAAGCGAACAAGGTAAAAAAAACCCTCATGTATTCCCTCCACAGGGAAGGCCGGGGTGGGAGTCAGTTGATCCTCCTCTCAGCTTATCTCTCTCTCAGCTGTCAGCTCTAGCCAACCTCATTTCTTAGTTGTTTCTTATCTTGGATCTCCTCTCGCATTTGGTGAAGTCTCTCCGTCATGTCGTGAGCCTTCAGTTTGACATGAGCATGCTCCTGGACCACTTCACGAAGTCGGTTCCTCATTTTCAATACTTGATGCTTCCTGGAAAACCATAGAACCGTTAACCTTCTATTAAATTTAACAAAACAAAAATAATCTTAATTATTCTGGACCAATAACACTTGTTTTGTAAAAAAAAAATTAGAAAAAAAGTAATGAGCGAGTGATGCGGTACCCAAGAGAATTTATGTGTAAACATCTGCTTTAGTTTCAAAAATATGCTGTCATGCATTGATTTTGATTACAATTTGTTTTATAATGTTACAATAAGAAAAGTAGTATAAGGAATTAAACTTTAAAATTTATTGTTCTTCAATTTGTGTGTGTGATTGTAGTGTCTATAAATACCGCGAGAATACAGCGTCGAAAATGGTAGTTTTCGAATTTGTTGTTGGAATGCTTCGTTTCGTATCATTTGTAGATTAAGTTTATCATTTAAAAATGAAATAAACTCAAAAACAGCAGACATCACAGATAAAGAAGTGTGTAGTTGTGTGTGTGCGCTGCGCGCGGAACCATCCGACACACACAACTTACGCATGCACATCAACGAGACTTACTTACTTATAGCCCCTACAAGCTAAGATGTTTATACATCAAAAAGTAAAAACACATTGAGATAATACAGGTGGAACACCAGAATAACAACTAGTAAATAAACATACCATGAATTATCATTGCATATAAGTTAATAATACAGACCCTGAAGAAGGCTCACTCAGTACCGAAAGCTTGCACTGGTCGATCAGATACTCACTTGACCTCCAGTTTCTCCCGGAGCTGCTCCCGGTGCTTCACCAGTTTCTCGTACTGGATCACGTCTATCTCCAGGAACCCCTCTTCATCGTCCATACCCGTCCTCTCCTCAAAGAGATCTTTTCGTTCTTGCAGCCTTGCCGCCGCCATGTACTTCTTGAATCGCATGTTAGCCAACCATTTCTCCTGGCGAAACTGGAGCTCGATCATTTCTTCAAGACTCTGAGTGAAACAAAACATTCTGCAGTGCACTCAGCGTATGTATAGCTCTAGGCGTCAAACTAATAAGCCTATTCTAAAAACTCGCAAAAGCGCGTACGTTGTTTTTTCTTCTCAAATTCTGAAACTAGAATCTGAAAGGAAAAGTGACAAAAATGATATTGATCGGATAAGTATTTCCGGAGATATAGCCCAAAATTTGAAATTAAATTTCAATAAGGTCGGAGCCCTTCCTGAAGAGGAAAGTCGAAATTGAATGGTCGATGAGGTCAACAAGAAAAATATGTATATCGTATTGAAATTCGGACCCCTTTGAAAATCTTCAGGAATACTTTCCCATAAATATTATTTTTGAATCATTTTCCTTTTCAAAAAACTAATTTCAGAATTTAAAAAGAAAAACAAATAGGCTACATTACATCCCCATCGGCATGTGAGTAAAGAAAAAAAATAAAATTAATATTTGTTTATTTAGACTTTAGACCTAAGTCCGGCATTACTTGCAAGTCCGCAAAGTTACCAAGCTTATCATACCATTAGTAAAAATAATTTCCTTAAAAATTCGAAAAACATATTTAGAGTTGCCATATTCCAATTAGAAAATTTTATAAAAAATACAACAGTATAACATCTCTGACTTACCCGTCCTTTGAAGAATCGTTTGGCCTGCCTCAGATCAATCCGAGATGCTATACTTAATTCCTTTTGTTTCAATGTGTCCAAAAGTTCGTCAAGGAGCTGACTTTTTTCGGATCGTTCTTTGAACAAATTCTCAGACTCAGTCTTGAGTCGTTTTAGTTCTGTAGCTACAAAGACGGCCTCATCTTTGAACTCCATCAGCTCGGAGTAGAGCTGTTCTTCACTACCCAAAAAAACATCTTCCCTGTTTTTCTTAAGTTTTATCTGAAAAAAATATTTTTATTATTATTCTTTATTCTATTAGGAATTTGATTTTTTTATAAAGGATCGGAATGTAATTTCTTTATTGTTTTTATGATGTGCGTCACTACGTCCTTTTGATATAAACGATGGTTCAAGGGATCACAAACCAAATGTTACAAATTCTTTAAACAATTTTTTTTTATGAACATTTGGCGAAAATAATCGCAAAATTCTTACGTGCCACATTGCCAAAATTAGATTAAAACAAGCCGAATTATTCAAAACAGGGACCACATTTTTCTGAATAGTATATATTTCACTTGATCCTTAAGAGTTTAACTTATATCAAGGACAAAAATTAGCTAACAGCGCATATGCGCCCTGTCCACTGTGTGAATAACCAATCCAACTAAAATGCCATTTTTTTTATTTAATGGCTGTCTCTGTTCTATCCTTCAAGTTGAAAATTGTTTTTCATTAAATTATGTATTTAATAGGCCAGGCGTTTTTTTTGTAGCGCAACTCTTCCTATACTACTGGATCGATTTTGATGAAAACTCATTCAAGTATACATACACTGATATTCACAAAAAGAATAACTGCTCTTTTCAAATCAAGATTTGTTTTCTCAGTCAGTTGTTTCAACATGGCCGAATTTCTACATAGTCGGTCAGTCAGCGGTTTATCTCCACACAAGTTGATGAAAAAAGAAAATATGATTATCTTCCTTAGACGGAATCTGAACACTTCCCAGGCGGTGATAACGAAACTAGAACGCGTCTAAGAAAATTACATGGAAACACCTTGAACTGTGAACTACTACTGGACGCATCAACTGGTCAACATAAGATATTATCTTAATACCACGCGTACAATCGATGAGTTGAGGCACACTGCTACCTTTCTCCTTGCTTCCGGTAATTCTTGCTTTCTCAATGACCATCACGAAGTCTCAAGGACAATCACATGGAAAGTCCGGCATATACCCCACGCAATCAGTTTTTTTCTCACGGTCAGCTGTACGTGGCAGCAAGACGAGCACGGTCATTCGATGGATTGACATTTTATTTAATTCAAACGAACGAGCCAGAGCATTTGAAAAGCGACGAATGGATCTTCACGACGTACATCGTTTATAAGCAACTTTTGTAGATTTTTGTATATAAATCTAAATCAAATAAAACAATACCGAATATTTATAGGTTAGGTTAGGTTTTATGACTCATGCCTGGGCTTTAACTACGAGGTCATATCGCCTACTACCAGAGTGCTCTTTCGTCACTCTGGTGGACATAAGCCCGACTCTACTGTGGGAGTCCTAAATTTTGCCTACCCTAAATTTTTATTCACCTAGGGTAGGGGTCTTTATCGAGTACCTGACATTGTACAGGCTCGGGGCCATCGCTTAACGTCCCATCCGAAGGACGGCGTGCTTAAGTTTATTTTACCTCCCAGATAAAATAAACTAAGGGCCTCGGTCGAAAATTTATATTTAAAAAAAATTAATTAAATGAATTTGCTCGATATCGAGCAACAGGACGGATAGTTTCAATTCAATAGTGATGAGTTTTAATGAAAATACTTATTATTTCTTAAATATATTTTGTCAGTAATAAAGCCGCCTATATGTAACAGTGGAGTCAGGGCGCTAGTTGGTTCAATTTCCCAATATATCAAATCAAGGTATACTTACATTGTTTTTCTTTAGGAACTTGGACAGTTTCCTGAGAAGGAGCCTATTTTTGACCAGATGCATGTTGAGTACTTGCCGATGGAACTTGAACCTGCGAATGAAGCGCTCCTCGCGGGGTAGATCTGCAAACGGCTCAGAGCCCTCCTCCTCCTCTTCCTCCTTCCCTATCTTCTTCTGCTTTGTCTCTACCTCTTCTTCTTCTGCTTCACCCTCCGCTTCCTCTTTTCCCTCTTCTTCCTTAACTTCTTTTTCACCTTCCTCCAATTCCCCTTCTCCTATTTTCTTTTTTCTGAAAATAAATTAATAAAATGAGAGAAATGTTAAAAGCATTATAAATGAATATAGAATGAATGAAAATACAGAGTGCGTGGGTACCATACAGCTTCTTTCCACTCTAAATCAGTGGGCGTGCCAGTATGACCTTTACAGGACCTACCATCCCGATATTTCAGTCCTAATCAAATTTCATCAAGAGATGAGTGCGGGTTAGTTCAAAGATTTTTTATCAGATATGTTAAATTTTCTTTAAAAAATGTTCATGTACAGTATCACATAAAATCAAACCTTATATGTATTTAGAGCATGCCAAAAAACTGATAATGAAGTTCATATAAATCGTAGAATGTTTTCCCTACAAAAATTATTAAATTATTTGCATTTTGAAGAAGCCATAACTTCTATCATTTAATCTAACTCGTCCGAAGATGGCCCTGGTAGAGTTTAAGGCTCACTCAATGTTGTTGTTTTTTTCAAAAACGTTTGATGGGAATAGGAACTACAGACATATAGACAATTTAGGTAAAACAAGATTTTTGAAATTTTGTAAAGGTGTTTTTTTAGAGCCTGCCCAAACATCCATTGATAACACTAAATTAAATTCAAAACGCACAAAAAACTTTCTTGACTGAAAATTACTAAGTGTCTTGCTATAAACTTCTGCATTATAAGAAGTATATTAAAATATTAGAAATCGACACATAAATATTCACATAATAATTGCTCATTTCATTATATAGACAGTATACAAGCGCTTTGGGCTCACTTCGCTAGCTATGATTTGAATACTATAAATGCGCATATTATATATTTTGAAATTATTAAAATAAATTAATGTATAAAACAATGAACCGATAATAATAATAATTAGGGGTCGTGGTGGCTAAATAACTATCAATAATAAAAATATATTTTAAAATTTAAAAATAAATTCTGTGCGTTATAATTTAAACATTAGGAATTGATTGCTCGTTCTTTCAGGCGCTATATACTTTGTTCGTATTCGTCCTATCTCAAATCTGAGGGTCTTCTTAGTTGGACTATTTTCAAACGCAAACGTCTAAAAAAGAGTTACAAAACGACATTATAAGGCGGTTTTCGTTTTCGGTATGTATTTCGCAAACCGAGCAACCTTCGAGAAATAAATATATTTAACATTAAATATGCCTTTGAGTTTTCTTTACAACCTTTATTTGAAAATATGTTTGATTAGGTCATGAACATAAGTGGTATCCTGTTAAGTGGTCGTACTTTTTGTCCGATTTCGGCCAAAATTCAATCCGACCTGTTGGCATATGTGACATCTCCATTTCAAATTTCAAGTTTATTGCTACAATCGTGTCTGCGTTAGAGCACTCACAGAATGTCAATCACATACAAACAGACATCATTGTGAAAATGGTCAAAAAGTGACCAGGGAACCTTGAAAACTGGATCTGAGATTTACGCACGATTACAATACTTCATTATACTAAAGTTATAAGAAAGTAGAAACAACTGAACCTTGAACCATAAAAATCAATGTAAACCTACTCCTCATCACTGCCCTCACGTTCCTCTTCATCCCACTCCTTCATTACTTTCTCCTCCTCTTCTCCTTCTTCTTCCTCCAGTTCTTTACGACCTTCTATTACTATTACTGAAACATAGTATATAATTTAACTTTTACGGAAACCTATCTCAAATAATGTTTCAAAATTCCAAATTGAAAAACAATAATTTAGGTTGAGGAAGAATATCCTTTATTTGAGACCATATAATGTTAACTTGATGAAGGTGGTTTGAAAACAAAAACAGATTGGGATAACATAAAATAAAGTATAGTTACCAAGTCACATTGTGTTTTATTGATAACAATTTGGATATTAAATACCATTAAAAAACGATAATGGTTATATTTGTTTTTATTTTATCAAAAAAGTTTTGATAATGCCTTAATGGCGGAAAGTCAACAACAATAAAATATATATATTTTGGGGAGACCGATGGTCAAGTTTGTTTTCAAACGCCCTTCATCAAATGAACAAGATTTTACTTATTTATTCATGAAATCGTTTGCTGCATTTATATCATAGAAACTTTATGTCTGTATGCATATGTTTTCACCGAATTGATTTTTAATTTAGTAAAATTTACATAGAGTGTAAATTGACAGGGCTCATCAAAAATTCAAAATAAAGATAGAGGAATGAGAATTAATGAGATGAAAATTGTTATATTTTACTGAAACCTTTCCATATCAAAGCTTCTGCAAGGATAGATTGGAGGGCAAAACTGTACCTGGTATATGAATAGGTAAATAAAAAAACCAGAAAGGGTTCGAAGAAAGAAAAGAGGAGACTAGTGTTTTTAAATGGATATAGTGAACGATAATTATATATGAATGACTAACCATTCATTACTGATAAATATCAGTATAGGTGTTACGAGGGTAACGAAGAACTGTCGCGAGTAGCAGTCGTCGATAGTAGGATATATTATTGAACAAACCATCACAGATGCCAAGGCAATATAATAATGAAGCAGCTGACAACAGTAATGGGAAATGAATTAGGCCATGCAAAAGTAGCGGGGATACTTTATTTTTTTTAATATTATTTAAAAACTCTCCCCCACAAAAATTCATTGCATTTCAACAATTTATGCTTATCACAAAAATTAATGTTAATTCATAATATTTTATCAATGAAAGGTAGTTGAAATGGATGTTAGTATTTATTTTATTTTATTTTTATAGATGTATAAATTGTAGTTCACAATTGTATATTAAATACACCCACTACGCCAGATGATTTGTCAGTTCACGTTCAGAAAAAATGATCCTCATACACGGTGAAGCTTATGATCACAATTTTTTATTGTTGATCTCGATTCTACTCAATGAAAGGACAAAAGTCTGAAGGAGACCATTCTTCGGAAATCAAACGTTCATGAGAAAAACTCATGTATGTTCATTTTCATCAATTATGACATAGATAATTTCTCACTCTGGGGGGTGTTGAGCCCTGTACAATACTAGAGTTCGACATGCTCTGCGCAATTGTATCAAAACTAAACCTAAAAGTTTCATGGACGGAATAAGCAAATGAAAAAAACCATCAGTGGAAACTAAATGATGATGGAAAATAATAATGTAAGTTGAAGTTAAAAAAAAAACAGTACTTAATGTTGAAACTGGTTTTATTACCTCATTAGGTTATAAACCTTACTCATCAATCAACCCACGCAACTGTAACTTGCTATTCCCATTCTTTTATATACGTAAAGAAAATGTTACTCAAATGTAAATGGTAATTGGATAGAAAAAATCGAGATCAGTTTCATCATGGCTACGCCCCTAACTTTATCTCTGTTTTTTTGACAAACAATTCTAATCCTGATGGAAATTAATTAATAATAAGTGCTTACTTTGAACATCCGGGGAAACCGCTACAGATTTTTTCTCACTTTCCTTTTCATGTTCTTCTAGATTAATAATAAAACAATATTAAAAACATACGTACATTCTTTCATCTATTTTTAGAAATTAAATATCCGAAAAAGCCCTACGATGAGATCATTAATCAAATCAGTAAAAAAGGCATTATATTTCGATTTCTTGATGCAGAAACTCTATATTTTGATATCTAATTCATTTTTGCGTTTTACGGTGAAGGTAGGAGTCCTTAGCCTGGACTTTGAGTCCAGTTCTGACTTCAATAGTAAAAAGTGGTTGAAAAAAGAACACTTCATCGGCCTTATGGTCTCCCTAATATATTTATTTTTTGCACATCGGTTAACGTTCACTCATGTTTATAGTTATAAAAATGCCCGATTGGGTGGAATGTTGTATAAAAATTAAATATATTTGGGAGAAAAATAAGACTAATTAAGTGATGTTTATCAACCACCTTTTACTACTTCTCCGTTTTGATATTTAATTTCTCATATCAACATATGAAAAGTTGCATAAAATTAACAAGTTTCCTTACCTTCCTCCTCCACTTCTTCCTCTATTTCTTCTTCTATTTCTTCAGCTTCCCCTTCAGACTCACCTTATCAACAGAAAGTGAAACTATTATCTTGGTGAATAGATTTAATTAAATATTGACTACATTAAGGGCTAGAATTAAGAAAGAGAAACTAAATGTTAGTGCTACAGTAGTCCACTCAAATATTAGGAGCTGTAGGTTCATTGACTTCTATCATAAAACATTTTTCTCAACTAATCTTTCGAATGTTTTCCTCCATTCATCTTAAGTGTCGGAACTAATGAAAACAACTAAAACTGTTTGGAATGGGAATTAATATTACTTGTTTCAGACTCGTTCTAATTTGAATATAAGGTGGTTATCATACTCATTTCTAAGTCTTAAAGTCTCCAAAGTTGTTTTATTTGTTATAATTGACATTTCGCCCAAATTTAGGCTGAACTAAAAACCATATCAAAACATTAGGAAGTCATATTTCAATAAAAAGTGCGTCAATTAAATTACATTGAAATAACGTTAAACTACAAAAATTTGACAATAAATATAATACATATAAAAAATTATCTATCTCTATAATTTTTGCAGGTTAGTTTGTTTGAATTGATGAATTATGTAATAGTTTTCACTGAGTCTAATTATTTGTAGTTGTGGCTCTGCACGATTCAACGTGTGTAATATAATTAATATCATTAAAAAAATTAAAGAAAATATGGAAGTGTGGAGCACACCTCCAGCTCAGGGCCCCGGGCATTTTTCTAGTTCACTCTGTTTGCCACTGGACTTAGCACTCATTTGACTTTTTCTCGATGATTTTTCATGAAGTTTTAATAAATAAAAATAAAAAATAAACAAGAAAAATGTGAAACGATTGTTAGAGCATAGAGCCGAAAGTAGGAACCAAAGGCGACCGAAACCCGTACAGCCACTCCCTATATCAAGGTACGTTGTGAATATGTATAATATTGTATTTCATAGGGAGACATGCTTATTTACACTTGTCTGAAGCAGGTAGTTTTGTAGAGCATTTCTCTGCAAGTAATATATAATATTAAATATAGGTGGGTAAAGGCGCAAATGCATGCTTTTCCCCCCAGAGGCATAAAATATATCACGGGAAGTTAGTAAGATAGTCCAAAGACGAACAAAAATACATACATGGTTATAAAAAATCCTGCACCGAAAATATGCGCAAGAAGGCAATATACTTCAAAAATAATAATGTGGGATATAAAATTGAAATGACTGAAGCTTTCAACATGAATCTAGATTCAGTTTTTCGAAATTTCCAGAATACGGCCGCCAGTGATTGCAATATGTACGTACGCCCAAACATCTCCTTTAACCTAATATATATTTTTTCTTAAATATAATTTTTGACACTTTGACCCTGTGATGGTCATGGGTTTGTTGGAAATAGTATCGTAACAGTTACCCTCCACTTTTGCCTTATAAATCTTCTTGAGAATGGTCTTTTTAATCATCTTTTTCTTTCTCTCCTTCTTCTCGTCGCCTTCCTCTTCCTTCACCCCCACTCCTTCCTCTTGCTTCACCCCCACTCCTTCCTCTTCCTTTACCTCCACTCCTTCCTCATGTTCTTCCTCTTCCACTTGCACTTCTTCCGAGTACTCTTCACCATCTTCTCGAGCCTTATCTGCAATTGAATACACCATCCATGTTAAATTTGAAATTCTCAATATACATTTCACAGTACTAACCTAATGCGTGCCAATATTATAAATTGATAATTAACCATCAGAATAGGGTTAATTTTTTCAAAAATTCAAAAACCGTGGTCGGCTGACCTCATTATTGTATATATAAACGGAATAACAGTCAGTCGCCTGCATGGTCGTGACCATGGTTTTTGAAAATTATATTCCGGTAATTTTTAAGCTTGTTTGTAAAATGTAAGATAGTTATAAGTTACGAGCACCTGAAAGTGTCGTCCTTAATTTTTTTTTTCTTATCTTCAATAACAAAAAAAAACACTGTGTTCATGAATTCTTTCTATTTTTTTCATCATAGATTATGTATATCTGTATATTATACCTATGCATAAAAGAAGTTTTTCTATTTTTTCGAATTACTGATCATGGAGGGGATAACACTTGCTGCAATCGAAGCAAAACTATGAAAAAAAAAGTTTACTACAGGTTAATGCTCTTTCGTATCAAGTGCCACCTAGCGGACCGGACAAGAAAAGAGGATCCCTTCTTGGCCAACCCCATTGAAAAAAGTGATCGGGTACCTAACAGGACACCAATTCTGTAAGAAAACATCTCTTTAAAATGGATCTTTTTCCGGATCCTTTCTGTAAAAGATGTGAAGTGACGGAGGTAACGACGCTACACACTCTGGACAAATGTGAAGGTGATTCACATCTGGGGAATCTTCGATGAGGCGTTTCTCAACCCAAATGAGTTGAGAAAACAGAGCCACGAAAGGATTCAGCTCTTCATTAAAGAGGTAAAAGCCTCAGTAGTTTAAATACTAGCGAAGGGCTGTTACAGGGGCCTTCAGGTTTTGCATAACATGTGTACAAAACCCACCTCTGCAATAAATCAAGCGCCACCAAAAATTAGACATTATTAGCAACAACAAAAAAACTTCGAAAAGTGTGCACGTCTCTATCCCGGGTAATCGAAAATCCCTCAAAATAAACTGTCCATCGTGATAAGACAACATTATTTTTTTAGGATTAACTCAATGAAAACGATTTTAGGGTGAGAGGGGAGACACACTTATCTTTCAGACCTCCTACTGACACACGACCGAAAACATTTTTTGTCGTATTCCGTTTATAAAACCATAAAAAGTACTTACGAACTCGAACAATTTTATACTTTTTCGGTTGTTCTCCGACAACAAATTCTTGTACAATGTCTTTCTCTACTTCTTCTGTTTCTCCATCTTCATTGACTGCAACATAAGGAAATTATATAATACTTATTGGCAAAGATTTCAAAATCTTGGGAGATAATCTTAATTTTGTTATAATTTCAGTTTACATATTTATTGTTATTTATCAGTTATTTCAAACATTGGAAAATCCTTCGATTATAATTTTATTAATATTCACGTGTCACGAGTGCTCATTTGTTAAATGTACAAACATCGTTTTATGCATATCAATTAGTTCATCTTGTTGAAATTTAATAATTTTATCTATAATTTTAGTTTTAGTTTTGCCACTACAATTAGACAGACGAAAATATTTCAGGTCAAACAAATTCCTAACTGGACAGTCATTGGGATTTCCAAGTTAGAATTCCTGCCCTCTTCCTAACCTGATATATAAACAATTCTCCACACTCAGTAAACTGACTTATTGTTAGTTTAACCTGACGATGGTGTAATTGGGACACCAGTAGTGTAGATATACATTTTTTGTGGAATAGACAATATTATAAAAATAAATTAGTTTTATTTCTTTGTATAAATTTGTGTATACCCTCTAGTTTTCATTAAGTATTTCTTTGTTTAGCTGTGAAAACGAACTGTACTCACTACACAAATTGAGTGAACACTTCTGATTTGTCTGGATAAAAATTATGATTAAATATAACTTTGACAAAAACGACCAAATCATTCTTTTATTTTTTTCCAACAATTAGTTTTTGACGGAATATTGTTACCAATGAATTTTCTTTGTTCTTTCAGACCTCATCCTAAAAAATCAATAAATTTTTAAAAAAGGTTTTACTATTAATATTCAATATCTAGTTTAATTTTTATAAATTAAACTGTAAGAGGGTGGTTTTCTGTAGGTAAATAGAGTATTTTTTGAAATATTTTGTTTTTCAATCAAACTTCATATTTTGAATCAGTATACTCAGGAATAGTTTTCAGGATACATATGATTTTAAAATCACTGAATTGAGTCGGGGTTTATTTGGAGGCTGAAACAAATATATCATGTCTTCTCAGTTACTATTGATATACATATATAAAAGTTAAGGCCTTCGAAAAATTTTTTTTTTTTGGTGCCCGACCTCCGGTGGAGGCCACGACACCATCGCCGAATCGTCGGGGAAAAAGGGAGGCCTAACGATTTTATTTACAAATTAAAAATATATAATTCAAAAATACAAAATATATGATGCTGTGAAAGGCTAGGAGCGACCGCTGCCGACCTTCTGCGACGATCAGCGGTCACTCGCAGCCCACCTTAATTTTCTTGGCGCGCCGAGAGAGCTCGGGATAAATGTAGGACGATCGCTAATTGTGGTTCGTTGGGGCGCCGGGGACGACTGCAGGCCTCCCCGGCGCAGGGTCAGAATGCTTGCTTCTTTCTCCGCCAGGAGGCGACAAATCGGCTAAAAGGCCTTCGAAAATCTGAACTTACTCTTTTTGATTTTGACCGTAGTGGTGACGACATCCACCCAGACCTCCTCCTCGTACTCCTCCATCTCGTAATCTTCCTCATCTTCTTCTGGTGACTCCACTGTCTTCTTCTTTCCCTCCACCACTGACTCAGCCTTTGCCTCTACTACGTCTCCAGGCCTTGTTTCAGATTTCTCTTCAGATCCTTCCGTTGCTCCGGCCACGTCTACTTTCTCTTCAGAATGCACTTCTTCTTTTTTCTCTAAAACATATAGAAGGGAAGTAAAAACATATCAAAATGTGACTATAGTAGAGACCGCATCTATATGCAAGACCAAAGATATGTATACAGAGATATATATGCTACTGAATTCTGTCTGGAATGTGGCTTGACTGTCTTGGCCACACTGGAGATAGGATAAAGCCCTCGTTGGTCTCCTTGGTAGTCTACTTACTCATGGTATATCGGTCGATTATCTCTATCCATATCCTGTAATAGTGGTTCAACCTGCTTAGTATTATTACTCTCCATACTATCCAATAAAATCAATTCCTTACAATATAGAAAAAACATTGAAAATAGCCAGTTGAAAAAAGCTGAATCATGCAAAACAATGTGCCTAAAATGTTTAACTAAAGCATCGATTTTTTAATAGGTATGGTCTCATAAGCAATAAATATCTATTGAAAAAAATTAATATCAAACATTGCCAAGTTTTTTTGAAAAAGGGGTGAGTCAAAAATGTTTTCATTAAGCTTGAATGATGGTAGAACAAGGATATACATTTGTTTTTTCAGAAGAGAGAAGGTATTTTATAAATGTTATAAGTACATATACATAGATCGAGCAGGGCCTGAAAGTGACGCTCTACGTAGTTGCCATTAAGGAAAAGACGATAGCCACTTTCAACGCTCGTGAGCCGCCTAGCGAGCGCGACGTAGGGCGTCGACTATTTCGCGTGTAAGACCAATCTTCACAGGGATATTCGTGGCTGTAGCAAGGTACGATGATGCTCGGTGGTGGCATCTCCTCACGAATCGGCAGTGCACGATTCTGATGCAAGCCCAGAGAGCAGCCCTTTTATTGGTTACAAGGGTCTATCGAACCGTATGTACGGCAGCGCTACACATACTAGAAGGAGCCCCCCACCCCATAGACTTCATGATGGATGGAACTGTCGCTTCGTACTCCTGCAGACGCAACATACCCTTAGGAGCACACCAGAATTGGATAGTGAAAAAATGGCAACAAGGTTGGTCACGATGCTCGGATGGCCGAACGAAGTACGCATACTTCCCGGACGTCCGGGTACGCCTTGACTCAACATGGATACAGCCTAATCACTGGACGTTCCAAATATTATCAAGTCATGGTGACTTTAACTCTAAGATGTTCTTCCTTCAGAGGAAGAACGGGGTAAACTCCTCGTGAGGCGGTATCGAGACTGTAGAACATGTGGTCCTCAAATGTCCGCTGAACGACCAAGCTAGGGTGTAGTTGATTCACGGGACATAATCGTATTAAAGACTGGATCTATGGCAGATGGTGACGGAAACAGACTACCCGATGTCCTGTGATTAATCGGCTCCTGACGGGTAAAATGGGCTGGGGACGATCAGCGCAAATTGTTCAGCCGATGGCCAATCCCAGTCCCTCAGTAACCCTTTGATCCTCTAGCTCTTCTCCCAACGTTTGACAGGGTGATATTGCATCAATGCAAGGGGCACCCTCCTTTAAAACTAAATAAATATAGATAATACCGGTTTTGAGTGAATAAAGGGACTGATTTTCTACTCCCATTCTCCTTCTCGAGAGTGTCTTGACTCGCGCCTTCTACGTATTCAATAGAAAATGAGGTATATAACATTATATTATATTAGGTTTGTAGCGACCTATGTATCGGAGGATCCAACATGGATTTAGGAACTCACCATACAGCTTCCATTTACGGCCGACAGGTGCATCCAAGTCAGTCCTCAAGAAACCTTTGTACAAGCTTGTTTCGATTAAAATTGATGTCCCCAAATAAATGTGTTGGGTATTAATATTATTAGAATTAAGCCCCCAACAAGTGGTGACCCCGTATTGAACTGTTCAACATTATTTATAGTGATATTTCAAGTAAGTAGTGTAAAATGTCTACAAGTGAAAGTGGGACCGGTGCAGAAGCACATTTTCCTAACATGGCCGAAGCGAGCCACAACCTCGAAGCAAGTAAGGTTAGCATTAAAATTCCCCCTTTTTGGCAACAAAAACCTGAAATATGGTTTTACCAAATTGAAGCACAATTTAATATTAATAAAATTACATCGGAGGAAACAAAATTTAATTATGTGGTATCACAAATGGATCCGAAGTATATAGAAAACATTTGGGATATCATTCAAGGGACTGCTACAAATAAATATACTAGAGCTAAGGAAACACTTCTTAATATTTTTAAAGAAAGTGAACAATGTAAGATTAAGAAATTAATTACGGGATTAGATCTCGGAGATATGAGGCCTAGTCAATTATTGAGAAAAATGCGGAACCTGGCTGGTACTGATATTTCTGACACAGTTTTAAAAACACTCTGGTTAGAAAAACTCCCAGATTCTATAAAGAATGTTCTCATTGTTAGTGAGGAAACTTTAGACAAAATAGCCATTATAGCTGACAAAATTGTGGAAATGAACCCACATAGAGACATATGTAGTGCTGATAGTAGACCCAGTCAAGATGCTCTAATTCAAGAATTGTTAACTAAAATTTCAAGCCTCGAGTTACAAATAAATGAAATCTCCGGTCGGTCTCGTTCTCACCACCGAGACCACAGTCGCAACCGTGGTACTAGCAAACCCAGAAAACGATTTGACCCACAGGGTAAATATTGTTTTTTTCATTTCCAGTTTGGAAAAAAATGCTACCCTGATAAATGTCGTCAACCATGCGCCTGGAAAAGTCAGGAAAACTCCAACCTGCAGTAGAGATTGCGACGAGCTCTATTGCAGATAATATTGAAAATCGTCGAAATTTCCGCTTATTTGTTAATGACAAAAAAACGGGTGGGCGATTTCTTATTGACAGTGGAGCCGATATTTCTTTAATTCCAGCCAAGGCTACAGATAAAATTACATCTTCTAACTTTAAATTATATGCTGCAAACGGCACGTCCATACCTACCTACGGCGTCACATTACTGACACTGGATCTAGGACTTCGTCGTGAATTTAGGTGGTTATTTATAAAAGCTGACATAACTCGAGGGATAATTGGTGCAGATTTCTTGAATCATTTTAACTTATTGATTGACTTACATAAACATAGATTAATTGATGCAGTCACTAAACTTAGCACTTCAGGTAGTGTACTGGCTGTATCAGGAAATGAAGTCATTAGCACAATAAATAAGTCTCAAGCAAAGTTTGCACATCTGTTCACCTTATACCCTGAATTAACGAAGCCATCATTTTCGCCCAATCACACGAAACATAATATTCAACACTATATCACCACCACAGGATCTCCAGTGCATTGTAAGGCAAGACCTCTCGCTCCTAAACGATTACAACAGGCCAAACGGGAATTTCAATTTATGTTGGATCAAAATATTATCCGACCATCGAGTTCAGAATGGGCAAGTCCGTTACATGTAGTTGATAAAAAAGATGGATCTATCCGTCCTTGTGGTGATTATCGCTTATTAAATGCCAAGACCGTACCAGATAGATATCCTATACCTCGCATAGAAGACTTCCATCACATATTAAATGGAGCTACTATTTTTTCTAAAATAGATTTACATAAAGCATACTACCAAATTCCGATAGCAGAGGAAGACAAAAGCAAAACGGCTATAATTACACCTTTTGGTTTATACGAATTCAACGTTATGAGTTTTGGTCTCAGGAATGCCCCTTCCACCTTCCAACGATTTATTAACACAGTGTTTCATGGTTTGGATTTTGTTTTTCCGTTCATGGATGACATCCTGGTCGCTTCAGCTACGGAAGAAGAACACTGTGAACATCTTCGTCTTATTTTTGAACGACTACAACGTTTTGGTCTCCGCATTAATGCTTCAAAATCAGAGTTAGGTGTTGAAGAATTACAATTTTTGGGCTACTTGATCACGCAAGATGGTTCCAGACCAGTACCTGAGAAGGTAAAGGCAATCAGAGATTTTAAATTACCAGAGACAGTACAACAACTTCGTGCATTTCTAGGTGTCATTAACTTTTATAGACGATATATAAGAAATGCAGCGGAAACTCAGGCTATCCTTCATGACTACTTAAAAGGTTCCAAGAAAAATGATAAAACTAAAATAGTCTGGACTGAGGAGGCTATACAACAATTTGAACGCTGTAAAGATGATTTAGTAGATGCTACACTCCTAACTTTTCCAGATTCACGATTTCCGCTGGCGGTTTTTACTGATGCGTCTGATATAGCAGTGGGAGCTGTATTACAGCAGCACGAACAATCCGGATGGAAACCTATCGCTTTTTATTCCAAAAAATTAAATGATGCTCAAAAAGCCTATAGTGCTTACGACAAGGAATTATTAGCAATTTATTTGGCAATTAAACAATTTAAGCATCTACTGGAGGCACAAACATTTACAATATTTACCGATCATAAGCCTATTACATATGCATTCTTCCAGAAAAATGATAAAGCATCGCCACGTCAAGTACGCCACTTACAATATATTTCGCAGTTTACAACCGACATTCGACATATTAGTGGAAAAGCTAACATAGTGGCCGACACGTTTTCAAGACTTGAAGAAGTTTCAGTAATTGACTATGAAGAAATTGCTCGCAATCAAGAAAATGATCAGGAATTACCAACATTATTACAAGACTCCAGTTTAAATATGAAACAATGCAACATAATGTCAAAAAAGCCTCTCTGGTGCGATGTAGCTACGAACAATATCCGACCCTACATCCCAGAAGCGTTTCGCTACGAAATATTTAAGCAAATCCATAATTTGGCACATCCAGGAGTCAAAACAACAGTGAAACAAATAACGTCAAAATTCATATGGCCAGCCATCAAAAATGATATTAGAAAATGGACTCAAAGTTGCTTGAGTTGTCAACGCAACAAAGTGTCACGCCATACAAGGTCAGAAATAGGGACGTTCGAACCACCGGATGGACGATTTAGTGTCGTTCATGTGGACGTCATTGGGCCATTGCCACCCTCACAAGGAAATATTTACTGCATGACCTGTATCGACCGATTTACGAGTTGGATGGAAGTAATTCCTATGGCTAATAATACTGCAGAAACAATTGCAAAATTATTTTATAGTAATTGGATCGCAAGGTTTGGAGCGCCAGCTTCCATAGTAACTGACCAAGGCCGACAGTTTGTTAGTGAACTTTTTACCAATTTAGCTTCGTTATGTGGAGCAAAAATACGGCATACGACACCTTATCATCCGCAATCGAACGGTAAGGTGGAGCGCTTACACAGGACTTTAAAAGCCGCAATTAGGGCTCAGAATAATCCGACATGGACAGATAGTTTACCTACAGTCTTGTTAGGAATGCGTACAGCATTAAGGGATGGTTCGAAACATTCCATCGCAGAAATGGTTTATGGGACTACGATAAGAATCCCAGGAGAATTTTTTGATCCATCGTCAATTCCTGTGAATACAGACACTTTTGTGTCTGATCTTCAACAATATATGGCACAATTAAGACCAATGGATACACGTAAAGCTTGCAACAAATCACTGTTCAGGCATAAGGCTTTGGAATCGTGCTCACACGTATTTTTACGAGTAGATCGTGTCAAAAAATCTTTGGAACCACCATATGAAGGGCCATTTGAGGTAATCGTTCGACAAGATAAATATTTCACCCTTAGAATTAAAAACAAGGACACCAACATATCTGTGGATAGACTCAAACCTGCACATTTAATGGTAACTGGATTAGATCATAGTGACACGTTCAGTGAGGGTACGGGCACGAAAAAATTACAACCAAAGACGAGCACAACAAAGATACCTCCAACAACCCTTGCCGAGCATCAGCAACAAAAGTCGTCCCGCAGTGGCAGAATTGTTCATTTCCCACGACGTTTTCTTGACGAGCTACAGGCAAGAGAGAAACATACCAGACGATAAGTGAGATAAGTGTTGTGAAAAGTTATACGCATAAGTTTTTCCAATTTCTGAACATTTTATGTTACACAGTATGTTATACATTGTATACTATGTTTTATGTTGTTTACAATATCTATATATTTTTTTTTTTTCTCTTTGCCATAAATGGGGCTGTCAGGTTGCCTTGTGTCGTTACTTAGTAACTGAGGAAGGAGTAGTGTAGCGACCTATGTATCGGAGGATCCAACATGGATTTAGGAACTCACCATACAGCTTCCATTTACGGCCGACAGGTGCATCCAAGTCAGTCCTCAAGAAACCTTTGTACAAGCTTGTTTCGATTAAAATTGATGTCCCCAAATAAATGTGTTGGGTATTAATATTATTAGAATTAAGCCCCCAACAGGTTCATTGCATTATAACCGTTTTAGCATGACTGTAAAGATATTCTGTCGGAAAGTGCAAAAACGTAATCAAACAAAATATACAATATCAAAAAAATCCGGTCTCTGATAAGAGATTAGTATTAATCAACTTAATCAACATAAAAATTAATTGAAAAAAATTACGACTATGTTCCTGTCACTAATAAAGTGTTAATTGTAAAAACTGTTTAAAATATGGATAATAAGCCTATATACAAATATATTATTGGAATAGATACATACTTTTCAAAACTCTCCTTTTGTTAGTGATTGTCTTCTTCACCCTTTCTTTTGTTTCACGAACAACTGAAACAAGGAAAATTATAATAAATAATGAATCGAAGAAGTTCATTTTGTGGACAGATGTGGTCATAATTTCGGTAAGGATATGCCCTCACACCTGTTTAATCTCCTCTTTTCATGGATGATATAATATTCTTGTGACGGCTAAAAATCTAACATCCTTGATTAAATCCATATATAAAGCTCTTGAGACATTAAACGAATGGCTGCTAATCTATGAATTCATATTGCATACCTACGTCCGAACAACCATTTTATAATTACAAAATGACGCCTAAATTATCAAATGAAAACCCACCATAAGCAGTTAATTTAAACTCTTTCCATACCATTTAAAGATAATATAAATTTTCTATGTCTCCATATTGATACAAAACTAACATAGACTGAACGACTGAACTGAGTGGTCATTAAATAATGTAAGGGATGAATAAATTCTAGAAATAAAGTAGGGAAATTCCCGAAAACTTTCCCAGAAATGTGCGGAGGTTTTAAACTTTTTTTTTTCATAATTACTCAGGAACAACCTGGCCAAAGTTGAGCTCAAAGAAGGTTTTCTCTATGAACTTCATGACTACTCCTCGATATATCTAGGTCTATCAAGTTGCCTGGATTCTGCTCTCGTCTTCTCCCCCTTGACATATGTAAACTCTGTATTACCTGGTACGGGTATTCTAATATTGACCTCTTCCCCATCCTCATTCAGCTCCAGGGAGTCTATCTCTATGAATTTCATGGTACTCGCATCGATGTCCTCGGTGTACCTGTGGTCCATCATTATCTCTGGACTTTCATCGCTCTGTCCATCTCCTTCTTCAGCTTCAGCTTCTGCCACGGCCTCTGGCTCTGCCTCTGGTTCTCCATCTGGAAAGAATGACATTTGAACAATTTGTTTCAAGAGGGGCATGGTAATTGTAATTCTAATCAGTGACCTCTCAGGCTATATTTTATTCTGAAATGGGCTCCCGAATGATAAAACTTCAATCGGGACCAAAAATGACTGCTAAATTTTCAGTGAGTGAAAACAATTAATAGTACAAAATGAATGATGACTTTAAAAAACTTTTGTAGACTGATTTACAAACCTGCTGCGGAAGTGTCGGGTTCAGAACCCTCGTCCGGGCTGTACTGGGACAGTGAGTCCGTCTTGTCCTCCGTCGTCGGCTCCGTCGTAGTCTCTGTAGTCGGCTCCGTTGACTCCTCTTCCTCGGCTCCCTTCTCTTCAGGATCTGGGATTACACCCTCCTCTTCTGTTGTCGCATCATCTGCTTCTGTTTCTGTCTCTGTTGTCCCTTCTGATGTCGTCTCTTCAGGTGAAGTCCCTTCGGGTGTTGTCACTTCTGGGGAACTCTCTCTCTCCTTCGCCACAACTGGTTCTGACATTCCTTCTCTTCACTAAATCACAAAATATAGTCACAATGAAAGAATTTCAAAGGCAAGAGTATTATTGCTTTTATTTCATGATTTAGCTATTATGAAATTCTACTTCAAAAGAGCCCCAGACCCGAACAGAAAATTGCTCACACGGGTTTTGCTGCGTCTTTTGAAACGCCAGGTTATTCGAAGGGAATTCAGAGATTGTCAACAGAAGTTACTTTCGAACTAAAAAGAAGTGTTAACCCTGCACGAACTAAAATATTACTAAAGAAGTTTTTGAGTAGTTTGGTCAAAATGTTATTTTCCGACATAAGTGTTTAAGTGACCAGCAGCACCCTCTAACTTCCCGCTAGTGCAGTTCGGGATAATATGGCTGCTCAATGATTTCTTTGTTTAGAGTTCAAATTTCCACTTAAGTAGGTAAGTGGATTTACCCTTGAAAATCTTAGTACGGGATATATATGATCTGTACGCAGTGAACATCTTAACCCCAGAACGTTTAGAGTAAAAACTCACTATCGGGCTCATATCCACAAGAGCGAGGAAAGAGAGTTCTGGTAGTAGGCGATATGACCTCGTAGTAAAAGCCCGGGCATGTGTCACAATAACTAACTGTATGGTTATGATCCCTTAAAATTGCTTTGTTTTGATTATTTTTTTAGACTAAATTCTTCCTTCCTCCATTTTATATTTAGACATCTATGTTTATTATATTAGAAGGCGCCGGTAGCTCAGAGGTAGCGTGCTAGACTACTGAGCTGAAGATCGCGGGTTCGAAACCCGGCAGAGACCTTTAGGTTCTTTGTCTGGAGGTAACTCATTAACGAACTAATTAATTATTACATTACTTTCAAGATATGCAACAAAATCATTTGTATCAAAAAGGAAATCAAATACATAGCTAGGTAGGTAAATCAAATGACTAACGAAAAACTAGTCAATAACTAAAAAAAAAAATTATCAATTTCATAAATATTAGAAAACGTAACTGGGACATCATAATTAAATTATGTTATAATGTTAACCAAAAGTTATATTTTACTCACGTAAACTATGTCTAGGTTTTCTCCCTATCAGATCTCTTTACCATTCAAAAAATTAAAACGCTATGATATCAGTAGCTAATTTTATTTGTAATATACAGCATATGTTATTGTTATAATTAAAGATAATTAAAACATTTTGAAATACTATTTATAAATAAGTAAAAGATGTGCCTAATACTATTTTTGGCATAGTACCCCTGGATATAATGGGAATGATACCCGGCCAATATTGGGGGGAGGAGTGGAACTTGTTATATGTAGTTCTGTCATTTAAGGGGGCGCCGGTAGCTCAGAATAAGCGTGTTAGCCTACTGAGCTCAAGATTGCGGATTCGAAACCTGATCGAGGCCCTAAGGTTTTTTTTTTCTAGGAGGTGAAAAAACCTTGAGCATGCAGTCTTAAGCGATGCTCCCGACGCTGTGCGATGTCAGGTATTCGTTTAAGACCAAACACCTTAGGTGAATAAACCAGGGAAAGCAAAAATTTAGGACTTCCGCTGAAAGTTGGGCTCATGTCCAGCAGAGAGACGAAAGAGCTCTTGCAGTAGGCGATATGACCTCGTTGATAAAACCTGGGCATGAGTCATAATAAACTAAAGACCTATGACCCGAGCGGAGCTATGGTGATGCTGTATGGTGTTCTGTCCCAGGATTGTATTGCAAAATTATTGAGATATCTTGATTTACCTTGAAAAAAAATGCTGCCCTCTCCTCGTGTATACACGCTAAAATGCCTATGATCAAAAACGTAGGATATTTTATTTACAACATCTTTGGTTGTACACATTAACCTTGAAAAGTCAACTGTACAAGAAAAATAAAGAAAAACTTATGTTTTATTCAAAATATCGTATATTTCACAAAATATATATAATATGGGAGTCCTTTCAGTAATGCTACCATTTTCAGCCATGACTTAATAAATACTCAGTATTTTTTGTGTCCAGCATTAGCTGTTTTGAATGGGATGGCTACCTGTGAATAGCCCAAAACTTAAACTAAAAATATGATTGCTAAATGTAATGTTGTTTTACTATTGTTTTATTATCTCGGTCGTGTTAACCACCTATAAAATTCTAAATGAGGGGAAGGGGTTTTGCATCTTGAACATTTGGGCCATTTCCAATATTGTTCAGGCAGTTCATCGATTGAATAGGACTATGAGAAGATTTATTTTTGGGAGCCATGGTGGCCGTGCGGGCTAGAGCGTAGGGCTTTGGTCTCACCTTGGTTTGCGAGTTCGAATCCCGTCCGGGAGTGAGTTTTATTTCGTAGATAGAACTCCCTCCCGGGGCCATGGATGTCGTAAATAACTTAGATAACAACAAACACCATTATAAGAGTCATGGCTAATATGCATCGTACATAAGGCAAAAAAAAAAATTATTATTTTCATTTCTCTTGGCAACACTGAAAACGGGAAAACAGCTGTCACTTATGTTTTCAGTCAGCACTATTTATTTACCAATGATGAGTTGTGTTATAAATGAATTATTGCAAACATTTAGTCCAAGACAATGCCACTCACTCCACTGCTGAAAACACCTTTGAGCGATCTTACTGGATTTATCTTGAATCAACAAGGCTTTGGACCTTGTCGTGATATAGAAATGAAATTTATGAATTGTTTAGAAGCCCATGGAATGCACAGAGCTGGAGTAAATCAGTGCAGTGCTGTACTTGAAGATTATAAAGAATGTTTTTCCAAAACGAAACAAAAACTACGTTGTGAAGCAATGATGGAAGAACGTGAAAAAATGAAAAGTACAATCGACAGGAAACAATACGCAGAATCTCCAAGGTCCGATTGTTTCCTTTGAGGCAAATCTCCAGTATTTTGTTCCAAGGTTTACTATTTATTACTTTTAGAATTAATTTTATCAGAAGAAATCTTAACAGTGTATTCAATAGATATTTATTTAAAACTTAATTAATAAAAACATTATCTTTTAACATATGATTACACATTCAGTTCTTCATTGGGAAGTAGCTCTGACATTTGGCGTTCTTCTCTTCACCGTCTTATATATTCATATAAATATTCTACCAAAAATACAGGGGTAGTTATGTGATCGATCTGAAATTCGAAGTTGCGTTTTCACCGGAATTAACACATGTGGCAAATAGACCTCGCGGCACCGTAGCCTGCCACAATACAATCAGCCATCTTATACATGTGTATCTGAGAGTTATTTTGGCCTACCTACCCCAAGTATACTGTTATACTCTTATATACATAGTTCACTGTGGTCTAACGCTCTTTTTTACTCTACTCGGACAGAAAGGTGTATAGAATGATATACCTCATCTTAAAATTAGAACCAAACAGCAACCTACTAAGCTATTAAGAACCTTTTAGCATTAGGTATATGATAAATAAAAACGAAGAACTTGTTTGACTTTTATATTGTCTAATTTCACAAAAATATATACATAAAATGTACCTGTTTCCGATTTCGCCATCGTCAGTTCAAAAGTGACAATGGAATAACTCGAAACTGATACATTTTATGTATATATTTTTGTGAAATCAGACTATATAAAAGTCAAACAAGTTCTTTGTTTTCATTTATTTTATTAGCTTTCCAATATATCGACACAGATAGCAGAAATGTATTCTGCCATTAGGTATATGAAACAATATGTAGGTAATAATATCTTCATTATTTAAAAATATTTTTATTGACATTTTTTAATCAATATGTGTATTATAAGAAGGTACATAATTATCACAGCTCTTGAAAAATAAAATTAGTAAAAACAAAAAAAAAAAAACTGAAATAAGATATAAAACAAAGAAACGTTTCTTACATTCAAACAATGGTTACCATATAAAACAAAATTAATAGTTTTACTTTAGAAATAAATAATAATAATTTTTAATTATTATACATTTGATAAGTAGAATATTATATTAATACATAATAGCACCACAAGAATATCTTGGTATGATTGTATACATTATGATTTGATAATTAGAATATTATATTAGTATAATAGCACTACAAGAATATCTGTGTGATAACATATTTGGTGAAATAACAACATAGAAAACAAGGTAATTGTATGAACAAAACAAAACATTCGATAAATAAGGATGCAGGAGTCTATATAAAGAAAAAAACAATCTTCTGTAAGTAGAGAAATAATTGACAGAGAAATTAACAAATTGAAAAACTATTTTTTATACATGGAAAAAGAAAGAAAAAACAATATATATTATGGCTTAATTATTCCTTTAATTATATATGATCTAAATCTTCATAAACACTAAAAACAAAAATATACGTAAATATTTGCAGCATCAACTAGTAGTTGATACTCCCGTACATATATTTTTCCATACAACTTCGCTTCATAAAGAATTAATCCTCATTTTAATTATATTTAACATTTTCTGCAGTGATATTGTGAAACAATAAAATATAAAGAAAAACGTGTTATTTTAAAATATTGTCTATTTCACAAAATATATATAATATATAGGAATACTTTCGATGATGCTACCATCTTCAGCCACGAATGTAATATATACATATGTATATACTATGTATTTGTTAAGTCGTGGCTGAAGATGGTAGCAATACCGAAATTCCCATATTATATATGTATATATTTATATTTTGTGAAATAGACAATATTTAAAAAAAAAAAACTTTTCTTTATTTTACCACATTTTAATGTTAACAAAATAAGAAAACCTTTATTACAATTTACAACATTTTTCACTAAAAATATTAAATATTTATAACTAAATTGTAGTTTAGTCAATTTATAAAATATTTATGTTGAAGAGTAGATACATTTGAAATATCTAAAGAAATAAATAGTTTAATCAGGATTTAAAATCCCTAACTGTGTAAGTGGCGAAAAAAAAAATTTTAGAAACAATTCTAAATGGATCTACATATGTGCTAAGCCTAATAACATCAAAAGGATCAAGGCCCTATGTTTGAATAGCCTGTATTTTAGTTTAAAAAAAAAAAAAAAAAAACTACCTACACTGAAACATACACATAAAATTATCATTTTACACAGCATGAACCCTTTCGGTTTTATGCTTTCCAATTCCAAGATGAACTAATAAAAAATAAAAAGCTGCTACCTTAAAACAGACTCAGTTGAGTGTTAATGTGTCAAGAAGAGATCCTTGTTGCTTTGTAGTATTATGCCTAATTTCAAGACATGTGTATACATTGAAACGGCATATATTACAATATTGTATTATTAGAAATATTAATAACAGACACATGTAGAATGGATATTACCTATGTAGGTTTTTCAATAAGCAGTTCTTACTGTTCATAACGTTTCTTTATAAATTGAGTGCTTAAATAAATTCGTTATAATTTATTATGCACTAAATAAAAATGTATAATGATGGAAATTAATTATTAAATTATTTAGGACTAGAAAATTTCTCATTAAATAAAATTTAAAAGAAATTGAGAACCTAGGGAAAATTCTACGGAGAAAGTCTCTCAAAATATTGTCATATAAGTTGAGTTTGGGGCCGTGTGGCTTAGAGCGTTAGATTACATGGACCCAGCAAGGTCGCGGGTTCGAATTTCGTCCGGAGGAGTTTTTCATAGATGAAACTTCACTCCCAGCGCTATGGGTGTTGAGTCAACGCCTCTGTGGCGCCAAAATAGGCACACCCCCACCCTCCACCAGTCTCAAAGGACGAAATTCCATAAGGGTGGCTGTTATTATGTTGCAAGTTATTTATAATTTGTAATTATATTTTTTCATATGAATCTTTTATCTGAAATACATCCAAGTAATTAAATATGTAAATTACATACATTATAACATACAAGGTTTGGCCGATCAGTGGAAACAATCACTTGAAAGACCTCCTTCCTCCCAGTTGAAAGAGAAACGAAGAAAAGAAACCATAATTCTTACTGAATAAGAGAGGTAAATGCGATTATCTTCTCGCACGTCAACGCTCATTTCTATATTGGCGCCACAGAGGCGGGCTACATTACCGGAATTATTTACACAACATCCATAGCCCCGGAAGAGAAGTTCCCCTCCCATTTCAGGTGGAAGAAGGCAGAAGAAAATTCCCCTTTTGCAGAAGCTCTGGGAAAGGTAAATTCAACAACCAAAATAAATAGTGCAGTCTCGCACTAAGGCATTAATATTAGAAAAGACTGCAGACTGTAGTAAATCTTCCAAAGCTAGGCCATCACTTTTGCGAATGTTTTCCTTTTTAGTCTGGAGTGACTTCTTCAGCAGAATAACATTCAAGGAACCATTGAAATTAAAATTTAATGTCAACGTTATTATCATACTTTATGTGTCTATCTCAAAGAGTTCTGGACTACCTTACATTCCTAATTAGAGGCCGTTAGTTAAATTAGTGCCTTCGACATAGACTTCGTTAATAGGTTAATAGTGGAAAGAGATAGTGATTCTTTGGCTTCGTCTAGGGGGGTTTTCATTTCATTATTTCTTATATTCAGATTCGGTTTATACTTTAGGAGAAGTTCGACTAACCTAACGTTATTGGTTGAACAGGCATGATGAAGCGGTGTTCTGCCCAAAGAGTCCTGACAGTTGATATGGGAGGTGGTAGCCTCGAGGAGGGTATTAACAACGGGGACTCTCTGGTGCTGACAGGCCAGATGAAGGGGAGTCATGAGAGTAGTCCTCGCCTGGACAGTGGGTTCTGCGCCAGCTTGGAGTAGGAGTGTCACCAGGTCAGTCCGTCCGCATGAGGCGGCCACATGCAGTGGGGTCATCCCCTCAGAATCGCAAACGTTCAAGTTGAGCGGCTCAGCCACCTCTGCACCGCCCCACGGTTCTTCACCCTCGACCGACTTGGCCTTACACGAACATAGAGGATGGCAGGTCTTGTCCTGAGCTGAATGTTTGGACGCCTCTAGACCTAGATAGAAACAGGCCAAACGACTATCTCCATAACTGATAGCACGAAGAACTCGCTCTACTTTTTTTATACCGTCTGTTGAATTTGGTTTAACCCCAACTGTAGACCGTCTATCAGAGCTATTAGATTCTGTGTCACTTTCCTGAAAGTCTAAACGTTTCTTAGAAGCCGCTGCTACTATAATTTCGTCGTCCGATATCAAAGAAGGATTTGAAGAATTGAGAGATCTTCTTTTACTTAAATCTGACAATAAATTGTAAATATACATATTGTGAGCATTATCAATAGGTGTCAATTTTCTTTTATTTTCAATGGTAGGTGATGCACCATATTCTAAGAGTAAATTGACAATTTTTTCGTAACCCCATCTTGCAGCATTATGTAAAGGAGTATCGCCTTGGTTATTCATATGATTAATGTTGTACTGAATGTCCATATATTCAGCATAACAGAGAAGGGCTTTGACACATGTTTCATGGCCGTTGTTGGTAGCAAAATGTAGAGGTATGTTGCCTTCATTGTCAGGATGGTCCATCCTAGCTCCAGCCTGTAGCAGAAGCAGGACGATGCTCTGGTGGCCTCGAGAGGCAGAATAGTGGAGAGGTGTAGACCCTCTGTAGTCCGACTTGTTGGGGTCCGCGTTCAACTTCAACAATAGATCTACCACCTGAGCCTGTCCATAGATAGCGCCTATGTGAAGTATTGTAAAGCCCCGGTCATCACACGAGTTAACCGTAGGTACCATATTGCACAAATAATAACCCATTTTACGTTCGCATCTGTCACACGAACAAAGAGGATGACATAAGTTAAGTCTATCTAGACTTCCTAACTTTTGTGTTTCCCTCTTCTGTAGTATACCATTCAAACCTTCAACATCACCTGTCTTGGCCATTTCAAATAATTTCGCTAATGTTGTAACGCCACTTTCTTTTTTGAATTTGATCAATTCCTCTTCTTCTTCGTCAGGTTTCTCTTCAAGGTCGTAATCAATTTGACTTTCAGGCTCCCAGGGCCCGATGACAATACCTCCTCGGATGTGTTCAATGGCTGCTTCAAGCGATGTTACCAAGAAATTGTACTGATTGGAATGATAATTACTGGAAGAATAGTTGAACTCCTTCATGTACGTCAAGTGGGCTATCCAGTTAGGTAACCCAGATTTTAAAACAAGAAAAACAAGTAACGGAAGTAATTCATCAGCAGCTATAATATTACTTTTATTAAAGCTAGAATCTAGATTTGATATAGCAGACACTGTTCTTTTTAGGCAACCAACTTTTCCAACAACCGTGCTGTATCCTTCCACTTTGACAAGCTCCCGTCTTGCTTTGGGTATGACATCTTGAAACTCAGAACTAATATCTAGGTCTCGAAGTTGAATCTCCGCTAAGTTTCTAACGATTTTATTAAAACTCGCATCTTCTACAGCAGTACAACGAGTGATGCCTCTAATTAGCTTTTTATATATACCATGATGCATGTATGATTCAACACTCACTTTAACATTATCTAATAAATGACGATTGAGACTTGTCTTTTCTTGAAGTCGAGGATCTTTTAAGGTAGACTGAAGACATGTAGTGTAAAGAGCCCCGACTAAGTCTTTTTGAATTTGCAATGGCTCAAATTCTAGCTTATCATTAGCCAATAAAAAAGCATGGATATGTTCATCCATTTTTTCAAGAACAATTTTACAACTTTCTGTCCACAGTAAATCAACGCAATCTCTCAATGTATTCACACTAACTATACCCGACTCAGCAATGATACCATCAGCCGGCTGATTCATTGGTGACTCTATACACAGAACTTTATACTTCAGCATCTCTTCAGTGTAATAAGTTTCTTCAAATAATATATGTATGCTGAAAGGAAAAGCCATGTCCCCAACTTCTATGGAAATTACTCGGTTACATATACGAACCTCCCTATCATTCAATGTCCGAAAATGTGTTTCAGGTAACTCATCACTTGGGATCAGAATGTGACTAAAAAAATCATCATAGCTAAGAACATACTTGGGCATTGATCCAGCGCGCGGAACACAAATTATCCATCCTTCAATTGTAGCTTTCTCAAACAATGTTCGATATTCACTTTTTAGAACTTTGAAAAATGCATTCTCATCAAGATCTTCATCATATGTACTCTCCATGTTACTTTCACAATATGTTAAACACCGGAAAAATAAGAAATAAATCAGAACACCAACATTATGTAAGAGGCCTAACAACTTTTTTCTGTTATTGTTGTGGAAGGTTACATTGGTATTCAGTGTTACCAACCATTAATTGTATATTTAACTCAAAGTATACAAAAATATAATATAACTGTAATTAATAATTTCGAAATTAGACTGTGAATGAACAAAAATAAATATTAATTTACTTTTTTTCTGAAAGAAAAACTCAGTTTGTGTACATGAAATACGAATGGCTCATACTGACGAAAGTGATGGTAGAGTCAGATGATTAAAAGAGAAAATATTTTTAACCATTTCGGCTTTTGCCAGAATGAAGAGGGTGTAAATAAGTCAGTCCTGTTATTCGTTATTCGAATAGCTCGAGGGCCTATTTCACTGATATTGTGCACATACAGATCAGTAAAAAATAAAGTAAATGAAAAGAGCTCCAATCAAGTTTGGGTTTTCTCACTTATCAATAGAGATATTTTCTAATATAAAAATTGCAAAATTAAGATTGGTATGCAGAGAGTGTGCAAGTTGCAAAGCTACAACGGTAAACAATAGAATGACTCATGCCGAAGGGCAGGCAGGTTAAGTCATCGTTATCATCATTCAGTGTGATAATCGATTGTCAGGTTCGGACCCTTGTCCACTTTTAATGACTCTCTAACCCTAACGCTGGTTGGTAGGTTAAATCAGTTATCGCCCTTTTTTATCTGTTTGAAATTCATGTATTTATATTTGCATACTCTACACGGTAACTCAATGTAGTTTTTGTATCTGATGTTTAACCTTGTGTTTTTCTACCCTCGGGACACCACTATGAATCATCCTATGTGTGCTGATATATGTATTCAAAAACTCGTCTAAAGTTAACCTTGGGCGGGGTAGTTTAGTTCATTGGATCATATTTATACTGACAAGTGAGATATGTATATTTGAAAAACAGTGTGCCCTTTGAATATCTTCAATTTTTTCGTATTATTATGAAGAGAGCTGGGGTCACTATTACATATTTTTTCGGTTTGGTGCCAATCTTTTTTTAGTTCTATTTTTGTTCTAATTGTTTGTGAATAAGTAAAGAAAAGATGAAGAAGCAGTTTTTTAGAGTCAAGCAACTTGCTGACCAAACATTTTCAAGGTATTTGTTATTCTTTAAGTGAAATTTGATAAGGAACTGTTATAAATATTAAATTGATTATTATTATCAGTCTGTTATTTATCTTCATAGTAATTCTTGCTAACTGTTGATAATTGTGAGATTTTTCTTTCATAAGTTGATATTATTTATGAATCAGGGCTGGGAAGACGGAGGTTCTTTCCGACGATTTGCAAGATGCTGAAAGACGAGTGGAATTTATTCGTTCGGTGTGCCTTAATGCCGGAAAAAAGCTTGCTAATCCAAATGCTGGTTCACATGACGTAACTGCTCGAGAAAAAAGACTGGTAAGTTTCATAAAATTCATTTTCCTTGTGATCTCATTGTTGCTACTTAAGTATGCTTCTTCCGTTAGTGATTCACTTCCAAATAATCATAATTTGATTCAGAACAGTAGCCCCTTAAACCATTCTTTTTTTCTCAAAGTTGTTAGGTTCTATTCCGCATTATTGTTAGAGAGAATAAAGTTCCTTTGAACTTTGAGTCAGTTTTATGTTGGAAAGTTATACTGAAATGTGCTAATCACAGAGGGAATATTCTTCAGGCTGTGTGCAACACTATGTGTATTATTATGTATAGGCTTAAATTCCAGATTTGGAATTGGAATAGATAGGATACAATCACATGATTGAACTGGTGTTGTCCAAAATTAAAATGATTGCGTTTTTTATATTTATTTAACCTGTTTATTTTCGCTTGGTCAGTCAAAATGCATTTCATGAGTCGTTTTGAACTTTTATCTTTACACTAATATTTTACAACTATAAGCAACGTTTATAATCACATTTTAGAAATTTGTCCACACATCTAAACGTAACGTCTCTTTCTGCTAAATTCCAAATTATAATTTTCGTTCTATGCCTAAATTGCCTGGAGATGTTTATCAAAGTCATCAGGAACCCTCAAAATGTTTTTTTTTTCCTCCAAATCTAAATTTATTTACTCTTAAGCGTTGACAAACTGCATACAACGACCAATATATATCCCATTTACCCTATTTCAACGTTTTCATAATTAAGTAACTTCCAAAAGGAACATGTTAGTAGCATGCTGCACTCCGGGATTTCCGAAACTGTGAAACATTACGAAGAGCTCCGCGACACTGTCAGGACCATTCACTGGTTTCGCGGCACGAAAGAGGCTTTCCAGACTGTCAGCACTTCTTAATGTGTCGTCAAAATTTTTAACTAAATTTATTTTCAACTAAAATTAGATAGGATTCCATGAAACTTGTATTTTTGATCATTCAGAGTTATAATGGCTGTGCTGCTTATTTGTCTGGACATCAGAGAATAACAAAAAAAAAAAACATGTAACACTACAGAAAATAAATAATATTTTATTCTAGTATCAGTACACGATTCTTGCATGACATTTTGCAGATAATTTTTTATTTTATAATTTTAAAAAAATGGGTGAATCAAAATATGACGATGGGGTGTACAAGTTCTTTATTTTTATTTAATTTAGTCATCAATAAATAATTGATGTTCTATTGAACCTTTATGAGACGGAAAGCTGACAAGCCTTCTGGAATATTCTTTTGAGTCAGAGAAAGAAGGATGTGAATTCTGTAAATACAACTGCTTATAAATTATTATTTTTTCTGTATTAATGAGAAACATAATAATTGCTGACATTTTTATAATTGTGTAACGATGGGATATTTACAAGTAATTTTTTTTTTTTTTTTTTTGCTGTATTTTCAACAGTTGGCCTTGGTATTAAAATAATAATTAGAAAAACAAAAAGGGGAAGGCGAATGAAGTAATTGTATTGTTGCATTGTCTGGTCAGTGCAAAATTCAATAACAGTCTTATTTAGTTTTTAAATTGTTTATGTTTTGTTTTTCAATAGTGCGTCTTCAAACAGTAATTTAAATTGGAGCTAGAAAATAGGAATGCCAATTTTCTTAAATTAATTTATCAATCAATAAACATTTAAACCCGTTGGAACAGATTCGACATGAGATAGAAAAGGACAGCAACCTGTAGAAAGCTTGCATTTTCTGTCCTAATTTAGAACACGAGGACAATCAACCCGAACTTACAAATTAAAAACTATCGTATTATTGAGTAATCTTTTTGTAATATCCACAAGTTTATCTTAGACAAAATGTAAGTTATCTCTCCTTATACAAACGAGGAGTTATCTCTTGATAGACTTTGTAATAGTGAACTGACTAACGAGTTACTCAAAGTATTATGACGTGATATTAACATGTTTGTAGTATCGTCCGTCATTTCATTTTCAGTATTTATTGCTGAGTTAGCTGAAATTATATAGCTGAGGCACATGTTGTTAAAAAGTTCAACTCATCGTTCTATAGACAGTCGACTTTAGGAAATATTCTAATCTAATCTCATTTTATTATACATAAGTATTTCTAATTCAAAACACGCGGTTCAAACTCCTCCAATACCATCTGCGTATATTTATGAAAGTAGCATGATATTCAAGGATGACCCAACTTTTATGGGTTGTATACCATCCAAATATTTCATACGGCGATGAGGTGTGTTCGATGAGACGAATTTGAAAATATATATGAGCACGTCGTCCTTCGGAAGGGAAGTTGAATGACGACATTGAGTCGACCACTAAACGTATGTAGGCAAAATTTGGGATTCCTACATTATAGTCGGCCTCATGTACTTCAGAGTTACGAAAGAGCGCTCGGCGCTATGGGTAGTTGAAGCTCGGACGTGTGTCAAACAACAAAACAATAGGTCTAAATATAATATATAAATCGTGAACGACGATTCAAAAGAAAAAATAATCCCTGGAACACAATTGTGAGTTTTATATAAATTATACGGACTCTAGGAATAAAATTATAAAAAAAAAGTTATTATCTCTTGTTAAATTTAATTATTATTACACAAATAAAGAAAATATAATGTTTCCAATTTTTATGATCATATTCCGTCCTGCTTTTAATATAAATTGATAAAACATGCATAAATAATAAAAATCAGGATGGTCCTTAACAAGTATTTGACTACCATACTAAACGACCTTACGTACATCCTTAAGTACTAACTAAATATCTGCATCCCCTCGTGTTATATATTATAAAAAACAGATTCATGAGTCTCCAGATCACAAATAATTGTTAAAAAATTCAATTATTTTAATTGCGCTTCATTTATCTGCCTAATTTAAGTATGGCTAATTTCAATAAAAAATATAATAGCTGAATTCTAGTAAGAATTTGTATCCATTTACACTAAAACTTTCTCGAGATATTGTCATCATGTTAAGTGAGACAGACACCCTGTATTTTGGTGAGAATATTGATTTGTTATTCTAATTGGCTTTGTGAGGTCAGAATAAAAAAAAAAAGTTATTAATAGAAACATGATTATTCATTTTTTTAATTATTAACAATTATTGTTATCTTTTATTTTGGTTGATAAGTATAATTCTTTCAATTTTTTCCTTGAGATAACCTCATATTGTGTTGTGAAAATGTTATTGCTATAAGGATTAGATAAGGTCTTTTATGCTGTGATTATTCTGATCAAATTCGTAGCATGTCTGTGATGATAGGATCGAAGGTCTTAAGTCATTATCGTTGAAACTGAATTGTATTCATTGCTAATTTTGAAAGACAGGGGAAGGGGATTCATCTCTGGGCTTCAACTGCAAAATATCCAGGGCACACTTTGGTCGCTTTGGTAGACAGGAGCCCGACTTTCCTGGGGGTCTCAACATTTGCATATCCAGTTATATGTATGTAAGGAGTCTTTATTAACAAGGACATCGCATAGGATTGTGGCCGACGCTTTGCGTTCCCTCAAGAAGACGAGGTTTTTCACCTTTTACTCAAAAAGGTGAGGGTTCCGGATCGAACTCATGACATTTTGCACAGTGTTTAGAATTTTCAAAATGAATTCCTTTTTATGTTATTAATGAAAATATGTTGGGCCCAAGGATCCAATCGCAGGACATGGAAGTTTGAACTAACGATAGCTCTCAAGGCGTTTGAGATGTGTTGGTTTTAGATATCGTCATTTGTGCTTGAGATCGTGGGTTCGCAAACCGACCGATACCCTTGAGCATGGCATTCTTTGGATGGGACTTTAAACGATGGTCTAAACTAATCACTCTAATACTAAGCGATGTGACCTGAGTCTGAACATGATTCACAAAAGCAACATTTGCATCATTCCTGTGACGTGGGTTGGTGGCAAATTTTCCTTTACTACTCGAAAACTGTTGAATATAAAAATACCTGTTTTTGGTACAACACAGCATATTGTGGTGCTAGTAATACAAGTGATTTCTTGACTAGCTTTAAAAATAATTAAGAAAATGTCTGTTTTTGGTTCAGTAACACACAAACGAGGTACAACTAAAGTCTTCTATTAGTTTTAGTCTACTTCTTCTTCAGAACAGTTTGAAAATAGCCGTTGTGTTTTTATTAATATGATTTGCAATGAAAGAAAAAGAGTCATGGTGCTCTATAAATCTACATTAGACTGAGCAAGTAGTAACATTAAAGAGAAAAAAAAGAAACAAAAACAAATGATAACAACGAAATTCAAATAAGAGAGAAATATAATTGATTGGTTTTATTTGAGATTTATTTTAAGTAGAATGGCATTTGTTAGTGGAACGAATGGGGAATTCTTCTTAGTAACACCGCGTTAAATGTTCACTCCTTTTTACTTCCCCAGCTATACGAAGTATAGGGGAAGTTACGTAATCGGCCAGAAATTCGATGCAGAGTTTTCAACGGAATTTCATGTTTTCCAATCTCCTGATTCCAAACAAGAAAAAAAAAATCTGTTTGGGTCTGTAAACACTATAGCTCTCGATAGAATGAACGTATCGACTTATCGATTTATTATATATAAATTCAAAGCCCTATAAGGATGACACCTCTTAATTTTCAGCGGAATCAGACGAAGGGGAGGGGGATCAGAGAGGGTTAAAAAAATCCCCAATTACTGTCGATGTAAAGAATAGAAAAGACACAAAATTTAGTATGAGAATTCAGAAGCCACTATATAACTCAAATATTGAGTTTTAGCCCAAACGATTGATTGGCTTGGGGGAGAGCGAAATTGATTAATAATTGTTTAGGGAAGTACATAGCCAATGATTCATCGACTTTTTATTTTTTGTTTTTCCTTTTTTAAGAGAAGTAATTGATACTCAGATTTTGAAGTTCTCCATAATTTCCGTATGAGAATAATTTATCAATGTTATTAGTCGATTGGGTTACATTGAATAATAGTTTCCGAAATTAACATATTATTTACACTGTACCTGGTGATGTTAAAACAACTGAACCTCATGTACCTTTAAATGTACAACGGATATAGATTATGACATAAGGATCGTGTAGTTGCAAGACAGCAGAATTGCACTTTAGAAATTTTCAAGAAATACTTGTTCAACCAATAACATTTTTGTGTCATTTTTCTTATAGAAAATTTAAGTTTCAGAATTTGAAAAGAAAAACAGTATAGTGAGGGAATGCAGATCCCCAAGGAGTTGGTGGAGGTCCAATGGTGGATTTAAATAATACAAAATAATGAAAAGGGGTGTTTGCAACTACAACCCTCCTGGTGAAAATAGGGTGACCCATTGTGGTTGGGTCACTCTATATATATATATATATATATATATATACTCACGTTATTTTAGGAAAACTGCAAATTAACCTAATGTACAAGGAGGTAAACAAATGTTTCGGAGCTTATTGCTTCTCTTAGACAATTGTGCGATCTTAATGGGCCCAACAGTAGTTTTAGTTGTAGGCCTCTCAGAAACGAGTAACCTTTGTCTAAACTTCTCTTGAAATTGTGTGGTTTGGTTTCAGAAAAAGAATGGAGAATACTGTCTGGGAGTGTCTATGCTGGAGAGTGCTTCCAGCGAGGACGACCACTTGCTCAGGTAAGTGACGTACAGTTTTACTTTGACTTTTCCTTCTAGCAATTTAGAAGGAAAAGAGCTCAATTCCTTTGTGATTTAATCAGCTAAATGCTTTACCTGAGAGATATATTTCCTCAAAATCTCAATTACCCTTTTCTATTGTAAAGTTGTTTTGGTATCTGATAAATAGCCTACATTTTGTAATTTATTTTGAAGTTGACCGCTCGCAGTTCTCACTGGTTAAACGTTTCTGTCATATTTTCAAAATTACTCACTTTTTGTTTTGACATATTTTCTACTAAAACATAATAAGCACAACTCTAACCAAAGCGAACAATTATGTTCAGTCAGCCTGCATAAACGTTTGTGCATGTCCGGGCTTTAAGTACAAGGTTATATCGCCCACTACCAGAGCGCTCTTTCGTGACTCTGGTGGGCTTTGCTATGGGAGCCCTACATTTTTATTCACCTAGGGTAGGAGTCTTTAACGAGGACCTGACATCGTACCGGCTCGGTACCATCGCTTAACGTCCGACCCATCCGAAGGACAGCGTGCTCGATGATCTCGAATCCATCAATTATCACGTATGGGATCTGTTGAATAGTCATATTTCCTCTATTTTATTTTCCAAAGACGGCAGTTCTTTGAGCCCAAGTCACAATATTTTATTTTCAAATTCTGGGTTAAAATGTTGTGGACAATATATTAGGATGTCAGAGATGATTTTCTGTCACCCTAAAGTGAGACATTCCAATATGACGAATGGAGCTCAATACAGAAGATAAACCAAAATTTGGATTTAATTTGCGAAAAAAGTAGGATATATACAATAAGGCCGAGTCAAGTTGCTATATTTAAACTATTGGATACGGTATATGCATTTTTGTTATTTTCGTATACGTTAGTGCCTTTTTCAACATGTTTCATTTTGGTACGAGGCCCGCTCTTGGAATTTTAGTGGAGTACAATTCAAGTGCGTAAAGGTTGCTGACCCATGCTCTAGACCATCAAGTATCAATATAACTTTACAATAAGGCTACGTATGTATATTAATAGAGTTTTTTTTAAATATATATATATTTAGAAGAGAAATACTTTTATTTATTATTATTAAATAGGGTGCACCTTGCTATAAATCAACATCACCCTGTCTAAGGACTGTACTGTGTGGCAGGGGCAGGTTGCTGCAATGGGCCTCCTGTACTAGAGACAGGTCATTGTCTTGTATTATTACTAAATTGCCTCCCTCCCTCTAGTATCATACTCACAGGATATTAGCATCAATTCCCACTTATATTAATATTTATTGTCGCACCGACTCATTCTGGATGACTGATACATACGTGAATGTTTCCTTGTTTCTTTTGGCGGTTTTGTGGATAAAAAAAAACCTGTTTTCGGTCATGTGTTTGTTTGTGGCGAGCCTTTATCTCCCACACGAAAGATAGGAGTAACTTGCAGTTTGAAATGTATTTGTTTCTGGGTGTCAACTTCGGAACCCGAATAGCAGTTATTGCATTTTTTTTTTTGCGCTGCATGACGGCAAGAATATCGCTATTGCTAAAACAAAACTTTTTTGTTACATAGTTGAGTTCGACATCAAATAGAAGGGGTCTGAGAGTGCAACGCGAAAATATAGGTTAGGTTTTATGCCTCATCCTCGGGCTTTAACTACGAGGTCATATCGCCTACTACCAGAGCGCTCTTTCGTCACTCTGGTGGACATGAGCCCGACTCTACTGTGGGAGTCCTACATTTTGCCTACCCTAAATTTTTATTCATCTAGGGCAGGGGTCTTAAACGAGTACCTGACATCGTACAGGCTCGGGACCATGGCTTAAGTCCCATCCGAAGGACGGCGTGCTCAAGTTTTTTTTTACCTCCCAGATAAAATGAACTAAGGGCCTCGGTTGGAAACCTTCCAGCCAGTTCTGAGCCGCCCTTTCTAGTCCAGGACAGCCCACTGAGTGACATTAGTGCCGGGCCAAATAAATTCTTTTTCTTCTTTCTCTGTAGGTACATTGTAAGGTTGAGTTGTCCACATTGTATCTCTGTTTCAGGCAAGTGGTGACGGACTGCGGTAAGCTACAGATGTGCCTCGCCAACGCTATCGTGGATCACGAGATGAAGGTGGAGTCGAATGTGGTCGGACCACTGCTAGGGGTCGCAGAGTCTGACTATCCTAACATAGTCAAACTGAAGAGAAACCTGTCCAAACTCATTCTGGACATGGACTCCGCAAGGACTAGGTAATTCATTATTGGACCACCTCAATACCAGCATATGTCTACATTGCTACAAAATATTGCAAAAGTTTTGTAAAACCTACTCCCGCTATGGACATATCTTGTGCACAGACGAGAGATTCATCATACAGACAAACACCCGCCACTTGATCTAAGTACATTCAGGCATTCTGCTTCTCCAGCTGTACGTCGTTATGAAATCTTTCAAATATTTGTTGTTCAGTTTCTGTCCCATGTATCTTAAAATGGAAAAAATAAATAAATAAAGTCATATCTGCCTGTGTGTATGTATGTAGATAACTCGGACAGAACGAATATATCGACACAAAATGTTGTACATGAATTCTCCCCTATCGATTTTGAGCCGAATCATCGAGAATCCTAATAACACGTAATGGGATGAATACAAGTTTTTTATGTTAATTAAGAAGGCTATTAAACCACATCAGCCGAAAAGAAGAGTGGTTCAGACAGGGGCTTAAATTCTAAATCCCCTCTCAAAGAAATGAACATTATCGTATGTTTTAGAAGTTTATAAGTTAAACATCTACTGATGTTTAATCAAATCAGGCGAAGGAGAAGGGGGGGGGCTTTAATAAAGGGTGGTGGAAACTTAAGTTTATTGCTAAGAAACTGGAACTGGAGAAGTCATTGCTGGTCTTCTACGGATAACTATTTGTTCTTTATAGAAGACACCCCACAACAAACCTCTCTGTTTACACACATGCAGGCCTCTCTACAGAGCTACTTATGGTGTTCATATACAATACAATTTAAAATTTAGTACGTGACGCCCTCTTAAAAATATTCTTCTGTATGATTTATTTAACAAATGTTTTTAGGTATCAAACAGCTACGAAGCACGGTGGAGGGACTGGGGGTGGCTCTAAAGCAGACTTGATAAAAGACGAACTCGAAGAGGCAGAACTCAAGGTGGAGCAGTGTCGGGTGAGTTCCTCAGAACCCTCTTAGGAGTAAATTGTCTCTTCTTATAAAGCTAAAATTTTAATGTTGTGTTTTTTACTTTTTCGTAGAGAAAGTTATATTGTTTTAGTTTTTTTCTTCTTATTATTTTTGTGACATGTGTGTATATACGCTCTTACATATATCTCCGAAACATATTGGATCTAATTTGATATACTATTCTATGATGTGAACCTCTATTGGTCCAGCAACCTTCAAGCAAACAAAAAAATGGGAATGTTGCGTAGCTTCAGAGCTCATGTGAAAAAACAAAAAATAATAAATAATATAACAATTTTTCTTTGAAAATTGAATTTTCAGTCCAACCAACCATTATTTCAGTTACGATTCCACCAGTAGAATAGGAATTAAATTCTTTCAGGCCCATTAGACTCTACCACATGCAGTTTTTATTTTCATTCATTATCCTTTAAAGTAAATTGGATTACAAATTATGTGTAGTTTTATTTACTATTTTTTATTTTAATGTTTCCTTTATCGTGAGTTATGATGGAACGTTTTACGTTTTCAAAAAGTGTTAATCCATGTGATCCTTGAATAAATGTGTCTGATTATTGTATTTAGTTTATTATTTTCGTGTACAAATGTTGTCTCTGTTTAACTTGTTATGTTTGTTCGTACCTTAGGACGGCTTAGCCTGTGAGATGCTCCAGCTGATCTCCCGGGAGACGGAACTGGCCTCCATTATCCTGGAGTATGCCCGTCATCAGCGGAACTACCACGTGACCGCTGTGGCCATCCTAGACGAGATAATACCTGAGATGGAAGCAGCTATTGGTAAGCTCATATTTGTTAGAACAATATGTTGAGCATTACTGGTGGGAACTGCCCTATGATTGTGGGGTTGAAATAAATAAGATTTAAGTCACAGATAAAATAAGCTACTACTTGGCTGAAATCTAATACCAATTCAAATCCTGCCTCTATCTCGCTGTAGGCATGTTTGCGCATTAATTGAATGAAGCGAATTGTTGAAAATATGGCGAAGGTGTGGTGAATACTTCATTGTATACTTGTCCCGGGTGGTATGTTGTATGAAATACTTGCTGTGGCATCCGTATTTTTCCGATTTTTTGGCCGATCGAAATACTCTATAGTAATTTTATTATGTGTAGAAAGTGAAAATGATGTAAACACATAGTGGTTGTGTTGACAGGTGAGAACTACACGCGGCCGGTGTTCGGCAAACCATTGGAGGAGCACCTGCGGGTAACTGGCCGGAAAATCGCCTACCCGATAGAGCTGTGTGTGTGCACCCTGCTGGAGTTGGGGATAGGGGAGGAGGGCCTGTTCAGGGTGGCCCCAGGAGCCTCCAAGCTTCGCCGGGTCAAACTCAGTCTGGATGCCCACTGCCTCGGTCTGGAGGCTGCGCTCCAGTTTCGCGACCCTCATGTGTTTGCTGGCACCCTAAAATCTTACTTGAGGGAGCTACCTGAGCCCCTCCTCACCCACGCCCTCTACGAGAACTGGATGACTGCTGCCAGGTCAATATCTTCATTGATACAAATATTATATTAGCTTATATTGATAACTAGCAGTTTACCGGCGTCTATTTCTCAAAATATATTTAATATGGAAGTTCTGTCGGTATTGCTACCTTCTTCATCCACGACTTAACAAATACTAAGTACATTCGTTATTCCTTATATTTTTTATTGTTTCACAATATCTCTGCGAAAAATGTTATGTATCATAAAGAATGAAAATCTTATTCTTCCACTTCTCCCTCCGCCCCACCACCTCGCCTCACTATCACTCGCCTCTTCCACTACTCGAATATGTTCGTTATCTCCGTCTCTAACATTAGCGAAAACATGTATGGGTAAAAAATATTTGAAATAAAAATGTATTTAAGATTCATTAACTTTTCCAATGAGGGTAGAACAGACATACAGACAGAAAAAAAACAGACTCGATAGCTAAAATTAAGTTGTATGGTCTTTCTTTGACCTGGATAAAACCCAAATATTTTTCAAAATAGTGGTCAACATGGCTCTGCCCCACTCTTTAGTTGTTGCATAGAAACAAGTATAACACCTCCCCTATTCATTGTAGAAAAATTGCCTCTCTAGCCTCACCTGACGTTTGGCCGCCTAATCGCAACCTGCAAGGCTCTTGTACCTGATAACTTATTCCGCTAAATGTTTAAATTCCCTGAAGTTAGAACTACTCTCACTCCTGATCACACCCAGACAGCGCTCTCGACTGCCGCCATTTGTAGACCTTGAGGCTTCGAAGCTACCCGGGTTCAGATCCTACATCAGCATGTTATTATAGAATATAGTATAGAAGGGAGGCCATGTAGAGAGTTGGGTGGTTACGTTATAGCCTGCCCTGCTACCCTCGTTGGGGTCGTCATTCAGCCCAATTAACAATGTAAGACAACTAATATAAAGCCCTGTACTAATATTTTCAGGACGATGTCCACTAGCCAGCAGGAGGGCCTGAACGGTATGTGGACGGTGTTGCACAGCCTGCCTCAGGCCAACTTTGACAACCTCCATTATCTGGTCAAGTTCCTGGCCACCCTGGCTAGCAACAAACATGCCAACAAGATGACACCTCAGAACATCGCTATCGTCATAGCACCGAACCTTATCTGGCGGCCTAACGAGACGGAGGATATTGGGTATGTTTCATGTCTATATTTCTGTTTCTTATAACTTCGGAGGCCCCCCACTCCCTGTCTGAGTCCTCACTCTCAACTACCATCACTCTGCCTCCTTACCTCACTACATGTCTGAAGCAGTAAATTATAAATATTTTATGAATATTTTCCTATCCGACATTATACTGTTAAATTTTCATTTGGAATTTAAAAAGAGCGGACAATTTTTTTAGCTGATCCCATCAAACTTCCTTTTTTATAGGGGAAATATTTCTCTAAATATTTTATTTTATCTTATGTTTCTTTGATTGGAGTCAAATAGAAAATAATAAATTATGCAAATATTAAAACAGAATATAGAAAAAAAAAAAAAGGACAAATTTCATTATTAACAGTTTACGGTCATTTATTTGTATTTACAGAGAAACGCGTTAGTTCGAAATGTGAAACGAGAAGAAAAGAGATTTGTCAGATTCACCAAATGTGCTCTACTAAACCTGAAAAATATTTGTATTATAGGTTTGTTTTGTTATCTTCTAGGCGATATGACGTCATATTTAAAGCCCGGGCATGACTCATAAAAACAAACAAATGATTCCTCTTCTAAAAGTTACACAAGTAGGAACTCGTTCTCATGTTTACGAGGTGTCACAATAGAAAAAGTTTGGAAATCATTAAACTATTAGGTGTTACTTCTCTGTTCTGTTAAACATATTGAAATCAAAAGATCTAAGAGACTTTGAAAATAAAAAAAATGGGAAAATTTATTTTATTTTTTTAAGATGAAGGTTTGGTCACTTTAGCTGCTGATGATGACCGTAAATAGAACTATTAAGATGTGTACGACGTTAAAAAAAAAAACTCCTAACAGCAATATATGTAGCAAATCTAGTTCTGAATTTGTAGTATGCCCTTATGTTGTTTGTTAACCTAACTAACATCTGATTGCAGTCACAATATGAACTCTGCCAACCTCCATAGCATTATTGTGGACACATTGGTGTCTTTCAGCGACTGGTTCTTCCCTGGTGGTAAGTGTTTCTCGGTTAGCCCGTTTTACATGACACTTTTCTGTTCAGAATTCTGATCAAGAAGCTTATTTATAAAATGTGCTTTGTGCTACAATGACTTCCTTACTCTCCTTCCTATAAAAATATGTTTGAACTCCTGAAATTGACTGTAGCTTGCTCCAATCCTCACAAATACTTTTTTATCCTTCGAATTTAGTTCCATTTGAAAAATTAAAGGGAGGCGTATATTTAATTTTTTTATTTTCTAACTGTCGTAGTTTAAAGAAAAACTAATTTCCATATACTTGAAGCAACCTGTATATTTATTTCTGTTAATAAATTCTTCTTATATTAAATTCTTTTAATTTAATAAATATTGAAACTTATAAAAATTGTTGCTAAATATTCTACTATAGGGGGTTGGCAATCCTTCAGGACTATTGGAGCTACTATTAAAATCTTCCATCACCTTTTAAAAAATCTACCAATTATAATTATAATTATCAAACAGGTTTAACACATAAACGGAAAGTTGAGTGAGGAAAGGGAGGGATTTTTTATTTAATGGGGCTTAGGCCCCTAAGCATCCAATACTCTTATCCCTTCCTAGTAGTTCTATTTTGGGAATCCTAAATTTAGCCTGCACAGGTTTAATTAAGACAGTAAGAATAACTGACATACTTTTAAACAGGAAAAGTGTCGCGTAAAACGAGCCTTATGTTTATTTTGACTTTATTTATGTATATGTACATAGCTAACATTCGATATATATATCTACTCCAGAGATAGAGTTTTACCAAACGTTCAGTAAGGATGTATCGTTCCTGAACGGTCACAACTTATCAGAGAGCCAGATAGTGTCACAGGACCCCTCTGGAGCTGGATCGGCTGTAGACATGCGACGGACCCAGTCCAATGACAGTCTGTCTGACCACAACACTAGGTAAGTAACTTTGCTATTATCCACCTTCCTGATGAGCTTTATATGCTCATGCAATAATAATATTTTATTATTAAAAGATATCTTTATCTTATTAAAAGATTGTCTTTTATTATTAATAATAATATTTTATTATAAAGATAGTCTCGTATCAGTCATCAAACTAGATATATACCATTTCTTTCAATTTTTTTTTTTTTTTTTTTTCTAAATATTTATTGGTTTAAAATGTGTATATTATTTATTTTTCAGTCCTCCCCATGGAAGTCCAAAGCCGGCTGCCAGATCTCGTAAACATCATAAGTCCGCTGCTCCAACCCCTCCCATACACCAACACAAGGAAAAGGAGAGGGAGAAAGAAGAAAAAACTCCTACTAGTGTAAATAATTCTGCTAGTCCTGCTACTAGTGACAAAGCAGAGGACAGAAGGGACAAAGGAGGGCCTACTCTTCTGGGAGGGATCAGTAAAGAGACACCACCACCGGCAGGGGTCGGAGGAGGCGGAGGATCAATGAGGGAGGCCAAGGAGTCTCCAGGGAGCAGGGTTCCTTGCGGTGGAGGGGTGCCTGTTATCAAAGAAAGAGTTGTCACTAAGGAAGGGGTGATCGGTAAGGAGGGAATAATTCTGACTTCACCCACCAGACCTGTGGGCCCCGAAGAGAGAATAGGGGTCAGTGAGGCTGCAGGGGGAGCTGCTGCCGGGGCTGGGTCCAGAAAGACTGAGAGCAAGCTACAAGGCCGAGAGGAGACTCCAAGGAGGCCCGACCTGAGTAAGAAAGCCATATTCATAGTTTAAGTGAAGGGGTGGATCCAAGTGCCATGTAATTCGTTTTTATGATTTCCTTTTTTATACCACCTATCTTAATAACTGAAATAACCTTCAGATTGGTTCAACAATTATGTTAGTTCGACTGATACCTATTTACTGATTGCAAAAACATTTATGTCCTGGACTTTACCTACTTCTTCCTCCGAAATAGTCCCAGTGTCATTTGTTTTTAAAAATACTGTTAATTGCAATCATTTGTGATTCCAGAATTTTTTAAATCTTCCTTTCCCCCAAAAATGGATTTTGCTCTTATCCCTTCATTTTTTTTTTGCGCCTGTCATTTTTTTGCGACAAAGCATGATTATTTATGTTATTAGTTTGTGCATCCTTTACTTTATTTTTTTAATTTATACAGGAGAGAGTGCAGACGCAAAGAGCAACAAAAACGAAGATAACCGACTCACGATGGAGTTTGGTCAGATAGAGAAACGTTCCGACGAGAGGGGAGGGGGAGAACTGAACCGACGAACGTCCAAGTCGGGGGAGGATCTGCGAGGATGGGCTGGGCGAGGAGCGAGAGGGGGCGGTGATGAGGTGGTGTACTGCACGCTGGAGAGGAGACGACCGCCCCGCCCCGCCCCCCGGAGCCTGCTGTTGACTGGAGAGTCAGTAGAGAAGCCAGCAGTGCCGGAACGGCCTGCCGGACTGTCCCATCGGCCGCTCTCCTTCAGGCAGTCCCGTGATCTCACCACTCCCACCACGTCACCCACCGAGGTTAGCCCACACATCACGATATTCTATACGCTCCCTAATCCTGGCTAACGCCTCTATTCAATGATGAAACATCTATTATGTAACTTTACTTTGTTTTCTAACCCAATCGGCTAACCTGTTTACCTTCAATATGATTTGGTAGAGATGGCAACAGCCTTTTTTGCATTAAACCTTATTAAGGGCCCTTCCTTGCTTCGCTCACCAACCTTGGCTGTCTGTGCCTTCAGCATCTCCAGCCATCTCCTTCTTTCAATTCAATTCCATCTTCTTTCAAAGGAATAAACCTTTTCACATTAAACCATGTTCGTTCCATGTGTTATACCTTTAACCTTATTTTCGACGAAAGTTTTATAAAGATACCTGTTGTTTGAAACTATTTTTTCAAATGAACAACTTTTTTGCTTGAATGATGTTAACGACTGATAATTTTGATTTATGCAGACTCGCTTAGCTAACTGCGATAGTTTCGCTTTGATTCTAGCTGTGTGTTCCCTGTACCGCAGCATCCTTCTCTTATACTTTAAATAATAATGTACCCTAGATCGTATTGCTTGCTTTTCATTATCGCAAAAGTCTGTAAAATGAAGGCTTGGAGAAAACGCTACACCATGCGTTGGATTCGGAACGCTGTAGGTCCGCCATGATCTTTCTCTAACCTATCTCAAATCTAAGGAAATAACAATAGTAATTTTTAATAAATAATATTGGTAAGAACTACAGTTTTTGGTATTAGTAAAAACGGTTATTCGCATTTTTTTGTGAGAAATAAATTAAACAAACTTAGTTTTTCGAAATTACATCTATTCCATAAGGAATTTGTAAAGAAACTACCGGTTTCGGCATGTAATTGTAATAATGTCGGTAATTTATGTATGCATTTCTTGTAGAATAGACAATATTTCAAAAACGAAGTTGCTTTTATTTATTTGTTATAAATTTCCACAATATGTCGTCTTGCAACATCTGATTTATCAATAGGTTTTATAGGATTTGTATATAGTTTTATTAATGTGTTATAAAAAATTGTCTTCGTAATATATTTACATATTTTTTCTTTTTTTCAGAGTGATAATAAAAACATTAGCCTAGAGAGAACTCACATGTATTCGGTAGACAAACAGCAAGTGTCTATTATCCAGGTGAACAGTGACAGCAACAAAGTTCCTATAGACAAAACAACCAACAATCCCGCTCCAAGTAAGTTGAAAAAAAGTTGACATTTTGTTGAAGAATTTTCGTAGACATGATAGTTGTGATGGTAAAACATGTGTATGGCCTTATTTTGTTTGTCAGTGCATAATACAATCAGAAAAATAATCATTGTTTTTGGAGTCTAAGCTTGAAAAATTAGTTATTGTGACGCACACCCGGGTTTTAACTAAGAGATTATATCGCCTAATACCAGAGTCCTCTTTCGTCTCTCTAGTGGACATGAGCCTGAGTCTACAGTCAATCCAAATTGTTGCCCACCCTAGTTTAGTCACTTAGGGTAGGGATCTTTAACGAGTACCTGACATCATACAGGCTCGGGACTTTCCAGGCTTAACTTTCCATTGAAGGACGGCGTGCTCAAATTTTTTCACCTCAGATAAAACACCTAAGGGCCTCGGCAGGTTTTCGAACCCGCGATCTAGAGCTCAGAAGGCAAGCACGCTCCCGAGCTCTCGAAAAGTCCATTCCAATCAACATTTTTTTTTTTTTAATTTTTGGAAAGTTGCTATTGGAAGGCAACCGTTTTACAACCTTCCACCAAACTCAGTGTTGCCACATTTTTAGAAAAGGTAAAAAAAAATTCCCTTTCAATAATGAAAAAAATATTTTGAAAAAAAAGGCAGATAGACGGTATTGGCTTTCCACCATCGATATGGTGGTGGAAATTTACAATACTTGGGATTTCAGCCGTATACATCATTTCCACTGTCAGTCTCTTGTTCTCACTCATTATTATTCTAGTTTTGAGTTCCCTCCTTCCCTCACATCCCATGTTTGTAGACCTTTATAATGATATAAAATATATCAAAACGTTGGCAATTCAATAGTGGTGAATTATTTCACTGGATGGACTCTAGATATCCCTCTGGAATAGTAAAGCATCAGTTAGACCTCTCGAGTTACTAAAAGTATTACAGTATGGTAGTAAGCTTCATCATATTTCATATCTCGAATACCGGCCTAACTGTTCATCTATATTTTTTATCTGTTCGGCCCCAAAAAAAGGATAAAGGTCTCAATTTTCAATATATTATTGATAACAAGTTTCTGAGACACCCTGACATTCTACTTGTACTTATATAACATAGTATATACATAAATATAAGGCATTTTATTGTAGTCCAAGAGAGACGAGAAAGAGTTGATAGCTGGGACAAACCGGAGAAGCCGAAGAAACCGGACTCGCTCACCCTGAACCACGGCCATCAGAGAGCAGCCTCCGAGGGAAGCATCATTGACACAGGTCACTATACCATTATCATTTCTTAAAAGGAGCTTATAGTTAGTATGTAATAATAAACACTGAAATGTCTAAGGAAGCTATAAATTATTTTATTCTTAACATAAGTGTAGATAAACAATCTTCATTTCCATAAAATATGTACAATATAATTTACGAATCGTGCTATTAGTCTTGTTCGACTATAACTAAGCTAATGTTTAGTATGTTGATTCTAGGACTGTCGAGTGGAGGCAGCCTGGGAGAGGTGTGCAAAAGTCGGCCCCCCCGGCCTACGCCACCCCCTCCTCCAGCCCTCAGCCCCAAAGGAGAGAGCACGGACCTATAGAGGAGCCCTCTGTCTACCATTCAGTCAACTTTCACCCACCATCCTTGAAGAGACTTTAGAATATATATATATTGTATAACATGGGAACTGCAAAGTAAAAAAAAAAACAAGAAATGTTAATTTGTTCCTACATAAATCTTTACTTTCATTTCTCTTGGGAGAATATTTAATTGCCATCCTCAGCTAGTTCTGCAATTTTCGCCACTATAATTATGCAGAAAGTGTACATACTTGGTATTATAGGAAATTATTTCCTACTTGGAATTTTTAAATTTCCAGAAAAACTTATTTTTTTCTTCAAAATTTGGAAAATTGTTTAATAAATATTTGTTGACACTTAGGAAATTATAATTATATTTTCGTCATGGCAGGAGCGTTAGATTTTCATGTTAAAAGTTTTACTAAATTAGTTTTAGTTTTTTTATTATTCTTTTTTACTAGCATTGCTAGAGAAAATGTTAGTTGAGGATGGCTGTACACAAGGAGATTATTCGGCAGAGAACCATGTTAACCTGAACAGTGAGAGTAAAAAATAACAGAGAAATATGAAGAATGGTTTTTCTCGGTTTTTGGAAAAAATGTTTTCCTTTTTTTTCTCCTATAACTTAGAGCCGTTGAGAAGAAAAGTCATTTTTGGTAATTAAACCGTAATCCCTTAGGTGAGAGTCGGTTGTTTGTCTGTTGGTCAGTCTCTCACAGTCTGATAACTTTCGAACCGTTAGATGTAGACATTTGAAATCTAGAAAAAGTTCAGAAGAAAATGTAACATTTTCCTGCCTTTTTTCTCATTAAGATGAGAAATAGATGGTTTTATGCTTTTGATGTTAATCTACACTGATATATAAAGACAGAATGTTTGTTTGTGTATTTGAGGTAATAACGAAAACTTCTTTGCCGATTTAGATAATTCTTTCACCATTGGTAAGCTTATTACTTTCCGGTTTATATAGGCTGTACATCTTCACGCTTTATCAAAAGGGAGCCGAGATGGTAAAAGTGAACAGTCGTCCGGGTGCCATTTATTGCGTACACTGCCAGAACCGTTGAAGATATATCAAAATTATGTATGAAGGAATTGTTAGTAATAAAAAGTACTGAAAAAAAGCTTGCGACAGCAGCATATACCTACTTATAACAGATAGCTTTCAATAAGAGTTTTTATCTATGTATATGTAAATCTGTAGTTTGTCCGTGTATTAGTATTAGGCGCAAAACTACTCAATTGCAAGTCACAAACTACTGGACTAAAAATCATTAAAATTTCAAATTATTTCTAAAAATATGTAAGTTAAACTGAGAATGTTTGTGATGAATCACAAACATTTGTGAATGAATATTTGTGGAATCGATCATTTACATTGCATTCCTTAGAGGCAGTAGATACATCAAGTAAAGTTAAAGCTCATCCCTTTCCACCCTAAAAAGCTTATCCACAAAACCACCCTAAGGTTAGTTGTTATATAGATGGCGCCATGTATAATTCAAAATTGACTACCCCTTTTCTTCTCTTCGGCACCTATTATGTTACTTACAAAGTGATGAAAATAATTGTTGTTGTTCTTTATTGATTGTCGATTAGATTTTATTTTAATATTTTTTCGAGCATATCTGCTAATCTAAAATATGTTAACGCTTTCTTTTACTTGAAAACAAGAAAAAAATAAAAATGTTTATTGTGTATAATTGTGTAGTGCATTTTATTTTTATTGAATATTTTTTGAACATGGCAACATTTGTTGTTTGATAGTGTAAAAAGTTGTTAATCCGTCTGTTACTGCCATTTGTTCTGTTGTTAATTATTTCCTATTTTAAGTTAAGTATATCGTAAATAAAAATTATTGAATTTAGATATTGCTAGTGAGTGTGCAACTGAACTCAGTGCGTTGAGTAGTTGTTCATATCTGGAACTAAAATGAGCTAGTAATAGCCAGTTAAATCAAAGCGTAATGTCGTGGAACCGCCATTTTTTCATTTTATTATTTAATGAATGTTCTTGCTTTACTCTTAAAATAAGCTTTTTTTTAAAGAAGAAAAATAATTTTAAAAAATGTTATGTTTTCATTAGTTTGTTAGTGTGAATGTATATTTAATAATGAGTATTGTTGCTCTTACTAAACCTGGTACAGGTAAGTCTTCCTTAGCACTAGCGAAGCACACTATTCGCTTTTCGACAGCCAGCTAGTGGTTCATCTCAATAGTGCACGGTGCGGCGTTAAAGTTGTGTCCTGCCATAAAATTTTCATTGGATTTGACAAATAAAAGTTTTAAACAGTTCTATTCGAGGTGCCTTCTATCCATCGTATTCGTATAGCTGGAGCAGGTCAGAGAGAAGGTTACTTCAATAAAAATGAACGAATTCTGTGTAAAGCATAAACTACTAAGAACCTTCAATGGTTCATCCAAAGTTCGTTTTAAGCCCGGATTAAAATTGACATGGAATTGAATATGTACATCCGTTATATCAATATACATTATTTAGATTTACTCCATTATTTTACGATACTGAGCCATATCTTGATGAAGGAAGGAAAACATTTCAGTGAGGATAAATACCTACACTTTTCTGTACTATGAACTAAAGAGATTGAACATGAATATCATTAACATTTTCAACTCTCCAAAAGAATGACAAACACTGGAACCGACTAATACAATACAATGAGCCATACTCTCTCATTGACTGACGGATCAACTAAGCGCGAGTTGCGGAAGTTTTATATTAAGAAAAAACTTCCGTATATGTACCCCATATTTTTTTTTACTAATAATTAATTTCAGTTTTAACTGATTGCATAAACATAAATTTTAAACTTCTCTACAAATTGCTATAATTTTTCTTATTAAAAATCAAGTTGGAGGGACCGAAATAACTATCTGAAGATCTGTGGGCCCATACGGTAGTTCGCCTGGTTAATAATACAGTCAAGAAAAAAAAAAGGAAATCACATTTCACATAGGCGACTTTTATTTTAATTGTATAAAGTAAGCGAATTGTAATTTTAAAAAGGACGAAAATAATAGGAAAATGGAAATTGTTGGCAGGGGGTCTCAGTTGAAGTGAAATAAGTAGCGTGTAGCAACCATAATGGACAACTAGAATGGGTGAACTTACATAAAACATTTCTTTAGATGCTGATAACACTAAACATTAAATTTGTAAAAGGGAGTATTTAAATAATTTATAATTAATTAACTAATAAAATGACGTATTTTCGTAGCTATTCTTAATAGAAAAAAACATGATTACCATCCTATCATACTGATTATTCCTTAGTATGCCCTGAGATCTAATCGATGATGACACAGTAGAGTACTTACATTTTTTAGAGAATATTATAGTAGGGGACGGATTTATTAATTAAAAAGATAAATATGTAAAATTAAATTAATTAGCTTGGACATAATTAAACTCAATAAAACTTGGTTAAACTTTAATTTTACACTATACATTTTAATAACTTTTACGCTGTATATATATTTTAAACTTTATAACATTTTTTAAATTAATCTTTAAAATTATTTGAAAAAAAAAAAAATATATGAGAACTTGTTTAATTTTTTGAATTAAATTTTAAAACTTAAAACCCTGGGTGAAATATGTAAAATAAGCGAGGTATTTAAATATTATTTAAATTGATTTAGAATGTCATACAACTAGCTGCTAGCTGCTAAATGACAATATCAAGCCCAGAAAAAATATGTAACTATAAATCCGCCCCCTAGTTATAAGTTATCAGAAAGTATAATACACAAAAATAATTTATTTCTCGCTAATTTTGGATAATATCGTGATTTTTTAAAATAAAAAATATGAAAGTTGTTCATCATTCCTGGGACCGATTTTCTATCTTTTTTCTATTCATTGGATATTTTTCGGACGAAAGCAACTTTAGTAGCGGAGGTTATACAATTTTAGTTCTTTCAAACTATATTTTTCTGTAAGAACGATTCGACTCTCTATTACAATAGCCGATGTTTCATTATTATTATATTTGCCATTGGGACTTCCTCTACAGTTTGGTGGACATACTACTAAGTACAATAGGGGTTGTTCTTGATTCTATAACTAACCCCAAATGGGGCAATCTCTATTTCTAACTACTATATAGAGTGGCCCAAATTCAATGCGAAAACCTATTTTCACTCAGACGATGACAGTCACAAACAACACTAGATTTTTTGAAAAGAATAGTTCCACAAAACTAATATTTCAAGGATAACTTGTGGAGTTTATACGCCGAACGTGATTTATGTATATTATGTTGTGTTGCTGAATTGCCATGACTTCGCTATAAAGTATAACAGCAATATATCAAGAACAATTGCGATACAGCAGCAGTTCTTATGTATTCACACCCCAATAAAAGAGCCTCAATAACTTTTTTTCCTTTCTTAAATAACTAATTCCTTGTTTTTAAACGTGCATATCTTGAGAAGTTTAAAATATTATTTTACTTTTAACATGATTTAAATATTATTGAAGCTAAATTAATAAACGCGCTCTCTTTTTCTTTATTAATTATATATATATATATGTTTTAGTATTTTCACTTCATTTTTTACTGCATTTTACTTCAGTTTTACGTTATGTGGATTGTAATAGCCAGTAAAAAAAAAATGACTGTTTTCTATTTTAGTCTTCCATTTTTACTTTCATTTATATAAATATATAGAGAAATAATTATAAAATAAATTTTAAAAAGTGTGATTTTTGTATATATATCCAAGATTATTATAATACCTTTCCCACATTGAGTTTTGTCTATTGTGATAATGTTTAATTATATTTGTATATGAAAAATGATAATAATAGAATTAATTTTATTTATATATTTGTACATATATATAGGCATATTTAATTGTATGAGTATATGCATGGAATAAAACATTGCGAACTTATCTGTGCTTAATTTTTTTATTATACAACCTGAGTTCCTATTTGCTATCCAGAAAGAGGTGTAAATACATTTAATGCCGAGAGTGGATATAATTTTGCTCTATCTAGTCATTAATCGGTACTATTGGTTTATTTCCAGTTAGTCCCGACTATTGCAAGCTCATTAATTAGTGCCATTTTCTCCTGAAGCCTGAGACTTGCAACCCTGAATCTCAACTCTCATTAAATTCGGAAATTGACGGTACTCTGCCTAGCTTTGCGAAACGGAAATCATAAAAAGGTTCTGACTGATTCTCTCATAATCCAAAGCTCTGTAGTTTTAATTTAGGCAGCGGTTGGCGTTAATTTATTTTAACCCCAACCGCTGCTGGTTCATTAGGATTGAAGAAAAATTGTAACTATTTTCAAAAAGTTGCCTACTTCTCAAAAGAAGAGAAGTAAATGATGGGTTTCGGTCCTACATTTCTACAAATTTAAAATATATACTGATATTGTTTAGTTCTGGACTTGTTTATTGCCCTGAATGTGAAATGAAAAGGATCTATGCAAAAAATTATTTAAATTATTATTTTTTGTGAGACGTATCCTTTTTACATTTGGTATTTACCATAGAAGGCGAAATATGAAAAAATAATTTTTTGTCAGTACACATTCCGCTCTATGAGCTTTCAATGAAAGAAATAAAATCCTGGGAAAAACTTTTAATTGGAGCTTATATTATTTTTTACTATCTGATGAGATGCTAAATTATTTTAAGAGGACTGTAGGTCGAAGCGAACATGGTATCTAGAATCACATTTGTGCCGTAAGCATTCTTCCATCATCAACTTTGTTTTAACAGGTTTGAGGTCACTAACTTGCCTGCTCAGTCCCTGACTGATTCGATCGGCTTGACAGATCCACACATATCACGTAGTCTTCAGAAGGAACATAGTACGGTTTTGTGATGATCTCTTTGACTTCGTCGGCAAGGGCAGGTACCTCTAGTTCAAAATTGGAAGGAAGTTGTCTTTTTGTAAATAAAACATCCGCTTGGAACTCTTCTACAGAAGAGTGAACAGGTGTTGACATTTCTCTAGTGGATATTTTCCCTTTGGTAGCTTCTCCTATTTCCTCGCAAATCACCGAACTCCGGGTGATCCGTGCTTCTGCTTCTGTATGTGGAGTTGTTGATTCTTTTCTCAACTCTGCCATAGTTTCTTCTAGTGTCATTTCTTTTCCCCTTATTTCGTTCTTTTTCAAACTCAGTTTCAATTTGGCTATTTCTTTCTTCGTCAGTGAAGACATTTTTGACCCCTTTTTCTCTTTGATTGTAGGTTCTTCCCCTTCAGTAGTTTGTGGTTCTGAAAAATCTTCACCGATGACAAGTTTTATCTTTTGTTCTCCTTTGGACGATTTTCTATCTTCTTTTCTTTCAGGAATCTCAGCTTGAAAAGGGCTCGACATTTTTGTTTTTACGAACCGAAGAGTTTTAGTTGATTTCATCCTTTTCCGAGACAATAGATTTTCATTTTTTGCCTTTTGGAGTTCCTCTTTTAAAACTGATATCTCCTCATTTCGTTGAAGGATTTCTTTTACATTTTTTATTTTGTAACAGTTTTCCTTTTCAACATCATCAGAACGGTTTTTCCAACTTTCCCTAACATTTTCAATAAATGTTTCAATGTTTTTTAAAACCTTTTTCTTTCTGTTGATATTTCTTCTTACAATGGTTCGCCTGTCGGCAGTTTCAACTTTCAGTTTGAGTTTGGTCAGACGGAGGCGGTCCTTCAGTTCGTCCAGAGACATTTCGCACAGCAAGCCATGCTGCACAGTCCCTATCACTTTCTTTCGCTTCCTCCCTTTCCTAATTGCTTGAAGTGTCCGCAACTTTTGTATTGTAATCACTTTATTTTCTAATTCTTCTTGCTGTTTTTTCATTGCGTCATCGATCATTTGCTTTATTTGTTCACTCAAAGCTTGCGCTTCTTTTTTCTTACTTGATAAAAGTTTTTCTTTGCTTTGTTTTAGACGTTCATCAATGTCGTGTGCTTTTTTAACCAATTCTTTTACTTTTAGTTCGTGCTGTTGTCTCACTATGGCCAAATCTTTTTCAAGCGCTTCCCTTTCTATTTCGTAGAGTTTTCTCCTTCGAGCGCTCTCTTCTATAAAATGTTTCCTGGCCAGTAGGGCTCTCTCATAGGTCAGTTGTCCCAGAATGTGTAGTTTATCTAGTTTGAGACGGAACATTTCTTGTTCACGATGACGCTCCGCTTCCAGAAGTTGTTCATATCTAAGACGGACTGACGTGCAGCCTTCCAGCAAATCCAACATCTTCTTCTGTTCTTCTTCTTCCTGTTTAAGTACAATCCGTGCTTCACGCAGCAAAACTGATGTTGTTTTTCTAACATCTTTTATAGACATTGGTATTTTCTCTCTTGTCGCTTTGATTTCTGTTTCCTCTTCTCGTATCACTGTTTGTACAAATTTTGGGAAATCATCCGCATCTTCTTCAATTTTATAGAAACTAGGGGGAATCTGACAATGTTTAAAAAAACGTTTTTTAGAAACCTTATTGACTTTTAATAAATGAAGTTTTTCAGGACTTAAGTTCTCATCTTTCGGATAGACTTTCTGCTTGTGCCCAAACAAATTTATAAACACAGGTTCCTGTTCTTCTGCTTCGTCGGGAACTTCTTCCTTCGACATATACGTTTCTCTTCTTTCACCGACTAAAGCCTTCTCTTCCTCTGGCTCTTGTTGATATTTCTTCCCTCTTCCTTTTTTTTTCTTTGCTCCAGCACTGTTTTTAAGCTGAGTTTTTCTCTTTTCTTTAGCTTTCATAATTATCAATTTTTTCTTTTAAATATGTGTAGATGGGTGCTTATCATAAGCAATCTCTGTTAAGTTTAATATTTTATTCATTTATTTTTTGAAAAGTAATAAAATGTCCCATACATTTCTTGGAATAAATGTTTCTTTGATAGACGACATGTAAATAACCTATGCGAAGACTCTTAAAAATATAGCTAACCACTAAAAAATGAAAATATTAAAGTTTAACCTTTAATTAGTACACAAATGAAGGGAAAAAATATCAATAAAATATGTATGTGGTGAAAACACATGATTCTGAGAAAACTTTCTTCTCATAACTTTGGATTCCATGCAAAATAAACACTTTTTAAAAGATTTTACTCAATGTGTTAGCAAAATTTGTTCAAGATATATCTATATATGTTTCATTGTCACTAGAGGATCTTTTTCTTAAATGGTATTTACCTGACTTATGAAGCATTTAATGATTTAAATGAAGAAAAACGAGTTCTTTTTTAAAAATATTGTCTATTTCAAAATATATATACAATACATGGGAGTACTTTCAGTATTGGTATCATCTTCAGCCACGATTTAACAAATACTAAGTGAAAGCCCAACAGGCTAACATTCCGATCTGTCCCTCTTCCAGCCACCGGGCCTTTCTCTGTTCCTATTTCCTGTAGAGGAGTCTTAAAAAAATTGGAATACATTGAAAATAAAACTTGGTCTCTAAATAAAAATCTGAACAGTGAAAGAAACATATATATATATATATTTTAAATTATTTTTATTTAACGTCGCATCGACTTCAAAGTCATTAGTGACGAATATTGTTTGCGTAAATGTCCTCGCAGAGTTTTGCGTCTTTAAGAAAGTGGATAAGTCTATTGTATTCGTCAGTGGATGTTTGGAGTAGTTTTTTTCATGTCAATTCGCAGTTAGTGTTTGCCTCTGAGCGTGTCGCAGTTTGTGCAGTCAGTCAGTATATGTTGTACTCTGAGGAGCACGTCGGCTGTTCAAGTTCAACAAGTAGATAGGAATGTTTCCTACGTCCCAGTCTTAGTCTTGTGATGATCACCGTGTCTCGTCTTTTACGATCCTTGGGGGTGTCCACAGCTTGTTTTATCTATTTTATTCGAGTTTGTTTGTCTTCTGTCTGTGTTAATTGTAAAAGGTAGTTTAATTATGGAGGGATGGCGAAAACTAATATATTAAGCCCTATCTACTTTTTCTAACGATGTGAAAAAAATTGGCGACATTCATGATAAGCTATTTTGTGTATTGATGAATATATATCCTTAACTAAGCCTTTGGCCGGAAATCCAAAGATAATCTTAAAAATAAAATACAACCTTTAAATTGAGATCAAAATATGCTTTACATGTCAATTTTATGGTGAGAAATAAGTTATTTCGTAATTGATGCACAAAAACCTACGAACATCAACAAATCACAAAAATGCTTCACAAATAAGAAAAAAATAATTTAAAAAAAAATCCTTTTTCGCAGCCTCTAGTGGCATCGAAATGCACATTTATACCATTTTGTCCAAATCAGAATCGCAAGATGTTTTGGCTGGGTTCATTTGGCTTGGAACACCCCTATAATTTATTTAACATAACTAATTGTACGTAAGCGTACATTTTATATAGGTATATATATAATGATTCATTAAGTACGTACATAAAAAATGAAGATAAATTTGAAAAACATCATACAAGAAAATAAGAAAACATTTGTGCAAAATAAGTTCGTTTATTTCAGAAAACCAGAAAACCTCATATGTTGAAATAAAAAAAAATAAAAAAATTGTTTAGAAGGGAAGGAAATTATTAATAAAAACCTTGCCACTTTTCAGAACCCCAACCGAACTTCTAGAATTGTGGTCAAATCCTGAACCCCCCCCCCCCCCCCCCCCCCCCCCGGGCAATAACTAATATCTAAACCATCTATTTTAAATGCTCGGAAACACCGAATATCTCGGATTGTTCTGACTGAAGGAATTTTGAAGAGGCTCGTCGGAAACCGGTACCTTTTCTAAACAAGATCATAATGTTGACTTAGATCTTCCAAACGCTCTCCACGCAGAGTAACCTTAAAATCTTCAACGGAAATAGGAAGGGGGTCTAGATGTAACCTAATTTTAAGGGCCTTCCAAAAAGAAACACCTCTGTTCCCAAACATATGTTGATATCTCCATTGTTCACAAATATATTCTGGTATATATTCAAATATTCAGGCTTTAGAAAATAGGTACTGTTGTTGAGAGAGTTTTTCTACTGTAATAATTTAGGCGGTCTAAATCAGTCACGTACATAGGCATAATATCGTTACTGTTAGCTCCTTGTACTTATTTCAGGATTTTATTTTCAATTAAAAGAAATAAATACGTAACGATAATTTGATTAGTTTATAAGTTTTTTAAAATATTTATTTACAAAATGCACTCTCTTAAATCTAACATTTTAAATAGACTGGTAAAGATATTGCAATTTATATCGTATTAAGTATTATCTAAATAAATATTTACGTAGAATTGTTTATTTCAATGGAAACGGAAATTAGAAAGCCTGTATTTTCTGTTGAAGATAAAAATATTTTACAACATTCTATAATAGAAAACAGACATATATATTTTTATTTATTTAATTGTTTTCCAATAGTCTGTTAAAAGGTATAAATACAATATTAAAATACAAAATTTAGGAAAAAGAAGAGAAAATAGAATATGAAAATATAATAGTTTCACATCAATCACAGATATATATATATATTTTACCATTAAAATTAATATAAATTAAAACTAAATAAAAAGTTTTGATAACACAAGATTTTATTCCAAATGAAGAAACCCTGGTTTGAGTCGAAGTTACAGCGGCAAAGGCAAAAATGGATGGATTAAAAAACGTTTTTGTAGCGCTCATTCAATGAATATTTATTGCAATACTTTTATTCATTCAAAAAAATTTTTTTTTTCCTCTGTTTAATACTGCTATTATTATGGAATCACAGAATATGAACTCACATAATTATTCCGAAATGTTATACATACTCCTGTATATTTTATTAATTCTTAGAAATAACTCAATATTTACTCTACAAAAAAAGATACCCATATAATCAATATTAAGATTAGTAAATATTTATATTAAAAGGGTTCTAAGATTTAAGGAGTTAAATTTCAAAACTCAGGTAACCAGACAAAAATAATATAAATTCTGACACTCTAGAGTTATATTGGAAGTATGAGAACCAGTGATTTAATTTAAAAACTTTGTTTTGTTCCAGGATAGCTTTCAGTTAACGAAAAGCACTTTATATAATATATCCTACGGATATAGTAAATTGGGGTATAATGTCCAACATTAATATATCTTATTTTGAAATCCAACTCCCCGTTAAGCCAGTTATATCAATAGACTGATCAACTCACCGACAGTTTTAATTTATGAAATTTGACCACTATGGTACACTATTACTAATATGTTACTTTAAAAGTACAAAACAATAAATTATCCATAAATACCTTTATTTGGTTCTAAGTTATCTTTACTTATTGTAGCTGGTATTCGGGCTTAACGAACATTGTTACATACTGCGACCAGAGCAGGATGGGAGGGGGGTCCTTGCATCCTTATTTAGCTCTAAAATACGACAATTTTATCATAATTTCTTCAATTTATTTTAAACATAACGAAGTAAAAGTTATTAATCTCCAGGAACAGACCCGAGAAATTACATGTATTTATTTTTTTCAAAATCCTTTAAGAATAACGAAAGAGCGAAAATGAAATGTGATGAAATATAAGTGATGTAATTGTTTTGGCTGTGCAGAGCGCATTGCAGATATGAAGCAAAGTGGGCGCATGCACTCACACATAAAAAGCCAATAGTATTAAGCTTAATGCGTCGCTTACAACAAAGAAGCGCAAACAAAGAAATACAAAAGATATTGTGAGGGTTCAAACCTCTTCAATTATTGGCCTTACTGTCTATAAGCTGGTGTATTTGACAAATCACTATAGACTGGTGAAATATCATTCCAAATTCGGCGTTAAGATGATCACAGTATTATAAATGTAGAAAAACAGTGAAATTAGTTACCATTCAATTAATTAATTATTTAATATTATAATTTAAAATTAAAAATATAAAAAACAAGAAAACTAAAATATAAGCCGTTGAAGTCGAGAGAGGTTGGTGTACTTATACAACTCATGTGACATTCTGAGAAACATTTTTTTTTTTTATAAAGAAAATATATTTAAAAAAAAATATTGTTCAAGTATTTTACTGATGATCGGTTTCAATATCACTGCATTCTCAGCCAATACTTAGCTATTTGTAAAGACAAATTCTTCACAATACCCTGCAGAAAATGTTCAGGGTAAGTTAGATAATTTACGTTGAAGTTTCCCATGAAATTCGTATGTATGTATGTATATTGAGCTCAATTATATAATAATGTTATACAATAATTCATATTTTTGTTTTTTAATAATACACCAATCTCTCTCTCTCTCTCTCCAGCTTACTTGATATTCTTTTTAAAACGAAAAGTTTATAATAATTTTTTTAATGTATTAGTTGACTTTAAAAAATTGATTACTTTTTATCACAATGTATGACCGAGTGCTGTAAAACATATAAATACACTTATCATAACAACATAACATGTGTAATACAATTATTAGACTTAATCTAATAATTACATTAGTACAATTACTGTACTTCACTCTTATACATTATACTAGAACATTCACATTAAGGTCGGGCAAAGAAAACATTAAAATTTCTTTGTTAAAATACGAAATAATATGTACTAATAATTTGGTATAATGTTTATCAAAAAAATTAAAATTTAAAACAAAAATAAAATAAAAATAGACATTTGCTTAAACTAACACAATACATACAGTATACAAAATACTCCGGAAAATGTACATACAATAGAAAACAAAACAATTGTCAACGTTTCCGATAAAACATAGGAAGCAAATCTAGGGATGAGTGCTTACAGGTGGAAAGATAATTTAGTACACACACGCCTTGTATCGATATATCTAACATTGCCACAACTCACCCAATTATAAAATTAGTTAAAAAATAAGTAATAATTGCTATAGGTAGCCACCCATCGAGAAGAAGGCGCCATTTCTTCAGGAAGGCTTGGCTTTGGTCATTATGGGGATAATCAAATCGTCCATGTTTGGCATCACCAACAGTTTCTGTCAACAAATAGGAAAATAAAATAATTAATTAAATATAGGATATGATAGAAAACAATACGCTTGGCAAAACTAAATAATTCTATAGAAAATGTTTTTATTCAATACTTTTATTTAGAACAATGATCCACGGGAACATATTTCAAAAAATATATAATGTAAAAATTGACAAATGTTTTCAATATTTCCTAGTTTAGCAACGCGGACATATTGTGGACACTTTTAATAAATAAATAAAACAAAATTCTTCTTGAAATATTGTCTACTCCACAACAAATATATTCAAACACTGTCGGTTTAACATTAAACCATCGTCATATTTAGTGATAACTAACTAATCTTTAGTTATCAACATAGTTTATAACTAATGGTGTAGTGGTGATAGTTATTACAACTACTGTATTTGTTAAGTCGTGTCTGAAGATGGCAGCAATACCGAAAGTACTCCCATATATTTTATAAATTTTGTGAAATAGACAACATTTTTAAAAAACATACGTTTTTCTTTATATTTTTTTAATTGTGTAATGCCAATATCGGTAGTGTACGTATATTTTTTTTGCGAAATAGACAATATGTCAACAAAAAAAGTTTGTATTATTTACTTCCCAAATTGTTTTCAACATAATAATCATTACACAGAACGAAATTGAAGAAATTATTTTATGAATCATCCCTCACATGTATCCCCTTACTTCCTAGACATTCTTTTTAAAACATTTCAACTATGAAAGTACGATATGAACTCCATTGATCCATTGCATGACTCAAGGTGTACACACCACACATCTTTGTATACATCTGTAAATAAATAATTACAATACAAAAATAAACAAAAACTTACCTCAAATTCTTTATATATCATTTTCTCAAGAAAATTTACAATGTAAGTCATGTTGATGCCATGTTGACCAACTTTTGGTCTGGCCGAAATGCAAAGTTTAGTATTTGGACGAAAACCATACCTGAAAAAGGGAAATGTTTTATTTATCCTTATACCATCGACGCTCCAGTTCAAGAGAGAAATACTACAAATTTTACGGTTTTGAGATATTGCCAGAATTACATGGGTAAACTGACATATCAGTTCTCGAGAGAAGTTAGTTACTGAAATTTACGGAAGAGAGCAGATGTTTCTTTGCTAATATATAAAATTTATATTTTTAATGAGCAAATAAAAAATCTGTTCTGATTATTTCAGAACCAAGGATTGGGAGTAGCTTCCCTCTTGTTCAAGTTCCCAACAACCCGTTATCTGAAACCCAGGGCTCACATCAGACTTCCTACCTGGCTTGTTGAAAAAAAGTACTCCACCTAGCAGCATCTTTCAAAACAAATGTTTATTAAGTGCCAAAGAAATAAATTAAAAGTACAAATAAATTGGAAAAAAAACAAAAAAAAAAAAAACTGGCAAGATTTAGGTCCTTCGGGACCAAACAATCAATAAATGGTCTGTGAATTTTTAAACATGTGATCTGAGGCCAAATATTTATTTTAAAATTTAGATCCACGATAGGGGTGTTATTTTGCTCAGTTGAACAAACTGACAATGAGTTCATAGAGATAGAACTTTTCTCCTTTGCTGCGGCTAGTTTTAACTAACCTTTATTTGAATTAGTTAAAGTAACTAAAATAATTGAACTAATATAGCAACTAACAGAAAAAGTATTTAATCTTCTGATAAAAAATAATTAAGAAAGTTAAGTAACTAATATTTCGATAAGACCTTCTCCGTACACCATATTTTATTATATCAACGTAGTACCCTTCTTCGTAGCACCATTGTTTATTATATCAACTTACCAGAGTCGGTCGGAGGGTGGGGGAGGAAAGTTAAGTACCAGAGTTCCTGACAAGCTCTTCACTTCGACCACCAGAGATATCCTAGTGTTGGATACCCCCTCCAGAGCCTTCTTTATGTACTTATTGTCTGTCACCTACCAAAAATACAGTCCCTGATTAAACTCGTATTAATTAAAAAGATATCTAAAAAATTAAGGACATAACGGTAATTATGGTTTCATACGAGGGTAGCTTGTGGCTCCAGTATTGACATTTTAGGACTTTAAAAAAAACATTAAGAACAATAAAAAATATTTATCAATGAAGAAGCTGCAGAGCAATATCTCTTAACATAAAGTCCTACCTGCCTGCATTGTTCATGTTTAAAACATTGTTATCACGAAAAGAAAAAAAAAAAAAAAAAAAAAATGTTCCCTATTAAAACACTAGTGTTATAATTGTGACAGGAAGAAAGATTTACAAAGAACTAAAATTTACTCCTCTCTTTCTGAAGAATGCATAACTCATGAAATTCATTTTTTTAATGCCCATTCCACTCATTGAAGGCAATAGAAACAATAAAAAAACGTAAACTTCAACTAACATCGTTAGACGAGACTCTCCATTCAGAGACGACATTTTTTCTATAGATTCAAAAAGAAAAAAAATAACCATGATATAAAAATCGTGTTTCAAATACAAAAACATTATTTTATAGGTGTCAATCATTTTTATTTTCTTGGCAGAGTTCCTCCACAGATATCCTTTTACAAGGTCTGTCGAATCCACTTTTTGTTTAATATTTTAAATATTTTTCTACTCCCTGATTTGAAAAATGAGAAGGGCTTACTTGTTGGAAGTACTTCGAGGCGGCGATTTTATCAACCATCTGCATAACTTTTTGCGAGGTGTTGGAGCGGCTCGCCGAGCTCTCTTCAGGATCTATCTCTTCACAGGAGGATTCAGCGCTGTCCTCAGCCTCACTATCAAATATCGCACGGTTCGTTGGCAAACGTCTGAGCAAGGAAACAAGTAGCAAAGTTGAACGTGGTTAGAACCAATATAATACGGAATGTAAGGATATCTATCAGTCCTCGCCAGAGATAAAACTTTTTTTATCTTTTTTGTACAAAATAATAACATGCTATTACACAATTATTGAAAAGTTAGAAGATCAACTACATTAATTATTTTATTAAAATTCATAAATATAATATGCGTAGGTTGCTTGTAAATATGTACCACGAATAGCGTTGAGAGTCAATATTAGTTTAACAACATTTTTGGGGACGTGACTTTTTTATATTATCTGACAATCGCTGAACAAAATTCGGGAAAAATATGTGATTTCAAATATGGCCCGAACCTAGCCATCGGAAGCGGCTGAAATCTACCTTATCTTTCTAAACGACTATCAACGTAGTCATTTTTAAATTCGAAAAACAGATGTAATCTCAAATTAGGACTTTATTAGAACTTCACTTCGTAGATTGGTCAAATGTATTCTCGTGACCGAAATAATCGAACGTAATGTTATTATACATATCGTTTTCAGGTTAGATAGTAAATCGTTGGCTGCTTTGGTAAAGTAGGTGAGGGGAGATAGCGATCCGCGAAATTCTATTTGACTAGTATCCCCACCTATACATCTGTTAGTCCAGTACTCACTCAGGTGTGGAGTGCGACGGTGGCTCGCTAGAGGTGGCAGCGGCAGCTCCTTCGGCCGCCTCCCCTCCTCCAGACTGGGGCCTGCCTGCCATCGCTCCGTAGTTCTTCAATTTGATCAAATTGATCTTGGTCTCCATGGTCATCTTGAAAGTGCCACTGTAGGTCATCTCCAGGTCCACCCAGATCCCGTCGTGGGTGATCTTCGGCAGATGGCTTTGCTCGATCACAGGGACACTATCCGATACCTCCACCTGCGAGACCACCACCTCCTCCATGAACTGAGGAACCTGAAAAATATAGAAAAACATACGTTAAAAACAAATATGGGAATAATATATGATCAATCCAAACGGTTATATACGCAGTCGTGCGCAACTAAAAAAAAAAAATAGAAGATAAAAACAAATTGCTTCAAATAAATAATTTAATCTTCCAAATTTAAAATAAACGTTATACTATGCGAGCTGAAAATTGAACATGAGTTTAATACAACCATGAATAATAATCCGAGGTGAGAACATACTTCAAAAGGACGGAGAGAGTGAACTGATTCATATCACTCGGGCAACTGACCTATGTTTTTGAGGTTTCTCTATGGTAAAGAGCAGGCAAACCCAATCCAATGCTCTCGAACTTAGGCTCTTCGACAGCGAACAAAAAAAGGTCTCGCGAACACACTTGCTATTGAAAGGGAAGACATGCCTAACGAATAAACGTTTGCATAACTAATAATAATAGTTTATTTAATTTTCCAGACAATTTCTAAATTAAACCGTTAAATATCAAAGTATTATGTTTTTCTCCCACCAAGCAAGAGGGTTCTATGCTGAACAATGAAACATACAATTGACATTCCTTCCTATACAATCATACTTAAAGCAACATTAGCCTCTCAACTTGATTGGCAAATAGGGTGGTTGATATTAAAGCAAACAGAGATCATTCTCCAATCAAAAATCGTCTAGCCCATTCGAACATACTTCAATCTTAAGTATGTCTGGCAAGAGGGATTTAAGCTATTATTATTCCGAAGTTCTAACTCGCACGTGTTTTCGTCCAGCCTACCTTGATAACGGACATCTTTCTCTGTAGCTTCTCCTGGATCTGCCCTATCCAGTAAGGGTCATGCATGGCATCGTACACCATCCGACCTAGCAAAATGTTGAGCCATACCAGTCCTTCGTCTTCAGGTGACACAGAGATGTATTCGTCATTATCTTTGGTCTACAACAGAAAGGCATAAGTAGAAAAATAAATTAAAGCGCTTTTTTTTTACATGCTAATATTTCGAATACAATAAAAGCTCATATAATAACATAAGTTAGTTTGAGGCAATAACTTTACCCCATCAAGATCCCACTTCGATGTAACCGCATGTACAAAAGTAGTAAGATGGAGGGGGGTGGGGGGGAGGGGGGGATCCGTGCCGGAGCATCAGGGGTTTGAAGGTAATGAGAAGGCTGATAAACTGGTCAAGATGGAAGCCAACAAGCCACCCATAGGACCGGCACCCTTCTCCAACAATACCCTAAGAGCGGTTATTAAAGAGACTGGGTGACCTTTACAGCCAGTACTGAAGAAGGTCCCTAAACCCATGCGAAACCCTCTGAGAAGAGAAGCCAAGAGCTTCAAAACATTAACAGGATAGATCTTAGAACCAAGACGGAGATAGTTACAAGACACCTACACAACAAGATGGGAAGAAGTCCGTAGCCTTACGTGTACGAAATGCGGCGAGGAAAATGAGAGCCCGGTCTATATTCCAAATCAGTGTACAAACGTAACAAGCAATTGCTTTTACGGCTCGGCTATAACATAACAATGGAAGAAAACAGCGGTAATCTTCTGCATTAAAAAATAAATAAATAATAAGGGTGCTGTAAGGACACTTCTGGGAACTTACAATAGATTTTCTTAGGTCTCGCGTTCAAAAAAATAAGCTAACATGGGGAACGGTCTAACTTAAAACTGAGATTACAATTACTTACATTTAGTACAATTAACAACAATGAATTTTTTTATGTTTGTCTCATGTTGCAACTGCAAGATTATATCTACTACCTGGACAAAAGTCTCTGCTGTGAGAGTCCTTAATTTTGCCATAACTATGATAGGGTTTTTTAACGAGTGACACATCGCACAAACTCAGGACGATCTTTTAAAGCCCCCTCCGAAGGAACGCATGCGCATGTCTTTATACTCGATGTTATTAAAGTCGATTTAGGATGATGCCCGATGACTTGGAATTAAATTTTCGAATCAGCGCACTAAAGCTTATGAAACCTAGAAGAAATTAAAATAAAGATATAAATCTTACATCAACTATAAATGTTTTCTTTCCGAGCCGTGACACGAACTGTACATAATGTTCATAGTTTATTTCCTTTTTACTCTCCGTTTCCTCCTTGTCCTTGTCCGTCTGTTTGTTCTTTCCTTCCTCTTTGTCTTTCTTCGACGACTCTTCCTTCTCTTTTTTGCCGGATGACTCCTCCCTACTGTCCTTGTCTCTGCTGCTCTCCTTTCTTGTTGGCGAATCCCCTTTACTACTCAATTCAGGTTCTCTTACTGTAACCTCATCTACGGGGGTTGTCGAACCATTTCTACTCATGTTGTCAACCGAAAGCAGTGATAAAGATGATTTAGAAGCTTCTACAAGTCGTCTAAACCTGAAAAAATTAAATAAAATGTTATATTTTCAATTAACATGAAAAATTAAAACATTCTCGGAAGGTGACATTACCAATATTTGATAATAAATGCAGACAAATAGTAGTTGACTCAAAAAATTGTCAATTAATTGCCATGGTAATACCAATAGGCTGATAATTATGTGAGGAAACTATTGTTGGTATACATTTATTACGAAACTTCAGAAATATTTTCTTGGGGATCGACTCGTTCCTGCCATTTCCAGACACGATACTATAGTCTGACCACTGAGGGAGAAGCTCGTGGTCTATCTGTTCTGTTTATTACCTTGCTTGTCACGTACCAAACCCACCAACAAGTGCATCCTTAGTTGTCTGATACGTCTCCTCCTATATCCCGTAATCCCACCAGTAGTCTCTCAAACGCAATACATAACTTACCAACAGTATAATAATTCTATACTATTCGGCTATTATAGTATTCTTGAATATTTTTTTTAAATTCCTTTCTTTAATGTCATTTCTACTATTAAAAAGTAAGGAGATTGCGAAATTATATAGCGTTGGGCTTAACATCTACCTCATGTTACAGTATTAAGGGGCCGTCTCCGTATCGGTTCATATGCTTTCCAGCATGACTGTAGGTACTATGCTTGTCCATAATTCATTAATTCTGTACTCTGTATTCTATGTGAGCGCATGCGTTTGTTAGGCCGTCTGCCCTTCTGATGTCAATCTGTTCCAGCTGTATTCTGTGTGAGAATGAAAAGGCCAACAAATGTAAGACAACCCCTTTCAGGGTGTGTCGACTCAATTTAATATAAGTAAGTTGTGTGGGATCAAGAGGGGGCGGGATTCAAGGCGGGGTTTGTGAGCAGGAGCAGTGCACCTAGTGTATAAACATTTTTTTTTTTTTTTTCAAAGGGGTTATTAGTCATTTATTATTTTCGAATAACCGTTTAATTTTTAATCTCGGTGCGAGCGGATTTACCGAGGAGCAGTATTGGCAAGTGGTTCTCCCTAACCGCTCAGCACTTCTACTTTATGGTTGCTACTATAGTAATATCAATTAAAGTTTGTAATTTCTGTTCATTTCTTGTTTACTTTGTCTTGTGAGAAGAATCCATTCATATGCCGAGAAGGCAGCATAGATAATGGACATCATTCACTGAAGAGACATAATATACTGTTAAGGAGAAACTTACCATATATCCTTTTCTCGGTCGGTCCTTGCAAAGAGGTAGAGACTGTTCTTGTTCACCAAGGACGATGAGACTTTGACGTAATCCCCTCCACATCCTCCATCCTCTTCTTCTTCATCCTCATCCTCATCATAACTATAAAACGTCACCTCTCCTTCATCCTCCGGACTCTCATTCCCTCCAACATTGTTCTTGAACTCTGCTATTTGCTCCTTTTTAGTCTAAAATCACATAAAACCTCATGAGTATTGATATACAGTAGACTCCTACTTACCCGCGCGCCGAGTTATACTGCCAAGGGTATACAAGGGGCTTGTAACTATTTTTTTTCCTTGTTGCCTTCTTAATTGAAAATGGTTTCAAGTGAGGAAAAAACTGATCATAATAAACTATACCCTGAACCTCCGGAAACGAGCCAACTACATGGTACCAGTGCATAACTGCTTTCTCAGATTATTAAAATCCGATTTCTTTGAAATATTTTTTGCCAAATCCCTAATAAAAATTGTATATGGCCTTTTAGGTACATTTTTTTCCGACATTTCTTCCAGAGGTGACTTTATTCTGTCAATATTTCGAGCCGTATCCGCACCCCTTTTTCAGGCCACAGTAAAACTTGTTGATCACTGTGACCTGAAGAAGTGGTGTAGATTCGCCTTGAACTATTGGCAGAACTCCTCAGAAAGAAGAGCCGGAAGATGAACCTCAAAGCCCAAGAAACATACAACAACGCCGGTTAAGAGTGAGTCTACTGTATTTAGTTAAAATATATTAAGTTTCCCCTTACACCAATATAAGGCAATTGCACTTACCAATATGTCTGATTTTCTTTTCAGTTCAGGACTATCTTTCTGATCACCTAAAAAAACAAAAACAGCAATAATAAAACAATATAGAATTAATTATATTATTTATATATTTTTTATTATTCATTTACCACCATTTATTTTGTACATATTTTATTTATTATATATATAATAAAAAAAATAAATAAAATACGTACAAAAATATGGTGGTAAATGAATAATAAAAAATGAATAAATAATATAATTAATGTGTTTTTTTATATGTTTGGTATCATTTTGTACATATTCATTTCTTTCTTTCTTTATTATTTATTTTTAATAGTTTGTATTACTTTTTACTTCAGCATTTATTCTTATGATCAACACTTCAGCTTAATGTTTTTGTAGACTGTAGAATAAATAAAAAAATTACTATTTATTTTTAATAGTTTGTATTACTTTTTACTTCAGCATTTATTCTTATGATCAACACTTCAGCTTAATGTTTTTGTAGACTGTAGAATAAATAAAAAAATTACTATTTATTTTTAATAGTTTGTATTACTTTTTACTTCAGCATTTATTCTTATGATCAACACTTCAGCTTAATGTTTTTGTAGACTGTAGAATAAATAAAAAAATTACTATTTATTTTTAATAGTTTGTATTACTTTTTACTTCAGCATTTATTCTTATGATCAACACTTCAGCTTAATGTTTTTGTAGACTGTAGAATAAATAAAAAAATTACTATTTATTTTTAATAGTTTGTATTACTTTTTACTTCAGCATTTATTCTTATGATCAACACTTCAGCTTAATGTTTTTGTAGACTGTAGAATAAATAAAAAAATTACTATTTATTTTTAATAGTTTGTATTACTTTTTACTTCAGCATTTATTCTTATGATCAACACTTCAGCTTAATGTTTTTGTAGACTGTAGAATAAATAAAAAAATTACTATTTATTTTTAATAGTTTGTATTACTTTTTACTTCAGCATTTATTCTTATGATCAACACTTCAGCTTAATGTTTTTGTAGACTGTAGAATAAATAAAAAAATTACTATTTATTTTTAATAGTTTGTATTACTTTTTACTTCAGCATTTATTCTTATGATCAACACTTCAGCTTAATGTTTTTGTAGACTGTAGAATAAATAAAAAAATTACTATTTATTTTTAATAGTTTGTATTACTTTTTACTTCAGCATTTATTCTTATGATCAACACTTCAGCTTAATGTTTTTGTAGACTGTAGAATAAATAAAAAAATTACTATTTATTTTTAATAGTTTGTATTACTTTTTACTTCAGCATTTATTCTTATGATCAACACTTCAGCTTAATGTTTTTGTAGACTGTAGAATAAATAAAAAAATTACTATTTATTTTTAATAGTTTGTATTACTTTTTACTTCAGCATTTATTCTTATGATCAACACTTCAGCTTAATGTTTTTGTAGACTGTAGAATAAATAAAAAAATTACTATTTATTTTTAATAGTTTGTATTACTTTTTACTTCAGCATTTATTCTTATGATCAACACTTCAGCTTAATGTTTTTGTAGACTGTAGAATAAATAAAAAAATTACTATTTATTTTTAATAGTTTGTATTACTTTTTACTTCAGCATTTATTCTTATGATCAACACTTCAGCTTAATGTTTTTGTAGACTGTAGAATAAATAAAAAAATTACTATTTATTTTTAATAGTTTGTATTACTTTTTACTTCAGCATTTATTCTTATGATCAACACTTCAGCTTAATGTTTTTGTAGACTGTAGAATAAATAAAAAAATTACTATTTATTTTTAATAGTTTGTATTACTTTTTACTTCAGCATTTATTCTTATGATCAACACTTCAGCTTAATGTTTTTGTAGACTGTAGAATAAATAAAAAAATTACTATTTATTTTTAATAGTTTGTATTACTTTTTACTTCAGCATTTATTCTTATGATCAACACTTCAGCTTAATGTTTTTGTAGACTGTAGAATAAATAAAAAAATTACTATTTATTTTTAATAGTTTGTATTACTTTTTACTTCAGCATTTATTCTTATGATCAACACTTCAGCTTAATGTTTTTGTAGACTGTAGAATAAATAAAAAAATTACTATTTATTTTTAATAGTTTGTATTACTTTTTACTTCAGCATTTATTCTTATGATCAACACTTCAGCTTAATGTTTTTGTAGACTGTAGAATAAATAAAAAAATTACTATTTATTTTTAATAGTTTGTATTACTTTTTACTTCAGCATTTATTCTTATGATCAACACTTCAGCTTAATGTTTTTGTAGACTGTAGAATAAATAAAAAAATTACTATTTATTTTTAATAGTTTGTATTACTTTTTACTTCAGCATTTATTCTTATGATCAACACTTCAGCTTAATGTTTTTGTAGACTGTAGAATAAATAAAAAAATTACTATTTATTTTTAATAGTTTGTATTACTTTTTACTTCAGCATTTATTCTTATGATCAACACTTCAGCTTAATGTTTTTGTAGACTGTAGAATAAATAAAAAAATTACTATTTATTTTTAATAGTTTGTATTACTTTTTACTTCAGCATTTATTCTTATGATCAACACTTCAGCTTAATGTTTTTGTAGACTGTAGAATAAATAAAAAAATTACTATTTATTTTTAATAGTTTGTATTACTTTTTACTTCAGCATTTATTCTTATGATCAACACTTCAGCTTAATGTTTTTGTAGACTGTAGAATAAATAAAAAAATTACTATTTATTTTTAATAGTTTGTATTACTTTTTACTTCAGCATTTATTCTTATGATCAACACTTCAGCTTAATGTTTTTGTAGACTGTAGAATAAATAAAAAAATTACTATTTATTTTTAATAGTTTGTATTACTTTTTACTTCAGCATTTATTCTTATGATCAACACTTCAGCTTAATGTTTTTGTAGACTGTAGAATAAATAAAAAAATTACTATTTATTTTTAATAGTTTGTATTACTTTTTACTTCAGCATTTATTCTTATGATCAACACTTCAGCTTAATGTTTTTGTAGACTGTAGAATAAATAAAAAAATTACTATTTATTTTTAATAGTTTGTATTACTTTTTACTTCAGCATTTATTCTTATGATCAACACTTCAGCTTAATGTTTTTGTAGACTGTAGAATAAATAAAAAAATTACTATTTATTTTTAATAGTTTGTATTACTTTTTACTTCAGCATTTATTCTTATGATCAACACTTCAGCTTAATGTTTTTGTAGACTGTAGAATAAATAAAAAAATTACTATTTATTTTTAATAGTTTGTATTACTTTTTACTTCAGCATTTATTCTTATGATCAACACTTCAGCTTAATGTTTTTGTAGACTGTAGAATAAATAAAAAAATTACTATTTATTTTTAATAGTTTGTATTACTTTTTACTTCAGCATTTATTCTTATGATCAACACTTCAGCTTAATGTTTTTGTAGACTGTAGAATAAATAAAAAAATTACTATTTATTTTTAATAGTTTGTATTACTTTTTACTTCAGCATTTATTCTTATGATCAACACTTCAGCTTAATGTTTTTGTAGACTGTAGAATAAATAAAAAAATTACTATTTATTTTTAATAGTTTGTATTACTTTTTACTTCAGCATTTATTCTTATGATCAACACTTCAGCTTAATGTTTTTGTAGACTGTAGAATAAATAAAAAAATTACTATTTATTTTTAATAGTTTGTATTACTTTTTACTTCAGCATTTATTCTTATGATCAACACTTCAGCTTAATGTTTTTGTAGACTGTAGAATAAATAAAAAAATTACTATTTATTTTTAATAGTTTGTATTACTTTTTACTTCAGCATTTATTCTTATGATCAACACTTCAGCTTAATGTTTTTGTAGACTGTAGAATAAATAAAAAAATTACTATTTATTTTTAATAGTTTGTATTACTTTTTACTTCAGCATTTATTCTTATGATCAACACTTCAGCTTAATGTTTTTGTAGACTGTAGAATAAATAAAAAAATTACTATTTATTTTTAATAGTTTGTATTACTTTTTACTTCAGCATTTATTCTTATGATCAACACTTCAGCTTAATGTTTTTGTAGACTGTAGAATAAATAAAAAAATTACTATTTATTTTTAATAGTTTGTATTACTTTTTACTTCAGCATTTATTCTTATGATCAACACTTCAGCTTAATGTTTTTGTAGACTGTAGAATAAATAAAAAAATTACTATTTATTTTTAATAGTTTGTATTACTTTTTACTTCAGCATTTATTCTTATGATCAACACTTCAGCTTAATGTTTTTGTAGACTGTAGAATAAATAAAAAAATTACTATTTATTTTTAATAGTTTGTATTACTTTTTACTTCAGCATTTATTCTTATGATCAACACTTCAGCTTAATGTTTTTGTAGACTGTAGAATAAATAAAAAAATTACTATTTATTTTTAATAGTTTGTATTACTTTTTACTTCAGCATTTATTCTTATGATCAACACTTCAGCTTAATGTTTTTGTAGACTGTAGAATAAATAAAAAAATTACTATTTATTTTTAATAGTTTGTATTACTTTTTACTTCAGCATTTATTCTTATGATCAACACTTCAGCTTAATGTTTTTGTAGACTGTAGAATAAATAAAAAAATTACTATTTATTTTTAATAGTTTGTATTACTTTTTACTTCAGCATTTATTCTTATGATCAACACTTCAGCTTAATGTTTTTGTAGACTGTAGAATAAATAAAAAAATTACTATTTATTTTTAATAGTTTGTATTACTTTTTACTTCAGCATTTATTCTTATGATCAACACTTCAGCTTAATGTTTTTGTAGACTGTAGAATAAATAAAAAAATTACTATTTATTTTTAATAGTTTGTATTACTTTTTACTTCAGCATTTATTCTTATGATCAACACTTCAGCTTAATGTTTTTGTAGACTGTAGAATAAATAAAAAAATTACTATCTCAATATTACAAAAAAAATATGTGAGCAATCTTTTTTCTTTTCAAGTTTATTTCCTTGCAATCTGTAAAATATAGATTCAATAGGCGAAGTTAGTGGTTAAATAAACAAATAAATAGCTTGTTGGGAGAAGTAAGTCACAGCTGACACTCCCTATCCATCCGTCTACTCAGAAATTATTAAAATTTTAGCTCCGCCATACAATATAGAACAACGAACCTTCGGCATTTTTCGACAAACCATTCTTCAGAAAAGATACAACATCCAGGGTAGAAGAACTTTTCTCTCTGTACCGAGTTCCCAGATGAGAGTCAGCGTTGAGAAAAATACAAATGGGATACTTCTTACTCCAAATCCTTCAACAAAAAGATTTAAGTTAAGAACCAGAAGTGAACTTCGAATTATGAAATACGAAGTTACATAAACTTCACGTTCACAAACATAAACAAGACTTTTAGTGGGGGACCTGGTGAGGAGGATAGCTTGTCTCACAACGGGGGTCCGACTGCGACCGCTATCAATGCAAGTTTAGATGTTTCTTTTTATTGAGAAGCAAACAAACTGTCAGACAGAAACTGCTTTTTGGCATGATTGGGCAAAGTTGATTTCTTGGAACTCAGGAAATGGACTCAGTTTCAACCCTTACTAAAATGTACGAGAATGCTTGTTGAGCGTAACATTAAGGAGTAAGAAGATAAGACTGTAATGGAATAGTTCTTATTTCTAATTCGAATTCAGAGATAAAAGTCAAGTATCTGGGGCAAAATCCTTATAGAACTTGATTATAAACGGAATGGCCCGAAGATACTAAACATTTTTTTAATTTCAAGGTTATACTAGATTAGGGGAATGAAAATTTAGAAATGGACATTATATATTCACTTACCTTTTATGCGCCAATTTGTCAGGAAGTAGGGTCACTTTGCAATTGGTTATATCGTAGGTTCTTTCTCTGTCGAAGCGTACTTTGTATTTTGGCTCATTCCAAAAAGCTCTTTTTGGTATTTTCTGTCGGGGCGTTGCCAATGTTAGCAGACTTCCTCCAAGGCGTACAAAAACTGTGTCTGTTTGTCTCACGTTATATATTTCGGGCTGATACTCAGAACAGAACTCATTCATCCAACCCTGCAACAGATAAATACACCAACGTCATTACACAATGTATAATTCAAGTGTTGTGGCTAATCATCAGGAACTTCATTAAGTAAGTGTGGGGATATACTATGAAAACAACAACCTGTCATAAATGGAAATAGGGGGCAATACCCGTTATCAGGGGGCTCGGGTCTAAATCTTGCTCTTAAACGTTTCTCTGGTAGATGAGAAACATGATCGCAATTGGGTTAGATCAGCCACTCTATCAGCCTAATATTGAGATCGATAAGTACTGTCTCAGATGAGCCCGTGCTCCAGCCTGCTAAAAGGTTAAATTTTCAACACTGGCAATCGCTGCCTCAGCTATAGGGAGGACGTGATATCGCAGCAAGTTGTTTATGTATACTTAGCGGTCAGTAACCCGTTCCTGATAGTAGGAGTCACTGCCCTCAGTACAACATGCTACTAAATCTAAATTTAATCTTTAAGCACGATGGAGACCTAGACAACCGACAGTGCTGACAGAGCTCGACAGGTCTTAATAGAAGAAAGGGAACGGGTGTCTCAAGAAGATATCTGTCGCTTCATCCTCGATCCTGTCAACCTGTCTTAAATGCAAATGAGTGGCAATGTACGTTATCAACATACAATTTGTGAGTTAAAAGTAGAAAGAAAACAACAATTTTCTTAACTTTTTCGATCCCAATTTTTAGTATTTTTTCGGTAAAATCAGACATATTGTTTAAATAAAAATTTTAATTTAATGTATACAAGTTTTATACAATCAAATCAAGTTGTATACAATCAAATCAAGTTGTATACAATCAAATAAAGGTCCTTTCCATTAGAGTCAATTATTTCTAATATGGAGTAGTATCTACTTAATTTCTTAGATTAGTGTATATTTTGTATCTTTCAGTACTGAGTCCTGGACTAGCTTATTCGGGGCATTTTCAGGTGTGTCATAACAAATTACACAACAATTCTTTCATGAGTTGAAAGAACTACAAAACCTTTTTTTTTTAATTGGTAATATCTTCGAGGAAGTGTTTGCGAACCTGTATTCACAAGAAATGTTTTTAATAGAATATAATTTCCTATAAAACCTGAATTTGAATAGTTTTCGCTTCATTCTCACTTAAAAATAGCAAAAAAAAATAGCATATAAGCGTACAAAGCAAGTAGTTTGTGCATTAATGAGAAGGAAGACTCACCTCATGATTAGCTGTAGGAGAGGCGCCTCTTATAAAGCTGACCACCTCCTTATGTCGAGGAAGAGGATTATTCTGGTAAGATAGACCCTCATTGAGGTGGGAGTCCCTTCGGCCATTCAGCCCACATAGCCATTGAAAACATGACTCAGAAAAAAAACCAAATTCCAAACTCAGAAATACACCAACCACAACCCCAAACTGCAACATCACAAAGAAAACAATTATCATGGATAAAACTTCGGGGGAAAAACGAAATAATTAGCAGATGACAATCGAAAATAAACCTGTGTTATAAAGCAATTTCGTGATGTATTAGGCAATCTGGGTATTTTGTCTTTAATTTGTTTAATAAAAAGTAGAATAAATTGAAGAAAAAATGTCACTGCGACAGAATCCATGGTAGAGCTAGAAAGGTAGCAAACTGCAGAGAACCCGTCCTTTGGGAAGTTAAACCAAAGTAGATAAATATAATATAAACAAAAGAAGCAGTTTCAAGCGGAAGGGCATCAAAATGTAATTATGGAACCTATAAACCAATCGGTACTAATTTCGAACCAATAAGGAGGTACATAGCAGTACGATCGAACTACAGTAATGTCTCGTAAGTTGATAAATAAAACAAAATTATTTTTGAAATCTTGTTATTCCATAAAAATTGCATACATAGACTTACGGTTTCCAAACCATTCTTATACATCAGGTAAGGAACTTCCACCCAACTCGGAAATCCCAGTGACTCTACAGTTAGGAATTTGTTCTAACATTTTTTCCTGCCTATCTAATAACAGTGGTAAAACTAAAGTTATTAAATTCAACAAGTGATATGTGTGAAATGATGATTGTGTATTTAACAAAATGATTAGTGAGGACATGAGAATATTAATGAAATAAAAAAGCGTGGCTGTTGTCGATAATGTGGGTAGGGAAGTGAAACGGTTGCCTTGGTTCCATTCTCCGTTCAGTTACATATTCTTAATTCTGTTTTTAAGTTCAATACAATTGGTTGCACATCGCGCCCTGAAGGCTACATACGCCACGTTTATTCTCAATTTTAGTTTTGTTCCCCTATCTATATCTCTTCTAAGCACTGCCTCATGGAATGTTATACCCTATTTTTCTCGTAATACTCCCGTAATATGTCAGGCTGGTTCATTCATTAGAAACTATATTGTTTTTATAATTTAGTAAATTTATTTATATAATTGTTTGTTTTAAACTTTTTTTATGTAGCTATTGTTTTTCCCTATTTCTATCAAGTTCTTTTTCTATTGATTTCTGCCTCATTGGAACTGAGTGGGCTCTGTGGATCATCGAGTAGAAGGCCGCGTAATTGAAGTTGGTAAGACAATTTGAAGTGAAGGTGTACCGCGTTATCTGTTGTCAGGTTTCTGTAAATGCTAAATTCGATTTTTTATTAGTAATATTAATCTGAAAATCTAGACATTTAGTATTTGGCCTCCTACTTCTAACGTGAATTTTATTTTATTGTGAACCTTGTTGACATTATCGAAAAATAATTGGATTTGTCTATCTGTCCCGTTAAAAAGTACTAACATGTAGTCGACACAACACTTCCAGAATGTAATATCAGTTTAAATGGAGTTTTCTCTAACTTCTCCTTCTCAAAACTATCTATGAATGCATCTGCAATCAGAGTAGATAGGCTAGAACCCATAAACTAGTGCTGTACACGTATATATATATATATATATATATATATATATATATATATATATATATATATATAATTCACTGTTGAAGATAAAATAATTTAGCTTCACGCACGGTAATTCGGCACATAATCCTATATATTTTTTTAATGGACCTATTTGCATTGTTTAGATGTATAACTAAATCTAGACATTCTGTTAGGGGACATTAGTAAACAGGTTAGATACGCCTAATGATATTATGGAAAATCATGTATATAATACAAAAGTAGTAACACAACTGACTTACCAAGAATTGTGACTGATTAAGGAAGGAATAGAATAATGCAAGAAATGCAAAATAGACAGCGATCCGAACTGACTGGGGGACAAAAGACGGGGCACCCGATGGAGAAGTTGTATCAACGTAACCAGCCTGGACTGAGTAGTTCCGTCCATAGCCACCAGTCGTTATGCTGCCTTCCTCTCGGCCTCGCAGCTCTTCGATCGCCTCAATACCAACTTCAACTCTTTTTGGGACACTTCTCGTCTAAAACAAAAATAATAATATACATAAAGAATTAAAAATTGTAAGATGGTCCTACTTTTTTTTATCGTTAAAATTGAACGGTTTTTTAAAATTACAGCAGATTTTTTTTCAATTGAAAGAAGCTAAAAGTCTGAATAAGCGCCTCTCTTACCATACCAAACAATTCCTGGCAGTTTTTGAGCTATATTAATGAAATTTAAATATAAAAAACAAAAATGAAAACATTTTTATAACGCAATGGTAATTCCAAAATTTAAAACTCAACAAGCAAAACGGATTTAATTAAAAGCTAAATCATATTCAATCCACATGTTATCATCCCATGGAGCATGCGTTCGGAATTCAACTAGATAAATGCACTTAATTTACCGATGTCGTGGAGAGAGATCCTCCAGTCTGAAAATTGTGCATGCCTACTGTATAAGAAAACGTATCCCGAGGCCTTATTAGCCTTCCTGCGGAGTGGAGCATCTCCAGACCTCCTGGGCACAGTGGGACTGTCTGTAGTCTGAGAGGTGACCCCGTTGGAGGCTGACTTGGCTCTCCTCATCTCACTCTGCCACCCCCGCTTCCACCCCCACCACTACTCTCGCTTACCTTAGTTTTCCTGTGAAGCGGTGCGGCCCCAGTCCTCCTAGCCACAGTAGGACTCCCAGTGGTCTGGGTGGCTGCCTCCTCTCTGGTCACCTCCATGTAGCCGCCCCAAGGCATGGGGGTGGTGGCTCGCTCTGGAGTTAGACTAACATCGCTCTCATCCCCCAGGTCCGAATCAGCTACACCCGCTGCTCCCACCGCTGCTATCATTCCCGTCCGAAGACCCTCTCCAACACCTCCCTCACTACTGTCCTTCACTGAACTAACAGACGTTTCGGAACGTTCCTCAGAATCGCTCAAACTAGAATTATGTTGAAAAAGACGGGCTTGTTTCTTCTTATTTTTCGAACGAATCCGGTCACTTTTGATCTCCTCGATTTTCTCCTCCACCGTCTTTGTGATCCGACCCTTAATCTCTGTAAAGATACGCCATGGCTCAGGCGAGGTAGATCGGCCATCTTCACCCCCCGACTTCTTCCCGCTCTTGGGCGGATCTTTGGCTCCTCCGGAATCAAGGTTCAATGCGGGCGATGACCGGGACACTTCTTCTTTATTTAAAGAATCTGCAAAAAAAAAAGCTATTATTAAAATTGTTTAAAATCAAAATAAATAAAAATGTGGAATGTGGGTACCAAACCCGGCCGAGACCCTTAGATTTTTTATCTGAAAGATGAAAAAATCTTGAGCACGCAGTCCTTCGGATAGGACGTTAAACGATGGTCCCGAGTTTGTATGATGTCAAGTACTCGTTAAAGATCTCAAGATGAATAACAATTTTGAGTAGGCAAAATTTAGGACTCCCATAGTAGAGTCGAGCTCATGTCATAGGCGATATATATAAGCCCGGGCATGAGTCACTATAACTAACTCTAAAAACAAATATTTCCCTAAAAGGAAACCTGTCATGCAGTTGTGTCGATCTTCGAGCTTGAAAAGAAAAGGATGGAAAAGTCTATGTTAACCAGTTAACACACTTAGCCTTACATACTCATACATACAAACACGTATTAAGAATATATTTACATTTATTCCTCTGAGTGGAAAACTGAAACTTATGACGAAATATCGGCATTGATACCAAAAGATTAGACCTGTGATCTAGTAACGGTGATTTGGAGATGTACGGGGCTACAAATCAACACATTGGTTTGACTGGTTACCACTCGTAGAACTGTGACTAACAGCAAAGCTCTTTCAATGCTGTTATCTCTAGCTCTGTCAACAGACCAGATAACAGGAATATCATCATATCTGTCTAATCAATAACTCACCTCTCAAATAATATACCTAGGAGGATCATCATTTGAACCAGTTTATTTTTACTTTTTCCTTATATATTTATTTCTTGAATATAATCATTTCCCAGGTAGATGGTAAACGAGAAAATAAACACACATATAGCATCAAATGACAAAATGTCTGAAAGGTAAAGCGAGTCATCGTCCAGGGGCGCAACTGCCAAGCTTTCACAAAGCTCCACCTCGAAATTGGCTCCACTACACGACAAACATTGCTCCAATAGTTGTGAGATCTCACTGGTGAACAATTCCATTCTCGGTGGTGAAGTGAACTTACAACTTACAGTCCTCCCGATTATCCATAAATGTTCAGAACAGTAAATCACCTGTAGATAGCCCATCGCAAAGAGGGAAGAGCTTCTACAGTTTGTCAGGACAGCTGGTAGACACTTCACAGGCCTACCTGGAGGGCGAGGTTTAGCAACATCGAAGGAAAGAGCACTTTAGTCATTTGAATGAATACAGACTCGCTGTAAATTTGCAATCAAAATTACTACAATGATTGGAGCCCTTTTCAACATTAAAAGCACAAATCACCACTTTTCCAACAATAAAAGCACAAATTCAGATCATGCAAGAACCACTCAGAATAAACACACTTTATAGTGAGACGTACTTTTCTCTCAAATCTAAATTAAATTAAATAATCTACGGTGAGTCATAAACTGAGAAGGTCGCGAGAGATAAAAGGAGCCCTCTGGAGCAAAATAGTCGCAGCAACTGCGGCCGGGTTAGCACAGAGTGGGGAGAACCACCCTTATTATAGTCTCGGCATATAAATTATATCTTTACTAGAGAATTCTAGTGATACCAATCGGAAAAATTATATACTCTCGATCAAGCAACAAGTCCCTTATTACAAAATGTTTTCAATCAAGTAGGAAAGTATCAGATTTTACGCACTCAAATTTCATGATAAAAGTTAACGGGGAATGGTGAATCACCGGCTATATACTTCTTCAGCGTGAAGTAATCTATTAAGTTTTCGCTTAAAATCCAATCCAATATTTGACTTACACAGAGGCTTCTGAATCCTCATACTAAATTTTGTGTCGATACATTCATTATATCGGCAGTTATTAGGCTATTTGAGTCGAGCCTTTTTCTCTGGTTCCCCTCTTGCCTTTAATCGATATCACGGAAAATTGATCAGTATTATCCTTATGGGGCTTTGAATTTAAATATAAAATTTCAGGTCGATACATATATTACATTGGAAATTATTGAGATTTTTGAGTTGAGCCCATTCACCACCTTTCCTTCGGCCGATTTGGTTGACAATCAATACGTGTTGTCCTAAGAGGGTTCTATTTACACATATAAAATCACTTGAATCTTAAAGAGGCCATAACTTCTATAACAATATTTCAATACACATCCAATTCGACCGAATAATGACCCTACGCTACCTTTTGATCACTCAATGTTTATCATACAAGTTAACGGGCAACAGGAGTTACACAAATGAAAGTTAGAAGCACTCATATTGTTATTGAAAAAGGTAAATATACAATATTGCTGATATATAAAAAAAATCCATCGTACCAGAAGGTTGTTCGGAGACACTATAGAACTGTTCTACCTCTTCTTCTTCGGCGTTGTAGCGAATAGCGAAGGAGGGAGTCGACGCTGAGACCCCTTTACCTGTAACAGACATATATTTAGTTATACTTTTTTGTAAATCAAAGAACAGAGCAGGAACACTTATGCTTTTGTTCTTGTGTCTGTCCCCATCTGTCAAGAAGCTAATCCTTGAACCACAAAAAATAAATGAGTAAAAACTAAATAAGCGAGTTCCATTCCACTGCTAATCAATTTCCCCGATTGCCCCGGGGTAGCCTGAAGTCCAATCAAAACACCTTGGTTCAAAAACGTTTTGTTGAAATAAGAATTATTGAGATTCGTCAAAAATTTAGGTCCCTTTTACCTCTTAAAATGAAATTCTAGAATCCTTGAGGGTATTTTTTTAGAGCATGTCAAAAAATATTGATATTAAATTCCTTTCAAATCGGACAAAGTTGACAACAAGAAAAGTGGATTTACATTGTGGATCTTTAGAAGGGCATCACGCGAAAATGGCTGAACATATGTTCACGAAATTTGCAGGATATTTCAAGAATGTCTCAATTTCGAATACGAGCGCATAAGCTATATGGCTCCCGAAAATTTGGGAGGGGCGAGGCATCAATTTTATTGAACAGCAATAATGTGTGGCCTGTCATATCAAAGCAAATGCCGAGAAGGGAGGAAAACAAAAGAATATTAAACAAATATTGTATTTATTAATTTGTTGGGACTTTACTTTTTTCGTACATCGACCCTCTTGAGATGGATGTATGTATTTACTTTTGGAAACCTACAAAAAATATACACATATATACCCATATAAATAAAAACTATAATAAACCAATAAACCACATCAATATATAAGGGATATTTTAACCAAGAATCCAGTTTTGGAAACAAAAAAAAAATATATATATATATTATTTATTGAATTGGTTAGGACTATTTGACCAAGAATCACAGTCTTGGGAACAAAACAAACCTATACCTGTATAAAATGAAAACTATAATAAACCAAATCAATAAGAAAGCATATTTGTGCCCAGAATCCCAGTAAACAAATATAAATTTTAATCTTAGGATGGAACTTTTCTAAACGCTCTTATACTCCTTATGACTCCAACTTACAGATACATACACTGAATTAAGTGATTTTAAAAAGTCGAGTAAGAAAATAAAAGTTATACTCAACTCATATTTTAATGAAATAATATTACACTCCAAGGTTAAAGTGTATTAGGTCATAATACAAAAAGTTGACATACGCTATTGACACAAGTGTTTTACAACTATCTTTGGATGGAAATTGTGAAAACGGATAATTGAAAATAAAAAACGAATAAAAAGGAAAATTAAATACGACACATTCCAGACTACCGAATTAAATAAATATTACTACTGTTTAGAAATAATTTGTATTGTCAGTGGCTATAACGCTTGTTTTGAAATAATTGCCCACCTATGTCGTCTCTAGTGCTCTCGCTCGCGCATCCATCAGTCCCTCGCCATCTTTTAACTTTTAAACTATTTGATAAATATTGGAATTCAAGAAAGTGCACTTAAACTAAACCATGAGAAAGTTGTATCAAATACCAGTCCTATACATGCTGAAATTGTTGATCAACGTAATCTTTGATGTTGAAATGGAAGCTTTGATTCTGCAAAAACAGGTAATAATTTTTTTAATATTATTTAGGCTTAAGGCATTCATGTTCTTCAAATATGGCTTTAAGAACAGGCTCTCTACAGGCTACCATCCCATTAATTTCTTTTTCACATAATGATGAATAAAAATGAAAATGAGGCAAATCTCACCCTACTGGTAACAAATTCAATTAAAAAAAAATATAAATAAATAAATTTGATAAAAAAAATGTTATATACATGACAGAGGGATGATATGTTGCGAAGAGGAGCTAAGTATATGATGAATTGAAATACATATATTTACCTTACCACAGAAAAACTTGGACCACTTTGGTTTACGGACAACCTTCTTCAACATTCTATGATTCACAAATAAAATATATCTTAAACAATTTGAATACAATATTTTTTAATATACGTAATATAAATATTTTTCCAACAGACCCCTATTTACAAACACGACAACAGAATTGAATGCTCATGAATGCCATGCCTCCGCCTGCTTTTGTTGAAAGGGATTGACGTGTACACACACTGTGTTTCACAAAAAATAAATAAAACTCTTCACGCGAGGTAGTACTAGAACCCCAGACCTTATAATGATTTTTTTTTTTCTAATCCATGCAAAATAACTATAATGTTTCTTTTCGGAAACAGCTACACACAAAAAAAGCAACGGAAACTAGATGGATTTAATTTGAGTGATGCTAGGGATGTAAAATGCAATAATCTGAAAATATCTAGGTACGGAGACAAGAAAGCTTTTCTTTCTCACTGCATCCGTGCCTCTTAATAACTACTTAAACTGCAATATCTACTGCTAAAACAGGGGATAAAAGATAAATCTCAATATAAATACAGACCGAGATACAACTCAAGTAAATGAAATAGAAATACCAAGGAATATCTCGGAGTAAAAATATTTAGAGGAAGCATCTTGAAAAATAAACAACTTGCCAAGACTGAGACCAGTTCAATAATTGTAATAATTCCACAATAAAGACTGGCAATATTTGAGAACATTGTTCACTCATGGCCAAGGTTAAATACCGTTCATGTATGATTTATTACAAAAAGTATACCCTAAAAATATTGTTTATAAGGTTAAATTAAGTAATAATTATAAAAACCTCTCTGAGTCAATAATCTTGGATAAAAGATTTCTCAACCACAATCATATAAATTTATGTGAAAAACTAATATTACTTGATTATAATGTTAATGAGAATAATTATAAATCTAATAAAGTAAAAATAAAATAACCTTTGAAAGAAGTATTTATATCCATCGTCTGAAGACATTATCACAAAATTACAATGAAAAACATGACATCAGTCGCTCCTGTGTTCACTTATCAGAATGACATTCCTTATCATAATCCATCTTGATCTATTTTTGGATAAGATCAAGATTTCCTCTAGAAGGAGGTTCAGATAAAACAGAGAATTCAACTCAACAATTTGAAGATAACACTTACAATTTGAAAGAAATCTTACTTAAATGAAGTATTGAACAATTTACAATATTATTGAATAATATTTATGAATTATGAGAAATAAGAATAGAATAATATTGTTGATGTTGTTAGACTTGCTGTTGTGCGAAGGTTCTCCATGGCAGGTTATCAATAGGGGCTTACATTTGCACCTGAGTTGTTTGAAGTGTCTCAACTTCTCGAACAAATCTTTTTATCTTAATTGTTGTGTCTTCAAGATTCCAGTGTCTAAAGTCATGTTTCTGCCTACGTAATTTCATTCTGGTTTCAATTTGATTTGAAAATAAATAGAGAACTCTATTTCAATCAACTAGTTATCCTAGTTGAAAAGTTACTTGCCTGTAATAATGGGACTACACAGTGGTTTGATATTTTCGAAATTACTTAATAATACAAACAAATATGATTTTAACACCAATGGCAAGTTTAGAGTTGTTTTTCTCAGTTCTTTTGTTGGCTTTTTCAATCGAATATGTCACAAGTCATGTAAGTGTTACCTTAAGTAAATGATGTAATTTAATTAAAAACTGCAAATCTCATTATTTAATTCAACATTTTATTTGGTAATCTCATTTTTTTGTTATTAAATTTATATTGTATACGTTTAAATTAGTTGAATTACTATTGACAGGTAGTTAATGTTTTGTTTTGACTGATCAAATAAATTATCTTAAATAACAAACAATGAATAATTGAGAATGAAGACTGCTCCATACAAATATAACTTAAATACATAACACAAGTATAGTCCTAATGAAAGGCGGTAAAACATAAATGTTGAAGAAACATGGTAAAATTATATTATTCACATCCACCTTGAAATTTTCTTCCTTACTTCTTCCAGGTTTTCTTAACTACTCTATTTTATTTTATTTTTGTCTAGTAATTACATATGAAAACAATCAGAGCAGTCTCTTCACTTTTACCAAAAGTTCCCCTTATATTATTATATGGACAGTGAGCTTTGTACGTAGTTGATTTTATATTTTGCCTATTCATAAAAATAATTAATAAAAAACAAGTAAATTCATTAATTAATATTTTTCATTAGAAGCGTATAAATGTTTGTATAATTTACAAATATTTTCAGGAGAAAAGTTTGGTGCAGACATATTCGGAAAATGGCCGATTTCTGTTGGTGCTGTCAACTTTGAATGGATCTCTAATTGGAATAGATCAGAGAAGTGGGGAGGTCAAGTGGAAAGTACAAAATGGTAAATGTTCTTAATCCCGTTTAAGTGAATATCTATGTCTTGTATATATATATATAATAATAATAAAAAATAACAATAACATCTATAGTCTTGTTTTTCGTATGTTGGAAGTCAAGTTGTTTATTTCGTTTAAATTTTTCATTCAACTTACACTCTGGAGTGAGTAGAACTCTAGGAGCTGGAGAAGATTACCTGGAAATTTAATTTACATTTATATAAATAATCAGAGGAATTTTTTATCATTCGGTATTAGTTTACTTTCATTGCACAGTCCATCCTAGACATATAACCGCGTAGGAAGTGTGGATAAATATATTAATCTTAATGAATCTGAAATATGTAGTTCAAATGGAGGATTTATTGTAAAATCGTTATGTACCATTAGTTCTTTGTTATTTGTTTTTTTTACTCATGCACGGGTTTTAACGACATGGTCATATCGCCTACTACCCGGGGCTCTTTCTTTCTCTTAAATAGAAAAATAAAATAATAAGTCTTTACAAAAGACTGATCTGGAACCCACCCAGTAGACTGAAGAACACAGGAACGGAATACTGGACTGGCATTACAATACTAAAACCATCTTGGACTTGTTAATAAAATCTGTTAATTATTAAATGCTGTTCCGTCTTTGTATCTAGCCAATATAACCTGCCATAAGGAAAAAAAGTTATGAATACCTACCATCGAAATTGACTAATTTTACGCAACTTCAGCGTGCCCGGACTTTACAATATATCCCACGTGCTGAAAGGAGTAACTAAAACGAAGATCTTGTATATTGTCTAATTCACAAAAATATATACAGCTACCCTAAACCGGTGCACTATTCAGGCAGAAATGTCTTGGGATATTGCTGAAAGGAGTATTATGAAAAGAGGGAAACCATAGTCCTCCTCCAAGAGTCTTTTGTCCTTAAAACTAGATCATTTATTGTTTTGTAACGAATCTCACGAAGCACTCTTGAATGTTGTATATGGTCAAGAACACAATTCCTCTGTGTGGCCCTGAATTAAAGCCCTCTAGCAACTTGACCTCAATGTCAGTTTGTCTCTGTGAATTTCACGTGATGCACTGTTTTTTTTTCTTTTATTTGTGTTGTGACTGTTCTTCAACTATAAAGTCATATCGTGTACTACGTACTCTTTCTTCGCCCTGGGACATGAGCTCGGCTCCACTCTAGGAATTTTTTGTCTGCCCAGGTTTAGTTATCTACGGTCGGGGTCTTTATTGAGTATCTGACATCAGGCAGTCTCGGGACACTCACTTAACGTCCCATCGTAAACAAAAAAAGACATAGTTCCTCGACCAGGTTTCAATTCAAATTCCAGATTTTGTTATGATACTGTTAATTTCTCATGTGAATTTTTTTTGCAGAACCTGCTGTCAAGGTGGTTGGAAAATCAAAGCACCTCATGTAAGTTTTTTTCTCTCTTAAGCTTGGTTACTTGGGTGATGGGTAAGAATTTATTCTGTGTGGTTTTCGTGTGTCATGTTGAACATTCGGTGTTATTAAATAATTTACAAAAAAAATATAAGCCCATTGCTGCCAAAGGTCTTTATAAAACTTATAAAGCTTATTACTGTATGTATGTATTCATTTCTCTCTACTATTTCTAAGCTTTTCAATTTTATTTTTATTTTTTAAAAGTATTTTCAAGGTACCTGCTATTATTACACATTATAATTCTTTCAAGAGACTTCAAAGCTTATAAAAAGTATTATAATGATTAATAGAAGTAAATAAAAACTCAATTTGGCCAACGTTTCGGAAACTATTTATTTCCTTCTTCAGGGCCTTATAATGACTTGAGTGGATGTGTGGTGAAGGTGTTGAGAGTTTGTGTCCAGTAATAATTGAGTAGGTGATTTCCAAAACCAGCCATTTCTTTCTCATGTTGAGTGTCAAAAGTAGCTATTAGAAAACTTAAATAAAAATAGCAAATTTTCTAGCCACAATATATTTGGCAACGTTTGCAAGATGAGAGATAAAGTTATTACCCATCCATGAAAAAAAAAAAATCGGAACTTCAACTTAAAACGCTTAATTTTTATCAGTTTTTGGTGATTTTCCCAAAAGTTGTTTACGGACAAATGACTGGTTTTGGAAATCACCTACTCAATTATAATAATAATATATTATATTTAGACAGTTATTGTTAAGGCCTCAAGCTCTTGCTGTATGATCCTTGTATTTTTCTATGCAGTAGAGAATTATCATTATTATATACATGCTACACAGAAAGACTCTGCGCTCATCGGCAAACGTGTCGAAAATATGTAAGTCGGGCTATAAATGGTTGTTGTACTCGATGTTTGATGACTAATGAATGTTGTTTTGCTATTTGCAGACCTTTCTTCTTGCCTGACCCTAAAGATGGGTCTCTGTACGTGATGAAGGGTGGTGAAGACAAGAAGTTCTGTGTCACCAAGTTGCCAGTCTCCATCCAACAGTTGGTGGCTGACTCTCCTTCCCGGACCAAGGATGGCATCTTCTATATGGGCAGGAAGATTGACAGTTGGTTCTCCATCCATACAGAAACTGGTAAAAATCTTCTATTTCAATAGATCGGAGGAAGAGACGTAGTAAATACTATAAGGGTTTTCAAGCTACACTTCGCAAAGTGGAACGAAATTGAAAATATGTTGGCTTATTTACTCCATTTTTTATAGTTTAAATGTATTGTTCTGAAATGTTTTTTAATACATTCAGTTTTTTAATACATTCCCAATTGTGGTAATAACAAAAGTTTAATATTTTGTATATCTGAAGTAATTAATAACCGGATAATAACTACGTAGTATGAGTTAAACTGTGATCATTCAATTACATTAATAATTAGTTATTGTGGCTCATGTCCGGACATCAACTACGAGGTCATATCGCCTACTACCAGTGCGCTCTTTCATCGCTCTGGTGGACATGAGCCCAACTCTACAGTGGCTGTCCTAAATTTTTATTCAACTAGGGTAGGGGTCTTAAACGAGTACCTGACATTGCACATGCTCGCTTTCCACCTCATTAATAATTATATATAGCCATGTTGAAGATTAAGTTAAAAAGATTTATATCGAGTTTAAAAAAACATAACTTAGTTAGTTATAATGTAGAAATATTTATATTTGCACTAAAATAATTATAAAACGAATGTATACAATTAAAAGCGACATTGGGTGTTGTTGTTTTTTTTTTTCTAGAGAAGATAATTATTTTTTCTAAGGGTCCGATCGAATAAAATTACACTATATTTATAAACTAGAATATACCTGGAATTATGATATATATGTAGTCAGGTTTAAGATATCGGGACACTTTTTAAAAGCCGAAAAATATCTATGAATATATAGTAACGACTATTCTATCACTTAGCGGAAACTAAGTTTAGCACATTTTAATACTTTCAATCTGTAGAGCTTGTAAATCCAAATTCTTTGTGCTGCTGTAACTTAAAATTCTGAAGTGACAAGAGAATGCAACCAATGATAAAAGAAAAGACCACAAAGAAGTGAAACGCCTACTTTCCGTTTCGTCCCACTGTGCTTCGAGCAGAGGCTATGAACTGACCGGAAATTCGATGATGATTTTGAATGAGAACTTCAGGATTTCCGACCACCCTGAGCTCAAAAATTTGGGTTGAACCAATAGCAGGTTTTTTTTTTGTTTGACCTCGGTGCCCTCAGCCAGCGGCCTCACCTGACCCATGCCTTTCGGACTACTCTATCTATGTGTCTGTCAGCGAACAGTAGGGTCGTTAGATTCAATGCATCGACACGAAAGTTCTAAAATGCCTTTTTATTCCTATAATTTCCAAATAATTTGGCAATTAATTACTAATATATCTATTATTATTTATTTTTCTCAATGTTCATAGTTTCTTTTATTCTCTATTCTAATTATTATTACTTACATCAAACATCTTTTTTTCTACTCAACAGGAGAAAAAAATGCATTTTACGATGTCGACAGTTTTGAAAAAACTTGCCCAGTTGAACAGATTTCTGACCTCTTTTTCGTCGGCAGAACTGGTAAGTCGCAGTCTGCTACTTTATATAAATATAATAACATTTTAAAAATGTACATTTAAAGTAACTAATTTAAATAGTTTGGCCATAACTTTCTTATACCAATCACTTTTGTACGAATCACTCTCTCATTTCTCACTGGCATTACTGTAATGTGTTGGCGTAAGTGATTTTATTTTGTTCCGTTGTACAGCGTAATTCTGAGAGTGATTTTCTTATACCCAATAACGATAATATGAAATGAATTTGAGAGGGGGAGAGTAAACAAAAGAAAGTGTACAAAAGTGGTTGGTATAAGAAAGTCCTGTTATCACATATATTTAATTTTTTTCTTATTATATTTAATAAAAAAGATATTTTAAAATTCGTTGTTATGCGTTACAATTTAAACATTATTTGGAAATATGATTAAAAGATATTCAGAGGATCTTGAAGCGTGGAAATCCGTTGAAAACGTTAATCTCCGATTTTCGCACAATTACAATTACCTTATACTGTAAAGATATAAGAAAGTGAAAACAAATCACTTTTTTTTTCTTTTTTTTTTTACAATGTTTTTTTTTGACATTGACTGTAAGTTGGCTGTTGCTGAAGAAAATAATGTCCGATTTTGCTAGAAATCCGAAACATTTATATTTGTTTATTGAAGAAATCGCTCTTTCATTTCAAAGAAACAAAAAATATATTTTAACAGTATTTCATTAATTTTGTGTTGAAGAAGTTTGTTGTCGTTTTATTCACACACCTGTGTTTTCTCAGTATTTCTAATTAAGGCTGATTGACGTAAATTGGCATTATTTGCTTGGTTTTATTTAAACAAACTTACATTTTGTGTTGCTTATTAACCTAATTTTATAGTATGGCTTTGTAGTAGCCCGACGTGCTTGGCCATCGCTTTGGATGTACTTTTTGACCGTAATTATTCAAACATTCTCTGTAACTTTAAGTATTATTCTTTTATCCTGGTTGTTCTGAATAAGTTAGTTGAATTCCACTAATTTATTTGATTAGAGATATAATACATATAAATATAATTCTATAAACAATATTACTGTGTAGTGTTACTTCATCACATTGAAGAGTTAATTTATAAATATACTGCGATGATATACCAACGAATATAGTAAATCAATGTATTGTATATTTAATTAGATTCTGCCTATCCGACTGCTATGAATATTATATGTTTCTATGGTTTCCAAAAACTTTTCTGTAATATAAATATGAACCGGAGAATAATGACATGAAAAATAAATTCAATAAAGTTAAAAACAAGTAATGGTACTAATTACTTTGGGTCTTTTTCATTGGATTTGCCTGTTCCATGTTTTCTGAAAGCACAATTTTTGAAAAAATAAAAAAGTGTCTAAAAATTAAAATCCGGTAAAAACATTTAGATCGAATATTGCAGTTTAACAGTGTAAAGCCGATTTTTTTTTAACAATGAAAAGAAAAATACATGAATATTTAAAGTTACGAATATTACCATTTGAAAACTAATAACTACACCATACATATCAGTAATACTGATCAGTAGTACTGAATACTGGGTACATGGATTATGTAAGGATTATTATCCTGCTGAGTTCCGATTTTTAGGTATTTTATTTCCGTCAGTTTTTGGCGCTTAAACTCAATTAGTGTTGCCGAATCATAGCTTGAAGTTTTGTTTTCTTAGTAGTAAGTTCGAATTAAATATAGTTGGTTTTATCTATTTTATCATGAAAAACAATGTGCAATCAATTAATTGTATTTAAATAGTTTGATGATTATGCTCTTCTGCAAGAGTATTTACCTACGTAGATGAATAATTTTTATTATTTATATTAATTTGTTGAAAATAGTCATTGCATGCTCATCGAACCCGAAATTAAATTTGAAATGGTGAATAAAGCTCCAATAGAGTGTCGATTATCCGATAAATCAATTATGCTAGTTTTATTTGAATAAAACATTGTTTTTTCTTCCGGGGAAACATTCTCTCTCTACATTCTAAGATGGGAAATGCTTCGACGCTGTAAAGCGCTGTTCGTTCAGGAGTAAGTTGTGACTATTCTGAACGTCATTCGGCCTCTTATAAACATTTTATGGCTCAAATTTACGAGGGACCCTTCTGATCAAATTTTCAACATGAACATTTTGAAGAAACAGAAATTGATTTCTTAATTTTGAGTAGGTTAATTTTGTATTTCATCATTAATGAACTCGTAGATTACTCTGTACACAGAGATAACCTCATTAACTATTTGTTTTAAATTAGAGTCTTTTGCTATCCTGTTGGTATACCTGTGGTGAACGAGATTCGAAATCGTGAATTTTCATAATCTAATGCATTGGCGTAGGCAAACACTATTTCAGAACATTATAGTTTTTTTGTATTAATTAATACATCCATGCAATGTTTGCATACGGAACCCTTCACTGCGTGACCTCATCATACTTCTCTGTAAGTAGAAATATAAAAAATATTATAAGTAATAAAAATTACTTACTGTATTTTCAGATTACAACTTGGCATTGTACGACACGAAGAAGAGGAGGCATCACTGGAACATCACATTTTCAGACTACTCTGCCCGAGGATTCTCTACTGAACAGCTCAGAGATTATGGTAACAATGCATTTAGTTTAAAAACGTAGCTATGTGACAAGGATTCCAGTGTGAGAGGTGCCTCCCATTTTGGGAATGGTGCACAGTGATATCCAAATAAAAAGAATGCATAAAGTACATTATGGTCAAAAATAGCTGATTTCGCCTCTTTCATTTTTTTTATTTTTATTCCCCCAGGGTACCTTCACGTCTCGAGCAGTGCCTCCGGACGAGTCCGCACCTTCGACCGGGTATCAGGCTCTCTGATCTGGGAGCACGACTTTGGATCGCCCATGGTAGCTCTCTACCTCCAACAGGGGTTTGACATCTATACAGTTCCATTCACCTCGGCTGCTGAGGCCTCCCTCAATTTTCTTCCCTTCCTTGTTGATGAGGACCAACTCAAGTAAGGAAACAATAGGTTGTCCGTAATTGTTGGAAGAAGGTATTGGGCAGTGATCAATTAAACGATAGTTTTCGACAAATTTATTGTCTTCCTCAGGGTCCATACCACCAACAATAACAAGATGTTGTATTTCTTATGACTGACTAAATTGGTCAAGAAGTGTCAGACTCACTCAATGGAAGGGCATACGGAAAGGAAATCCGACTTCTCCATAGGGGAATTGGAGGAAATGAACAAGCGGACAGACTGGCTCATGCAGCAACGGAAGAATAACTTATTGGACCTGTCCTCTCAATAGGGATGACAAAAGTGCATTGCAAATCATTTCTGGTGAAATGGGCATTGCGGAATTGAAAATCATCTTGGCGTGATGATGAAACGGGTTGTCGACAATCAAAAGAGTTGATCAGAGGACCGGATAACAAAAGAAGAACAACTCTTCTTGACCAAGCCTGCATGACATTGAAAAAGTAATCGGGTGTCTAACTTGACACCACTCAGTAAGAAAACATCTCTTTATAATAGATAGTGTTCCTTCTGCAGAAGATGTGAAGTGATGGATGAAACCAGGTGTGAATGTGGAGGTTATTAGTCACATCTCCGATGGAGAATCTTGGATGAGGCGTTCCTCAACTTAGATGTGTCGAAGAAACGGAGCTTCGAAAGGATCCTGCTCTTCAATAGAAAGATTGAAGAGTTGGTAGTTGAATACTAGCGAGAGGCGGTTATAAGGGCCTTCAGGCTTGGGATAACATGGGAACATAACCCACCTCTACAATCAAACAAATGTTTTTGTACTCACATAAGTTAATCTAGTTTAATTCAGTCATAAGGAATATATTACATATTGTTTTGTTGGTTACAACTGATTACAAGCTAACTGATTACAATTAGTTTGTCAATGCTCGGAGATAGAACTTTTGTTACATTGACCTCTACCTTATACCTAATTCCCACACTTACTCCTGGGTCAATCCTTCTACTCATAAGTCTGTAAGGTTTGTAAATATGTGAAGGTACATATCAAGAAGAGTTTATTTAGTCCAAAGAGAAATGTTAAAAACCTCTGATAAACCATGAATTCTATTGCGAACTACGTGATATTGAAAATTTAACACTTTGGACTAAATGCGATTTAAAGATACAACCCAGGTACCAACGAGCTTTGATGGGCCATACATGACTTCATACTTTTATTATAAATCCGCTAACTATTCATAAGCGAGCGGTGCTATAGGAAATATATGCTGTGCTGTCGATTCCTCTAATTATTAGCGACGGGCTTCGTATAATACAATAATTGTAAATTTTACAGGTCAACGTTGTACATTGGGGAACACGGTGAAGGTCTGTACGCGCTGCCCTCTCTGGCGGACAAAGATGTGCCAATAGTGACCGAAGGTAGCCTAAGGTACCTGATCGGAGGACCTGACTCGAAGGCCGGCTTGGAAGCGCTCCCTCCACCTGTCACACTTGGTGAGTTGGATTGTCGTTACCGTAGATCTCTGCTTAGTTCACTGAGTCCATTATAGAGAACATTGAGTTATTATTCAACAGCAGCTGTTCGCGGGAGTAAAGGTGTCGCAGATGAGGGCCCTTTGCTCAACAGAAGGCAACGCCTATTTTCGTGGCTTCAAATAATAGAGGTGGCAAGACGGTTCTGAACACTGACTTAACCTTACTTGTGTTTAAACGTTTCATACTTCAATATTTAACTTTTTAATTTTTGGTAATTTCATTTAAGTTCAAAATTCTCTGGTTGTCAACTAAAAAAAATCTGACATCGCGTTATGACAGAAGTCAACAGCAAAGGAGTAAAATAAATCAAACATAAATTGTGGCAATCATAAACAGATTAGAATGCTCTTAGCCGTCTTAAGCTGACTGTTCAAATAATTCAAGCATGCTGCCTTCTTTTCAACTGGTCTTGTGCAATAGATGTGTCACTTATTAAGTTTTTAAAACTAAGATTACCTTTATTTTCGTATATTTTTATCTTCCCGTCATAAATAATAACTTTGTTGTAATTTCGTTCTTAATATGTATGATTTTTTTCTCGTTCTAGGTCACTATAAGGTTTCAGCGATAAAGAGTGGTCCTTTGCAGATTGCGGACCACTCCCAAGGATCTATCCAGAACAACAGTTCTTCAGTAGCAGTGGCCAGACGACACACCCCCTCCAGAAACCACGGACCTTCAGTTCAGGAAGACCAGAGCCATGCGATGGCTGATTCTCTCGAGACTCGTTATCTTACTGCTATTGTGTTTTTGTTGGCTCTTTTCGTTTTGGCAATGTTCATCTATTTTAGCAGACAGGTGAATAAATTGTTCAAATAAATATGATATATCATATAGTTAGTAGGTAGAGTAGGTCACCAATGATGCTATCGTTACAAAAGATTAAGGTTACTTCTGTATAACCTTCCAAGTAGTTCCACAGAGCACAGGGTGCAGCAACAGTTATAAGAGAGGGACGAACTACCTAAAAAAGACGGTGCAGTTGCTTGCCTCACCGCCAACTCAGAATGAATCAATTCCTTGACCTGCCTTAATTATTGCATTCTAGGGTGGCCCATACTTTTCGAACTTGAAGTCTTACATAGTGGCTTCTAAATAGCTGACCAACTTGCCAAGCGAAAACGGAAAAGGACACAGTGACACTCAGAATCGACTTAACCTTAGAAGACACCCTTTCCATCATACAACATCAGACACTAACGGAATGGCAAAACAACTATACTGACATATCCCAAACCAAAGGACAATACCACTACAGTACAGGAGACAGTAACGACAAAGCCATGGTTCCACCCACACAGTTTGACACTGACGACTAAGCAGGTCATATACTTGACACGACTGAGGACCGGACATGCCAGAACAAACAAATACTTACATCTCATCAAAATAAAACCATCCCCCAACTGTGAACACTGCGATGAGACTGAGGACGTAGTCCACATTTTCAATAAGTGCAAAAAATACGACAACCAGAGACAACATGAGACGCTACTATCCAACGAAAATACATTTCTTCAAACAATAGCTAACATTAATAACATAGAAAACGTTAACAAACTATTTAAATTTATTACCAAATCAAAAATAGAATTGTAATAAGAAGATAAACAGACTACTACATACTTGCTCCGGCTTTATAGGACTACAATTAGTCTTACGGCAAAATAATAAAAAAAAATTGCCAAATGTTGACAAGCGCCAAAAAAAAGCTATTGATTCATCTTTTCCCGTTATCCGTTTGTGCGGAAATTCAACAGCCATCTGTTGTTTGGTTAGAAAATATATATATATATGTCAACAATTTTCGTCAGGTAAAAGTGGGTCACCCTATTGCATACATTGACTATAATAGAAAATGAAACTTAAAAATTGCTCAAACGTTTAAGTAATTTTATAGGGAAAGGCTTTTAATGTGCTCATGATGGTCTTTTCTTATCCTTTTGTCTTATTATTCCTTAAACGAAGGGAGGAAAAGAGAGTTATCTATTTTTGAAGTATTTCTGATCCCAATTTGAGGATTGAGATATTAGGCTCATTGAGTTCAGTTCTTTAATGGTGTATTTTTTACGGTTTTAGATGCGAGATATAAAGCAGTCCTCGCAAGGTATGTCAGTGAACCACAACTACCAGATGAATTTGTCTGCAGTACAATATCAGTCTGAACCCGGGGTTGTCACTGTTGGGAAAATATCCTTCAACACCCAGCAGATCCTAGGGCACGGCTGTAATGGCACTGTCGTCTACAGGTACCTTTAGCTCAATAATACGTATGTGGTTAGTAATTGGTATATACCATATTTGAGGTTGCATCAGTTAATTAAAGAAGTGGGTTGGACTTTCCACTTTGGAATCCCCTTCGCTTATAGTTAGGAGTTAAAGGAATAATAGTAGATATAATCTACAGTGCGCGACATGGAACAATTGTATATTGGACAGACTGGCCGACATTTTAAAGAGAGAATTAAAGAACATATGACTGAAATAAAGAACCCGAGGCAACTGGTCCACTTTCGCGACCCCCATCATCGACAATAGTCACACTTTTGACCCAACAGAAGGCATCAAAAACCTCCATTTCTGCTAAATAAAATCAACTGGAAATAAATAAAGCGACCAAAATTAACAAGTGTATGAATGACGAAATATATATCAACTACTCCGCTTTGTTAACACCTTGGCCAGTTCTGTTTCCACATATGTATGTGTATATTGGTTCATTTTATTCCATATATCATTTATCGCAGTCAATATTTATTATCACTATTTGATATTTTTTATTTTATTATAATTTAATATATTTTCATGTTATTAATTTAGTTTTTTAAATATAGAAAACGCTTCTGGTTATATGAATATTCTCATGTCATCAGTAATCATTTTGTTAAATACACAAACATTTTAGACATATCACGTATACCTTGTTAGAATTAAATGATTGTTATCTTTAATTTTAGTTTTACTACTGTTATCGGAAGTAAATATTTCAGAATAAACAAATGCCTAACTGTAAGCCACGGGGTTTTCTTATTTGAAAGCTCAACCCTGTTATGCCTTTTGCGGTTTGCATTCAGGATTCTTGTCTTAGTTTGTAAATAAACCTGACTTTGGTGTAATGCCGAAACCGATAATTTTTGTATAATTTTGTTTTGTGGAATAGACAATATTTCTAAAAAGAAGTTGTTTTATTTATTTATGGTGATCTACACGAAATACCTTGTCAGTCAGAGAAAATAGAGGTTAATAATTTAGTTCAGGGAAGGAAATCATATTTTGTACAACGTTGTACAACAATAATGGAAGGAATGCGTTGGTAAAGGGCAAGTTCTAGAATTCATCGATGAGCTCAAGGGTTTAATCGAGGACCGCGGCACAATTAGAACTGGCTCTTTCTTTGTAAGAGACATTTGAAGGCAAACTCAATATTTTTTTTATTTTGGTTCACTTGCAGAGGTAAATTTGAGGATCGTAACGTAGCAGTGAAGCGCCTTCTGCCGGAGTGCTTCACGATAGCCGACAGAGAAGTCTGCCTTCTCAGAGAGTCTGACTCCCATTCCAATGTGATTCGATACTTTTCTACAGAACAAGATGCCCAGTTTAGATATATTGCTTTGGAACTGTGTACAGCAACCCTACATGTAAGTAATTTAAACTGCTAAAACTATCCAGGCATGTAGAGAAAAACAAGTGCTTATTTGACATAAGTATTTTAAAAAATGGTTTCATAATGTTGATATGTTGCCGAAACTAGCAGCCGTTGTATATTTAGAAAAGGTTATAAAACTCGGCATCCTCAGGCCTCTTCGGTCCATTTGGCCTCACAGCTCATCCTACCGGGGGAAGCTATTAGATAAGTAGATTTCGTCTTGAAAAACTGATATAAATCCTCCTCAAAATTCCAGAAATGTAGTTATTGCTTATATAATGGCTCTATCCTCTTTGACGTGCTTATATGGTTTTTTGGAGACATGCTTATATGTGTGATAGTCTGTCCGAGTCGAATGTAAATCGTGGCAGGCTTGGTTAGACAGTATGAAGGCTGGTAGATCTTCCCCATGTCACAAACATCCAGATTTTGTTAGTTACACTTTGGCTAACTTCTAAAATTACAAAAAATATAAATGTTTATCTCAGTATTAATCCTTTCAAATTTCCTATTAAGATTAAGGTAATGAAATGTAAAATCCAAAATGTGCTGTAAAATAAAAAGGAAATATTTTTAAAATTAATAATTCAAAATTCCTTATATACTACCTGTTTCCTGGAGAATTGTATATTTTGAAGTAGTCATTCTGTCACTTATCTTCCTTCAGGATATAATGGCTGGCAGTTCTGTTATAACAAATTTTTGTATTAATTAAATTTCCCCACAATATTTTTATTTTATTTTATTTATTAATTTAGAGCAAATTAAAATCTTAACAGAATATTAGCTTAGATCAAAAGATGTCTAATATACCATATTATAGCTGTAATAAATACATTATGCGTGATTTGCTTTCATGCAAACTAGTTAAGTATCATTGAGTTGAACACTTTTTTAAGCATACGTTTTGTACAGGATTATGTTGAAAATGGAATTCATAAAGAAGACATTTCAATAGTAGAAGTTCTTAAACAGGCCACATCAGGATTGGAACATTTGCACTCCCTCAATATTGGTACGTCATTTCTATTAAATGTATTTATTTATAAAAAATGAAAATAAAATAAAATTGGCACATGAAAAATTAGGGAAAAATACAACTTATAAAAATAATTCTAATTGCCTGATAACAATTATTGTAACTTTCTTATCCGATTCTCTATGTACTGCTCCTGTGGAAAATAAACAAAAGCTATTATTTATTTTGTAAAAAAGCAAGGAAGTTCTTTTCCTGACAAGTTTTGTTGTCTTCTTTGATCGTACATAGTCCTCAACTATATCTGTATCGTCCCAATTTAATACAAATGGCATGAGCTATGAGCTGCGCAGAAAAATGCGTGTGAAACGAAGGTCGGAGCACCTAGCATATTTAACTTTATTTCCCTATAATTTTCGTTAGTTTTTTATTAAATGTATTTTTATTTTACATGTTTTCAGTTCACAGAGATATAAAACCCCATAATATCCTTCTGGTAAACAATCCAGACTATAGAATGGTCCGTACTTTGATATCTGACTTTGGTCTTTGCAAGAAGCTACCAGATGGAAAGAACTCCTTTTCTTTTCAATCCGGCATCAAAGGCACTGAAGGATGGATCGCTCCGGAGATGATGGTTGCAGAATCATCTCATGTCAAAATGGTAAGAAAAACTATACCCATTAGCATTTACCTTTGCCATCCCAATGCACAAACCAGAATTTTCCTGTGGAAATTCATTTTTAACCTTAATGACTAGAAATAAACAGTTCCTTACGTTACTATAGATCAAGATGCATATTATAAAAGACATTTTTATTATTTCTTTTTCCAGAAGAGGCATGTTAATAAATAACATAGACTAGATTTTGAAAAATGATATAATTATATTTCATTTCAAATACAAGGGCCAGTCGGCGTAGTTAAAAGGAAAAACAAAAATAAACAAAGTTAACTCTCCTGATGTGGAGGGGTGAATGTGGAAGATGGGCTGATGAACTGATCTCCAAACAAGGCCGAGAAGATCTGGGAGTAGGCTGAGGACGCCGTCACACCAGATGAGCCAAGTACCAGACTTCAGAGGTCCACGGAAAGGCGATCCGGGTTGACGAGAGAAAGTCGGCGGGTTGGTGGCCTTGAGAAGTGCCCTGATGTCAACAGGCAATGTACCATGGAAGACTATCTGTCCAACACTGACCAGCGGTCATAAAACGAACTATTCCCCACTCCCCCACATTCATAGGCTCCTCCCACAAATTGTTAATATGATGTAATATAAACATAAGAATAAATTACATGAGTAATATTGACCATAGTTATTATGATAATAATATTAATAATTATTAGAATAATTAATGGAAGAAAACTTAAGAAAAAATACCTCTACAAAAAATCAAAAATTAATTAAATGTTGCGCTAACAAGGCATATTTCACTTATTATGGATTAAGCTTTTCTTTTTCAATGTGAAAATTTCATCTTTATTCCTGGAAAATAGTGAATATTTTCCTTCTTATGTTTTAGCGGATTTCTATAGAAAAGTTCATTGGGGTTATATCGTCCTACGGCACTGTCACCATATTTTCGTTAAACATGCTCCGCTAAACACGATTTCGGGGTTTCATACATTCTTGTCTATTTATTAGAGTGTATATTAGAGTTAGCCATTATCAACAATAGCTTGTTATCATTATTATTTGCTGAGTGTTGGTTAACTTCGGAAATTTATTCTTTAAACCATGATTTTTGACTAACTTCCTCTTAGCTAGTATCGGCAATTGCTATCGACCACTGTTAATTGCTAGAAGGTAGGTTATATAAGACTTTCAAATCTCTTTCGGATACATGTATGATTTTTATATGTGAAAATTTTTAATCGTGGAATCTGTATTGCTTCACTAAAAGGACCTACGGGAGGGTCAAAATATTATTATTCTGTGTACTTGATACTTATCCCTATATATGTTATTTCTGTTTTTTCAGCGATCTTCAATAGATATTTTCTCGCTGGGCTGTGTGTTCTACTACACGGTAGTTGGTAAACATCCATATGGCGATGACGTACATCCTATCAAACGTCAAAACAACATACTCAGTGGAGAACACAAGTAACTAACTACCTTTAAATTCGTATATTTACTTATCTATTTTCTACTACTTTGGTATTATTTCTTAATACAATGAATTTTTTTCATACCCGATATTGGAACCTATATTCTCCCTAGAAACACATAGGAACTCTATTATTTTAGAAATAATAATTTTATAGCTATTTTATTTATAGGTTAGGTTAGGTTTTATGACTCATGCCCGGGCTTTAACTACGAGGTCATATCGCCTACTACCAGAGCGCTCTTTCGTCACTCTGGTGGACATGAGCCCGACTCTACTGTGGGAGTCCTAAATTTTGCCTACCCTAAATTTTTATTCATCTAGGGTAGGGGTCTTTAACGAGTACCTGACATCGTACAGGCTCGGGACCATCGCTTAACGCCCCATCCGAAGGACGGCGTGCTTAAGTTTATTTTACCTCCCAGATAAAATAAACTAAGGGCCTCGGTCGGGCTACGAACCCACGACCTTGAGCTCAGAAGTCAAGCACGCATACCACTGAGCTACCGGCGCCCTCATTTTATTTATATGTTATTGCTTGTATGAAATTACTTTGAAGATAAGTATAATTTCTGTTAATTTTTCCCTGTTTTTAGGTTGTCCCATTTGAAGGATGAATTGTGGAAGAACTTAATTCTAGCCATGATCAGCTTCGATCCACACAAGAGACCCAAGACGGCCTCAGTTCGACGACACCCTGTTTTCTGGGACAAACAACAGGTTCTCGCATTTTTACAGGTCCGCCATCGCAAATTTTTTTTTTACTTTTACTAATAATTGTAAAGTTATATACATGATTAAATACCTTAAAGGGTCTCATTTATAACAACACAAGTTTCAATCCTCCATCCATCTTAAATAAACGAAGTAAACATCTATTTAGTTTTATTTCTTAAAAATTGTATATCTGAAAAAAATTAAAAGGAGCACAGTAGCGAATGTACCACAATCTACAAATTAGGGCTAAGTCAACTGTCCTTTGCTGAATACGTACTTAAATGACGTAGAACGTGTGAAATAGTGACAGTTCACGTACCTTGTATGTTGCGGCAATATTGCTATAGTGCCCCATTCATTTTGCATTCTGTGAAATAGCTCGTTTTAGTAAGTAAATATTATCTTGTGAATTTATCTTTAATATTTAGAAAGTATGAAGAAATGGTTGAAAAAATGTTTGAATATAACGATAGCCGATTCTTATTACTTTTTTGCCTGAAATGGAATAAAGATATTTAAGTTCTTGTTTAGATAAGGAATGGGTTGTGATACATGTTTAGAAATACTCATTCCATTATGGAATGGAAGTTGACTTTGAATTCATGTGGCTATTAATAGCCTTAAGTTGGATTTATTAGGACAGATTTTCTAATGGTAATTAAATGTTGTTGCAGGACATGAGTGATAGATTTGAGAAGGAGCAGGCTGGAGAAAGCGAAACACTACTGGAGTTGGAGCGTGGAGGAGAGGCTGTCTATGGAGAGGACTGGAAGGAAAAATTGGATGAGGAGGTGTCCTCCGACCTTGGCAAATACCGGTCCTACAGAAGGAACTCTGTCCGAGACCTTCTCAGAGCTCTCAGGAATAAGGTAGGATGTATAATCAGAGACATGAGTGATGGGTTGAAGAGAGTGAGACATTGCTGGAGCTGGGGCATGGAGGAAAGCTGTCTATGAAGAGTGCTGGAAGGAAAGGTTAGACCAGGAAATACGCTCCGATTGGTACAAGTACTGGGATCTCCTCAGGGCTCTCAAAAAGAAGGTAGGATGTAGATCCATGAGTTTTGGGCTGGAAATGGCGAGATACTGCTGGGGCTGGAGTTCATGATGGAGAAGTTAATCAAGCTTTGTTCAGGATTGGTTTGATAAAATTTGACCCTGCAATTTTTTGTTCTTATTATTGTTAGGGGGGAAAAAAAGCTGACATTTTTCCGGTTTTGTATTTGTCTTCCCCGGAGGTTCTGTAGAAATCGGGTCTATTACATAAGAGTCTGGCAGGTTTTTTGAGAATTTTCTATTAGATAATAACTTAATTTAACGCTTATCATACAATCCTGTACATCTTTAGCTATAGCCTTATATACCCAGAATTACAAGAAATACCATTTCTCCTTAATTTTACTTTGTTCGAGTGTCCTTGTACTAACATACTGCCTTGTGTATTGTAGAAGCATCACTACCGGGAGCTGTCGCCGGCGGCCCAGCAGCTCCTGGGCTCCACAGCTGACTCCTACGTAGATTACTGGCTGGTTCGCTTCCCTCAGCTCCTCTGTCATGTCTGGACCTCCATGCAGATCCTTCGCTCAGAGTCCTCTTTCCACCTATATTTTGACGCTGGATACTTCTTCCCCTACGACAAGAGTGACACGGTCCCGTCCTGGTTCTATGAACCCCTTCCAGAGAAAAATACCTACTTCTCCAATAACTCATCCTCCAGGGGCGTCCATCGACGGAGAAGATCATTCTCGACGCAGGTGACATCATCAAGAGACAAAACGATTGTCGAAGAGTGCGGCGACAAAGAAGCTTGGATCAAAGCGGGCGAGGTGAACGGAGCCTGGCGACCCAGGGTTCTTCTCCACAGGAAGGAAGAAGAGGAGAAAAACATGATCCGGAGTGTGTGCTCCGAGTTCGGCAGTAAGAAAAAAGATTGACTCCTTGTCAATACCGAGTTCAGTAAGAAGTTGACCAGAGGTAGCGCATATGGGTGAAGCCACCACTCCACTGCTAGATACAAAGGCATCCACACTTATGGTCGACTTTTAGGTTTGGGAAAAAACAAAAATGTCGTGCATCAAAACTCATTGCTAAATGAACATCCAAAAAGAACAACAATAATGAAAACGTGCATACAATATTATATATATATTTTTTTAACAAGACTTCAAGAATAGAGCAAATTTACTATCCTACCGTAAACAAAAAAAACCTAATTCGCATTCGCAACCCGAAAAGTATAATGTTACCTTCTCTATTGGATGAGGTTATTTCTTGGCTTTATTTGTTGTTTACATTTGAGTTTGCTTCTATTCTGTTTTCATTTTTTGTGATTGGCCTCGTCGTTGTGTTTACGGTTTTATTCAGATTTCTATGATTCTTTTAACATCGGCTTTGGACTTAAACATTGGAAAGTGTGTTTTTAACCAAGACTATTTTTTCTATTTCTCATTGACAAACCTTACAAAATATGCTTCAACAGCCTCGGCTACTGCGCACTTTTCTCCAACATTACCGATCCTTTTTCTGTACTTAGCTCTACTTTAAAATAAACGGCTTTGGACTTAAACATTGGAAAGTGTGTTTTTAACCAAGACTATTTTTTCTATATCGGACTTACTCATTGACAAACCTTATAAAATATGCTTCAACAGCCTCGGCTACTGCGCACTTTTCTCCAACATTACCCACCCTTTTTCTGTACTTAGTTCTACTTTAAAATATATATTATATTTCAATACGATGACAAAATGTAGCTGAGTTAAACGTAATCTTGGTGTGTTTGTAATTTGAATGTAAGATGGCACCTTTTTCCATTATTATGAGAACTGTAAAGTTTTTTGAGCAACATTTTATATTTATGGAGTTTTTGAACGCAGATATACCGAATCAAGAGGCTGCATATATAAACCAACTGATATGATACAGCTTAATGTATACTTTTTTGTAGGCACAATGCTGCCCGCAAGTGCAAGAAGGTTACTGACCTCGGATTCAAGGATTTTTTTATAAACGAAACCTAACTTATCAATTTATGCTTTCAAAGGATATAATATTAAAATATTTTGCTAATCAATTTTCAAAAAGAGCGCTACTTTTATTTTATAATGTGATTGTCATCCTAATGCTCCCAACTCCTGCACGTTCTGCATATTAGTAATCTAATCACGTTTTGAAAAACATGTTTTTATTTTTAAGAAAACACGCGGAGATATGGACCGAAAATCTTTTGTAAAACATTTTTATACGGGATTCAACTGTAATTAAAAATACTTTTGTATTTACTATACTAATACTTTTGTTCTTAACAAAATACATTCTTAGGTGACTAACCGTCTTTCATACGCCTATTTCCATTATTTTTAATATTTAGTCATATTTGTTAAGTTTTGGACCACCTACACAACGGAGAGGCCCTCCAAATTGTGAATATTGTTATAATAATATTATACCAATATTAGTCATATTAATACTAAAATATATACATCACTATAAATAAAAAAATAATATGTATTCTTAATAAATACAGTTTAGGTTAACGTATAGTTATTATAATTATTCCTTTTCTATGTGTGTTTTTTACACCAGATCAGCATAAATAATGTTGCTGTTTTTCTATTTTTTTTTTTATTTAAGTTATCTTTACTTGTTTTATAATGTTACTTAATTTTTAAACATTTTGTGTATTATTTAAATTTAATTGTATAATTTTATTTATTTATTTGTGGTCTTAAAGAATAGTATACGATTTTCCACCGTTCTTTTTTTTATAGTTTTGGAATTATACATTTAGGGGTTAAAAATCATAAAAATGTTGGGAAAAATTATTTAACTTCCATGCAGTTACACAGTCATTTTCATTTCTCTTAAAATATCAAATGGTCAGATGTATATTTTTGTTGTGATAATGAGAATCATGAAAGGATGCACATAGCATCTCATTCCGCATGAAATTCAGTTTTGAAATCATAATATTTATGTAAACATTTTGAAACTATTGAAACAAACAGCAGTTTTGTTTGTGTCTTTTGGATATGAGATACATATTGATAAATAATTTCTCACTTTTTTTACAGTAATACACTATGATTTGGGTTAGTCACTTCGATAAGTTTTAATGGCATTATTGTATTTATCAACGCAATTTAGCGTTAAAAACATATATGTAAAGGTTATTGATATAATATTTTGTTATACCTAGTGTATTTTATTTATTAGAATTGTTTTATTAATTATAAAAGAACCATATTTTTATTATATAATTGTTATATTATAACATCTATTATTTCTTTATGATTTCCCACTCTATTTATTGTACATTGAATGAACGTACATATTCCGTCATAATTTGGCTTTCACCCAACGCATTATCGTTCTCCTCTAAATTTATTTACTTATATTTGTTATTTTTTTAACTCCTTCTTAGTTAGTTATTATGACTCATGCCCTGGCGTTAATTACGAGATCATATCGCCTACTACCAGAGAGCTCTTTAGTCACTCTCGTGGACATGAGCCCGATTCCACTGTGGGAGTCCTAAATTTTGACTACCCTAAATTTTTATTCCCCTAGGGCAAGGGTGTTTAACGAGTACCTGACATCATACAGGCTTGGGACCATCGCTTTACGTCCCATCCGAAGGACGGCGTGCTTAAGTTTATTTTATCTGGGTGGTAAAAGTGCCTCGGCCGGGTTTCGAACTCACGATCTTGAGCTCAGAAGGCAATCACGCAAACCACTGAGCTACTGGTGCCCTCTAACTTCTTCTTGAAAGACCTATAAAAATGATTCGCACTCAACAAAATTGTCTTAGGTTCATAACTAAACCTGACGATGGTGTAATGCAGAAACTGGTCGTTTATGTATATATTTTTTGTGGAATAGACTATATAAAGAAACGTTTGTGTTATTAATTTTCAATTAGTTTTTTGTAAATTGTTAGTTTGTGTTTTCTCCTCAACTAATTGATCAATTAATCTAAAAAATTGTATCTTGCTCCTCTACAAGTAATTATAATTCAACTTATAAATTTAAATTCCCAAGCAATAGGTCGTAATTTCAAAGGAGTTTTTCCCCGAGCATAAACACTCCAATGGGGTGAAAGTTTGACTGCATATTTCTGTTTTAAAAATCCTTTAGGAACTAGAAACCTCCAAGTATTACGACGTCCATTGGATTCATAAACGACCATCCTCTAAATATAGAATATAACATTTCTCCAAAATTCTTATTGCTTCTTCAGATTTTCCTTGCGAAGTCTACTTTTTTTATTATTATTAGTTTCTGCCTTTTAATGTTTCTGACTTGGCTTCGCTTGGCAAAACGCTTTGATTGCGATTCCACCGACTACTCGGTCCTACGAATATCAATCTATGTGCGCTACTGGAAACCCTTTACAACTTTAGATGGACAAAATATTATCAAAAAAGTAAGTTTATGTAACACAAACCGCTAACCAATAGACAGTTGTTTTTTTAATTGCTTTTTAACTATTATCAATTGAAATGTTAACTTGCGCGGTATGTATTTTCGTATATGTACCGCATTAGTTTTTTTTTATTTGGGAGGCAAAAAAAAACCAGCCTTTAGATGTGATGTTAAGCAGCGGTCCCGAGCCTGTACAATGTCACTCGTTAAAGACGTCTACCCCATTTGAATAAAAATGTAGGACTCCCATGCTAGAGTCGGGCTCATGTCCACCAAACCGACATAAGAGTTCTCTGGTAAAACGAAAACTGACATTATTGCAGAGATATTGTGAAATAATTCAAATGGACTTGAAAAATAAAATAAAACTTGTTTATTTAATATATTGTCTAATTTCACTAACTAAATATAGTTAGTGAAATTAGACAATATATTAAATAAACAAGTTTTATTTTATTTTTCAAGTCCAGTTCTCTGGTAGTTGGCGATATCACATTGTTAAAGCCAGGGCATGAGTCTAGCGCCTAACTATATATTATTTTCGTGAAAGTTTATTTTTGATTAAAAAATAAAGTAATAATCAGTAATAACTATATAAAGTGAAACATCCTGTAAAAGAAGGTATTACAAAAGAAATCTATTAATATATTGGTGAATAGGATAGAGAAGACGGATGTCTCTGCGGGTGTGCGTTGATTGCTTAAACCCGACCATTATAATCCAGCGTCCAGCTTCAAAAAATATTTTACGGAAACAAAGCAAGGAATGTTGCGGATGCAGAAAAGCGGGTTTATTGTTGCGGAGTTTGCAATGGCTAGATTGCCTAAATTCATCCCCTTGTAAATGCAGTCGTGATCTGCAACCTCAAAAAATCCAAATTACAATATTGTTAAGTATATTTTTACAATTTTTTATGAATTTTGTCCTAGATCAGCCATATTTAATCCCCAAATTAGAATTTCAACAGATTCAGGTAATCAGTGACCTCGAAATACCGAAATAAATTGTTTCTCGACACAATTTACTTTAATAAATAAATATTTTTTTGATACATTCACTGGTAGTAATGTAAAAAAAGATAGGAGCGTTACTTATCTCTTCTTCATGTACTTATAGTTTTCCCTAGGTCCACTAAATTACTTTCAATTAAGAATAATTAATTTTCGATACGTTTTGTCACAGGAACGTTTTACTGCAGACAATGCAGAAATAAGCCTTATTTCCTAAGAAATGCAATATTACTTACTTGGCATAATTAGTGTATTTTTGAAATATGCTAATTCTTTTATTTCTGCAACATATAAATCTTATTTGTAAGAGTCTTAAATATTTATTTTATTTTAACTGTGGGAAAAGTTTTCCAGTGTCTGCTTGTGTTTATCCACTGGGGAAGTATGATATTTTTGAAGGATAATGCGCTTTATTATTAGTGTTTGGCTTGTTTATAAGTGACATTATTTCAAATAAAGCACTAATATTTTTTCTCCAGACAATGGGACCACGTATGCCCTTCTTTCATGGTATTCTATCAGATTGTGCCCTACTTTTCCAACACCTTTTGTTCTTCCTAATACTATCGTCAACAGAACAAAAGGAGCCCCCGACCGAGGAGTGGATAAGAAGAATCCAGGATGTCGTCTATGAAGAAGTGACATATTTCTAAACCTTACCTAGTTTGTTTTTGTGACTCATGCCAGGGCGATAACAACATGAGGTCATAGTGAATCTCCTACAACCACAGCACTCTTTCGTCGCTCTGAGCACACATGAGCTTGACTCTATTACGAAGTAGTAAATTTTGTTTAATTTCCTAGGTTATGGAATCTTTAAGGTATACCTAACATGTGCGTAATTGAAATAAGGCCGTCATTTCTGAAGATCCTCGTATCTTATGCTTCAAATGGCTGCTGACCGGCAAGTCAGTTTGGTGATTGTATTACTTATTGTAAATAAATTGGTACCTAATTTAAGGGCGAATCTTCTTAGCCAATACTATCTTCCTAAATAAATAATTAATTCGCGATCAGAAGGAGTTAATTATAGGCTTTTTGCCATATACTGGGGAGGGGGGCTAAACAGTTCAATAACTGCCGATGTAATGAATGTATCGACACGAAATTTTATATGTTGATCCAAAACAAAATAAGGATATCTACTAATTTTCAGTCGAATAGGCATATGGGAAGGTGGGCCCTCAGGAGGGGGGCTCAACTCAAAAAACGTAATAAATATTGATGTAGCGAATTTAACATCACGATTTTTACTAGAAAGATTCAGAAGTTCCTGAGTAAGACGCCATTGATTTTCAAACATATCTGTGAATTGATTTTAGAGGCAGAGCAAAAACGTAACTAGGGAATAATACTTAACATTTTTTGCAGAGATATTGTGGAACACTTACGAAACTTGTGAAACGTACGTTTTTTCTTTACTTCTTATTAATTGAGGAAGTATAGTGCCGTTGATTCAACCGACAACTCGCGTTGCCCGGCTAACTTTGACTTTTTCTCCTAATAACTCTCATTCGAATCCTACTCAATTCTTCAGCAGTACATTCATGATTCTACAATTTTCAATTATTCAAATGGAATAATGGAGTATCTGCTTCAGCGGCGGACACCCCAGTTAGTAAGTGTTTGGGGCCCCTGGGCACCACATTATTTGTTAATGAGTCGTATGTTATGTAAATAAGCCTGGGTAGGAAAATTTCATCTCCCACTGTAGAGCTAACAGGGAAGAGATAAGAGCATTGGATGCTTAGGTCCCTAGGTGTACACCCTCCTAATATATCTAAATATGTCTATGATTGACTTAAACGTTTCTGGTTGCTGCCTATCTATCGACATTGCTGTTCTAATGTGTTTTTCAGAAAATATGTGAAAACAGTACCACAAAGCCCACCAATATTCTATACTAGCAGTAATACCCGGAGTTGCCCGGGGAACTTTGACTTTTCTCTCAATATCTCCTATAAGGCTATTCAGTTCCTCGACAGTACATTCATGATGTTATAATTTTCAATTATTCATACGGAATAAGGCTTATAGTCCTTCAACTGTAGTAACGCTAGCTTTGGAGCTAAAACTAATTTATTCAAAAAGATTTCTCATTAATCATTGCAGTGGTTTTTGAGTTACAAAGATTGCGTGGGTGGATGCTGGGATGGACCAGATATTGAGGTACTAATACGCCTATAACCTTCCATAGACGATGACGAACAAATTTTAAAAAAAATTAATCAAATCCATCAAGCCGTTCGTGAGTTATAGCGGTACAACGCACAGACATTTTCAGCTTTATATATATGATTTCTGTATTGACAATATTAGTTCGAACCAAACTAAACTTATTTTATAGGTATAACCACCTATAACCTAACAGAAAAAATCTCACCACATCATAACGTCTGTACCTCTGAACTGATTGCTATCCAAAAGGCCATAGACTACTCTAAAAGTATTACATTTTCAGAAGAGATAGTTATATTGACCGACTCTAAATCCGCCTGCCAACTACTACGCAACTTTCACCTCAAAACTCGCAGCAACTACATACTCTCCACAATAGCTACATCCATTTACCAGTCAGATAAGAACTATTACATTCAATGGATTCCTGGACACATCAATTTGACTGACAACGACAGAGCTGACCACCTAGCCAAGCGAGGAACGGCAAAGGACACAGTGACACTCAGAATCGACTTGACCTTAGAAGACACCCTTTCCATCCTACAACACCAGACACTCACGGAATGGCAAACCAACTATACTGACATATCCCAAACCAAAGGACAATTCCACTACAGAGTACAGAAGACAATAACGACAAAGCCATGGGTCCACCCACACAGTAAGACACTGACGACTAAACAAATCATATACTTGACACGACTGAGGACCGGACATGCCAGAACAAACAAATACTTACATCTAATCAAAATAAAACCATCCCCCAACTGTGAACACTGCAATGAGACTGAGGACGTAATCCACATTTTCACTAACTGCAAAAAATACGACAACCAGAGACAACATGAGACACTACTATCCAACGAAAACACATTTCTTCAAACAATAGCTAACATTAATACCATAGAAAACTTATTTTATCTTTACATGTGGTGTCTAATGAGCTCAGGATCGCGAGTTGGAAATCTAGACTAGACTCTATTGTTTTGACTGGAAAGGAGAAAATAACCTTGAGCACATCGTCCTTCGGATGGGATATTACGCGTTATCTCCGGGGTTTTTCGAATGTTATGTAACTAAACTTATTATGTTTTATGACTCATGTCCGGGCTTTAACTACGAGGTCATATCGTCTACTACCAGAGTGCTCTTTCGTCACTCTGGTGGACATGAGCCCGACTCTACTGTGGGAGCCCTAAATTTTGCCTACCCTAAATTGTTATTCACCTAGGGTAGGGGTCTTTAACGAGTACCTGACATTGTACAGGCTCGGGACCATCGCTTAACGTCCCATCCGAAGGACGGCGTGCTTAAGTTTATTTTACCTCCCAGATAAAATAAACTAAGGGCCTCGGTCGGGTTACGAACCCACGTTCTTGAGCTCAGAAGTCAAGCACGCATACCACTGAGCTACTGGCGCCCTCAAAAAATGTTTTATATTTATTATTTTCTTTACAAATTTTGAACCTTGCATATTGGCCATGAAAATAACAATATTAGTTCGAATCAAACAAAACGTATTTTATCTTTACACGTGGTGCCCTGGAAATCTAGACGGGACTCTTAGTTGTTTTGACTGGGAAGGGAAAATAACCTTGAGCACGTCGTCCTTCTGATGGGATATTAGGCGTTATTCTGTTTTTTTTTTTCGAATGTCAGGTACTCGATAATGAGTCGTATGTTACATAACTAAACCTGGGTACTTAAAATTTCGGTCTCCCGCTGTAGAGCTAACAGGGAAGGGATAAGGGATGTGTTTTTCAGAAAATATGTGAAAACGGTACCACAAAGCTCACTTATATCCTATATTTCTTTCCTGACAATTATTGTTTCGAACCAAACGGGAACTTATTTTATCTTTACATGTGGTGTGTCTAATGAGCCTAAGATCGCGAGTTGGATATTCAGACGGCACTTGTTTTGACTGGGAAGTAGAAAATCACGTAACCCATTTTTAATTTCGGCTTATAAGAATAGTTCCTGTAAATTTCCATGAATGTCGAACCAGCCTTTATTGAGTTAGTACTAATCTGATTCTGCGCCCCCCGAATTTATCAAGCTCCTGATTCCAAAAATGAAAAAAAAAATGTTTTTGTGTCTATGAACAGGATAACTCCCGAACTCTCTAAAGACGACACCTATTGATTATCAGCCGAAAAAGTGGGGTTTAGGGGCGAGGTTTAACACAGAAACTCTAGTAACTGCCGTTGGCTAATGGCCACAGCAGCCGATGCGTAATAAGAAAAAAAAAAAAAAAAACTGCCGTTGTAATGAATGTATTTACATGATATTTCAAACGTAAATTCAGAGCCTTATAAGGACGACACCTATTCATTTATGACGGAATCAAAGAGGGGCTCAGGATTCAGAAACCACTATGTCGTCAAATATTGAAATTTAGAACAAACGATTGATTGGCTTTGGAGGGAGAGAAACAACCTAATTGATTGATTTGTCCTGGGGAAGTACATTGCCGGAGATTCACATATGAATTTTTATTTTTCGAGTACATCAATCTGACATCCAACGAATGTTTGTAGGAAGGCTTTAGATGCATCAGTTATTAAGGGGTCCAAGACGTTTGTGACGGGGTATGTCTTAACTTTAAACTACGATTATCTTACCATTACCAACTGTTAATACTTATTCACTCTGTTTACCGCTAGCCAAATTCTTAATTTGCTCATCGCTTCAAGAATCGAGTATCTTCACAGAATCGTGAAAGAATGAACCGGCCTCGCTTTGTATGGGAAGCCGGTAACACAGAGGTATCGTGCATATTGTGCTCAAAATCGCGGGTTCGGAACCCGGCCGAAGCTCTTAGTTTTTTTATCTGGAAGATGAAATAATATTGAGCACGTCGTCCTTCAGACGGCATGTAAAGCGATCGTCACGAGTGTGTACGATGTTAGGTACTCGTTAATGATCCCTACCATAGGTGAATAAACCTAGGGTAGGCAAGATTTAGGACTCCCACAGTAGAGTCGGGCTCATGTCCACCGGAGCGTTGAAATAGTGCTCTGTTAGGAGGCGATATGACCTCGTAGTTAAAACCCGGACATGAGTCATAATAACTAACAGCATATTAAAATGTTTGCGGTGGGGGAATTGCGAAAGTTGTTTAAACACCGGAGTTGGACAAATTGAATCGAAGCAAACATCCCTAATTGTTTTTACATGATTTTATAGCTTCCCGACCATGAAAATTGTAAAATGAATGAATATATAACATTTTGTAGTTTTATGTTTTCTGAATTTATCCCTTCCTATATCTTCCCTCTGGGCGATTTGGCTGAATGTCAGTAGGTGTCGTCCTCTTGTAGTTCTGGATACACATATCGGTATCGTGTTCACTAACACTACACCCATGGATTTTTTTTTTTTTTTTTAATTTTTGTTATCAGGAGGCCGGAAAACTTGATATTTCGTTGAAAATTCAACATCGAGTTTCTTACAACTTTCATACAACCTCATTACTTAACTTTCTCTATAGCCTATGGATGTAAAAATACACGGCCAGGTGTAGCAGGGACGTTAGTTCTCCGTTTGTCCGTCGGAGGGCGCTGATTTTCATAATATTTTTGGTTAGGAGCTGTCATCTGCAGTTGGTTCGGGTGATAACTCGCTGTGGTGTCCATGCACGATGTATTTTTTTACACTCTTTTTGTTCTCATTTATACTTTGTAACTAATATAATTTTCACTAACAGTTGATTAACAAGGAATGGAGTTTTATCCTAAATTTGTTTTCTTGACATTTATATTTTTACATGTATATATTTTCGGATTATATACTTTTTTGACAAATTATGAACCTAATCGATGTAACATGACATATATGTACGAATATCCACAATTGGTTGTAAGTTTTCATTTTGCATTCCGTCTTAAATGTGATAAGGTAATGATTACAATCTTTGTTTTTTTTTCTCTGAATTTTATTGATCGAATAATTTTGTTTTTAGAGAATATCACTGCCTAAAAATGTTACCCAAACGTTTAAAAAATATGGACTCTATGCATATGGTGAAGGACGATATATTCAAAGAGTTAGAGAAATGAAATTTGATGGAATTCCAGTTCTTTTTATACCGGGGAATCGTGGTTCTCCAAAACAAGGTTTGTGCAATACGTTAACCTGTTTTTCTTTAATAAAACATTTATTATATTTTAATTATTTACAAGACTAAGCAATATTCTGTCGTTATTCCAGTGCGTTCTTTTGCTTCCATTAGTCTTCGGAAAGGCCTAAGTTGGAAAACTGCGTTTCATTTTGACTATTTTGCTATTGATCTCAATGAAGACTACTCCGGCCTTTTTGGTGGCTTTCTGAAGGAGCAAACAAGATTTGTCAACATTTGTCTACAACGAATAATGCATTTGTACAGAAATTCTCATAAGCCTAAATCAATTGTTATTATTGGCCATTCAATGGTAAGTGATAAACAGTTACTAATATTTTTCTTTATTTTTATAATTTTTAGTGTTCCTTTTACTTAATTTTAAATAAAAGACTGTTCGGTTAACTATTATATTTTTCAACGGCAGGGCCTTAGCAAAGTCGCTATTAGTCTATTGTGAGCGTTAAACTTTTTTTTTTCTCATTTCCAAGTGCATTTAATTGAACATTTACATTGAAGAATGAAGACCCTTCAAATGAATTGTTTCGCGAAATAAGTCACAAATATAGTTTTAATTTAAATTTTCACGATCGAAAATAATTAGAGTGAATATGGACGCCGTAGTCATGGTTACAAAAACTATAGACTTATTTTCTACTACTTACCTATGAATTTATTTGTTATTATATAATTTGGTCACTTTGTCCTTTTGTGCTGCAGTTTATGCAGGGTGAGCATGTTACTTTCAGGTTGTTCTTAGCAACAATAACAAAATAAAATTTAACTGCCTGATTTTATTTGGGCACCGGTCAAGTTCGCGTGACCTAAAATACACTTCCAGATAATTTTGAATTTTACCCTATGTTTTCCCAGTTTCTTCGTTTTTATTTGTTTCGCTATGATTACTTTTTAAATAATAAGGTGCTCTAGATTTTATAATGAAAAAAATATCCACAGACTTCATAGAGAAATATTTAAATACTTCTTAAATTTTTTGTTTGCACCTCATTTGCTTTTGTAATGAGCGATGGTCTGTTTGTTAATTCCACTAATCTATAAGTTGTCTATTACTTTTCCGCCTTTGTTCCCTAAGCGTCTTTTCTTTCATTCACCTTTTGTTATTGTTGTTTATTTACAAACCAAATGATTGTATTGATTTCCTATGTTTGAAGATGTATTGATCCCAAACAGCGTAGCGCATTGTTTGAGGAACATCTTTGCTCATTTTCTGCATTTGAGTCCTTTCAAACAGGAAATGACTCGTTTACTAATTAGAAATTTAATTTGTTTAAATTTTAAGAAATACATTTTTTAGCCAAGAGGTTCAGCCTGATTTTATGAATAATAAACAAGCCATTATAGTTTCCATGAATGTATTTTTAATTTTATAGTCCTCTTATTTTTGATGCTATAATTGTGTACATGAGTATTTAGTTTTTCATTAGTATTCATATTGAAGAGGGTCTTGTGTTAAGTTAGTTATTATGACTCATGCCCAGGCTTTAACTACGTGGTCACATCACCTACTACCAGAGCGCTCTGGTGGACATGAGCCTGACTCTAGTAGGGAGTCTTATTTTTTGCATACTTTAAATTTTTATTCACGTCGTATTTTTATCTGACATCGTACAGGCTGGGGATCATCGCTTAACGTCCCATCCGAAGGACGGCATACTTAAGTTTATTTTAGATAGAATAAACTAAGGGTCTCGGCAGGGTTGTGATGAGTGAACAGAGTTTCAACACCCTAACTCGTGACACCAGAAGCGGGGTCATTAGGGTGAAGGGATATTGAGCGGTAACGAAAATGAGGATGCATTTATTTATAACACACGCTTTATTATTACATTTTAAATTATTCATTCAATTGTTATCCGACTAGCGACCACTAGGATGTATACGTTTTTGTTAGCCCCCCCCCAACAAAAAAAAAAAGAAAGTTAAATTTAAAAGACAAATCCAAAAACCAATAAAAAAAAAAGTTGATGAAACACCAGCAATGTACTTCCTCAGCACGAATTAATCAGCCATGTTTTTGCTTTCTCCCAGTATTATACCAATCGACCGTTCTGGATAAAAATCAATGATATACCTAATCTCACTTATATATTAGTATATAACCCCATTAAAGACCTCTATTCTAGGTAACTAAACTTGGTAGTAGCCGGGGTTTTACGGAGAGTCACTAACATACAGGAAATTTGATGCCTTACTTCAGTAGTATCCCTGTTAATTCTGATTACACAGTGTGACCAGCAGGTCGTGTTCAGTGTCACTGACCGTTTATTCACGGATCTCCTCTCTTGCAAAAAAAAAAAAATCTGAATGCTTTGTGGCCAATGCTTCAAGGGAGATGTATCATAACAAACTTCTAACAAACTATATAAGAATTTCTGCACTTCTCACGGACGGTATGAGAAACGGTCGTATTAAGGAACGTCTTATTATTAGATGACTCTGCAACAATCTCTGCAGGATAATAGACACAATCTTCATGTTTTTCTCTCAAGTTTTTTTTTTCAATTCTCAGATTGAAAAGGGGACCTAGTTGATACGAATCCAGTGATATTTAATACATGCGTTTGTGGTCTCAAAGAATCACTAATCTTCAAAAAATTGCATGCCACTATTAAAATCGAGAGAGATAACGACTTAAAAACTTCTAAAAGCATATTTTTTCATATTTAATAATTTCTCATGTAATACATTGGGAAAATTAATAATATTAAAACCCAATTTTAGTTATAATACAATGGAACCCATCTCAACGGTGAGGCATTTCGGGAGAAAATTTTAATTTGCTTCTGCTTGATATATACGATTCTAAGCATGATGTAGGAAAGAACATGCATATTTCCACAAACAAATGCTATTTCAGCTTTATTAATACACTCTAGCAGGAGTAACTTTAATATTACACTGAAGCTGATTACATGCGGTGCCCGGACAAAGCTTATTTCACACAGGAAGCTAGTCTCTGGCACAGCTAAGTTTTACATGTCCCGCGTCCTCCCTGTTCTATGTTTGGAAGGTAGGATTCTACCTCTGGTCGAGAGCCTTCGTACCGCTGGTTAGTAACATACCAACTAAAGAAACAAAAAAAAAAAATCAGTACTTTTACCGATTTATTTATTTATTATTTTAAAAAAAAATGTTTTGTAAGTTTCTCCCTGCGTACCTATTATCAGATATAGTTATTGAAGAAGTTACATCGCGATATAAGAGTGCTATCCCTTCCTTGGTTCCTCTTCCTTATTTTCATTCGTGCACTATCTCTGCGAAGCCCTAGATGCATTTGGCTTAGAGAAATTGGTTGCGACCGTGAGTGTAACCCAGAGTGTGTCTTCAATGGATTTCTGCTCTCCTCGAGCCACGAACTCCCAGATATTTTTCATTCGTCATTATTTTCTAGGGAAAGAAACAAAGTTTTCCAGAATTTGATGGTTATAGGGTTCTGCCAGTATTAAATAATTTTGAATGTAAGCTGATTGATGTTTCTATTTCTGTTGCTCTTCTACTATACAGGTTATTAATATTTGTTCCGTTTTTGTCCTGTTCTCAGGGAGGTATGATTGCCAAAGGTCTATTCGTGGAGCCTGACCAAAGGGGAGCGGGCCTTGTCAAACTGATCATCAGCCTAGCGACCCCTCACCGACCTGCCCTTCTGACAGACCCCCTCATCCAGAGCTACTACCGGGAGGTGAATCAGCGCTGGGACCACCATAACACCTCCAATTCGGACACTAGTCTCATATCTATAGGGGGAGGACCTCGAGACCTCCTCGTCCGCTCCGACCTCACCATCACCCATCATGCCGATCTTAGTGTCATTGTGAGTCCTCCCACATATCTGAGATGAAAATTCCTTCTTGAGGTTGGTTAGTGAAGTGCCTACTAACCGCTCTCAAAACATTGTTCACTGAATTATACTACTTTGAGGTAGGGCAGTCAGGGTGTCAAACAACCTGCAATTATCAGAAAAGTTTGATCTGAAAAAAGTCTTAATTTTATTTGTTTAAAATCAAAAAAAAAAAAAAAAAATCTTAAGATGAATAAGTTAAGACCCAGCTTAACCTGTGAAGTGTGTTCAAAACACTCTCAAAACATGGATCTCTGAGCTACACTTTCACCTTACTCCTTCGTCCTTGAGGCAGGTCAGTGAAGGTTGACCCAATTACTATTAAAACATTGATCACCAATCTGCAAATCGTGAGATGTATAGATTTGTTGTAATGCGAAAACGGCAAATGTTTTTGGAACAGATATAAGAGAGGGTCTACTTATGGAAGTTTCATCTCATAGAGTATTAATGACCTATTTTTCTCTCCTTATATATATTATAGTAATATATATATATACTTCCCATAAACCAGACGACGAGGACGTTTTTAGTGGACAAGGTCAACTAATGATAGCAATGGGTATATTGTTCCCTGGCAACGCTCTCATTAGTCTTCATTTTAAGGCACTCTCTAAAACTAAAGTTGAAGCAAGGCGAGAAATAATCTGAATTACCGCATGTATTCATGTGAATTTATTTTATTACTAAATATACTCACTAATTAGAAAGAATGATATGGAAATAACAAGACTTTTTTAAGCTAAAGACTTTTGATGTGATCACTTTCTCTCCCCCTAGTATTGCCAGTAAGGAATTAATTTGAGAGGAGAGGGTGAGTGATCTGTACAAATGTGGTTGGTACAAGAAAGTTCTGTTATAGCCACATAACATATATTTTGTTCTTATATTTTTTGTTAAAAACTATCAACAATAAAAATATATTTTAAAATTCGTCATTATGCGTTGTTTGGAACGGATATTTATTGTAGATTCTTTGAAGCGCTATAACTTTGTCCGTATTAGTCCTATCTCAAATCATATAATTTAATAATTTTATTAATGTTCTCATGCATGTTATCAGTAATCGTTTTGTTAATACATCAAACAAACATAATTTCATCACTTATAAATTAGTTTATCTTGTTAGATTGTAATAATATTATCTTTAATCTTAGTTTTACTGCTGTTATTAAAAAAAATGGAAGAAAATATTTCAGAACAAGCAAATTCCTTACCGTGTAAAAACACGGGGATTCCTAGTTGTAATTCCAACTTCTTGTTTGATTCCCAATTGACAATATTTTCATTTGTTTTGTTATTCGGTTATAATATAAATTTCTTTCTGATATCCTAGTCATGACTATTATTATTGAGAGGGAAAATATTAATGCTTCAAATCGAAGGAATAAATAGCATATGTTTGTATGTAATGGGAAAACGGCTGAATATTGACAAACTTTGCAGGGTATTATCATTACAAAAATTTGTTAATTTTTATTAAATCAAAATATCTGATCGAACGGCTTTTTGAAAGTGCAATTTTCTTTCTTTGGTGTTCACTCTGGTTAATTTAAAAAAACATATACTAATGGGGTATATTGATTGTTATATAGACTCCTCAGATCCCCGCAGTCTGGCTGTCAGTAGACCACCTCTGTATACTCTGGTGTAAGCAGCTCATATTGGTCCTGGTGAGGGCTCTCTTTGACGCTGTCGATCTCAGAACTCATCAAATAACTCAAGATGTCCAGTTGAGGAGAAACATCTTCAATTATCATCTACTTAATGTAAGTTTTTAATAAAGAAAAAATCCATAATAACTAGAAGAATAATAAAATAAATAAAAACAAAAAACTTCTTAACTTTTTTATTGTCTAAATCCACAAAAAAATAATAATAATAAAAAAAAAATATATATACAAAGTGTAACGGGTTCAGCTTACCCCATCGTCAGCACAAAGTTCAAAAGTGACATTTAAGTTTGCTAGGTTGCCATATTTATACAATCCTCAGGTTACCTGACACCTTATACCTTAGGGAAATCCATAGGGGGTCGCGCAAGTCCTGCCTTAATTTGTATTTTTCTTTTTTGTTTGTTGTTTATTTTAAAGAGATTTATATTTGTATTGCCAATCTGAAGATATTTCTAGTGGTGAGCAATAAGTCTAGCTTTGTAGTGGTCTCAAAGACAGGTTAGAAAATAACAAAACTATAAATACATTAAATGTATTTCAGAATAATTATTATTCTTTTATTCTAGATTTTGTAATAATTGGTAAGGCAAAGCCATTTCTGTTCGCAAAATAGTGGTATAGCACCTGGTTGGAAACCTCATTATTGCGCATAATTCAGAAAATTTATTTTTCCATTATAACTATGGCGTGGGGCACCTGATAAATCTCCGAAAGTCATCAAGTATGATGGACTAAGTCAGAATAACATCATTTGATATGTTGGATAACTGGCTTTCCAATGATATCTCTCTCTTATGGTCATTATTTTCAAATTAGTATATCTGAGATATTAAATCCTATCCGTTTATTCTGAAACATATATTGTATATTGTTTAGAGATCTGGAGGTAAAAGCTACCATTCTATGGACACCTCGCACCCTCAGAAGTCGCCTCTGTACTTCGAGAGGCGGGGAGGCAACGATGCAGAGCAGTGGATACAGCTAGACTCGCCTCACATGACCTGGGCTCCAGAGTCTGTACCTAAGACAGTGTTCTTCAGTGTCTCTCTGGCCACCCCACTGGACACTCTGGCTCTACAGACTGTGAACCATAAGACCAGAGACTGGATCTACGCATGTGTCCTTACCACTACCACTGGGGGCACCAAGATGTGGTGAGTTACCTCATATTACCTAAATGAAACGTTTCACGTTTAGTTTTAGCTTTTCTCTAATATTAAATTTTCATAGTAAGAAAACTGTCTCATTTAATTACGATGACATTTTGGAGTCTCGGGTTTCCTGGCAACTGATGAGGAAATTCCCGCTGTATCCATACCTCTCATTTTAGAGATGCTTCTATATAACTTCTTTATTAGGATTAACTAGCTGAGGATGGCAGATAATTGCCGAAACTAGTTGTATAAATAAAATATATTGTTGGGCTGATACCTCTGTATTACTTATTTAACAAGTCCATCCGCCTACCAATCAAGAAATAAATTCTCATTAATAACTCCTTAATAAAAAAATCATTTAACAAATGCCTAAACAGATTCTCATTTATTTCTTTTTTTTTTTCAGCAAGTTGGGTGAAAATTTGTCTTCAAAAGCTAGAATCTCTCCTACACTTGATCTGAAAAGAAAATCTGCCGTTATTAACTTGTCACAACTTCGTATGGAAGGCTACACGCATGTTTTGATCCGAACTTTGCCTACTAAAGAATTTGTAAGTGCTTTTTATTTGCTTAAAACTACATATAGAGGTTTTTTACGAACTAGAAGCTATTGTTTAGCCTACATTCCAGGAAAATTACTACTAGCTACTTTACTCCTTGTATTTATTTTTTCTTTAAATTGTACGCAGCAAGGTCTATACTTTTTTATACTAAATGATATAAAAAAAATTATGTGTTTGAACACGATTACTCCATATAGAATTAATATATTGACACGAAATTTTATATGTATATTCAGAACCTCATAAGGACGACACCTATACTTTCAGCCGATTCGGCTGTTGGGTGGGGGTGGCAGAGGATGGAGGTGGAAGAGATGGATTATAGTAGGCAAAGGATCTGCAAACTGTTGAAAGGCTATTAACGTAGAATCATCATAGTCGCAGCGAATACTAGTTGGGGAGCTACCATTGCCTGGCACATACTAGCTGGGTCCCGGCCGTTGCCAAGCTAATGTGAATAATCCTTCAAGAAATTTCTATCTTTATTATTTAAAACTCATGCAATAAAACGTAATCTATGCATACATGGATTAACAGTTTAATCCGTATCTTATCATGCAGATAAGCGAGACCACTGATTTACGGACCCCTGAAGGAGGAGTCAGACTTTTTATTCTTCACAACTTCTCTTTGAAAAATGTTGTTTGTTTGAATATTTACAGCTGTACGTAACCACATAACAAGAATGTATTTACACATTTTTTCTGTAGTGACTGAAATTAAGCAAATTAATTCTATCGGTAGCTTCTTCGTTTTCTTTTTATGAAAACACCATTGTGATGGAGAAATTGGTCAACAAATAAACTGGAAAGTTTTAGGCGACCAATTCATAATTAGTGATTTTTTTTAAAGAACGAACGAAAAACTCCTTTATATGGTTCAGCAATTAGCAACAAAATTCTACATAGATAGTTGGCGAAAAATATTAAAATAAATATTGTAGATTATCTCGGGTATGAAGTGCTCATAGATTCAGGACTGAAGTTTAATGGGCATATCGATTCAAAAATATTGGGATTCGTCAGGCGACAAGCGCATGACATCATCAAGGACCCTAAACTACTGAATGCATTGTATTCTGCTTTAGTTATATCACGTGTAATAATACTTACTATTTTGCTGTTGTTGCTATAATTTAATGCCTTGATATAGAGTAGAGAGATTGTGGCTGGCCGCCATTAGTTGGCAACTTCCTCCAGACTACTGTGAACCCGAAAACCGACTGTAAGACATTAGCCAATAATGGCTGCCAGCCACAATCTCTCTCTACTCTATATGGTGGCAGAAAATACCATTGTATGATATACAATAAACTCTTTCTGTAAAGGAATTCTAGTCTTGATTTAGGGGATGTATACACTAAATTTGGGGGATACATACGCTCCTCTATTTTAATGAAATATATTTTTTATAGTTTGATTAATTGCTTAATTGTAGTTATATATGCGAGTTTTTGTGAGGGTTGTATTGTTCAAATGATTATTTACGCAATTTATAGATTTATATACGAGATCATTTTAGCCACAGCTAACTGAAGAAAAAATTACTGTTCTCTGAGGGCTGAATGTATGACCGCGGCCAGAGTTTGCCTATTGTGTATCACTATGGGTGCTATAGGTTGATGCGATGATGTTTGACCGCCCCATAGCTGGCTGAAAGATAGTCCTTCATAGAACCTGCTGGTGAACTTCGCGATGGGGACTGCACAAGAAGCCGTTTCTAGTTCTTGATGGATTCATTCAAAGAAAAATATAACTTAATTGAAAAAAACAAACAATTATTTTTCAGAAATAATTCAATGCCTTAACCATTGAATTTAGATATTCTTATTACTTTTTTCAGCTGCAGATCTCATTTGACCTGTTCAAACTGCGGGACCGGTCAGTGGTGAGTGAGCCGAGCCATCTCTGGTGGGGGAGTCCGGCCATCTCCAAGACACAGAATGGCAGCCTGTTCTACAGTCTGGAGCTGGCTGGCCTCTCCAAAGTGTGGCAAGGCTACACCATCTCCATCAATTCGGACGACCAGTGCTCTTTGTTCCTCTTGGCAGAGGTAGCTGTCAAAATCCCCTGGAGCAATGAGGGATCCACCAATATCCTCAGGTACCTTCTCAAGCTACCCACTCATTTGTTCTTCTTGGCAGAGGTAGCTGTCAGAATCTATACATTAAAAAAAAATAAAATGCATTTTACTATGTGGGTTTCGAATATGACCAAAACACTTACATATAATATTGTGAAATATTTGAAACTTGGCATTATTGCGATTTTCTTCAAAAGAATGTATATTATTATATATGTTACACGATGTGTGTAATGTATACAACAAAAGTTCCACCAAGTTTACCAGTCAGAACACCTTTTGTCAGTCAGTTCTACTGTCAATCAGTGTTGTTTGCAAAAAATAATTTTTACGATTAAGAAAAATCATTTTACAATATAGGAATAATATTTAGTATGGAATTCACAGTATTTCCCACATTTTTTTCATATTTGAAAAAGTATTTGGAAACTAAAAGCGAACTCTGATGTGGCAACATTGACTTTGTTTTGCACGCATCAACATTCGAAGTGTAATTGAAAACCATATATTTATTATTATTATTATTATTATTAAAAGACAGTTCAATTATACAATGAACTTGAAATTGAGTATTGTAAGTCTAATTTTTAAAGAAAATATTTTCATTTCTTTACTGAATGAATTACAAAAGCCTGTTAAAAGCCTTCTTGAAAAGATTGTTGGATGTTTTTAAAAGAGAATATATATTTTATTACATTCCTTTGTTATTTTCTTTTACTGGGTACATTTCGCTTTTTTTAAATTTATTTTTTTTATATATTCGTTTTATTTTCTGTTCTTGCAAATGTTTAAGGATTTTTATATTGCTATATTTTACTAGATATTAAGTTTGTATTTATATCTTAGCTGTAATATACGAGTATATTCAAATGCAATAAGGTTTAATTATAAATTAGTCTTATTTTTAAAATAGATGATTACAATTTTTTTAACTTTATTTTTTGTTGTGTGTTAAAGCGTTTGTGCATTGTTTTCTTTAATTTAATTTTCAATTTGTTTTTAAGTAAATTTCTAATATTTCTCTGGTTTTTGTGAATAATATGATCAAAATATGCTATATTAGTATGTTTCCTCTGTTGCCAGTGGTAGTAAGGGTGAAGTAGTAGTCTCCCTGCTGACGCCCAAGCCTTCTACGAAAGATGTTCAAAATGTGAAAGTTGACATGTTCTTGAGCCCTTACTGCACCTACACTGTCAGGTATGTATCATACATGGTAGATAAAACATAGAACATTAGCAATCCGCAAGGAAAGGACATCTATGAAAACATTTGTCCATAAAAGTATCTTATCACTTGTTTTAATGTACATTTTATTATCTCCAATTCTCCCCATGTTTTTAAGTGTATTTGAGTGCATTACAAGCTCACCCAGAGTCTTCTTTTGTTGAAGTTGGATTAGGATTGAAATGGTACAGAAATTATGTCCACATAAATATCCAGTAGTAAGTGACGATAAACTTTGGCATGAAATTAGTGGTGTGAGAACAAGCCCTGTATTGAGCCATCACGGCTCTCGCGGAATCAGTCCTTTAATGTGATTTGTGTCTATTCTTCATGAACTGTTGATGTTAATTTTCTCTTATTCTGACGTTTTTTCTGTTCATAGCTGGCGAAGTAGACAGATAAGACAGACAGAGTTGACATATAGACAGAAGTGACAGACGGAGATGTTTGATAAACCTAGAGACTCTAAGGGCATTGAGAAATGAAGAATGAATTTATTTATTTTTTAATACATACGTGATTGCGTTATGAATAACATTTGCCAAAAGAAAAATAAACATGCCGAATTTCAGATTTTTATCCTTTACGATTTCCGAGATAACCCGTTACGACGGGCAGACAACTGAGCGATTCTATAAGGGAACCTTGAAAAACTTTCTTACTTGGCTTAGTGCATCAACATTTTAATTTATTGTTTTAAATATATTGTTATTAATTTATTGTTTTATTTGGCAGTGTGTCGTGGTCCTACGTGAGAGGGCTGAGCTCCTTGGTAGGTCGTTATGGTCTCTCTCTGATCCCCCACATCACCGTCTGTCTCCTTCTGACCCTGGCCTATCAGATCAAAGCACTCGGCAATATCCAATCTCCGGAGTGTCCTTTTATACATCTGGCCATGCCTAAAGCTGCCAAACCCTACTTCCTCGTTCAGGCTTCCGCCATCACCGGTGCTATTGCTCAGTAAGTTCACTATTATTTATTTGTTAAATATTTTTGTCAATAGATAGCGGATTGAACTAAGATTTTACTATTTGTTTTTATTTATTTATTTTTTGGGAATTTGACAATCGTTAGGCACTTCCCCTGGAATGCCAGTGTAAATTAGAAAATTTACCATTAGCAATTTTATTTATGTAACTTTTATATTCCTAGTAAACGGATAGTAAAACATTACAGTAGTGGTTTAAGCACAAATTCACAAAATTAACGAATAGCTGATGACATATCCAACCTCTGAGCACCATCTTTTTACAATCATTGTCAAATTATTGCTTTTATTGAAATAATTTTGTCGCCAAACGGCCCTTTTTAAGTAAAAAGATAAAAGCAATTTTTCAACTAAACTTTCCAAGTGTTCCTGAAGTAGCTCTCCCTGTCATAATGCCCTGTCCTCCGGTTTAAAGAACTTTCAATGATCAATGATTTTTGTTTTGTTTAAAAGCTGTTATTTGATTCAATTTTATATTTTTATAATAATTCTCTTACATTATTTATTGTATATTCAAGTTGACAGATAGACAAAAAATGATTTGTGACGTGGGGTATTTGTTGCAGCCAGGTAAGTTCACTGGTGCCCGGCCTTCCTGAGACTGACACCCAGTCTCAGAGTGGCTACATGGAGGTGTTGGTCATCCCCGTCTTCCTTCATCTGACTGCCTTCAGTCTCGTTTATCTGGTAGCCACCATCGTCCTCATCAGTGTCATTATACAGGGCCAGGCTTTCTACTCCATTCTTCTTGGGTAGTATATCTACACATTTAGTGCAGTATTTTATGAGAATTCTCAATGTGAACAGACTATATTTCCTATGCGTAATGGATACTACAGAACTTCGACTTTTCAGTTGAACCTTAATGACACGGAAAACTATTATAGAACGACGAAACGGTTCAGTTGCAAAGTGGTACCTCGCTTAACGAGCATTATTCGTTTCAGAATTTTACTCTTAACGCGAAACATTTGTTAAGCGAAACAATTTTCCCATATACATAAATTTATATAATATAAAATACGATAATGCGTTCCATGCCGAAAAAAATACTCATACTCGAAAAATGTTTGGTCATAAGCGACACTGCGATGCTAGCGGGCGACACTGCGATGCTAGCGGAACAAGAGCTAAATAAAGACTGGTGATGTAGCATGCGCACATTCCGGGACTTCCCTTCTCCTCTTCACACGTTATGCGAAACTTCGCTCGCGAGTAATTTTTTTTACAATTTGTTTTGCTCGTTATGCGAATTACTACGAGGTGCTCGCTAAGCGTGGTTCCAGTGTAGTTCGATCGAAACTATAACTCAACCATAACGAGAATAAGTACCTTGAAAGATGTAAAAAATGTTTCTTATAAATACGGCTGTTATAGCGCATATATTTATAGAAAAAAAAAAAAAAAAACAGGACACCCAAATCAACAATGTAAGATTGCTATTTGGAAAATTTCACACTCAGCATTCCAAACAATTATTTTGCATTCTATTGATTGAGCGTATCCAGTTATTATTTAAGTGACAATATATAATTAGTAATAAATGAAACCTTAATTTATAATTATTTATTAAACATCATAAGCTTGTATAAAAAACAATACCAAGACAGGTAAGTGATTTCTTAAAAGATATAAGAAATGAACATCTGCAAATATAAGAATTCTGTTGTAGATAAAAAATATTGTATAAAAGTGACGAAATATCTACTACATAATTAATATGACGCTATATGTGAATGAGCGTGACTGTTTGGTTCAATGTGTGCGTGACCACGTCGTACTACTTTTTAGTGTAATAATCTGTCGATAATTGTTATACCAAGTTGAAATCGTGTCGATAAGAGTGCGCACTCCAGTAAAAAAGCTTACCTTAACCTCAACAATTAAACCGCCAAACACTAAAAGTCGATAGCCTGCTATACCTATGTCTAATGTTATATATTTATTGATTAAAATTCTACAAATATATGTGCCTTTAATAGTCTATTCTGGTTCTAGATTCGTTAGTAAGTTCTCTCTGGGGTTCTCCTGGCTGTCCGAATACATGCTGTCGGGCGCCAGTAAGGTGCCTATCGTGGTCTCTGCCTTCATGGTCACTGTCTGCTACTCCGCCTGTGGTGGGCTTGCCCTCTTCATTGGACTTGGTTTCTATTTTTACAAGGTAACCGGAGACTATATTGTGTTGTTAGATCGGAAATCGGTCAAAGGGAAGAGATGAGGAGAAAAGAGGGGACTTAAACACTCGAATAACTGCCGATGTAATGAATGTATCGACACAAAATTTAGTGTGAGGATTCAGGATCAAATATTGAGTTTTAGCGCAAATGGTCGGTTGTCTTTTGGAAAGCGAAAGTTTAATTGATTAATTCGTACTGGGGAAATACATTGACGGTAACTCACCAACGGCGTTTTTTACTGTATATTTAAAATAAAAAGATAACCCCATAACCAGATGCATTTACAGTTTCATCTATACAGTTGCACATTTGTTTTTATGTCATTTTTTAAATATTCACTCACTCATTTAATAGTTATTATTCATTTTTGTAAATGTAATCAGTTAACACAAAACAATAACAATACTCTACTCAAAATGAATAAACTACAAGTGTATGAGATATGATGCAATATGTTTAATTTCCTCCTCAAATTTGATTTGAATATTTCTTGGGTTCAAGAAAAGATTTAAATGAATTCTTACTTATTAGAATGTAGAGTAGTTGTTACTTAGGTAGGATAACTTATCGTCTTTATGAAAAATGCAATCTATCAACAGATGTTGTTAAATACAAAAAATGTATAAATAAATTACTTCTAATAATAATTATTATCTATTGTGTAAAATTGCAACATTTCTACTACTGAGCATGTTGCCATTTCATACGTGGCCGCTTGCGCAGTCCTAAGTTGAAGGACAACCATTCAAATTTATGACGCAAACTATACCTGTTGATGGCCAGTTGGTGTCGCTGTACGAGGACGTATGGGACGAGATCGTGAGATGGCCTCTGCGGGTGCTCCGATGGCTGCTGAGCAGACGACGAGCTCATGGCTCTGCCTACCTTCCCGATATGAAGGAACTGCCCTCTCTATCCCTTCTGACTCCTCTACATGAGATCAGCTTCCATCTCACGTTGCTCCTCATCTGGGCCATCTCCGCCATCATCAGCGCTCCCAGTGTCCTAGTATGGGCCAAAAACTACAAGTGAGTAATAAAGTAGAACTGAGCACAGATGAATGGGGGAATGAAGCGGAGTGGCCGAAGTGTGGCCTTCCTCCGTCCCCATTACGGAACACTGTCTCTTTCACTTGTCTTTGGTTAGGCAGACTATAATAAAAAAAGCAAATGTGTGATTGACGCGGTATTCACGAGAATTGATGTGTAAACATCTGCTTTAGTTTCAAAAACTTGCTGTCGTGCACTGATTTTGATTTAAATTTGTTTTATAATGTTACAATAAGAAAAGTAGTATGAGGAATTAAACTTTCAAATTTATTGTTCTTCAATTTCTTTTATACGTGAAATTATATTATACAACTGTGATTGTAGTGTCTCTAAATACCGCTAGAATACAGCGTCGATGGTAGTTTTCGAATTTGTTGTTGAAATGCTTCATTTGTAGATTAAGTTTGTCATTTAAAAATGAAATAAGCTGTTTGGTATCTCCTGAAATGGGTAAAAACATTATATTATTTGTTGTGGCAATATGACAACGCGCAACCGTCCGACATACACACTTACGCAGCATGCACGAGACTTACGGTCTGACATAGCCCATACCGAGAGCTAAGATATTTACACAACAAAAACATAACTTTTTTCTCAAAATATATTCAAATGTAATTATCTGAAATAATAAAGAAGCACAAATCGTATGACAAATAAATATTTTATTTTATTTCAGGTACAACACCCGTCTGGAGCCGGACCCAGGGTTTCTAAATGCTGTTATAATGTCACTATGTGCTGGCCTCCTGTGGCAAGCAGAAGTACCCAAGACAAAACTGTAAGTTTATAAATCTTTCTACCTGTGTGTGAAACATGTTTACTAAAGAGAGAAATTGTATGGACAAATGTTGCTCATGAGGAGGGAGGAGGTTTTGAGATCGTGAAGATCATGGGATGGCATAATATCCTACCGTCAAATACCGTGTATTATTCAAAGTGCTTAAATGTTTTGAGTTTGTGGGTGTATAGGTTTATAGTATTCAATGTCTGGAGCTAAAACAGACATTTTTTAAAAAGATTCAATTAAATAAACTAACAAGAATAGATATTTCACAACATTTTCTGTGCATGTTTTCAGTGATTATAAAATCAACTATAAATTAGGTTATTACTAATAATGGGAAGTCAAGGAAATTAGCCCTATTTTTAAAACACCCGATGTTCTGCTTCTTCCGATGTATCCCCGGAATAACTTTGCATTGCCAACATAAAATAAATAAGCCTTTTGTTGAAGTTACTTGGATTTGAATTTGTTGTATTACTGCTTTACCAATGAAAATACTGGCTATGTCCTATGGTAACCGTTGCTCTACATAGACATTAAATCGCTCGTTGTTCAAGGGATCTATGTTGTTAGATTAGTACTAATTCGCGTAAAAGCTGGAATCTGTCTAGCTGTTCAGAATTTCTTTTTGCCCGGACTGACAGCAAATTTAGCAGTGTCTTACAGGTTGACAAAGGTAAAAATTGATTAATAATATCTTTTATTGTAGGGTTTGGAGCAGAGTTGTTGGCTATACGATAGTGGGAGCAAGTGTGTTGGTGATAGTGTATGCGCAAACTTCGCTGTACCGGCTGCCATACATCCTGAGTGGAGTGTTCCTCATTGTAACTGGACATCAGATGGTGGCACCTTGGTTCTCGACGGAGGAGGAAGACGAGGAAGAGCTGAGTGTGGGGGAAGAGGGACCAGTGGAAGGGGTAATCACTCTGGAGGGAGATGTAGATGAGACGGAAGAAGCGACGGAGGAGGAAGGGAAAGAAGGTGATACTGAAGGAGATCTGGTGGCTATCAGTAGGGACTCCAATGAAGGTACGTAATTCTGTGATATCCTGATATCTCGCATTTTTGTTAAATTGATTTATTGGTATAACCATGTTCCTCTCGCCGAGGTCTACAAAGAACGCTGCCGAGGTCCTTATTTTATTATATCAGGGAATTTTAAAAAAAACTTGAGGTTGTCGTCCTTCGGATGGGACGTTAAGCGATAGTCCCGAGCCTGTGCGATGTCAGCTATTCGTTAAAGACCCTTACTTGAGGTAACTAAACCTGAGTGGGTAAAATGTAAGACTCCCACAGAAGATTTTGGCTCATGTCCACGAGAGCGACGAAAGTGCGCTCTGGTAGTAGGCGATATGACTTCGTAGGTAAAGCCCGGGCATGAGTCACAATAGCTAACTACAAGATCTTAAAAACTTGTACATGGCGTCTGTTATAGTTCTTTTTTTTGATATGTATATTATTGATAAATTAAAACTTTTTTTAAAGGATTTGTTAACAGTGAAAACGACTCACTATGTTTTTGAAATGTTTTCCTAATCTATAAGAGTTCAAACCATTTCTGAATTAGAGAGAGATAATGCTTTCTTACAAATCCTGGAATATTCTCAATATTAGTACTTTCCAGGACAACATTTCTGATTTAAGGTTTGACTTCAGCCTATATTTATCTTATACTTTGCAGATGGTGATACTGAAAACGACTCACCCGCCGAAGAAGAAGACAAGAAAGATGAAGAAGGGTGTGGAGATGGAGATGGAGAGGGGGACGGACAAGGAACGCCGTCGAGTGAGGCTTCCTCCTCATCCTTTGAACATATCTCAGAGAGGGAGAGTCTAAACCAACAGTAGGATAGCATTCAAACTCATCAACTACAAATATTATACCAAAAAATATCATTTCCATATCGACCTTCAAGTGGTAAAACCTCATGTGTCAATTTTGGATTATCATTCTTGTTCTATTACTTTAAAATATCAATAAACATAGTAATTTTTGACGAAGGAGATTTTGACACTTGATCGTCGATATGTTGTACATACTTTGTACGGTGGGGAGAATCGTGTCTGACGAAAGATAAATAACTGATGGTACTCGATCATTTCATGTATGTGTGCAGTGTGAAGCGTCCAAATATTCCGTTATCCAGTTGTCCATTTAAGAAAAAATCGGCGTTCTACTAAATTTATATATAAGAGATGGAATATTATAATAATTGTTGAGTCTTCCAGTGACCCTTTAGTTCTTCCTAGATGGTAACGAAACGTTTGAAAATTGTATTCAAGTTCGCCGATGATTAAGGCTTATCTCAATGCTTAGTTTTAGGAAAACATATGAATATTTATTTATTTTTTATTATTATTTTTTTTTCCGATTAGTAATAGGTATGAAGACTGACAAGATTACATATAGTATTCTTTACCAAGTAGGTTGTTTATAGTTTTAAAATTATACATATTTTTTTTCAATTGACTTGTTCTGCTGGAGAACATATAGTACAAAAAAAAAAAAAAAAATAGATCGAACCGTCCATGTTTAACTAAAAAGTAAATGTGAAGATAATGTCAGGAATGCTATTTTTCCCTTTTTCATGATATTATCAGACACGATACTCCTCATATTAAGGCCTGTTTGGTAGTTTGTATTTGAACGTTAGTAAAACTCCCTTTTACATAATTATTAGAAATATATGTATATTTTTTTTCTGTGAGGTCTGTGATATCAATTAATTATATATATTGTTTTTTTCAAATATATCTTTTGTCTGTTCTCTTATCTGATCTGTGTATAGTTAATTAATTATCAAATGAATTAGAGCCAAATAAGTAATACTCCATTTAAGTTATGAATTATATTAGAAATAGTAGCTATATATTAGAATATTTAAGAATGTATCTAACTAGTCGGTAACGTGTCAAATTTATGTTTATTTTTTCCTAAGTTTTAACTTTAAGATTTTGTTTTAGTCAAGTTGGGTGCTTTCATTTTTTTTTTTTTTTTTTTTGTTTATAACTAGTGATTTTCTTCAGATATTTCGCTACTTCTTCTAATATATTAGACTCTGTATATTGACTTTTTTTGTGTGTGTTCAAAGTACCTAGATTGTTAATATATATAATAATAATTGAATGAGTAAGGGATATTATTATTGATTGAAGAGCATACTTAGATGAATTTTTTTTAAACAAATCTTTGCGATTTTTCTATTTTTATTGATGGAAAGTTGAATACAATTGATTCTTCTGTCACTTATTATTAAAGTCATATTTATCTATCGTATAGAATTAGTGATTGCATTTAGATCGTTCATAATTGGTTTTCATACCAAATTATTTTTTTCTTATGTTATGTAGAAGCGGCGATATACAGCGTGTCCTAATTAATTTTGAGCAAACATTTTGGGGATTTTTTTAAATTTTTGTCAAAGATATGTATAACATTTACATAAACACGGGTTTGAATTTGCTATGTCGACGAGCTATCTATGCATTTTTAAAAGTTCAAATTATAGATTTGAAAAAAGGGCGTATCGATGCAGAGGTCAGTGAAATAAATATTTTTTCGACATACTTTTGTCATTTTCAGGGCCTGTTCTAATGTAGCTATTTGTGTTCAAAAAACTCATGAGAAAAGACAAAAAACCCTTGTTTCAAGGAGAAAAATCCATGAATTTTCTTCCCAGAAATCTAATGCTGAAGATTCATAAGAATGACAGCTTTTGTATTAATTGAGAAAAATTTCCAAAGGAGTTTTAGTATAAAATTGTACAGAGAGGACGGATTACTTGGAATCATGTTTAAGATCCAATTCATTGATTCTTCCTGTCTCTACATTTAATTTCCTATCCGATGCGAAAATGTATTTACTAATTAGTAAATACATACATTAATATCATATGATATGGCATACAATTGAGGAAACCTCTTAAGAACTATTAAAAACTTAAAATCTTCGTCGGTGATTCACAGGCTATATACTTCCCCAGCACGAATTACTCAATTACGTTTCCGCTTTTCCTCCAAAGCCAATCGACCGTTTGGGCTAAAACTCCATATTTGACACTTACTTGTGTCTTCTGAATCCTCATACAAAAATTTTGTTTGGATACATTCATTACATCGGCAGTTACTGGAATTTTTGAGTTGAGCGCCTAATCTCGCCCTCCTTTTCAGCTGATTCCGCTGAAAATTAATAAGTGTCGTCCTCATGAGGTTTTGAGTTTAAATATGAAATTTCATATCCATACATTATTTACATCGGTAGTTATTAGGGTTTTTGAATTGCGTCTCGTTCTCTGATGCCGCACTACCATTCGGCCGATTTTGCGAAACATTAATAGGTTTGTACTCTCTGGGGTTTTGAATTTACATATGAAATTTTGTGCCGATACATTCATTACGACATCGGCAGTTTTTGTGTTAAGCTTTTTTTTCATTTTTGAATTAGGAGGTCGGAAAACATGAAATGCCGTAGAAAACTTTCTGATCGATTACATAACTTGTCCTATACTTCCTATAGCTGGGGAAGTATAACTTAAAATCTACTATAATATATTTTTCACAAAATCACTTCTCCCAATAATTTTTGGCTTTTTATTACCTTGAGTTTTGACTTGATGTTGTCTATAAAAGTGAGATTCTGATTGACAGAAAAAATGTTAACATAAAGAACATATAAATAATATAAAGAAAAAGGTATGTTTTTAAAAATATTATCTATTTTTCACAAAATATATGGGAGTACTTCCGGTATTGCTACCATATATTTTGTGAAATAGATAATATTTTTAAAAAACATACGTTTTTCTTTATATTTTTTATTAAGTGTTTCACAATATCTCTGCAAAAATGTTAAGTATCATAAAGAACAGATGCTTTATATACTGATGATCGGAGTGCTTCTCGAAACGTCTATAATTACTATTACAAAAATTAGATAAAACCAAAGGGCGAAGTGATGCTGTGCACTACTCGTATATGCATTCAGAATCTCCTTACAAAACACAAAAATAATTTATATTCACTATGATATCCTTGAATAGAGTAGTTTTGATAGTTCATTAGACATACATTCAAAATTATAATTAAAATATTTGTAAATTCATAGCTCTAACACAAACCAAACCGTTCCGAACCGACATTTATTAGTACATTTTTTTCGTTAATGTTTACCAAGGAACGTCCCTTATACATTTGCTCAAACTCATCTGGATCCTGCTGAATATTCAGACAACTATGTGACTCCTTAGCTTATAATGGGACTGTTGAACTAGTAATACAGTCTTATGTGTCAAATAGGTTCTAGCTAAACTCAATATATTATTAAAAAAGTCATTATTACGCTTTATTTATATTATTTTTATTGAAATTTTTATATTTAAAATTTACTACTAGTAGTATTTTACTCTCATTAAAAATTAATAGAAAGAACTCAAGAATCGCCTTCTTGTTAATTGATAGTATTTTATCTACTAAGGCGTTATTTCCTATGATTTTATTTATTTTTAAAGAATAGATGTGTCCTAAATATTAATTGAAAAAAAATTACTGATAGAGCCTAGAACTGTTATTATATAGAGGTTGATATTGAGTGTGTAATTTTGATCTTCTATTCGATTAAAAATGAAAGCGATATAATAGTTACCTTATAAATAACTTTTTGACTTGATATTATGTAATATAATTATTAAACAATATTATTTTAGCGCATTTCTTCCATGTTGATATTACTTTTATTTATGCCTGATCTGGTTAGTTGTAGACATAGAAATGTGTTCGTCTTCACTTTTCCAATGGGATATTTTAGTACAATTGTTATTATTTATTAGCATTTATTAATATTTATTTATTTTAATTTGTTTTTGTGGAAAAAATATATTTTGAAGGAAGTTCTCGCCTGAATAATATTGCAATCTCGTATTGAATTTGGTTTATTATAAGATAATTCTTGCAATAAAAATATATATATCTATATAAAATGTTGGTATTATAATTGCTCTCTTTCTTTAATATAAAGTTATTTATTTAGATTGATCAATTTTTGTGTTATTTGAAGTTGAAAGAAATGTATGCATAAAATAATAATAAAAGAATATTGGCGACATTTTTGTTTTGCTCTTGTGTTCATTCAATTTTTAAACAGTCTTCTCATATTTTATTCCCTGATTCAAAGTTATTGAAATTAATTTTTATGTATATGCAGGCAAGAATGTAGACTCGCTCAGTACTGTTATAATTAAATAGTTATTTAGTAGTAAATAACGGCCTTTTTTTATATATATATATACTTAGAATTGTGTTTAGTGATTAAAAATACCTAAAGTATTTTCTGTGTTATTTCTCCCGGTCCCTCTATGCAGGTGAAATGTGATGGGTTTTGTTCGTCGCAATACCGCTTCTTCAAGCTTTATGCTCCTCAATTTTCCTATTAGACACTGTTACTTTCCTAGAAATAGAGAAAATACATTCTGAGCTAATATATATGGTTTCTACGTGGAAGGAAAATTTTGCTTAGATCTTAAGTAAGTTTTTGATGAACTAGAGAAAATTAACTGCGAGTAATTGCGTTGACTGTGGACTTTCTAAAAAACTTAATTAAATAAAAATATCGGTAAAAGTAATGACAACGTTTTGTGAAAATTTAGTTAGGCTAGTCCACAATCTTCTTTTTTCTTACTATTTTTAATTATTTTGTTATAGTGAAGCGATCTCATCACTTAGGGATAAGATATCGAAATTACCGATATTAGGCTAAAACTTTATCATTACAAAAGATATAAAGAAACACGTCTTCTTTTTTTCTCAAGATTAATAAAAATGTCCCTGGGATCCAAATGGCTAAACAACAAAAAAATGTATCACTTAAAATATTGGTAATAGTTGTTTGTACGATCCCGTTGTGGGCAAGAAAACAAAAACACTAAACTGTTCGGTTGTTAGCAACATATGACAGAAGTAGCAGTACTAGCTATGTGACCCCTGGAGCACGGTTTAATGTTCGTAATGCATTGACTTCTTTCAATGGAGCACCGTTAATACTCACTGTTTGAACCAATACATCGCAGGTAGGAGGCCTTTTTTTTAGCAAAAGTTCCTCAGTGTTTGGTCGAAAGTATTCATGATAGCTCTTGTATCAGCGACTAGAATTCAGAAATCTTAGTGGCCAGGATGCCAGCTGCAGATCCTATTATCACCACAGTTCATAAAAATGTGGAGCTTTTGTTTGCCCTCGAACATTTTGGTTCTACTTGGAAGAATTTGAATCGTTCCCTACCTTTATAAACTTTTTTTTTTGGCCATATACGTCCACCTCTCAGGTGGCATATTCCTATCAAAATTTTAGAGATTCTGGGCGCAGTTGGGTACATGGATCATATAGAATCCATTGGAAACATCTCCGTTCGTAATTAGTTATTTTTTAGCTGCTATTTTCTTTTAAAACTAGCAGACCTCGAGTGAAATGTTGAAACGAAAAAGCTCGACATTTGGTACACTCTAGCGGTGATAGATACAACTGGAATGCCCCACTCCGAGATTGACGTAGACTGACTGGCCTGCTCTCTTACGGCTCTTTTCACAAATACAGCCCTCATTTTATTTATTCCATCATCTGCCTTGTGGTTGGACCGTTGTATCCTCGAATTACAAAAATGAACCTTGCCTGATCAGTTATTCTCAGTAGTTTTATTTTTATGGTTCTTTTGTTACGGAAGTGATTGTGAGATGTGTATCGTGGGCACCGTGAAACTTATAATGTGAATTTATTGTGTTGAAAGTGAACAGTGTCTTTTTCATTTCGTTGGCCCCATAATTTTTTATTTATATAAATATATTAGCTCCCTCATCAGAAATTGTTTCTACATTGTATATGTTATGGCTAAATGTTCCAACTTTTGAAATTTCTGCGCCAAAGCCTTTTCAAAAAAAAATAATGTTAATAATACTTGAATGGTGCTTGTGAGTCTGTTTCTAAGAAGTATGTTCAACTGCCATTCATACCTCATCTCCTTTGGATTATTTATTGGCTGTTATGGACATCCCATTGACCCAAAAGGTAATTTTTATTCTTTCATATTTTAGCATACTTTTTCTAAGATTATTTCCTGATTTAATAAAAAAAAAAACAGATTTAAATATAATTTTTCCATTTCATATTATTAGTATGACTACTCGAACCAAACTTGACATAAATACAATTTGACACAATTCCCATTTAACAGCTTGCTCTGACTCAGACTGTGATTATGCAACGAAAATATTCCTTTCAGGGAAACTTTGTTAGTTTCATAGATGTTTTATCTTCCTGTTTTTAATAGTTTTCTTTTGTCATTTATTTTCAAATGATCTTATTTATTTATTTGATATGAATGACTCATTCCTCCATTCCTTTTTCTTTTAATTTGTTTTTTTTATCACAGTTGAATGATGGCCTTGTTTATCTTTTCCTTCATTTAATTTATTCGATACAAATAAACAACGTCCCATATAGTAATAGAAGGAATGATTATTTTTTGGGCCTTTTTTACATAACTGTTTTCTCTATAATACCACTATGCTAATTTCTGTTCTCATTGACCTATTATTATTTGTTTTGATTATATAGCCATTTGACAATTTTTATTTTTGATTACGTTTATTTTTTTGACAGTTACTCAAATGTGCTATGAATCCTAACCTAACCTGTACAAATTTTACTTTGTATTATTTTTAGTTGTTAATAATAAACATTAATGTTTCTTCAACAGACATTTTTTTAGGATTTTATTTGGTGGTTAGAAAAATCTGCGCTTTGGGTGCCCTGAAAGCTGAAAATTTTATGTTAAAACTTTGCTACAGTATGCAAATATACCATCAATTACCAGTCAGTGATTAGGTGAAATTGCATTGTTAAGTAATGATTACAGTATCTAAAATTATTGCCCATTAAAGGCGAGGTAAAGATGTGGCCTTATCTTCAAGAATCTAAAGTCAATATGCAGTTTTACTTTTAGTTTTTAAACCAAAAATGGTAGATCCAAAGTGTGCATTTGTATGTATGTTATGCGATCATTTATTTACAATAAATTTTACTTAGGGATCGCACAAATCTCTTTAGATTTTCGTAATGATTGACAGTGAATGAGAGGAAGACTGCCATAACACCAATATTTTTCTCCTGTCACTTATCTCATGTTTTTCACATTGAACCAATTGCTTTTTTCTCCAGTTTTGTTCTCGCAAGTCAGTTTCTTTATTTGATGCCAAAATATATAGTCCAAAAACATTTTATAGCTAGAAAAATTATGTTTTAATTAGTAAGGCATTTTTTAGATTTCATTAAACTTGAATGACATTTTCCGTGAGGACTGTGCTTTGTTCTTCTCTGTTATATTGTATACTTCAATAAAACAAGATTCGTTAAAATCCTTCTAGCACACAACACTTCAAATGTGAGAAAAACAATCAACATTTTTGTAATCTATCAATAAATATGACACAAGTACAGTTGTTCGTCCTGGAAAGACAGCTTAGACCACCAGTAGTTATTTATTTTTAAATCCAATGCCACAGTATACCTCTTTGTGTTTGATTTTTGTTTTTACTTTCTTGTATAGCTTGGTATAAGGAACTATTATAATCGTGGAAAACGTCGAGATCTAGTTTTCAACAGGTCCACCCAAAACATTTTCTCGGTGATTATGTTTATATATGATTGGAACTCTGTGGGCACTTTACCGCAAAAGCGATTGTAGCAATACACTTATTTTATTTTATTTTTTTTTGGCTTTACGTACGATATTAGCCATGTCAATGTGTTATATATAGTTATTTACGACGTCCATGGCCCCGGGAGGGAGTTCTATCTATGAAATAAAACTCACTCCCGGACGGGATTCGAACCCGCAAACCAATGGTGAGTCCATGCGACCAAAGCCCTACGCTCTGACCCGCACGGCCACCATGGCCCCCGAGCAATACACTTGAAATTTTTAGAAGAGGCTGTCACATGCTCTTACTTAAATCTGATACATTTTTTTCAAAATTGGGACCACTTTTCTTTGGTCCTAACTACTTTTTATCTAATATTATATTATCGATTTGCTCATAACTATCGTGAAATTAACGTTTAAGAGAAAACTGAAAGGCTTATTTTATATAAAATACACTTTTTCGAAGGCGAGATGTATGTTGAAAACAGTTTCAAAACATTCGGAACTCATTCTATTCACTCGTTTGATTGATTTATGTGATAAAAGTGTTACTTTTGAAATTAACATTATTTCTTTATAAATTATAGGTTAGGTTTTATGAAACATGCCCGGGCTTTAACTACGAGGTCATATCGCCTACTACCAGAGCGCTCTTTCGTCACTGGTGGGCATGAACCCGACTCTACTGTGGGAGTCCTAAATTTTTATTCACCTAGGGCAGGGGTCTTTAACGAGTACCTGGCATCATACAGGCTCGGGACGATCTCTTAACGTCCCATCCGAAAGACGGCGTGCTTAAGTTCATTTTACCTCCCAGATAAAATAAACTAAAGGGCCTCGGTCAGCTTACGAACCCACGATCTTGAGCTCAGAAGACAAGCACACATACCACTGAACTACCGGCCCCCTCTTTATGAATTATGTGTTTGTCCTATGGTAACACAATTTGAACTTCACCGATAAACGGCCAATTGTAGGGGAAAACGACACACGTGGCACGGATGAATTTGTTACAGGGTCGAGTATATTAGAGATGAGTGGAGTTGTGTCTTGAGTCGAGTACCGCTAGCTGCGAAGTCCCACATTTCTGTGACTTTAGCGGCACCGTCTGTCCCATATCCATGCCAACTGTCCACCAACTCAACATAGTCCCACGCAACACTCGTTTCCTTTCGTTAACTTGCTGTTATCACAGAGTAACGGTCATAGTTCTATATAATGCTCTTCTAAGTTGAGAGACGCGGACATATTGTGGAAACTTATAATATATTATTTTATACTTTTTTTAAAAACATATTGCCTATTCCACCAGAAATATAAACATGAACTACAGGTTCCAGCATTACACCATCGTTAGGTTTACTTATAAAGAGACATATTTGTTGACTGAATCATAGAAATAGGTACATCTGTTACGTAAGGAAAGGGTTGGACTAACAACTAGGAAATCCCCAGGTCTAACAGGAATTTGTTTATTCTGAAACATTTCTTTTCCAATAACAATGGTAACTATAAAATTAAAGATACAATTATTACACCTTAAAAATGCGTGAAACGATGTTTGTGTTTTTAACTAAATGATTAAGAGCTTTTCTTAACTTCAAAATAACTTAATAAATAAAAATGAAGATAAAAATTACAATTATAACAAAATTAATATAAAAATCAAATAGTAATAATATATATTGATTACGATTTATGATATTGTGATGGATATTTTTATTAATTTATCATAAATCGTCATTAACTAACTATATTATTTGATTTTTATCTTAGGTTGTTATAATTTTAATTTATATCTTCGTTAACATTTTTTGAAGTTAAGAAAAGCCTCTGATTATAATCTCATTAATGTTCTCAAATCAAATAAAATATACAAACATCATTTCATGCATATTATATAGAAATTCGTTTAGCTTGTTAGAATGTAATAATTTTTATCTTTAACTTTAGTTAGAGGGCTCTGGTAGCTCAGTGGTATGCGTGCTTGCCTTCTGAGCTCAAGATCGTGGTTCGAAAGCCGACCGAGGCCCTTAATTTATTTAGTTTAGTTTATCTGGGAGGTAAAATAAACTTAAGCACGCCGTCCTTCGGAGGGGACGTTAAGCGATGGTCCCTGTACGATTTCAGGTACTCGTTAAAGACTCGTGCCCGAGGTGAATCAAAATTTAGGACTCCCTACAGTAGAGTCGGGCTCATGTCCACCAGAGTGACGAAAGAGCGCTCTGTTATGACCTCGTAGTTAAAGCCCAGGCATGAGGCATAGTAACTAACTCTTTAACTTTTAGTATTCATTATAAAATAAACAATATAAATAATATTATTTAGTATAATAAACATATAAATAATATAACCATAAACAAATAAATAATATTATTTAGTATTAACACTCTTATTGAAAAAAGAGAAGGAAATATTTCAGAAAGTTCAACCCCTTCCTTGTCTATCTGATGAACTTATACTCGTGTTCGATTGGCACTCAAACGGCCCTAGCCATTGTCAGTATATTTGTATACAAGATAGTAGAATAGAATGTCTTGTAAGTAAAGTGTTCACTCATTCAACTAAACCTGACGATGGCGTACTGCCCAAACTGGTACTTTATGTTTAATAAATTGCATTCTATTAGTTTCCTGGTATAGTGTGATAAGATAAATACAAATTATAAGATTATATTCTTATCTCCATTGGAAAGATTCCTGAAAATGTCAATATTTTTGATAATGTTTCTGTCAATTGATTCAAACTGTGTCTCGGATGTGCAAAACAAATGCGTCAGATCTTTGCGGTAACCAGCATTTTAGGAGTTATTTTTTGTTTCTTACTATTACCCTTAAATGTAAAAGCATTTTGAAATTTGTAAGAGGGGCTGGGCTACCTGTAAAAGTAATGTGCTATCTGTATAATTATTTCTAAAGTTAACTTCTAAAAAAAATGGGAGAGCGAAAAATTAATTTATCAATTTGTTTGTACTTTCCTGATTTACCACAAACTGCGTTATTTTGAGCTTAAAAGAAGAATATATGTAAGTCATTTCATATATATTTATGTCTCCTTATTACAACTTGGCTCTTTATCTTGAAAAAGTTCAGAGTTCAACTTTTTTTAAACTTTGATTCTTCACTTCCTTAATGACTTGGCCGTTTGCCGAAGTATTGGGACTCAGTTGCGCAAACTGTAATTGGGTCCATCCATTGAAATGTCTCTTCTATCTTTCATAATGTTTAAAGTTACAGATCATCTCCAATCGATGTCAGGGTAATTTATGATTAATGTCAGTGATATTGAAAAATATGAATGCTTAGGAAGAAAAATATTAGTTATAAAATAAGTTGGCTTTGGGGGGCGCCGGTAGCTCGAAAATATAGCTTGTTTGCCCACTGTGCTCCACCGCGGTAGCCTGTGCGACGTCAGGCATTTGTTAAAGACCTTATCAAATCTGTGGAGGCAAAATTTAGGATAAATATAATAGAGTAGAAATCATCATCGACCTCTTTAAGCCCGCGGCATTGGCTTATCCCCGGGATTAAGCTACTGACTGTCATTTCCAAAATGTAAACGAGAGAGAAACTCTGTTTCTCCCCTTTCGATCATACGTCAATTTTTCCCCTTACCATTTCTTTTTTTTGTTTTGCCCAGCTGAAGAGAAGCTATATGAAGTATAGGGGAAGTAATGTAATTAGTCGGACATTCGATGTTGAGGTTTCAACAAAGCTTCATGTTTTTCGACTCCCTGATTTCAAAATTTAAAGGAATAATTGTGTCTGTGTGCGGGTCATTGAATAAGGTAACTCCCATAGAATGAATGTATCGACACAAAATTTTATTTGTGTATCCAGATCCCCATAAGGACTACACCTATAGGTTAGGTTAGGTTTTATGACTCATGCCCGGGCTTTAACTACGAGGTCATATCGCCTACTACCAGAGCGCTCTTTCGTCACTCTGGTGGACATGAGCCCGACTCTACTGTGGGAGTCTTAAATTTTGCCTACCCTAAATTTTTATTCATCTAGAGTAGGGGTCTTTAACGGGTACCTGACATCGTACAGGCTCGGGACCATCGCTTAACGTCCCATCCGAAGGACGGCGTGCTTAAGTTCATTTTACCTCCCAGATAAAATAAACTAAGGGCCTCGGTCGGGCTACGAACCCACGACCTTGAGCTCAGAAGTCAAGCACGCATACCACTGAGCTACCGGCGCCCTCACTACACCTATAGATTTTTCTCAGAATCGGCTGAACAAAACGGGGGGGGGGGGAGGCTTAGCACAGAAACTGATGACTGCATTGACATGAAATTGCATATTTAAATTCAATACCCCATACAAATGGCACCTATTAATTTCGAAGAGAAGGGGTAGACCAGAGAAGGGGGGCTCAATTCAAAAACCCTAATAACTGCCCCTGTAATGAATATATCGACACAAAATTTGGTTTCCCTATGTAAGTCACATTTTTTAGCCCGAACGGTTTTGGATGGAGAGCAAGAACTTAATTGATTTGTATATGGCCGACTCAAGCCCATGGAAGTTCCGTGTAGTTCCTTTCTGTTTATAGTTAGTTATTATGACTCATGCCCGGGCTTTAACTACGAGGTCATATCGCCTACTACCAGAGCGCTCTTTCGTCACTCTGGTGAACATGAGCCCTACTCTACTGTGGGAGTTCTACATTTTGCCTACCCTAAATTTTTATTCACCTAGAGCAGGGGTCTTTAACGAGTACCTAACATCGTTCAGGCTTGGGAACATCGCTTAACGTCCCATCCGAAGGACGATGTGCTTACTTTATTTTACCTCCCAGATAAAATAAACTAAGGGTCTCGGCCGGGTTTCGAGCTACTAGCGCCCTCTTTTCTCTTTATATTTTAAATTTAAATTTACAAAAGGCATCATTACAAATTGGCATCATTACGTCTGACTGAATGAAGATCGCAAATATTGTGAAATATTTGATGCAAATATAACGTTACAAAATGACATTTGAACATATCATGTTTTGAATTTACAACTTTCACTGAATTAATCATATATAATTCTCACAATATTACAATGGCGTAACTGTATAATTAAGGAAATAATAACTTCAAATTAAATGTGGGAAAATCATGTAACAACATACATGAACCACTCGTTATCTTATCTCATTGGTGCGTGATTCTACTGTGTATGAGTGTGAAAGTTGCAATGCAGTTGCATTGCTCAGGTCATTGCTTCCTAAATTTTTACTTTCCCATAGGTATAACGCAAGTTATCATCCAATTTTTTATTTTTATTTTTCAAGGGAATTTCATATATTCGAAAAAAAATTAACTGACTGAATGTCTTGGATATGTTAACATTAGACGGACTGTATCAGAATACATTTCTATATATTGGTTCGGAATCGTCTATAGTGTAAGATACATAGAAAAGAAAGATGGCTCATTGACCGGAGAGTCTGTCTCAGTAGCGAAAACAGTCCACCAAAACAAACCAGACTGGTCCCTTCAACCTTTATTAATAATTGTTATAATAATAATAATAATAGAAAAATATGTGATGTGACCATAACAGGAGTTTCTTATACCAACCACGTTTTTATAGATCACTCTCAATTACATTTCATATTGGCATTATTAGATAAGGAAGTAATGAGTTGGCATCAGCGATTTTTTTTGTTTCGTTGAACAGTGTAACTATGTGAGTGACTTTCTTATAACATTGAAATGATTTTGAAAGGTGTGAGTGATCTGTAAAAACATTGTTGGTATAAGAAAATCCTGTTATGATAAAATCACATATTTCTTTTCTTTATTTTCAATAAAAAACGAGAATATAAAAATAATAAAATCCTATTTTAAACTTCTTTGCTATGCTTTACTTTAGGTCTTATCTCAAATCTGAGACTATCAATTTTCACATAAATCAAGCAAACGTAAAAAACAATTGAATTCTGGTTTTGAAATGTCATTTTAAGACGGTTTTTGGCATTTAACTTTTAGTATTCTCTAAAACTTTTAATCGAATAGTATTTTGATCACCGCGAAAATGGTCAAAACGAATTAAGGGAACCTTCTAACGTGATAATCCGTTGAAAACTCGATCTTGGATTTTTACACGATTGCAATATTTTTTATACTATAGATATATGAAAATAAAAGTGCATATATGTTGATGTTGATCTAGAAGCCTTCTTCTTGATAGTGAGTGTGATTCGAGAGATAGATGTAGAGAGGAGCAGGTCTTCAACCTTGGATGATTGTGTTCACACAATAGAACCATCCTTGAACCTAGTCAGCTTATCTGTGCAGTCTCTATCTGATAGTGAAGTACATTGTGTAAGTGCAACAATGATGATCCCACCAAAGGATGACCTCTGCAATAGTCATCACATGATGTGATGAGGACCAGTAATACAGGTCAGGTGTATGCCACCACACCCAGCCTTAGGTTCACATGGAAAACCGAACCCATGTGGCTGTTCAATGCAGAGGATCTCGGAGAACATTGTATTTCCCCAGATATACGAAGTATAGGGGAAGTTATATAATCGGTGTGACTGAACATCAGAACTCCCTATAGAATGAATGTATTGACACGAAATTTTATATGTGTATTCAGAAACCTCTAAGGACGACACCTATTAATTTTCCAAGAAATCGGTCAAAGCGAAGAGGGGACTCAAATACTCAAATTTTTTTTTTCTTTCCCGAGGGCGTATTTGTGTCACCGCGGCCAGAGTAGGCCTATTGTGTACCCTGTGTGTGTTGGTCCCTACAGCAGCCCTGTATCTTCAATAAAGTCCAGGATTCTTCTGCAGGTTTCTTCCATTATCTGCTTCGGTTCCGTTATGGCAGACCCGAAGCAGTAAAAACGTCTGCTTTCTAGTGCCCCGCACCGGCTTAGAATATGAACCGGAGTCTCATTTTCTGCACAGAGGGCTTCTAGCGATGCCCATATTGTGTAGATGTTTGTGTCCTGTAATCAGACCTGTCATAGCTCTTAGATCCATTCTGCTCATATTCAGGAGCTCTCGGCTCCTTTCTCTGAGGGTTCCACTATAAAGAGTTTTGAATGTCTTTGCTTTGGGACCCCCCTCCAGAACTGGATGTGTTTCCTGGTCAGCCAACCATTTATTGCCGCCCTTGCGGTGCTCTTAGAGATCCCGCAGAAGGGTTCCGGTCCTATAGGTTTTCTGTCAGCTCCTGACCGGGCCAATTGATCAGCCCTTTCGTTGCCCTCATACCCCTGATGCCCTGGCACCCATCTCAACTCCACTCTATTTTGGTCCGTCAGGGACTCCAGTGCTTGAAGGCATTCCAGGACGATTTTGGAATCTATGATGACAGCTCGCAACACTTGCAGCGCCAAGATTCGCCCTCCCCTGATGTTCCGTCTCTTAATGAGCCAGACACACCCAAATACTCCGATAACAGCCGATGCAATGAAAGTATCGACACAATATTTAGTATTAGGATTCAGAAGTAGGTAAGTGAAATATTGAGTTTTGACCCAAACGGCCGATTGGATTTGCAGGAAGAGCAAAAACTGTTTTTCTTATAAAAACTTTCGATAAATCCTTCTTTTGGTTGAAATTACAGTTGGTCAGTAGATCTTTCAATAAGTACGCAGAACTTTACCAATACATTAAGGAAATTTAAAACAGGATATGACCTTTAGAGAAGAATAAAGGAAAACCTACGCGTTAATAACAGAAGTCGTTATAGACCCCTACCCTACGCAAATTAAAATTTAGGGTAGGCACAATTTAGGACTCCCATCGTAGAGTTGGACTCATGTTCACCAGAGCGACAAAAAACTGCTTTGGTAGTAGGCGATATGATTTCATAGTTAAAGCCCGGGCACGAGTCACAATAACTAATAACAAAAGTCGATAAGGAAAAGATACGTAGTGGTTTATGACTTCTAGTTGAAGCAAACGAAAGATAAAACATTTGAATGACCTCTGGAATTTACATGCTTCCTACGGGTTGCGGGTATGGGCCTTCTCGGGGGAAGAAGCTTCCTTGTTGCTCAACCTCCAAGTGTTGAGTGAAACCCTTTCGATTAGCATACAGATGTTGTGTCACGTTGTGTGTCACTTGACATATGTTAGTCTCATTCCGGTGGAATGTGGGTGGACTCTATACCCCACTGTCAGAGGGATCCTCATCAAACTCTTATTATAATTTAAAAAAAAACATGTTATTTCTGCGCCCAGCATACGAAGCACTCTACACAGGAAAAAAAAAAAAAAAAAAGGGGAAAAAATGTATAAGTTCATTACAAAATGTTCTGATAAAGACGAGTTTTGTGCATTTTTTTTTGGGTTGGTTGGCCCAATTGATAGAAGTCAGGAGTAGAGACCAAATATAGCCCTTCGTGGTGACTTCCTGCAGGAAGTCTGTTATGACTGGAAGGCCGATTTCTAGACGAATTTATGTATTCCGGACCAATCAGAGTGAGGTCACTCTGCCAAATGAAGAATTTTGTTTTTGAATTGTTGACATTTTAGTTATGATTGTTTTGTTTGTGCCCAGCCAGATGGGTGCTATGATATTTAGATAGTGGTCTGAGTAGTAATGTGTAGAGGAGAATGCTGCCAGTCTACTTCGTGGGTAGAGTTGCGATAGCCTGGTATGCTCTTGATTTCACCTGAATTTCATGTTTTCAAAACCTCTGATTCCGAAAATGAAACAAAAAAAAATTACTATGGTACACGATAACTGCCGTAAGAATGAATCTATCGACAAGAAATTGTTTATGTGTATCCAGAATAATTCTTGTGATGTACAAAAAGTACACGCATTGTAAATGTGAAATTATTCTTAAAATTAAATTTTTTTGAAAAGAAGAGGAGCGGCGAAAAGTTGGAATTTTTATGGGACATTATTATTCAAGGAAGTCTATTTTATTTTTATTTTTTGAACAATGATAATAGAGGATTTCCTCAATTGTAATTGGATTATAAAGTTTTGCATGTTAGACTATTGACTAAGTTGATTCCTTTAAGAGTTATACTTATTTTCAAAAAGAGAGGAACAATTTGGCTGCATATAGGCCGATTAAAAGTATTATAAATAAAACAATAGGCTGCATATTGGCCAATTAAAACTACTATAAATAAAACAATAGGATGCGTATAGGCCAATTAAAACTATTATAAATAAAACAATAGACTGCATATAGGCCAATTAAAACTATTATCAATAAAACAATAGGATGCATATAGGCCAATTAAAACTATTATAAATAATACAATAGACTGCATATAGGCCAATTAAAACTATTATAAATAAAACAATAGACTGCATATTGGCCAATTAAAACTATTATAAATAAAACAATTGGCTGCATTATAGATGAATTGAAATGATTAATTTAATTTTCTTGTTATTTATGGCTATCTGAGGGCCTTATTTCTTGTAAACCTATTGTATTACGCGGCCCACACTTGAAATAAGGCTCTACGAGTCTGGAATCACTGAACTAAAGGTTGGAGCAGTATGCTTCTTGTTCATACATTTACTTCTAGCTTTGAACGAACCACAAAGACCATATTTAAGTATGTTTTGGTTAGAACAGCTGGCTGTCTATTTATACTGGTTTGTTTTAGTAAGCTCTACAGAGTCTTACCAAACACTGTTGAACAAGTCGCCGATGGATCTCCGGTAATCTACGGATAAACAAACTAAGTTTTTGCTCTCCCTCTGGCATCAATCGACCGACTTGTACCGGTACTTCTGAGTTCTCATACTACATCTGCAGTTATTGGAGTTTTTTTGTTTCACTCCCTACTCTTCCCCCCTCCTCTTCTGATTAAAAATCAATATTTGTCGTCCTTATGGGGTTCTGAATTCTGAATTACGTGTCGATACATTCATTTTATCAGGAGTTATCGTGTTCACAGACACCGATATACTTTTTTTTACATTTTTGGAATCAGGTGGTCGGAAAACATGAAAATCCGAATTTCTGACCATTAGCTATGGAAGTTTAAAGTGGATTTTTAGAATATATTCTCCAAATCTTAGCTATGTAGTAGATAGTATCATTTTCGACTCGGCGCGAATGCGAAGAATAGTTCGGAAAACGTGATAATTTTTTTTTGGACCGTAATTTTACCGCTTCCACAGGGGGCTCCCAGGCGGCTAATCCGTCCCTACACTTGACACTATAATATGGTCTTATCAGAATAATTCTTCAAGATTTGAACAAAAAAGTTTCCAAAGAAAAGCATAGTTTTGCAAGCTTCTGAAACAGTTACATTTTCAAGATCATCTATGTACATTCATTGCATGACGTAGACAGTAATGGCAGTTTCCTTTTTTAACTTGTGAGTATAATCCTTTCCTATATTAACAGTAATGTGGAGATGCCATGATATGGTTATGCTATGGTTTCGTGAGTACCATATCATTTTTTTACATCTTGCAAATTATATGTCCGCCTTGCTCATTACTTTAAGTAACAGCATGTAATGTAATGAAAGTGTGTTTGGAACCGTAACAAATGTAACCCATGGAGTCAGAGAAAATTAACGACTGTACCTGGGCTCTTCTCCTTTATAGCGAATTCATTTCTTTTAAGTTATATTTTTATTATTTTAACAACGTTTGAGATGAACAGTTATACAGCTGATAAAATTATATTTCCCCAGCTATACGAAGAAGAAGTTAGAAGTTCATGCGGAGTTTTCAACAGAATTACATGACCTGATTCCAAGAATTAAAAAAAAAAAAAAAAAAATTGAATGTGTTATAACTTTTGATAGAATAAATGTATCGACAAGAAATTTTATATGTGTATCCAGAACCCCATAAAGACGATACCTATTGAATATCAGCCAAATCGGCTGAAGGGAAGGGAGTTCAGGGGAGGAGGTTCAACTCAAAAACCCCAACTGCCAATGTAATGAATTAATGGACCCAAAATTGAGTATGAGGATTTAGAAGTCCCTATGTAAATGAACTATCGATCACACTTTCAACAAAAAAAAATTAAATCCATTTTTCTGGAGGTACCATTGTTGATTGTTAAGGAAAATTGCCTCCTGGATTCAAATCTGTAATTAGTTTTTCTGTGTCAGGCATAGTTTTGAAGTTATACGCAACTTCAGTTTTTAGGAGCCCATATTATTATCATATATTGTATAAAAAAACTTATTTAAGATTAGAAAAATATGGAAAAAATCATATTTTACCCAATAATTTAAAAGGCTCATTTTTTTCTCTTTAGTTCAATTTTGCAGTCTCGAATAATGTTCGTAATAATTATTAGCGACTGGTTTTAGAGGGGAGCAAAATTTCAATTGATTAATTCGTTTTGGGGAAGTACATTGCTGGTGATTTTTCGACGATTGGTTTCATATCGTGACCTGGAATTCGAAGAAGGATTTTCCACTCATCGAAAAGGGTAAATTGGAAAATAACAATATGTATGTGTGTGGAAAGGCCATAGCCGAGTAAAAAAGCGGATTTGGCATTTCGCATAGATTGGCCTGGTTTTCTTGAAGCTTGAACCTATCCAAATATCCCAAATACTCAAGATAAGATGCACCCTTCTTGTATACAAGACCACTATTTGGCCTCTATACACCTATGCATGCCCGGTCTGTGGGCTACCATCGTCTAAAACAGGGTTCCAGAAGCTGCAAAATAAAGTTTTATGCACGGCAGTAATGGCGCCATGGTTCCTGAGGAACAAGCAGCTTCATGTAGAACTAGGCATGTCCTATGTTGAAGACTTTGTATAGGAAGCTACCAAGAAGTTCCTAGATTCTCTGAAGACCGCAGCAGGTCCAACTAGACAAGACTACTCAAGCAGCGGCTCCGTCCCTAATGACCAAGTGATGAAGTTCCTTTCTCATATTTTCATTTTCTTCATTGTTATCCATTCTCGCAGTTATATTTTACTTTCAACTTTCATTTTTATATTTTCATTCACTCCTAAACAGTCCTGGGAGGTTCTTAAGATGAGACACCAATCTGTTATTTTACATGTTGTTTATTTTATGTTTATTCTTATAACTAGTAGCATAAAATGTAATATGCTGAACTAGTAAACTAGCGAATTCCGCTTTGTTACGCAGTTATATCCTTTATTGGCATCCTTTCTTGTCTAATCGTTGAGATTTATCTTTTCCCAAACCAGATAGGTACCAAAAGTATAATGTAGAACCAAGTCTTATTTCACTACCAATCTTGCTTGATATTGCAATCTCAGATTGGGAAGATTGTCAAAAATGTACTGAAAGAGGCTAATTTAGAACTGCTAGTGCATTAGATATATATTTTCAAGTGACATTAATGAAACATGATCCGGAGCAATGTTATCGAGATGAAGAGGAGTGAAATCATATCGTTCTGCTAGGTAAGCACTCACTCAACACTTTCACTACTAGCTGCTAGTGCTAGCTCTCTAGTGCTGCCTTCGGAGAGGGTCATTACGCGCCAAATCGCCTCGTGCGCTCCCTCGCAGCTCTCTTTCGAAATTCTTTCTATGAGATGACTGCTCATTAATGTTTTTAAGAATTGTTTGTGCAAAATTGGACTCAGGAGACATTTTTTAATATTTAAATTTTCTCTAAACCCCCATAAAGACGACACCTACTAATTTTCAGCCAAATGAGCGGTGGAGGGGGCTCAATCAAATATCCTAATGTGCCTATGTGATGAATGCATCGTCGCGAAATGGAGGTTCCTTGTATAAGTCAACTATTGATTTTTAGTCAAAACGCTCGATTGGTTTTAGAGGGAGAGCGAAAACTTGATAAATTCTTGCTAGACTATTTTTTTTTTCAGTTTTGGAATCAAAGGTCCGTGAAATTTCAATTGAAATTCAAGATCGAATTTCTGGCCGATATTTTGTATAACTGTTGTTGCCCAGAAATGTCACATCACAACCGAAAATGTGAAAAAATGTGTATGTCCTACTAGCATGATTGTTGAAGTCATTCAGTCAAATTGTGAAAAATATAAATGAACATAATATGCAGTAACATTGTGACACATGCCCGGGCTTTAACTACGAGGTCATACCGCCTACTACCAGCGCACTCATTCGTCGCTCTGGTGGGCTTGAGCCCGATTCTACAGTACGAGTCTTATAAATTTTGCCTACCCTAAATTCTTATTCACCTAAGGAGGTGTCTTTAACGAGTACCTGACATCGTATAGGCTCGGGACCATCCCTTAACGTCCCATCCGAAGGACGGCATGCTCAATGTTTTTATTTTCTCCTGGGTTCAATAAGATAGATATCTGGTCTCTCTGAGAGTTGCTCTTTGAACAGTTATCTTCATAGTTAACACGCTCAACTAACTATGACTCAGTGTTGGGTGGTGTCCTGGACTGACGTCATATCTCTTGGGGAGAAGATACAGTCATGTAACACGTGTTGTCCTAGATAAGAGGTGTTGTCAGATCTACGATTAAAATTAATTCTTTATAGTGCAAGTTCCGGATTCGATTCCCCCAGTTAGGCGAATATTTGTATTAAGTTTAATTTTACAGTTTAACTGTCATTCCCTTAAATTGTGTTTTTTCGAGTAGCGATTAGTAACATGCTTGCAGTACGGAATATTTACCTATATTGTTTGATTCTTTTGTGACATTGATAGAATGCCGTAGTTACAAATGGTGCCACCCAAGTATCATTAGGAATTTTTTCAAAGAATGAAAAACTGTATAATAAATTGAAAGAAAGTTGTGAATTGTGATTAATGAAAACGTCTGTTACTTCACAACAAAGTAGGTTGTAGAGAATCTACAAAAACAGCTGAGCTCAGGAAGAGTCACAACAACTAGTGCTGCCAACCGTACCGCTCTACGACGCTCCGTTGGCACGCAATCCACAAAGTCCTGGAACTTTTTGATCTCCCCTCGTAATTTAAATTCAGTAAAATAGACGCTTGTAGTCTGTCCTATTTAGAGAAGATAGGTCGTTAAGCCCCAATAATTTCCTCTGTAGACAGATACCTTAACTGATGTTCAACCCTCGGCTATCTTTGGTCGCCACGTTGTCTGCAAATGTCCACGATCCTACTCAAAATAAACCAACTCAGTTGCCAATTTCTGTTTTTAGAAAAGTATGATTGCTTGTTTCCGCTTTCAAGTTCTAGTTGATTTCGTTTCCTCGACAGAGATCTTGTCCCACATGAGCGTACACGTGTTCCGAAGTTTCAACTGCGCTTGAATCCAGGGACGGATTTAGGTAATGAGACGCCAAGTGATAGCCAAAATTTGGTGTCTCACCTGGTTGGCGTCTGAGGCCAACCGGTGTGATGCTGGTAAAATAGTGAGTCAGATTGAGGGGGTATAATGTATTACAAGTGGGATTTGGTCGGCCATGTACGGTACGTAATTTAACATATTGTCACTCGGTGCTAAACACATCTAATAAAACAACATTTCAGGGGACATATTTATTTAATTTGGATTAGATCTATTGACTTTAAATGTTGTCTTTGCTCAAGAGAGTATTTGAGATTACAGAAAACATCAACTTAAAGGGTCATCAGGATGGTCAACAGCTGTATTACAACAAACTACATTTTGGAGACTATTATTTATAAAACCTGTAACATACAATCTTTTGTATGTATAGATTACATTTTACCAGGTGAAACATACCATTTTTTGCTCTAACGGCGACGTTATTATTTGAAACATGCAGAAAACATTTTTTTTTTGCCTGTGAGTCAGCTTGCTTGCCTTCTGAGCCCAAGATCATAAGTTTTTATCTGCGAGGCGAAAAAACTTTGAGCTCGCCGTCCTTCGGAACGGATGTTAAGTGATGGTCCCGAGACTGTGATAGCAGGTACTCGTTAAAGACCGTCGGGCGCATGTCCACCAGAGTGGCGAAAGAGCGCTCTGATAGTAGGCGATAGTTTCTTTAGTTGAAGCCCAGGCAAGAGATACAATACCTAACTAAGCTATTTAAATTATGAAAACTTATAATTATATTGCATAATAACACTTTTCCAGCCCCCCCCCCCCCCTCGATGAATGGGACGTGGTGTTCAGTGGGTGGTACTGCGAGCTATACATGAGTCTGTTCCTTTCTCACCAGAGGGCATTGGGGCGATGAAATATTGACACCTTGTTTTGAAAAGTGTGATGATTCCTGATAGCCGAGCTTGAAACATCGTGACATCTGTACGCCTCGTAATAGATTTATAGATTGTGATCGATTATCTTTTATAAATAGTTCTTCGACGTAACACGTGATTCGTGGTTGTCGACAGTCAAAAGAGTTGATTAGAGGACCGGACGAGTGATGTTCCGGATCCTTTCTGCAGAAGATATGAAGAGATGGAGGAAACCACGCTACACATCCTGGGCAAATGTGAAGGTTACTCATATCTGAGAATCTTCGATGAGGAAATAGAGCTTCGAAAGAGGTAGGAGAGTTGAGTACTAGCGAGGGGCCGTTATGCGGGTCTTTAGTTTTTGGATAACATGGGTACAAAACCCAACCCTGCAATGAACTTTATGATTCTGATTTTAATATTTCTACTTCCTCTACAAGAGATCTGTTGGTTGTGACAACGTTTCGTTGTGATAACGTTATGAAATGGCGAACAGAGCTGGCCTTGTATAATGTAAAATGTCAGGAACTTTCTCCTTTTTCTTGGTTTTTTTACACTTGCAGTAAGTGGGATAGCTTCAACAGGTGGAACATTAGCTGGTCACTGGATCGATAACTCATGATTCCGCCCTTCCTAAAATAACACCAGAGCCTTCTTTTCATGATAGACTTATTTTATCAATCAATGTCCTCTTTCCTTTTTTTTGAGTTTTATAGGTCAAAGATCAGAAAAGAAAAAAAAACCTTATGGTTTCAGTCACGGGTCTGTCTATTGGCAGCCTCTAGCTCCCAATCAATAATTTGTAGCCACTTGAAACTCGCAACATATTTGTGTTTTCATGTCAGCTATAGAAAAAAAATGGTGACTGGTTCCTGACATATGTTCACGTTGTGTGGCGTCTAAAAAAAATGGGTTTAGAGAACTGGGGGACAATTGAGTGACTATCAGATAAAAAAGCATCAACAAATGTTCGATGAATTTTTAAGAAGAACACCACAGCGAACATCAGAGTGATGCAATGGTGACTGCGACCCCGTAGAACGTTTCCCAATGGCCTTATGTAAATGAAACAATATAGGTCACAAAATGGAAGGGAATTACCGCGAATGTTTACATTTGAAATGAGTCTGAAAGTTTTTCAAAAAATTTTTCGCATTCGCGTCTCGTCAAAAGTGAAACTGTCCACTACACAGCAATATGGGGTATTAATTTAAAAAATTTGGTGAATATATTTTGAAAATCCGACAATGTACTTCCCTAGCACGAATTGACCAATTAAGTTGTCGCTCTTCCTCCAGAACCAATTTACTGTTTGTGCTAAAAATTGACAGTTGACATCGCGACTTCTGAATCCTCATACTAAATGTTGTGTCGATACATTCATTACATCGGCAGTTATTAGGGTTTTTGAGTCGAGCCTCCTCCTCTGGTCCCTTCCCTCTACCCTTCGACCGATTTCGCAGAAAATTAATATGTGTCTTTCTGGAGAAGTTATTAGACTTTTTATGTTACCCATATTAATATTGTGACACCATATTTTGTTTTATCTTCAGGTTTTTATTATATTATTCTGTAGGTTTTATTTATTTATTTTTTATTCAATTTTATTTTATTTTTTATATAATTATATATATAATTTGTTAATACAGGCCTAGAAGAAGTGCCAAAAGCTTGGCTAATTATTAAATAGGCAAAGAATTTTATAGTAAATATATATTTTATAATATTGGATGTGTGTATTTTTCAGTTGTGTTGCCGACTGCGGATGGGTTCGGGATTGTCATCATCGGAGCAGCTTTCCTCATCACAACCTCTGTTGCACTCATTGCATGCGCCTGCTGCAAGGAGCGTAGCGATGGATTCAAGGTGAATATATATAAAGTATTTTATTGATAGGTTTCATTCTTAAATGGGTCCAGAACGAATTAATGAACTAAGTTTTCGCTCTCTCTCTGAACCCAATTTATTGATTTGTTTGAAAATCAATAGTTATTTTACAGAGGTACTTCTAATTCATCATACTGAATTTCATATTGATACATTTGTTACACCATTTCGTGTCAATATATTCTTTACTTCGAGGCAGTTATTGGGGTATTTATGTTGAGCCCCTCTCCCCCGCCTCCATCAATTCCCCTTTTCCTTTTGACAGATTCAGCTGAAATCTGTCGTCCCTATGGGGTTTCGAATTATAAAATTTCGTATTGATATGTTCATTACCTCGGCATTACATTAGGGTGAAGCCCCCCCCCCCCCCCCCCCCTCCCTTTGTTCGATTTAGCTGAAAAAGGGGGGGTTCAGGATACACATATAAAATTAAATTCATCGATATAATCATTCTATCGGAATTATCGAGTTCACAACAACACACACACACACACAGAAAACAACAAAAAGCGTTGGCTAAATTCTAAGTTTTTTATTAAACGCAGAACCTCGACTTCCCTCATCATTGAAAAGATACTGTCAATTCTATCCATCTTAAGACAGCAAAATTTTTTTCATTGTTGAAAGGGGGGTCGGAAAACGTGAAATTTCGTTGAAAACCAACATCGAATTTCTGACCGATTACGTAACTTCCTATACTTCTTAGAGCTGGAGAAGAAAAATATGTGTGCTCCTAAGTACGAAGCCTGATTTTTAATTAGCTTACGAACATCTAGGTCGCAAATGCCTGATCATAAGAAAATAATTTTCAAAATTTAATTTCATAAAATCTTTAAAAGTTCTTAGTGAAGAACCTTGTGAAAATGAACAAACTTATTGTGTTGTTGGAGATAAGAGCTTTGTTCTAACTCAGACTCACCTTGACTCTCCTGCATTTTTCTCCTATTATCTTCTCTCTAGGTATTTCCTTCACCTGTTACGTTGGGTGTTTCCTCTTCTGTCCCCGAATTAACATAATTATTCTTGCACTTTGCATTCATACTGATTGCATAACAATTTCAATTATATAATTATTTGGCACAGTGATTCACCCAGTTGTGACTCACTCCTTGTGGTCACGTGATAAAACTAGTTAGTTCTTTAACATGTCTTTGACGTCTATCTGTCCATCCCTCTCGCTCGGTATCTTGGAAACCGTTGAAGCTGAAACTTTACAAGAAGTTAGTTATTGTGACTCATGCCCGGGCTTTAACTACAAGGTCATATCGCCTACTACCGGCGCAATATTAATCGAAAAAAATATAGTATATTTAGGTTATAGTACTTACTAACTTCGTGCGGATACATTTGTTACATCGTAAGTTATTACGTTTTAGAGTTGAGCCCTTCCTCTGATCCTCTGTGTTTACCAGCTGTTCAGGGGATATCACTTTTCAGTCGAATCGGCCAAAGGGAAGTGTAAATCAGAGGAGGGGGCCTAACTAATAACTGTCGATGTAACAACAATACGATGATTCAAAAGTCCCCCGAGTACGACATCTATTGATTTTCATCCAAATCGTTAAATTGGGGTTCAGAGAGAGCGCGAAATTGTAGTTGATTAATTCGTGCTGGGGAAGTACATGACCGGTGTTTCACCGACAACTTTTTTCCTTAAATATTCTTCAGAGAGAACATTATTAGATTGTAAAAAGAACATAACAGATGTTTCTAATGACAAACTGTTCCCAGGACTAACCTGTTAGTGTGGAACTGTGACTTACAGATAACAGATAACAATTAGTGTGCCACGTATGGTGAAGTCAGGGTGTAGAGGACAGCCCTGAGGCAGGTTAGCCAGCTACACTAGACTGGTGGGGATAGTTGGGTCCGTTAGTATCCCAGTTCTATAACTATCCAGACAGGGTGCCTCCTAGTGATGCCAGGTGTCCCGATTTCCGGGACGCCATAAGTCCCACTTTTCAACGACTTTTTTATGTTACTCTTCCCACTATGTATTCTGAATTTATTTATTTAAAATAAAACTTTATTTGGATCAGCGCAAGATGTACTATACACAATGTAAAAATATACACATACGATTATATTGTCAAATGATGATGTCTTGAAGAAGCCGGGGTTTCAGACGACGCACAGTGTGAAATTTATGAGTTTTGATTTTCAAAATTCGAGCCCCCGCTCAATTTGGATGAAACTAGGTGCAAAATATTAATGAAAACTGGCTTTTTATCGGGTAACTGCGGGTTTCACAATCAAGGTATTATATGCCAATTGACAGCTGCCAAAAACCCGCGAAAAGTTTTAAAAAATTTAATTTTTTTTGTCTACTTTTTTGTTAACAGATTTTTACAACTTAAATTAATGTTTTTTGAGTCGCTGATTACGAATTCAATATTTATTTTAGCCAAAAGTGGTCCAAATGTTGTCATTTTGGCCTAAAGTTGTCCAAATTCAATATATTGGCTATTTTTGCCACTTTTGGTGGTATGGATTCATTGATTGTGAAACCCGCAGTTACCTGATAAAAAAAAAAACAGCTTTCACAAATATTTTGCACCTCGTTTCATCCAAAATGATCAAAAATTGAGCGGGGGCTCGAATTTTCAAAATCAAAACTCATAAATTTCACACTGTGCGACGGTGTGGCAGAAATTTTCCAATGGATTCTGCAACCCAGCCCTGGATCTTGTCGCTAACTCCAATATAAAGTCTCTAACGTCTATTTATTAACCCATTGCTCATAATGGCATTCCAAAATTTGAGAGTTTTTTGTAATTATTCTGAAATTCTTTAGGGAAAGGTTCTGTAGCGCACGTCCAAAATCGCACAGATACTAAATGTTATTCTAATCGAAATATTTTCTACAAAAAATACGTATATGATGTACCTTTAGAAGGGCATACTTTTTGTAGCAATGATTCAATGCTAATTAATAAGCTAACTCGGTGTTTAGCTCAAATCTCTATTAAAATGTCTTCAAAAATTTTAAATATTTTAAATTATTCCTTGCCTCGGGTATCCAGGAATTTGATCAAACCGGGATCAAAGCTAACAAGATTAGAAAGAGAGAAAGGTCGAAAAGAATGTGAACGTATTTGACTAAATGACCATTGTTTTTTGAGACCATCTAAAAGCCTAGAAAGATTTTTATCATCATACATTCCATTGGACTATTTCCAAACAATTCCCATTTGATGCAAATATATCGTTCAAGTCGATGCAGATTGTGAGCAGAGACACAGAACTGGGTGGGTTGAAGCTGGAACTACAGTGCTAAAAGCCATACATGGTTCTGAGAATCGTAACGCGAACTTCTCTCAAACAATGGAAAGAGTTACAAATGCTAATTGTGATCTGGATAACTACATTGTTGACAAACCGTAAATTTCATTGTTCTAAAATTTCTACTTTTGTGTTTCGATGTCACTAGTGCAATACTGTATACAAACAAAAAAAAAAGTTGGTGAATCACCGGCTAAGAACCTCCTCAACACGAATAAATCAACTAAGTTTTTGCTCTCCCTTTAACACCAATCGACCGTTTTTTAACTTTAACCATTAGTTGACTTACACTGGGACTTCTGAATTCTCGTACTAAATTTAAAATACATTCATTACATCGTATTCTCGATGATGTCTCCATGAGAAATACATAACGTACCTGTTCTTCAGAGTAGGATTTAAAACTTAGGATGACACTTGATATTTTTTTGCAGAGATTTGTGAAACACATAATAAAAATAAAGAAAAAAGTATGTTAAAAAAAAAAAAAAATTGTCTATTTCACAGAATATTAATACATAGGTACTTCCTCAAAAAACTGTGTATTTTTATTCATATATTTATTATTTTCATCTTCGATTTATTTCATATTTATATATTTCTTCAAAGTTGAGGAACGCGGACATATTGTGGAATTTGTAATAAATAAATAAAACAAACTAATTTTTTGAAATATTGTCTATTCCACTAAAGATATTTATAAAAATAAAACTCCCGGTTTCGGCCTCACACCATCGTCAGGTCTAGTTATAACTATAATAGACCTGACGATGGTGTGAGGCCGAAACCGGGAGTTTTATTTTTATAAATATCTTTAGTGGAATAGACAATATTTCAAAAAATTAGTTTGTTTTATTTATATATATTTCTATTTTAATCAGCACATACTATTAAACCAAATCTATTATTTTATTATTAAGATTGCAATTTATTATTTATTTTTTATGTTTTCCATATTTTTAAGAAGCTACCGTACAGGAAAGACAGGGAAAACCCCTTGGAAGATGGAGAGAGAAAAAAAAGGGTCAGTTAGGATTATAAACTTGTTGAACTTCCCCAATTAGTATTTGTTAAGTCTTGGCTGAAGATGGTAGCAATACCGAAAGTACTCCCTATTATATATATTTTGTGAAATAGACAATATTTAAAAAAAAACAAAAAAAAAACATGTTTTTATTTATAATGAATTTTTTTTAAATGTAGGTATTGCGTTAATTGAGAGCCGAGTTCATAAAAAGGGGATGATAGGGTGCGGTTAGATGCAATTTTTCTATCTCCGATGCAGCTAAAACCGGCCCTAAACTGCCCTCTACAATTAGCAGAGAGGTAGTTATGTAGGTCGAGAGGGCAGTCCACAGATACGGAGTGAGGCTACATCTAATGACAGGGTTGGTGGGTGGCAGGCCGGTTCAACCTGTCCTTCCCCCACCAAAACGGGATTTTTACAAAACCTGAACTTTGTGATCCTTTTCATGGGAAGCCAAAACGTCTTTGAATCTATGGACTGTCTGTAGACGGTCCAGTCGCAGTCTGGTTTCACATGGTTCAATCTAGTTGCAGTCCAGTCGCTGGTCTCACACGGTTCATTCTAGTTGCAGTCCAGTCGCAGTCTGGTCTCACACGGTTCATTCTAGTTGCAGTCCAGTCTTTGTTCGGTCTCGGACCTATGAACTCACACGGTTCATTCTAGGCACGAGTTATACAATGGTTTTGATGGAACGATCAAAGTGAGGACATTACATTACGTTTTTAATTTACTTGAGAGATATTAGTCTATTTGTAAAAAGGTTACTTGTAAGTAAAGAATAAAAAATAAATTAAAAGAGTAATGTAGACGATACCGTAGCTGTCGAGTCCAAAAGGTCGTTGAACGGCTTGATATAACATGCCTTTCGCTGGTAACAGTCTCAAAATTGCCTTTAAAGGTCAGTGAATTTCACGGAGAACGCCGGATGCAGAAACACATCTGTTAGCTTGTTTATTTTTTTTGTACTTATAATTGCTTTAGGCAATTATTTTTCGGACTTCCACTTGAGCACCAGGCGGCCATATTTTCGAATGTTCTCTGCTGCTCTCTCTTTAAAAAAAACTGAAAGTATCTAGAAAAAACGTTGCTGAATCACCAACAACGTACTTCCCCAACACCAATTGACCGTTTGAGCTACAAATGAATAGTTGACATATATGGGCTCCTGAATCCTCATTCTAAATTTTGTGTCCAAAATTTCATTCATTACATCGGCAGTTAATAGTGTTTTTAAGTCAAGCCCTCTCCTTTAATCTCTTCATTCCCTTCTGCCGATTTCGCAGAAAATTAATACGTGTTATCCTTATTGGGTTTTGAGTATACGTGTCAAATTTCGTGTCATGTTAGTTATGACTCATGCCCGGGCTTTAACTACTAGTAAATTTGTATTCACTGAGTGTAGGGGTCTTTAACGAGTACCTGACATTGTACAGGCTCGGGACCATCGCTCATATTAACCCCCCTTCTCTTTGGCTGAAAATCAATAGATGTCCTCCATACGGGGTACACATATTTCGTGTCGATACATTCATTCTATCAAGAGTTACCGTGTTCACAGACACACTTAAAGAGAAATGTTTTTGTTCATTTTTTTGAGTCAGGGGATCGGAAAACATGAAATTCCGATGAAAACTCAACTTCGATTTTCTGGCGGATTACATAACTTCCCCTATACTTCGTATAGCTGGGAAAGTCTCTCTAAGTTTCTCTATTTCATGGTATTGTCAGAATAAGAAATCATATCAGTGATAAAGAAATGGCGAGTCGCCTTGTTGGCTTATTGCCTGGGACATAATACTCGGATAGACTCCATATGAAGAGCACGGACAAAGAACCAGATGTTGAAATTGAGAAAACTGAAATTTAATGTTTGAAAGTCCGTATCAATCAATTCTCCGCACGTCATATTTTTAGCTTCCGTTTTCTTATTGACAAACCGTCTTTTTGAAGCCCGTAACGATGGTGAATCGTGAAATATGTTTAATATACTATACTGTAGTGGCGACATCTCACATTCGAGAAAAAAGTGACAAACCTGGTTCTTTCCCCGTGCTCTTCATATAAAGTAATGGTAAATTAATTAGTCTAATGGTAAGCTTGTAGGAGGACTTCTATAGTTGGCCGAAAAACAGTCAGGTCAAAAAGGCAGGTCGCCTTTGCTGGCTTATTGCCTGGGACATAATACTCGGAAAGAAAAACAGGTCAAAAATTATTGGTGGGCAACAAATTAAAACAAAACTTATATTATTTTCTACCGTTTTTCTGATGAACTAATGATATACGATTTTCAGTTTCGTATACTCGTAAGATAAGGAATACTTAATTGCAACGTACTCCTAAGCAGCTGTAAAGGTATATTTAGTGATTAGTTATTTTGAACTCATTTATTGCATTTTTCACCCTTTTTTACTGCACATTTCAGTCTATTTTACTGCATATTATGTGGCATATTTTGATAAGAGAAGGAGGGATTACGTACGGAAGTTTTCCTCATCCCATTTTGATATTATATTGATATTGTTGCATTTAGGACTTCTAAAGGAGGCAAAGGACTGTGACGTGGAATCCTCCCTACTTCCCCCAGCTATACGAAGTATAGGGGAAGTTATTTAATCGGTAGGAAATATTATGTTGAGTTTTCACCGGAATTTCATGTTTCCAGCCTCCCTGATTCCAAAAATATAAAAAAATTTTCCATGTGTGTCTGTGAATAATAATTCTTGTTAGAATGAATGAATCGTCAACTCCATAAGCATGACATCTATCAATTTTCCTCGAAATCGGCCGAATAGAAGGTGGGGTTGGAGGAAGTTTCGACTCAAAAACCCTCTTAGCTGCCGATGTAATGAATGTATGAACAAAAAATTTAATGTCTTTCAGAAGTACCTGCTTTTTTTTTTTTTTTTTTTTTGAATCAGGGGGTTGGGAAACATGAAATTTTGGAAAACTTATATATCGAATTTCTGTCTGATTACATAACTAGATCTATACTTCGTTTAGCTGGGGAAGCACAAAGAGGTATCCTCCGATCTTTATTTTTCCAGACCTTAAGTCTATTGCAGTTCTTTCACTTCAGTGTATTCAGCTTAATTTTAGTTGATACTAACCGCCTGGGGAGAGAGCCTTCAACCTAGCAAGCAAACTAGTTTACCTATTTAGTAGAGAATTTTAAAGCAGTGTAAAGCGATTTCGGAGACGAATAATTATTTATTAGTATCCACACATTAAAAAACTTGGAGAAAATATATAATTCGTTCTTTGATTTGAGAAATATTGAGGAATATGACAGTTTTAGGATAGAAAGTGTCGTGAGATGAACTCAAAAACTTAGTGAATGATTCTGGAACATTGAGTATACAAGTGGATATTACAAAAAATCTGTTTTCACTTTTTAAATTAGCTGAATTTTATTTTAGTGTTTTAATTAATTTTTGTTTAATTTCTCTTTCTAGAAAATGTATAATGTGTTTGTAGAAAGTTACAAATTCTGAACTTCATTTTATTTTCTCCTCAAGTTAATGAATTTTCACTTTTTTAGATTAATTGTTATTTTTTTGTTTGTTTTTGTGACTTGGCTGACTTCTAAGTAATTATCAGAGGATTTTGCATCGTTATTTTTAATTATGCCAAAAAGGCATTAATAGATTTATTTTATTGTACTTACTCAACCTTAAGAAGTAAAGGGAAGTTATGACGTCAGAACTTGCATGTTGAGTTTTCGCTGGAATTTCATGTTGTCCGACCTTTTAAATATTCACTGGAATTTCATGTTGTCCGACCCTTTAATATATTCACTCGAATTTCATGTTGTCCGACCCTTTAAATATTCACTGGAATTTCATGTTGTCCGACCCTTTAATATATTCACTGGAATTTCATGTTGTCCGACCCTTTAAATATTCACTGGAATTTCATGTTGTCCGACCCTTTAATATATTCACTGGAGTTTCATGTTGTCCGACCCTTTAAATATTCACTGGAATTTCATGTTGTCCGACCCTTTAATATATTCGCTGGAATTTCATGTTGTCCGACCCTTTAATATAAAAAATGAAAAATTACGTTTGTGTTCGATATATTCCAATCGAAAGAGTGTATCGACACATCACTTTTCAGCTAAATCGATGGATTGGTTTCAGAAGGAGAACGGAAAGGAAGATGTTATTATGTATGATTGTAAGATGGGATGAGATTTCTCGTTGAAACAAAATACGTTGTCTTGCCATTGTTTTATTTTTGACCAAATCCGGTTTTCAACAGCGTCATCATCAGTGGTACATCTATGATTGAATAAATATGAAATATAAGTAATGAAAAGTAACTAGCTAAAAGCATCAGGGTCAGAGTATCAAAATAAATTTCTTTGTATGTATGTTGAATTGTATTCTATTGCAGAGACATTGACTATTATGTGGCGAGAATCTGTAGAGTTAGTGAACCTCGCTATCTTCACCCCTTTGAGCTTTGCCGGTAGTCCTTTAGCCTCTACGCTGTACGAGAGGTGTAAGCTAGTTTTTTTTATTTTTTATTTTGTTACTCTGTACCTCTGTGCATTAAGATTTGCTAGTTACTTTACATTATTTATATTTTATATTTATTCAATCATAGAGGTGCCACTGATGTCGCTATTGCGTTGAAAACCAATTCTAGTCAAAAATAAAACAGTGGGACGACAACGTCTTTTGTTTCGATGAGAAGAAGATGATTTATTCGCTGTGTACATAGCCAGTGATTCACCAACATCTATTCTTAGAACCTACTTCCCTCGACGCGCCATTCATGTTTCGCAGAGTAACCCAGGAGCCCATAGACTGAATTGCGTAATTCGCAAAAATAGATTTCCTCAGTTTATATTTTTGTAATATTTTATGAGAATAACCCGTCAGGAAATCACCCGTTCAAATTTAGGAAGTTGCTTCTGTGACATACTACCAGAGCGCTCTTTCATGGACATGAGCCCGACTCACAATGGGAGTCCTAAATGTTGCAAATCCGAAGGACGGCGAGCTCAGTCCTAGATAAAAAAAACCGGGTCGGAGAATTCCCAAAGTTGTCACAGTAAATTCGTTCCAATTCAATGGAAAACATTAAAACAACTCTATATATAAAACTGTCGACAGATGATTGATCGTTAAGCGATGATCGCGAGCCTCTACGATGTCAAATACTCATTTAAATACTCTATCCTTTGTCAAATAAAATTTAGGATTGGCAACATTTAGAAATCAGGTCCATCAGAGTGACGAAAGAGCGTTGGTAGTAGGCGATATGACCTTGTAGTTAAAGCCCGGGGTTAAGTCACAATAACTAACTAATATATCAATAGAACGGTTTACTCTGTCTCAAGTTAGTTGCAGTTTGTTGGCATACTCGTCTAGATGTATTCGCCCAGTACCAGTTACGACTTGTGTTTCTTCTATACCGATTGAAATATTTATTACATGCCCTCAATGCTGTTGATACATAATAGATCTGTTTTTGTTATTGTTCAGTGGGGTTGTATCGCTAGTGATTGCACATGTCAGATTTATCATTTAACGCCATCCTACAGTGATAACATATTCCATTTTTTACTTTAATGTAAACTATTATATTCCTATTTATACTTCTCCGGCTAAATTAAGTATAGAGGAAGTTATGTAATCCGTCATAAATTCGATGCTGAGTTTTCACAGGAATTTCATATTTTCCGATCTCCTGCCCCAAAATGAAAAAAAAAAAAAAAAAAAAAAAATGTCTGTCAGTGTGTGTCAATGAACACGATAACTCCCGATGGAATGAATGTATCGACAGGAAATTTTATATGTTTGTCCAGAACCCCATAAGGACGAGAGACACCGTTCTTGGCCAAAACGGCTAAAGGGATTATGGGGCTTAATACAAAAAATCGAATATCTGTCGACATGATATTTCATATTTAAATTCAAAGCTATATTATAAATAAATGCTGGTGATAGATGCATAATAGATATGTTTCATTATTGCTCAATGGGGGGTGCATCCTTGTACATGTCTGTGACTAGAGTGATTGCATATCATTCACGTCATATTTATCATCTGCACAGATAAGACATTCCATCTTTTACATCAATATATGCTATTATATTGATATATGCTATTATATTTATTCATAACAAAGCGTGATTTGTAGCTATATTCTTTCTTGGCTAAATAAATCACTAAATTCACTTTCATTGTTAATGAAATAGACATATAGGTCAAGAATGATCAATATTGACATTTTCTAAAATGGTTGCGTTAATTGTTTTCGCTCAATTTTACGCCAAGCAGGCATAATATTTTGGTATATATTGACAGGGCTACCAAAATATCAAAACTCAAAAATATATATCTGTGAATCACCAACCATCAACATACTTCCCCAGCACGATTTAACAAATAAATTTCCACTCTTCCTATGAAACCAATCTACCGAAATGCCGATATAACCTACAGCTAGAAATACCGATACATTCATTACACCCACAAATACCAGGGTTTCTGTATGAAGCTCCCCCCTTCTCTGAGGTCGATTTGGCTTAAAAATCAATAGTTGTTGTCATTATAGGTTTCTGGATATTCATGTAAAATTTCATGTCTATATATTCATTCTATCAGAAATTATGTTCATGGACAGAAAGCATTTTTTTTTTTTTTTTTCATTTTTGAATGAAGGTGTCGGAGAACATGAAATTCCAATGAAAACTTTGAATTTCTGACCGATTACATAACTTCCCCTATACTTTATATAGCTAAGGAAGTAAAATACTGGGGTCTTGTGGTCCCAATCATAAAATCGCAACGCTTCAAGTTCATATATCGTTTGCAAGTGGCACTTATCTTCATAAGATGGAGCAGTTTTCATCTGCCTTATCGACGCTTTTATTTCTTATATTTCTTTCGCTTATTTCTTATAAAAAGAAAAGAAAAACTAAAAATTACACACTATAATTTGTTGTGTCCAATTAATGGGAATTAAATGTTGTCAGAAATGACTATACATACGTTTTTTACAGTTTTCTTCTATCTTTAAAACTATAAAGGCGATGAATAGTGTTCTAAACTTATGAAGATAAATGGTTCCTAATAAACGAACTTATATCGCGATTTTTGTACGCAAAAAAGTAATTTGAGACCACAATGTGGGGAGGTGAGTGTCGTGATAGAAGAAAAGCGGGACGAATTAACTCGCAAACGGGACAACGACACACAAGGCCCTTAAAAAGGGACAGATCTCGTAAAAATGGACATATTGCAGTCCTATCCTAGCATCTTGAGGTCCATTTAACACAACTGCTGCTTAAATGACACCAGTACAAGCCGACACAATGATATCCTTGTCCATCACCGCTTTCAATATATCTGTGTACATTTGGTTTTATTTAGCGTTAATGAAGTATACTTAGATTCATATATTGCACGTATTTTATTTACTAAACATTATTATGTATTTGTACATATTTACCTATCTAACACTGTTTGTTTGGTGTTGTTTAAGCCCAAAGAGGATGAGATAATTTACAAAGAGGTAAGATTTGTGTGATGTCTTGTGTTGTGTCTGTGTTGTTAGACTTAGTTGGCATGTTGCCTTTAGTTCTCTGTATCATGCTTCCTCTGTCTAGTTCCTTTATTTTCATTTTTTTATTTGTTTTATACTTAAATTGTACACTTTAAGTATACAATCGAACCTCGATATAACGAATGTCAGGATCACGTAAAATATTCCATGTGTCGTTATATCGAAGTCTGACAATTTCCAATTATAGAGGTATCCAACGGAAATTTTTGTATATATCTTATACAGATATTTTCAATTTTAAATATCTATATACAACATTATTTTAAAAAGTCTGTAGTTTTTGCTTGTTTTTTCTTTTTGTTCTGATCGATACTTAATTCGAGAATGAATAAAAGCCAGAAATCGATGGACAAATATAATTGGGAAAACGGAAAAAATGAAGTAAAATAAATACCAAAAATAAAAATATTCTAATACTGTAACTTCGAATACTGCAAACCAGTTACTGTATCTGACTGTCGCTAAAATTTCATTTAATTTTTTTTTTTTTTTTTTGGGGGGGGGCGTTAATAAGGTAATTTTTAATTTATTTCATTCAGTTTATGCTGGCTTTACGTGAAATACTGTGTCACGCTATTTGACGCCGACAGAGAACTGTGATCAGATCACACACCTAAAAAGTGTACGATAGTTGAACCTTGCTTTAATGTAGATACTAAAAAATATACATTTAAGTCAAAATCAATTATAAATAATATTAAGAGCGAACAAAATTATATTTTTCGGATCGGTCTGTGAAACCGCAACTCTAAGTAATTTCTTCAAAAGTAATTAATATTTCAAGGTATTTTTTCTCATTGTAATTTTCAATGGTACTTGCCAAGTGTTCTGGAAAAACTCATTTTTATGAAAATAGAAAAGTGAGTTCTTTGAAAATGTTGCATCAATTTTTTCTGTTCAACCACAATTATCAATCCGTCTCAACGTGACTGTATTAATATTCTCAAAAATATGTCTTAAAGTCATTTCATAGTAATTGTAATATTCACGTTTAGTTTTAATCATTTAAAAATGTTAATATTAATATTTATATGTTAGTTTTTCATGTTTCGTAAAAAAATACATGATATACAAAAATGTATTTCGATCTTAAATAGCATAAATAAAATATTACACTCAGGTGCTTGAATACAAGACACATTAAAAGGGAATGTTATTCTTACAGCTTATTTTTAATTTATATCATTTTAAAGGTATACTGAAAATTTTACAATATGAGGGATCTTACGAACATAACTTTAATACGAGTAATAAATACTATTATAATTAGAGGGCGGCGATAGCTCAGTGGTATACGTGCTTGCTTACTAAGCTCAAGAACGAGGGTTCGAAACCCGGTCGAGGTCCATAATTTATTTTATCTGAAAGGTAAAAAAAAACTTGAGCATGTTGTCCTTCGGGTGGCCCCAAGCCTGTACGATGTCAGGTACTTGTTAAAAACCTCTTCCCTAAGTGAATAAAAATTTAGGGTAGTCAAAATTTAGGACTCTCACAGTAGAGTCAGACCCATATATAGCCCGGGCATGAGTCATAATAAATATTATAATTTATACCGGTAAATTAATTCAGATTCTCTACTTCACAAGAAAGTATCTTTTTATGAAAGGGTAGCTGAATAAATATCTGGAATAAAAGTTGGTTAACTCCCACGCAAACAGCCCAGCCCGTATATGGAATTCTACATTTGGAATGTGCATTATATACAGAGTGTAACAAGTCGAGAGGGCGATACTTAGGGATCTTATAGTAAACTTAATTCTGAAGAAAAAAGTGCCTATAAACATAGGTCCGCAAATGCTTTGTTTAAAAGTTATAATCAAAAAACGCTAATACTACACTAATCACTTGAAAGTAAAGAGTAACTACAATAATTGTTTAAAATGTCTTCCCTGTTGTCTTACACATAATTGACACCTCCGGGCAACTGAATTTATGCCTCTTGTTCCTGTCCTCTCATTTCGTCACAAGCGCTCTGAATCCGTTCAACCAGTTCTTCCCTAGTGTTTACAGATTGCGAATAAACGTTAGTTTTTAACGCCCCCCAAACGTAAAAATCCATGGGCTTTAAGTCGGGACTTCTTGCAGGCCATCTTACTGGTCCAAAGCGTCCAATCTATCTCCTTGAATAATTTCTGTCGATCCAATCACGAATGACTCTGCCATTATGTGCTGGGCATCCATCCATTTGAAACCAACTATGTACTCGCAGGTTCAATAGGATATCCTCGAGGATGTCCACTAGATCATTTTCCAATAGATTTAGCATTGCATCCGAATTGAATCGGGCAGGAAGAAATATTGGCGAAAGGAGATAGCGGTGAACATTCGCTGCATTTTATGCAAAACTGATTCACAATAAATGAGATTAGTTGCATTGAAATAGAACCCAACATTCATAAACATGAATGGTATTGAACCTTGAACCCTATTCAGATCCTAATCCCTTATACCAATTGCAGGTATTTCTTTCTTTGCCCTGCAGTTTTTTGATTATAACTTTTAAACAAAGCATTTGCGGACCTATGTTTATAGGCACTTTTTTGTTCAGAATTAAGTTTACTATAAGATCCCGCAGTATCGCCCTCTCGACTTGTTACACCCTGTATAATACCTGTATTCTATAAATGGACGGTAATTTATATAAACAGTAAAGCGGTATTTGTGTTTAGTTTGTGATAAAACCTGCATTGATAAAATTAGCAGCCATTATGATGGTAGGTATGTGGTATGTGGATGTCATTGATAAGTAGTGATGACGATATGTCATTGACGAGTCACATATTATCAAGGTGGCTTATTTGTGTCTTTCAGGGTCCCTCTTTCTTTGTATCACAGCAGTATTATTTCAGAGCACAAACAAAATGGAGGGGGGGGGGGCATCCAAGTATTTAAAAAAATCATTTTTATCATTGACCACAACCTCTCTCACATAGAAAATACTGCCTACGCTACTGATTATATCCTAGATCAAAAATTAATACATGAAATAAATGACTTAATGATAATCATTAACGATTCGTTATATCAAGATGGCACAGTGTGTTCATCATAGCAAGAAACAATATAAGTAGTGGCATTATGTTGACTGAGCCCTCCACCAGGTGCGCTGCATGCACACTAGCTTTAAAATGTCCAGTATAAAGGGGACTCAAGTTCTACACCATTTTAAAGATACCTACCCCCCTATTTCAAAAACAAGAAGTTTTTTCTGAAGTTTTTTTTAAATACATTTAAATCGTAACAAGATGGCGACCAAAAGAAAGTATTGCTTTAATGAAAATCCTCACACTCACTCTATTTAAGGTATAGTGAATTCTGATGGGCATGCGGCCGACTCTACTGTGGGAATCCTAAATTTTGCCTACCTAAGTTTATTTTTCTAAGTTAAAGACCCTTACCCCGAGTGAATATAGTAGCGTCGGGGTCATGTTCACCAGAGTGACGAAAGAGCGCTCTGGTAGTAGGCGATATGACTATAATAACTAAGTAATATAAGTATCTGTAATGGTTCGAGACAATAATATTATCGTATTTTTATGATTCAAATACAGTTGAGTGGACAGAACAATAAACTTATTAAATATATTAATTAATACACAAAGCGATTGGCGCGTGCGGCCCTCTTCTGTGTCTGCCTCATCACAGTTCCCAGTAATATTTTAAAGTAAGAATTTCTTGGAAAATCGACCCTTCCTTTCATGTTTCCTTGCGTTAGATTAAACAAGAAAAAAAAACTAATTGAAAATATCATCTAATTAGTTCATTTTATGCAATAATGTTGATTACTGCAATTATCATCGGTTAGGTAACTTACATTAAATCTTAAGAAAGGCAATTGACAAATGTCAAGGAAAAATATTTTTTTAATTATTTTTCCAGAAAGAATGAAAGATTTTTTGATCTGTAGATCTGCTTCTTCACAGGATTGTCCAAACCTTGAAAGTCCAAAAGTTGAGTGCGCATTTGTGAATATTGTTCAGTATGGGTAACGCACGCTTTACAAATAGTTTTTTTCGAATTTTGGGAGGAATGGCTGGCCCACCAATTTTCAGAAAGTGGTTAAGGAACAGGAAGAGTTTACGCAATTTGTGAAATAGGGAAAGTGCAAGTCAGGATTTTCATATTAATATTTTGTTTTATTGGTGCGTAAAAAGTCTTCTTTTTGAAATGATGTACAGCTTGAGACCCCAATTCTGTGGAAATTATAAGTTAGTGTACTTGCAGCGCCTCTGGTGGAGGGCTGAGTAGACAGAATGCCACCTCCTACATTGCCCCTTGATATGATGCAGAACATACTTTGTCCCACCAATAGATATATAATAAATATCTTCTCGTTCAAAAGTTAATAAAGGTGGGGTCATTACTTCTAAACATATTTATAGTTAGTTAGACAGTCCATTGACTGATGATCTGTGTGCAATGGTTGGATTGCAGGATGGTTGCATCTAGAGAATGGTGGGCTCTGGTGTAGGTAGGATAGTGGGCAAAACAACCATCCCACGTTATTGGGCCCCTTTGAGAGGTGCTAAGAAAGGTGACGCGTCACAACTCTAGAGGACTCTGGAGGACTAGAAGAAAGTTTTATGTGAATACGACCAATATAGTGGCACTTAACTCCTGTAATTATGACCTTTGACTATCTCTCTATAAATTGATTCTGAAGAATAATAGGATACAAAAGTTGTCGGTAAATCACTGGCAATGTACTTCCCCAGAACGTATTAACCTTTCGCTCCAAAACCAGTCGACCGTTAATTATCAAAAGTTGACTTACATGCGGGCTCTTAAATCCTCATACTAAATTTTATCGATGAATTCATTACATCGGCAGTTATTAGGGTTTTGGAGTTGAGCCCCTCTCCTGAACCCCCCTTCCCTTCTGCCGAGTTCGCTGCAATTTAACAGGTATTGTACTCATGGGGTTTTGACTCTAAATATTAAATTTCTTGTCAATATATCATTATATGGGAAGTTATTGAGTTGGGTCCTCTCTGATTCCACCCTTCGGCCAACTCCGCTGAAAATTGGTCATCCTTATGGGGTGTTTACATATGAAATTTTGTGTCGAAACGTTTATTACAACGGCAGTTATTAGACTTTTTGTTTAAAACCTCTTTCCCTAAGCCCCTAATACCCTCGGTCGATTTGTCTGAAAAACAATAGAAAGTTCTGGATACACATATAAAATTTCTAGTCGATACATTCATTCTATCGGGAGTTATCGTATTCACAGACACAAATACAGACTGCAGTTTTTTTTTATATTTGTCCAGGGTCGGAAAACATGAAATTCCGTTGAAAACTCGGCATCGAATTTCTGACAGATTACATAACCTCCCCTATACTTCGTATAGCTGGGGAAGTAAAAAGGAGTACACCTTTTACGCGGTGTTACTTGTTAATTGTGCAAAAAATACGTTATCAATATAAATAAAAATTCAAATGTTTGTTTCTTCGCTAATAACCTAAAAACGGCTGAACATATAATCACAAAACTTACAGCGTACTTCCTGCGCGAGTTAAAAACCCCAGCTGGTGTCCTTTAGTCGCATGATGTTATTGGAAGTAAGAATGATGGTGTCGATTAACTACTATTATTTTGGCGGATAGCACCTTTCGTACGTCCGTTCTTTCTACCTATATCATAGGTTCATTCAATCTTAGCACCTTTCTACCCATACCCTAGGTCCATTCTACCTACACCGGTTCCGTCCATTCTACCTATACCACTTAGACCCAATCATAAATATCTTGTTAGAGAAGGAAAATTGAGAAATATCATAGAAGAAAGATATTTTTCCGTTGACCTCTAGTTAATAAGTATGTCAATTTTCACTTGAAATAATATGACCTTAGTTGTCGATATTTAAAAAAAACATGTTCGGCTTTCATTATGACCTCCATTTTTTATCTTGTCCTTTAAAAGAAGTCTTCAACCAGAAAATCCGTTTTTATTTCCAATTATAGCCAAGTTATCCTTCCGCAAAGTTGAATTGTAGGTCTATTTGGTATATCCTATTTAATTATTATTTTTGATAAAGTTCCTTCCCTGATAAGATATTTTCGATTGGGTAATTTACTGCCGGTATTGAATTGCACCAAATCGCATACTTCCATGTAATCCTTGTTTTGAACTGCGCTCATTTGAAAATAGGTATACATTGAAAAACATTGAACTCCGCTAAACACATTTTATTAACACTGCCTACATACATATTATATATTACCTTATATATAAAGTAACAAAGTTTGTATAAATTACAATAATGTATTATTGTGGCATAGAAAACACTTACTCTTTGTAAATCCAGTTGATGTATTCGAAGAAATGAAATGATGACCCTCCCGTCGGTCCTTTTAGTGAAACAGTTCAGGTTCTACTGAGTTCATAAAAAAAATGTATTTCTTAATATAAACGATATGATATGTCAATTATATTTCCATTTGCTTTAGCTCGATATCGCACATTTTTATAATATATCACAGGACTTCGACTATCAGACTAATAGAGAGTATAAACATAGAAAAACTGAATTTTGTGAATTAGATTCATCGCATTCCCAAAAAGTTAGCAAATAGAATACACATAATATAAACAAAAAATACTGTTGGCGGAATTCAATATGAGTTAGAAAGGATGTTTGGCGCAGTTCAATGGTTTTAAATATCATAAACAAGGGTAACTTAAAATAACAGGTATCCCATTGGTGCAATTCGATTTCGCCCATTTCTGGGACCGGTATATCTCAATCCCATATTTATAAAAATACTAGCAGTAATACCCGGCGTTGCCCGGGGAACTTTGACTTTTCTCCCAATATCTCCTATAAGGCTATTCAGTTCCTCGACAGTACATTCATGATGTTATAATTTTCAATTATTCATACGGAATAAGGCTTATAGTCCTTCAACTGTAGTAACGCTAGCTTTGGAGCTAAAACTGATTTATTCAAAAACATTTCTCATTAATCGTTGCAATGGTTTTCGAGTTACGAAGATTGCGTGAGTGGATGCTGGGATGGACCAGGGGTTGATTAAAAAATAGACCTTAACCTTCCGGTAGATAAAACTTATCTATTCAAAAAGATTCCTCATTAATCATTGCAGTGGTTTTTGAGTTACAAAGATTGCGTGCGTGGATGCTGGGATGGACCAGATATTGAGGTACTAATACGCCTATAACCTTCCACAGACGATGACGAACAAATTTAAAAAAAAAGTAATCAAATCCATCAAGCCGTTCGTGAGTTATAGCGGTACAACGCACAGACATTTTCAGCTTTATATATATGATATGTCTCTCCCCCATGCCTTCTTAGCATTTGTCGGATCGTTCTCCTCTTTACATATCACTGTACAGACTCCGCTGAGGTGGCTGCCTTGAAGCGAGCGGCCAATATTCCATATTACCGCAGACCAGTCTTCTGATGATCCTCCAAGACGTAACGTTACCTGATCTTGGTTCTGTCTACTTCCATCACCTAGAGAAGTCCCCACAGACTGTTTATATAACTCCCTCATTCCAATCACGGTTGGTTGCCCTCCACAATGCCGTTCTGAGGTTAATGGTTTTTTCTTTACACTAAATTGCCTTTTGGCGAAGAAAAATCCCCCCCAAAAAACACTTTTTTACAGATTGTAAAACCTGCCGATGATTTAAGTGGCAAAGCTCTCCTCCCATTTGACTCCCACGGTTTATTTTCTAAGTTGAATAGTCTTCAAAGAAAGACTTGCCTACTTACACTTTTTAAAATAGAGACAACTGGTTCTATGAAAAAAGTTCTCACAAAATGGGTCAAACTTTTCGGACTCGCGAAGAAATTGAAAGGACTTACTCGGCACTTTATTTTAGGTCTAGCTTATTTTTCTCGCATCGTCGCATTGTTATAAATAATGAGATCATTTTAACTCTTAAAAAAAATACCTTACTTTTTTCTCGCTAAACCGTATTTGTTTGTTGTCAGCTGACTTCAGCTTTTATAGTTAGTATGAAACATGTCCGGGCTTTAACTCAGGGTCATATCGCCTATCAGAACGCTCTTTCGTCACTCTGTTGAACATGAGTCCGACTCTACAGTGGGAGTTCTAAATTTTGCTTCCCTAAGTTTATTCACCTAAGGTAGGGGTCTTAAACGAGTATCTACATCGTACAGGCTTGGAACCATCATTCAAAGGACGGCATGCTCAAGGTTTTTTTTAAATTATGATTTACAATTATGATTTTTTCGAACTTATTTATATGATTTATTGAATTCACTCATATGTTCATCCGTTCATTTTCATTCGATTAACCCTTTGCTGTAACGTTTGTTTTGTACTAATGTTATTTTTCTTAGTTATATAATGTAAATTGTGTGATTGTCAAGTTTTCTTTTGAACTGGTCGGGTTATTAAGCGTGTATAATTTGAACATAGTAAATAAAGTTATACACTGGTGTGGATTATTTATTAAGTCACAAGTAGACCCAGATGTAGGGAGTCCGTGGCAATATTTTATTATTTATTTGACAAGCAAGACTAGGACCATATCCAAAAAAGTCATCGGTAAATCACCGGCAATGTACTTACTCAGAACGAATTAATCCATTAAGGTTTCTCTCTCCTTCCAAAAACTTTGGAACTTTTTTGGACTAAAAATCCATAGTTGACTTACATAGCAACTTCTGAATCCTCATATTAAGGTGTGTTTGATACATTCGTTTTTCCGTTGATAAAAAAAAAAAAAAAATCGGCCAAGTGCACTATACTTGTACAATTAGTTGTGTTCCGTGCCATCAGCCCTCCAGTTATCAGGAAAGCCACCCCTGGATGTCTCATTTATCCTTGGACTCCTCACTAACTAGTTGCACCTCACTGTAGAACTAAGAAGGCTGACTTGGGAGGGAGGCGGTGCAATCCTTGAGGGGGCCACCCCTGGATGTCTCATTTATCCTTGGACTCCTCATTAACTAGTTGCACCTCACTGTAGAACTAAGAAGGCTGTCTTGGGAGAGAGGCTGACCTGGGGGGGGAGGCGGTGCAATCCTTGAGGGGGCCAACCCTGGATGTCTCATTTATCCTTGGACTCCTCGCTAACTAGTTGCACCTCACTGTAGAACTAACACTATCAAAGTGGGTTTGGCTTCCGGCCTTATCTCACTCTTCGTAAACACTATTTTCCGGTCTCTTTTGTGCTTCCAAACTGTAATGTTTTTTACTTTTTCCTCTCATTGCATTTATTATTGGATCGGTTCTGTCGGATATCAAGTCAATTATTTAGTTAATAGTTACATTTTTGTGGGATGTATAATAATAATTATTCTGAAAACGTACGTTCCTAGATTTACATCGTACCCTCTCCCGTATTCATACAACGATACAATAGCTATATAAAGTATAGGGGAAGTTTTGTAATCGGCCAGAACTTCAATGTTATTTTTTACCAGAATTCCATGTTTTCCGAACCCCTGATTTCAAAAATAAGTCTGACTGTATATATGTCTGTGAAAACGGTAACTCCTGTTAGAATGAACATATCGACACGAAATTGTATATCTGTATCCAGAACCTCATAAGGCAGACTTCTATTGATTTGCTGCAAAATCGACCAAATTTAAGGGGGGATTATAGGGGGCTAACACCAACACTCTAATAACTGCCGATGAATTGAAACGAAATTCATATGTTTATATTCAAAACCTGGTAAGGACGACACCTATCAATTTTCAGCGGGAAAGGGCCGATAGGAAGGGGAATCAGAGGGGGCTCAACTCAAAAACCCTATTAACTGCCGATATAATGAATGTATTGACATTAATTTTTATATCTAAATTCAAAACCCCATAAGGACGACTCTTATTAATTTTCAGCGCAATCTGCCGAGGAGAAGGGGGGACTCAACTCTGAAACCTTAATAACTTGTATTAACTTATAACATTTCGTGCGATTGCTATGCAACACAAAATCGCGATTAAACATAATTATTATTGATTAAATTAATTATATATATTGTTTATTATATTATTATTATAATATATAATATAATAATTATATATAATAATAATTTAATTAAATTACACATACATGATTATTGATTACATAACTTCCCCTATACTATAGCTGAGGACGTAAAAAAAAAAGTGTTAATAGTCTGATGAAGAGTTGTTAATTAATGAAATGCTAACAGTGGCCTAATTGAGCTCTGAATGAAAGTGACTCTAGGAAAGAGAAAGTTGATGTGAGTGAAACGGTGCTTGCTTCTCACATCAGATGGTGTATGTAGTCAAATCATTATATCACCTCCCCTGCACGAGATTCACAGGCTGAGGGGGAAGAAACTTCATGCTCTTCCTTTATAGGTGGGCGTCCTCACAAAGAAAGGTCCTTATGATATCCCGCACGATCAGTTTCAACATCGTGATAAGCTCGGCAAGTTTACATTCGACAAACTAACAAGTAATTGAAATGTGTTGTTATCATAGGCGTAACGTGACTTATAAAGATGGGGGGAGGGTACAGGAATAGGGGAAACTCGCTAATGCTAAAATTACAGTGAGAGTTACATAATGGTACAACGTATATATAACTTATACTGAAGTTACATAATTATATTACTGAGCTTATGATTGCGGGTTCGAATCCCCGACCGAGGCCCATCTGGGAGGTGAACAAACTTAGAGTACGTCGTCCTTTGGATAGGACGTTAAGCGATGTTCCCGAGGCTGTACAATGTCAATTATTCGTTAAAGACCCATACCCTAGGCGAATACAAATTTAGGTCAAACAAAATTTAGTACCTCCACAGTATAGTTGAGCTCATTTCCACCAAAATGACGAAAAGACGCTCTGGTAGTTGGCGATAGACCTCGTAGTTAAAGGCCGGGCAAGAGTCATAATAACTACCTTACATTATACAATCTTCAAATGCTGTACAGATCACTCTCCCCCACCTCCCCTCCCCCCGTTATATAAGATGAAGAGAATATAGGTTAGGTTAGGTTTTATGACTCATGCCCGGGCTTTAACTACGGGTCATATCGCCTACTACCAGAGCGCTCTTTCGTCGCTCTGGTGGACATGAGCCCGACTCTACTGTGGGAGTCCTACATTTTTATTCACCTAGGGCATGGGTCTTTAACGAGTACCTGACATCATACAAGCTCGGGACCATCGCTTAACGTCCCCATCCGAAGGACGGAGTGCTCAAGTTTATTTTACCTCCCAAATAAAATAAACTAAGGGTCTCGGTCGGGTTACGAACCCACGATCTTGAGCTCAAAAGACTAGCATGCATACCACTGAGCTACCGGCGCATTAATGAAGAGAATATATATATTTTTCTCATAAATCGGGAAATCTCAAAAAATTGTGAATTTTAAGTTGCTGCGGAGGATTTTTAACTCTGGAATTGGGACGCGTGGCTTCACTGGTATTGATCCCATTATTAATAAATTTCGTGTCGACACTCCTAAATTTGATTTTTGAGTTCATGGCATTTCATGGCATGGCATTGAAAGTTGAAATTCATGATAGAAACGAATTATCTAATATGGCAATTACTGTCAATTTTTCTGCATAGAGTGATATAAGATTATATTACGAAAGTTAATCTATTTTATAGTTTTTCATAAAGTTGACCGGAGGCATGAAATTTCATTTGTAGTAGGTTCTAGTCATTTATAAGGCGTCATTCCCTCTAGATCCATTTTAAAAAAATAGCCATTGGAAAGGTCAGCCACCTCGTAATGGCAGCTATTAAGAAAAGAAAGAGAGAAAAAAAAAAGAAAAACAATTTTAAATTACTTTTTTTTTCTTTTTCCTTTTCCGACGTTAGGGATTAATGTGAAAACGGTTTGTCAGCGTTGAAAAATTGTCACTTATCCGTGACACTAGTGACAATTCATTTTTTATCAGTCCTGAGTTGGGACGAATGGATAGCGTAGCGTGCCAAGACAGCCGAATCCCCCTCACTCCTGTTGCAAATAGTTGCATTGAAAATGAAACTACATAGGACGTCGTTGGGTGAGTCGGTAACCATCCTACGAGCTGTGGTTCCAATTTCAATGTCCTGCCGACTTAACTACCCACAAATGTATAGATTCGGAACAAAAGGTAGCCTTTTCATAATAACCTCGACAGTTGGGGCAACATTAAACCCAAAGAAAGAGAGAAAAAAAAAGTTGATGGTAAATCAACGGCAATGTACTTCCCTTGTACAAATTAATCAATCTATCATTTGGGCAAAAAATCAAAAGTTGACTTACAAATCCTCATACTAAATTTTGTGTCGATACATCGACATTTATTAGAGTTTTCGTCTCCTGCCTCCTCCTAATCGCCCATTTGACCGATCGGCTTAAAATATTAATAATGAAAATAATGTAGATGTTGATTAGCGACTGTAGATTCTAATTGTAGGAATATTGAGGGTCAGTCAAAGATGGAAGAAAACACTATTCAAATGCCAACGTTTCGATATATTTTATATCATCATCAGGGCCTACATACATGGGGGGGGGGGGGGGGGGGGGGGGGGGGAATCAAGATTAGAATCACAAATAAACAAAAGTGTTTATGGTTAACAATATATCTATATTTAATTTATTTAATTTTAATGTTTAGTAATGTATTCATAGTAAGTCAGTTTCAATTTTTAACTTGTTATAATGTCTATTTTAACGTTCAGTAATGTTTATCAACACACTGTTGTTTATTTGTAATTCTAATCTTGATTTTCCCCCATGTCTGTAGGCCCTGATGATGATATAAATTATATCGAAAAGTTGGCATTTGAATAGTGTTTTCTTCCATCTTTGACTGACCCTCAATATTCCTACAAAAACGAAAAGCATGAAAAAATATCGAGTTTCTGACCTATTAACTAACTTCCCCTATACTTCGCATAGCTGGGGGATAGGAAAATTTAATTAACTATAGAAAGTTAAATAAAAAAATAAATAGAAAACAAAAGTATAATTTCTTTAGGTTCCTTGTGAGTTCTGAATTTTGTGTTTCAGTTACATTGTGTTTCCAGCTGGTTGAATCTAAGAGTTACTTTTTTTGTTACAATTTACTCGTTATGGTGTCGTGGCTTTACAATTGTATATTGTATTCGGTGCAATTGTACTGACATGAAACTAGTATTTTGTCTTCAATTATGCCGGTAGCTCAGTGGTATGCGTGTTTGTCTTCTGAGCTCAAGTTCGTGGGTTCGAAACCCGACCGAGGCCCTTAGTTTACTTTATCTGGGAGGTAAAATAAACTTGAGCACTCCGTCCTTCGGATGGGACGTTAAGCGATGGTCCCGAGCCTGTACGATGTCAGCTACTCGTTAAAGACCCCTGCCCCAGGTGAATAAAAATTTAGGATAGGCAAAATTTAGGACTCCCACAGTAGGGTCGGGCTCGTGTCCACCAGAGTGACGAAGGAGCGCTCTGGTAGTCAGCGATATGACCTCGTAGTTAAAGCCCGGGCATGAGTCATAAAATCTAACCTATGTAAGGTATATGCTGAAAATCTACTTTTACAATAATAGGAACGAAAATCTTTCTACATTTGGGTCTACCAACGCAAAACTGTTGGAAGTTATTTTCTGAAAAATTCGTCCATAAATTACGTTCTGCAGCTCGAATTATTAAGACTAATAAATTAAGTTTACACTCTCCCTCCAAAATCACGTTTGCTTGATTAGATTGAAAATCAATTAGGAGGTTGAGAGACAATCTGAGAAGATGGTCTGAGCTTGATGTACTCGAAGCACATTCTGATGGATATAGTGAGATAGGTCTCCCAGTATTCTCATATCTCTGCTTAGTTTGCTTTATCGCTAAGCAGTAACTTAATGCTAAATCAGTACCACTCATAGATAAGATGTTTTCAAAGGCTCCACTCAACCAATCCAGCTCCAGTAGGTGGATGAAAGTAAATATCATTGTAAACAATTTTCGTTTTTTTTTTTTTTTGTTTTCTTATACTTTAGTATTAGGAAATATTGCAATATGGCGAAAATCCGAGATAGAGTTTTCAGTTGAATACGTTTTGACTATTTTCGCAGAAAGATTATAGCTATGAAATTGGAAATTTGGAATGAAGAAGTCACATGTGTTACAAGTTAAACGGATAAAAATGAAGAGCACTTTACTTCGTGGCTTAAGTACATTTGTTACTTACTACCCTCTTCAAGTAAAAGTTGTAGAGAAAACTGTAACACATATTTTATATAAAATAAGATTTTTGGCAGGGCGCCGGATTTGTGAGATATATGCTAAAAACAGTGCTGAAATATCATTTTAAAAAAAAATTGTTTGGATGTTCTCTTGATTTACCCAAAAATGGTTAGCCCTATCAAAAAATTGGTTCATAAATAATTGTTATTAAATTTCCAATCGCTGTTGTTTCCTTCAATTTGAGATAGGACCAAGGTCATAGCGCCCCAAAAAATGGAAAATAAATGTATGTTATGTTTAAATTGTATCGCATCGAATTATAAAATATAGGTTAGGTTTTATGACTCATGCCCGGGCTTTTAACTACGAGGTCATATCGCCTACTACCAGAGCTCTCTTTCGTCACTCTGGTGGACATGAGCCCGACTCTACTGTGGGAGTCATAAATTTTGCCTACCCTAAATTTTTATTCATCTAGGGTAAGGGGTCTTTAACGAGTACCTGACATCGTACAGGCTCGGGACCATCGCTTAACGTCCCATCCGAAGGACGGCGTGCTTAAGTTTATTTTACCTCCCAGATAAAATAACTAAGGGCCTCGGTCGGGCTACGAATAAAATATAAAATATAGGTTTATTATTGGTAAATTATAAAATATATTATTATTATTGGTAGTTTTTTTTTTTAAACAAGGATAAAAATAAATAAAAAAATAAAATATTTGTGATGTAGCCAAGACAGGACTTTCTCATACCAACCTCCTTATGTACAGATCATTCTCTCCCTTTCCCTCCCCCTCTCAAATTCATTTCATGCTGGCGTTACTGGATATAAGAAAGTCTCTCAGAATTACGATGTACAATGAAACAAAGAATACCGCTGACGTCAACCATTTCTTTCATAACTCCTGTGTTGGTCACATCACATATTTTTATCATAAGTACCCTATTGAATATGAATAGCCCAAGAATATTTGTTTAGGTTCCGAAACTGTTTTGATCGATTCAAAAGCGGACTCTGAATAGACTCGACATGTGGTTTAGAGTGGCATGCTTGGCGTATGTTGCCAGGGAATAATGTCTATTAACGTAATGAGCCGTGTGTAGTCCGTTCGTCTACTTCCCTGAAAGAGAATTTTCAAGAGCGGATGAAGATTCTTTGCCGCAATCGGGTACAATACAAGTGTGGATGTTTTATTTAAGTAACTTGCAAAACACGTTCTCAGATTTTCGAAGAATGATTTATGAATTCTGAACGTTGTTGGTTTAATAGTTCCTGAAAGCCTCATTCACGTCGTTGCATTGATATATAGTGGCTGGTATGATTTGGATACTTTGGGGACCTAAGCATTCAATGCTCTACGTACGAGTCCTAAATTTTGCCTACAGGATTAATTAGGATAGGGTATTGGAGTCTTTATCGAGTACCTGACATCGGGCAGGGTCCGCCATTTAACAACCCCACCGAAGGACGGCTTGTTACCTTCCATTTAAAAAACTATAGGCCTCAGCCGGGTTTGAATCCGCGTTCTTGAGCACAGTATGCTAGCACGCTAGCTCTGAACTACCGGAGCATTTAGTAGTGGGCGACATGTTTCCCCTACAACATTACTTCATGTCTGCAGATGGCCCTTCAAACAGAAGTTCCCGTGTGGAGCGGATAATGGACACATTTGTGTGTGTGGATACTTGTCGTATGTTTCCTCATGTTTACGGCCTCCTTAGCACTGTGCGTCGTAAGATACTTTTGGCCACTACAGTTTTGTGGACATCTCGTCAGAAACATTGCAAAACTTCTTCCGTTTATCACCACTTGTTACTCCATTTTCTACAAGACTATATTTTAATATTATTTATTTAATTTTTCAGGAGTTCCGTAACCCGTCGCCGGTGAGCCAGGTCGGCTTCTCCAACAATCTCTCCTCGGAGGTGGCCATCTTCCCACCTCCAGTCAGCTCCAGTCCGGTCACATCAGGGTCACCACCTCCAGTCCGATATCCTGAACAACCCCAGACAGTGTCTCTCTCCAGGCCTGCTCTCTTCGCCTCTGTAATACCTCCCGTTTCAGACTGGTTCGGTGAGTACTCAGATAGCAGCTCATATATCTCATTCTTCTTTTGTTCCACCATTAGTAGATGGTTATTATAAGTGTGGCTCAGATAATAATATAATAATAACAATAATTTGTATATAAATTGGTGAATATGCAAACTCTAAATTCAACTTCCATTCACTCAGTTCCTTTAAAAGTTTAGTTAGCTGAGCAATATCCCCGCCTCTCCTCTCTGTGCAGGCCTGTACGGAGCTACTTACGCAGGATCTAGGAGATTCATAATGAAACATGACAGATGTATTCGATTCAGACATTTCAGGATGAATAACTTCATTCATTTCACTTTTTCACCTTTATCTCCAAACCATTATCAAAAATTGCAGGAAGATTAGTTGAGATTGATGTTGAAGGCCCATACCTTTCATTTGATACTCCATTAGAAAGTTTAGCAAAAATGTATAGTTTTTATGGAATCACTCAATGTTTTGTTTCTTGTGTCGACTCACCTAACATTTATATAACCAATTTGAATTTGTCAAGTTAATTTAGTGTAAGGTTGTGGACAACATCCAATTGCTTTTATTTGATATCTCATTTGTATTTTTAGAAGAATATATACCCATGCCAATGCTTATCGAGAAAAGTTCACAATTTTCAATTGTTTTTACCGTTTTTACGAAAAGAAAAAAAATATTCTTTATCTTTTCCGAATGGGAAATAAATGAGCATTTTTAGAATTTTGATTCGTTCCTATTATTTACCTGGTGGCTTATAGCTCTCACTACCACTTTAAATACCATGATAAAAAAAAGGTAATCAAAAAATATTATTGTACACATTTTTTTTCTTATAGGTAATGTTTTCCACAGAAACAAAAACTGTTTTTGTTTTGTTTTTTTCACTTTGAATTAATTTATGTTAAGTAAGTATGAATTATAAACGCATAAAGTAAGTGAAATTTTTCTATACCCTCTGGCATAATGAAATGAAGAAAATCGCGTCACTCTATGACGTTTGGTTATCGAGTTTCTGGTCAGTGTCCCACAATTTTTTTTCTGGTAAGTTCCAGTTTTTAACGTTTTGCTCCTGAAATGCACTTAAGAGCCCATAATCAATAGGCGTCGTTCTTATGGAGTTGTGGATTCACATATATAATTTCATGTCATTATATTCATTTTATCGAGAGTTATTGACTTCACAGACAGGACATTTTTATTCCATTTTTGGAATGAAGGGGTCGGAGAACATGAAATTCCGTTTGAAACTCAACTTCGAATGTCTAACCGACATTAACTTCCTTTATACTTCTTATATCTGGGGTAGTAAAAAGCTCTACTTTTGTATTTATTGTTTATTTTTATATTTAATTTTTATTATAAAATAGTATATTTTTTTAAGGCACTTGTCATTTTTTCCTCATTTCTTCTTAATCTTCTTAAGAACAATGGAATAATTAAAAGAAAAGTAGGGCATACCGGTAGAGATTTATACGAGTATAGAAAGCGGACCATTTTCCGAGAAGGACATTGGAGAGGATGTTTTAAATCTGATGACAGTGAAGTCCATCACAGCTGTTCCATGACTTGGCTAGATCTCTTGAAAGTCAGCGTCTGACTGCAATAACTGTTAATGTCTGAATGGATTGCTAGTTCTAATGAATGAACATTAGTCCTCATTCATCATACTATAATCACTTAATGAATAGGCCCACTCACTTTTGTTTTTGTTTTCAAAGATAATTCTTTGTTTTTTTTTTGTTGTGGGCGTCAGTGTTTCAACAGTATTTCGTGGGCTATGTTTCAAAATAAATATTTTTAAGGGTCCTACAGACATTTATTGGGAGCCGAATTTTATGTAAATTTTTTCATATTTTGCTTAACGTGATACTTAATTACTTTCCCAATTATATGAAGTAAAAGGGGTACTCAAAAATTCCAATAACTGCCGATATAATGAATGTGTTTCAAATTTTATATGTAAATTAAAATCCCTATAAGGACTATTTTATATATAGTATATAATATATCGATATATCTATTACATAGTGTTCATGGGCGTAGCCAGGGGGGGGCAGGGGGGGCGCGCGCCCCCCCTGACCAGAGCGAAAAAACAAGAAAAAATTAAATAAACTAAAAAAATAGTTTTTATTAATTACGGATTGCTTGCAAGTTACCATAGGATCTTCAAATTTCCCGTGCGTCTGATTCCTAAATCAGCAATCAGCTGTTACATAAATGTACATGTACAAAACAAGTCACATTACATTTATTCAAATATATATGAATTCGATCATTTCATTTTCTCGCTCAAAATTGTCATTTATGTTATACTTTATACTCTTAAAGCTGATTTTACATGCGCAGTAAAAATGCAAAGCGCAGCAGCAGCAAATGCACGCAATTGGATGTGAGTCATTTAATTCTAAAAGCACAGAAACCACAGCGTGCATTTGCATTTTTGCTGCTCATTTAAAGTCAGCTTAAATATTACAGTCAGTGGTTACCTCAGGGGTCCGAGTCTCCCAAATTAATAAAAAAAGTCTGCAACGCTAACCATTGAAACTGCGGGCTGTACCCCCGGGAGTCTATACCCCCCACCCTTGTAGCCTAACTTTGCCCCCCCCCCCCCCCCCTGCTCAAAATTCTGGCTACGCCCATGATAGTGTTCACAGGTTTTTTTATTTTTATTTATGGAATCAGAAGGGCCGAAAAACATGAAATTCCGTTGAAAAACTGAACATCGTGGGGAAAAATTTCCTGTTGATGTGCATGTGTATGTCTGTGAACATAACTTCTAATAGATTGAAGGATGGGACCTATTAATTTTCGTTATCATGTTCACAGACATACAGCATTTTGTTTTCGCTCTCCCTCCAACATCGATCGACCATTTGAGCTAAAAATAATACCTGAATTACATGAGGGCTTTTGAATTATTAATTTTTGCCGATATATTCATTACATCGGTTGTTATTAAAGTTTAGGGTTGAGCCCCCCTTCCTTTCTGCTGAAAATTAATAAGTGTCGTCCTTACTGGGTTTTGAAAAATACACACATTCAAATTATTAATATTATAAAAATTAATTATATTTATTTATATAAAAAAAACCAAGAAGTAACTAAATTAGTAAATAAATATATGAATGCATTTTGTTTTAAAACAATCCATGAATAAAAAAACAAAACACGACCATCAGCTGTTTTAATTAGAGTCGAGGTCTGTGTAGAAGAGTCGAAGGTTGGAAGGTCTGAGTTGAGATGGAGTGAGAGTTTAGGCTTAAGGTGTGGAGAACAAAGTTGTAGTGAATTGATAGTAATTAATTGTACTTTTAATTGAAATAGATGCACAAAGGAGATACATTAATTTATTTATATGTTTTATATGCCCTAAAATAACTTAAATTTGAAGAATGACCAGTACTTTTTAAGAAGAAAACAGACTAAACAAATTAATTTATAATTAGATTCTAAGATTTATTTTAGTAAATAATTTGATTTTTTTTAAATCTCTTGTTTATTAATTTTATTATGTAGTTTAAGTGAATAAACCCAATTATTTGTTCTCGTAAATTCTATGCTATTCATTTTCGCTGTTGGCCCAGTAAGATAATTTAAAAACTTTTAGATTAAATTTAATATTTTTGCAAAAATAATAAAAACAATATGGCATCTCTTTAGAAATTCAAATGAAAAGTTGGTTAATTGAATTTTTATTTTTTTAAATACTTGCACTTTCTTAAAAATGGCACGTTTTGAACTTTTGATATTTTTTTTGGGCCCTTTTTGGAAATTACTGTAGAAATCAAAATTTAGTAAAAGACCAGAGATATAATTTCTACAGGAAATGTGGTAATGTGATTTAACTTTTATTATTTATTCTTTTTATTTGAATTATTATTTATTTAATTATTTGAATTATATATTTTAATTTAACTATTACAATTTTTATTTATCACAATACTTATGAAATTTTATATGAATACATTCATTACAATGACAGTTATTAGAATTTTTGTGTTAATCCTTCCCCCGCAATCTCCTGCTTCCGTTAGTCCGATGCAAGAAACTCTCCTTGTGATTTTAGAAACTTTTTAGTTCTTTTATCTATTGCGACTGTAGTTGTAGATTTCAATTTTTTTCAAAATATAGGCGAATACTTCACTGTTTGTATTACTACATTGATTAACTCTAAGACGGCGTGCAAAATAATGCGAGGCTTCAACTATTGTTATTGTATTCAATACGACAAGACAGTTGGAAGGTCGGTCAACTCTCTGTTATCTAGTCTCCCCACTTCTTCCTCCTTGGCTTATCCAATTGGCAGTTATATAGGAGGATTATCGAGACTATAGGATAAATGAGCAAAGGAATGTCCAATAACAATATGTACAAACTATACCAACATGTTTAAGAGTAGGAACACAACTTTCTCTATTGTTTCCTCCCCCAACGAACATATTTGTAGTAGAATAGATTAGTAAATGAATTAAATAAAAAAAAAACTTAAAAAAAAAGAAGCTTTTACAGTATACTCTCCCTTATCCGGCGTTGCTGGGACCGACGTGACGCCGGATAACAGAAATCGTCGGATAACGGAAATCATCAATTAATGAAAAAAAATATATCAATTAAAGCATTAAAAAAAGGTGTTTTTAGGTGAGCTAAGGAATAAAACACGTATGTATTTTGTTGATAACATTAATTAAATTGACAAATATGTACATACTGAACATTGATTTATTATATGTACATACATATGTATATTTATCCAAGCATTAAAAATATATTTTGAAATCTGCGTATTTATTTATAGGATATCAGTGAAGTAATAAAATATTGTATTAGCGTTCCCTTCATTATAAATACAATGTACATACAGTATGTATGTAATAAAAATTCATAAAAAATTCGTGAGTTACGGAATTATTATGTGCTCATAAATACATGTGGCTCATATAATTGATAATCTAATAATTGAATGTTAATTTTAGTTTAACTTTGATATTATTTTGCGAGCGCCGGATAAGGGAGCGCGCCGGTTAACAGAACGCCGGATATGGAAGAGTCTACTGTATTTGAATGAACTAAAAAGGAATAAATAAGTAATTAATTTTGTTACATATTATATGCTACGTACTTATAAAGTTGAATCTGTTTATATTTATACGAAACAATATTAATTTGTAAAGCAGAAGCTTGTCGCTCACAAGCCTATTTATGTATTATTTATTAGACTATAGCGTAATTCGCAGGCGATAAGCTTTTACGAATCAAATGACATATAAATCATTAAAATCGGTCTAGCGGTTTAGTCTCTCCGAGGGAAAAGTATATAATATACGTACATACAAAATTGTGAAAAAACATCATCCTTTTGCGCTCCGCAGTTGGGTGATAAATAGTATCGTCTAGTGAAAACTAATATGAAATCACAGCATATCCAGCCAGCCTGGTAACATAATAATACAAACCTGACAGCGGAACTGTGTTATTTGTACACCATATGAAACTCATAAAGTCCACTGGAACCAACCATACATATTTCATTTGACTGTCTAAAACTTCAGCTATGTTACAAGTGAAGGTGCAGAATATTTTACACCTGTATATTTGTTCGAATTTGTCCAAAATCTCAACTTGACCACTTTTACCAGTGGAAGGGTAGTAATATTTAAAGAGAAGAGGGTCGGTTGGTCTCCGGAGAGAGTACTCGTATCTATTATAGGTAAGTCGGCCCCATATTTCTCCTTCTCAATCCCATTTCTCGGCCCCACACCATGTCCCCTCTTAAACTTTCATACTGGACACCTACACGGGTTATTTATACAAGAGAAGGGTAAGTCTTTTTACAAATCGTACTCTGCATTGAGTTGAACAGGTAAATTTATCATTTTGAATAAAAAAATAAGTTCCCTGAGTCTTAAAAGTATTATAAAAATGTTGAAAACTAATTTGAAACCTCCATGATGTTACACACACAAGCAGGATATATATGCAAAAAATAAAATATTAAAAACATTGAGGTTGCCAATTCATTGTCTTTACTCCAATATATACCTCCGTCAAATTTTCATTTTACTAGTTGTTTAATAGCTCTTTCTGTCTCTATCGGTCTGCCACCGCTGCAATTCAGAGGCTGGCAGAACGATTATTGTTCTTTTTTCAACAATTTTTCTTGTCTGAATATATTACTTGATTAGTTCAGCCCTCTTTCTCAGCTTAAATTCTGACAAATATAAAACAGAAAATGAATAAAAATCCAAATGAAATTCTTTTTAGTTCGATCTTTTGTATATTTTTCTGCTTGAGTATACCGAGCATTCCATAAAAATACATTTTAAAGAATATTTTAAAAACTCATCTCATTGGTAACGGCTTCAAATACATATTATCGTTTAGGGCTCCACAACTTGTTACTAATGTATCTGACAGTGGTTGGTTCAAGCATCAAATATATATTTTTGTTTCAGTGGACCCGAACGCCAACTTCCCCAGACAACAGCTGTTCTACCAGAAGGAGATCGGCAAAGGATGGTTCGGAAAGGTAACAATGTTTCTTAACATTACTTTGGTATTTAAAGCAAGAAATATTTTACAGAAAATAAAAAACACTATACAGAGAAATTATAACAGAGCGCAAAAAAACAATAAATACTTGAGGGAAGGAACGAGTTGTAGAAATAAAAATATAATTAAGTGGAAAGGTATATAAGATAATTATATTACCTCATTTTTCTTCTCTATGTGGTCCGAGGACAAAAAAAAAGTTGCTGTTATATTTTTTATATACATAGTTGTATTTTTCCGTTACAACTCTTTTTTTACCACCTCATTTAAAAAACTTATTTTTGTATACAATGTATTGTCAGGCTATTGCAGTAGTAGACAATAAGTATTTATTTACCCTTGTGCAACCTGTGTTTTGGTCGTATAATTCATTATTTATCACTTTAGGATATATATATATATAAGTTTAATTGTAGCATAAAGTTAGTACGACTCATGCCTGGGCTTTAACCTCGAGGTCCTGTCGTCTACTACCAGAGCGCTCTTTCGTCGTTCTGGTGGACATGAGCCTGAGTCTGCTTCTTTAATGAGTACCTGCCATCGTACAGGCTCGGGACCATCGCTTAACGTCCCATCCGATGGACGACGTGCTTAAGTTTTTTTTTACCTCCCTGATAAAATAAACTAAGAGCCTTGGCCGGGTTTCGAACCCGCGAACTTGAGCTCAGTAAGCAAGCACGTATACCACTGAGCTACCAGCGCCCTCAAATTTCCTAATTATAACATAAAATGAAAATGTAAAACCTGGCTACATGGAATTTTCGTTGATAGGAGGTTATTAGTCCATACAAAGGGTTATAATATAACACATAGTTCTGTTCTTATAATAGGTAAGTTGTATTTTAAGAATATATTCTTGAAATGTTACGTTTAACAAGTGAAATACCATAAAAAATATTGATCACAATAAAGATAATAAATTAAAGGTAGTTACCATTATTGTATACGTATAAGAGACATTTTGAATAATTGAAATGTTATAGTTATATATGTAATGAATTATTGACGAAAATCATACCATTTTATTTTTATTGATTGCAATATTTTTACAAGTTGATGATGGGAGTTTTTCTCGAAACGTCTTTTTGCTACGTTGTAAATGCCTGTTGTGAAAAAAATGTATATTATTATTCATTATTTATATAAGGTTTTTTCTCGTCTCTTCCACATTTCCACCACCTCTGAAGAGTCCTGAGGATCATTATTATATTTTTTAAATTTTATTGAATATTTCATTTCTATTTTAGTTAACTTTATTTTTTTTTTTTCCAGTCAATAACTCTTCAGTTGAATTTTTTGTTAGACTATCATTTTTATCTATAGAAAAAATTACTTTTTTAAAAATTTAGATAGAGAAAATAAGAGAGGTGCAACAGAAAAATACAGTTTTAATAGGAATCTCTCCTCAAGCAACCCGAATACGTTTTTTTAAATATATTTATTATCATATTATTTTTTTACTCACGTCGACGAGGTCCTGTTTATGATGATTATATATATTTTTTTTCATTTCAAGTAGAGAGAGAGAAAAGAAGTAATTTTCTTGGTAGTATTTCGCAAGCACTGAGGTTTGCGGTACTGTTCTGGGAGTTGCCTAAGTTCTCCAGAAGTGCTCAAGGTTGAAACGTAGATCTCTATGCACATATATTAGCGAAGTACTTATATACTAGAAAGAGGGTTTCTTCACATCTCCCTAGATTCGTGAAATTTTTTTTTTATCATACTTTTATTCGAAAGAATCATAATATATTATTCAGAACATCTTAATTGGAAATCGGTGTCATTTTTATGTCTGCCACTTTTGGTTTAAAATTTTAAGGAAAATATGCCTTGGAACTGTATTTGGATATTTATGTGTTTCGATCTGGCCGAAGATCTCTCACCCTCCTCTAAATAAATTTAAATGTTTAGTTTATAATAATCTGCGAAATTTGTTTTATTCTTTTAAAGTTTTATATGCAAAATAAAGAAAACAATATTGTTTCTTGTCCAATGGAATTACAGTAGAGGTTCGATAAAACGTCATACCACCTCATTAAAATTTTACTTACATACCTATATATTAAGATTTCAGGGTAATGTTTCTCTTTGAAAAGAAATGGAAATTGATGGGAGAGTTTCGTTTTCATTAAGTTTCACGGAAGCTCATTCCAAACATCCTTTCTCTCATTTTTTTCAGTTTGAAATAACATTTCATCGCGTGCTCCGTTAAAACAGAAAACAGTATGTGTAAAGGGATGCATCTTTCACTCATACTGAAAATGAAATTGGACGATAAAGTTGTTTGTTTGAAAACATTTGTACAGGAATTAGGAGTTAGTGGTATTACTGTGGGCGATTGGAAAAGCAATAGAGCAAAACTGCAACAATATGAAGTCACCCCCGGCCGATGTTTTTGATTTTAAGAAATGGAGCTTGAGGGGGTTATACAGTTGAGCCCCCTCTGATCATCCCTTCCCCTTCGGTGGTTCCGCTGAAAATGTATAGGGGTCGTCCTTATAGGGCTTTGATGAATTTTCGTGTCAATACTTCATCACAACTGCTGTTATTAGAGTTTTTCTGTTGTATCCTCCAAATTCCCCCTCCCCTTTGGCTGATTTCGCTGAAAATCAATAGGTGTCGTCCTTAGAGGGTTCTGAATACACATATAAAATTTAGTGCCGACATTCTATCAACAGTTATCATGAGCACAGACAGATTTTTTCTTTAATTTTTTGTATCAGGAGTTCAGAAAACATGAAATTCCATTGAAAACTCCTCAGAATTTCTGACCGATTACATAACTTCCCTTATACTTCGTATAGCTGGGGAAGTAGAAGGACCATATGAGCAGAGCCTTAGCGTATATTCTATATCTATTTAGAGACTTAGCAGCGTGCCTGTTCTTGCAATACTCACTCTTCTCGAGTCTATATATATTTTTTTTTTTCTTTGACATTCATAAAGTAGATGAGAATAATATATATATTAAAGTTTTACATATGAACAAGTGTTAACGCTTCTATTAATTTAGGTAATCAAGGGTGAGGCCCGAGGTGTGAAAGTGGTGGTGCGGATACTGCGAGAGGACGCCACCTCCGATGAGAAGGCCTACTTCTTGCACGAGGCCAAGCCATTCCGAGATCTGCGGCACAAGAATGTAGCTAGGCTCTTTGGACGTTGTCTGGAACACGAGCCTTATCTGCTGTTGTTCGAGTTCTGCACCAATGTAAGTATCCATGCATTTAACATTATAGAGATATAGATCTCGCAGAACATATCAGACAGGTCATCGTAACGAATAATAATAATATTTATTTATAATATTTATAACAAGGTACGTTATAAGAATATTTACATAAGATAACTTATAATTTAGATATACTTGAACAGATAGTAACTCTCACAGTTGGACACACATGGATTAGAAATAACAATACTACTTGAAAGTAAAAATAAATGATTAAATAAATACTTGAAAATATGAGTACAAAAGTAATAATAATATACAGTAGATAAATAAAGTATATACTTAATAAATAGAGTAGATATATTTTATAATTTAATTAAAATTAGGATAATTTTTTATAACTTGAAATGTTTGATTTAAAAATATATATATATATATATTTTTTTTTTTAATTTTTATAATATATATTTAAAATTGTTATCGTTATTTCGTTTTCTTTCTCTTTTCTATATTTCGAACATTGTGAACTGAGTAAGGGACGTGAGAGCGTCTAGAAATGTCGTCGTGAAAAAGACACTTCCTGAAAAGTTATTGAAAAATATCTTAATTTTAATTAAATTATAAAATATATCTACTCTTTTTATTAAATACTTTATTCATCTACTGTATAAATAAAATGCTTATAAAAATACATAAAAGTGAAAAACAAGAAAAATAAATTAATATATAAATAATGATTAAAACGTAGACCTTAAAAGATGGAGGAACTCTATCAAAAAAAAATAAAAAAGAAAGCTAGTTTCAAATAATGTTTTTTTAATATAAAACACGATTTTTTTGCTTTGGTTATTTTACTATTTTTGAACAATGAGAAAAAAAAAAAACTTTTCCGAATTGAAGGTTTTCTCTAACATAAACGTTTTTAGTTGAAGTTTAAATTTTCTTATTGTTTGTTTCTATTGTCTTCAAGAAGAGGGGAAGGGCATTAAATAAATTAATTCCTTTATGAGTTAGTCGACTTACCAGGGTCTGCGACATATTTATTTTTGTTTCCGCCCCAGAGCACAATTTCCTAAATAGAGTTAACCATACGGGGAGGTTATAACAGTTATTAACTCTGATGGCATTTAATATTTTAAATAATGTCAGTTTTTTTTTTTTTTTTAATTTTTCTGAACTACTCTATGGAACCTACATCCACATTTTCAGATTTATAGACCACGTGGAAATGCCTCAGAATTAAATCAGTGAGTGTGTAGATGACTTTTGTCTTGTACTTATGTAAAGATAATTTATTTGTTTTTTTTATTACTATTTTTTCAGGGAGATTTGAAAAGTTTTTTAGTCACCAACACTGCCAGTAGAAACGCAATAACGGAACAAAAAATAGGTTTGAAGATGATGATAGACGTAACTGAAGGGGTCAAATTTATGAACGAAAAAGGATTTATACACACGTAAGTGGACACTTATTTTTTTATCAGCAATTTCAATTTGGCCTTTTTGTCTTGTGTGTAAAAAGCACCATATGGCATACCCCAATACTTAATTTGAAATTGTTTTCCAATTAAAATGACAATTCCTAAGCTCGATAAGTATTTCACAATACGGATATCAAAATACTAAATATCATCTCTCAACTGGACAAATAAACTTCAGTATATACATATAAATATTTTCATTTAGTGAATTTTGTGAAATTAGTAATATTTTTTATTTTACTCCTTTCCAGGGATTTGGCAGCAAGGAACTGTTTAGTCACTTCAGATTTGACTGTTAAAATTGGAGATTATGGAACGAGTATTGACAAATACAAAGTAAGCAACACCAGAAAAAGGGACTTATATAAAAAGAACTTATGATACCTTTTTTTAGCAAATTTCCCGTACTTTTTAAAAAAATTATCATTTTGACCTTTTATGACCTAGTCATTTTAAGTGCCAAAATTGGGTCCCTTTTTTTTTTTTTTTTTTTTTTTTTTTTTTTTTTTTTTTTTTTTTTTTTTTTTTTACTATAAAAAATGGATTTCTTCATTTTTTTTTATGTTTGCTTCGTTTTCGCGCAATTTAGAATTAAAAAAATGCGATTTTAGCAGATATCACGTTTTTGGTTGACTTTTAACTGCTGTATGTCGGAACAAATCTAAAATTTTACGCAAATACTCGGAGGGGTACTGAGGGAACTCACAAAGTTTGGAGACTTTTTTTTCATGTACGTTTGAAATGGACTTACCTATATATATATATATATATATATATATATATATATATATATATATATATATATATATTTGATAGTTAGCGCTGATATTGTCTATGTTATGTGTTACAGAATGAATACTACATAGTAGGTGAGGTGGCTGTCCCGGTCCGTTGGTGTGCACCTGAGACACTTCACTGTACCCCCACCACAATCGAAACCAAAGAGGTACCTTCACTGGCCTGTCTCCTTCAATATAAAGAAATAAAACATTTCTTTTTTTTTTGTGTGTGTGAATGTCGTTTATTTACAAACATTCTTTACAATACTACCGGTTTCGACATTACATCTTCAGGATTAGCAAACTAAGACAGCTTGTAAATTCCCGTGGCCATACAGTTAGGAATTTGTTTGATCTGACATTTTTTTCCCCCTATCTAATTACAAGGTAAAGATAAAATTATTAAATTCTAACTAGATAGCTAATTTGTATGTAATATTTGTGTAATGATGTTCAACTAGTTATTAATGATGACATGCAAATATTAATATTAATTATTAAAATTTAAATCAGACCATTTTCCTATTATTTAAAATAACTAAATTAATAACAATAAAGATATGATGGCGCCATTTGGTCAAAGGTAAAATCGCAGATTCGGAACCCAGCCGAAGCCCTTAGGTTTTTTGTCTAAGAGGTAGAAAAATCTTGAACACGCCGTACTTCGCATGGGGGTTTAAGCGATGATCCCGAGCCTGTGCAATGTCGTAACTAAACCTCTTTAGGCAAAATTTAGGACTCCTACAATATAGTTAGGCTCATGTCCACCAGAGCTACGAAAAAGTGCTCTGGTAGTAGGCGATATGTATGACCTCTTAATTAAAGCTTGGGCATGAGTTACAAAATTCAGGAATAAAAGTCTCCATCACACTAAATACATACCTATGTGGAAACAGAACTGGTTCTAAGGTGTTAACAAAACGGAGTAATTAAGTGAACTTGGACATCTATACAAATGTGTTTTTAAGTAGCTTTATTTATTTCAAACTGACTTAGTTTATTAATAAACCTCACGACGGTGTGATTCTGGAACAGGTAGTATATGTATGTATAACATGTTTGTGGAATAGACAATATTTCAAAAATAAGTTTGTTTTATTTGTTTATTACAAGTTTCCATAATATGTCCGCGTTTCTCATCTTAGTTGTTGAATGCATATACATATTTCTGTTTACTATATAACCTTCAGATAAATTTAGAGATATGAGACATATCACTGACTGGTACTATGAAGTTTTTATTATCCCATATAACTGTGACATAACCCTTTCTTCAAGTCCCCCGCTACACGGGATATGGGATGCTTCCATCTAGTCCCGGTTTTCATTATCCCATATAATGCTGTGGATGGTTGACAGGTGACTGAGAAGGGTAACGTGTGGTCTGTGGCGGTGCTGCTGTGGGAGATAGCTGAGTTCGGGAAGCTACCCTATCATGACCTAGCTGATGATCAGGTCATCACCAGGGTCCTCAAAGAGGATGGACTTAGGTTACCGCAGCCCAGCTCCCCTTCTGGACAGTATCTGTGAGTCTTTTTACTTTGTATGTTCTTTATACAATTCCTCTATTATTAGAGGCGCTCTAGCATCCTGGAAAAGTTTGAAAAATCAGATAATTTATTTATTTTTCTGTGAGCCAGGGAACCCTTGTTGGAATCCCTGGACCTCTGTGGGAAATTTCATTTTATTCACAATGAGATATAACGGTGAAAGAGCAGATAATATTATAGAATGGTTTTTGTTATTTTCTGATTATTTAATTGTGTACTCTCACAAAATTTAATATGACAGTTGACGTGACATATGCTAATTTATTTAGGTAATTAAAAATATAAAGTAATTATCGTAACTGCATAAATATTGATCAGGGGTTTAAATTACCAGAACCAGAATGAGATGTCCCCCAATCATGAATAAAATATACTATAAGATTTTAAATATCTTATAGTAAACTATATGATTTTTAATATCCGTTAGTTATTGTTCTACAGACAATTAATTAATTTTTAGCTCATCCTAATTATTTTTCAAGCATTAGTTTTCTATAAGTTGCCTATTTCAATCCTGGAGAAGTCAGGAAATTTCAAAAATTGTCCTGAATATTCTGTATATAAATGTCCCCTCATTCCTAATTTTTTATACTTTCGTATCAGTTTTATTTATCAGGCAAGTTTTAGTAACTGATTTTTTTCCTATTTCAGATATAACATAATGCAACTATGCTGGAGGCCTTCAGAAAGCAGGGCGAGTGTGGAACAAGTCCTCTCGATGTTGACCTATCTCAAGACCAACCCGTTCCAAGAGAGAGACTTCGAGGTGAGGTGGCGGATGTTGAAGCCAAACACGGTGCCCGTGGTGGACAACCACACGCCGATCCACTCGCCCCGACACACAGAGCTAGCGCAGCGGCCGCGGCTCCAGACAAAAATGGAATTTGATTCTGGAGTGGACTTGGAGATCAAGACAAGCACTCCAGCCACGGCATCCCCCCAGCCCTCTGTGGCTAGCCAAGAATCGGAGCAGTTCCTGGACAAGAAACAGTCGCCGAGTCTGACCAATCTCAAAGGCTCGCTGGAAGATGTGACTCAGTTCGACAGCTGGTTGATGGGTGTTGAACAAAGGACAGAAGAAGATCGCACCTTTGTTCGGAGCATCTCAGAAGCTATCAAGAACCTGGACGAAACCTTGGCTCTGGAGAATACCTCTTCATCCTCGCAAGACTCCAGCATGGAAACGTCCAAAAAGCCTCTCTTGGAGTTCAAACTGGGTCCGTTGGAAGGTGCTGAGCGGAGAGGAGGCGGCGATTCCTCCAGCTCTGACACTGAGGAAGAAACCTGGCGAGGAAGAATAGAAAGAGGCGAATTTACTGAAAAGGTTAGAGAAAAGTCAAAGTCAGTAACAGATCTGATGGTTCTGACCCATATCGAAAGTGAAGGCAGTGAGACAGACTCTCTGCCCAGTCTGACCCGGCAGTACTCCATCAAGAAGAACGGCGGCCCTAAAGGAGTGTCTTTCACGGGGGTCGGGTTCGGGAGCGAGGGGAACATCCGGCATGCGGTGCTCAGCGAGGAGCTTCAGGAGAAACTGAAGCAATCTCTTTCTCTATGGAAAACCGAAGATCAGTCTTTTTTAGTGAAAAGAGCCTCGGAACAGAATAACAAAAAAATGTGTGGTCCGGTATCTGCTCAGTCGGGACCCTGTAGAAACAGTCAAGAGGCGGTTGATGTTTCTAGACAGACAGAGCTACCTTTTAATATCTGTACAGACAAAGATCCAACAAATGATGTCTCCAGAGGGAAAGAACCGACGATAGCTGTCTCTAAAAAGAATGAGCCGATGTTTGATGTCTGTAGAGACAGTCAGCCGACGTTCGTTGTTTGTCGAGAGAAAGAGCCAACGGTAGAAGTCTGTGGAGAAAAAGGTGCGACGCTAGTTGCCTGTAGAGAAAAAGAACCGACTGATGTTTGTCGAGAGAAAGAGCCAACGGTAGAAGTCTGTGGAGAAACAGGTGCAACGCTAGTTGCCATTAGAGAAAAAGAACCGACGTCTAAAGAGAAAGAGTTAAAGGTTGATGTATGCAGAGAGAAAAAAGGAGTAAATTCTGTAAATAGAGATGCTGTAAAGAAAACCGAACTTGTAAATAGTGTAGAATGTGAAGTTATTGTAGAACCGAGTAAAATGGAGCCAACAGACCCGAATCAGAATATTCAAACTGTTATTAAATCACAGGTATGCATGTTATCTAGTCAACCGTCTTGTACGGCCAACAATAGTGTTCCTAAAATAGTTATAACTGAATCTGAACTGTTATCAAATAGCGCCGAACCAGAAAATAACGGTATAAATACCCAGTATTTGGTAAATTTTAAACCGAGGAAGTTTATTTTTGTTTGTCGCGATTCAGACGACGAAGAAGATGGTGATACTTCCTCAACATCGTCTGATGAATTTTCTTTAAATGAAAATGTGAAAAATATAGTGTACTGTTCTCCGCCAAAAAAAGTAATTGAAAATCCAAATCTAGATGGGCCATATTTGAGTGAAAAGGAAGAAGTATTAAAATCATTCAGTGAAACGTATAATAATTTAATATGTAATTTATCCAATGTAAATAATTCTGTAGATTCGACGAATAAAACATGCGAACGATCACCTGTTGAAAGCATTTTAGAAACCTGTGGTATCTCGTCTAAAAACGTGAACTGCAAAAGTCATACTGAAAATATTGAAAACGTTCCAGAGGTAGTTGTAAATATTAATGGCTCCCCTCATAAAGTAATTGAAAGTCCTAAAGAAAAATTAGAATTGTTTGATGAAGATAAATCATTTATTCAGAAAACAGAATCTGTTCAGAGCTCGAGACCGCAATTCGAACACGATGTCGGCAATATAGAATTTGAATCTATGGAAAATTCACAGGGCCCAACTGAAGCAAAAACGTTGACATTAATAGATCGTCTCGAAGATGATATGAGTGAAAAAACTAAGGAACAAATCTCCCCATCTGATTCCAAACCCTCTAATGGAGACTTAATTAGAATAAAGCGAAGCGAAGTTGAAGTTTTTGAGAAATTATTAAGCAATGCAAAAAATGTTGTTTCTTCCCAAGCTAAGGAGGAAGATTCCAATTTGTCGAAGTTATCTGAAGATAAAATCGTGGAAAAAGAATCGCAGAATGCATTAGAGGCTGAATCATCTGTAATCTTGGGTTCTTGTGAAGAACACACCTTAGACTATTATAAAGGACTCAAGACGACGTTCCCTGAAGAAGATCTGACCAATGAAGATGAGGAGGAGGTTAAAGATGGAGACGACGAAGAAGCATTGGACACAAAAAGTGATGATGAAGAAGCAACATACAGTGAGAACTTGAACAGTCTCGAAAGTATTGTAAAATCTTCAAGTTCTAACAAATTGGAGGACATCACGAGCCCTTCTGAAGGAAAAGAAGAAGAAATTGTCATAGGAGAGCCTTCTGTGATTAGCAACATCGCCAATACTGTAGCCACTAATCTTACTGGTAATATATTTGATAATATTAATGGTAAAGTTAGCACAAATTCTACTTGTGATATTTCTCAGAACACCGATAAATATAATGCGCAAAATAATTTATTGAACTACAAAAGTTCTATACTACGCAATGGCAACCGTTCGCCGAATAACATTTTGATAAATGACTTGGGAAGTGTGTCTGATTCAGAGAATGAATCAGAAATATCTGAATATTTTTCAAAAGAACAACTTTTCGAAGCACCATTTCCTTTTAATCAACCTGAAAATATATATGAGAATGAGTGTTCGCATCACAATAATGTTAAATCGAAATCACTTGATTCATTTTTGGATTCGAAAACAGATATTGATCGATTGTCTCCATTCTTGGATTCTCATATTAATGGTAATTCGGGTTTTGTGCCTGTCTTCAACATGACAGAGTCGGTGTCTGAGAGTGCTTTTATGAATCAGTCCGTTCATAATAATTATGATTCGTACTTTTCTGGAGATTCGGGACACAGTTCGGACAGATGCATGGAGCAGGATAGGCAGATGCATGATTTGAAAAATCGTCTAGAGGATGTGTTTAAGGCAGGGGATGACTTTCAGCTGAAGAACTCTGAAGAAGAATACGGAGGGAAACTACTGACTCCGGATGATGAACGGAGTTCGGATTCTGGATTTCGGGATAAGGGGAGTCTTAGTGAGAGTGTGGAGGATACATGCGACGAGAAATACAATTTGGAAGACATCGACGCAGAACTGGACGATTTTACGATTAAAAATATTGACAAAGACGATCTAAAGTATTATGAACAATGTATACTGAACAGCGATTCAGAACGGGAGTCTAACAACAGCCTGGAAGGTTGGTTCCTTCATCCGCGAAGAACAGAGGATTCGGAGGAGTCTAAAGGAAACGGCTGGCTGTCTCTTTCCATAGAAAATGACGAGAAACCCATGTTGACTATTGACGATGACTTTGTGGCTGCAATCAGAAATGAACTGAAGGAGAAGCTTCCTTGTGCACTGACAACTGCGAAGACAGAAGACGAATCATCTCCTGAGCAAGATACCTCCGCAGAGCCCATGGTCCAGTTCACTTACCCATCACAACTGTCCCCAATCCTGGAAGAACAAGAGTCCAACCAGTCCTCCATTCTGCTGGAGGAATGCAGTCCTGCTTTCATCCTCCATCCTCCTACGGAAGAGGTCCTTGACAAGAAGGAGGAAGCTGAAGAGATGCTTCAACTGCCGGTGGAGTCCTGCAACAAGGGGAGTCTCATCGTGGAAGATCTGGACGAAGAAGGAAACGACGTCGTAATTTTATCTGATAAAGTAGTTCTAGATGACGACGTGCTTATCGTAGACACTGAGACCAACGAAGCTACCATTATAGAGAGCCCAAAGCCTCACTCCCACCTAGCTTTCGTCCTTCCAAGACCCTTCCTAGACAACCTAAGAGGCGAAGAATCTCCTTACGACAATTCCAATCTGACTCCAGAAAACGCAGCCCTCTCTCCGGATTCTGTGGGCAGCGCCTCTTCCTCTTCCTCTTCAGACCACTGCAACATGTCAGGCCTCTATATGTCGCCTTGTTCGGTTAGATCTGATCTATTTGACTCTGGTCCTCCTAGTCTTCCTTTCGATTTGGGACAATCCTTGGAAGAGGTTGAGGAAATTCAAACCGAAGAAGTACAGGAAATAGGTGGTGATGCAGTGGAAACGAATTTAATAAATAATAATGTTCTTATTGAAGATATTGATAAACATTTGAATAATGAAGTGGTTACTGCTCCGATGACGCCTCTTATTGTGGTAGAGAGTGAATTGCCCAAGCATGTGAAGGCTGAAGTGGAAATAGATCGGCTTATAACATTGAGTAGCAATGGTACTGTTGAAGATAATGTAGAGGAGAGTAAGTCCAAAAGTTCCAAGTTGCAGAGCCAATGGCTGAAGGAGCTTCTGTGCGACATGGAAACGGAAGGAAAACTGCCTACTAAAGATTGGCCCTCACTCAACGAGCTGCTTCCTTCTCAGGACAGACTGCGACCTAACATCAACTCAACTCTGGCGCTACTATCGCCGGATCTCAGCTCCACCGAGAGCAAGAGCCAGTCCCTGTTATCTTCCTTCGCCTCTTCGCCTGTCGTCGAGGAGGCAGACCGCCGACCACCGCCATCCTCCCTCTCTATTGTTGGAGGACCAGTAGCAACCCACAGTGCTACCATCCAGGTAAAATTTCTGTAATTTCGCCAAATTCACAAATTGTGGCTTTGATATAGTTTGAATTTCCAATCCATATTTTTAACGGATGTTTTATTTTTAGTCATATTTCATAAGTTACATTTCCAAGTGAAGTTATATTTTTCTCAATATAATTTTGCAGATAAACATACTGCCACCCTAAGACCCCCAAGATCAGAAAAAGAGAAAAAATAGAAAACTGATGAAAAAAACAAACTATTTTTAACATTTATGTACTTCGCTAACGACTTTCCGAAGGCGATATTACTTAATTATGTTATAAAGTATATTGTATCGATTATACTCAAATATTTTAATCTGGGAAAATATTGAAGCTACATTACTGAAACTTCGTACAAACAAAATTAAAGAGTGATAGGTAGATCTTGCGAAAGGGTGCGAGAGGTTATTTGAAGACCTGCTTCAAATAATGTATTTATTCAATTGTTTTTTGTATATAGCGAACTCGTTCGAGATATATAAAACCACTTATCGCATTTAATGGTTTTGCAAAAGCTAATATGAAAATATTGAAGGAATAACTACGGTTCTTTAAAATGATTTTACTCTAGTGGCGGAGTTGGGAACTATTTACTAAGTCTTTTACAATTGTTTTTAATTCTTTGTTTTACAATCCGGTCAATATGTCGAATGAGATTCGAAATCATATAATTTTCATGGAAACTATATTTCAGAACATTATAATTATTAAACGTATATTAATTGATACATCAACGCGTTATTTGTACACGGAGCCCTTCAGTGTGTGACCTGATCACACTTCACTGTAATATTATGAACGTGATAATATGCCTGTTTTTTTTTTTCAAATCTTAATAATACTGATCATAACATAACACATGTATTGCTCTCGATGAAAATATTTCAGGAAATCTTTCATGTAATTTCGATTTAAGTAAAATACAAATGGAGATATACTAAATAAATACAAATATGTTTACTGTATAATAAATAACTGTATAAATTAAGCAAGCATACTTGCTCCTATTATCTGCAGGAACACAAACTATTTTAGTAATCGGAAAGAGCAAAAACATTAATGTATACACGTTGACACCCTAGTTTAAATATCACATTATATAGTCTGATTTTTTAACTTGAGATTAAACATTTTTTTATCTTGGGACGTAATTATTGATAACAAGTGTGCTGAGTTGTAGTGATCAAACGGATATTGTATACGTTTCTGATTGTAGTAACATTTTAGTATTTAAAATATGTAAAGAGGCTTGCACTGAGTCCATGGCCCTGATTATCCACTGGATTCACCAATCGGCAAACGTTTACTTTCTTTTTTTTCCTCCCCCTAAAATTGAATCTTTTTTTTTTGTCTTGGCTGATAGCTGTTTGTTTTTAGTGTGGGGGTGGAGTGCGGGTGTGTGAGGGGCCGATGCCTAGTCCCGAGGACGCAGACAAGGAGTGGCGCCCCACTATGTGCCAACTGCTGGAGCTGACAGACCAGGCTGCCGCTGGTGGGGAGCCTGAAGAGATGACCACTTCCTTCATAGAGCCTGATGAGACAGGCCTCTACACACCTGACTGGGAGTCCGACCTCTCCGAGGAGCAGTCTTCCAGTAGCAGCGGCGAGTTCGTATGGAAGGTGTGTACACTGTCTGAATTTGTTGTTATTAGCCTGGTTAGAATGATCTGTCCGCTATTTTCAGAAAATGAACAACAGGATATCAGTATTAACTTCTTGTTTCACCTCCGGATACCTCTCAGCCTCGGTCCATCTGTCTCTGTCCCGGGTGAGCACACCCTCATCTTTGCCATAAAGCAGCCCGGTCCATGTTAATTAGTTATTGACTCATGCCCGGGCTTTAACTACGAAGTCATATCGCCTACTACTGCTCTCTTTTGTCGCTCTTGTGGACATGAGCCTGACTACTGTGGGAATCGTAAATGTTGCCTACCCAAGTTTAGTTACATAAACGAATACCTGACATCGCATAGGCTCGGGACCATCGCTTAACCTCCTGTATGTCACTCAAAGCCTAAAAGCCCATATTAATCTCCTTCGCTACCTCTTAATTACCAACATCCCCACCTCAACTAAAGAAACCACCACTTATTCAAAGTTATTTCGTTAATACTTAACGAGTTGAGAAACGCCCCACCAAAGGTTAACATGACTTTTCATGTCATAATGATACTGCACATCTATATACCTAGCTAGTTTTCATTATTTTTGAACATTTATTTTGGGTACGTTGGGTAGTAATATATATACATTATAAACTGCATAATAAAACAGATGGTTTTACAATTTTTTCATATTTTATAGGGAAAAACAATTTTCTTCCAAGTATGAAATGGATAATAACAATAATTTTTTTTCTTGAAAATGTATCGTTTCCCACCTACTTTTGCTTCTTAAAAAATAAATTAATCATATTTCCAATTAAATATTTTTCTTATTTTCTTTTCATTCATAATAAAAAATGTAAATAAATCATTAAAAATCATATTCTCTTATTCATTTCTCATCTAGTATTAAATTTGTATTAACTAATTATAGAGAGGTGGTTGTATAAATACGGTTATTTGTGATGGTTATGTTGAATGTTCTTGAGCTACTTTTAGTCTATAGTTACATTTACTCCTAGCTTACTATTATTATCGTTACTTTTACTATTTACTTGTTGGTGATTGGTTACTAATCCTTTGTTATGGTGTCTCTTCCCGCCTGCCTGTTCTCCTGGTACTTCCGCACTAAGGAAGGAGACAAAGAGGACCTTTTGAACCCTATTGCCCAGTCTACAACTGTGGTGAGGCTCTATGTATTCATATTCTATATATTTATTATTTTACTTCCCCAGATATACGAAGTACAGGGGAAGTTATGTAATCGGTCAGAAATTCGAAGTTGAGCTTTCACCGGAATTTCATGTTTTTTGTGACCTTCTGACTTCCAGCAATGAAATGGAATAAGAGGAGAGGCTTAACACAAAAATTCCAGTTAACTCTAAATTCAACTCCTATTAATTTTCAGCGGAATTGACTGAAAGGAAGGGGGCCCTAATAACCCTAATAAATGCCGATGTAATGAATTTATCGACACAAAATTTAGTACGAAGATTTAGAGGTCTTTAAGATAGTCAATTATTGATTTAGTCGGGCGGTCTACTGGTTTTGGAGGTGGAGCTAAAAGTTAATTGATTAATTCGTTCTTAGGAAGTACTTAGTACTTTTCAACTACTTAGACGTTTCGGGCTGGAAGCACTTCTTCATTATCTATAAAATTTAAATACTTCATTCATATGATAGCCTTTCTTCTTTAATACTTTTTTTTTCTTGGTGAACTAAGAAAATCTTGTTCGCTCTCTTGTTTTTCTTAATTTCAAATTAAAAAGTGTCATCCTTTAGAATTTTATTAAATGCAACACAGATACATCTTATTCGTCTTGAGACCTTATTTGTAGAAAGTTGAATTAGTTTTGGTTCTACATGTGCCTTGTTTCCCGCAGTTCCAAGAGCCCTCGATCATGGAGCCTATCGATGAAGAAGACAGCGGCTCATCTGGGAGCGAAGGAGGCCGGGAGGAGGATGACGTTAGCGAGTGTGGCTCAGAGGGTAGCAGCGCTGAGTTCATACCCTCCACATGGAATGCATTGGCCACTCCAGTTAAATCTGCCCTCAAACTACAACAGCTCGAGGTAATCTTTCTTCATATGCCTTGAATAGCTAATAAAGCAGTTTTTTAAGTATCTATAAATATTAAATTGCGGGATTTTGTATTAATGATTTGTTACAACATGAAGAGCTAATATGGTAGGGGGTAAAAAATGGACAAAAGAACACAGTCCACCTACAGCTTTCAGTATTTTTGGGTCATCTTCAGTGCTAATTCTACACTGGCAAGGTACAAAATTACAATTTTACCTGTCAATTGTAGAGTGACTGAAAGTTGGCTCTGCCAAATAAATTTGTTGGTGGACAAACAACTACTCTCTCATCTCTTATTAACCAACAACAAAACATAGAAATGTTCATATTAAGATGGATGATGTAGTGAGTAGTGATCATTTCACATCAGGCTTTCGAGGATGCCCTCGGCAGTCTGATAAAATAATTTTGAAAATAACATAATTAAAATGTTTTAATAAATAAGATTTAAAAATTTAAATAAACGTACATAAAAACGTATCTAAAAAACTAACACTTTAATAATTTAAAATTACATGGATAGGGACAGATATCTTATTCCTCTCCCCATCCATGAATACGATCCTACGTTTACATTTAACGCAGTGCTCATTCTCGAGTAATTGCAACGGACCCGATAGCGAAATTTCGTGACGCTGACGTTCTGAACAACAGGGGCTGAGTTGTAAAATGCTGTCACGTCAAAAGTAGTAAACGAGCGGTCTAATATATGTCTGATGAAAAAGGACAGACAAGCTTCGTAGAATTCAGAAGAATAGTTTCTAAGAAAGTTTAGCGAATTTCTTGGAATTCTTCATTAAGAAGAGTCTGCCACTTTTTGTAGAATAGCTCTAACATTAACATGAGACAAACGTCTTGGCAGCAGGTTTGTTCCAGGGAGGAGTTCCTTTGGCACTTCACAAAATGGTGACGTGAATTCATTTATTATTATTAATTTTATATTATTAATAGTTTATTTATTGCGACTTTGTGGTTGCAGGTTGTAGACTTAAGTTAAAATAGAGTTTTACACAATTTTCATGTTTTTCATATTTTGCTAGGAGGGTCGGAGTTCGTCAGGGAAGAAGGTTATATTTAAGAAAGAGAAGTACCAATGTATCTATGAGTACCCCCGAGAGCTGAGTGATGATGAGGAAGAGGAGACTGGGCAGGTATCGTGGATATCACCTCCCACCACCAACGTTTTTGACTACTCTATGTTCACCGGTAAGACCTCTTCAACATTTTATTTCTACTTTCTTATATCTACAGTATGACCATTTTCACGGTGATGTATGTCTGTGCGTGCATGATTGAAAAGTTGTGAGCGCTCTACCTCGAAAACGATTTCAGATAACTTGAAATTTGGAATGAAGAAGTTACATGTGCTGTCTTAGGTCTCATTGGATTATGACCGAAATCGGACGAAAATTGAGACCACTTTACCTTGGGACCTAAGTACATTTTACAAGATACCGCTTATGTTTATGACCTAATCAAAAATTATTTTCAAGTAAAAATTGTAGAGAAAACTGAAATTCATATTTTCGCAGGTCGTCCGGTTTTCTGGCATTACTGCGTTTAAGGAAGTCACTCGGAATTACTTAATGTACAATGAAATATAAAAATACCGCTGACGCCACCAACTCATTACTTCCATATACCCAGTAATGCCAGTTCGAAATGATCTTGAGAAGAGGGGGGAAAGAGTGACCTGTTGGCGTGGTTTGTATAAGAAAGTCCTGTAATGGTCACATTTTTACTTAGGTTCAAGATTTGTGAAACCATTTAGTCTGTCACCAATAGTGTGAGTTAGTTCACTCTTTAATATTGTTCAGTCCACACATAAGACCCTTTTTGCCTAGAGTTTGTCAGAATTTAATGCTACTTGTAATTATTCAATCTGGTCATAACAATTGACATAAATACAAATATTGATTGAATACATGGTTTAAAAAAATGTGATCTGGCCATAAGAGGACAATTGTTACTGATAACTCTCCACCCTCTCCCATCCTCAGAATGATCTATCTCGGATTTCCGCACGACTACAATACTTTCTTATTCTAAAAGTAATAAGAAATTATTCAATGTAAAGAAAACGAAATAACCTCTTCTGATTTTTCGTAAATGTGTATAAAAGCTGCGAAACTTATCCAAATTCATTGATGTGTCAGAACCTCTGGCCCTGACACGTTGAATTTTTTCCTGGATGGTTCTCTGTATTCAGTAACATAAGCAAGACTTTCCTAAAAATATATTGTCAAAAAATATATTTCTATTTGTTACAGACTGGGAGCTGGGTCAGGGCGATGGTGAGATAGCCACCCCCCTTGACAGCGTGGACAGCGACACAGAGGAGACAAAGAGGCCAAAGAAGGAGCCACATCTGGACATTTACAGGCTCGACTACAATATCCCACCCAGTGAGTTGTCATCTCTAGCATGTTACGTTGTGTTTATATTATTGTTTCTGTGGCGCAACATCACTGAGTCAATGCATCCTAGATCTGCCTGCCAGTTGTCTCGATCTTGCGTAGCTGCTCTCCACTTCCGGTTCTATAGCACATGCTTCGCGTCATTCTTCACACCATCCTACCATTGTAGCTTTGGGTCTCCCATTTCTTCGAATGCAGTGAGGTGGTCCATCATTATTGTCTTGGGAGTCTCTCTATCCCTCATTATGGACACGTGTTCGGCTCACCAAGTCTATCCAACCTTATTAGCGTTACTAAATCAGGTTCTTAATTCCATCAGTACATAAATTTCCCGATTGGTCCTTCGCGATTCACCTCTGTTGCAAACATAAAAACATCGAAGAATGAATCGGTCTTCTGGTCTAAAATAAAACAGTGGGTAGACAACGTCTTTTATTTCTATGAGAAATCTCGTCCCACAACATCTTACTATCACATAGGTAAATCGAAACTTTCAAATGTTCTAGTTAGGAAAATATAACGTATGTTGTATTTCAATTGTTCATTTGTTAGAAAGGTGGCACCTTTTTTTTTTTCAATTAGACCTGGAAATGGCAAAACAAGCACCTACAAAACCTGGAAAATTCAAGAAAATTGAATTTCCTTAGGAATTCTATGCATGTATTTTGTAACTATTTATTTAATGATTTTCTGAATTTTGTGTTTTAGGCATGTTGGTTGAGGAGGGTGAAACGTTCATAAGCAGTAGTTCAAACGGATGGAAAGAGATTGAGGAGGATTTAGATATAGCGGAGGAGGAGTTTGCTCCAATCGCTGCGGATGTGACGGGGCTTGGTGGTCTTCGGCATGCCCGGGCCGGTCTTCGACTAGAGCTGCCCCCACAGCGACTTACAGCCACTGCGGCCGCTGCCGTCGGCGAAGCCTCCTTTCTAGACTCTGGTCTCTAGGAAAACTCTCCAATGAATATATACCGCGAAGCTACGTCTAGTGTATATATTGCAGCGTATAAATACAAAATAGAGTCTCTCCATGCGTTTAGGGAAACATTACGAAAGCAAAGAGAATTAAGGAATCGTCTATTATAATGCGTTGATGCGATGCCACTGCTATTATTATTAAACGTTAAACATTCTGATAGCTTATTTTTGGCCTCCTTCCATGTTTATTTATTTCTTATTTTTATTATAGTTACATACTATGTAATATTGACAAATAGAATTGTCTCTGTCTATTGTGAATATGTAAATAAATGAAATTTCTCCTAGTAACGGAGAAGTGATGGAAACGTATTTTTCTTAAATTCTATTTATTCTTCATCTGTTATATTTAGTATCTTCTAATTTAAGAAAAAGTCATTACTGCTAGAATGTACAATTTCAAAATTTATGCAATTTTTTCTGAAAAAAAAAAAAGAAAATCTTCATTTTACTTGAAGCTGGTTTCATGTTTAGTCTGTATGGCTGTTGACTGAGAGATCTATTTGGCCAAGTTTATTATCCGAAAAAAAAGTAGTTTTTTTTTTTTTGCAAAATAACCTTGGAAATATTGCGACGTTTAAAAACCAAGAGAGTATAAATTAGAAACCTACATTCTAATTAGGAAATCTCTAAATTTCTTTCAATTGTTAACATTTTTTTGTTCCTTGTTGTTATGACAAGCTGTAGTAAGTATCGGTTTAATGAAATGCATCCATGATAATCTCATTTATTAAAATTTATGCAACTTATATTATCAACATTTTTTTTTTGTTTGCTTGTTTTGCAGTCGTATAGTTTGGCCTATATGGAATGATCTCAATTATTTTTGGTATATCTAGTTTCATATTCTTTGTATAATTTTGACAATAATATAATATAAACAAAGTATAGTATACTAAAATGGTGTAGGTATAATAAACTTTAATAATCATTACTCTCATTTAGTGTACATTAAAAATTGTATAGGTTGTGCTAAATTAAAAAATATATATATAATATCCTAGTCTTGCTGATTACATTTATTTATTGTGCGTAAAATTATTAATCCACCTTTCTATGCAGAAGGCGAAATTTTCAATTCTCAGCGTTTTCAGAAAAGTTGATTCTTTTTGACATGGCTAAATTATTTATGTTTTGCCTTCCAAAATTGTTATCTAAATTTTTTCGTCTTTAAAAAAAAAATATTGATATTTATTGAAGATTGTTGATCTTTTGTTCATGTCGATTTTCTGTTATGTGTTTATGTGTACCTAGTATGAATTAGACGTAAACATATACTAGAATGTTGTTATTGCATACTTTGGCATATTATTTTTTACGTTGTTCTATATAAAAGTTATATATTTCAACCCATCTGCTATGACCATTGTTGGTCACGTATAATTGATGGTTTTTGGGGTTTCAGATTGATTTATATCTCCATTTTTTTTTTTTTTTTTTTTTGACAACTAAGATGCATTAGTTATATAGGGATGATGAAAATAAGTTTCCTGGTGTAATGCTTAAATGAATGAATTCAGTTAGTGGAAAAAGAGAGAATGCAATGAATAATTATTTATATATTGAGTAATGGCAAAAAATATAAATACATTTTTAAAAAGTATAAAAAATACGTGTTACATCTTTTTTTTCGTTACCATCACTGGTTATAGTCCACTTGTTATATAATATCTTAGTCAATAAATTATATATAATCTTTTACAAATATTAATCTCTTATAATTTCATTTCACCTAAACTATATCCCACTGATTGGTTTCAATGTTTGCCAACAGCGCTAATTGATAAAGTGATATTTAAGTATTCAATATCCATTCACATTGACATTTTTATTTATTTTTTTTTGTGTTTACATGTTTGTATGTTGCTCTAGTTATTGTTTATATAATAATGTAATTAATACAATTTCTTAATTGTATCTATAATTTAAAAAATTATGTAGATAGGTGGTAGTGAACGTACAGGATAGGTTGTCCCATTTAAGACGGATCAAAACGATATAAAAACTATGAAAAAATGAGAAAAATAATAGAGGTCATTGTTTTAGTATTTTTAATTCTGTTTCACGTGGTTATTGGTTTTGTGATGACGCCATTAATGGCCTATTTGCCAAAAGTACATAGGAGAAGAAAAACCCCGTATTCATCGTTTCTATATATTAAGTAGTTCTTGGAGAATCATCCCTAGCCCCATGTATTCCATCCTATTTCTTCTGTGCGTTCAACCGGTTTCTCAGATTTAGCTTAACATGATGTTATTTATATTACTAAACCAGGTTTCTCTTTAAATACAGTTTTGTAATTTTGCGTAGTTTTCAAGCTATATCTTTTTGATCCGTTTTAAATGGACAACCTTTATATATATATATATATATTTTTTTTTTTTTTTTCTCCCTTTGTATTTTGTAAATTACATATATTATAGTTTTTTTTTTTATTATTATTATTATTTTAAATTAGATGCCTTTCTATTCTTTAGTTAATTAATGTATGCACCCTCTCCTCCCCCATGTATAAATTTCCTTTCCAATTCCCTATTATTAATAATTTTGTTCGGAACTTGATTTAATTTTTGCGTTTTATTTTTTATTCTGATTTTTATTTTTTGTGTGTGTCGGTTTGAATCTAGTAAGTATCATTGGATGGTAAAATGTTTGTGATAGCTTTGATTTATTTAAGAAAATAAGAACCGTCCAAAAATAATGATATACAAACTGAAAAAAATTAATTTCATTCACCCCAACATTTGTTTTTCTTTTCCTTTTATTATTTAAAATAACATTGAAAAATATTGTATGTATTTTACTTATATTTTATGAAATATATACGTATATATATGTAATAAATAATATTTATTTTTATTTATGTTAACAGTGTAGTTATTATATTTTGTGTCAGTGTTGATCAAGCCAGGTGTGTCTAGAAAAAGTGTAGAAGAATTAAGTAAATAAATGTAATGAAATCTCCTAAAAATAACATAGTGATGCTATTTAATAACGCTGTAATTAACAGTTCATTACAATTTGATAATTAATGAAAATCTTCCTTTATTTTATACAGTTATAAAATTGGAAAATTTAACAAAATTTAATATTCTTCTGACAAACCTTAGTCGACTTCATACCTGTTATTTAATATATATTATGTATTTAAACGTAGTATGTTGTAATGAAAAAAGGAGAAAATGACGTACAAGGTTTGGTGTATATCTATTAAAGTATATCATTTTACAAATATATATTTATTTTTTTTATTTATCTTCCTATTTCCAATTGAAGAATACCAGTGTAACGCGTCCTTCATCGACAGGGACTTGGCTGTCATATGGAAAATTTAAAATTGCACAAAAATGTTTCTAAAAACATAGGTTCGTAAACACTTCCTTAAAGGTGTTGTCGTCCCTTAAGAAGCACAATCTCACCTCCCACAACAGCGCCCACACCCTTGGCTCTGCCTAAGAAGCCCAAGCCTCTGTACTCTTCGCAAATTTATGATGAATAAGAATTCAGGTTGACTTGTTTTTTTTTATGTTTTGAAGTAAACAACTGAAAGAAGACATCTCTGGAAGAATTACCGGAAAAAAATGAACCCATAAGCACATTAAAATTAATAATAATATTGGTATGAGGATAGTTTATACAAAATACATCGAAATAGATTATAGCCATTATCAGATCTGTGAATACATCAGATAAGAAATTAATATTAAAATAATATTAATAAATACAATAGATACCTACTATCTTCAATTATCTACGCGATAAATATTTTATATAATTCTTTATAAGAGGTGTTTTGCATTATACGACCCTTCCTCAGGTCTAGAGGAACAAATGTAAAAAAAAAAAAAATACACAGGAGCCTAAGAAACAAATTAGAATTTATATTTTTATCCAGCTGTTAGATTCACATCATGAATGATGAGATGAAAAAAGTACAGTCTCGTGCTTTTATTAACAAAAATAGACTTTTACATCGGGTTGTGTAAGATCCTGAATTTACAAAAATATATTTTTCAGCAGCTTTATTTTTCTCCCAGAGGTTTTTACAATGTACCAAATATAATATTTCGGGAAGAACTCCCATCATAAGTATTTTTTTCTCTTATACATATAACCAATAAATAACATACGATATTCGTCATTAATTCAATACACCAACCAATCTTAATTATTCAAACAAATTATAAGAACGCTAACTAACCTCAAATGTATTTCCTGGATCTTTTATGTAAGTTTTAGCTATTGTGATTCATGCCCAGGCTTTAATCACCTACTACCAGAGCGCTCATTCGTCGCTCTGGTGGACATGAGTCCGATTCTACAACACTTGTAAAGAAAAATCCTACTCTAGTTAACTAAACCTTGGTAGGCAAAATTTCTGACTCCCATGGAGTCGGGCTCATGTCCACGAAAGCGACTAAGAGTGGCGAATTTCTGTCATTTTATTACAAACAAATTTCAGTTTGTAAAAAATAAAGTGTATATAATTCTATGCAGAAACAAATTACTAATGTACACATAACAAACACTTTATTGAACATAAACAACACTTTAACACAATTTATACCTATTATCTATACAAATTATGTTGTAAATTAACATTCCTAGGTTTGCTCGAAAATATTATAAAATCATATGGACTATAATAAATGAAGGTACATCGCAATAAAGAGTGTTGTTGGGTTTGCAAAAATGATTCAACTCATAGCAGACTTTCTGTATGTATTTGAAGAGATTAGTCCCAGCTCATTTGCTTTTTGGCTCGCTTCGATTCCCTTCTTCTTCTTGAAAATGTCTAAAAAATATAATAAAAATATATAATGTTCATTGGCTATTTTCCAATAACAGATAAATTATTTTGTCCAATAGTATTTTCCTTTTTCTTTTGACTCATAAACCATTCGTAATTCTAGTGTTCCCATCTAGACTATCTGTCTCCTCCACCTGAGGATATAGACCACACTGCAGGACAGTTGTATAATGTCTATTAGAAATCTGTTTCTAGTATTTTCAAAAGTTGATGACGATGGGTGAAAGCGATACTGACGCTATCCTGTAGTATGATCAGTGATATGATCAAAAAAAAGGATCCCCTGCAATGTACATTTCCACCAAGAATTAATCAATTACGTTTTCGCTCTCTCCCCTAAATTTTGTGTCGATACATTCATTACTTCGCCAGTTAGTTAGTTATTGTGACTCATGCCAGGCTTTAGCTATAAGGTCATATCACCTACTACCAGAGTTTCATCGCGCTGACTCTACTACGGGAGTCTCAAATTTTGCTTACCCTAAATTTTTATTCAACTAGAAAAGGAGTCTTTTAACGAGTATCTGACATCGTACATCGGGAACATTGCTTATCTTCCCATTCGAAGGACGGCATGCTCTCCCAGATAAAAAACCTAAGGGCCCCGGCAGTTATTAGGGTTTTAGAGTCGAGCCCCTTCTCCCTTCTGATCCCTCTTCACTCCGGTCGATTCTGTTGAAAATTTTTGAAGATGTTATGTAACCGAATTAAACTAAGTTTTCATTATTTTACTACTATTAGTAAAAAAATAAAATCAGTGCAGAAGATCTTAGAAGAGAGAACACGAGAATGTTTTCAGATTTGCTAAGTAAACTAGAAGACTAGATCCTTCATGAAGGACTTGCCATCTTCAGATCCAGGTAAGAAAAGATAAAGAGGAAGCCCAGCGCTTTCAGTGTGTAAGAAGGCGGGAGAGAGTCAAAAATAAAAATTATTTGAAAATCGTATTAGGTAAAATCGGGTAAAAGTTTCTGTAGGTTGCCAGCCTTTCCTAGTTTTCATTTTGACCGTACCACAATTTATTTAAAGTATTGGTGTAAGTTACAAGATCAGGAGATTTTTTGCATTTTTTTGAAAAAAACTGTACTTCATCTTTATCTTACGCTAGGTAAAAAAAAAAATATTTCAAGTTACACTTTTTAAATAAGATGAAATAGATTTCATTCAGAAGAAACACTAAGAATGCTCACTTTATCGCTTGAAGAAAAGGAATCTGATTTTTTCAAAGACGATTCTGTTTTCTCTTGTCCAGTCTTTTTGGCCATGTCTATCATGAGTCGAGATATTGTTCCAAAGTACCAGATGAGAGGGTGGATTTTGTAGGATTCCAGCTGAATGTGAGACATCAGGTAGGACAAAAGGGGTAAATAGTGGTTCTGAAACACGGAAAATGACAAATTGGTATAGACAACCTATTTCTGGTTTTATCTGCTTAAGTCAGGGGTGAGCTAACGCAGGCATCGCAAAAGATGCAGAAATTTAATAGTTAATGTTTATATCAAAGATACAATTTCTAATAAACACAAAATCTTTCAATATAGCAGATATTTACAGATTTTCCAAAAAGGTTTATGTGAAAAGTGGTATTATAAAGACACTTTCCACCTGGATTCACAGGGGTCGACCGTCGGTGGATCAAATTCAATTACCACAAATCAGTACATGCTACATTTACCCATCGCCGCAATAACAGCCCATCAGTCCACATTCGTAATGAGATTCTCCCAACAACAGACGTTTAACTTGGAACTCTCACATCAGACTAAAACAGATATAAAAAGAAGCTTCGGACTACTCAAATCATTAATTGGACGACGATCATTACTCTAATTGACTAGCAAACTCACCATTCACAATTTTTTTCTGTAGCCGATATGGACGTACGGCTTGAAACTCTGGGGTTCGACGGCCATGTCCAATTTGATCGAGATTCAGGCCGTGCAGTCCATCAACTTACGACACATCACTAACGTACCACTCTACGTCACCAACAATACCCTTGACACTTAAAAGTGCATTTCACGCCAATCCTTTCATTCAAACACTGGCTTCAAATACACTGCTTACAAACCCATCCCGCCGATTCAACGAACATGGCAACGTGACTTGCACGGGATGTAGATGGCTCTGTTTCAATAAGCCACGCACCTCAGCACCTGGTAGACATTCACAGACACACAGCAAAAATCATTAATGGCAGTACATTATCTATGTGTATTCTTGGTAAATAATTGTTTTTATTTCGATTTGTCACATACTAATAATAAAAATTCCAGTAACACGAAGATACCTCAAAAGACAATACAAAGTCAGCAGTCATTTTATTCTAGTACAGTTTTCCTCTTATAAGTTGATGTATTAATGAAACTGTACGGGGATTTTCGAACTCACAGAAACGCTGTGGGGAGCAGAAGACTGTGTTAGTGTTGGAGGGGCTAATGCGTTACCGTAATTGATGCAGGGTCTCTAAAGCCTTTGTTCCCACTTGAATAGTCGGTCTGTACTCACAGGACTGGTAACTGGTCATGGAGAATTGTGTGACAACACTTACCTGATGATCTGCCAACTTGAGAGGAAGCTGGATATGGTCCAGGGTGAGCTTCTTGATGAGGTCCATCGTCTTCTCATAGTCGTCCCATACTTCGGCAATGTCCAGATAGGTCTGTATGAGAGCTCGTGCATGGCTCTGTTGCCGCATCGTAGTTAGGGTCACCTTGTCCTGCTGGTGATGTTGGAAACTGAACATGGACTCGTACTGAGGGAAGTCACTCAGGTGTCTGCAAAAAAATACATTTTTGCTGTTGAGAAGTCTTTCTGATGATAGAAATTTTAAACAACTTTTGCACGAAAGGAACATTTAAAAGTAGGGCTCAACAAATACATGCAAATTATTTTTCGCCTCAGATTTTGATTCAGAAGAATAAATATATAGAGGGGGAAACAGTAATTACATGACATCTGTCTAACCAATTTCTTGGCCTCATGGACGAAACAGGGCATGCTTCAGGTCACAAGGGGAAGGATAGATGGGATGGGGTAGTACAACGCTCAAGTAATGTCATAATTATAACTTATAAATTGAGAAACGCCTTCACTTGGGGACCATGGTGGCCGTGCGGGCTAGAGCGTAGGGCTTTGGTCGCAAGGTCTCACCATGGTTTGAGGGTACGAATCCCGTCCGGGAGTGAGTTTTATTGCGAAGATAGGGGCCATGGATATCGTAAATAATTAGATAACACAGTGACATGGCTAATATGCATCGAACATAAGGTCAAAAAAATGCCTTCATAAAATAAATTTGGTCATTCATACAAATGTTCTTCTTAATGCCTTTATTTATTTCCAGTTGTTCTAAACTATTATGTTACCTTCTTTTGAGCAAAAATAAAGGTATTTAATGTCTTCGGTTGGGTCAAAATTGTAACCCCTTAAACCAGTTTTGTTCCTATTAATGTATTTAGTGTGATTGTTATTTTTATTACATATATCAGTACATACATACATTATCAGTAGTCAGTATTTATATATATTTACTATTTGATGTTTTACCTTTATTTTGTTATAATTTTAATTTACTAGTTATTCTTCAGTGTTATTCATTTATTTATTTCAAAGATAAGAAGAGCTTCTCATTTCAATTTAATTAATGTACGATTGTTATTGAAAATTGTGATATGGCCATAACAGGACTTTCTTATACCAACCACCTTTGTACAGATCACTCTCCCCGTATCTCCCTCCTTTCAAATTCATTTCATTCTTGCATTAATAGGTATAAGAAAGTCACTCTCTGAATCACTGGGTATTACCCAATAATAATATTACTGGGTATTACCCAGTAATACTATTAAGAAATGAATTTGAGATGGGGAGACATCTCTGGGGTATAGTGTGAGGAGTGGTGTGGGCTTGGTTAGATGGTATTTAGGAAGTTGTTGCTTCCTTTAGCCTAACGGCTGCTTTCATTTTTTGCACTTTTGCAAAAATAAATAAATTATAAGAGCTTCTTTTTTTTTAGCTTTTGGTCGATTCGTCTCCTGGCGGAGAATTATGAAAGCGGCAAGGCGGCTGCCCCCGGCTCCGGGAAGTAGGCAGAACAGAACCCCTCGAAGAATCTCGAGGTCACTCGGCGCAAAGAGACGCCCAAAAACCAAGGACGACTGCAGACCGTAGCCATCGAGCCGGTTCACAGCCGTCCATAGCACCAAAATTGTAAAAAAATGTGAAATATATTATATGGATGGAGAAAGGTTACCCATTTCCCCGCTGATAAAAAAAAATTTCGTAAACTGGGTCAATTTGTTTACATCTTTACATGTACATTACATTTTTTTCCTGTAATTCTAACGATTTCCTAATCGAGTTTCTTCTAATTAGATTTTGTAACCCTGTTCTAGAGTGTTCAGCACACTTTTTTCGGACTTGTTGAGCTTCCTCGTGTTGTTAAGCAGTGAGTGCGAATGTCACAAACACCATCGTTCGCTCACGCTCTCTCATCTGTTTCATTTGGAGTGTACAAATGTTATGTATATTCAAAAAAAAAGAAAGAAAACTGTATGTTTTTTTAAAAATATTGTCTATTTCATAAAATATATGGGAGTACTTTCGGTATTGCTACCATCTTCAGCCACGACTTAACAAATATGGAATTTTTTATTGTTTCACAATATCTCTGCAAACATTTTAAGTATCATTATTAAATTCATTGAGACTACTAACCTTACGTAGAAGCCAGCACTGTACACCTTGATATTGGTTGCCACGTTATCCAACACTAATTTGATGTAGTGCTTGGAGCGGAGTGTGATGCCAAGGATATCATCAGGTGTGTCCTCGCTGATCTTGTTCCCATGCTGTTTCTTAAAGAGGTACTTCATCCCCTTCACATCGAAGCCTCGCACCAGGTTGTCCACCACGTCCTTTGTCACCAGGTACTTGTGGCTCCGACGTTCCTCCTCCTCCATCTTCATCACAACTGCAATCAGAGACATTCAATTAACTAACAGAAACTTGACAGACTGCTCTAGGTAGAGGGAAGCCGAGCATTTAGTCGTAGCGTAGAACCGTTATTATTTATAATAAACATTTTTGTAATAATATGTCGAAGTTCATCCAAATTATATTATATTTTCACCACCTCTTCTCCGTCCCCAGGTTAAATGCATATTACATTTATTTAAATATACATGAATTCGATCATTTCATTTCCTAGTTCAAAATCTTCATTTATGTTATACTTTATACTCTTAAAGCTGATTTTACATGCGCAGTAAAAATGCAAAGCGCAGCAGTAGCAAATGCACGCTATTGGCTGTGAGTCATTTAATTCTAAAAGAATTCATAGAAACCACAGCGTGCATTTGCTGCTGCTGCGCTTTGCATTTTTGCTGCTAATGTAAAGTCAGAGTAAGTATTACAGTCAGTTACCTCAAGGGGAGCTTCTAGAGGTCCGAGTCTCTCAAATTAATAACAAAAAGTCTGCAGCGCTAACCACGGAAACTGTCGGCTGTGTCCCGGGAGTCTATACCACCACCCCTGTAGCCTAACTTTCCCCCACCCCTGCTCAAAATCCTGGCTACGCCCCTGTACATTGATTATATTATTATTATTATTTTTTCTTAATTTTATTTACTTTTCTATGTTAATTAACTTTAATTTAATATGTTGCTAAGATGCTTTTGCGTTTTTATAAAATTATTATTACTTTTAATCTTCCATAAGGTTCTTGTGGCATGAAAAAGTAGAGTATCAAAGAGAATGTCTGGACCGAAGAAAGCCCTTGAACTAACAGAAGGTGTTATGAACTTAATAGAGGTGCCTTCTTCTTGAGTCCAGGATCCAATTTCGCGTTGATACATTCATTCTATCGGGAGTTGTTTATTATTTTTATTTCAGAGGTTTGGAAAAACTGAAAATCCAGTGAAAAGAATGAATATTTTCAATAATTCGTTATGAAACATTATATAATATCATCTTTACAGAAATATAATTTGTTAACATTTTAGATCATTGTAGATCACTTAATAAAATTTCACAGCATGTTCATTTGATTACAATGATTAACTTTTCGTAAGTTGAGACTTGACAGTTAGGGGATCAGGTGAGACTTATTGACCCCATCATTCAGCTACCAACTAAAAGGATTTATTGTTGCGACACACGTTCACACGAAGAAAAAATATTATTTGATGATGGGGTTTAAACCTAACCCGGCCTCTATCATGTCCCAACAGAAACACAGATCGGATCAAATCAATTTAATACTTTATACTCTCCTACTCTATATCAAGAACCAAATGACCTACCTGTCATGCCAAGACTCTCGCCTGATGATACACTCGCATCGATGTCCGACGCTGTCTCGAAAAGTTCAGGTAGAGAATCATCGGAGAACACGGCTAGCTCCTTGGAATGACTTTTCAAATAATCCAAATAATCCTGTACAGTGTTTGATGATTAATAATAATGAATATATATATATATATATATATATATATATATTTTTTTTTTTTTTTTTTTTAATTAAAAGGCAAATACAGGTAGCATTCATTACATTTGCTTCAGCAGTGTTTTTTAAACTTTTCCTGCTTGCGGACCCCCTAAACAATTTTCTTCAAGCTCGGAACTTCAAGTTCCCGTCCTTCGAACAGATGAGACGTTCAGGACTCGAATATCAAACATACTAGAACTGCCAGCATCGAACAGACAGGAATCTGGAGGACAGGAAAGGAACGAAACTCAATTGGTGTCCAAGGAAAGAGGAGTCCGGGGTGGTGAGAGAACGTTCGAGTATGTTCCTCCTGTATGTATGTACAAGGAGACCAAAGAATGGACGGTGAGTGTGGCCATTCCAGAGGAGAATTAACCTACCAGATGAGGAAGGACCGGGGCGGACATACTGCCAAATGAGTTAGTTCTGTTGCAGAGATCTGACAGCGGTTGGGGATCATCGGTAGTGACACGAACACGCGTGGGGCAGAACTACATCCGGAGAGGCGGAGGTAGAGTTACTGAACTTTCTGATATTTAATGATATTTACTTATTTACTACGAATAAGAGAGTTGAATTAATCAATCTTCATGGTAAAAACAGGAGGGAGGTTATAGACATCACAATAGTAAGATAATATTTCAAACTGAGAGGTCTCAGACATCCTGACGTAGAACACAGACCTATTACGTTCATTAAAACAGGAGTTTAGAGAAATAGAGATCAAGTAAGGTTAATTATTATTTTTTTCGGGTGTGCATCCGAGGATTTAGTCCCAAGTATGATCCTGTTAGGCGTATCAACACCACCCTAGGCCTGGTGTACAGCGAACATTCGAGAATAACATGTTCTGCAGTCTCAAAGCTGCCACATGAGAAGTTCGGGCTGAGTTGAAATCCCCGTGACCCGATGGTATCTGGAACGTCCAGTGGACCGGCTTTTCCCAAACAGACTCAATAATTACCTGGTCGTTTGGAAAATAAGCGTAGGTCTGAAGATCGTGACCATCGCTGTTGCCATTTCTCTACTGACCAGTCTCAACCGTGTAGTTCCTCCTCCAGGGCAAATCGCAAGGGCTCGTCGGTATCTGCTCTAAGTGGGAGATTTCGTCTGCAGACTAAGTCAATGGGCGGGGCTCCCGCCAATACTTGCAGCGCCGTAGGGTGAAGTAGGGGATCTTCGATGGAGGAATAGATAGATACAGCAGTATAAATCCTGAGAGAAACCCCATAAACACAGACCAAATGGGAGACACTCCCGGGGGCATTGTTGGGTACCTGCTCACTAATATGCGAAGAAACAAGGAATATCTTGTTGGAGAGATATTTTGAGCCCACTAAAATGGTCCAAAACTACTTTTCCTCGGCCAAAATTATGAAACGTGGCTACTTTATGCTTTTGGGGTTGCTGACTACGAAAAAAACAATAGTTGGTCTTTGTTAAGCTGGAAAATGAACTTTTGTAAGCAGCTATTCAAATATATAACATTTTCACTCTTGTGTTTCAACTGAGATTTATTTTTTTCTTAAATACTGCATAATTTCAAGGTCTATAGTAGGACAAAAGAAGGGAAACAGGTCGAAAATAAAAAACATGAAATTCCTGTGAAAACTTATCATTGATTTTCTGGCAGATTACATAACTCCCATCTATACTTCATGTAAATAAAATAAAATTATAGATAAAACACTGTTTTGAACACATATATTGTCTAATTCCAGAAACATATACTTAAATGTGTATCGGTTTCGGATTACGCCATCGTAAGCACAAGGTTCAACAATAATTGAGATATTTGCCAGGCATACATATTTATATTAACCTAAGAGTACCTGAGGTGAAAGGGTCCCCTTCCTCTGCTAAAACCAGGAGGTGGAAATCTCTATTCTAACGGTAATAACCAACTGTGGACTTATTTGAAAAACAAGAAAATAAAATTAAAATAAAACCAAAAACTAACATTCCAAAAAAACAATATAACATAACTGTACAATATATAGCTACTATATGTCTAAGTAATTATTTAACCTAGGTTAATATTGCAATGGATATTTGTTAGCTGAGAGGGATTAACAATACTACATGTAGCCGGGAAGTGGAAAGAGACATCAGCAGGTATTTCATTCAACTGCTCAACTATTGCAATTTTAAAAAAATAATCACCTAGATATTTAAGTAGAATGGATCTAGTTTAAGAACGGATGTTCGATGTGTTTCTTGGTTGTCTTTTAAAGAAATATAAATCCCCACTCACGTCAGACAGTCGCATCTCTCTCTTCTTTTGTTGGGTTTCTGTGTTTCTTTCTAGATCGGGTTTTTTTTTCTTTCGTCTAAACATAAGGTAAATAATTCCATTAATAATATAATCAGGTCATTTGAAACCATTTCTGAATAACCAATTTCTTAATTGGTATACAATAGAACAGATAATCACATTTACGAATGTTAAAGTGAATCAACGGCAATGTACATACCCAGAATGAATTAATCAATTTACGTCTCGCTTCCCTATAAAGCCAGTCGACCGTTTGGGGTAATAACCCATAATTTACTTGCTTCTAAATTTTGTGTCGATAAATTCGGATTTTTGAGTTGAGCCTTCTCCTCCTTCTCTTTGGCCGATTTCGCTATAAAACAGACTTCATTGTGTTTTGAATTTAAAAATGAAATTTCATGTCGATACATTGATTAAAGTTACTGGGTTTCTTTGATTTGCTCACCCCTCTGATTTCCCCTTCCCTTCGGCCGATTCAACTGTGAATGAATAGTTTTCATCCTTATAGGGTTTTGAATTAACAAATGAAATTTTGTGTGGATACATTCATTACAACGGCAGTTAGAGTTTTTGTGTTAAGCCTCTCTTTAAACCGCCTTTTCTTATACCGATTTGGCTGAATAGCAATAGGTGTCGAGTCGTCTTATGGAGTTTTGGATACATATAAAATTTCGTGTTGATTCATTCGTTCCATCGATTTTAGTGGTATAGCGTAGTATAGTATTCCATGGTTACTTATCTGGAAGGTTTCAAACGTCGAAGCTCAAAATTGATGAAATGTTTAAGTGTCCAATACATTTCTGCGATCTGTGTCGATATAGTGGAAACTTAATAACATAAATAAAAACAAACTTGTTCAACTTTTATGTTGTCTAATTCCAAAAAAAATATTTACATAGTGTACCGGTTTCGGCTTACAACGAACGATCGTCCATCACTGTTGTTTTGTGTGGACGATGGCATAACCCAAAACCGGTACACTATATGTATTATATTTTTGTAAAATTAGACAATACAAAAGTTAGAAAAGTTCTTTGTTTTTATTCATTTGAAATGTAGACGTACATCACAATGGAGAGAAATAACATGCGGCGTTCCACAAGGGTCATTCTTAGAGACGTTGCTGTTCCTCATATACTTTAATTATTTACTTAGTTATTTAAAATCCTTAACATCGGGTCTTTTCGCGGAAGATGTTAATAATCTTGTGACTGTGGTGAGGGTATCAATCACTATAATTAAAGTAAAGGGCTTCTAAAGAACCATGACAGTTATCAGGAAAAGTTATTGAGTTTTGTTTCTGTTTGCACTTTTGTTCTCAATGAGAGCCCCAATTAGTGTTAACGTTAACCATTTTGTATTATATAATATGTCTATTGAATCATCTCCTAATTTATAAATAACCCTCAAAAAATAATATACCCAACGTACTGTTTATTCTCGTCTTCCAATGATATACGAACCAAATGTTGTTGCATTGATTCATCCATTCTTATATGTACTTCAGAAATATTACTGTTGCGCAAAATATCAAAAATTGCAGTAGAAGTATTATTATTATTATTATTATTGCACAAATATGTTTTTATCTAAATGAGCAGATGACTGAATATTAACAAAACATATTAATAATATAATAATGCTTTATGTGAAATGAGAGAAAGACAAAAATAATAAATGAAAACGTTCCCTTAGTGGGCTTTGGAAGGTTTCCACTGATCCAAATTAAATCACATAATTACATTTTAGTGCAGTGACATATACTAAGTCAGCTCCATAGGAAAGGAATTTTAGTGCAGTGACATATACTAAGTCAGCTCCATAGGAAAGGAATTTTAGTGCAGTGACATATACTAAGTCAGCTCCATAGGAAAGGAATTTTAGTGCAGTGACATATACTAAGTCAGCTCCATAGGAAAGGAATTTTAGTGCAGTGACATATACTAAGTCAGCTCCATAGGAAAGGAATTTTAGTGCAGTGACATATACTAAGTCAGCTCCATAGGAAAGGAATTTTAGTGCAGTGACATATACTAAGTCAGCTCCATAGGAAAGGAATTTTAGTGCAGTGACATATACTAAGTCAGCTCCATAGGAAAGGAATTTTAGTGCAGTGACATATACTAAGTCAGCTCCATAGGAAAGGAATTTTAGTGCAGTGACATATACTAAGTCAGCTCCATAGGAAAGGAATTTTAAAGTATTTAAAATAAAAGCCGACAGCTAGTCTAGTTGCCATGGTAAACAGTATTTTCTGTTATACTTCGTTTTTATTTATATTCTTAACTAAGCACAGGTAGCGGGTTCGAAACCCGACGTGACCCTTAGTATTTCTATCTGGGAGATGAAAAAAACTTTGAGCACTCCGTCCTTCGAATGGGACGTTAAGCAATGATCTCGAGCCTGTGCGATGTTAAGTACTCGTTTGAAAGACCCTAGGTGAATACAAATTTAAGGTAAGCAAAATTTAGGACTCCCTAATAGAGTCAGACTCATGTCCATCAGAGCGCTCTGGTAGTAGGCGAGATGACCTCATAGTCACAGCCCGGGCATGAGTCACAATAACTAATAAAAAAATATACTAATACTTCACAAAGATAAATACTAATATAAACGTTGGAGTGATTCTTCTAGATCTACTGTAGACAGTTCCAGTTCAGTTGAAATGTGGCCAATAACAATTTATAAAATCTTTTAAACTTCTTTAAACTTTAAAAATTCTTTATATACCGGATCAGAATATTTAATGAGGATCTATTTATTACATGGCAATTAACAGAATTTTTTTGTCAAGCCCACACCCCCTTCTCTTTATTTGAGAACAAAAAGGCCTCGTCCTCATGATGATTAGAAGGAATAATATTTTTCTTCGTAGATGGATGATCATCATCTTTAAGATGCAAGTGATATGGCGTATTCTAACGATCAGATTGCAGCACCAACACTTCCTCATAGCCATCTTTACAATTATTGCGAAACTTACATCTAGCCCATATGTGATAGTAAGTTCTGTGGCCAGATTTCTCATAGAAACAAAATACTTCCCAAGGTTTTATTTTCGACCAGGACCAGTTTTCTACGCAACAAGTCATCATCAGTGACACATTTATGATTGAATGAATATACAATATGTAACTAGCAAAATCTTAAACCATTTATCATTAGGATATTTGTTGTATGATTTAATTTTTGAACTCTGTGATAGTACATTTTATGACAAAAATTTCTTTGGCTATTCGTTCTATACTAAATAAAGACATTTATTTAGTTATTGTTTATATTATTTTTGAATGAATGTTTTGTATGTAGAGTGAGTGAACCTTGCTATCCCCACCCTTTTGAGCTATGCCAGTAGTCCTTTAGACTCCACATTTTGTGCTAGGATATTCTAATGCAGATACCAAGAATCCGAATTTCCAAAAAAAACAAGGAAGATGTAAGAACTCCATTTTTATTTATATTTGCTTCAACTTCTTTCGCTCCAATGATTTGAAATAGTATCGAGTTGATTATGTCAATAAAAAAAGTTTATTCTAAACTTGATTTTTGAAATTGCCACTGAAAATGTGAGGGGTAGGTCGAAAAATACAATTTAAAAAAATTTAATTATATTTTTATTATAATAACTATTATTTATACAATTTATTCTACAGTAAATATTACACAATATATACAAATGTTATTTATGAAAAATAATCATATATTTTTTTTATTAAGTTTATTGTGTATTATGATTATTTAAAATTTACAAACATTCTATTTACACATCAGTAGTTCTGCCTTGCAACGCATAAATACATACAATAAAAACTAAAACAGACAAACAGAACTTACGAAAAGCTATAGGTACTCAGAAAAGAATACGTACAATATTATTTACAAATTAAAATTGTGAAAAGACAGCATATTTTATTATTTACGTATACAAAATCATTGGCAGAAAAAAATACATTCAAGTAAACCAGTATATAAGTAGGTACATTTAAAAAATATATTATATATCTGACTATATGCTTCATAAGCATATGGCACACGACAATGTGAAAACAACTTATATGTTCATACCATACATGTAAAGTGTAAGCAGACATTATGTGATTTGAAAAAAATAGTATTAGTAACAATAGGTGGACTTTTTTTTATCACAAAATATACTTAGATACGTAAGTAACATTTATAGCAAACTTGTACTTCATTTGGTGAATGAAAAGTGTATTGGTAAACACTAGTGTATACAATTTTCATCAAAAAGTTTTTGAATTTAAGTTCGAAAATACGAGTTCATTCAATCAGATTAGTGTTCTTATTGTTACGTTTTAAGCGAAAAGTGCAAAAAAGTATTTTTCGAGGAATTTCGTGAAAATGGTTGCTATTATAAAAAAAACTTATGTAATGTGAGAAAATAGCACTCAGTTCCGTAGATATATTAATACTGGATTACCAACGCCATTCGATCCGTACGTCAACTTTAATTTGAAGTAGTACTTATATTTTAGACGCCTAAAGTGGCAAACTGTAAACAACTCGATGGTATTCAATATTGATAATATGATTTATTATTATTATAAATTAAATAATATGTGTTCAGAAATTAATAAAATAAAATCATCATGATAGTAACAAATAGTGCCTCCAATTACTTTAAAAAATAAGAAAAAATAATAATATATGGCAGCAATGTTTTTACGGTAATTCTTCATGACCATACATCCACCTCTTTACAAATGCCCACAAATAACCTGAAAATCGAGAGTGCAAAAACTAGTTTATCCGTACATTGGAATTCAAAGGTGGACTACTCATAGTGGACAACTTCTGAATTTTGCTGGTCAAAATGAGTTTTTTGCCAATTTTTTAACCCTCGAGCACCATACTCCATGCCGCTACTTTCTAAGGATTCCAATAAATCACTAACGCGTAACGTTCCCGCTAAATAGCACCTAGGTATGTGTCTAGCAACTACCTGACCATGTGTACCGGAACACGTTGATTTTTATCTCTCTCCTATCAGTTGATTTTGGTCGCGTCAAGTCGAAAGGTCACCCAAGCGGTACTCCATGCCGCCCGCGGGTTATTTCTTCTAGACGGTAATATATTTCTTTTGACTCATTTTATTCAATAGCATATGAGCGACGCTACTCGAATGGTTGATATATCGCGCAACGTTTAGCTATAATAGATTTTTCTTCTTATTACAAGCTCTTCGATTTGATGATTCAACCATTAGGGCTGAAAGGAGAGAAACTGATAAGCTCGCTGCCATAAGAGAGATTTACACCAATTTCAATGATAATTGTAAAATAATTATTCTCCTGAGTTTGTAATTGTTGATGAACTGTTACACGGATTTAGAGGGCGGTGTACATGCCAGCAAAGCCTGCGAGACATGGTCTCAAAATGTATGCCTAATGCGACGCCAGAACTTTTTATGTGCATAATTTTGAAGTATAATGCGGCACTCAGAAAGTAGGGCCTTTTTCGACCTCAAACATGTCACACGACATTGTCATGCGACTTGTTGAACCCATAAAAACTCAAACCGAAATTTGACGACCGATAACTTCTACGGTAGTTATCTCTTGATACTAGACTTACTTTTTGTTTTGTGAATTTTCGCGGCACTTATTTACAACTAAAAATAATGCCAAAGCTGCCATTTAAATATTTTTTAATGCTGAATTGCGTGGTATAATATCTTTGACCAGAAAACAATGAATAGACATAGTTATTATCAATTTAGGTGTTAATTCCGTGAGGCCGGCACGGAGTATCGCCTGCGGGTTATTTGTTTCACAAGAGAGGCGCGGGTACCCGAGGGTTAAATGCTTGAAACCGAAATATTTATCTAAGTAAAAATAAAGCATATTTTTTTTTTCGAAATGTCAATTTCACAAAATATATATAATATATGGAAGTAATTTCGATATTACTACCATCAGCCGTCGGGGCTGCAGAAACCGGTTTGCATTTAAAAAAAAAATGTTTTAGAAACTGTTTCAGTTTGAAGTTAGTAACATTTTTAATTATATTAATTAATTATAGTATAAATCTTATATAATAATCGCCTGAAATTCATGGTTCACCGATTAATATTGTAAAGGAAGATGATTCAAGGGCCATGATTTATAATACGTAGTTACATTGAATTTTTTTCTTATTTAAAATTAATATACACACATTAATATTACACCAAATCAAATCAAGGATATTTAACATTTGAAGGGTGGCTGGAAGAACGTTGCATGTTGAAAATAGGAATTTTTTTTTTTTCAAGTTATAGAGCCCTTGATATATCTCTGACAACCCCCACCCATTTTTTTAGTTAGATTTTAAGTCAATTGCACTCTATTGACTTAAAAACTAACTAAAAAAAAATGGGTGGGGATTGTCAGAGATACATCAAGGGCTCTATAACTTGAAAAAAAAAATTCCTATTTTCAACATGCAACGTTCTTCCAGCCACCCATTCATTTGTTGAAGTTAATCGAACGACTCAGGTGTGGACCGAATTTTGACCAGCAAAATATGAATATTGATCACAATACTTCTCTCTAGTAAATTTTTAAAATGTCTTCTCAATCAATATCTTCTTTTCAATATTTTGTGCTGAAAATGTTCAGATATCAATAAGATAAATGCTAAAACATATCTTAAAACTAAACAGTGTAAACCCCGAATTTGGCCAATTATACTACGAATAACTAGGCAATTGTTTCAATGTATCATGAAAAATAACAATTACTCAAAATGTTGGGGAGGGGAAAAAAGCTACAATGTTCTAACAAGGATGAAAATTGTTTAAAATAAAATAAAACATCATTGACTACAGAAAAATGTTTACAGAAGACCAACACTGGAGTATACATACAAGAATTCAATTTTAAAGGCAAACAATATTTTTTATAAACATTTTGTTAATTTACCGAATGGTGAGTGACGTGGATGATAAATCTAATCAACATGATGGTTGAAACACAGAAGGGCTCGTTCATTTGACTAATGGTCAGCTTATAATAATTGAAATATATAGGCACCCTACTATATCACACGTGCTTTGCATATCATTTTTAGATTTACACATATACTATATACATTTTTGTCAATTGAAGATCTATATGTATGTATTCTGAGCTTTGCAATCTATTTATTACTCCATATTAAAATAAATAAACCAACACAATTACTGACAACAATTTCCAGTCGTGGTATTCACAGGCAAACTAATTATTTTGTTATGGCTTATTGGAGAATAAGAAAAACAATTTATTGGTCCGGAATTCAAGTGCTTTTCACAAAAATAACAAAATTAATCTTGGTTTATTTTTAGTTAGATCAGCTATAATAGAAGCTTTGGATTTCTGAGTGATTTTTTACTTTTAGTACCTATTTAGACTAGTACAAGTATTTTATGTGATCTTTAGAAGTAGATATCGACAGTTGAAGATATGAATGGGAGAGCTAAGCTCGTGAATTACTTTTTTCTCAAAGATTTTAATTGCGATTCATCAGGATTTGGTTGAAGTAAATAAACTACATCAACAATTACAACTTAATATGAGTAAAAAAAATACAAAACGTTGGTCGAGAAAAACCATATTCACGTTTCTCACTTCGATTTCATGAGATAAGTAAAAATCAGATTAGCTGCAATAACCAAAATTGTGGGTATTTTTATAAGTAGATTAGTTAGTGCATTAAATGGAAATTATTTAAGTTTTTGAAGTCATCTTCAGGGAAATAGTAAATTATTTCATACCAGTCGCATGATTTAGTTGCGAATAGGATTTAAATTCATTTTTGCATTCAAAAAAGATACTATCATACAGTCTATAAAAATCCCGAACCTTCACGTTTCAATGCGATCAGCTGAACTGGAACTGAGTTCTGTACAGACACACATTTGCAAAAATGTCACCAACAAGTCGAGGGATTACCAAGTCAAAAAGAAAATTCCTCTTTTTGACAGTCTTGGCTGACATCCAGTATAGTCGTCTATCACAAGTGTGCCAACATCTCCAGTTGTGCTGGGAGGGTTACGGTAGGAGATGTGAGTGGCGGTGAGTCTTCCGTCGTCACCAATTCGCCTTTGGTCTCCATTCGGTCGAAGCGCTGACACCAAGTACAGACGTCCATCACAAGTGTGCCAGGATCTCCATGTTGTGCTGGGAAGGCGGGGGAGGGTCCGGACCAGAGATGGTGAGGATCATGGGCCCTGGTGGCGGGTCTTCTGTCGTCACCACGGTCACCATGTCGTCTTTCGTCTCCGACACCCCGGAGGTGCTGCGCGAATGATGCACCGAGGTGATGTCGGGTCGGGCGCTCGACGTCCGCGATCTGTAACTTGGCGGCCGACTGTAGTCCCCAGGGCTGTAGCCCACCAGCCCTCGTCTGAAACAGATCAATAAGACTGTCAATAATGGACCTTACGAGTGATTGAAAAATCTTTTTTTTTTTTTTTTTTAAAGTTGTAACTCGCTAGTGGAAAAACCTTGTGTTGGACGATCCTTGTGACGTGTTATTTTATGACAGTTTGAGATCCTTGCTACTCAAGGATCCTTCTCTTTTTTTCGCTCTCCAGACAACCTGTTTTCCAGTTGCGAGCTATAACTTTCGAAAAGCTCATTTTTCGATCATTCCTAATGAATAAATTTAGGATAATGGAATAGCATGCAGAATCCCCCCCCCTCTTTCCCTTTTTACAGCCAGTTTTCGAAGAAGCACCGGTGGTATAGCATCTTCATTTTTTGAAGAGAAAAACGTTTTTCCGAAGTATTTCAACCTATCTATCTAACAGCTCACAACCCTTGTTTAAACTATAATTTTCTGAAAGATATCCACAAGTGAGCAGAATTTCTCTCTGTATAATGATACTTGATACACCTTTCCGTTTTCGCTTTTATCTTTACTCACACAGTATTTTTTTTTTTTGATACTGCAACTTACAATTTATATTTTTAATATCTCTCTTAAACGACCACACAACTGTATATTTCCTGAGGAGTGTGGGGGGTGGGAGTGCAGGCTAGGGATGTCCTGGGGGGTCACGAAGCAATATGCCGAGTTCAGCTCATACTAGATACATAGGAGGAGCCCAAGGAGGCTGGCCAGAGTATATAGCAACCACCACTACTCGACTAAGCCAGTGAGACTCCATGAATTCTCCTGATGTCCTCACATGATGTCCCTTTGTCAAAACTATTTCGAGCTCTATCCTGACTGGAGGATTCTTTAAAATAATGTGTCATCATTCATACTTGTTACAGAAGCCTATTTACCTGAGGAGTGTGGCTGGGTGTGATCGGTAGGTGGGGGGAGGACTCGCCCCTTGTCTTCTGTCGAGGAGAAGCAGCCTCAGTCGATATTCCTGCATCGAGGCCTGGTAGGAGGGGGGAGGAGCTCGGTACTGGAACTCGGGGTACATCATAGCTTCAACAAACAGAGGAAAATTAATAAATTACAAAAAATATGTTGAATTAGATCGTTTAAACTTAAAAAACAATGTTCCAACAGTAATTATTTGATTATACTAGGCCTCGGGTGATGTTGCACAAAAGCAAGGTGCACCCGATACAATAAAGAACAATAATAATAAGATTATATTAGGCCGGCTCTTCAACGAAATAACTTTACCTAATAAGATGCTGGCTTTGACAATAAGAGTCAATGGAAGTGACTCAAAAGTTTTATCCCATTCACTTCTACTGGTATTAAATTGTCAAAGTCATATCATTCATGTTGTTTTTAGTCTCATATGATCTGTCGCATTATCGTTAAGTAGGTCTGATGAAGAGCCGGTCTTCAATATGCAATGTGTTGAGCGATATGGAGGTTTGTAGCAAGAGACCCGCAAGATGCGTGGCTGTTCGACCAAGTATCGTGCAAGACAACCGTCTACAGGGAAAAATGTGAATCATGAACGCTATATGATAACTGAGAATCACAGTTACATAGAAGTGTTCAACTGACTTCGTGTGAATATAACATTTTCTCGTGCGGACCCCAAAGGACTCGTCAAGTGTTCTAGAATGATATCAGGAAGCGTGACTGTTATATCAGGAACAGGTATTGTACAAGATTAAAAAGTACGTGAACCATCCGACAACGTGACCACTAATAATGACAGTTACTTAGAGGTGTTTAACTGTGATTCCATGTCCCTAATGTGTGTCGTCCCATAACAAATAGAGTTGGAATTATTGTATGTAATGTCAGAATCTTGGAACATGTCCTGCCTGCAAATGAGATGACAAAGATCAAATCGTATATTCACATCTTAAAGTTTAGTAGAACAACGACCAAAATCCTTATGTTATCGTCTCTATGTCAAGTCTTGGTCCATACATAATTTAACCTGAATTTAGTATGAAATGATAGCTTGACGGCTGCAAGACAGAAATAATGAAGAAGAACATGTTGTGGACACATGAGTTCTTTCTTGTGTTGTTTTGTCTCTACATCACGGAAACTACCCAAAGTGACAATCATAAAAAAGAACACTCGAAAAATCATGGGGATCAACATAGAATTATTGCTGTAAATTTCAGTTTTATAATGGATATTATCCTGTGTGAATTTTTTTTATATTATACTACCAAATTCAACATCAATACCTAGTCATTGATGCTTTCTAGTGACATAGCAACATTATATTGCCTACAGGCAGCGCCAGCTTCGTTAGTTGACTCACCTTTTTTTGAATCTGAAATCGAAATACCACGGAGGGATAATTACCAAAAAACGAAATCCCCATTGAAATCAATTGAGAGACAAAATTCTCGCGCAGAATAGAATTTTTCGATTTCAAATGTAAAAATCCGGGCGAAGCCCTTTTCGGAGCCGTTTTTTTTTAGTGTTCTAACGTACAAACTTCGACTTTTTTTTCGATAAAAATATTCACAGCTGTTGTCTACAAAAAGGCTAGAAAAAATCCATTGAATTCAATTGAAATCTATTTAAAGTATTAATATATTCATAAAGAACATACAAGGTGAGAAGTTACTGATAATTATTAAAACATTAACTGAGTGTTTTATACAGATATGCCTGACTCAGCTCAGTTTTTGCAAACAGCAGAATGTATTGCACACCTAGTATTATATTATTGAAAGAATACACTACATACACAGACAGCTAAAATTATCAATGAAGTGGATCCAATCCTCAGTATAGTGTCAAGTAATAAACTAATGTTGGCGAATCCTGGAGATCCATAACTTATACACAGACTGGGAGAAGTTGCGAAATAAATAGCAAAAAATGAAACTTATCCCAGATCTGATGTTTATTGAATAAAACCCCTTAACCTTTGTATTGAATTAAGCAGACGCTGGTAGTTTGTATGAATTAAATTAGTTTAGTGAGAGATGAATTTATTAGTTCAAATTGGGCGGTTGTATTAGTTTTAGCTTTATACACAAACTTCCCTTCCTGGATTGTTTTCATTATTAAATAAAGCAGCGGGGCGGGTAGAGAGGTTTGCAGAGAAACTTAGCCGCAGGTCTCATAGTTCCCAGTTAGTTTATTCTGCCCAGTCATTTCTGACACAAACGGTAAAGGCCCACTTGTAGTTCAACAAACTAAGTCAATATTTAGTTTTAGGTTCAAACTTTATACACTTTTTTTTTTTTTTTTCAGCAAATACTTTCAAATTAGTGAATTCAATTATTCACCTAGCCTCTTTTGGAGCCTTCAACATTTATTTGAATACCTGGTCACTAGTTAGTTAACGTTATTTCATATCGCCTACTACCAGAGCGCTCTTTCGTCACTCTGATGGACATGAGACCGACTCTACTTCGGAGTTCTAAATTTTGCATATCCTAAATGTTTATTCACCTAGAATAGGGGTCTGTAACGAGTAACTGACATCGTACAGGCTCGGGACCATCGCTTAACGTCCCATCCGAAGGACGGCATACTTAAGTTTTCTTTACCTCCCAGATAAAATAAACAAAGGGCCTCGGAGCCGCGATCTTGAGCTCAGTAAGTAAGCACGCATACCACTGAGCCACCGGCGCCCTCAAGAATTAATATCAACTGCAAAACTATGGTTCACAGTTAATAAACTTTTACAGATTTCTTTAAACATCATTCGTATGATGGCTACTACATCACAAACCCACATATATCATATTTTTGGTTTATTTAATATGAACATGACCGGCAGAGCTTTAATAACAGTAAAATAAAAAAACAATTCTAGAAAGATATTATGGAGAACGGTTGCAATAGAGAAATTAAGGGAATTGTCAATTATGGAACAAAGAGAATAAAATACCAATAATTTTTATAACTCACCGGTCTATACATTTAACGCCATTGAGCATACCGTCCTTCGGATACGACGTTAAGCGATAGTTCCGAGTCTGTGCGATGTGAGGGACCCGTTAAAAACCCCTATCCTAGGTGAATAAACCCAGGTAAGCAAAATTTAGGACTCCCACAGTCGAGTCAGGCTCCTGTCCACCAGAGCGGAAGAGCGCTGTGGAAATAGGCGATATGACCTCATAGTTAAAGCCCGGGCATGAGTCACAATAACCAACTATATATCTCACAATATTTTTTTTTATATCTATGAAATGCTTTTTTCTTATCTTACTTTGAAATTTCTCACTTCTCTATTTATAATAATTATTGTAATAATAACCATAGATTATTAATTAATTACAATCAATTTTCTTTTTTAAATTGTTTCCTCAAAAGAGACGATGAAAATTTGATGCTGTTGAAACTTTAATGATCCAGTCTTCCTCTTGGCTTCAATACTTTGCCAATGAACTAAAGGCTTGATTGAGGTTCTAATTTGAAGCTAACCAAACCTGAAAGGTGCCAAAGTTAACCTAACCTATAACTTTGGTGGCAACTGCTGGTCACCAATAATTACAAGGGTCAGCCTGTTAATATTAATTTCCTGCCTCTGATGCTCAACTTAGTTATATGTGCATTAGGCGGTATAACTTGGACTTAGTTCTTCCACCCTCCACTACCTTCTCCTTCCTCTCTCTACAATTGCTTCAACTTAAAACAAAAATTCAGTAAATATCAAACATTAAAAGCTATAAGGAAAATGACGGGCAACATTGTGTCCGTAAATATTATATATGACGTCGCCTGATCGTAGAATTAGGCAGATCATGATGTGTCTGGGCATTTCGTAAAATGCCTCCTTTTCATGAAATAACCAACTAATATCCGCAATATCGTTCAATGCAAATCGTTTGACGACCAGCCATAGTTGGGCATATCAGAAATGTTTCTCTTGTGCTATTCATCTTTTCGGCAGGACTAGTAATTTTTTTTTCTAACCCTCGATGTAACGGAAAAGCGTTATTGAACTATATAATACAAGTTAAATATGTGCGCACGTAAACTGAACGGAGAGTGCGGAGACAGCGCCACTAGCGACGTAAAATGCAATTATTTTCCAGCCATATCATGATGTGGCGAAGCTTTTAGTTTGGAATATCGACAAACTATTTCTCTCATCGATCCGCCCGACTTTTCATTGGGCACACCAGGATATGACCGCTAGACAATACCCCGCCGTCTACTTCCCCTCGTCATATTTTAGTTGTAGACCTATAGATCTACGTAAGAGTCTTGCCCATGGAGTTAAGGAGTCGAGGGGTAGATAAAAGGACGAACTTCTTGCCCTCCACCCGACCACCCCACCGATGTCACCCCACTCAACCCTCCAATCCTCAACTCCCTTCAAGCAGTTTACGGATAATCCAGAATCTAATGCCGATGATGGAGGAGAGGAGGGTTCTCCGAACTCTTTTCTTAATTCGTGGTCTTATATTCACCTGCATAGGGATGATGAGGCCTGCCATAGGAGGGGGGAAGTCTTGGCAGGAACCTTCTGGTAGGATCTGCAGGATCAGATGGGGTAGCGAGGCCGAGCATGGCCCGGCAGGGCGGCGCATCTTGTGACATGAGGCGCCAGGCCACCCCGCTCACTGTCACCAGCACCACTCCCACACCTGGAAAATTTAATAGATGTTGACAGCAAATGTGCAATGGCAAACATATGAAGTATTTTTTAAGTAATAATAATATTAAAGATTTATATGAGATAAAAGCTCAGTAAGCGTTATATAGAGAAATCAGTAGTCAGGCCTGAAAGGTTAAATACAGAAGGTAGTAAATAAATGAAGAGTGGAAATGCAGGTCTTTTATGTATCGTTGTTGATGCATTTTACGTAAAAGAGTACATTTAAAGTAAGTTCTTATAAAAAAATTTGTTAAAAGGCTAAAAAATATGGATGCCAAGATGAAAGGACTGAGCTCTGTGCATTCACTTTATGCAGTTGCCAACAGATAACGTTTCATTCTGTAGTTAACTACAACTAATAAAAGTCAAGTTATACTCTAGTTAAGTATGTATCCCACGCAGCCCATTGTTCTACTCGTATATAGAACCGAAGATTGCGCTTGAAATGCTCAACAAATTTTCATACTAATTAAAAAAGATTAATATTTAAAAGCAAGATAATATTGTGAAGTAGAAGGCGCCAGTAGCTCAGTGGTATGCGAGCTGGCTTACTGACCTAAAGATAGCGGGTTCGTAGCCCGGCCGAGGGCCTCAGTCTATTTTATCTGGGAGGTAAAATAAACTTGAGCATGCCTTTCTTCGGAGGGGACTATATAGTGATACCAGAATGATGAAAGAGCGCACTGGTAGTAGGCGATATGACTCGTAGTTATAGCCTGGACATGAGTCATAATAACTAACTGATACTGTGAAGCACACTGTTCAAATAAGTTAGTCACTGTGATTCACCCACGAGCTTTAACTACGAGAGGTCATATCGCCTACTACCAGAGCACTTTTTCGTCGCTCTGGTGGACATGAACCCATCCTGAATTTTGTATTCACCTAGGGCAGGGGTCTTTAACGAATATCTGACATTGTACAGGCTCGGGACCATTGCTTAACTTCCCATCCAAAGGACGGCGCCTCAAGGCGTATAACAAATAATAAAATGAGTACATAATATTTTGTGAATATTGAACTGATGTGTCCTTATTTACCCTGTTTTTAGATAAACAGTGTAAACTTACACTTTGGTATACGAAACGTTTGGCAATTCCTCTTCAAATATCTTTAAAAAACCGATAAAATGCAAAAAGATATTAAATTAAAATAATAATGAATATGAGCATCAAGTGTTTATCTCAAAGTTTAAATTGGAGGAGGGTTAAGGGGGCCCCGAAAACAAACTAGTGCTAGTAACAGTAGTCTACAGACAAGAACACCTGAAGTCAAAAAGGGTCTAAGCGCCACGAGTCTTCTTTAGTGAAATAACCCATAAATTTCTAGTCTCTGGCCACTCTTTTCTGCCATGTGACAGATTTCGGATCAATAGAAAAACGGAAAAAAGTCACTAGGCTATACACACCCAGCGATGTGAAAACTCTTGTTGAATCATCCAATCATGTTCACCCAATTCACTGGTATCATGATGAATGAATCCGATTTTAAGGATTTAAAATGTGTAGCAGATGAATTTCTGAACACCACTAAATTCAATATATCGAAGCTAAGTTCTATCACAATGAATAAGAATGAATCTGAGAAAATAGTGGTAGAAACGAAACAAAACTTTAGTGAGCTTACACCAGCTGAAGAGGTTAATGTGACCAAGAAAGGAAAGAAGTTGGGTAATATAGTGAATAGCGGTCTAAGATGCCAACGTGTTAAAAATCAGTTGACTGCAGTAAAAATTACTGATTTGCAAAACATGCTGCAGTTCCTACCAGAAGAAAGTAAAATTTATTATACTAATCTTGTAAGAAATAATCAGAACCTCGAACCAACTTCTTTATTTTCAAACATTCGATTTTTTAAAATTTCGCAAGCTCACTTTAAAAGGTAAAACAATTTGTTATTAATAATAACAACAACAAAATTCTTTGGCGTTGTGTTAATAACTTGTTACACTTCATTATTAATGTGTGACATTATTTTGTATTTTTTGTCTTCTATGTTGATATTTAATGGTTTTGTATATCGTTTCCGTTAATTTGTATTTTATGGTTCACTTCTTTGCAATTTATAATTATTGTTTTTTCATTTGCTAATCTGAAACATGTTCAAAGTATTTTTCCCATTAATTTTGGATTTTGTTAGTGCAACCCGAACCACATAGTTCAGTTGGTAAGGTGAAATACATATTTACTATAGGTTAGGTTAGGTTAGGTTTTATGACTCATGCCCGGGCTTTAACTACGAGGTCATATCGCCTACTACCAGAGCGCTCTTTCGTCACTCTGGTGGACATGAGCCCGACTCTACTGTGGGAGTCCTAAATTTTGCCTACCCTAAATTTTTTTTATTCATCTAGAGTAGGGGTCTTTAACGAGTACCTGACATCGTACAGGCTCGGGACCATCGCTTAACGTTCCATCCGAAGGACGGCGTGCTTAAGTTTATTTTACCTCCCAGATAAATTAAACTAAGGGCCTCGGTCGGGCTACGAACCCACGACCTTGAGCTCAGAGGTCAAGCACGCATACCACTGAGCTACCGGCGCCCTCTATTTACTATATTTAAATGTGATAGCGCAGTAATCAGCAAAAACGATTTCTTTGAATTTTGAACTTAAACTTTGTGTATTTACCATTGCCTACCAATTTTATTCAGTTTTGTTGTGAACACCTTCATGTAGTGGATATTTCGAAAACTCATACCAATCAATGCTTATAAAACCATACAGTAGGTACATCATTCGACATTGATGAACATGTTTGTGGTACCAAAAGTTGAATACATCATTTTTTTAACAATTTCGTGCAGTTTTTCTTGATTTCCCACAATTTCCATTTTTGGCTCTTGGACCCTTTTTGACTTCAACTCTTCAGTTATACAATAAATTGGCTAAATATAGGCACCACGCTTCAAGATTGTTCAGTCTATCGTAACCCTTTGGAAAAGAATAAATAAAATAATGTCATTGCATTAAAACTTATTTATCTCCAAAAGTGGAGGTGAAGTGTTGGTGGTTTTATGGGTGCGTGGGCTTCTAGGCCAAGAGGCAGGACTACCCAAGAATTAAGAAACCCGGAGAGGGGGTTAGCTGTACGTATTTTTTATTCAACGCCCTGGGAGGGGGGCCCATGAAATATTTTGACTGAGTGGTGGGTCCAATTCTAACAGAGAACCTTCACTTATTCAAACCAAGCCCTAACATGAAAATGACATACTTCTGAATTATAAATTTTCAATCCAACCTTACCTCTTCCTTCAAAAAATAGAACTTAAGTCGCGAGTTACTTCCGTTTCATGTAACAGTCCAATTACTATTAATTTACTGGCTAGTAAACCTATTTATTACGTCTTATTACTTGCAATTATTATAATAACTTGTTCTACATTATTTTATTGTTGCTTATTAACGTTACTAAATACTTTTCACGTAATTGGACAATTGCAAATTTCTGTTATATTCGTTTTTATGCTCATAATTTATTTTAAATCTTTTCTTGCCTATGAACTCAAAAGTCAGTCTTGCCTGACAAAGATTTAGTTGAATCTCAAGTGTGTTCTATGTTCTAACCAGAATTGCGTTATTGTATATTTAGCGTACTGGTCCGCTTTATTTTGTGTATTTAACGAATATTTGGACAAAAAATACTTTACAGTAGAGCGTCGATTATCCGGGCTAATTGAGAGGAAGGTAAGCCCGGAAACAAATAATATAATAATGGATAAACCATCGAAACTGAAATTTGAAACATATCCTTTAAAAAAGTATTTATAAAATAAATAAAACAAACTTATTTTTTTGAATGTTGTCTATTTCACAAGAAATAATTCAAGTTTCAAGAAATTAAGTTTGTCTTATTTAATTATTATAAGTTCCCACAATAGATGTTGTAACAAAAAGATAGAAATAGTAAAAGAATATAACTAATAGACGTCCTGAGGGCGCCGATATAATGAAAGAGGTAACGTCCTGAGGGCGCCGATATAATGAAAGAGGTAGCGTCCTAGCCTACTGAGCTGAAGATCGCGGATTCGAAAGTCTAGGCCCTTAGATTTTTTATCTGGGAGATGCAAAATCTTGAGCACGCCGTCTTTCGGGTGGGACGTTAAGCGATGGTCCCGAGCCTGTGTGATGTCAGGTACCCTCTAAAAAACCCTATCCTTGGAGAATAAAGGAATTTAGGCAACATTTAGGACACCCACACTACTACTCTACAGTCAAAATTATTATTATTTGTAATTAACAATAATCTTTTCAAAAAAGGTATTTTAATACAATATTTACGTATGAAAAAAAAAAAAAAAAAAAAACGAAGTTAAGCTGACCCGCCCCCGGATCATCAGCGCTCAACTGTATTTGTATAAATTAATAATTATTACCGACAGGTATAGGTTTTATTTAACCTAGCAAGTTACTAATAGGTTTCTTATGTCTTATGTGAACATGGGACAATATAATTCTTCATTATAGCTACCAGAGAAGGAATAAAAAGTTGGCCAGAGACATCTACCTCTGTAACCTAAGACAGAACTACGAGTTTGCATGAAGCTGCATAGTAAACCCAACCTAAGCCACCTTAGCAGTCAGTCAAGTCTCGAGATTCAAAAAACAGACCACACGTTGATTCACATGAAACAATGATCCCGGACGCCCACCACAGAGGTCAACCTTCCTTCCTGCCCTTGGATGGAGAACATTTCAGAGTTACACTCAAAAAGAGATGAATAAAAGTTTCATTTTAATTAGTCTTAGTCATATTTTATCCAGTTGGCAGTCCCAAGGGAGAAAGGCCAAGGTGTGTTCATGTTTTAATAATGAAGCTTCAAAGAAACGTGGAAAGTAACGTTAGGAGCGGATCAGACAAATGGAGAAGTAAAGATCATCTCTCGACTGGAGCTTCCAGCTCAAGGACCAACCCTGGGTTCGTCACAAGGTGCCTATATTTCATGAGACCCCTCGTCAAGTCAGTTTATGAAAGGGACATTTATTTTGTTATCTTCCAGATGAAAAACCTAGGGGCTCGTTCAGGTTTCGAACCTAGGGGTCTCGTTCAGGTTTCGAACCTAGGTGCCTCGTTAAGGTTTCGAACCCGCTATCTTGACTAAAGTAGGCACTCACGCTACCTCTGTTCTACCGGCGCCCTACACTCATTTGCAAGTATTAAGTATATGAGTAATGAAACATTATATTGTGCCTTTAGGGCAAATAAAACCCACATATATTTATAAGCAAATATTTACCGATGAAAATTAAATGCACAGTAGCAAAACGATGTGCACAGTAATTAAAGTTAAGTAGAAAACATATTATTCACAGTAACAAAATTAATTCACATTTACATAAATTCAGAGTAATAAATTTATGACACGGGTAAAAAAGTAAACGAATATTAAAAAAAAGATACTGACGGTAAGATGGATATATTCTCAGTAAATAAATTTAATGCTAGTAGAATAGTATTCAACGTTTGGGAAATAAAATAAAAATATATATATATATATATTCACGGTAAATAAATTAGCCTGTTCGCAATTAGATATTTTTGTTATGGTCCCCTATGGGGTTTCTCTATATCAGGAGAACCTGGACTGTTTCACTAAAAGGACCGACGGGAGGGTCAACATTTTATTTCTTCGGATATATTAATTGAATTTACTCAGTAAACTGCAATTTTTTTACTGTGCATTTTAAATCTTAGTCTTTAATTTTTTTTTACTGGGCATTCAAATTTTTTACCGAGTGTTCTGAAATTTCCTACTGCGCCTTATTAACTGTGTTTGGATTAACTAACTAGGCAATACATTTTTAGTTATTGGGTTAACATTTTATTTACAGTGTTGCATTTTACTGTGCATTTATCATTTTGTACTGTGTAATTATTAAAGTTTCTTACTCGGTAAGCTGCTATTTTTTTCTGTGCGTTTAAATCCTAGCCAATATTAACTCACTAATTTATACAATTATAGTAAAGCCGATCCGTGACTGGTTTAACCAGGCTTTTCACTTCGAACTGCTGCACTAAACAATAGTTTAGAACGGGAAGAATGGCGTTAAAGGCAATATTGACTGAAACTGACAACTAATAGTTTTTGTTTTTGTGACTCCTACCCAGGTTTAATTAGGTAGAGTACGAGTACAGAACTTCGCACTGCTGCACTAAACTATAGTTTAGAACGGGAAGAATGGCGTTAAAGGCAATATTGACTGAAACTGACAACTAATAGTTTTTGTTTTTGTGACTCCTACCCAGGTTTAATTAGGTAGAGTACGAGTACAGAACTTCGCACTGGCTACTTAACGTCTGCTTCAAATGACAGCATGCTCAAGTTTTTTCCACCTCCCATATACAAAAAAAGGGATGCAGCGGTGTATAGTTTATACTTTTATTATATAAGATTAGAAGGGAAGGACGGAAAACTACTTAGGGAATACAACAGTAACATAAAAAAAAAGTCAATTAGGAAACCAATATTTCGGTTTGAGCAAGTGAAGGAGACAAGAAAGGATTCTGTTGTCAGTAACCCAGGTGTCTTTGAAGAGTTCGTTATCCCAGCCCTTCTGGAGAGAAGGACAATCCGATAAAGAAAATATCCCTCCAGACCCTCTGTGTCAGCAAAACATCACACTCGGGAGTAGAACCAGTAATATCAGTCTTCCTTCAACCTAACAACCAACTGATCGAGTCTGTGAAAGGAAGGGACTTGCGCAGTACTGCTATCAACAGACGGCTGATCCTTGTCTTACCTATCATGAGGAGTGCGACAGTGAGATGGTGAGGGGCAGTGGCTCGAGTGGCCCCGAGGACAGTGCCGACTAGAGCACAACATACACCGACGGTGAGAAGAAGGAGCATGAGCCATCGGAGCGAGACAGCAGCTGGACCCAGGAGACCGCAGCATGTCTTAGGCACTTCACGGTACACCGAACCTCTGAAACACAACAACACAATTATAATAATAGTCTTATTATTCAACAATATAACATTTAAATAACATAACTGACAAATAATTCTTTATACGGCATAGTGTGTGCAATTTTGTGACAAGCCAACTTCTTATCCACACAGTACTTTAAACACTCACAGTGGTGCCGACTTAGGGAGGGGAGAACACCTTTGCCTACTTAATTTTTGATTGGGAGGGGGCGTGGGCATTTTTTGAAAAAAAACACCTAAATAAAAAATATTTTTTCTGAACCAATTGATAACTGTGATAATAACACTTGTCTATCATACCTTAACATAAAAGGAGTCGCTGGGATGAAACAAGTTTGCATACATCAAGCAGTCTAAAAAAAATTGTTTTTATTGACAAGACTGATCTCTCTTCCTTTCATAATTTTGTAAACTCTGGTACCATAAGATGAATATAGTGATTGTTCACTCTGACGTTCTGGTGTGAAGAATTACCACACACTCACCCCCTAATCCCTTTATTTTTCTTCAACCTGATGATGCAGAATATGTGAAACCGGTTGTAAAATAAAACTATTTTTGAACAGGAAGACAATCACTTTATTCACATTATAAAGAAGCATCCTACAACACATTTCTGTGGATTTTTTTACATCTTTTGTCAAGGTACGATTGACAAATGTGACATCACAGCAATTGATAAATTGGTTCAAAAAAAATTTTTTGCATTGAAAGAATAAAACTCACTTCAGATACAGGGATCTCCTTATCAAAGATAATCTCAACTATAATTAAAGTTATAAATGAATATTCCACTACACTCGAAGTATTGTTTAGTCACTCATTGCTGATCAATCAATCCATCACCCACATATTGTTCATATTAATCGATTAAATTAGAAATAAAAAACTTAAAAAGCGATAAGAATTTTTTAGGTTAGCCGTTACTAATTCGAATCATTTAGCTAGGGTTATATCGATTTAATGAGCTTTTTTATGTAATATTACGCCATTGAATTATAATAAATGTAAATAAAACTAAAATAAACTTTCTTACACATATATTAAAAAAGAATTATGGAATGATAGCATGTAATTGATACAATTTGGAAATTATTCTGAAGTTGGTACATATAAGGCCTAACGTAATAAGGTTATAGTAGGGTTATAATATAAATGAAAAAAATAACAATAATACATACTGATTGTCATAAAATTAAAATCTAACAATAAACAAAGCAGGGCATCAAAATGATGAAGTTTATTCGCTAATTATCTCGTAAATTTGACCACATGAACCGTATCATTGAAAATAAATAATTTACTTTTTTGTAATTGTGTAATGTTTTCATTGGCAATATTATTCTATACTAATGATCGAATGTGGACAGATGTATTACTCTCGAGTTGAAGGGGTTACTCTGTGCTTCACTTTTTATGACTCGGGTTGGATTGCACTTATAAGAATTCTACAGAACGCATTGAATGCACCGAAGATAGACTGAAAATGACATGGAGAAGGCCTAGAGTGATGTTGAGTGGACGTCCTATCATGATCCTTGCACCGTTTAGGACTTTTTAGGGTGATTTAAAATGCATGTCATAAACAGGGCTGTTCTAGCACTCGAGGGCTGTATGGGTTATGAGCACCATATGCAGCTAGTGGCATGAGCTGAGGGTAATTACCCCCACTGCCACCCTTATTTAGCATATTCATGGGTCAATGAGCGCAAACACACACTTGATGTGAGTATTCTCATTTACAGTGAACTCAGGAGTATCTCAGGGCTACATTCTTAGCCCATTTCTCTATACTATTATTATCATGTAAGGACCGTCTCCTTAGAGACAGAGAGGAGGCTCTTCCCTTCAAATCCATCCAGGAACGCATATTAGAGATGTAATTTGAAGAAAAAAAAAACATGTTTTCAATTTTTTTCACATTTTAAGTTTTTTATGCATAAATATGACCTGTAGCATCCGTACCTGAGCATCGACGACATCGCAGAAACGGACAGAAACACAACACGAAACACTTACTAGTAAACACCTTTGGTCAGACCACACAGTTCACACATAACCCGAACATAGATACCAGCTTGCCATATGGCATTTTCACTTAAAATTGAATATTTAACATATTTTTATATACAGATGTTTTTAATAAAATTAAATTATATTTAGAATAAAAAAACATAATTAATCCCACATTAAAAAAATATAGTTAGTGAGTTAAAAAATATAGAGAGTTACAGTGTTCAAGAAATTGTGAACGCGCTAATCGTGTCGCCAAAATTGTGAATAGAAATTTGTAAATAATTATAAATAAAAATATATAATTTATTATTTATTGGAATTAAGACTTTTTTGGTATACCAAATGACTTTATAAAATACTAATAACAATAAATACATAACAAGTAAAATATGAATTATGACTATGACCTTGAGTACACTACAAAGTTGTAAAACATATGTATAACCTTTAATGTAAATTTTGGTAATTTAATCGTTTTTTTATTGATATAAATGATAGATGTAATTGTCCAATAGACTTTAAAAAAATTAAATTAAAAGAATATAATGAGTGGTAAGTCGCCTCACAGATCTGTATCACAATATGGAAGCTATACTTAATTTTCCACATCATCCAATAATTTTGTCCTCATTTGGAGAAAAAACATTATAGCAACAAGATATTAACACCTTAAGAAATCTTCTGCATGCATCAGAAAGTCAAGTGACAAAGGAGGCATGGAACAGTTGAATACAATGAGCGGACGGGAGGCCAAACCTAAAAGTTTCTTGATGAAAGTATCACAGTCTTTCTTCGATGCTCACAACATTAAAAGTACAACATGAAAAGTCAAATGCAATCGAAATATATTACTCACTTTCTTATTCCATGGACGTAGAAATTCTCAAAAACAGCTGACATCACAGGTAAAGAAGTGTGTAGTTGTGTGTGTGTGCTGCGCGCGCAACCGTCCGACACACTTCCTCATGCACATCAACGAAACTTACGCTCTGACGGTCTGACATAGCCCCTATCGAGAGCTAAGATGCTTACACATAAAAAAAAAGCACCCAAAAAAGAAGAAAAAAACATGAAAGTCAAATATTTACATCATACACGATATGAGTAAGGTATCGATACTTTTGTAACAGATAATGGCGGCGGGAGTCTAACATTGCGCCGGGGACGCCGCCGACTTACGGCTACTCAGCGTCCCATCTTAACCTCATCAAAGGAGGAGGGCCCAACTCACAAACTATTAACTAGCGGAATGTATTCAAGACGGAATTAAGTACATAAAAAATATTTTTTGTTGTGTGTTTCCGCACATCATTTTGTAAAACCCACTCTTGAGGCGCCCGGGAAGCAATAAAAATAATTTCAAAGTTGTCCAGGTATTAGTGAAGCTTTCCATTGTTCTTTGACCAGGCCAAGACGGAAGAATTAGAGGAGTGTCAACGAACATCTCCTTTAAGCAGAGATCAGTGGTTGGGAGTGTAGTGTCGGTGTCCTCTGGGATGGAGAAACTCTGGTGGAGGGTATTGTGTATGAGAGGATTGTCAGGTAAATCACGAGACCGTGTCGGCCCCTCTATCTGTCCAGGGAACAGCGACAACAAAGCCAACAGCCACCTGGAACAGCGGGAGCTCGGGTGGCAACTAGCTCCAATAGCAACACTGTCCATCCAGGCTTGGCTCTTCTCACCGATCCACTCGAGGCAATAGAATCGTAACAGCAGAACCCTGATTGTTACAGACCACCATTTAACCGGACACAATATTAAGAAAACTGAAGAAGTATGAACCACGTTCTATGGATTTACCCTGCTATTGTCGTTATTCACAAATTAAGAACTATATTTTTACAATACGAAACAAAAGTATCAGCTAAACAAGCGTGCTCTTGAGGCAAAAATCCGTTTTTTTTTAATGTGTAAACTTCTTATCTCCCTTATCTCCTCTTATCTCTTCATCAATTTCGCACTGTATTTATTTCATGAAACTGTGAGGAAAAGCGAAAGGATATACATCGTACGCACCCGAGCTAAGATGTGGAGGAGATAGGTGAGTTTCTCCGTAGAGTGATCGTGGCTGGCTCTAGCTGCGACGGCGTCTTTACTTCGTTGTTGTGTTACGTTACTGATGCCACACAAGGTTATAAACTACGTATTCTAGCAAGTGTCGCTTTGGAGGCATATTAATATTTTACAGAACACCTTCCTTATTATCCAATGAACAAAACCATACACGGTTTGATTGTTTTCCCTCTCAAAATCCAGAATAATAACGACATTCAAGATGCAAAACTGACGGGAATAATTTATAGCATTTTGGCAAATAGAGATAAATCATAGAGGGACAAACATTATTTTGTTTGCTGTGACATAAAGCCGAGAGCTTCTCGTAGAAAACCTAGAGTTGTACGTAGAACACCGAGAGCTACATGCAGAAAAGCTAGAGCTAGATGTAGAAACCCTAGAACTTCTGTAGAAAAACTGAAGTTGGAGTCTAGCTGCAATCCAAGATTGCCGGAATTTAATCTGGTAGTATTCATTACAAAATAATAATACGAGTTTTCTTTGAAGCTCTAGGTTCTATACATCTAGCTTTACATTTTCCCCAGAAGTTCTAGGTTTTCTACATGTAGCTCTCGGTTTTTGACAGACTTAGAGCTACATATAGAAAACTTAGAACTTCTGTAGAAAATGTAAAGCTAGATGTAGAGAGAAAGAAAACTCGAATTATTATTTTGTAATGAATAATACCGGATTAAACTCCGGCAATCTTGGACTGCAGCTAGGGGAAATAGGGAAATAGAACAAGATTGAAAACTGCTGATTATCGCTTCATGATTTTCCCCTATTTTGGAAACATTTCATATATGGATAAAGGCTGATTCTAAAACAAATCAAGTGACGAAATCCTTTATTCCGCTCATCGGACTACCATAAACCGTCACAGTTAAATGTATGTATGTAATGTGTATCCTTTTGTTTATTGTCCCCAAAAAACTGTATTCAATATCATTCTGATCATTGAATCAATTTTACTCCCTAGTACCCTTCTGCTTCCACTATTTGTCATTGAATTGAATCAAAACCACGATTGAGAGGAACTCGTGATTGATTTTGAAAAATGGGAGTTGAGTTTGTTTGATTGAAGAAGAGGAAGTAGGAGGAGAAGGGCAGTAAATGGAAGGCGAGGCAATTTGAAAGAAAGAGAGAGGGAGAAGCAATTTGAAAGTAGGAAAGAGAGAAATTTGAAAGTAAATTGGCTAGGAGGTAGAGGAGTGGTGGGGTGGGGTGGGAGTGTCAAGCCGTGACTTTATTTAAGTTGGTTACAGTCCGTAGGGGAAGGTCTGCAGCAGATCTTTACGAGGCTCACTGGAACACTGCCAGCCACTTCATCTGGCCACTTTCATTCCACCCAATACTAGTGATTTTCTTTTGGATTAAATAAATAATAGTGAAAGCCACCTTAAAAACATTTAAATAAATAAAACAAACTTATTTTTTGAAATATTGTCTATTCCACTAAAGATATTTATAAAAATAAAACTACCGGTTTCGGCCTCACACCATCGTCAGGTCTAGTTATGACCGATTACATAACATCCCCTATACTAAGTATATACTGAGGAAGTAATATCTGAAGTGAACATAATATGACATTCTTATATCCACTAAATTTTCACGGATCACTCCCCACCCCTCCGGAATCCACCCCCTAGAATTCATTTCTCCCCCATTATAACCTGACAATCCTGGGTGGATGTATATGATATAGTTATGGCCTTAGTGGGTATCTGTGTTTGATGTTTCAGATATTTTTATTTATTTTATTAGTATATTTGAGAAAGTATTCGTATACTTAGACTTCTATTTCAAATATGGTCCTGTATTACTCCAAACCCTGTCCTGTATTATATTCCAAATCCTATACTCGTACTCCATAATGATAATGTTCATATATATTTCCCAAACTATCAAATAATAAAAAATTTAAAAAAATATAATTTAGATTCTTGTCATGCGTTACTATCTCAGAATTTAATAGACAATTTTCAACTGTTAGTTATTGTGACTCATGCCCGGGCTTTAACTACGAAGTCATACATTGCTCTTTCGTCACTCTGGTGGACATGAGACAGCCTATACTATGGGAGTCCTAAATGTTGCTACCCAGAGTAGGGGTCTTTTAACGAGTATCTGACATCGCACAGGCTCAGGTCCATCGCTTAACGTCCCATCGGAAGGACGGCGTGCTCAAGGTATTTTCACAAGGGCATCGGCCGGGCTTCCAACCCGCGATCTTGAGCTCAGTCGGCTAGCACGCTACCTGTGAGAAACGTTATGTGGCCCGAGTCTGTACGATGTCAGGTGGTTACATTAGGACTCCCATAGTAGAGTTGGGCTCATGTCCACCAGAGCGATGAAGGAACGCTCTGGTAGTAGGCGATATGACCCTGTAGTTAAAGCCCGAGCATGAGTTATAATAACTAACTACAATTATTCGCTAACGCTGAAAGATCCAAGCGGCTACTGATCATACTAATTATTTGGGTTTTTTATACATAGATAGATTATCATGTTTGGGTTTAGCGTTCTTTGCCGTAAAATGTGATACGAAGTGATAAACTGTGATTTGTTTACGGTTAATTGTTATTTCCTCCTGTGAAGGAAGCCCACGTGACCTAAGTTTCACTTCTGTAATTGTTATGAATAATTCATTAGACTATATTATACATAAAGAACATCTCGTTTCTCACGACAAACAGACAAAAAAAAAGTAAAAGTCAAAGATGTAAAAATGTTTATTATTTGTGATGCGATATTTTCACATAAGAGGGAAACTAACAGTTTGTCAAGAGTTGGGTAACAGTTACTGTTAGAGTTCACTTAACCAGATGAGAGGTTTGATGAGGTAACTGGTATGGAATAATAACAAATTTCATTACACATACTGGGTCAACGCCATTAGATTCTACTGTTGGGGCCAGCAACAAAACAATCCATACTGATCCCTGAGGTAAAAAAATGTCTGCCCATTTGTTAGAAGGACTGCGGACCATCCACGAACATGACAACCTTTGTTATAAGTCGTCCCTCTCTACCTGCCTCCGCCAAGACCAGAACGTCGACTGGAGAAGTACCACAGCGACCTTAACCAAGAGGGCTGACGTTGATTCAAGTGTCAAGTGCTTTTGTTTATTGTAGCCAAATTGAATGTATATTGTACAAATAGTTTCAATGTATAAGTAAAAAATAGTGACGTCAAACTATCGATAGTCGGTCAAACCGATAGTATCGATAGTTCTTAGCAAAAGGAAACATGAATTTCGAACAAGAAAGACAATCGCCGCTGTCGGGAAAAGAGTTCGGTTTCCATACGGTTGGCTATTCTGTCAGTAAACAAGAAAACAGGTTTAGAGACGTCCTAATGAGTATTACCAGTTCCTTTAACCTACTAGTAGATATATTTTTATTAAATAGTTAATATGTTTTTATTGTAATACTTCAGTTACCAGTTCTTGTAAAATGAACAAGTACGTAAACCAAAAACGTAGACTGAAAAAAAAGTTATAAAATATAGAGAATATAGGTGAAAAATTGGAAAGTCCAATACCACTAATTTTAATTAACAATTTCAAATTCGATAGTACAATCGATATGAAATATAACTATCGATAATATTTGATGGTCAAATCCAACCGATTATTCTATAATACTATCGATAGTTCGTCACCACTAGTAAAAAACAAGACCCCTCTCGGACAATCATTACTTAGTATTTATCTATCATCTTGTTTGGTAGGCGGATGGACTTACTTATTAAATAAGTAATACGTAGGTATTAGTCCAACAATATATTTTATTTATACAACTAGTTTCGGCAATTATCTGCCATCCTCAGGTAGTGAATCTTGAAGTAGTGAAGGGTTCTTTAACCCCTTATATAGAAGCATCTCAGTGTCTAGATGGTTGACTACCTGAGGATGGCAGTTAATTGTTGAAACTAGTTGTATAAATAAAATACAGCGGAAGGGAACAGTACTAATGTCTAATTTAACTGCTGCTGACATCTAGCCGTGAGATCCAGAACTATTTAGAACAAACAGCGTTACGTTACGGTTTTTCCTCGTTGACCCCCAACTCCCAGGCGTCCCATAAGAAGCATAGCTTATAAGGAAATAATTCCCGAAAGTGACAATTCCTAACTATTACTGGAAAGTAATCTAAATAAGGATAACTGCTGTTGGTAGCCGCAGACATTTTCACTTGTCCTAAACAACCTACTGGAGTAAACTGTATATAAGACAATTAATTTATTGTAAATTATGATTATTAGAATATTTGAAATATTATATTATATTAATAAATATTATACTGATTACAAAGTTGAGGAAAGTTTAAGATTCTCTCCTGCAAAGGAGGAAGGCCCCCCCACCAACCTGTTGCTCTCCCATCCTCCACTTGAGATCAAGTAAGACGATCTCTAGTGTTTCACAAGGAGACTACAGGTACACAACTGCTTCACAAGATGAGGAAATGAATGTATTCCGGTCAGAAAACTCCCAACAGCCATTAAGAGGGCGCCGGTAGCTCAGTGGTATGTGTCCTTGCCTTCTGAGCTCAATGTTGTGGGTTCGAAACCTGGCATTGGCCCTTAGTTTTATATTATCTGGGAGGTAAAATAAACTTAGGCACGCCGTTCTTCGGATGGGACGTTAAACGATGGCTCATGTCCACCAGAGTGACGAAATAGCGCTCTTGTAGTAGGCGATATGACCTCGTAGTTCAAGCCTGGACTTGAGTCATAATAACTAACAATAATTAATAAAAATGACTGTGGTACAAAAGGAGCAACATTACTTACATTTTTAAAAGTCAAATCACAACCTTATATTAAAAAACTGGATCAAATTAACACTGAAAGCAAGTTTTAAAATCTTAACTTACTGAATGATCATTGTACAATACCCTAGTCCATAAAACAGTTGACTGACAGAATATGCCATGAATACTTGATCAAATTTAACTATGTTTCGGAGTCTATGACTGATAATTTGATCTAAAACAATCTTTTAGATGAATAAGAACATTAAATAATTTAAAACCATTAAAAAAATTACTTTTAAACATAAAACGAATGAAACAGGTAATATGAATGAAAGTAAACAGATGAACATACAAGTAAAATAAAATAAAAAAATAGATTAATGAAAAAATAAATAAATAATTAATAATACTAGTGTTGCCAGGTGTCCCGTTTTTCAAACACTACAAGTCCCACCAACACCCTAAGCTGGATGCCAGGTGTCCCGTTTTTCAAACACTACAAGTCCCACCAACACCCTAAGCTGGATGCCAGAAGTCCCGTTTTTCAAACACTACAAGTCCCACCAACACCCTAAGCTGGATGCCAGGTGTCCCGTTTTTCAAACACTACAAGTCCCACCAACACCCTAAGCTGGATGCCAGAAGTCCCGCTGTTCACGACGAGCGACCATTTTTTAAGTGACATGGTAAATAATAAAAGGAAAATGTTCCTAATCTCAGATTTATTTTCAATTAAAAAAACTATTCAAATTAATAATTTTTTTTTAAAAGAATAATGTTTTAATTACAAAATCCAAGAGAGAGAAGACAATCTATCTTTAGCAAATGTTTTTTAAATATAATTTTTTAAGGCTATGTGATAGTGGGAATCTGCTAGTGTAGACAGAAATAACTCGTCTCATTATGACTTTGCATTGTTTCCATAATTTATTCCGCATTTTATTAATTTCGCCACTATCGATAGTAAAGTTCGATAGTCTTTCCAACCCAACTGAGATAGGATGACTGGGATCCTCCCTCCCCACCCCCTTCCCCCCCCCCCCCCCTCTCTAAGCGGCCTGCCCTGCCTAGTGGGTGGGGAGGTGCTGGAGAGCTCTTTCTCTAATTAAGGCCTCTCACCAAATTAGAGAGCCACCTTTCTTTTTGCCCCTCCCCCTCCCCCCTCCCTTTTCTAAAACCTTCTTTTGGATAATGAGCCTCAGCACCCCCACCCTACTTTGGCTACTTTCAAGTAACCTAACATTTTATTAAAAAGTCCCACCCTCTACCCACCCTTCTAAATTTTATTCAATTTCCTTCTCACCAGTCTTTTTTCAACATTTTTACTTCAGCTATAAAATGTATAGAAGAAGTAATGAAATTGATCAGAAATTCGATGTTGTCTTCACCGGAATTTCCCAAACCTTGATTCAAAATATGAAAAAAAGAATTTCATCGTGTGTGTAATTAATATATCGACATAATTTTATTTGTATATATCCAGAACTCTATATATTGATTTTCACCCATATTGGACAAAGAAGAGGGGATTACAATAACTAGATAACTGTTGATGTATATGTAGTAGATGTACAAAATTTTATCAGTAAATCTAAAACCTCATAAGAAACACAACTAATAATTTTCAGCCGAAACGGCACAAGGGTGAGAGGGACCACGGGACTCAAACTCTAATATCTGCCGAATTAATGGATCGACATGAAATTTTATATTGAAAATGAAATTCATATAAGGACGACAACTATTAATATTCAGCAAAATCGGCCGAAGGGAAGGGGGGGAGGTCAGGGGATGGGCTCTACTGGAAAACCCTAAGAATTCAAAGAGAGCGAAAAGTTAGTTGATTAAGTCGTGCTGGGGAAGTACATAGCTGTTGATTAAACGAAGACTTTTTCAACTTGAGGAGCTGCCCTTGGCTCTAATACTTTTAATTTGATCTCATTTTTGAAAAATATTCATTTTTCAGCGCAGAATTTCTTGGAACTAGTATATATATATTATTTTGCTTTTAGACTACTGCACTACATTTACAAGATTGAAATCTCTACATTGAGTGGTTTGTCTGCAGTGAAGTGGACAGAGAGACTGACAGACATTCCAAGAAAACAATAGGTTGGTTTTCTTTGCTTACTTTCAAAACCCTAAAAAACTATTTACTTTACTTACCAGAAACTAGGCAAAAGTTTACCAAAAAATATATGTATATAATTAGTTATTATGACTCATGCCCAGGCTTTAACTACGAGGTCATATCGCCTACCACCAGAGCACTCTTTCGTCACTCTGGTGGACATGAGGCCAACTCTACTGTGGGAGTCCTAAATTTTGCCTACCCTAAATCTTTGTTCACCTAGGGCAGGGGTCTCCAAAGAGTACCTGACATCGTACAGGCTCGGGACCATCGCTTAACGTCCCATCCGGAGAACGGCGTGCTTAAGTTTATTGTACCTCCCAGATAAAATAAACTAAGAGCCTTGGCTGGGTTTCGAACCCACGACATTGAGCTCAGAAGGCAAGCACACATACCACTGAGCTACCGGCGCCCTCACATTATAATATATTAATAATCTTAATGTATGTACATTTTTTACATCACAAAGGGAAGTTATGTAATCAGTCGATAAGAAAGTCCTGTGTTCGCCAGATAACATCTATTTTATTTTTACATTCTTATATTATAGTACAAGGAACTATTGTAATCGTGCGAAAATGTGATTGGAAAGTTGTGAACGCACTAACATAAAAACGATTATAGCTATGAACTTGAAAGTCCCATAAGGACAGTTTCCTTGGCAGAAGGGGAGAGAAGTAGGAGAAGAGGGGGTAACTATAATAACAGCTTACGCAATGACGAGACGAATCGACATTTTTATAATAAGAACGACATCTGTCGATTGTTAACGAAATCGACCGAAGAGAATGGAGGGCATCAGAGGAGGGGACAACTCGGAAACTCTAACAACTGTCCATATTACGTACGTATCAACACGAAATTTAGTATGAGAATTGAGAAGTCCCTGATTAACACACTTATACAGTTTCAGCCAAAAGCGGTTAATTTTGAAGGGAGGATGAAAACTTAGTAGATTAAATCGCACTGGGGAAGTACATTGCTGGTAATTCACCGATTACTCATTTTCTATAGGAATTAAAGAAAGAAAAAAAAAGTGCTTTAGCTTGATACGGCAAACAGAATATAATGTTATGTTATATAATTGAAACAAGATGAGCAATCAGCTATGAATAAGTAGCATATCTAGTGTCAATAAGTAGAAGTGCTCCAGCACTCCTAGTTATATATGCTATCTTAAGCTAGCAGGTCTCTCGGCCAGCACCGCCTCAGCCTTCTGGGAGGATTATCTGGGTGGGAACGGGAGGACAAGTGTCGAGCGACGGGATTGACATGGATGGAAAGGTTAGAGTGGAATTTGGAGAAGCGGGACTTGATGAGGTCAAGAACATAAGGGATTTTAAGGTCATTATGGAGGGTAAGGTTGATCGCATAGAAGGGTGCATCGACAATAATTAAAAGGAATTAAAAAAATTAAAATGGTCCTTATGGTCCCAGGTCCTTATGTCGTTCTTTTTCCTAAAATGAACGACAAATCACATCAAATGTTACTAATTTTTCAGTTTTTCTTCATATTGTACAAATTAAGGGACCCCCATTTCACCGTCAATAAGTGTCTCAAATCGAAAATTATTTTTATGTAGCGTACATGGGAAGGGCAGTGCTCATACTCACTTCGGTGGGTCAAAAAAGTGAGAAAGTGAGTGAAAATGTTTAAAAAAGTGAGTAAAAATAAGAAAAAAATGTCTAATAAAAAGTGATAAAAGAAACAATATAATAATAAACATTTATTTGAAAAGTGAGTTACTATTAGTTTTTCTTATGTTAAATGATAAAATAAAATAAAAAAACATTAAGGCGTAGTCAAGTCACGCCGTAGATTTTCCGTGAAAACGTCGGGATAAAATCATTTTTCATTTTCTTTTCGATGCTGCCGTAGCTCTTGCATTTGCTCGGCACTAGACTTTTTAGGTTTTTTAAATTCCTTTTAATAATTGACAATTATTGTTCTTAGGATCTTGGATTGGACGTGTATACGCTTGATATTGGAGGTCTTAGCACAACCCCGTAGTTCCAGTCCGTATGTCCATATAGGTCTTATTATAGTCTTGTAAATGGGCAGTTTGTTTTCAATAGAAAGTCTGGATTGTCTGCTGAGCAGTCTGTAGAGCAGGCCAAACCGTCTGTTTACTCCTCGCGACAGGATTAAAGCCGTTAATCTCGTTAACATTTTATTTATATACATTTTTGAACCCCTCCCCTCCTGCAGAAATCCTGCATACAACCCTATTGGACACTATCGTGTCCAAATTTCGTAAACTTTCCCCATGTATATATGTATGTCCATCCGTTTCAGATAATTAACTCGTGAGAATTTCGTTTTCGAATTCACGCAACTCCTCACCACTACATGCAACAGTACACATTTCACGCTCAACGTACGATTATGGTTTCACATATAATTAACAAATATGATTACACGTTAATTACAAAACAAAACAGCTCGCCTTTATGAAGTCTAATACTAATTGCAGTCGACCATTCTTTATTGTTTGTTGGCTCTAATGGACTTGAGGTATTACAATAATTGACATTCCTGAATCTATTTCCGAAAGCTAAATGAACATACGTACGCCTGTCACAAAAATTTAATATTACATTTTGTTGAATTTTTGTAAAAATGTTATAGTTAATATTACAAGAATCCTGATCGCCTGATCCAGAACTCAAGGGATCCTATGTTTGATATACCGATTATTGGAACAGGCTGTGAACATTTGAATGTGGCAAACATTTTCGAATTTATTTGAAACGAATATAATAAAACTATATTGTCATTTTAAAAGAATCATTATTGACAATTTTTTTTTTTGTCTTTTATTTATAAAGATACAACTGTTGCTAGGGTGCAACAACCAGCATCTATGATGGTATTGATATGTTGGCGTGAAGGGCATGTGAGACCCAGTGGGGAGACCCTCAGGACGAAAATTTATCTTAATTATTAGGACAAGAACCGAAAAAAATAAATAAACAAATAAATAAATAAAGATATAACAATAATAAATATAAAAAATAAAATAAATAAATAAAAAGGAATTGAAAGACAATTTTGATGGATGGGTAAGAGAGATGATAAAAGTGAAGGAAAATAATGTAAAAAAAAAAAAATTACGAACGAATATGATTAAAGGTGGCAGTAAGTCGTGGTGCCATCTTCTCTTCAATCTTCGTAGGGGGTTATTATTGAAAATAAAACTGAATTTCTGTCTCTGGCATACATCACGTGAGAATGTATTCCACAAAACTTCTAGGATGGCCAAATTAAAAATAAAGCCAATATGGCAGGAAACAATCTCCACTAGAGGAGAATGGTCTTGGCTCAGCCCTGATTAATGGCTCTCGTTACCATGCAAGAGACATTTCATGGCTGTCCGAATACATTTCTGCGATCTGTATCGATATTGTGGAAAGCTAATAAAAAAGTTGTTGGTGAATCACCGGTAGTGTACTTCCCCAGAACGAATTAATCAATTAACTTTTTGCTCTCTGTCCAAAAACAGTCGACCGTTTGCGCTAATAGATATTCAATAGTTGACTTACATAGGTAGCTCCTAAATATTCATACTAAATTTTTTGTAAATAAATTCATTACACCAGCAGTTATTAGGATTTTAGAATTGAGCCCCTCCCCTGAACCCATCTTCCCTTCGGCCGATTTCGCTGAAAAGTGGTGTCGTCCATACGGGGTTTTTAATTCAAATATGAATTTTTGTGTCGATATTTTCATTACAACGGCAGTTATTGAAGTTTTATTGAGTCAAGCCTCCCCCTCTAATCCCCCCTTCCCTTTGATCGATTTAACTGAAAATCAATGTGTCGTCATTGGAGGATTCTGAATTCACATATAAAATTTCGTGTCGATACATTCATTCTATTGGGAGTTATCCTAATCACAGACACACATACAGATAGACATTTTTTTTTCATAATTGGAAACACGACCTTCCTGCAAAACATGAAGTTCCATTCAAAACAGCATCGAATTTTTGATCCATTACATGACTTCCCCTATACATCTATATAGCCGGGGAATTAATAAGTAAAAACAAATACAGTAGAACCTCTTTAAGTCGAACCTCGATAAGTCGAAAACCTCCAAAACTCGAAAAAAAGTTTTGTTCCTTTCCCTTCAAGCCCCAAAACCTCCATTACTCGAAATCTCAACCCTCTATTAGTCGAAATAATCAGTGAGTCCCTACAAGCCATTTCGGTACATATTTTCCCTCTATAACTCGAAAAAATAAATTGGACCTCTGTATCTCGAACATAGCAATGTTTTATTTTACAACCTTTACAACTCGATTATTTGAAACTTATTACCTGTTAACTTATTAGCTCGAAGAAAAATAAGTTACCGACTTTAAGAATTTGCCGACAATGTACACCATTGTTTCTTAGAAAACAATTTAGGAGTATACAATAAATAGGAATACCAATTATCTAAAGAAAAAAAATTACTGACTTTTTTTAATACCTACATATACTACGTATTTTTTATTTTAAGGATGTTTTGAAATAATGTTGATTTATAATAAATATAAATATGTTTGTTACCTCTGTAACTTGTATTTTTTATTTATTAATTTCACCTCTCTAACTCAAAATTAGTTAGAATGAATCTTAACCTCTACAAGTCGAATCAAAATCCGCCTAAGTCGAAATCCTCCTTAAATCGAAAACTCTATAACTCGAATTTTTTGGCGTCTCCCTTGATGTTCGACTTGTAGAGGTTCTACTGTACCTTGTATATTGTCTTATTTCACAAAATATATATACATACATACATAGAGAAACTCTAACCGGTTTGGGCTTACGATCGTCAGCACAAAGTTCGATAGTGATAAATCACTAGTATAAATACTAAATCACAGTGATTGTGTATAGTTTTGTAGAATTAGACAAAATAAAACAAATTCTTTGTTTCTAATTATTTCATGGCTCGCGTGGACGTCAAGCTTTGGACTATAAAATGCCCCTATCTACGTCTTCTTTAACTGTACTATTTATAGGAACTGTTGATTGGGATTCGAACCCAGGCTCTTTTGACTGGTATGCTAGGATTTGTACCATGGGCTCTTTAGTGTGGTAATATGATACAGTAAAATAAGTGGATTTGCCGAACTTATGCTCATTGAGTAGGTAACATGTCTAATCTGTGAATTAAGTTATTTGCCCAAAACGACTTAATTTACTGAGATCTCATATTACCGGTCTGAAGAGCTTGGATTCGATTCCCAACTGCGCAAATCAACAGCTCACATAATAGGCACATTTAAAGAAGTACATAGATATCTTCAGGCCAGTTTGGGGCTTAATTAATAGAATTCTACGTTTTTGTTGTCATGGAGGCATCGACCATGGATGCTGGGGGAGCAGAAGACATCATTAGCAACGTATTATACTCGTAGCTTCAGCCTAGAACATCCACTTCAGCATCCAATGTTATATGTCAGTGTTGGGCTTGAGGATGACACACACTCAGTGCAATAAACATAGGGTGAAGTGCAAAGAAACCTTCAACAAGACGAAAACACGGAGAGTCCTCGACATGAGTCAGGGTTGGGCTTGTGGATGACTCACACTCAGTGCAATAAACATAGGGCTGTATCGATCCAGTAGGGAGCCACCCAACTCTCTAGGGGCACTCGGCATGGCCACGCTGATGCTGATCAAAGTGTCTTGTCCTGTATCACTCATCCAATCATCGGATGATAACGGCAGCTGAGGGCCGGATCCAAGAACATGATGAGTTATCTCTGTGTAAAGTACCGTAGCCCGCAGCCCTTGGGTCATTTGGCACTTACATCTAACTTATCAAGTGCATTGTCATAAAATGATAGCTACAGAGCAATGCGGAGACAGGTATAGGCCGGTTTTACTAAAAACTTGCGAGGGATAAACTATGAATGAACTAGAATAAATGGAACTTTATGTTATGTAATAAATAGTACTAATAGTAATATTACAGACTGATTAATAATTTATCAACTTGTGTTATTATGTATCAGCTGCCTTAACGTTTTTTCACCTCCGAGATCTAAACAAAATCTAAGGGCCTCAGCCTGCTTTCGAACCCGCGATCTTGAGCTCAGTAAGCAAGCACGCATACCACTGAGTTACCGGCGCTCTTAGTTCATTATTTTGACTCATGCCCGGGCCTCAACTTTAAGGTCATATCACCAACTACCACAGCGCTCTTTCGTCTCTGGGGTGGACATGAAGAGGGAATAAATATTTTTATACGACGTAATTTAGAATTTGTAACTTTCAATGCAATCTTGATCAATGTTTTTGATTTTGTATTATTGTTCATCAATACAATTTGTACTAGTGGAAAAACATATGTTGAATGAGAGACCTGGTTATTTATTTTACGAATAATAGATAATTATTTTCCGGGCAATCATTCGTTATTAGGATTTTTAGGTATATTCTTTCTATAATTTTCGAAAGACAACAAAATTATCATGTGAAAGGAGCTAGGAATATTGGGGTGGTTTACCCGGTTTGAGAATTAGTATTATAATTGAAAATTTCCGTTATAAGGTAAAGAATTGTTTTGAGGGGAAATTATGAAGGATTTTACAGGTGATCCTGGAGATTTTTTTTGTGGGTGAGGGCTGAATCAGATGCAAAACATCGGAAGAATGTGCAGGTTCAGGACTATTTCATGAATATAATAGCTTAACCGCATAGGCGCCATGCTGGAACAAACCTAAAAACTAGTACATACACACTTTTTATTATAAAGATTAATTTTCAAACATTTCGTGTTTACTATTAAAATATTGTTCAATTGTCAAATTAAATATCTAGGGTGTATCACCGCTGAGTGATTTCACCCTTCTTATCATTTTGACAATGCAATATTTTTCACTTTTAGCTAATTGCTTTTATACAATATTATTTGTATGCTTTTATACAATATTATTTGTATGCTTTTATACAATATTATTTGTACAGTTGTGAAACCTGTGCAAATTAAAAAATATACATAAAAATTAATTATGAAAATCTGTTACTAAATCATGTTCTCATTCTTCACTCCGTCCCTTTCAACTAAATACAAAAATTAACCTTTGGTAACGTTGGAGAAAGTGTACTTCAATTCTAAGGGAGACAGACATATGGAGAATTGCATAATTCATTTGATGAGTTTTCGAAAACTATGTATAATATAAAATTATGTAATAGATATAATTACAACGACAATATTTTTTTAATGTTATTAAAAGCTGGCAGTTTATTTTCACTTTCACTTATTCTCATTATTTATTAATTTTCGATTATAAAAAATTAAAAAATACCAAAAAATAAATGAACTTGATTATCCTTCAAATTAAAAATGTTTAATTAATTAATTTAATTATTAAGCAAATATTCATTTTGAACACAATTTTTAAATTAATTCTTGTGCAATGTTTAATTTAAAAAATAAATATGAGAACTCTGAGAGGCAAAGTGAAGTCTAAAAACCGTGAGATAAGGGTTGAGCGGGCAGTTTAATGTCTGGAGAAAGTTTTGGACGGGGATAACAGAACTTCAAAAAAGGAATCCAGACACAAAATATGAAAATAAAAGTAGCTGAATCACCAAAAATATACTTCCCCAGCTTGATTTATCTGTCATATAACAACGTTATTACTCTCCCTCTAAACCCTATTTCCTCTTCGGTCAATTTGGCTGAAAATCAATAAGTGTCGCACTCAGAGACGTTTCTACCCAAATAATCGAATCAACCTAACTTCGCTATATTTATTACATTGGCAGTTATTACAGTTTTTGAGTTAAACCCTTCATTTTGGGAAAATCCATCGGTATCCGATCAAAATATAATATTATCGTGTAGATACATGCATGGGAATTAATATAATTTTTTTTGCACCCCTTACCTCCTCTCTTTCCTTTATCTGATTTAGCTAAAAATTGTTAGGCGTCGTCTTCATCATGAAGATTAAAAGGGAAATTATTTTTTTTGGCAGCTGGAATACCTGATAATTGAGAAGTCACACCGCTTATTCTAACGATCAGATTGGATCAACATCTTCTTCATGTCAGCTTTACAGTTACTTTAAAACTAATATCTAGCCATTCAAATGAACGTCTGAAAGCCATGTTTCAATTAGTTTCTTTGTTTTCCATCTCAATTATTACATATTTATTATATTAAAATTTATCTCTGTGCAGGGAAATTCTATGGGGTTTTATTTCCCCAGATATACAAAGAATAGGGGAAGTTATGTATTCGGTTGTATGACGGTGGGTTTGTGATAAACGAAATTGTATATTTATATCCAGAACCCCTCAGTGACGACATATATTGTTTATAGCCAAATTGGTCAAAGAGAAATGGGGGATTAGAAAAGAGGTTTAACACAAAAACTCTAATAACTACCGTTGTAAAGAATGATCGATACAGAATTCCATACGTAATTTAAAAAACCCCTGAGGACAGCACCTATTAATTTTCTACCGTATCGGCAGAAAAAAAGGGAGAATTAGAGAAGGGCTCAACTCAAAAACCCTAATAACTACCGATGTAATGAATTTATCGACACAAAATGTAGTATGAGGATTTAGAAGCACCTATGTAAGTAAACTTATGTTTTTTAGCCCAAACTGTCGATTGGTTTTTGAGGGAGAGCAACAATTTATTAGATTAATTCGTCCTTGTGAAGTATATTGTCGGGGTGATTTTTCCTTTGGTCACAAGCACATACACACAAGACAAGCTTTTTTTTTTTTTTTCAAGAATTTTTTTTTTTTTTGGAAATTTCGGTGAAAACTTGAACATTGAATTTCCGACCGATTACATAACTTCCCCTATATTTCAAATATCTGGGGAAGTAAAAGCTGAAAAGGGGGTGTATAACATCATGACTGAATGGGTTAGATCATAATAAGACGAAAACAAATTAAGTCTAGGAAAGCTCCCGAGGGTTTCATTTTTATTTGGGAAAGCTGAGATATTTTGAAAAAAATGAAAAGAGAATCGTGCAAACGACAAGATAGAAGACTACGTAAACCAGGCTCAGTTTAAAGACTTCTAACATGGAAAAGTGGGTTAAAGAGATTCAACCTGCTTTTTGCTTCCATGATAAATGTTATTTCATTTATCTTAAACCTGCAATTCATAGGAAAGAAAATAAAAAATGGAAATACTCAATTCATGGTAATGGCCCCTGCTCAAGTATGGCTCGGAGACCTGGACTATTTGAGAGCTGACATGAGTGACGTCCTCTGGTTCCTGAATAAATGGGCCCATTCTGATGGAGAGATTTGGAGATGGGTGGCCAAGCCTGGGATGGGATGGGAGGATGGTGTAGGAAGACGCCAGGTTTCTCATCGTCCTGCCACAGAACTAGAGGGCAAGGGTACAGGATCTGTCTATTTGAGTTGGGAGACTAAGGTTGAGATGAGAGGTTGGCGTAGTCAGGGTCGCCAGGAGTCTCATCTTCCTGCCACAGAACTGGAAGGCAAGGGTACAGGATCTGTCTGTTTGAGTTGGGAGACTAAGGTTGAGATGAAAGGTTGGCGTAGTCAGGGTCGCCAGGAGTCTCATCTTCCTGCCACAGAACTGGAAGGCAAGGGTACAGGATCTGTCTGTTTGAGTTGGGAGACTAAGGTTGAGATGAAAGGTTGGCATAGTCAGGGTCGCCAGGAGTCTCATCTTCCTGCCACAGACTGGAGGGCAAGGGTACAGGATCTGTCTGTTTGAGTTGGGAGACTAAGGTTGAGATGAGAGGTTGGCGCAGTCAGGGTCACCAGGAGTCTCATCTTCCTGCCATAGAACTGGAGGTTAAGGGTACAGGATTTGTCTGTTTGAGTTGGGAGACTAAGGTTGAGATGAGAGGTTGGCGTAGTCAGGGTCGCCAGGAGTCTCATCTTCCTGTTACAGAACTGGAGAGCAGCCGCACAGATTAGAGTTGCCTGTTCGAGAAGTTGAAAGACCGAGTTTGGAATAGGAGGTTTGCGTGGCCATTAGTCTCATTGTCCTGCTACAGTTCTGCAAACTGGAGGGCAGGGACACACGATAAAGTTGTCTGTTCCAGGATTGTTGCGCCACGGGGGCAACAGATTATAATAAGCATCAAAATTTGAAGTAATGCGTGTTCAGTAGGAAAAGCTAGATCACTGGTTCACAGGCATGACAGTAGTTTCTCAGCTGACGTACATACTTCCAAAAGAATCTCCTCATTATAACTTGATCTACTACATAATAACTTGACAAAATAAAATTCACATATATATTTATAACTAAAACATTTACAGATTATAATAAGGATCGATTTATGATCAGACTCACATAGAATTTTTCAGTGCGACGTAGAAACAAATTAAGAAGAAAGTAGTCTAGATAAGATACGTAAAAAGTGTTTTCGTGACAGAATCCCTGCGCTTCAGAGCTAGGCTTGCAGAACCCACCAACTCTCCCCTCCAGATAAGTCCTAACGCTGCTCTCAATAAATCCCAAACAGCCCCCCTCCCCAGAACATTATCTTAAATTGTCCTGTTTCTTTATCTCCGTTCTCCCCACTCTAAAACAGCACTATATTACCATCCTCACTGATTACCATACCATGAAACACTTCTCTCTTCTTTATCTCTCCCAATATTCGACTCGTTTTTTCTCGTTTACTCACAGCAGGCTCCGTTGGCAGTCGCGCCAGACCGTTTATTCAATAAACAGCAGAGAGTCAAGCTTCCATTAGCTGCATGGGGGTGTTTCTCTTTAACAACTCAGAAGCACGCGATGCACATGTCCAGACAGCAAGTCCCAATGTTCACAGACAATCAACTCTATATCATGCACAACATAACCTTTAATGAATGCTTATTAACATGGTCTAAAGCTCATTCTAAATAGGAGAACGCTCTGTTCAGCCATTTCCACATCCCATAGTACAACAGAGGTCGTGGTCTAAATGGTGTCACAGCACTGGTCTAAATGATGGTACGACAATCGTGGTATACGTTTCTTAACCCAGATCGGGGTTACCTGAAAATTGACAACTATTTATCCTTCATGGTTTAATCCGAAAGTAAAATACCAGTAAAAGAGAAGAAAGGCAAAATGGGTGATTTGCCATAGACCCCATATAGATTCTGCCCCCATTTTTAATATATGCAACTTTTTAATATATTTTTACTTCCTCAGATATACGAAGTATAGGGGAAGTTATGTATCAGTCAGAATATCACTGTTGAGCTTTCAACTGAATTTCATGTCAATATTTGTATGTGTCTTGGCAGTCTGTGGACACGATAACTGCCAATAGAATGAATATAACACGAAATTTTCTGTCAATCCAAAACCCCATAGGGATCATCGACACCTATTGATTTTCAACCATATCAGTCAAAGAGAAGGGGGATTACGGGAGGGGGGGGGGGGGGGGGGGGGGGTAACATAAAAATTTCAATGACTGAGAGAAGGGGGCTCAAAAATCTAATAACTGCCGATGTAACGAATGTATCAATATACAATTTAGTGTGATGAATCAGAAATTCCTGATTAAGACACCTATTAATTTTCAACAATATCGTTAAATTGATTTCAGAGGGAGAGCTAAAACTTAGCTGATTAATTCGCGCAGTGGAAGTTGCCAATTATTCACCGACGACCTACTTTATTACTACTATTCTATCATACACATAAAAATACATTTTTTTTCACTATTTTCAATTTTTATAACGAATTGTATATTGAATAAACGTTGTAATCACCTTTAATGATCCATAATGGAGAAGAGCCAAACTACAAAAAGTCGGCGGTGAATCCCAGACAACGTACTTCCTCAGCACGATAATTCGTGTCCCTCACCTGAGATCCAATACATCGTTTCGGCCAATTTTGCTGAAAATTAATAGGAATCGTAACATTGATTACAACGGCAGTTATTAGAGTTTTGGTGTTAAGCTTCCCCCTAATATCTTCCTCCCCTTTAACCGATTTGGCTAAAAATCAACAGGTGTATTCCTTATGCGGTTCTTGACACACGTACAAAATTTGGATTCGAAATCTTCATTCTATCGGGAGTTATCGTATTCACAGACAAATAAACAGAAAGATTATTTTTTTTTTTCATTTTTGGAGGCAGGGGTTTGAAAGATATGAAATTTCGGAGAAAACTGATTGGATAACTTCGTATAGCTGGCGAAGTAACAAATCTGTCCTGTTAAAAAACGAAAGGGATCCGTGAAATGATGCCATTACAAATTCTACAGACAGATTCATAATTATATTTTACTCGAAGGATAGATATTACTTAACGGTGCACCGTGAGTTGTATACGGTTACTGAGTATTAATTTTGATGAGTTGATTACTCAATAGATAGAATCTGTGCTAAATTTAATGACAAGACATTGAAACAAAGAGGTAGAGAGACAATCAGGTCATCAAATGATGTAGTGGAGATCATGTCACATGGACAATACAAAATGGAACATGCCCAGTACATAGTACATACACAATGCCGACATAGTATGCAGCCTTGACACACATGTACAGATCATTTGGCATGAGCGACTAGCCGAAGGCGTAACAGAAAAAAATAAGGCAATGTACTGTTTCGAATGGTTTTGCCGCGTAAGAGCCAAAAATCTCCGTTTCTGGCTCTATGAGACAGGAAAAGGCATCCCAAGTTGCCGAAATTTTGGGGATTTTAAATTTCAAAGCGTCAAATAGTTGACTCGAAAAATTTAGAAAATGTAGAAGTATGTGTACCCAGAAACCCGTAAAGACGAAATCTATTAATTTCCTGCGAAATCGCCCGAAGGGAAGAGGTTCAGAGGAAGTGGGATTCAACTTAAAAATCCTAATAACTGCCGATGTAATGAATGTATCGAACGATATTTAGTATGAGGATTTTTAAGTATATTTCTAAGTCAACCATTGACTTTTAGCCAATAGGGTCGATTGGCGTTAGAGGGGAAGCAAAAAAGTAAATAATTATATCGTGCTGTCAAACTAAATTTCCAAACTAAGTTTCACGGTCCCCTGAATACGTTTTGACCATTTTCGCGATGATGTGTACATCTGTCTGAGTGTGTATGTATGTAATTGAAAAATTGTGGAGCTCTCTATCGCAAAAACGATTAAAGCTATAAACTTGAAATTTGGAATGAATGGGTCACATGTTCTAACTTAGGTCTGATTAGATTTTGGCCGAAATCGAACGAAAATTGAGACCACTTTCCTCCGGGACCTAACTCCATTTTACAAGATATAGCTTATGTTTATGACTTAATCAAAAATCTTTTCAAGTAATAGTTGTAGAGAATATGGAAATTCATAATTTATATGAAATATAATTTTTTACAGGTCGTCCAGTTTTCGAGATATACGCCAAAAACCATCTTGAAATGTAGTTTTGAAACACGTATTTTTAGACGTTTCCTTTATTTACACGAAAACGTTTAGTCGTGTCGAAAAATTTATTCTTATCAAAAGTGTTCCTTATAAATTTTTTTATCGCTAATAAGTCCTTCGATTTGAGATAGGATCAATACAACAAAAGTTATAGAGCCCCGAAGAATGTAATCTACATGTCTCTAAGGAATATAAGTAATTTTTAAATAGTAACTCATAACAATGAACTTTAGATTATGTATTGGTAGTTCTTACAATAATAAAAATTAAGAAAAATATATGTTACAGTTTTCTCTCCCCCTCCCCTTCTCAAAATCATTTCATTTAGTCTCTTTGTACAGCGTTATCTTGAGAGCAGACATTCTTATACCCAGTAATGCCAGTTAGAAATAATTATGAGAAGGGGGAAAGAGAGCGATCTGTAAGCGTGGTTAGTATAACAAAGTCCTGTAATGGCCACATCACATTTTTTTTTTTTAGAATCGGAAAATATGAAATGTGAAAAATCAACATATACTAATTTTTGGTCGAGTAGCTATACTTCGTAGAGCTGGGGAAGTAATAAGAAACATTCAGATATTGTACTAAGTGGAAAAGAGACTGCAGAGGAAGGCTGTGGCTGGGTGAGCAGGTTTGTCGCAGGAGAGGACCGTCACGCCAGAGAAGCCATGAGTCTGCTGCGGTCTGTATCATGATACCAGTAGAACACTGTGGTGGCTCCAGGTGTGCCGCCCCACCTGCCCTCCGAGTGTCAGCGACCTCACCCGCCGTCCGCTACTCCAGATGACAATCTACCTACATTCGCAGATCATGAGGGCAAACTGAGCTGTTAAACAAGATCCTCATATGGAGGCGGACACAACAGCTACTTGTTTCGTGATGCGGGATCATCAGACATTTTTCTCGATGTATTTTGAGTAAAGGACAGTCCATAAATTACGTGACGCTTCCGGGGGGGGGAGGGGGGGGATGGTGAATGACTGGTGAACTGAATCATCACACTAAATTTCGTGTTGATATACACGTTGTATCGATATATTCGTGTTGATATACACGTTGTATCTACTCCTGGCGGAGAATTAAGAAAGCCTTATTATTCAGAATTAAATTAATATTAAACAAGAAAATGAAAATTATAATTCCTGAATTCACACAATCATTAAGCAAACGTTGTTTGCCTAGTTAGTCTCCACACCATGTCGTTGGATTCACAGTTCTTTTAAAAACTATTATTTTTTTTTAAACTGAACTCAGATGAATATTGATCAAAAATGAATTAACATATTTTGAAATATCACATATTGCCTTGGGCACCATTTCAGTTTAGCATTGAGAATTACAACACTTCTAATTTAATTCCAGCAATTATCCAACAATCAGGATTTCAAACCGAGGTGCTTTGTACTTTATATATAGTACTTACTAAGTATGCATATAAGTTTATAGAACCTAGTATTCTGTATGCCCATTTGTACATATATAAGTACAGTCAGCACCCTACATAATAACATCGACCCCAGGTCCTCCCACATAACTGTCCTTATCTCCACTGTCCAGCCGGCAGTTAGCGTTTAGCTGCTTTCACAAAAGCGCCAATTTATTACATAAGCAGCTAAAGCATAGTAAACAAACTTTACAATTTTTCACAACCATCCTTGAAAGGTAAATGCCAAAAACTAAAATATGTAAATAAATATAACAACTAAACTTAAAATGAAATCTCAATAACTCCTCAAGTATTAATTGTATCAACATGAAATTAGTACGACGATTAAAAACTTAGTTGATGATTAATTCGCGCCGGGGAAGTACATCTCCAATGATTCACCAACGTAGTTTTCAGTTCTTACCAATCTCTCAATTATTCTCGCTAAATAAATTTTAGAGCCAATGTCCTATCTCTGTAAGTGGTATAGTCTAGAAGAAAGGATAGACAAGAAGAAATAAGTGAAGCTGTAGAGGATAGATCCCCGATCTAGTGGAAGACTAATGATCCGTTTCCAGGAATATCCTTCAGACTGGACAGAGACACTCCAGGAGGGAGGTGAAGAAGTTGAAAGAGATGAGCCGGAACTGGTCTCGCCCTGGATACCCTCCGATAAGTCCCTACACAACCATAACATCCTACACAACTATAAGTTCCTAAATCACTATAAGTTTCTTCAGCACTACAAGTTTCTAAAGCTCGTGTAAGTTTCTAAAGCTATGTAAGTTTCTGCAGTACTAGTTCCTATAACATTGGTTCACCTAACGGCCACTCTGAGGATTATACTTCCACATATATAAGATTCCATGGAACGGGAACATGAGAAACTGTTAACTAAATACCAAGCAGCTTTTGAGTTAGTTATACATACCCTACTACCAGAACTGTCTTTCCTCGCTCTGGTGGACATGAGCCTGACTCTACTCTGGGAGTCCTATATTTTGCTTACCTAGGTTTATTCACCAAGGGTAGCGGTCTTTAAGGAGTACCTGAGCACAGGCTCGGGACCATTGCTTAACTTGCTCAAGGTTTTCCCACCTACCAGAAAACAAACCTAAGGACCTCGGCCGGGTTTCGAACCCGCGATCTTGAGCTCAGGAGGCTAGCACGCTACCCCTGAGCTATTGGCGTTATTGATCAACTTTTGATTTCAAAACTACGAGGGGTGATCAAAAAGTTCCAGAACTGATTTTTTTAAAGTTTATTAAAAACATTTACAAGTTATTGGACATTGTCCCCTTCAATGTACTCCCCTTAGGAACCTATAAATTTTTCCCACCACTGTTTCCAATGCTGGAAGGACCCTGAGAACTCATTTCTGGAATCAGCTCCTCCAGCGATTTTTCTTTAATTTCGTCAGTTGAGTGAAATCTCTGCCCTTTTAAGGGTCTCTTGAGTTTCGGAAACAGGAAAAAGCCCGTAGAGGCCAGGTCTGGTGAGTACGGGGGCTGGGAGATGACGGCAATGGCATATTTTGTGCAATAATCGCGAATGAGAGCAAATTGTCTCACCTCCTGTAAGAAATTCGTAGTAGACAACACCCTTTTAGTAGAAGAAAACAGTGAGCATGACCTTGACATTTGTTTTGAAGATGTCCGGCCTTCTTTCAACCTCTTGTACCACTCATGACACCATGATCGACTCAGACATTCATCCCCATTGCAACATCTGAAAAGTTTCTGCAAACGTTTTACTCAACTTCACACAAAACGTGACACAAACGCGTTGCTCTTCTTTTTGATTCATTTGACAATAGATCACAAAATAGCCAAACACGAAAAACTTGTTTCACAAAAACGTTATTACTTCACAACAAAGTAGGTTGTAGAGAATCTAGAGGCTTTGGTTGCATGGACTCACACCATGGGCGTTGGTTAGGACGGTTACGCCCTAGGGAGAGTTTTATTTCGTAAATGAACGTAACCCAACTCTGTGGTACCAAAATAAAAATGAGGTACTAAATTAATTTCAAACCTGAAAAGTGTGTTTAGTTCAAGATTTTTACACGTGTTTGTAACCTTAGATTAAAAAAAAATCGAATTGATAAAACTTTTGCAAAACTAATAGTTCAAAAAATAAAAGCCGATTGTCCAGTCATTTGGATCATTATACTGAGGATAATGCAGTTTTCAGATTAAAAATCATGGTGCCATCTATTAGAAACATAATAAACTGCGTTCCCATTTCGGCTTAAATCAAGACCCTAGACGATTCTGTGAGACGGACTTTAAAGCCTGGGCTCCTGGAAACCTTGGAGAGTTCAAAACAATGGCTAACCAGGAAATGGTTTGACTGGTTTATAAGGCTATTGTTCTACTGGAGAAGAGTGATAAAGCTAAGCTAACAGTGACTGGAGCTGTTCTCAGCGATCCGGTGCATAAATCCAGTTCCGTTCTTGGAACCAGTTCCGGACTGCACACACACACTCCCGGTCCACTTTGCATACACACCTCACCTTCCTTCCGCACACCTTACTAATGATATCCCATTCCAAACAGCTGTCCTCTCACTTTTATAACATTAACATTTTTTTAATTTAATTCTAGCTTATTTTTCTTTTTCTTCTTCTATCTAACAAATAAGAGGACGCCGGTAGCTCAGTGGTATGCGTGCTTGCCTTCTGAGCTCAAGAACGTGGGTTCGAATGTACGTTATTGTTTTATTTATTCATTTATAATTGATTAATCTATATATATATATTATTCTTCATGTATTATTATAGTTACATTGTTTTATTTCTTTTCTAAATGTCGCAAATTGGGATCTGATGATGGAACGTAAGAACGTCCCGAAACATCGTTGGGATAAAGACACTTCCGAAGAGTTTTTTTGAAAAATAGTTATCTTAATTTTTATTAAATTGAAAAATGTGTCTACTTATTATAAATGCATCTTGTATTAATTATTTTATATACTCATATATTTTTAAGTATTTATTTGTTCAGTTTTGAAATTGTGATTTAAGATTAGCGGTCTTACACTTTCCAATTTCTCACCTATATTCTCTATATTTTTTGATAAGTTTACTGAATTTTCGTAAATATTGATAGAACTCAAGTAAAGTTTAATATTATTGGATCCGTGGCATTGTCGTGACTGATCTAAATGTTTGAGTTGATCGTTTCCGTCGTCTTTAGTAGTATTAAAATAAATTACTGAATGGTTTCGTTTGAGGTGATCCTTGATATATTTTTGCATTCCTTACATCGCGCCAACGTCTTAGGCCCAACATCTCTTATCGAAATGCCCTCATACGCCCGAATGATTTTTCCGTTTCAAGCCTCACACTAGTAATAAAATTAAAAAGAAAACGAAGCAAAATCGAACTAAGAATAATCCAAAATAAAATCCACTTCGTAAAGAAAGTAGGTTAAAGGAACTGATAATATTGATTAGGACGAAACCTTTTTTCTTGGTTACTGACAGAATAGCCAACCGTACGGAAACCGAACTCTTTTTCCGACAGTGGCGATTGCTTTTCTTCTATCATGTATTAATCGATAGTTTTTGCTGCGTACTATCTATACTACCGGTTGTCCGACTATCGATAATTTGACACCACTACCCCACCCCCACTTTTGAATTTGAAAGGAGAGAGAGCGAGAGAGAGAGGAAGTGTTATAAGAAAGTCCTGTGTTGGCCACACCACATATTTTTTTCTTCACTCTCCTTTAGAATTCTTGTAATCGCTGTTAGGCACACTAGAATTTTCACGGCCAGAGACAATCTTCAATTTGCATTTTTTATGGCCTCTCTAACCACTTTAGGAATTTTCATTACCTCCGTTTAATACTTAAAGATATTTCATGACTTTTTTCTACCCACCCAAGTGCTTCCGTTGCTTCTGTCAAACACGGTAGACACTTCAGGGACTCGGCAAGTTTTTTTTTTTTTAATTAGTTTTCCACAATATAGACATAGATCGCAATAATGTATTCGGACATCCATAAACTCTCTTCAGAATTTTCATGACCCCTGCCAAACACCTTGAAAATTTCCGTAACATCTGGACAAGAACCTAAAAAATTTTCATAGCTTATGCCAAAAAACATGAAAAATTGCATGGTTCCTTCCACTCAAGAGTTTTCGCTGCCTCTCAACCATCGCATACATTTCATGGCCTCTATTAAACCATCTAGAGAATTTTCATAACCACAAACAACAACAAGAAACAGCTGACTTGTATTTTGTAGGTAATTCAATAAACGAAACGGATAAACGAGGGACAACCTATCGGCAACTTCAGACAGAAAGCAAGCCCTCAAGACAGCAATTCACCTCCAAATTAATTTAACAAAACGTTGTATAATGGGATCTGATAGTGACTGTAAGTGCAGTATGCAGTCTTTATTAACAACTGCAAATTGAAAGGGGGGAGGGGATATCATCATAACTGTTATTAATAATATAAATTTGAAATTTAATAACTGAGAGTAATGGTCTCCCATAATTGAAGATTGCAGATAAAGTCTGACGGATTGACTGGACGCTCATGTAGTTAGCTCAAAAAGGTGGTTCTGTTGCCTGCAATTAGCCCATTGCATTCTCTATATGCAACTAAATTACACGTATCAACGCAATTTGGAAACTAAATGAATTATCTACCTTATCTAAACAGGTTCCAAAATGAGGCAATTAGGACATGACAGTCTTTTCAGCAATTTAGTAGACAATTAGACAGCCTTTTTTGACAATATTTCGGAACACTTCGACGTCCCTTCTTCTGTTCACTATGAACTGACCAGAAGAATGGACATGAAAGTGTGTGTGAAATATTGTCAAAAAATGAAAAAAAACGTCTTCCCACTTTATTTATTTTCGACCAGACCCGGTTTTTAATGCAACTGGGTCATCATCAGTGGCACACTTATGAATGTATATAAAATAAAAATATGGAGAAGTATTTAGCAAAAACCTTAAATCATCAGGGTACAGAATAATAATAATATAAAATAAATAACAAAATAAATTAAAACTAGTTTACCAGCCGTTTGAATACTTAATGGGTAATAGCTCAAGAGAGGGGATATGAGGTTTATTCATTCATACGAAACTGATTCGGTTGAAAAAATGATAAAGAAAAAGAATGAATAAGCTTGAACCCATCCTGGAAAGGAATGAAGATATATGCACTAAACTACAGGTATATTTATAGAGATTAAAACTATTATTGAATGCTATCTGTTATAGAAAGGTATATACTGTCTCGGAATATTTTATAAATTTTATTTTATTATATTGCCAACAATTCCTCCATATATTTTGATATATCTTCAATGGTTTGGGCAGCGTTTCAATAAATGGCGCCCGGGCGGCCGTTTCTCCTGCGACTTGCTTCAATTTACCATCACCACTCAGCTACCTTTTGATAAAGCGTGAAAATGTATAGCCTATATACACCAGAAAGAAATAAGCTTCACAATGGTGAAAGAATTATCCAAATCGGTTATAATAGTTTTCGAAATTACCTCAAATACACAAATACAAAAATAAACAAACATAGAGTATAGATAAGTATAAGAAAAAGCGGAATTTATATCATTATAGATGATCTGAATTTATAAATATGTACCAGATTATCTGATAATCTTAGGATACATCTCCAGACATGTTCAGGCTCTTCAAATTAAAATCGAGATTCAGTCAATAAAATACATTATTGTTATTATTATTCATTATGTATTAATATTATTTTTATCTGTTGTCTCTCTTATCAACGACGTGCCAAAGAGCACATATAGAACAGATGCAACTAAGCAGAAATTTATGAGAGCATATCACAAATGGATTAATGTCTTCGGGGGCCCCTGTACCCTCCCCCTTTGACGGTGAAATATCATAAATAGCAGTGATTTATTAATAGTGATAAGCAGTGATTCTAAAGAAGGGACTAGTGATATCCTGAGTCGGATCTGACGTGAGGGAAAATTTCCCCCAAGTTTATCTGTTCTCCCGCCATTTCCCGTCATTTCCGCATCTCTTCCCGCCTTCTCCTCATTTCCTGACCTTTTAGATATGCCCCAAATCATCATCATCAAACAGAATGGAACATCATCTGTGAAAATTAGGGATGCGTATCAAAAAGAAAATATTGATATTTTGTATATAAGATAGGTATATATTTTTTTAAATCGGGTCATCATCGATAAGTGATAATATCGGGACACATGGTTAAATTGATTTTTTTAATTATAACAACTAGCAACTGGCGAAAAATCGTATTTTATATACAATGTACTGTAGTGTTTCTGTTTAACAAATGGTATTAATTGTATTGTATTTAACAAATGGTATTAATTGTATTGTATTTAACAAATGGTATTAATTGTATTGTATTTAACATAATATGTTAAATAATATGTGTGAATAAATGACAGTTTGTTGCTAACTCTACATGTACCATTCAGTTTTCGTACATATCTTTGCGAAAGTGACGTCATTATTTCCAATATCAAGTTCATAGCTATAATCGTTCCTAAGTTAGAGTGTTCACAAAGTTCATATCACATATATTCACACACACACAGACAGAAATCATCGCGAACATGATACGACAAGAGACCTTGAAACGTAATATTCCGTTGAAACTCGATTTCAGATTTTCGCACGATTACATTACCTATTTAAACCAAGTAGGGGTACCCTCTCCCTACATTTTAAGCGGCTAACCCCCTCCCCCCCCCCCCCTTCCCCCCTCCCCCACTAATATTAATAGGGATGATAGGCAACTGCTTGCCATCCCCGGTCAGTCACCATTCTGGACCTTGAGGCGGGCGATTCTCACTGCCTTAGCTAAAATGGTACTACGGGGGTGGTTGATCCAAGCGGCACCACCAACTGGGGTTGATTTTGTAGTGGCTGTGGTTGCTGGCAGTAGCACCAGAAGCCAGTCCCTGGCAGATTCTGATGCTGGGACCAGACCGAAGTAGTGAGTGTCCCAATTCCTCCCCTATTCCAAAAAACTAATTCCACCCTAGACCAATTTCCACCCCAATAGGATGTCCTAAATATTTTAGAAGGTTGGATTCTATCCTCGGCGGGGATAGCTTCAGTACCGCTGATGAGTGATTTCTAACAACTAAAAAAAAAAAACAATAAAACTAACTAACCTTGCTTACCAAACTCAAGATCGCGGGTTCGTAACGAGGCTTTTATTTAAAAGGTTAAAAAACGTAAATTTATGGTTTTTTTAGTTACTCTTCTATAGGTTAGTTTTTATGACTCATACCCGGGCTTTAACTACGAGGTCATATCGCCTACTACCAGAGCGCTCTTTCGTCACTCTGGTGAGGATGAGCCCGACTCTACTACGGCAGTCCTAAATTTTGCCTACACTAAATTTTTATTCACCTAGGGCAGCGGTCTTTAACGAGTACCTGACATCATACAGTCTCGGGACCATCGCTTAACGTCCCATCCGAAAGACGGCATGCTTAAGTTTATTTTACCTCCCAGATAAAATAAACTAAGGGCCTCGGTCGGGTTTCGAACCCACAATCTTGAGCTCAGAAGACAAGCACGCATACCACTGAGTTACCGGCGCCCTCTACTCTTCTATATTTTTGTTTTCTATGTGTTCATAGATGTGCCACTGATAATGAATGAAAAAAAGTGTGAACGTCTTTTATTTCTATGAATAATATCACATATGAAATCATATGAAATAAATATTAAAACTATTACTATATGGCATTGCTAGAAATACCCCAGTTTCGGTTCCAAGTTGGACCGAACAATATTGGAAATGCGTTCCCTCTTGTATCTTCCCAATTCCTGTCCTCTTGCCCTAGGCACTGACCTAAAATTCACCCCAAGCTCCCTATAAAATCCTCTTCTTCAGACTCCCATTCCCGGAGGGATTTCCCGAGGGAACGAAGAAGCCAGACTTAAATGAAAAACTTGGCAAAGTCACCTCGAGGCTTTTCCCCATTTGTAAAGTTACTCACAGCTAGGTCTGGCCAATCCGAACTGACTCTTTCCAACCCTATCTGCATAGATTCAATTTGTATGTCATGTTTAAGTACGACGTTTGGTTTTTAGGTTCAGAATAAAAAAAAGTTACTAGTACCTCCCCAGATTTAATTATTCGCCATAAAATTAGTTTTCGCTCTCCCTCTAGATTACGAATGAACGTCTAAAATTTAAAATGTCCATCACATCCAAGGTTATTGGGATATTGAAGTTAAGCGCCTAGTTCCCCCATCCTCTAGCCGATTTCGCTAGGCTATACCGTTATCTATTTCCCCAGGGAGAATTAATCAATAAAAAACTGTAGGTGCCTTACTCACTCATTTTCCTTTGAAGGACTTGGTTTGATCATTGATAGGTATCGTCCTTATGGGGTTTTTTAAATTTTGTGTCGAAGCATTTAACACATCGTGAGCTATTAGGATTATTGTGTTAAGCGTCCCTCTAAAACCCCGTTCCTCTTGGCAGATTTGGCTGTCGTCCGTATGAGGTTTTGGTTACACACATACAATTTCGTGTCTACTCATTCATTCATTTTATTATCGAGTTCACAGACAGGCAGGAAATTTCAATTTGTGTAAACATGAAATTCCGGTAAAAAATTTGAATATCTGACAGATGATATAACTTCACTTATACTTCGCATAGCGGGGAAGTAAACGGACTGTCGACTAGTATAAAAGTGAAGTAGAAATATTGAATATATTCTGCTATTGCAACCATATGTTAGTATAGGTTAGATTAGGTTTTATGACTCATGCCCGGGCTTTAACTACGAGGTCATATCGCCTACTACCAGAGCGCTCTTTTCGTCAATCTGGTGGACATGAGCCCGACTCTACTGTGGGAGTCCTAAATTTTGCCTACCCTAAATTTTTTATTCACCTAGGGCAGGGGTCTTTAACGAGTACCTGACATGGTACAGGCTCGGGACCATCACTTAACGTCCCATCCGAAGGACGGCGTGCTTAAGTTTATTTTACCTCCCAGATAAAATAAACTAAGGGCCTCGGTCGGGTTTCGAACCCACGAACTTGAGCTCAGAATACTATGTTAGTATATTTTAACTACCCTGATGTTCAGACCCTATTTGATGTTCAGTTTTAACCGGAATTTCATGTTTTCCGACCCCTTGATTCTAAAAATGAAAAACAAATTTTCTGTCTGTCATTGTCTGTGTGTGTGTCAGTGTCAAATATATATCAATAGATATTTAGGTAGACCAAATATATCAATACGAAATTTTATATGTGTCCAGAACTTCAAAAGGGTAAGGCTTATCGATGTTTAGTGGAGATTTGGGGTGGCTTAACAAAACAAAATTCCAAAAACTTACTTCAGCAGTTTTTGGATTTTTTTTTTGTTAAGCCACCCCAAAAAACTGCTGAAGTAATGAATGTAAGGATACGAAATTGTGTATGTAAATCCAAAACCCTAAGGACGACTACTAACAATTATGTGTAAATAAATTCATTACATCGGCAGTTATTAGGATTTTGAATTGATCTCCCCTTCTGCCGATTCTGCTGAAACTTAATGTACTATCCTTATGGGGTTTTGATCACTCATATAAAATTTCGTGTTGATATATTCATTCTAACTGGAGTTTTTTTTTTCAAAGACAGACATTATTTTTCCATATTTGAATCTAGAGGTCGGAAAACATAAAATTCCGTTGAAAACTCGGCATCGAATTTTTGACCGATTACATAACTTCTCCTACACCTCATATAGCTAGGAGTAGAATTTAGTATGAGGATTAAAAATTCCCTGATTGTGACCCAGATTTTAAACCAAATTGGTAATTTGGTACCAGGGGGATAGCAATTAGAGTTGATTAGTTTGCGCTGGGGATGTACGTTGCCAATAGATTCACCGACAACTTTTTTTTTCCTGTCTGCGATGCAACTGATATAGAAAGTTGACTGCACTAATGACACTGTCGTGAGTCTGTTGTACCCTCGAGTGTCGCCTGCAATGGCATCTTTGGTGAAAAGTGTTTTGTGGAAAATCTAAACTGGAGAAGGGAACTGTCAGGAAGACGTCAAATGATAAGCACTTTCCAACCAAAGACCAGGAGAGTATTTCTTTTATAGTAGAGCCTGGAGGAAACCTGGCAAGTCATGTCTTAAAAATAGTTGACAGTACGCTGATGACCTGGAGGTTGGAGTATTTAGAGATGAGAAAAGACATAGAAGATGAACTTTATGTCTATGACGAGGCACATAGCGTTTGTCATCGTAAAACGAGACACAGCTTTATTCAACAATCAAAACCGGGTTTCGATACTGTGTCATCAACAGTGGTACTACACATTAAATGCAATATCCACACCAATAATGAAAAATTATTTTTTCAATGTTTCTGGATTTTTCATGCTCGCGGTTGTTATTCAATGTAATTCTCCTGATGACGCTCTCTGAAACGACTACTTCACTATTTTAAAGCTTTTTTATAATATATTTCAATATAAAATTAGTTCAGCTGATACCGAATATTATTGACAAGTGAAGCAACCGCTCGGCACGTTCTTCTATTACGAATCCACAAAACTAAAAGAAATGTTTGACGCAACCTATATAGAAAGTAATACAAATCGATAATGATCAAATTGTGGAGTTCCGGGCTAGAAAGTTATAGACGGTGAAATATATAATCGGGGAGCGTTATATCAGAAATGTATCAATAATATCTATGTATTAAGGATCGTTCTGATATAGTATCATAATGATACTAGTAGTTCTTTAGTATCAGATAATTACGGGTGATGTAAATATGGATTGCTTGCAAGTTACCAATAGGATCTTCAAATTTCCCATGCGTCTGAATCCTAAATCAGCAATCAGCTGTTACATAGATGTACACGTACAAAACAAGTCATATTACATTTATTTAAATATATATGAATTCGATCATTTCATTTCCTCGCTCAAAATCCTAATTTATGTTATACTTTATACTCTTAAAGCTGATTTTACATGCGCAGTAAAAATGCAAAGCGCAGCAGCAGAAATTGCACGCTATTGGATGTGAGTAATTTAATTCTAAAAGTACAGAAACCACAGCGTGCACTTGCTGCTGCTGTGATTTGCATTTTTGCTGCACATGTAAAGTCAACTTAAGTATTACAGTCAGTGGTTAACTCAGGGGGAGCTTCTAGGGGTCCGAATCTCCCAAATTAATAACAAAAAGTGTGCAGCGCAAACTACGGAAACTGCGGGCTGTGCTCCCGGGAGTCTATACCCCACCCCTGTAGCCTAACTTTGCACCCCCCCCCCCCCCCCCCCCGCCTACTCAAAATGCTGGCTACGCCCCTGGTGATGTTGCACAGAAGGTGCACCGGAAACAATAAAGAGCAATAATAACAAGATACTGATGATGGAAGTGCTTCCCGAAACGTTCGTCATTGCTATTTTCGAGAAGGCAAAACATGAATGGGAGAAATGATGCTCTAATAATAAATTATAAAAAAAAAAGGATCATATATATATATATATATATATATTGGAACACATACAAACCTTTCTTATAAAAATAAATAAAAACGAATGTTTTTAAAATATTATCTATTTCACAAAATATAGGTTAGGTTAGGTTTTTGACTCATGCCCGGGCTTTAACTACGCGGTCATATCGCCTACTACCAGAGCGCTCTCAGACCACAATGCGCGAAATAAAGAAAACTAAAATAAATGAGTATAAAAATAATATAAGATAATAAATAAAAAGAGTTAGTTATGTAAAATTGAACGAAAAATGTTACGGCATCCAGAATGTGTCAAGAGGGCTCAAGTACAACAACTAGAAAGTGGTTTTGTATTGTATCAAATAGCTTGTAGATGAAACGTACTATACAACAGTGTTGCAGTGATAGCATCCAAATATCCTCCTGAAAGAAGATTTATCTCAAAGAAATACAAAAACAATTTTATATCTATTTATTTTAAATGAGTCTTTTATTACTTTTTTTTTTTTTTTTGGCTTTATTACTTAATGTGTACTCATTTTCAACCAATTACTGAAGCCAATTTGGGCGTATGGAGCTGAATTCTAGGGCTCAACTAAACCTTCGAATTCTTATAGAATCCAAACCCTACAATCCTGTTTCCTTCGTAAAATCACAAACGCTCCATTCTACGTCTCCAATGCTATCCTTCACAATGACCTACAGATTCCCTTTGTAAGGGATATAATTAAATCCCGCTACAGAAAAATCCATTCTACCCTTTCCTTTCACTCTCATCCTTTAGTCCGCAGACTTGCCACACCTTCCTAATGTTCATGTTCGGAGACTGAGGCGGCAATGGCCTCGAGACCTACTTGTGGATTGAAGACTTAATCATCTACAAACGTTTTATGTTTCTTTTTCATCTATTTCTTTTTTTGTTTTTTTATATATATTTTTTTCTCTTTCTCATCCGTAAATAACACGATAATAGAGTGTCAATATTGAATGATTTCTCTTACAACATCCAGGACTTTTATTTATCATGTATCACATTTGCTTGTTATATATTGGTTATATAGTTGTAAATACAAAATTAAAATTGAAAAAAAAAAGTTATTTAAAAAAATATAAATTATTCAACACATATGTGTTTGTTAGTTATTATGACTCATGCCCGGGCTTTAACTATAAGGTAATTTTTCACCTAATACCAGAGCGCTCTTTCGTCTCTCTAGTGAACATGAGCCCGACTCAACAGTGAGACCTAAATGAGGCCTACCCAGCCAGGTTAATTCATCTGAGGAAGGGGTCTTTAATTAGTACCTGACATTGTATAGGCTTGGGACCATCGATTAACGTCCCATCGTCAGGACGGCGTGCCAAAGTTTTTTTCATTTCCCACATAAAAAACCTAAGACCCACCCTCGGAGTTTTCGGAGTTTCGAACGACATATCCAATAACCACGTTATAGTTCAACGAAAATATTATAATTACCTATGTGCAGCTGTAGTTGGCAACGATTCTCAGAAACGTTTCGAAAAAAATAGACATGGAGATAATAAATCGACCAATTTTCCAGAAGGAGAAAGATAAGAAATACAGTTTTTTTGCTGACATTTGTTAACAAACCCTGGCTGTCAATATTAAAGATACTCCATCCTCCAAGTCCACTGGCTCCCTCTTATCAGCAGAAAGTCCTTTCATACAGATATTTATCAGTATGAAAGAATCTTTTAATGGCTTTCAGAAAGAAAATACACAATATGTTTTGTTTTTGTTTTTTTAATTTCCTGCCCATTCACATTTGCAGATAGGTCACTCCTAGGGGACGAGATTGCAGTGAGGAAAAAGAAAGTTGGTCGACTCAGGAAGGGCAACTGAAGTAGGTCGGCAAAAGAAATTGCCATGGGACAATCAGTGGCTATAATAATAAAATACATTTGATGAACAATTAAATTTTAATAAGGAATCACAGTAACTTTAACAGCCAAGCAAATATTAACAATTATCTCATCTTTATGCCGTCCTTGTTTATGAAGCCGCTTTGAGATGTAAAGGCTCCAGGATATGGCCGTTGTTTTTACTTGCACCACTATACGAAGTGTAGAGAAAGTTATGTGATCGGTTAGAAATTCGATGTCAAGTTTTAACCAAAATTTTATGTTATCGAACTCGTCCTTTGTATGATAATAGTAGAGAAAGATATTTATCTAACTATATTAACAACTCTGATGAAGATGAAAGTAATTTATTAGAATATTAGAGATTGTTTCTATAGAGCAAATTAATGATGTCTATTATTATATTCAAAATGTTATTAATTTAAAAAAGCAAACATTTAAAAAAAAAACCAACTTACAATAAAAATTAAAAAAAAAAAAAAAATTAAATTAAAATTAAGAATAGAGGACAAAAAATAATGAAGATAATGAAAAATGAATTAAAGTTGAGATTTTCATATTAAGTTTTTGTTAAATACTTGTTATTTACAGTTCAAGTACAAAGTGGTTTGACTTCATGTTTATTACTATAATATTTAAATATTTAGGATTTTATTAAGCTGTAATATTCTTACTTTATTATTATTTCGGATTTATATTCAATTTGTATCCCAACTCGCTACAATAAGCCTTAATAGGCTTCAATGTAGTAATAAATAAATATAAATATATGTTATCGAACTCCTGATTCGGAAAATGAAAAAAAAAAGTCGATGAAACCGGCAATGTACTTCCCCAGCATGAATTATTCAATTCAATAATCGAAAAAATCAGAACGAACACTTAATTGATTAATTCGTTCTGGGGAGGTACATCGCCGGTGATTCACCGAAAAGTTTTTATATTAGCAATCTATATACAATATGCGACAATGCTAACGAAACTGAGATAAGGAAGAGAGTCTTTGCGGCAAACAAGTGCTACTATGGTCTCAGCAAGCACTTCAGAAGCAACCATATATCCAGGCAGACTAAACTTATCCGCCCAGTTCTTCTGTATGGCTCAGAAACCTGGACAATTTCAAAAATGAGCGAACAGAGCCTTTTGGTGTTCGAAATGAAGGTTCTGCGCAGAATATTTGGAGGAGTGCAAGTAGGCCATGCATGGCGCAGACGCAACAACCAGGAGCTCTACGAACTATATAGAGAACCAGATGTCCTGTAAGTCATGAAGATTGTGCGGTTAAGATGGGCAGGACATGTCACCAGGATGGAAGCTGAGGAAATGCCGAAGAAGCTGCTAATGGAGCCCATTCTGGAGTAAGACGGCGAGGGAGACCTAAGCTGAGATGGGCCGATGGTGTGGCAGAAGATGCCCGAAACATATTCCGCATCAGGAACTGGATGGCAGCCGCACTGGATCGAGACAATTGGCGGTTGTTGGTGGAGGAGGCCAGGACCCGTCACCGGGTTGTAGCGCCAAAATTGATTGATTGATACAATATGCACAGAATAAGCAATTATAATCACAATTGCAATAATATAACAATGTTACTTGTTGGGAGAAGTCCTGACAATCCCTCGAAAGTTTAGTTTCTATCACTCATTGTCTGGAGAGGCCATCTTCTGTCCAAGCGAGGAGGAGTATTGTCAGGACGGGAATGAGAGTATAGGGCCTATACGATAGGATTTTAATAGAAAGAAGGATTATGTGGAATGCTTGGAATGGGATTTGGATTAATTAATTGGCAGTGGGAATATTAAGATCTCTGTGTGGGACTTTCCATATGTCCAGATTGGACTTATAATGGTCTTGTAAATCGTAACTTTTTCGAAATAACAATCCATATCTTCGATTCAGTTCTTGTCGTGGATTTCACATAAGCTTATTGTGTAATTAAAACCCAAGCAAGCGGACTTAGTTTGAAGAGAGAGCGATAGTTAACGAAAATGTTTCTTTTGTACATGAGGAAAGTGTTAAGATGAAGGATAGATCTCTTGTAATCCTGAGCAATTAAGTTGCCAGTCTCTCATGTTAGTCTTCACAGCTCTTTTGTTCACTTAAATATAATATAATTGCTTTTCGACTTTGAACTCACCTAAAAAAAGTACAATATGGCGCGAGAGATGAGTTTTGGCGAGCGGATGGCTTGATAATTACTTTTATTAACGGCCTCTGTATGATTGAGTGTTCCAAAGAACATGCTGTTTCTTCATTTCACCACTAGACGGCATTAGTAAGATGTCGGCCATCACATGTCATTAAACTATCCACATTTTATTTTATTACTATTGTATATATCAGGACCGTTAGTCAATTAAACAATAAATAAAGAAATACTAACATCGTCTGAGGCTATTAGATGTGCACGAACGATGTCTTCATTAAGTCCTGGGTCATTAAGTACTTTGACATATTTCTCAGCGCTGGCTATGAAACCTCGTCCTTCGTGGTTGGGTAATTGGGGATACTTACCGCTCTCAAAATATTAATATGGAATGTACTTCCCCATACCGAATTAATCAATTAACTTTTCGCTCCCCCTCCAAAACCAGCCGTTTGCGCTAATATTCGACAGTTAACTATCCTAAATTCTCATAATAAATTTTGTGTCGATAAATTCATTATATCGTTAAGCCTCTCCCCTAATCCCACCTTTCCTTTGACCGATTTGACTGAAAATAAATTGGCGTGAGCGTTAGAGGGTTCTGGATTCATATCAGGGGCGTAGCTACCGCTGTAGTAGTTGTAGCAATGATACAGGGTCCCCGAGCTAGATGGGCCCCAACATGCGTAAGTAAAAAATCGTAAAATGGTATCCATAGTCATATTGATAAAAGCCAAATAAATTTCTAAATTAAAACTTTTAAACTATTATCTTAGAACGGCAAATCGGAATTACCAATATTGTCCATAGAAAAAGAAGAACTTGAGAAACTAAACACTTCTTCAGCTCTGGAAGATATAATAAATACGTTGGTAGGAAAAAAGACAAGAAAAGTAACTATTTACCACTAGAATATTTTTTTTTAGTTAAGTTTTTTAATATGTATTATTGTTATTGTTATTTTCAAATATATTTTGTTTATGCGAATGTTTTTGTTTATTTTCCGAAAAAGGGCCCCCCAAGAAATTTTGATACAGTGCCCTCTCAGGGCTACTATTCTATCGGGAGTTAACGTGTTCGCAGACACACATCCACTGATTTTTTATACATATTTGGAATCTGAAGGTCGGAAAACATGAAATTCCGAACTCCACATGGAATTTTTGACCGATTACATACCTTCCCCTATACTTCATGTAGCTGGGGAGGTAAAAATATATACCATAAGTATATAATACCAAGGCTCTTTGGGTTCGTGTATAGGAAGGAGCAAGTGCGGTTTGTGAGCTACATTCTCGTATACTCGAATTTCTTTAGCATTCAAGATTAGACAATTCAATTAGACCAAAAAGGTTGGTCCTGAAGAGATGATGACGGTTAGGACATTAGTCACGGTAGAGGTGAACAGCATAAGTCCGCCAGTACCGTTTCAGGACACCCAGGAATGTCGGTCGTGCATTCAACGTGTTCAAAATGGGACTGAGTATGCTAGTCTTGTGGAACGCCACCTTTAATCGAATAAACTTACAAAAAGACAACTCCAAAAAATTGTACCTACGTGATCAATTGCGTGTCCTACGAAGTGTATTTTACATACACACGAATAGATAAGGATAAATATGACGTTGGTAAGTCAAGAAATGAGTACTCTTACTTACCCAATATGTTGTATAGAGTAGCTTAGCAATTAGTAAAAAAAAAAAAACTAAACTGATTTTTTATCGGAATTAAATATTTGTTGGCCCCTTGAATCCAAAAATGACGAAAATCTCTATCTGAGAACATGATAATAATATTTATTTCCGTTAAACCATAACATCGTAATAGGATACATCTTAAAAATGTATACATCAAGATAGCTCCTGAATTGGATATACTGACAGTCGGATTAGTAATAACAAAAGTAAAATAAATAAAATAAAGTTAATTAATATTAATATTAATATATCATAATACTAATAGGTTAGGTTAGGTTTTATGACTCATGCCCGGGCTTTAACTACGAGGTCATATCGCCTACTACCAGAGCGCTCTTTCGTCACTCTGGTGGACATGAGCCCGTCTCTACTGTGGGAGTCCTAAATTTTGCATAACCTAAATTTTTATTCACCTAGGTTAGGGGCTGATATCGCACAGGCTCGGGACCATCGCTTAACGTCCCATCCGAAGGACGGCGTGCTTAAGTTTATTTCACCTCCCAGATAACCCACGTTCTTGAGCTCAGAAGTCAAGCATGCATACCACTGAGCTACCGGCGCCCTCATAATACTAATAAATACAACGGATACAGCTTTTAATTATATTTTAATTATGATAACTATTTTTATAATTCTTCAAGAAGTGTCTTTTTCTCGATGATATTTCGGGACGTTTCATGTCCCCGTCCTCAGATCACAATGTGCGAAATAAAGAAAACATAGAGAAATAAAAGAATGAAATATAAAAAAATAAATGAGTAGAAAAAGTCGTCGGTGTATCACCGGCAATGTACTTCCCCAGAACGAAATAATCAATTATCTTTTCGCTCCCTCTACAAAACCAGTCGACCGTTTGGGCTAATAACAGCTGACGTACATAGGGGCCTCTAAATCCTCTACATTTTGTGTCAATAAATTAATTAAATCGGCCGTTATTAGTGATTTTTCGTGTCGTCCCTAAACTTTTGGTCGATTTGACTGAAAATTAATAGATGTCCTGTTCATGGGGTTCCGGATACATATATACAATTTTGTGTCGATACATTCATTCCACATTCGTAAATTCGATTGGATACTTTATTGGACGGTAAATTGGAAATGTTCTCACTTTCAATATCGATTATTAAGTAATTTTTTACTTCCCCAGCGATGTATAGGGGAAGTTATGCAATCGGTCAAAATTTAGATGCAGAGTTTTCAACGGTTTCATGTTTTCCGGCCTCCGGATTCCAAAAAAAAAAGCCTGTCTGTGTTTGTGAACACGATTATTCTCGATAAAATGAATGTATCAAGACGAAATTTTATAAGTGCATTAAGAACCCTCTAAGGACAACACTTATAAATGTTCAGTCAAATCAGCTAAAGGGGAGGGGGAATTAGGGGGAAGGCTTAACACAAAAACTCTAATAACTGTCATATTGAGACGAAATTTCATATGCACATTCATAAAGACATGAAATTTGATATTTAAATTCAACACCATGTAAGGATAGCACGTATTATTTTCCGAAAAATTTACCGAAGAGAAGGAGGGGACCAGAGAAGAGGAGCTCGACTTAAATACCCTAATAACTCCCGATGTAATGAATGTATCTATACAAAATTTAGTATGATTCAGTAGTCACTATGTAAGTCGAATATTGAGTTTTAGCCCAAACGGTGGAGATCCTTCTTGCATATATTGTAAGTATACAGATCAATAACCAACCATAAAATGACTGGTGTGAGTAAATATATATATGTATTAGGGTGTATCGAAAATTTTTAAATTTGATGGCCCTACGAAAAATTGAAAGTATTTGACATGTAAACAATAACAGAATATCAAACAAACTATTGTCAATGCTTTAGGGGGTCCCACATTCGTCTCAAAAACACGATTTTCACGCTTTTTCGAGTAGTATATTAAGAACTGAAATTTTTTTCGATTTTATTGTTATTTTTCTGTCAAATTCCAATTCCAAGTCGTGCCCCACTTAATTACAAGTGATATCATCATAAAAAAACATTATTTCAAGTATTTAGAAGTTAACCAAGGAATATTAATTATAGACGGATAACTTTAGTATTTTAAAATTTGATGAAAATTAGTGTAAATTCTTTATATAAGTGAAATTTAAATTTAAAAAGTGTGCAATTTTAATCAATATAGGACAAAATTGAAAAAGGAGTAAATGACTCCTAATAACTCTGTATAATCAGTAGCTTCAAAATTTACCTAGTTTGGGTACTCGAAAAACTCGGTTGTCCGGTGATTTTCTGTAGATCAAGATAAATTTCCAACGCATCAATACGCATCAATCCGCATTAAAATCTGAAGCAATGATAGCATTTTGAATAATTTTTATTTCTCGTCTGTCATTTTGTCTATAATTAATATTCCTTGGTTAACTTCTAAATACTTAAAATAATGTTTTTTTATGATGATATTACTTGTAATTAAGTGGGGCACAACTTGGAATTGGAATTTGACAGAAAAATAACAATAAAATCGAAAAAGCGTGAAAATCGTGTTTTTGAGACGAATGTGGGACCCCCTAAAGCATCGACAATAGTTTGTTTGATATTCTGTTATTGTTAACATGTCAAATACTTTTAATTTTTCGTAGGGCCATCAAATTAAAAAAAATTCGATACACCCTAATATGTATATATAATAATAATAATAACCAACCATAAAATAACTGTTGACAAAGGACCGAAGGGGGGATTTTCATCTCTACCCACACCCAAGGGTACAATTGTCATTATGTGATATCAACAAAGGTGATATCCAATCTTTAAAAGGCCATCCAACAACAACCATCTCATATCACCATGCTCAGTTTCAGACGATGATAGCACATCATTGGTTGGTGAACCTGATAGTTTCCAAAAGGTTGGGTTTTGTACCTGAACTCTCCCTAACTATTGTTTGCCATGGCCACTCCCATCCTTTCAGACATCTTACAGTTTTCTCTTCTTCTGCTAGGACAGGCTCCACGTTGTGTATTCATCTTTTTTCTCAGCCAAGCTCCCAGGGCTATTATGTTGTTTTTTTTTCCTGCAGTTCAACAATTGGTCAAATCCACGACACCCAAAAGCATCCTTCTTGCTAACAGTAAGTAGTAAGGATAATGTACAGCCTCAGTTAAAGTACAAGGAATTTTGAAACTATAAATACTTATGTACCGTCAAATTAGACAATTTGTAGTTCAGAACTTAGACAAAGTCTAGGCGGAGATTACTTCGGGAGCATGTTCTGACGAATATAACTGAAAGTCGTTGGTAAATCACCAGCAATGTACTTTCTCAGAAGGAATTAATCAATTAACATTTAGCTCCCATGGCCGATAACGCTGAAAATTAATAAATGTCGCCCATATAAGGATTTGAATTCACATATGAAATTATGTGTCGACAGATTCATTACAACGGCAGTTATTAGAGATTTTGAGTTATGCCTCTCCTCTAATCCCCCCTTCCCTTTGGTCAATTTGGCTGAGAAACAATAGGTGTCGTTGTGAGAGGGTTCTGGATTCACATATAAAATGTTGTGTCGATACATTCATTATATCGGGAGCTATCGTGTTCACAGACACACATACAGACAAATTCAGTTAATTCCGCATCAAAGTGTTTACCGATTACGTAACTTCCCCTATACTTTGTATAGCTGAGGGAGTAAAGTTAAGTAATTGAAATGTAATGGAAGCGCTTATACTTAATTATATTAGTTATTTACTATAAATAGTAAATAAACTTACTAAAGTACTTACTATAAAGTAAATTTACTTTATTGATATTTTTTTAAATTTATTTATTTTGAATATTCCCTTACAATCGGTAAAATATGACCATAAGGAAATTTTATGATACAATTGAAAAAAAAAAAAAAGTTTATAATATTATGTATATCGAAATAAATTAACAAATAACAAAGTTATTAATAACTAGCTAAACCCGCCATGCGTTGCAATGTCCATATGCGGGTAAGGGCAGGGTAGAAAGAAGTCTCAAAAAATTTTAGTGCTCTCTAGAATCCAATACTGAACATTTTATGTAAATTCGTGCAATGATTCTTGTTCCATAAGCGAATGAACAAAATGCGGGGGTGAGTACAGGGTTAAGGCAAGGGTAGGGTAGAAAGAAGTTTTAAACATTTGTAGTGCTCTCTAGAATCTAATACAAAACATTTTATGCCATTCGTTCAATGATATTTGTTCCTTAAGCGAATGCACGAAATTCGGGGGTGGTGGGGTAAGGATAGAGTAGAAAGAAGTCTTAAACATTTTCAGTGCTGTCTAGAATCTAATACAAAACATTTTATGCCAATTCGTTCAATGATATTTGTTCCCTAAGCGAATGCACGAAATTCGGGGGTGGGGTAAGGGTGGGATAAAACTATGTTCTAAACCTTCTCGGTGACTCGACGAACATAATTGCTGAACATAAGAACAAAATCAGATCGAAGTTTAGAAGTCTATAAAACACAAATATTACAGACATTACGTAGATTAGGTTAGGTTTTATGACTCATGCCCGGGCTTTAACTACGAGGTCATATCGCCTACTACCAGAGCGCTCTATCGTCACTCTGGTGGACATGAGCCCGACTCTACTGTGGGAGTCCTAAATTTTGCCTACCCTAAATTTTCACCTAGGGCAGGGGTCTTTAACGAGTACCTGACATCGTACAGGCTCGGGACCATCGACATTAGATTATGTAATAACATTGAATCTTATGCATCAGTAGTTAGTTTTTGTATTATCATGCCCGGGCATAACTACGAGGTCATGTCGCCTACTACCAGAGTGCTCTTTCGTCGCTCTGGTGGGAGTTCTCAATTTTGCCAACCAAAGTTTTTATTCACCTAGAGTAGGGGTGTTAACGAGTACCTGACATCGTACCGGCTTGGGACCATCGCTTAAGGTCCTATCCGAAGGACGGCATGCCGAACCCGCAATATTACAGACATTAGATTTTATATATATATTATATTAAACAAAAGTAATTATAGAATAGGACTTAAACCTTGATTTTGGCGAAATAGCACAACAAAACTGACCTTTGAAATTTAAATTATCTGTTATATTTAATAGTTGTACGACGCCCATCAACTGTAATTCGTAATGTTCAGGTTGAGTTAGACGGCCATATTTGAACTTATTCCTTATTTAAATATGATCTAGATCCCCGCCCTCTCTAATGTATTCCTAGCCACGGACCGTGTAGGATTTCAACTTGTTATCTTGCATATACGCTTCAACACAACAAAACCTCAACTTTTGTCAAGCGTACTAAATGGAAACGTTGAACATTGAATATTAATGCGAATTTTCAGAATTACATCAGCTTTATCAGCATCTGTCTGAGCTGATCTTAACACGACTCAACTCAATCATTAATTACAATATGGAAAATGATTAACAATAGTACAATTATGATAAGAACATCCTTCTTATCATAATTGTACAGGCAAGTTGAAAAAGTCTTCGCTGAATCACCTCCAATGTACTGTGATAATTAATAATTGAATCAAAAAAATTAATAATAAATAATAATATTACCACATTTCCTGTAGAAATTATAAATTTGCAAAAAAAAAAGTTCAATCTAATCCGAAGGTATAAATCCTTGGACTGTACTTCGTTGGTTGTTCTTCGTTCATTTTTTAAACAAAAGCGAATGGTCCAACCTTGTATATTTACAATTTACTACTCCTAACAGCTGTTTTTATGAAAGATTCAACATTGTACCTGTTTTTATAAAAAATTCAACAATTTAACGATTTTTTCATTAAAAAATGATAATTAATTATAGAATATTTTAATAATTATTATGTGTGTATTTTTTACATCGCAATAGTATAGACAGACAGACCTACGTGGTGAGTGTCTGGTTCCAAACTAAGAGCTGTCCTGTAAGAGATGTAATGTAAAAGTTTTTTGGCTGGTTTTTATAAAGATATTTATTATGTGTATTTTATCTTATATATTTTTCAAGTATGTGATAATATTTTTAAAAACTGTATTTATTTATTTTTATTTTATTATATTTTATGACAACAAAAAATTCCTTTGGATATATGGTGAATTTTATATTATGTACAGACTTTAGTTATTGTGTATATTAGAATGAATGGTTTTGTGTTTGGAGTGAGTGAACCTAGCTATCCCCACCCCTCAGATCTATGCCAGTTGTCCTTTAACCGCTGTGCTGTGTGAGTGGGGTAAGTAACTTTATAATTTTTATTTTGTTACTCTGTACCCTGATGCTATAAGAGTTATTTCTTTTCATTATTTGTATATTTTATTATTCCATCATAGATGAACCACTGATGATGACGCTGTTACGTCGAAAACCGGTTCTGGTCTAAAATAAAAAAGTGGGAAGACAACGTCTTTTATTTCTATGTAAAATATGTTCAGTTATTACGGAGGTGACTATTTAGAAGCTATTTTATTTACATAGATTTATTTGTTTTTGTGATAAAGATGGGACCATGACTGAGAGGATGAAAATTGCTTAGGTCACGTGAACGGAAAACCGATGCAACCGAGTTTCCCGCAGCTAATTTTCGATGATTGCCTTCCCTAACAGGCAATTGGCATACTTCGACGGAGGGGACACCTATAGGCAGGAAGGTATTTTTTTTTTCTTATGGCAAGGCATGCGCGCTAGATCACAGAAATGACATGCGTCGCGTCACTCATCAATGCCTAGTCATACACGTGTCTCCGGGATGTTTTTTTTACATGAATCTGTTCCGCAATGGTTCTGTTCCGCGGAGCATGTCCAGCAGGGAACAGATTAATTAAAAAAAAAATAATTACCGGATATGTAGTTTCTCAGGTCGAATTAACCGTAATATATTGTTGTTGCTTATGGGACTTCCCGGGCTTTAACTACGAGATCAGAGCGCTCTTTCGTCACTCTGGTGAACATAAACCCGACTCTACTGTGGGCATTCTAAAATTTACCTAACCTGGTTTTGATATCTAGTGTAGGGTTAGTTAAAAAAAAGGAAGGGCCTCAGGCGGGTTTCGCACCCGCGATCTTAAGGACATGAGATATAATTAAACATTGCTCTTCTCTTTTTGAAAAAAGTATAACTCATAAAGGAATTAATTTTTTTAATGCCCTTCCCCACTTCTTGAAGTCAATAGATACAATAAAAACATTTAAACTTCAACTAAAAATGTTTGTTAGAAGAAACGCTTTACACGGAAACGGAATTTTATCCTCACTGATCCTCCACACCTTAAAGATCAGTCCAATGTACGTTATTGTTTTATTTATTCATTTATATCTTTTTATTTAATCATTTATATATTTTTTATTTATTTATTTAGGCTTTTTATTTATTCATTCATAATTGATATACATTTTTTTTTTATATATTGTTATAGTTACATTGTTTTCTTTTTCTTGTCTATATCTCGAACATTGGGACCAGATGAAGGGACGTAAGAACGTCCCGAAACATCGTTAGGGTAAAGACACTTCCGAAGAGTTTTCTGAAAAATAGTTGTCTTAATTTTTATTAAATTGAAAAATGTATCTACTTATTATAAATGTATGTATTAATTTTTTTTATATTCATATATTTTTAAGTACATATTAATTTATTCAGTTTTATTTATTTAATTTTACTTGTTTTAATAGTTTTGTTATTACTACTAATCATATGTGTGTTATCAAGTACTTATAAATCTAATATATAAGCTATCTTAATGTATAAATTCTTTTGATGTATCCTATTACCATGTTATAGTTTAGCGGAGATAAATGTATTATTATTATATCCCTGCTCTCCTCGAAACACCCCTCTTCTTCGGTCGATTTAGCTGTTTTCCGCACAGGGATTTCTCATGTCATGTATATTTTTATGTCTCTGTATTTCTTTTGCTTCCCTACATACCTTCCATCAACAGTTATCAGATCACTATATATATTTACTATACAATAGATATTTCTCCTGTCAAAAGTTATCACACACACTCCTAATTTTACTCTGAGCATCAGATCTAGATGCAAAAGCATCAGAGTAAATCTGTACTCATCTTCCTATTCATCTGCGTTCTCTTTTTAACCATTTCCCACCCATTTTTGGAAATAAATCTGATGTTCTCGCGGACCAAGGCGACATTTATCTTTCACTAAGTTAATATGTAGAGTTTATTTCATTCCAAATTGTAACATTTATGTGCTACCAAAGTTTCGTTAGGATCCTAAATGTCTGATCTGATTGTAAAGGAAGTGACCATGGGAGCTGGGTAGAGATGCAATACTCTGAGCAGACTTCTGTTTGTGTATGCAGATCTGCATCAGACGAACTGTTCCAGGCCATATAACGGTGTTTGGGCTACAGTGAGTACCTACAGTGGGTACATTATAGAAGAGTGTGGTTCGCTGAGACAGAACTGTGTCGAGTGAACCTTCCTTTAACTGTACTACGTACTTTAGATAAAATGTACTTGTACTTCTGTCATGTTTATAAAAAAAAAAACCGTATGAGTCCAATTAGTACTCTCACAGTTACACGTTCGTGTTTCTGTTCACTGGGAAGGAAGGAAGAAATGAAATTTCAGTAGCAACGATTTTAATGTAACAATATTTTATTTGTTGTGTCTGTATAATTAATAGAGACAATATTATAAATTCTTTATTTTTGTATTTTCTTCATTTTTTTAGAATATTGACAACTGAAATAATTGTGATTATGTCATGTTATAGTGCTTAACTCTAGTACTTCCACTAGAGTCAGGGGGTCATAATCTTAGGTAATCTCAAGAATTGTATAAATATGACTACATGGCTAACTTAAATGTCACTTTTGACTTTGTGCTGACGATGGCGTAAGCCGAAACCGGTACACTTTATGTATATATTTTTTTGAAATTAGACAATATAAAAGTTAAACAATTTCATTGTTTTTATGTATATGCTAGAATAGCTTATAACCTCATCAGTAACGACAACGAAGTAAAGACGCCGACAGAGCATGGCTCAGTCACGATATACATACATATATATAATTCTACGATGAAGATTTTAAAAAATCAAAAAACATTGGGCTTTTGACTACGAGGTTATATTGCCTACTACCAGAGAGCTCTTTTGTCACTCTGCTGGTCATGAGCCCACCGCTTGGAATATCGAAATGTTGCCTACCCAGGATGAAGGGTAGGAGTCTTTAACGAGTTTCATGTTATCACTTAACATCCCAGCCGAAGGACAGCGTACTCAATGTTTTTACCTCCCGGCCGCGATCTTGAACGCAATAGGCAAAAAAAAAGCAAGGATTGAAAATATTAAACTTAATAACTCACCACACACCAATCATTTCATATCCTTTTGAAACTCACCTGAAACAAATAAAAATAAAATAATTCATTGTTTTAAAGAACAAATTCATAATTCATATAGAGGAAAATATAAGCAGGGTCTAATTAAATAAATGTTAGTGAAGTAACATGAAGTAGACAAAAAAAAGGAATATTTTTTTAATTAATAAAAATAAAATGCATCCTATAGTAGATTTATTTATTTTTAAAAAACTTTCTTTTACATATATAAGTATATGTAAAACTCTACGGTGAAACTCGCCTACCCCTCCAAAATTTAGCTCGAGTGCTCACCGGCTTTGCTGCACATGATGTATTTCCGTTCGCTTTTTCGTCACAGTTTCATAAGATTACTATAACACGACATTTTTTTTGGGTGAGGTGATAACTAAGAATTTAACACACCAAAAAACATCGGGTTTTTGGCTATGAGGTTTTATTGCCTACTACTAGAAAGCTCTTTTGTCGCTCTGCTGAACAAGAGCCCTTACTCGGAATATCGAAATGTTGCCTACGCAGGTTTAGTTATCTAGCTAGCCCCCAGCGCCACACCGTAGTACAGCCAAGAGAGCTCTCTCGGGGCGCAAATTAACAAGGCCTGGGGCCGACCGCGGATCCCAGCAAGTTTTTTTCATTGCAATAATAAACGCCATAACAACTCGCAACCCCCCCCAAAAATGATCGGCTAGATGAGCTCTTAGGCTGTGCAAAATTACTGTAACTTCAAAATTGTAAGAATTAAAGCATAAATGTATACTTATTCCACTGAACCCCCCTTCCCTTCAGCAGATATCGCCGAAAATTGACAGTAGTCATTAGATTTTGAATTTGAATGTGAAATTTCATGTCGATATATTTATTATACAGTTTTTGGGTTGAGCCCTCTCTGATCCCTCTTCCCTTCTGCCGATTCTCGGTGTTTTGAAATCATATATGAAATTTTGTATCGTTACATTCATCCCCCTAATCCTCTCTTCCTTTGGTCGATTTGGCTGACAAACAATAGGTGTCATAGTTACAGGTTCTATCGAGAGTTACCGTGTTCACAGACAAACAAAATTTATATAGGTATATATATTCAGAAGGTCAAAAAAAGGGGGCCATGGTGGTCGTGCGGGCCAGATCGTATGATCTCACAATGCTTTGCGGGTTCGAATCCCGTCCGGGGGAGAATTTTATTTCGTAGATAAAACTCCCTCCCGGGGCCATGGATGTTGTAAATATTACAAGAGGCATGGCTAATATGCATCGTACATAAGGCCAAAAAAAAAGGTCGAAAAACAAGAAATTTCGTTGTAAACTCCACAATTACATAACTTCCCCTATGCTTCGTGGAGCCGGGGAAGTAAAAAGAAGTTTGTTTTATTTATTTACTATAAGTTTCCACAAAATTGATTGATAAAATTGTATATTCTGGTAATATATATCTACGTAAGTGCCCTCTCCCGAACAATGAAACAGACTTTCATTTCTTTACTATTTTTTACTTTCAAAATGTCACATTTCACATTAAATCCTAAATATGGTATTCTGTTTTCATTCTTGTGGCGGTATCCTTCAAAACATTTTCCAACTCTATAAAGTCCCCCCCCCCCCCCCCCCCCCCCCCCCCCCCCCTAAAACACGTGTGAGGAATAAAAATTGTTGTTTACCTCAAAATGGCAGAATGAAAAATATGCCTATATAAAAAAATTTGGAGAGGAGGGAATATTTAAGCCGAAGGTCTGAGAAGCAAAACGTGAGGACGTGTCCGGGATTTTAATACATGCGGCTTAAACACAAAAATATACACATGTTGAAACTGAAAATGTATGTATTGTATAATGGATTTCATACTGAGAATATATAATATTTTTTTTAGACTCAAGTTTCTTAAATTTTCGAAAGTGTTACTTTTTTTTTTTACATGGGGTATTTATATATTTTTAGGCAAAAATGTGTGTCAAAATTTAATGAAGTGAATGGTAAGACGAGAAAGGATTACTTGCAATATTTCAGCTTTATTATACTTTAAAGTTTCGAAACCCAGCCGAGGCTCTTTTTGAACATGCCGTCCTTCAGATGGGAGTTAAGTGATGTTTCCGAGCATGAGTGATGTCATTTCGTTAAAGACCCGAACCCTAGGTAATTAAACCAGGGAAGACAGTAAAGTCGGGCTCATGTCCGATCTGGAAGTTGGCGAAATGACATCATAGTTAAAGACCGGACATGAGTCACAAAACAAAGTTCTATAATAATTTGAATTCAAAGATATTGAGCTTGGAAATTCCCGCCCTTCCAAACAAAATTGAATAAACCCTTCCAATCTAAAGTCCATCCTTCGTCATCCAATCCTGCATTTTCAAATTTCACTCTAACCTCTTTTCTCATGTCGCTCAACCTGCTCCTCGACTCCCGTCATCCTTTAACCATCCAAACAACCATCCTCCCCGTGGTGCAGGCCAAGAGACCGAATCTAGGAAGTGCTAGAAGTGACTAGTTTCTACCCTCACGTGGTCGCACTTCCAGCTCTACATTTCACCTTGGTCTGCCTCTATTGCTGGTCAGTGCTAGGCAGAGCTAGGAATGAGGATGGCGGGGGTTCTTCTGAGAGGCCTAGAGCTAGTTTTTTTAATTTTTTTTTCTTTTCAATTCTTTCTTGTACTTATTTTTATTATTTTGTATATACTTTTATTTTTAAAATCATTTAATCTTATTTATTAATTCCATTATTATTTTGTTCATAATTTGCTTATCACTTTACATTATTATTATTATTACATCATATTTACTCTGTTACTATATTCTTAATCGTTTCTCACATTGTCATCATATTGACTAATGGTGTAACCAATAATTGGTATGTCATATGTACATTCGAAGAGTTCCAAGGACGATACCTAATAATTTTCAGCGGATTCCGCTGGAGGGAAGGGTGGAATCAGAGTGGGCTCAACTCAAAAATCCCAATAACTGCCCAATGAATGTACCATCGACAGGGCTTTTATATTTAAATACAAAACCCATAAGGGCGACACATATTAATTTTCCGCGAAATTTGCCGAAGGATCAGAGGAGGTGAGCTAGATCCAAAAACTCTAATAACTGCCGATGTAATATGTAAATGTACTTATTGTAATGTTACAATTATTGTAAATATACTTTTAAAAAAAATGAGGAATAATGATTAAAAAAGTGAAACAGAATAGACGGCAGTCGGAGGATGTGTAGCTGAACTTGTACAACCTCCAATACAATTTCGTAACGGTTTTTGTTCAGAGTGAGGAGAAAAAATGATGCACAGCTCGAGGAAAGACTCGTCTACCGACAAACGTAGGCATACGACAATTTGGGAACATCTGATTTAGACACTTTACGTAGAAAGAGCAAGAACTGTACACTGATTAAGAGAGGCCCTGCAAGCACAAATTAAATTTTAAACAGATTATAGGAACAGCAACCAGTAGATGTGATGTTATCAATCCCCAAAATTAGAGATGCAATCTTGTGAAAATTAGAAATATTGTAATCAAAATGAAACTCTAATAAGATTTTCTGGAAGAGCAATGGAAGGGATGAAGGGTAGTAGAACTTTGTGGGCCACGATGGAGTTATTCCGGGTTCGAAACAAAGCCAAGGCACTTCTGTTATCTGGGAGGTAAAATAAACTTAAGCATGCCGTCTTTTGGATGGTTCCGAACCTGTACGATGTCAGGTACTCGTTAAAGACCCTTACCCTAGGTGAATAAAAATTTAAGGTAAGCAAAATTTAATATATTATACATCGTAGTGACGAAAAAGGGCTCTTGTAGTAGGCGATATGACTTTCTAGTTAAAGCCCGGGCATGGGTCCTACCATCCAAAATTTTGAATTACCTTGCGCGGTTTATATTTAAAATATTAATGATTATTAGGAAATATTTTCTCTTCTTAACATTAATTCCGAAAATTCGAATAACTAAACATTGCTCCTCTCATTAAAAAGAAAAAAAAAACTGTTGATTTTTAGCCTAATCGAGCTAAGGAAAAACATATTCGGTGATTCACCGACGATTTTTTTTGTATTTCTGATATTACGTCTATATAGTGTTCAAAATAGATATCAAGTACTTCTCAAATTTGATGACGTTTTTACGAGTGACAAGAAAAAAGTTTGTCTTCTTAGATTTTAACAGTGAATATGACGCGAGGCTCTCAAAACGTTTGGTTATGAAATTAAATTAAATTTGAGCCTATTCAGTCTACCCCCCTTTTCCGTTCAGTATAGGTCGTTTTAATACAACATTATGGATAAAAAAGGAGACCAACTAGCCGATGTTCATTCGGTTTGTTGGGAAGTGAAGAAAGCACAAATTGATCGGCCAGTGGTCTGTCTGGCTCCCAACCCGCCATAGTCTCATCTGTCCTACCCTGACCCCAGGCTCCCTCAACGTTCGTCCGATGAACAATATTTCACCCAAAAGGTTAACGAATAGGATAAAAAAAAATGTTACAAGTTCTACTCAGATCAAATTTAGACATTTTTTTTTGTGGGAGTGAATTCAGTATACCATGGTATATTTCAAGCAGATAGCCAAGGATACAAAACGGTGATAGGATAATAGTTACTGTATGAGGTACATGGTAGTGGGTGTTTTTTGCGGAGGTAGTGAGTGACCACAGTACCCGTTAGACCTTCAACACTGCACACATCCCAGCCAATCTCGACATAACGGGGGCGATACAGAAACCACGGTAGCCAATCCAGTTTATCTTCTTTAACAGTAAGAAAAGAGGCTAGTTGTTTTTTGTCGGGATATCATTTATCATAGGTTAGGTTTTATGACTCATGCCCGGGATTTAACTACCGAGGTCATGTCGCCTACTACCAGAGCGCTCTTTCGTCACTCTGGTGGACATGAGCCCGACTCTACTGTGGAAGTCCTACATTTTGCCTATCCTACATTTTTATTCACCTAGGGTAGGGGTCTTTAACGAGTACCTGACATCGTATAGGCTCGGGACCATCGCTTAACGTCCCATCCGAAGGACAGCGTGCTTAAGTTTATTTTACCTCCCAGATAAAATAAACTAAGGGCCTCGGTCAGGATTCGAACCCACGATCTTGAGCTCAGAAGACAAGCACGCATACCACTGAGCTACCGGCGCCCTCTATCATTTAACATATTAACCATCAAAGCCATTGAGTGATCTATAAAATACATTAAAATAACGTTTTAAGACATAAACACTCAGTCATTCTTTGTTCCCCATCTGGAAGTTAATGGCAGTATGGTTGTTTTATTACTCATCTATATGAGGAATAGGGGAAGTTATGTAATAGGTCAGAAATTCGATGAGAAATTTTCAACGGAATTTCATGTTTTCCGACCCCGAGATTCCAAATATGAAAAAATAATTTTCTGTTTGTCTATGTGTCCGTGAAGACGATAACTGCCGATCGAAATATCGACACAAAATGTCATATCTGAATTCAAAACCCCATAAGGACGACACTTATTAATTTTCAGCGATATCGGCCAAGAGAAAGGGGGGGGAGGGGGGGGGGGGGGGGTTCAGAGGAGGGGCTCAATTAAATTTAAAAAAACAATAACTAGCGATGGAATAAATTTATCGACACAAAATTTAGTATGAGGATTTAGGAGCCCCTATGTAAATACCATTGAATATAGCGCAAACGGTCTACTGATTTTGGAGGGGGAGCGAAAAGTTAATTGATTAATTCGTTCTGGGGAAGTACATAGTCAGTGATTCACTGAAGATTTTTTTCTTGTGTAACAGTATTTGGAATGGATAAATTATAAGGACTGATAGAACATAGGCTTTTATTGAAGCATCCTTCTACAAAATGATTTATTTTGAACTGCCATGTTTGTCTCTACTTTCTTGTCAGTAGAACACTGTTTTTCGAGATTTTGATGCAGTATAAGCATTCAAGTAGATCTCTATCAAGCACGAGGTAGTTTGTTCTGCCGCGTTCCTTTAGTCAATACTTAGCTTTATTATAACCGAAGTTTCTTTTACCTAAAATAGGGTCTGATCTCATTATATGAGAAAAGCGGAGCTTTATTCAATAGCTATAATTCGTAGAAAACTATTTATTTTTTCTGTACAAACTTTCGACCTGCTTGGCTTATGTAGGCGTTCAACCAATTGCTGTTTCTTTTTTTTTGCCAGTGACATCCTGTATAAATTAAGTCCTTTAGCTGAAGGAAATGCCATTTATTTTTTCAGTTGGTGTTTTCTCTGAAGTGGGGATCCCAAAATGCTACACTAAATATGATATATGGCCCTGGCAAGGAGGAAAGCCTCTCCCCCCATTGGGGCCTTTGTACCTGCCCAAGTGGGCTACGCCCCAAATGGGCTGGGGGCTCTATAGGGCTCTCTACATAACTACTGACGATCAGATAACGTATAGTTCACTATGAATGGACCGGAGAGATCGGGATCTTTGAAAAAGGCGTCTTCTAACCCCCCCCCCCCCCGAAAAAAAAAAAAATAATAAAAATAAAAATGAAACCAGTTGTGGCGCTCCCATGCTTCATGATGACGTCTTAACAAAACATTTTTTATATGTGAATAATCTCCTAATTAATGGATATACTCAGAATGGCTGATGGATCTAAGAGTAGAACATCGATGTTTAGCAGCGACTTTTTCGTTTTTGATAAACATCGATCGATACTCCATAAAAAACCAATTGAGCAAATTGGGAATTAGTATTTTCTTTTCAATATACTTAGTATATAAATAATAATGGAAACACATAGTTACTTGATGCAAAAACGGGATACAAATAGTATGTTTATGAATGTTTGATAGAGTAGACATTATCGTTACGCTTTTGTGAGAAATCAATGTTTTGTCGAGAAAGGAAGTAAACTCAGAATTTGGTCAACGTTTCGCAAAATTTTTATTCCCTTCTTCAGGGCCTAACAGAAGATAATAGACAAGTTAGGAGATTATTCATTATGGACAATACAATAACAATAAAAACATTCATAATATAAAAAAAAACTATATTCAAAATTCTTTAAATAAAAATTGAAATAATAATGCATTCTTCTCCTTGTTTTATAGATTTCAAACATTCATATTCAGGTATAATTTCAATATTTATTCAAGGAATTTAATAATATTTGTTCTGGTCAAAAATTGAGGGTTTTCAACGGATTTTCCAGTTTCCAGGCCGCCTGGTTACAAAAATGGTGAATAGGGGAGAGGCTTAACTCAAAAAATCTAATAACTGTCTAATAAGGTTCTGAATACACATATAAAATTTAGTGACGATACATTCGTTATATCGGGAGTTATCGTGTTATATAGACTTTTTTTTCTTCATTTTTGAAAACATAAAACATAAAATTCCGTTGAAAACTCCGCATCGAATTTCGGCCGATTACAATACTTCCCCTATATTATGCATAGCTGGGGAAGAAAAATGAGGGATTATGCCTGCTTCTCGGTATTATGATATATGCACTATGTTCACTTCAATGGGAGCAGAGAACGGGAGGGCCAGCCATAGAAGATCAAAGCGATGTATGTATACAGAAACTAACAGACATACGAAGGAAGTTCCCAGGCGTTATGCATAACGATATCGGAAAACGCTTTGTGAGGATCTTTGAAAGGGAAATCAGGGGGAAAAAAAAAGGAACCAACCCTTTCCTTTCCGATGACACATGTTTGATATTCCATACAAAATATACCTTAAAGCCCGCTACACACGGTAGGCAAATTTTGGACAAAAGTTCCGAATTATCCCTGTGGCGATTTTGTGTGTAGGTTTACATGGCAAGTGTACCTGAATGTTAAGGATTTGGGACTTTCTTATATTCGCCTAGAGAGGGAAGGTTCAGGAACTAGAGGTCAAATACTAGTAAATCAACTATTGATTTTTTGCCCAAATTGTCGAGGGAGAGCGAGTTAATTAATTCGTGCTGGGGAAGTACATTGCCAGTGATCTATCGATGACTTTTCACTTCCCCAACTTTATGATGTATAGGACAAGTTATGTAATCGGTCAAAAATTTTATGCAGACTCCCGACAGAATGTATGCATCGACATAAAATTTTATGAATATCCAAAAAAGGACGACACGCATTGATTTTCAGCCATATCGGCCAAAGAGAAGGGGAGGCTTAACACGAAACTCTAATAACTGCCCTTGTGGTGGATGTATTGACACGAAATTAAAGTAGCCCTTGTAAGTACATCAATTATTTTTTAGCGGAAACAGCCGAAGGGGAGAGATGAGATAAGAAAGAGCTCAACTAATAATCGTTCGACGTAATCGAAATTTTATATTTAAATTCAAAACCCCATAAGAATGATACATATTAATTTTTCGCGGAAATCGGTCGAAGGGGGACCAGAGAAGGGGGGTTTGACCTACCCTAATTACTGCTATTGCAGTGCCATGCCTCCCCCCCCCCCCCCCCCCCCCCCCCTCTGACCATATTTCCATACCTTCGTTGGAAATATAACATCCCGATCCCGAATACCCGGAATTAAATTCCGCCGAGATTGCGGGATCGGAAACCCTCTATTGACCAACAGCAATACTATTTTAAGTCAACATACATAATTCAATTTTTTCACCTATGCAAGTTATTTTTCTATCAATTTCACGCGAATTAACAAAAAATCCAATTAGAAGTTAATAGAAAAATTTAGGAATGATCAACAGAGTAACGTACCCACTCATAACGATGACGTGACGGTTGGAGAATGACGTCATTCAGGGGGTATGTCCATGATGCACTTTGTGACGTCAGGAGGGCAGCAGACCCAGGATGGACAGATATGACGTCATATCGAGGTCCCCCACTTTCCCTCCTTGTTGACACAAACACAGCAGTAACACTCCCTCACAACCAAACAGGCCCGTGTCCGGACACATACTGCTGTATGGGGGGCCGCTAGTAGGGGCGGAAGGGGGTGGTGGGGGCTGTCTGTCTAAGGGGGCTCCTCGGGGGGGTGGACAATGCCCTGGGTCACACTGCCTGGAGACCCAGCTACCTGAGATGGGCAAGACACTGCCAGGACAGTACACATAACGCTAAATATTCAACCATCCTCAGAAAAGTCGAGAATTGCCACTAAACAGGATGTTAAGCAAGGATTTGCTGACATTTGAAATACAAGATAGTAGGGAATATATACAACGGTGCATAGAGGGCGCCGATAGATCGGAGATAGCGTGCTAGCCTACTGGCTCAAGATGGCGGGTTCGGCACGCCGTCCTTCGGATAGGACCTTAAGCAATGGTCCCAAGCCGGTACGATGTCAGGTACTCGTTAAACACCCCTACTCTAGGTGAATAAAAACCTGGGTTGGCAAAATTGAGAACTCCCACCAGAGCGAGAGCACTCTGGTAGTAGGCGATATGACCTCGTAGTTATGCTCGGGCATGATAATACAAAAACTAACTACTGGTGCATAAGATTCAATGTTATTATATAATCTATATATATAAAATCTAATGTCTGTATGTTTGTGTTTTATAGACTCCTAAACTTCGATCCGATTTTGTTCTTATGTTCAGCAATTATGTTCGTCGAGTCACCGAGGTTTAGGACATAGTTTTATCCCACCCTTACCCCGCCCACGTATCCACCCCCAAATTCGTGCATTCGCTTATGGAACAAAAATCATTGCACGAATTGGCATAAAACCTTTTTGTATTGGATTCTAGAGAGCACTAGAAATGTTTGAGACTTCTTTCTACCCTACCCTTACCCCAACCACGCACCCACCCCCGCATTTTGTGCATTTGCTTATGAAACTAAATAACATGTTGAAAACCAACAGATTTACATGTATATGCACCAGATGGAACAACTAAAATATTGTGTATCCAAAAGCATTAGAATGTCATTACATAAATAATATTTTTTACTATCAATAAAGTAAAAATAAAAACAAAATTGAATTTTTATTTACAAATCTTACATATGAGTAGGTGATTTCCAAAACCAGCCATTTCTCATGTTGAGTGCCAAAAGTAGCTATTAGAAAACTTAAATAAAAAATAGCAAATTTTCTAGCCACAATATATTTGGCAACGTTTGCAAGATGAGAGATAAAGTTATTACCCATCCATGAAAAAAAAAATCGGAACTTCAACTTAAAACGGTTAATTGTTATCAGTTTTTGGTGATTATCCCAAAAGTTGTTTACGGACAAATGGCTGGTTTTGGAAATCACCTACTCATATATAAAAATGAATGTCCGTCGTTGTGAGGCTTATAGGATGCGAAACTGTCGAAGCTATTGCGCTCTCTACAAACTTATGGGCTATGTTTGAAACGTCACTGGAACGGTTTAAAAAGTGGTTTGACAACTTTTAATTAATTTTTTTTTATTACAAAAATAGCCTTTGCAACGCATAGCGGGTTTAGCTATTTATTTATAATGATTAATTTTTTGGTTAACTATTATTTGATATGTTCCACCGACGTTCAATTCAAGTTCAAAGTAATTATTTTGACTTCCATAGCTGTATGTAGTATGGAGGAAGTTATGTAACTCGCAGCCTTGTTCCCATGCGGTAACTTGTGAAATATTGTCGACTTTCACCGAACAAACGAAATATTCCATGAAAATGAGCGATAGGCTTGCTAATTATGACGTACATGAAATTATAATATTTATTTTAATAGGTATATAAATTAGAGACATAACCAGTTATTAACTTACGAGTCTGATATACATGTGTAAAGTAATAACAATACTATAAAAAATAAAATGAAATTAATAAATAAATACTTGAAAATATGAGTACAAAAATAATAACATTAATAAATACTACAGTAGGTACAGTTTTTAATTTAATTAAAATTAGGTGTATTTTTCAGGACGCCATTTTGGCACGTCTCTTCATCAGGTTACAATGTATTTAAACTCAATAACAATCCATTCGGTTCTATTTATTTGTTGTGTAGTTTATATCAATGCAAGAACAAAATAATTGCTTACCCGAGCTTCATACTTAATAAATAAAAAATATAATTTAAGTTTGGGTAAAAAGAAATTGTCAAAAATTTTGCCAAAAAGCAATAAAACATTTAAAAAAATTAATTCAATTAAAAATGTTAATATTAGATGGAACCCTCTATTCGAAAACGGAGTTTTTCTCATTCAAAAATAATAAAATAACGATGATATAACGGATATTTCATATACAAAAAGATACTTTTCTTGACAAAGTTCCTCCACAATGTCTGTTGAAATTACCTTTTGTTTAATATTTTCATTATAGCATTATTTCTTATTAATTATTTATTAATGTATTTTATTTTTATTGGTTTATTTATTTTTTATGTATTATTATTACATTTTTTAAAAAATGTTCTTCTTTTTTTAAATTGTGTACATTAGAAAGATGACCTGGGAAAAGGACATAAGAACTTCCTGAAATACATTTATTATTAAATATATTTATTTTCTGTTATCTATTCGTTAACTTTTCCATTTTATACTATTATAGTAATACTTATCAGACGTGTGTAATAATGAAATATTTAATATATTATATTGATGTGTACATTTTTATGGCGTATCCCAATACTATTATTATTATTACTAGCCTATAACTAAGTCCAAAAAAAAAGGTAGATTTCTGCTGATCAACTTTATAGGAAACCAGTGAAATTTAACTTTTAATAGGTTTCAGACAGTTATATCCGTTCTAGGCCTGGCGCAAATGTACTTCTAATAATCTGTAAGAAGTAGGATTGTGCGGCTTAAGGGACTTAGGAAAGAAGTCCTTTAAGGCACTCAGTTCCGGAAGTTTAGCGGAATTCATTAGGCTTCCATTTATCTAAGTCACCACAAGCCTCATCTCTCTGTTCCTACAACCTCTAATGTTCTTAAAAATTCGACTCAGTCTTGAAAACTTAGGTCTTTTGATTCATGAGTTATTGCCCTACAGTCAATATGATTCGAATGATAGTAAGGTAAATAGTTTAAGAAATGGGCTGGGTGGATAAAAGTCTAAGGGCTAACTGTTGATGGGAAATTTAATAAGGAACATTTTTAGTAATATTCAATTTTTTGATAGGAGCAACCGTTTTGACACCGTTCTCTAAGCAGGTACATGACTAGGGTCATGGAGTGGGTCACCGGACTGAGCTCTGATCAGGTTGAGTCCTTGTTAAGTTCTCTCTACTCTGACTAGCACGACGCTCTGTTCTGATCTCTTCCCATGTATGCTGTTGTGCTCTGCCAACTTCATGTTCACTTGTCTTGTCTCTCACTCTGTTAAAATTCAATGCCAGGTCTCCGGGTTGTCAGGTTCATTCCATCAGCACTTCATTATTCATCAATTTTTATTTAACTTTTCTTCTATATTACGAGAATATTTCTTATTTTAGTCACTTTTTCTTTTTCTCATTCTTTTTTTTTTAATTATTATTATTATTGTATTTTTTTATTTTTTACTAAAGATACTATTGTTATTTATTTATTTATTTTTGTATTTTTCTTTTTTTTGTATTTCTTTTCTCTATACTATGTTAAATAATTGTTAACAGTGTTTGTACAGTCCTAGCTGACTGCTCCCCCTCCCACACTCAGACTCCGTCTTCTGGGAGGAGGTAGCCTATTTATCTTGTAATATTTATCTTTTATTTTGTAATTATCTAAAGGCATTAAATAAAAAAAAGAAAAAAAAAAAAACGTAAATCAAGTTAACGTATACAAAAGATGGGTTTCAAGAGTCATATTAGTTCGGTTTTAAAAAGTTTCGATTAGGTCATAAATATAAGTGGAGTCGAAGTAATGTGGTCTTTACTTTCGTTTAAATTTGAACAAAATGTAATCAGATCTACATTAGCACATGTGACATCTTCATTTCAATTTTCAAGTTCACTGCTACCTCAATTTCAGATTTCTGCACAATTATTTGATATATACTACAGAAATTTATTTTACATTCTTTGGGGCGCTATAACTTTATTTGTATTGGTTTTATCCGAACATTGAGGACATATAAGCGATTGAAAATTAAAATAATGGGTTTCAAAACGACATTTCAGGACAGATTTTGACATGTATTTCGCAAACCGAACAAATAATTGTATTTTACACAAAAGGGTTTCTACAATTTTTATTAGAAGACATTTTTATTAGGTCATAAACATAAGAGCTATTTTGTAGAATATAGTTAATCGCCAAAGCAAAGTGGTTTCAATTTCTGTCAAAATCTAATCAGTACATTCGTTTTTGAAAATATGAAGATGAAGCTATTTTGTAGAATATAGTTAATCGCCAAAGCAAAGTGATTTCAATTTCTGTCAAAATCTAATCAGTACATTCGTTTTTGAAAATATGAAGATGAAGCTATTTTGTAGAATATAGTTAATCGCCAAAGCAAAGTGATTTCAATTTCTGTCAAAATTAATCAGTACATTCGTTTTTGAAAATATGAAGATGACTGATGTAGTGAAAACTGATTATTTCACAGGTTGTCAAATAACTGACTGATGTAGTGAAAACTGATTATTTCACAGGTTGTCAAATAAAATACTAGTATGACCTCTCACAGATTTTTATTAGAAGTAGCAAGCCGGCTTTCGAGGTTTCCCTCATTATCAGGCAGTCTGATAAAAAATTAAAAAAATTTTTGAATGAAAACTAAATAATTTTATAATAAAAAAAATAAATAAAACAATCTAAAAACTTTAACAATTTAAAATATCATAGATGGGGACAGACGAGTTATTCCCGTCCCCCATCTGAGTCACAACTCTCATAGTTTTCATTCAAACATTTTTTTAATTTTTTATCAGACTGCCTGGTGATGAGGAAAACCTCGAAAGCCGGCTAGCTACTTCTAATAAAAATCTGTGAGAGGTCATACTATATTTTATTTGACAACCTGTAAAATTCGTTTTTGAGTTGAGCGTTCACAAATTTTCAATCACGTACACACACATAGAAGACCTTAAAACATGGATATCCGTTGAAAACTCTATTTCGGATTTTAGAACGATTACAATACTTTCTTAAAGGTGTAAGACAGTCAATAAAGAGCTTAATATCTGGGATAATCCTAAAGACAGAAGTTAGCGATCTTCTTCAGATGATGAGAACAATGCTTCAAAGAGAGGAATGTGGAGTCAAAGATCTCTCACCCCTCCTGAATACTGTCAAATAATAGAGAATAGTTGAACAGTTTAAGGTAAGAAAAACCTTTTTGAAGAGTAAAAAAAGGAAGAAGATGAAGACTTGGCGAGGCGAGGAGAAGGAAGAAGGCATTGTGAGTGGAGGAACAATAGATGTCAGCTTTGGTCACATGGCAGTGACGTCAGGCGGAGGTCATGACAGGCCAAAGGCAAATATCATATATTGGAATTGCATTAAGAAAGTTGATAGTAGGTGAGGTGTAGTAGGAGGTGATAAGAATGGATACTCATCTAGATAGATATAGTGCATCCTCAGTCAGTTGGTTTAGCCAAAAACCAACAGATGGCGCTCAATAATAGATAAACTAAAAGGCCGCAACATTTTATTTTTACTTAATGTTAGCTATTGTACTGTATACTATAATATAGTCTCTGAAGTATTCTAACACCATTCTACCACCAATTATATGTGATAGTAAGATGTGGCTTGAGATTACTCATAGAAATAAATGATGTTGTCTTCCCAGAACCGGGTTTCAATGCAACTGCGTCATCATCAGTGGCACATTTATGAATGCATATAAAATATAAATACCGAAGAGGGCGCCGGTAGCTCAGTGGTATGCGTGCTTGTCTTCTGAGCTCAAGATCGTGGGTTCGTAACCCGACCGAGGCCCTTAGTTTATTTTATCTGGGAGGTAAAATAAACTTAAGTACGCCGTCCTTCGGATGGGACGTTAAGCGATGGTCCCGAGCCTGTACAATGTTAGGTACTCGTTAAAAACCCCTATCCTAGGTAAGTACAAATTTAGGGTAGGCAATATTTAGGACTTCCACAGTAGAGTCGGGCTCATGTCCACCAGAGTGACGAAAGAGCGCTCTGTTAGTAGGCGATATGACCTCGTAGTTAAAGCCCGGGCATGAGTCAAAAAACCTAACCTAACTCACAACAGTAAAGTAAATGCGCAAATGTACTTTTATTTATTTATATGTTTATATGCCCAAAATAACATTGAATTAAAGTATGGCCACAATATTTAAAAATAAAAGAGACCAAAGTAGATGTAGAAATTATGTTTGTAAGATTTTTATTTTAAGTAATTTGATTTTTTTATTTCGTATTGACATTTTGATTTTATTTATAATGTAAATTTAGATAATTAAATCCAATATTTGTTCTCTTATTCTATGCTATTCATTTCCCTGTAAACCCATTAAGATAATTTATACCTTTGGATTAGATTGAACATTTTTGCAAATTAAAAAAAAAAAAATGGCATCTCATTATTATATTTAAAAGAAATCCAAATAAAATAATTATTAATTGTAATTTTTTTAGGGCCCTTTTTGGAAATTACTGTAGAAATCAAAATTAGAAGGAGACCAGCTATAATTTCTACAGGAAATGTGGTAATTTTAATTAAATTTATTATATTTAATATTTATTTTTTATTTATTTTATTTTACATAATTTTCTTTATCACACAGCAAATGTGACGTAAAACCTTAATGTTTAACAATTTGGTTTGGCGAAAAATATAGTTTTACACATATATGATGACCTCGGCATGTCTCTCTCTCATGCACATGTGCCATACATCTCCCGTTCCCAAGAGGGGCGTTATTAGCCCCCTGGGGACAATTTCGATTAGAGGATGGAGAGGGGTGACTTCGGAAGCTCCATAGAGACAGGTGAGTCTGGTAGTCCCTGTTTGAGGGGAAGAACTTGAAAATAAAGAAAATTGCATTCTTCCCCACTACAATGAATAAGTGTACCCATTTCTCATTTTTGTATCTAGACAATGGAAATTACAGAGAAAAATGATCAGGTCACACAAATGAGTGCACATGCACTCGAACAACTGAAGCAGATAATGTTCAATTTTGTGTCTATTCACTGTGATAGGACATTTTATTTTCAAATTTGAAAGTACGTGTTCTCTCTTTAAGACAACTCAACTACAACCATATCTCAAATTTGATAATTCCTGAATGAATTCCGAGGCGCTAAGGCTTACGGAAAATTTTTATTTATACTCGTGGCCGGAATTTTATAAATCTAAGTCAATTCAACTCAGATGTACTTCCCCAGCACGAATTAATCGACATTTTGCTCTTTCAACCAATCGAACGTTTGTGATAAAAATATATAGTTGACTTATACAGACAATTCTGAATCCTCGTACTACATTTTGTGTCCGATACATTCATTACATCGGCAGTTATTAGACTTTTTGTGTTAAGACCCTTTTAATCCACCCTATTCTTTTTGACGATTTGGCTTAAAATCAATAGCTGTCGTCGTTAAGGGGTTGTGGATACACATTAGAAATTTTCATTCTATCAGGAGTTATCGTGCTCACAGATATATTTTTTCATTTCTAAAATGACGTGTCGGAAAAAATGAAATTCCATTGAAAACTCGGAATCGAATTTCTGACAGATTACATAAGTTTCCTTATACTTCGTATAACTGGGAAAGTAATCAGAGAAAATAATTATCCTTTGTAGAACACGCAATGAATGGACCAGCCATTTCTGACCAACCAGTCAGAACAGGTCTCCACTGCAGGCTTAATACATGCCAAGCCCTGGTGTTCAGAAATACAGCGGGGGAGACGTTATAGGTTAGGTTAGGTTTTATGACTCATGCCCAGGCTTTAACTACGAGGTCACGCCCTTTCGTCACTCTGGTGGACATGAGCCCGACTCTACTGTGGGAGTACTAAATTTTGCCTACTCTAAATTTTTATTCACCTAGGGCAGGGGTCTTTAACGAGTACCTGAGATCGTACAGGCTCGGGACCATCGCTTAACGTCCCATCCGAAGGACGGCGTGCTTAAGTTTATTTTACCTCCCAGATAAAATAAACTAAGGGCCTCGGTCGGATTTCGAACCCACGATCTTGAGCTCAGAAGACAAGCACGCATACCACTGAGCTACCGGCGCCCTCGGAGACGTTATGTAACATAGAGACAGATATAAACAGGACCATTAAAGAAGGCAGCCAGCCGTGAGGAAGCCTGTCGCAGAGCCTTCAAGAGGAACTACAGATCTACAGCTTCAACAAGAGGGGTGCGGCATTCATGCAACATCCTCTATATGAACCGCCATTAGGCGAGTCAGACACACTATTTAGGGCTCTTTCGGAAAAACTCTACTGATCCCATTGAAGGGAACATGGGGGCTCCAGCCTCTGTTAAATAGCAGTATTGCCAGTTCAGAAACGACCGAACCCTATTCACTCTGATCTAAATCATAACATCAAGAACAAAATTGATTAATTGTATGACAATAGACACATCGTGTATAAGTTTTAATTTGCCAATAATAGTTGACCGATAGCATGAGTGGTATTTTGTACCTATGTTATCCAAAGCCTAAAGACCCATACAACAGCCCCTCGCTACCTCTTTAATGAAGAGCAGGATCCTTCTGAAGCTCTGTTTCCTCAACTCATATGGGTTGAGGAACGCCTCATCGAAGATTCTCCATTGGAAGACTAGTTAATTGTTTGAGAATAATATTGGCTTAGAGGTTTTCAGGGTTATACAAACTGTAATTAAATTTAAGTCTGTCAACTAATTATTATTATTCAATTTAGATCTCCTTCTAAATAATTCTATTTTGTGGAGGGGAGGAGAGAGGAGGGGATTTCTTGTCATTCCCCAACGTATAATAATTATTTGTTACTATAATAATTATTATACGTGAAATGCGCATAGAAAAAAAAACGAGAGTTGCCTCTAGTGCTGTTCAATCTTCATAAGTTCATTGATTACCTACACGTCATAATTAATTATGTATCTATATTCAGGTCATATTATTATTTATTTTTATTTCGACAGATGCAGCTGTGTAATTATAGCAATTTCGCAAATGTTAAAACTACAAAAAATTAAATAAAAAGTTTCGGTTGTGAAAGGAGATCCTGAATATACATTAGTATATATTTTTTACTATACTATATGTATATTTACTACACTCTCAGTATCTTCAATTTAAAAAATGTCTCCTTATTTTGATCTTAACATTCTCTATGGTAAGGTGTTCGTCAATAATTCATTCCCTCCCAAGTCCATCTTCTGTCGGGTGACTCCTCCTCTATCTTAGATTTGCTCATCACTTTCTTAGAAAGAGTCAAATTTTTCTCTGAGTTATGAGACTTCTATCTGATAAGATAACGTTCACTCATCTTCATTCATTTGTTTCTACTATATCCATTTGTAAATTCATATCTACATTTCTTCGTATCCATCACTCTTTCATCTATTTACCTAAATTCATTTAACCATTTTCATTTCACACTTATTTCTAAATTATCTGTCCAATAATATTATTTACGCCCTGATTCTTTTTAATAGTTTTTAGAAAATCACATGTTAAAGGGCAACCATGACCAAATCGTTTTTTTTCTTCTTATTTTTGGCTTTATGTACGATGCATATTAGCCATGCCTCTTATAAAGGTGTTATCTAGTTATTTACAACATCCATGGCCCCGGAAGGGAGTTCTATCTACGAAAGAAAACTCATTCCCGGACGGGATTCGAACTCGCAAACCTTGGTGAGACCATGCGACCAAAGCCCTACGCTCTAGCCCGCACGGCCACCATGCCGCCCCATCAAATCGGTTGAATTGCATTTTAAAAATAATAATAATAACTCATTAAACAATTATATTTCAATTATTCATATAGAAGTTTGCTGAGGGCGCCGGTAGCTCAGTGGTATGCGTGCTTGCCTTCTGAGCTCAAGAACGTGCGTGCGAAACCCGACCGAGGCCCTTAGTTTATTTTATCTGGGAGGTAAAATAAACTTAAGCATGCCGTCCTTCGGATGGGACGTTAAGCCATGGTCCCGAGCCTGTACGATGTCAGGTACTCGTTAAAGACCCCTGCCCTAGGTGAATAAAAATTTAGGGTAAGAAAAATTTGGAACTCCCACAGTAGACTCGGGCTCACGTCCACCAGAGTAACGAAAGAGCGCTCTGGTAGTAGGCGATATGACCTCGTAGTTAAAGCCTGGGCATGAGTCATAAAACCTAACCTACAAGTATGCTAATTATCCCACTATTTATTTGCTGATCTATCTTGCAAACAATTCTTTCTACAATATTATCATCACAAAATTTTTTTGTAGGAACTGAGGAACCATCAAATTAAGTTCAAATATAGTTTAATTCACTTGTATTACACTTAAAATCGCAAATATATTTATATCGTTAAAAGAGCGTCGGCAGCTCAGAGGTAGCAGGCTTGCTTACTGAGCTCAAGATCGCAGGTTTGGAACCCCTCCGAGGCCCTTAGGTTTTTTTTACCTAAAAGGTGAAAAAACCCATGAGCACGCCGTCCTGATGTTATGATGTGATGTTAAGCGATGGTTCCGAGCCTGTATGATGTCAGGTATTCGTTAAATAACTCTACCTCTACGTGATTTTAAAAATTAGGAAAAGCAAAATTTAGGACTCTTATAGTAGATTCGGGCTCATATTCACCAGAGTGACGAAAGAGCGCTCTGGTAGAAGGCGAAATTACGTTATAGTTAAAGCCCGGGCATGAGCCATAATAATTAACTATAATTAAACATTATTTCCCCTCTTAATTCATAAAGAAATTCCAATGATACTCCCGCAAAAACCTCTGGATAAGCCACTAACATGAAAGATACCTCAAAAAAAAAAAAAAAAAAAAAAAAGATTGCATGACATTCTTGCATAACTAGCTGTTTAACCTACATAATCTCCTGAACTGTAGCATTAACAAAGCATGAAGAAGGTGAGGGAAAAAAAATCTAATCAAACTATAAATTATGACGGCGTGGAAAAAAAAAGGGAAAAGTCAATAAACGCAGGAGATAAAATCTTAATTGGCCTTATGCAAACGGAACGGTTTGTTTTATAAATTTCTCCAAGGGAGCAGGGAAAAAATCTACGCTAAAAATTATACAAAAATCGCTGACTTAGGATCATGATCGCATGATTTTTTTCAAAGAGGTATAGTAGGCAAAAAAAGTATTTGCACACCATAAAAATTTGGGTTTATTTTTAACCACTAACAGAGAATAACATGAAATTAATTTGTTTTATTCTATAATTGCTTAGATTCAAAAATATAATAGCAGTTGTCTAAAAAAAAATAATTTAATAATTATATCAACACAATTAACAGAATTTCACGCAAAAAAAGTATTTGCACGCTCATATTATTATACATATTACAATTATTAGTTTGGTTCGGTAGAGGTAATTCGTTCGGTAGTTTGTTTCGTTGTTTACAAACAAATAAGGATTAATACGCACTATGATTCAGTTGAACTTTGTGTTTGAATTGATTAACATGCCGAAGAAAAACGAAATATCGCGTTCTGATCGTGAAAAAATCATTTTTTTGCGTGAGTTAGGCAAAAGTTGCCGTGAAATCGGAAAAATCGGGTTTTCAACAGTTCGATATATTGTTAAAAAAAAAAGAATTGACTGGTAGTGTTGAAAACAAACCCCGGAAAGGACGACCATCCAAACTCACGCATCGACAAAAACGTGAAATAGTGCGAAATGCTCTTAAAAATCCAAAATCTAGCGCGCAAAAAATTGCTGATGACTTGGCGACAACATCGCGGAATGCTGTTACGTCACAAACAGTTAGGAACGTTCTCCATAATGAGGGAATAAAAGGAAGGCGCCCTCAAAAGAAAGACATTGTAATTTTCAGGCTGTGCAAATACGTATTTTGGGTCAAATTTTGTTAATTCTGTTACTGTTAAAGTTAAGTTAGTTATTATTAAATTAAGGGCAAATTCTTGAATCTTCTTACATTTAGACAAGAAAAAAAATTTTATTGTGTTATTTACAATTACTTATTGTCGTTAAATAAAAAATTTCATGCTGTGCAAATACTTTTTTTGCCTACATCCATCTCCTGATTAACCAGAGTAATGAGGAAAGTAATCCAATGGCTAATTAAACATGGATGTTCTTCTTTAAAGATGTAGGTTAATAACGTTAAATGTCGAGAAAAACTCTTAAATCCAGAGGATTGTGGATTATTTATTCATTAATAGAACTTGACTTTAAAATTTAAAAAATCACTCATATTTGATAAAACTTACGAAGGGACGTTTGAATTTAAGTCAAACAAAAAAATAAGGAGATATACATTTTACAAGATATCGCTTATGTTTATGATCTAATCAAAAATTGTTTCAAATAAACTTTGTACATTGTAGAGAAAACTGAAATACATAGTTTATATGGAATACATTTTTTGCAGGTTGTCCGGTTTTCGAGATGCATGTCGAAAACCGTCCTGAAATGCAGTTTTGAAACACACACTTTAGACGTTTCGTTGATTCACCCGAAACGGTTAGTACTATCGATTTTTTTTTTTTTCCTAACGCTAATAAGTCCTCAGATTTGAGTTAATAAATAAATAACAAATAAATTTCCTTAGAAAATATTTCAAAATAATGTTTAAATTGAATCGCCTAGGAACGAATTGTAGGATATTTTTTAACCCCCGACGCAAAAGGAGGGGTGTTGTAAGTTTGAAGCCTTTGTCTGTGTGTGTGTTTGTCTGTGGCGTTGTAGCTCCAAGACGGCTGAACCTATTTCAAAGCGGTTTTTTTTTGTTTCAAAAGGTATTTGTGAGATGGTTTTTAGCCATGTTTGGTGGAAATCGGGTATGCCGTTTCCAAGATCTTCAGAGCCTGGGTAGGGATCTCGGGCTCTATTACAGCTAGAGACTTGGAGTTTGAGCTCAAATGTTTATAAGCCCCCCCCTTCCCCCCCCCCCCCCAAATAAAGCCCTCCCCACCAAGGTTTCGTTAAAAAAAAATAATGAACAAAAAAAATTTTTTTGGGTCGGGGGTTTCTAAAATTTTTAATTTAATGTTTTTTTAAATTATTAGTAGTGTTTATGAACAATTATAAAAATGAAAAAAAATATATGTAACGTAGCCATTACTGGACTTCCTTATACCAACCACGCCTACAGTTCCACTCTCTCATCCTATCTTCTTTTTCAAAATAATTTCATACTGGCATTACTGGTTATAAAGAAAGACACTCTCAGAAATACGCTGTACAATGAAATACCGCTGACGCCATCTCATTATTTTCGTATACCCAGTAATGCGAGTATGTAATGATTTTGAGAAAGGGGAGGTGGAGAGAGAGAGTGATCTGTAAGCGTGGTTGGTATAAGAATGTCCAGTAATGGCCACATCCCACATGTTTTACTATTGTTATTACTAATCACATGTTTGTCCGACCTAACAGTAACAATTTATGTATCTAATTTATAAGTTAGTTAGTTATTATGACACATACCCGGGCTTTAACTACGAGGTCATATCGCCTACTACCAGAGCGCTCTTTCGTCACTCTGGGGGACATGAGCCCGACTCTACTGTGGGAGTCCTAAATTTTGCCTACCCTAAATTTTTATTCACCTAGGGCAGGGGGTCTTTAACGAGTACCTCACATCGTACAGGCTCGGGACCATCGCTTAACGTCCCATCTGAAGGACGGCATGCTTAAGTTTATTTTACCTCCCAGATAAAATAAACTAAGGGCCTCGGTCGGGTTCCGAACCCACGTTCTTGAGCTCAGAAGGTAAGCATGCATACCACTGAGCTACCGGCGCCCTCTCTAATTTATAAGCTTAATGTATACATTTTTATTACGTATCTTATTATGGTTTAACGGAAATAAATATTATTATTATTATTGTGAACTACATTGTGTGGAGTAATACTGATATCCTTGAGGTTATCCATGAGAGGCCAGGTTACCTCATGACTCCCCTGGGAAGGTCTTTCACAGACGTTAAAGGTACATTGGCAGAGAGAGACTCAAGGCCCGTACCATGGGAAACTTGCCACTCTGCGCTGTCTTAGCGGGGGCTCTGAGAACCTGACAATAGACCAAGTGAAGAACATTCCTGATCAGAGATTACAGAAAAAATATGTGATGTGGACATTATATAAAAGTAATGTGTTGGCATGGTTTTTCCTTGCTTTACTGGGAGGGACTTTCTTATACCCAGTAATGCCAGTATGAAATGAATTTAAGAGGAGGGAGGGGGAGGAAGAGTGGTCTTTACAAAAAAGGTTGGCATAAGAAATTCCTATAAAATGGCCGCCTAACATTTATTTTTATTTTTTTTTATCCTTTTTAATAAAAAAAAACAACTACAAATAATAAAAAATATGTGATGTGGCCATTACAGGATTTTCTTATACCAACCACTGTTATAGATCACTCTCTGTCACTCCACCTTCTCAAAATTATATCATACTGGCATTACTGGGTATAAGAATGTCACTCTCAGGATAACGCTGTACAAAAAGATACCATAAAATCAACTAATAATAAAATCATATCTTTAAGTTCGCTATGATTTACGATTTAAAAATTAGATATGTTATTTATAGGCATGTAGTTTATATTCTTCGGGGCGCTATAACTTATGTTCTATAGATCCTATCTCAAATCTGAAGAATTTATTAGCGATTGGAAATACTCTAAGAAACAATTTTATTAATTATCAATTTTTCGATAGGAGGCGGAAGGAACCTTTACTTTTAGTTACTTTCTCATATTTATATTTTAGTTAGTTATTATGACTCATGCCCGGGCTTTAACTACGAGGTCATATATCGCCTACTACCAGAGCACTCTTTCGTTACTCTGATGGACATGAGCCCGACTCTACTGTGGGAGTCCTGAATTTTTACTCACCTAGGGTAGGGTATTTAACAAGAACAGACTCGGGCCATCCGAAGGACGGCTTGTTTAAGTTTATTTTACCTCTCAGATAAAATAAACCAAGGGCCTCGGCCGGATTTCGATCCCACGAAAAGCACGCATACCACTGAGCCTCTGGCGCCCTCTCTTCGGCATTTATATTTTATATGCATTCATATATGTGCCACTGATGATGACGCAGTTGCATTGAACCCCGGTTCTGGGAAGACATTATTATTATTTCTATGAGTAATCTCGTCCCACATCTTAATATCACATATAATTGGTGGTAGAATGGTGTTGAAGCCTAGCATTGTTCTCTGGTCACCATAGAGAGTAGCAGTGAGATTAGATTCTTTATAAAAAAGTTGCAATTTTGCAGGGTGACGGAGGGAGTGTGGAAAACGAGAGAAGAAGGACATTGTGCTGGAACACCTCTACTGGAGTGCCAACAGAGGACCTCTATACACCGCCTGTCTGCTTCGTATTGTCCACAAGGAGGAAAAAAAATCTTCAAAAGAAACTTTGTTATACCCCAGATCTATAGAAGATCTGTAATTTATTACATAAGAATATCTGGAACTAATGCAATTCATTGACAGAAAGAACGTACAATATTCAAGAAAGGCAAGAATTAACAAAACTAGAATTTTGCAACTTCTTTTTTAAAGTGTCGTTACTTAGTTAAAGCAGGACGTTTTGAGGTAGATGCAGCGTTTTCCCCCTCCAAAACGCAAACGAAATATTGTAATATTCTTGACGCCCACTGAGCAGACTTCGCATACTTGTGCGCACCATTCATTTTTGATGCTTTAACCTATCGGATAGGTCCTATCCGTTTGTGTTTTTCAGTGTATTTTGTAACCATAATTTAACCTATGTATTTTGTGTAATTTTCCTTTCGAATACTATTTATTATAGTTTTAATTTATATTTTATGTGCACATATAATTGGGGCTAAAGTCTGTTGATAGCATGTTGTAAAATGAAAAATAACATAAAATATACTGCATTTTGAACTTCACCGATCATTATACTCGTAATCAAATAATACATATATATATAATTATGCATATTCACCAAATAATGATCTCCCAAAAGGTAAAAAATAATTCTGATATGTGACCTTTGGCAAAATGCTTAGCAACTATACCAGCGGATATAACCGCCTGTATCCTGCCTTTCAACTTACAACTAACATTATCTGCTGAACTGCACTCTAACTGACTTCCACATTAGAAATCCTACGTCACTTTCTTTTCACTATCATATCCTCCTTTCCCATCTCATTTTTTCAGTAGTCACATTTTACTTCCCCACATATTTGTAGTATAGGCGAATATTTGTATATTTGTAGTATATTATGTAAGTAATCGATTTACTTAAACTAATCGATCAGAAATTTGATGTTGAGTTTTCAACGCAATTTCATGTTTTCTGAACCCCTGAATTAAATCAAATTAAAGAAAAAATACTACGCTGTATTAGAAATACATACACAGATATCCAGTTTCGGAAATGAAACTTTAGTTGTATTGGTTTGAATTTTTTAACAGGGTCTCTGCCATTACCATTTCTTGGAAAAAAAAAACTAATTTTGGAAGATACATTATAAATAGGGGCCGAAATAAAGAGAAGAGAAATACCAACAGTTGTGAAATGTGTTGTTATATGTGTGTGTGTGTGTGTGTATTGTATACGGTAAACAAGAGGGCAAATCATAATAAAACTGTTTTTCTAAATTTAATTTTAAACTATTAGTTACGAAAATAAAAATATTATTGATTTTTTCATCGTCATCAATACTTAACAAATTAATTATTTTATCGGAGATCGCATTATAGTGTGACATATATTTATTGATACATTTGTTTCTGTATTGGTTTAACATTGGACAAGTTATGAGAAGATGAAGTATGTTATCATTACCACCGTTACAAAGTTGACGAACAGTCAAGCTGAAATTTTTTTTTTTTTTTTTTTTTTTTTTTTTTTTGTATTTATTTATTTTAAGCCACTATGCAAAAAAAATGCACAACCAGCGGCTGGGCTGACATGTACTATACAAAAATTAAAAAAATAAATAAATAAATAAAATAATAGAAATAAATATAACATGAGAGGCTTGAGAGAGGAAAAACACCCAGCGGTGACCCTCATGACATCACTTCATACCAGGAGATCTCTATGCCAAACTCTCTTTAATCTTCTTGGGGGATTGTGGGGTAAATTTGTACTTAAGATTTTGCGAACTTCCGGATTGGTGTGTAAGTAAATTTTGGTGTAGAAACGTTGGTATAAATGCTTAATGGTTGTGTCTATGGATGTGATGTTCAAGTCGCGGTGTAAAGTCTTGTTGCTAACGTATGGTGGGCATTGCGTGATCAGTCGAAGAGTCTTGGATTGAAATATCTGTATTCTTTTGATGTTCGAAGTCTTGGATGTACCATATATTTGTAAGCCATAGGTCCAGAGAGGTCGGAGAAGATAGGTATAACAATTTAGTTTTTGTCGAGTAGATAATTTAGAACGCCTATTCAAAATGCTGTACAATAGTCTAAGTCGCCGGTCTAGTGTGAGTCGTGTCGTCCGAGTGTGAGGGTTCCAAGTCAGCCTTCTATCGAGGGTTAATCCTAAATATTTTATGGAAGAGGTATGAGGTAATGGCTGGTTTTCAATGAATACTGGGGGGCAGTCACCACGGCGGAGAGCGAATGTGATGTGTTGACATTTTGTGGTGTTAAATTTAATTTTCCAAGATTTACTCCAAACTGCAATTTTGTTGAGGTGTTGCTGTAGTATGAGTGAAGTGGTGTGAGGATCTGTGTGAGAGAAATTTAGCTGGGTAATTTGTATTCAAATGAGTTGGATATTTTCCTGATACCCGTAATAGTGAAATAATTCTTTGATTACATGGTTCCTCATTTTTAAATAACTTCCACTGTTGCCAAAAGAAACGTAATTTCTGTAAAAGGTGCTGAAGGAGCTGGATATTGCAGCTTCTGCATCTTTGCTGATGGTTTTCCATTTTTTCCAATAAACTTTTATAATTTTCCTTAATCATTTTTGAATCCTCCGAGATCTTTAGAGGGAAAGTGTTACTCGTAGTTGATTAATTCGCGCAGGATAAGCAAATTAATATAAATTTATACTTATTAAACTTATCTTTACAAGATAAATCCTCTTTGTGGGCCCAACAATAGCATTACAGAACAATTCTCAATAGAAGCATTCACAAAACAGAAGTATTCAAAAAATTATACATTAAATAATTTGTCTTGAAATTTTTCACATCTACTTTTATTTCATTATAGTTTTCATTTAATATAAGATAAAATGTACTGAGTCCCCGAAGCAAAGTGGTGTTAGTTTTGTTCTGTTTTCGGAGTCGGGGTTGGCTAAGTATGCCCAAGTACGGAATGTGACAAGTGAGAGAGAGATCTGACAACATGGCAGCCCGGACAGCTAGAGTGGAACAAAGAATGGATTACTTTAGTTACGTCTTTCATTAGTCCAAGCCGATATGGTAGTCTTTTATCAGTCCAATTTGTTTTCACTTATAAGGAGGAATGACTAAGCAACGTTGTCAAATAATGTTTCTTAAAAAAAAATTTATAAAATATAACTGAGAGGTCACACGTTGAATGGTTCCGTATGTGAAAGGATGAATTAATTAATATACGTTTAATAATTATAATGTTGTGAAATGAAGTTTCTGCCTTCGCCATATTTATTATTATATATATATAATACCCCTGCTTATATTACGTTATTATATTATATATAATAACCCTGCTTATTCATAGTAAGTCATTTTAATGTTTACTCTTTATTATGGTCCACCTATTTGTCTATTTCCATTATTAATGTTTATGGTTAGTAATGTATTCATATTTAATTTTAATGTTTAGTAATTATTCATAGTAAGTCAGTTTCAATTTTTAACTTGTTATAATGTATTTTTAACGATCAGTAATGTTTATCAACAAAAAAAAAATTTTTTTGTTTATTTTTGATTCTAATCTTGATTCCCCCCCCCCCCCCCCCCCCCCCCATCCCCCATGTTTGTAGGCCCTGATGATGATATAAAATATATCGAAACGTTGGCATTTGAATAGTGTTTTTTTTTCCATCTTTGACTGACCCTCAATATTCCTACAATTAGAATCTACAGTCGCTAATTCAACATCTACATTATATATAATATTTATTATCTGGGCAGTAAAAAAATATATTTAAAAAAATCGTCGGTTAATCAATGGGCAATATACTTCCCCAGGACGAATTAATCAATTAAAGTTTCGCTCCCTCTCCAAAACCAATCGACCGTTTGCGCTAATAATCAATAGTTGACTTACCTACGTAGGAATCCAAAATCCTTATACTAAATTTTGTGTTCATAAATTCATTATATCGGCAGTTATTAGGGGTTCTGAATTCCCTGAACCCCCACGTCCCTTCGGCCGATATATCGCTGAGATTTGACGGTTTATGTCCTTATTGGTTTTGACTTTACATATGAAATTTTGTGTCAATACATTCATTACAACGGCAGTTGTTATAGTTTTTGTGTTAAACCTCTCCCCTAATCCACCATTTCCCTTTGGCCGATTTGGCTGAAAATCGATAGGTGTTGTCCTTATGAGGTTCCGGTCACATATATAAAATTGGTGTGGTCAGGGTTATAAAGGCACACAGACAGACAGCAATTTTTTTTTTTTTTTCAAATTTGGAATCTGGTGGTCGGAGAACATGAAATTCCATTGAAAACTTCGCATTGAATTTTATGAGCGATTACATAAATTCCCTTATACTTCGTATAGTTGGGGAAGAAATATATTATATATTAGTTATGATTCTAGGTTAAGTTTTATGACTCATGCCCGGGCTTTTGTCACTCTGGTGGACATGAGCCCGACTCTACTATGGGAGTCCTAAATTTTGCCTACCCCAAATTTTTATTTATCTAGGGTAGGAGTCTTTAACGAGTACCTGACATCGTACAGGCTCGGGACCATCGCTTAACGTCCCATCCGAAGGACAGCGTGGTTAAGTTTATTTTACCTCCCAGATAAAATAAACTAAGTCGGGTTTCGAACCCACGTTCTTGAGCTCAGAAGACAAACACGCATACCACTGAGGTACCGGCGCCAAAATATTTATATATATTTTCCAACTCCACCACTGAAGAACATTTTATTATTTTTCTACTTCAGCTATACGGAGTATAGTTATGTAAACGGTCAGAAATTAGGTGATGAGTTTTCACCAAAATTTCATATTTTCAGACGCCCTGATTCTAAAAACGAAAAAAAAAAAAAAAAAAAAAAAAAAAATTGGTCTGTTTTTTTTTGTGTTTTTGATAACTCCCGATAACGAATGTTTCAACAGGAATTTTTATGTGTTACCAGAACCTCATAAGGACGAAACCTATTTATGTTCAGTCAAATGGACTCCAAGGAAAGGGGAGATAATGGGAAAGGCTCAACTCAAAAACACTAATAACTCCCGAAATAATGAATATTCGACACAAAATTTAGTACGAGGATTCAAAAGTCCCCCTATTCAACAATTGATTTTACTGCCGATCTGCCGGAGGGAATTCCTAGAGACAGAAGAAGAGGAAAAGGATGACCAGGACTGCGGTGGAGGGACGAGATAGTAGAGAGAATAGGGGATGGATGGTGCACAGTGGCCAGTAACAGAGAAACATGGAACAAATGTGTAACAGTATTATTTAAGAAATAACCCTCATTGTTACTTTTTACTTTTGTTTTGTTTTATCTTATTTTATTTTAATTTTATTTTTAATCAAGAAGTAACAGTTTTACTTAAGAAATAATTTAATTTAATTTAGGAACAATCGTTAAATTCTTTTCTGATTTCTTCTGTTGAAAGAGCAGTAGACTCAAAACCTCCAAAAGGAGAGGCTTTTGTTCTAAAAGAATGTCAATAAAGCTATTTTACACATGCACACCCTCGTCTCAGGCCATGTTGCGCTAATGTTTCCTGTTTGTATAAGTGTGCTTGCAGAGAGGGCCCGATGGTGCGGTTCCTTGTCCCCTGGTTCGGTCTTGCGGCTGGTTGGGTGCTCCGGGGTTCTCCCCTGGGCTCTTCGTCCTCCTCCCATGTCCCATACCGTGTGGCATATTCATGGCTAATATGCATCGTTCATAAGGCAAAAAAAAAAAAAAAATGCCATTTTATTTTTATTTTTATTTTTTTTACTGCCGATCTCCAAAAACTGCGATGAAGAAGAGTCCACAGACATTTTGTACTTAAAATTGAATATGTTGTAAATATGACTGCATCATTCAAGTGATTTTGTTATTGAAGGGACTTATCTTGCTTGTTACATACACACTTTGTCCAATACAAGAAATTTACTGAAAGTCTTTACGAATGAAGATTACATTTTAATCTACAAAGAGATAAAGGAGGATAAAAGCGAGTTTGTATAACTTTCTTTCTATCCCTTCGTACAAGAGAGAAAAAAAAGAAAAAGTTTTTCTCTTAAATGAAACGTCACAAAGAAAAATGACCGTGGGGTAGTAGCCTGTAGATAAAAGATGTTTTTTTTTTTTTTTAGAGGAAAGGTCTTCTGGTCTGAATGGAACATATGTCAGGAGGACATCCAGGGGTAAGTAGTGTGTCTACAGGAGTGGTGTAGTCCTGGCTACATGAAACACACACAGTCACGAGGGAAAGTAAAGCAATGATATTTACTCATACGGTTACACAAGAACACATAGAAACACGAAACAGGACCAATGATACACACATAGATACAAGAAACTTGAAATGTAATGTCTCAAGTGTCTGTCGACAACAACAAAGGCAACACCCACAGATTTACACAAACACAAACATATACACGCAAAAAACTCACATATACCCACGGAAAAAGGTGCACGCAAAAATACACAAAATGGAAAAAAAAGAATTCACATAGCCACACACAATAAAACATATTTAAAACATTAAATTAAAAATTAAAAGAAAAACCCAACACAAAAAAAACATTTTTTGTTCATTAATTTTTGCACTGAAACTTTGGTGGGGAAGACTTTTTTTTTTTTTTTTTTTTTTGGGAGGGGGGTTTGGTTTTATGCATTTGAGATCAAACTTCAAGTCTCTAGCTGTAATAGAGGCCGAGATCCCTACGCAGGCTCTGATGAAACCAGATCTTGGAAATGGAATACCCGATTTCCACCAAACATGGCTAAGGACCATCTCGCAAATATGTTCAAATATTTTGAAACAAAAAAAACCGCTTTGAAATTGGTTCAACCGTTTAATCATTATCACTAGGTCATTTAATTTTTCCTTGTTGATCTAGGGTGGTTGATCTTGTGACAGTTTCCATCTTTGTAACAATAATAGAACTTGACTATTTGTAATAATCTGTTTTTAACCCGCGACGCAAAAGAAGGGATGTTATAAGTTTGAAGCCTTTGTCTGTGTGTGTGTGTCTGTCTGTGGCATTGTAGCTCCAAGACGGCTGAACCGATTTCAAAGCGGTTTTTTTCATTTCTAAAGCTGATATTTGCGAGATGGTTCATAGCCATGTTTGGTGGAAATCGGGTTTGCCGTCTCTAAGATATTCAGGTTTCATCAGAGCCTGTTTAGGGATCTCGGCTTCTATTACAGCTAGAGACTTGGAGTTTGAACTCATATGTTTATAAGACCAAGCCCCCACCCTCACAAAAAAAAAAAAAAAAACTCTCTCCACCAAGGTTTCAGTAAAAAAAATAATGAACAAAAAAAATTTTTTTATTGTTTTGGGGATTATTAAAATTTTTAATTTTTTTTTTTGTTTGTTTTGTTTTTAAAAGTAGTTAGTATTTTTTTTTAGTTTTTAAGATATTTAATGTAGTTACTCATCTAAAAATCGAAAAAAAATAACGTTTTATATCAAATTATCACTTGTAGACATTCCAGGAGTTCCCAGAACTTAAGTAGTTCTGACCTACCGGAATTCTTGGAATATTCTAGAACAGTACCTACATTAGTTGTATATGAAAGTTGTGTGTTCTGACAAAACTTCGAATCCCAGAGAAGGACCGTCGGAACAATTTACTATAACACAAGCTTTTTTTAATAACCGTAAGGGAAAGTTTTCAAAATCCGTTGTCAGCATAAAAGTTGAACGCCCGACCACGGATTTGGCATATTTTCTTTATAATTTTTGTAAATCCAAGGTTAAGTTTGGGTTGCAGTAAATTGTACCAACGGTTCTTTTCTCAGATTTGGTGTTTTGTTACCTTTAAACACCCCATCCTGTTACAAGCAACTGGCAATTAAAATCAAATAAATATCTTTTAAGGCATTTGAGCCTTTTAAGACATTTAAGTCCCTTTAGATCATCTGCTTATTTACAAAGGTTAAAAGTGGTAATTTTCTTTTATGGCCAATATGCATCGTTCATAGTTCCAAAAAAGAAAGTATTTTTGGGTATTTGTTAATTATTAAGACTCATGCCCGGGCTTTAAGTACAAGGTCATATCGCCTACTACCAGAGCGCTATTTCGTCACTCTGTTGGACATGAGCCCGACTCTATTATGGTACTTCTAAATTTTGCCTACGCTAAACTTTTATTCACCTAGAGTAGGGGTCTTCAAAGAGTACCTGACATCGTACAGGCTCGGGACCATCGCTTAAAGTCCCATCCGATGGATGTTGTGCTTATGTTTATCTGATCTCCCAGAAAAATCAAACTAAGGACCTTGACCGGGTTTTCAACCCGCGATCTTGAGCTCAGTAAGCAAGCACGAATACCACTGAGCTACCGGCGCCCTCTTTTGGGTATTTGGTCTTTCCCGTAATCAGATTTTATTTATTTTTACTTTAATTTTTTTCAATCAATTGGTTGAATTATTTTAACGTAACACGTTATCTATCTTCCGTATACGTAAGAAATTGAAATAAAAAAATATATAAACGGAGGCAGAAAATTGTAGGGAGAAAGCAAGGGGAGGAACATTAGGAATTTCAGATGACTTTTTTTTAGACAAGAAAACAGAAAACATAATGTCACGACAGACAACTGTAATTATTTCAAATAAAATTGATTCTAATGTACCTATGTTTTGTATTAGAATGGACGCGTCCGTTGTAACTATTCAAACGCTGAATATCAATTTTAGAATTGTTATACAACAAAACTTCTCAAGGAGACACTTGTTGAACGAAAATTTAAATATCAACCAATTGTCTCGGGATACCACCAAGAAGTGATGTCTTCGAGAGGATGGAGGACTGGAGTCGATACGATGGACCGAAAACTCTTCGATGTCCCATTTCAGACACATCAGAAGATGGAAATATAATAACAATATGGAGATATCAATGTTTTCCAAGTCGAACACACAAACCCTTAACAATTTTTAAAAATTGTGGTTATAGATTGTTTTTTTTTTATGTACCTCGGGTTTCCCACCTAATACATAATGGCTTGGTAGGAAAAACCGAGGACAAAATAAAATAAGGTTAACCACGTTTTGTCAGTTTTGCGACATTGCATCGGCATTGATTGACCAATTGTTTGTTTATGGTGGTCAGGGGTAGCTGTTTGATATCCTTGAGGAACAAGGCTATGCGTACGTCAGACGTGCATCACTTGAAGTAGCTCTGTGTACGTTGGTTAGGTAAGGTGGATAGCCGGTTGCCTGACGTGACCTGGTTCGTATGTGGGCCATTGTCAGTCTGTGTATGATGGCACTAAGGTCAGGGCTATCTCATTTTACTTGAAGCGTCAGAAGGACATCACTAGATGCGTCAGACGTGCATCACCTAAAGTATCAGTGTGTACCTTAGTTAAGTAAGAAAGTAATTCTTTGCAACATATGACCTGGTTCGTATATATGTAGTTGGTTAGTCAATTCTCCACTCCGGTCCGCGGACCATATTGCACTCTTCTACAATAACGACGTGGCATGACATATGGAAGAGTTCGACAGGAAGAATTCGAAAATATAAATTGTATTCTTTCGGTATATTATACAACTACTTTGGGGAACTATAGTAATATTCCTACTACAGAAACGTAATAGCAATATACCTTCGACGAAATCTACTAAAGTAATCATCATATATATAAATCTGAAAATGTCTGTGCGTTGTACCGCTATAACTCACGATGGATTTGATTAATTTTTTTTTAAATTTGTTCGTCATCGTCTGTGGAAGGTTATAGGCGTATTAGTACCTCAATATCTGGTCCATCCCAGCATCCACCCACGCAATATTTGTAACTCAAAAACCACTGCAATGATTAATGAGGAATCTTTTTGAATAGATAAGTTTTATCTACCGGAAGGTTAAGGTCTATTTTTTAATCAACCCCTGGTCCATCCCAGCATCCACTCACGCAATCTTTGTAACTCGAAAACCATTGCAACGATTAATGAGAAATCTTTTTGAATAAATTAGTTTTAGCTCCAGGATGATTGAAGTCTATGTTTTAATCAACCTCACTAGCTGTGGTTTCCGCCGTTGAATGGCGCGTACTAGCCATGGTGCCCAGGGGTCCTAAGAACGAGAGATATTAGGAGAAAAGTCAAAGTTCCTCGGGCAACGCCGGGTATTACCGCTAGTAAATATAGATATATACTGTAGAAACCTACTATAATAATATAACTATATAAAAATCTACTATGGAAACCTACGTATTCCAATTCCTCTTCACTAAACAATCCACTCCCCTTTGATTAGGTCTTCATCTCTCTCCCCCGTATTCTCTAATTAGTCAACCTCATTATTCTAATCATTTAAATTATTTACTTATCCCCGTTCCTAAACTTAGAAGTTATTTACTTATCCCATTTTTCTTCTTCTCTTTCTATTTTTTATATACATATATTTTTCATCAAGCATTCATTTATTCCTCATTTTATCTTATTTTATTATGTATTTTTATTTTTCTTCTTACTCCTCACACTTTATAGCCCCTACTGTCTAAAATTAATTTTATTTTAAACCTTGTCTGGGCATCCTCCCCTCTCTTTCATAATCAACCATCACAGTATTATGCGCTGTCGTTTTTATTAATCTATGTATTTTTTTCTTATCTATATACTGTTTTTTTGTATTTTTTTTACATATTCTCTTTTATTTATATAGCAGATACTTTTATTTATTTTTTCTTCATAATTAGGCTGTCAACTTTTTGTTTTTTCATGTTATTCTTTTATATATCCTATATACCTATTATTAATTTCTAGTTTTCTTCAATGTAGCACAATTTTATTTATTTCATTTTACAAAATACTGATACTATTTCACATGGTTCCTTCTCTATTCTCTGTATGTATTTATTTTTAGGAGACCTCGGTTCCAGAATAATAAAATTTCTTTTCATTTCATAATATACAATGCAAAACCTACTACAGTAATAGACCTATGCCTTGGTATGGTTTCAATTCAATCCTCACAAAAGTGTTCGAATTTTCTGCTATGGAGAATATAAAAAGTGTAAACTGTAATTATACACCAATATATTTACTACGGAAATCTACAATGGAAACCTACTATAGTACTATATCTACTTAGTATACGATGGAAATTTACTACAGGAATATACAGTCGACTCACGTTAATTCGAACCTCGGTAATTTGAATTTCTTGATAATTCGAATTAAACGTCAGGTCCCTTGACATTTATGTTCAATGTACGACTTAGCTTTGTTTACAAACAACACTCCCAATATGAATATCCCCACTTTCCTTCTCCCACTTCCTTTCAGTCTTCAAAAAGTGAGCAAGATGACAAAAAAGAATATTGATAGCAAAGAATATATATAAAGGTTGTGAGGGCGCCGGTAGCTCAGTGGTATGCGTGCTTGACTTCTGAGCTCAAGGTCGTGGGTTCGTAGCCCAACCGAGGCCCTTAGTTTATTTTATCTGGGAGGTAAAATAAACTTAAGCACGCCGTCCTTCGGATGGGACGTTAAGCGATGGTCCCGAGCCTGTACGATGTCAGGTAGTCGTTAAAGACCCCTACCCTAGATGAATAAAAATTTAGGGTAGGCAAAATTTAGGACTCCCACAGTAGAGTCGGGCTCATGTCCACCAGAGTGACGAAAGAGCACTCTGGTAGTAGGCGATATGACCTCGTAGTTAAAGCCCAGGCATGAGTCATAAAACCTAACCTAAGTAATTTTAAAAAAATACTATCACTCAAGAAAAAATAATCCTTGGTCTGTTAGCGATTATTTTATAACCAAAAAAAACTTAAATTTGCTCTACTATAAAATTTGGTTTTTGTGACTTAACACAGTTTACTTCTGGGGTGCTGATATGTACATACATGTATACATATTTACATGACTAATACATATAATACACAAAATGAACATAGCGAATGATTAATTTTGATTTTCCTAATATAATTATGTATATACAGTGAAACCTCTCTTGGCGGTCACCTCTGATAGCCGGACACCCTTGGTGGGCGGACAATTTTTACGATCCCGGCAGAATATATAGGGATTTGCCCCTCTCTTGGACGGACGCGGACAGTGAAATCGAGTACCGAGAAGAGCAGACTAGAGGGACGGTTTATGTTTATTCTGTGAATTCTCATTTGAAAGGGTTGATTTTTAATATGTTCTTAGACTTCTCGATGTACATTGTACTACCAACCTACCAAACTTTCCATGTAGTGCACCTGTGTTTACAAAGGGACTCGTAATTCCAAGAAGTTTGTAATGTTCCATACTGCCAGTTACTAAAACCAACGCGAACTTAATCAAGCTCGTCGATGCTTCGTCATTAATTCTAATTTCTCAGGTAGAGGACAATATAGAAAACTCGATTGGGAAAAAAAATTTGAAACAAAAGATGTCCGATTTTTTTAGAACTTAGACGTTATACCATTACATTCGGATTCTAGTACAAATGACCCCGCACCATTCCTATGGGAATTTGGCTCCCGGCGAAATGTATTACACCATTTTAGTTGAGATTATTTTGAGTCCGATATTTCAGTTCAATTTTGCTATTATAATGCCGCCCCTAATAGGATTTAAATTAATTTCTAAATTTCGTTGTTAAACGTCGAGACATTTACTATCGTCACTGTAGATTGAATTTGTTTTATTTTCAATTATAAGCCCATGTTACATTGTTGTTCAAGTGTTTTATTTTGATTTATGTTTGTCTGTTATTCCTTTGTCTAATACCCCGCGACGAAAGCGATGCGGATTCTCACGTTCTTAAAGCTAGTCGAATTTAGCATTATTTTGTCTTATCGAGTTGAGTGGCCGAAGATCGGCCTGGCGCCCAACAGCTTTGCTTTTGAGCAACTTAATTGTGATATTAAAATTCTGCAAGTTTGGTTAATTTAGCTTCCGTTTTAAATCCAACGTTACAATTTATAAAATTATTAAATTGCCATTGAAACTTATTATTTAGCACTTCAATCTAATGACAAATCTCAGTTTCGAAAAACGCTCGTAATTTCGAAAAATATTATTTTTTGCTAGTCGAGCCTATAGAGACTTACGATCTACATGACACGAGGAACATTTCCTCAAAATTTCAGCCAATTTCGCCGGGAGCCAATTTCCCATAGGAATGGTGCGGGGTCATTTCTGATTTTATTACAAATTTCTTATTTTTTAAAACTGTATTCAGTTGTTCAATGAACAACATTTTTTACATACGATACACGTGTTTAGAAAAGATATCTTTCATGCTTATCAATTTGGCTTCTATTTTCCTTTTCCCTCCGTTAGGAGGACACCTCTGCTGGGCGGACAACTTCCACGGCCCCATTGGTGTCCATCTAAGAGAAGGTCCCACTGTATTTGTTTAATTGTTCATCATTAGTCATTTTGGTTTTTTCTCTCAGTAAATCGAATTCTCAATAAGTGGCAAGTTTTTCTTTCGAATTATCGAGAGTGGATCGTATATACTATGGACACCCACTAACTACATTTAAGCTTCTCCATCAAAGGTCATTTTATTTTTCAATCTCTATTTCTGAAGGTGGAAAACAATTATCTCCCTCTAATGGTCCAACCTTGGTATGGTGTCAATTCAATGCTCAAGTACCCGACTTTTCTTGTTGTGGAGAATATAAAAAGTTCGTAACCTTCAATTTTCGACAGGTAGGCACAAAAAAAAAATAATAAAAAGAAGTGCGCTCCCCCTAAGGGGAGATTGAGAGATACAAGATGTGAGTTGGGCGGCAGCCTTGGAGCCACATGAGACCAGGATAAATTGATCTAACGAGAATATAATAATATGATGTATTCTTTGTTGGAGCTGTTTGGATGATGTACAAGTATATGTTACTGACCTTCTCCAGCCATTAAAAAAAATATATGTCATTCCGTGATTTACAGAATAACAACACATGGTTAATACATGTGTAGAGGAGGTTTTTTTTTTTTTTTTTTTTTTTTTTTTCTTTTGGCTTTATGAACGGTGCATATTAGCCATGTCAATGTGTTATGTATAATTATTTAAGACATCCATGGCCCCGGGAGGGAGTTCTATCTACGAAATAAAACTCACTCCCGGACGGGATTCGAACCCGCAAACCATGGTGAGACCATGCGACCAAAGCCCTACGCTCTAGCCCGCACGGCCACCATGGCCCCATGAGGAGGTTCATAACCAATTTATATACAATTGTAAACTCATAGTAATAGGTTAGGTTAGGTTTTATGACTCATGCCCGGGCTTTAACTACGAGGTCATATCGCCTACTACCAGAGCGCTCTATCGTCACTCTGGTGGACATGAGCCCGACTCTACTGTGGGAGTCCTAAATTTTGCCTACCCTAAATTTTTATTCACCTAGGGTAGGGGTCTTTAACGAGTACCTGACATCGTACAGGCTCGGGACCATCGCTTAACGTCCCATCCGAAGGACGGCGTGCTTAAGTTTATTTTAGCTCCCAGATAAAATAAACTAAGGGCCTCGGTCGGGCTACGAACCCACGTTCTTGAGCTCAGAAGTCAAGCACGAATACCACTAAGCTACCGGCGCCCTCCTCATAGTAATATATATAATTTTTATATATTTATAAAAAAAAAAAAATCTTTATTCCTGTTTCCAGTGCACAAAGCACTCTACACAGCAAAAATAAAAATTAAAATAAATAGTTCAGTACATTTGTTAGAAAATATAATATTGAGTGGAACTCTGCCTTATTCTTTTCGTTTTGTGATAGAGCCAATAGATCTTTAGTTCGAAGGCTTAAAGCAATACGATGAATGACGCACTCCATGACAAAAGTGGGGTCGTTATTTTTGTGGTCAAGGAGGACATAACCTGTCAAATTTCAGCGATGTCGGCTGAAGCGAAGGAGGGATTCAGGGGAGGGGGCTCAATTCTAAATCACTTATAACTGCCGATGTAATGAATTTATCTACACACAATTTAGTATGAAGATTTAGAAGCACCTATGTAAGTCTATACTATTGAATATTAGCGTAAACGGTATACTTCGGTATACAACTCTGGGGAAGTACGTAGCCGATGATTATATAAATATATTTCTCTATGTATTTCTGTTGAAAGGCCCTTCTCTTTCATGGCTAAGAAGAAAATTTGGTTTCATGTTAGTTTCAGATTCTTGAATGAACTATGAAGAAGAGATTTAGGTTTGTTTCCGGACAAGTTTCCTCTATCTATTATATTATTTTGTGCTAGAGTTTGCAGCGCCTGTCCTGGATATGTGGGTCAAACAGTGCGCATTTAATTTGCAGGATGAAAGTTTTTTAGTAAAATATTGTAAAGGTAACGTGATCGCATTAGTATCATCGTGACTAACTTCCCTATTTTTATAGGAAGGAAAAACATTCTTGTCAGGAAAACGACCAAACGAGACCATCATCAGAATCATCCTCGTTTTCGCTCAACTGATAAGCATTCAAAATAGTATTGTTGAGGAAGCGACAGCATTCGTTTTACGCTTAACCAATTCAAAGGAAAAGAGAATTGAACAGTTAGAGGTTGAGTTATCTTGCATTTTTGATGCAGGAAAGGAAGCCATGATTGTCTCTAGGGCAGCCAACAGAATAAAAAGGGAACTCACATTTACATGCCCTCAATTAGAAGGAAGTTTCCAGAAAATGCAATGCCAGATTCTCTGTTCATTCAAATTTGAATGATAATGAACAGCTTTGAACACTTTTCAATTCCAGGCAACACTCTCCGTACACCAGTTGAGACTACACAACACAGCTGCTCGACATCGTATTGACAGGGATCTTGTGCCTTTAAGGAGTTCTGCCGCGGTTCAAGGGAGCCTCCTTTCTCTCCAAGACCAGGTCAAACGATTTACTTTATAAACTCTTAGAGTGCATCCAGTACTTTCTGATCTGGGAAACTCCATTAAGTATTTCAATGACATAGGAACTCTTTGTTCATCTTCCTTGAATAGAAGCAATTTCATAACTGCAGCGGTGGACAACATATATTTCGCAACAAGTTCTTGAGCTGTTTTCACGGCACTGTCATCTGTCACTTCCAACAAACAATGCAAGCAGCACTCCTGATCCATAATTAAGCCTGACAACAACCTGAAAGGAAGTAAAGGATTCTTGCAATGCAGGTGCAAAATATCAAGAAAAATGTATCTATTCCTCAGACAAATACTTTGGTTCATCTCTCGCCTCGATGTTTAAACCTGCAGAAAAAAGAAATAGTTTAGTTTAAACGCGTACGTGGTGCTTTGAGGAGTGAAAGTTACACAAATAGAATGTTGCAACTAGAAAACTTACGAAAAACGCCGGCGTGAACCTGAATGCTTGGTTCGACTTAAAATGAGCTGCTGCGAGTCGTGATTATGTAGAGGAGAATGCTGCAAATGTACTTCTGTTGATGAGGGAATAGAGTTGCGATAGTCAGGTAAACGCTTGCGTGAGTGAATGTTACGTAATTGGTCAGAAATGCGATTCAGTTTTCAACGGACTTTCATGTTTTCCGATCTTCTGATTCCAAACATGAAAAAAAAGAAATGCATGTCTGTCTGTGAATACGATAACTCCCGATAGGATAAATGGACACGAAATTTTTTATGGATATCCAGGACATTCTATGGACCTATTGACTTTCAACCATATAGACCAAAAGAAAAGTGAGTACAGCTCCAAAATACAATAATTGCCGATGTAATGAATGTATCGAAATGAAATTTTAATTTATAAGGGTGTCCTCTACAGAGGGGTTACCGTTAAGAGAAGTTTCACTGTATTTCATGAACAAATGAACTCGAGATTTCTTATTTAGATGTCCCCCTCCTCTGTGACCACTCGATAAGATCAGCTTGCCTGCGTGTCCTACAGTTATACATTAAACAGCCCAGTGTCACACCTCTTCTCTTTAGTACCCCTGATCTCTGGATAACGTTTTATTCTTTAATCTTCAGTTTTTATTCTCTCTGAGGGAAATATGTGATATTATCGTCCTTTATTTGTTGCCTTTATCACGAGAAACATATTTGTCCACATTTTTTTCAACCAAGGACAGGAAGGGCTCTTTATAGGTTGCCACCTTTTTCTAAATATGTGATACCATAACTAGACTTTCTTATTTTGGTAAAAAAATAAACAAAAAGAATTAATAAAATTACATTTCCTGTAGAAATTGTATCTCTGATCTTTTACTAAATTTTGATTTCTACAGTAATTTCTGAAAAAGGCCCTAAAAAAATGTCAAAAATTCAAGACGTGCAATTTTTAAGAAGGTGCACGTAATTTAAAAAAATTTCAATTAACAAACTTTTAATTTGGATTTCTAAAGAGATGCCATATTGTTTTTCTAAATTTTTCAATAATATTAAATCTAATCAATGATTTTTGAATGATCTTACTGGGCCAACAGGGAAAATGAATAGCATAGCATACGAGAACAAATATTGGGTTTATTTTCTTAAATCTACATTATAAAATTAAAAACTAAGATCGAAACATAAAAAAAACATTATAAGATTTTTTTTTTTTTTTTTTTAATTAATTTAAACTAATAAATATTGGCCATTCTTCTTTCAGAGTTATCTTGGGGCATATTAACAAATAAAATACCTCATTTGCCCATCAATTTCAGTGTTGTTTCCACCTTTTTAGTTCACCACACCTTAAGCCTAAAAACAACTCACTCCTAGCCTGTTCGTCCAACTTCACATCTCATCTCCACAACATAGACTGGTCCACTCTAATTAAAACAGCTGATGGTCGTCTTTTGTTTTTTATTCATTAGTTGTTTCAAAACAAATGCTATTGCATATAATTATTCACCAATTTATTAGTTGCTTCTTTGTTTTTATATAAATAAGTACAATTAATTTTTATTATATTGATAATTTGAATTTGTAATTTTTATACATCACACTTCTACTGACCACGTTTTCACAGATCACTCCCATGTGTTGGCAGCAGGTGTTTTCTTTATTTCATGGTACAATGTAATTCTGAGGATGAGAATGCCAGTTTGAAATGAAGAGATGATGGGGAGTTTAAAGGTGGATCTATGCCAAACATAGCCAATGGGATTTAGACATAATTTTATGGACGGCCCCCTACCAGTTAGCTGATTGGCTGCGCCAGCTGTCACGTCACTTTACCTTCATGTGATATGTGTTTAACACACAAATACAGTTCTAGATTGTGTGATGTGATGTTTAGTTGGTGCTAATCGAATTATTTCCGCATTGCCATTTCTAATTCAACGAATGTCTCACTCTTTGTCATGTTCACTTGCATAATGTACACAACATTATTCCCGAGCCTTTTTTACTTATACTACATGTGCTACACTAAGTATAGAAGTTATGCAATCGGCCAAAATTTTGAAGGTGAATTCTCACCGGAATTTCATGTTTTCTCATTCAAAAATGAAAAAAAAAAAAAATATGTGTTGAGTCTGTGAACATGATAACTCCCGATAATATCAACATGAAAATTCAATTTTTTCTTTTCTTCTTTCTTCGAGGTTTTCTTCTCGGATCATGCTGAACAGACGGTAGGAGAAACGGGGACAGCTAGAGACAGAACGACGCGTCGTGACAGATGAGCTTCCACTACTTCCATGCTGAAGCCTTCTCGATACCATATTCATAACTTTAAATAATTATTTATGAAATAATTTTTTTATTATTTATTTACTATTATCTAGGTATCCCTAAATACAGACCGTTACAATATATAGTAGACTCTCCCTTATCTGGCGTTGCCGGGACCGACATAACGCCGGATAACAGAAATCATCAATTAATGAGAAAAAAAATATAAATTAAAGCATAAAAAAAAGTGTTTTTAGGTGAGCTAAACACGTAGGTATGTATTTTGTTGATAACATTTATTAAATTGACAAATATGTACATACTAAACATTGATTTACTGTATCTACGTACATATCGTGGGCGTACAAGGAAAATCAGCTATGTTCAAATATTTCTAGCTGCACTTAATGGATTTTCTCAGACAGCACACATTCCACATAGGACTTGATATGAAACCGTACGGTCATTTCAAGCTGTTCAGTGAATATTTTGGACCTGGAGATCCAACGATTCTTTTCACTATGAGAATCAAATGAAAACAGAAAAAGAGAACTGGTGTAAAGGAAAAATAAAATAGGAGAGGGTTTCTGTGGGAAAAAAAATTAAACTTTGACTTTACTAGTTAAGTGTTCATTTCCCGGTAAGACGATATTGTTGTTCCTTGGACGGGACGGCACCTTTGTTTTTCTATTCTAGGAAACATTTTTCCTAAATATTTGATTTTCAACTATGTATTTATTATTTATATTTATTTATAGGATATTAGTGAAGTAATAAAATATTGTATTAGCGTTCCCTTCATTTTTTTACAATAAAAATACATAAAAGATTCGTGAGTTACGGAATTATTATGTGCTCGTAAATACACGTAGCTCATATAATTGATAATCTAATAATTGAATGTTAATTTTAGTTTAACAAATTTGATATTATTTTGCGAGCGCCGGATAAGGGAGCGCGCCGTTTAACAGAACGCCGGATAAGGGAGAGTCTACTGTAGGTATTTTGTTAAAAGATCTAAGTGCTCCTAATTCTTTCTCTAATCCCCCTACCTTTAGTGCTAAAATAATTAGAGAAAGTAAAGGATGGTGCAAATGTGAAGAGCGACAGAAGAACCTTTATATTAGCGTCCTGATTGGAGAAGTAGACAGCCGGTTTGAAGTGAGAGGCCGACCAATGACGGGATGGGAAATACTAATGAAATTCTGTTTGTCGGTGTTGTTTTCCAGATCCCACTAGAAGAAAAAACCTGTTTGACCAATCAGACTATTTTTTTTAAATGCACTCTGTCTAGACAGGGGGAAATAAATCTGATACGGTCATCGCACGACTTTTTAAACAACTAGTAGAATCTATTAAATATTTCTGTCACCTCACATTAACAAGAAATTGGTTTTTTTTTTGGTTTTTTTTCGGAGCAATCCTTAGTCTATATGGAGGATACGAAATATAAGTGATAAGTGGATAGGGAGTTGATAAGGATTCGTATCGATTCGTAGTAGAAGTAACAAGTGGATATGGAGTTGATAGGGTTTCGTATAGATTCGTAGTAGAAGTGACAAGTGGATAAAGCGTTAATATGGTTTCGTACCGATTCGCAGTAGAAGTGACAAGTGGATAAGGCGTTAATATGGTTTCGTACCGATTCGCGGTAGAAGTGACAAGTAAATAAAGTGTTAATAGGGTTTCGTACCGATTCGCAGTAGAAGTGACAAGTAGATAAGGCGTAGAATAGATTTGGCTATCGATTCGCAGTAGAAGCGACAAGAGGATATGATAAGTTGACATTTTGACAGATAATCAAGACTCGGGGAGGTTTCGCATGCGGAAAAGAATAAGCCCGTGTATCCTAATGATGTTATCACTGATCGATAAAACGGGAGTGCGAACGATTTTTAATATCAACAGTCCCCATGTAAATTGGACTAATACAAGAACAACAGAAGGAAAATAAACACATTTGTCTCATTGTTAGCGAGTCTTAAATGATTTTAATTTACATTTGATTTGATATAATATTGACACACAATTTAGCATGAGGATTCAGAAGCTCTAGTCAAATATTGATTTTTAGCCCTAACGGTCGATTGACTGAGAGCGAAAACGTAGTTGCTTAATTCGTACAGAAGAGGTACATAGCGATGTTCAGCGACTTTTTTACTGTACTACTTCTAAATGACACATTTGAATATTAATATTGTGGGCCACAGAGGCATTTGTACAGACTAAGGAACCAAACGCAAAATGAGATAGATGTACATTACGCTGATTCCTTTCTCCTTTAACCCCAGACACACACATGATATACGGGAAGACAGCCAGTATCTACCTTCCTCGCATGGTCTTACATCAAAGCACCCTCAACCTACACTTTTCCCCTACTTTTTCCCCTTTTTTTCTGGGCTTTTCCCCCCATTTTCCATTTCAAAATGGCTGATGATGTTATCAGGGATTGGTGTTTTTCCTGTATCCCCCTCCCCCCCTCCCTCTTCCCTAGATCTAATCAGACTAATGTATCTCCCTGAATGTTCCCTCCCCCTCCCTTGACCTAAAAACAGTCTCGTTTTACTCAAATTACATACTGGAGAGATCACAGATCGAACATTTACGAGCTTCTCCTCTCGTATTTTTGTAGGTTTTTTTGATGGAGCACTGAATTTTTACTTATGTCTTTAGTTTCCGTAAAAATTGTTAGTTCTGTCGAAAAATTGGGTTACCGAAAATGTTTGTTATCGAATTCTAAATCGCCTAAATGTCCTCAAATTTGAGATAGGACAATAAAAACAAAGTTATAGCGCCTCAAAGAATGTACAATACATTTCCTTCGGAAATATTTTTAAGTAATGTTTAAATTGTAACATATAGGAACGAATTTTGAAATATATTTTTCATAGAAATAAAATACGTTGTCTTCCCATTGTTTTATTTTTAACCAGAACATGTTTGCAATGCAACAGCGTCATCATCAGTGGCACCAAAACCCCATAAGGACAACAACTATCGATTTTCAGCCAGATTGACTGAAGGTAATGGGGGATTAGAAGGAGTTCAACTCAACAACTCCAATAACTGCCGAAATAATGATTGTATCGACACGAAATTTTGTATTTGAAGTCAAGACCCATTGAGGACATAACCTGTCAAATTTCGGCAATATTGGCATTAGGAAAAAAGGGGTTCAGGGGGCTTAATTCAAAATTATAACTGCCGAAGTAATGAATTTATTGATACAAAATTTAGTATGAAGATTTAGGAGCCTCTATGTAAGTAATCTATTGAGTTGTTGAAAAGTTAATTTATTCGTTCTGGGGAAGTAGATTGCCTGTGATTGACCGACGTCTTTTTGTTTTTTATGATATATGTATTAGGGTGGTCCTTAAAGTGAAAAAGTTGAAATTTTAAAACGTGCTCAATTTTAGAAATTGATTGAATATCGAAAAATGTTTTCCTTACATTTTTTTAATCGAAACTAGTAGACATTTTTGTTTAGAAACTGAAAATAATCAAAAAACCGTGATTATGAAAAAAGTTAATGATAATGACAGGTTTTTTGACAGCTGGCATGTATTAAAATGAGTTTTTAACACCATATTCTGCTTCAGCGACCCCGAAAACCCCTGAGTACCATTTTCTACCTTAAAGCGATGGAAATCAATGGCTCAGTAATCGATTGACTGAAGAAAACTTTGAAACCCATGTTAAATCCCATTTAAAATTCAACCTCGACGGGGGACGGGTTATTCAATATGTTTTCTCGTTTTTTCGGCGTCAAACATTTTTTTTTTGGGAACTTCTTTCGATCTAGGGGGAGCACGTTTTAAAATTTCAACTTTTTCAATTTAAGGACCACCCTTACATATTAATGTATGATATGTATGATAGCACCTGGGAAAATTCATCACTACTAATATTTTCAATGTTAACTAAATATTGATTTTTTTGAGAGATATGGCCTGATAGGTGTGAAATCTCTCTCTCTAGTTTGGAGAAAACCTGGAGACAACTTTCCCTGGGGGGCTGCCGTAAGATAGCCGGCCGTGTTTCACTTTCCCGAAGAATGGCCAGGACCAGCTAGGCAGTGGCAGGGACAATGGAGCCCTGTGTTGTTCTGTTGTGAGAGAGGCCCACTGTTCCTTTGGAATCCGAACAATGGCTTGGAAGGTGAGATAGTTAGGAGGCAAGAAAGTAACCAGAGCTCGCACATCAACTGAGTGACAAAGCAAACAGACAGACACATCCTCCCTTCTAGTTAGTAATGTGTCCACCAGTCGGCTGACCTCCTGTGTATTGTCTCACAACCTACTACAAATGGGGTGAAAAAAAATAATAAAAAATTGACGATGAATCACCGGCAATGTACTTCCACAGAACGAATTACTCAATTAACTTTTTGCTCCATCTCTAAAACCAATCGACCATTTGCACAAATATTCAATAGTTGACTTACATAGGGGCTCCTAAATCCTCATACTAAATGGTCTGTCGATAAATTTACAACATCGGCAGTTATTAGGGTAAATAAAACCAACTTATTTTTTGAAATATTGTCTATTCCACTAAATATATTATAAAAATAAACTACCGGTTTCGGCTTCACACCATCGTCAGGTCTAGTTATGAACTTCATTGCTAAAAAATAAATAGGTAATATATATATAGGTTAGGTTAGGTTTTATGACTCATGTCCGGGCTTTAACTACGAGGTCATATCGCCTACTACCAGAGCGCTCTTTCGTCACTCTGGTGGACATGAGCCCGACTCTACTGTGGGGGTCCTAAATTTTGCCTACCCTAAATTTTTATTAACCTAGGGTAGGGGTCTTGAACGAGTACCTGACATCGTACAGGCTCGGGACTATCGCTTAACGTCCCATCCGAAGGACGGCGTGCTTAAGTTTATTTTACGTTAACCGGGCCTGTACGATGTCTCCTTCCCTCAATGAATAAAAATTTAAGGGAGACAAAAACTCCCTCAGTAGAGTCGGCTTCATGTCCACCAGACGAAAGAGCGCTTTGGAAGTAGGCGATATGACCACGCAGTTAGAGCCCGGGCATGAGTCACAATAATTGAGAAATTGTAAAAGTTTCATACTATTTGTTTTGTTTTTGTGACTCTTGCCAGGATAGCGGTTTTTACCAAATATTTGACATAGCACAGGCTCGGGACCATTGATTAAAGTCCTATCCGAAGGACTGCGTGCTCAAACTTTTCTTTGTTTTCCATTATCTTTGCCAGAATGCCCAAGCCCGCTACCTACTCATGAAGTTCATAACTAGACCTGACGATGATGTGACGCCGAAACCGGTAGTTTTATTTTTATAAATATCTTTAGTGGAATAGACAATATTTCAAAAAATAAGTTTGTTTTATTTATTTATTACAAATTCCACAATATGTCCGCGTTCCTCAACTTAGAAGTAGTTATTAGGGTTTTTGAATTGAGGTCCCTCCCCAGAACTCCCCTTCTCTTCAGCCAATATCGCTGCAATTTGACAGGTTATGGGACCTCATTATCCTCATTGGGTTTTGTCTTCAAATATGAAATTTCATGACGATACATTCAACACATAGACAACTATTGGGGTTTTTGGGTTGAGCATCCCTTCCGATTCCGCTAAAATTAATAATGTGTCGCCCTTATAAGGTTTTGAATTCACATATGAAATTTTTTGTCGATACATTCATTACAACGGCAGTTATTGAATAATTATTTTGAGTAAAGCCTTCATAATCTCCCTTTTCTTGTAGCCGATTTGGCTGAAAATCGATAGGTGTCGTCATTAGAGGGTTCTATATTCACATACAAAATTTTGTATCGATACATTCACTCTATCGGGAGTTATCATGTTCAAACATACAGATAGACGACCATTTTTTTTTCAGATTTGAAATCTGGAGGTCGGAGAATATGGAATTCCATTGAAAACTCCGCATGGAATTGTTGGCCGATTACATACCTTCCCCTATACTTCATATAACTCTTCGCTCTCCCTCCAAAACCAAAAGTCCGTTTGGGCTAAAAAAACAATAGTTGATGGAGCTTCTGAATCCTCCCTCATACTAAATTTTGTGTCGATACATTCATTACATCGGTAATTCTGTGGCGATGGCAGAGAATGTAATTCAGAACATTATAATTATTAAATTTGTAAAAGACACATGAATGCTATCAGACTTCCGTTATAATTATTATTTTCTTCTGCCAGTTGTCAACAGTTGCTAGCAGTGGCGTAGCTAGAGAATTTGGGCCCCAATGCAAGCGTTGGAAGAGAATGTAATTTTTTACATTTAAAACATAAAAATTTACTACACATTACAGATTACAGGTGGAAAAAAGAAAAACTAGAAAAGATTTTGCTGAAGCAAATACATCTATCAGTTTGGAAACATCCATATATTCCGCCCTTCTGGCTTCAATACTTAAAAGAGCTAAGTCGGACAGTCGTTTTTGACTCATGGAATTTCGAAGATAATTTTTAATAATTTTCAACTTCGAAAAACTTCTCTCTGCTGTTGCCACCGTCACCGGGATCGTCAAAAACAAAATAGCGAACAAACCTTGGGATAGTTATTAGTCATATCGTAGAACTTGACTATTGCCAGTTCAGCCTATTCTCTGACTCGTGAAATAAGTATTCGGATTAATCCTTAGAATACTGAATTGGAAAGGGCCCCCCAAAGGCAAGGGCCCCAATGCGACCGCATTGTTTGCATTGGCATCGCTACGCCACTGGTTGCTAGTAGTTATTAATTGACTGTTATTTCAAATGTGCTAGTTTAAGATGTTATGAGATGAGATTTCCCATAGAAATAAAAGATGTGTTGTCTTCCCACTGTTTTATTGCGACCAAGACTTTCAATGCAACACACCTTAAACCGTTGTGTTTTTCACACAGTGTTTCTTCGGGTACTACACCATACGGGAGGAATGTGCCACTGATGACGCAGATAGGTTAAAAGTGGCTTCTGCTCGGAAATAAAATAGTGGGAAAATAACGTATTTTATTTCTATGAGACTGTTATTTTTATGGAATTAGGAGAGTATTATCAATATTTCTATATTCTGACAGCCCTCTGGGAAAATTCCGTGCAGCTTCCTTCACCTGGGTTATATATTTTTTATTGGTATTCTAATTGGAGAAACTTATACGACCCAAGTTAGTGAAAGTAGAAGGACCATATTGGTTTTATTTATATTACTTTTTATTTAAATTTATTTTTTGCATCAGTAATTTCTCAATAAGTTCCCTGATAGACTGAAGAAGGCTAGAATTAAGCTATTTGATCCTCACTAGAAGAACGGTTTATTACTCAGAGGTAATTTTGTTATACTGTTTGGTCTCTAAACTTTAAGCTTTCTCCTAACTTTATGGACACTTTCTTGACCATGATCCGAGTCTGACATGGAAAACATCAACATAAACAGGACCTTACATAGTAACATTATTTTTAAAACTTTGGATTAGTACTGGATTTAACAGGAGAAGACCCCAAGACATTATACTTAAGAAAGATTTTTCAGAAAAAGAACAGCATCTAAAATAAATGCACTTCACTAATAAAAAAGAAAAGCATTAAATAACAATTGAAAAAATTTAATAAATAAATAAACCCTTCAAACCTTATTACTATAACCTTGGTGGAGAGGTATTAAGGGCTTAGGGGGAAGGGACCTTGGCCTTATATACATTTGAGCTCAAACTCCAAGTCTCTAGCTGTAATAGAGGCCGAGATCCATACACAGGCTCTGAGGAAACCTGAAGATATTGGAAACGGCATACCCGATTTCCACCAAACATGGCTAAGAACGCAAAAACCAGCTTTTGAAACAAAAAAAAAAAACGATTTGAAATCGAAGCTACAATGCCTCAGACGGACACACACAGACAAAGGCTTCAAACTTATAACACCCCTCCTTTTGCGTCGGGGGATAAAAATTACAAATAATACTAGCCGAATATAACAAAAACAAAAATTGAAAAATGAAATAAAAATTACATCTTTAAGTTCTTTAGGAATAATGAGTGTCATTCCAAAATTATGAACGACACCAAAACGATCGAAATTGAAACGACTAATACTCGAAGACTACCTGGACGGAGGACAACAGGGAGGGCAGCGTTAGACAGAGGAAGGTTGAAAGCGATAAGCAAACTAGCCGTAACTTCCCCCGCCCCCCAAACGACGCAAGGGAGGGGAGACTTAGTCGAATAACGAAACGACGAGTCAGTGCACGCCGAGTGGTCTTGGAAAGCGCGTGTCATTCATTGTTTGTAGCGTGGTTTGAGAAAAATAAATGACGGTTTTATGTAGAATCAAGGACTGCGGAAAATTTCAGGCTATTCACAGCTATGCACTATTAAATTTGGGAAAACTGTGACGCATTGAAGTTGAAAATGTCTCAGAACATGAAAAAAAAGTGGAAGCAGAATCAGCGTAATGCAGGTCGAATTAAAGCGGACCCAATCGGAAATGCGGAGAAGTGTCGGCGCTATCGATTGAGGAAGAATGCCGAGCGAGAGAAGGCCATGCGGAGGAATGAAGTTGGCACAATCGACGATGAACGGCATCGAAATTTCGGCGCTTCAACTCTGGGAACCAATGGTGTGTGTGTGTGTGGGGGGGGGGGGGGAGGGGGTGGGGATTTACAGCAATAGAACAGCCTCCAATGGACGAAGACTATTCTGAAGAATCCGCCATAGATGTTTGGTTTCAAAAAAAAAAAAAAAAAATTATTATCAATTTTTTGTACTACCTCCTTCCCTGACAATGAGCGAGCCCGGGTGATTAACCGGAGCATCCGAAAAAAAAAAAAAAAAAGTTTGGTTTCATTGGCTAAAGCGACGTTTTCACGGAAACCTTACGTTAGTAGCTCAGACTTTTTTTCATTTTTGTATTACAGTGCCGAAAAAACTTATTAAGTTATAAATTACTTCGAGTGAAAATTCCGATTTCATAACTTTCTGAAGATGTGAAGGTTTTCAGACATAAAAGTTGCATGATTTCCAAACCAGGGTTCTGCTTGAAAATGGCGGGGCCAATCACAATAGTTCAGTGTATCAAATTTGATTAAAATCGATTTATTAGTTTCGGGAGATATGAGGACGATCGTCATACGTCATACAAAGAGATATCTTCCTGAAATAGTCTTATTATGATCTTCAGGTCGTAAAATATGAAAAAACTATGTCGAATTTCGACATAAGAAATCTTTCCCCATGGGAATGTAAAAACTCTGCTTGATATCTGTCATACATATTTCAGGTGCATTTGAGGTAGCATGTTTGCCTTATGAGCTCAAGATCGAAACCCAGCCGACGCCCTTAGGTTTTTTCGAGAGGTAAAAAAAACCTCGAGCACGCCGTCTTTTCGATGGAACGTTAAGCGATGGTCCCGAGTCTGTCCGATGTCAGGTACTCGTTAAAGATCCCCTACCATAGGTAACTACATTTAAGACTCCGACTGTAGGCTCATTGTTCACCAAACGATTCACCGGTTATGATTCACATCTTCTTCTGAAATACGCTAAAAAAGTAAAAATCATTCAGGGTATCTCCAACAGGAAGCAATAAACTCACACGTCATTATGTGTTATCTAGTAAGAAGTGAATTACACGGGCATTACTTCAATTATCTTAATTGTTAATAACTTCTTTAGTACATTTTTATATTTGTCAAGTGTTTGCACTGCTTTCTCTGCATTTACACACGGAAGGCAGTTATCTGTAGAATAACAGTTACTGTTCACTGTTATTTTAGAAGTAAGTTCAGTTATAAAGCCAGCAAACTGTTGAGCCTCGACCTCAATAAAGTTACCAATTATCATTAATTGTATTGTAAGTCACCCGAATGAAAAAAATCGTCTGTAAATCACCGGCTATGTACTTCCCCAGCACGAATTAATCAAACTATGTTTTCGCTCTCCCTCTATAGCCTATTACATGGTGGCTTCTGAATCCTCATACTAAATTTTGCGTCGATACATTACATCAGTAGTTATAGGGTATTTGAGTCGAGCTACCCTCCCCTGAATACATCTTCCTTTCGGTTGATTTAGCTGAAAATCAACATGTATCCTCCTCATATAGTTTTGACTTTGAATATGAAATTTTATGTCGATACATTCATTACATCGGCAGTTATTGGGGTTGAGTTGAGCTCCCCCTCCTCTTCGGCCGATTCCGCGGAAAACAATAGGTCTTACTGAGTTTTTAACCTAAAAATGAAATTTCATGTCATTACACTCATTACAACGATAGTTATTAGAGTTTTAGTGTTAAGCCTAACCCTAATTCCTACGCCTTTTGATCATTTTGGCTGAAATTCAATGTGTATCGTCTCTATAGGTTTTCGATTATCCACATAAAATTGTGTCGATACATTCATTCTATCGTTTTCAATAAGAACCGCATAACAATAATAGTAAAAAATAAAAATAAAAAAATTGTCGGTGAATCATCGAATTGCTTGAAAATCGAAAGATGTCTTACTCAGAGACTTTTAAACCTCACACTAAATTTCGTGTTGATATATTCATTATATCGACATCAAAAACAAAAAATAGTAAAGACTCGGGACCATCGCTTAACGTCCTATCCGAAGGACGGTGTGCTCATATTTTTTTTTTACCCAGATAAACTGGGACCGGCTGGAGCGTGAATGCGGAGGCCCAGTGCCAGGCATTCACACCGTCTGCAGACTTCTCACAGGCTGTATCGGGGACGCAGCCGCAGTGGGGTAAGTGAAACGTCTTGTGCTTGCTGCAGAGAAATGACGTAAACAAATACACGTGTCGAACGCGGGGGCGCCATAGCCGAGCAGCCGTCAAATGTCTGCAACAAATTACACACTTGTAAGCTTTATAAGTTTACAACCCTTGAAGAGCACAGGTTTGAGTTCAATGGATTATGCCTACTACGTCAGAGTAAGATCTCTCAAATGCGACCACTCCCACTCGGATCGACAACTGTACTGCCGAGCTATGCCTCTGTGAACGCAGCGCGCGAGTCTAAATTTAGCTCCGATTGCGTCATGCGTGGCGCGACAACGACGCCATCTGCGTACGCGATACATGCGTGATCGAGTAATGGCTTCTTTTATCTACACAACGATACCAAAGTTAGGCGCGCGTATAGTACGGTTGCAAAGGTATAAGCGATATTTTTTTTTTTTTTCTCTCAGTTATGGCCTTATGCTGAGGCATATCGGCCAGCTACCATGATGATCATTTTGGAAAAATTTTTACAGGTACCTTGGTTTAAGGAGAAAGCAATTAAAGAAGAACAATCATAAGAAAAAACTTAAATTTATAGCAATAATTTTGTAAAGAAGCAAGATACGGACGCGCAATGCCCCTGAAGAGGAATGGGGCCACCACACAACACAGTCATGAAGGCGAGCAGGAAGCCAGAAGGCGAGCAGGACGCCAGAAGACAACACAGCAGAGGAGCGGAGGCACCGAACCGGCCGCGACCCACCAGGGTCCCAAACCCGTCGAGCACACAACCCCGAAATACAAAACCATCACTTTCCAACTTGGGTAACATAACTCCATTCAGGTTTTGAGGGAACTTAATCCCGCGCCAGTGACCATCACTCATACACTGATTCAAGTTTTGAGGGAACTTAATCCCGCGCCAGTGACCATCTCTCATACACTGATTCAGGTTTTGAGGGAACTTAATCCCGCGCCAGTGACCATCACTCATACCGTTGTTACCAATACAGTACACCGTTCTCCATGTGTGCCCGACCGACTCGAAACCCCGAGAAGCCCCAGCCGATGCCGGCACCCCAACCCACCCACCGCGCAGCCAACCGGCGCACGGTAGACCGAAGGGCGGCAAAAACATATAAATAGCTAATGACATATGAATATATACGAAGTTCAGACCCTGCGGCCAGCATAATTTAAAAAAGCTAACAGCGCCTCTCTGACAAGAGGGCTGTTGCAAGCAGATAAAATAGCCAGGTATGTTCGAGGAGCTGCAACTGTTCTCTCTAGGTTCTCCATAAGGAGATCTCTTTCTGCACTGTAATGTGGACACTGCATCACTATATGCTCCAGATCCTCGTAGCCCCCGCAGTGGCGGCAGCTAGAACTCTCACTCAGACCAATCCTATTCAGGTAGGCATCGCACAGTCCGTGGTTGCTTCTTAAACGGCATATGGTCTTACACTCAAATTTAGATGTTGCTTTGTCTCTAAACCACGGTCTGGTTCCTACATGGGGTTGAATCGACTTAAAGAAATTGCCTTTGCGAGAGGCCTGGTACCTGTCCTGCCACATTGTCAGAACGGAGGTCAGGATACCCTCCTTCAGATCGCTAGCCGGGAAGTTGCCTACAGACTCCCCCCTCTCCACCGCCAGTTTTGCCAATCCGTCCACCCTCTCGTTCCCTTTAATTCCCGCGTGAGCTTTCACCCACATTAACACAACTTTTTTCTTTTGGCCAATAACCACGGCATAGTTTTCTAGTATGTCGGCTATTATGTTATCATAGATAGATAACTTGTTTGTGCAACAGGAATTTAACTTAGTTAGGGCACTCAATGAATCTGTAACTAAGAGAAAGTGTTCACTATCGAGTAGGGAGAGATACTTCAAAGCTTCATTTATTGCTACTAATTCAGCAGTGTAACTAGAAGCAAATTTCGGAAGTTTGAAACTCCGACTGAAATTTTTGTCGTCATCAAGAAAGGCGCAACCTGTACCATTCGTCGTTTTTGATCCGTCTGTAAATATTGGTACATATGACGACCACCATTTCCTTTTGATCCCTTGGAACACCGCATTAACCATGGAAGGAGGGACACCAGAGAGATCCGGTAAGTATGTTATATTAATGTGATGAAGAAGATTACGAAAATTAATATTGAAATTTGGTAGAATGTGAGAACTGTATACGAAAGGGGCAAACTTAGCGTATTCCGGGAAACTATCAAGCAAAAGAGGATAATAATTCTTTCTAACCCAGTAAGATGAGGTGAGGTTAAGTACAGTTAGTTGCCGAACTTTGCTATAGACAGGACTATCGGAGGCCAGTAACTTGCAGAGGTACCTGCCAGCCAACATTCTCCTTCTAAGGTCTAGCGGCATCTCCCCCGCCTCACACAGTACCACATCTACAGGTGTGCTGTTCAGGAAGCCCAGTGCCAGACGCAGACATTTGTTGTGAAGGACATCCAGCCCATGTAGACTGGTCTTGGCCGCTTCACCATAGAACACTGAGCCGTAGTCCACAACTGCCCTAATTACGTTTCTATAAAATAGTAATGTAATATTTGGATCTGCCCCCCAATTTCTGTTTGTTATTAGTCTAAGGATATTAATATATTTTTCTACTTTCTGGATTATGGAGGAGATATGGCTGTTCCAGTTTAACTTCCGGTCTAGAACCAAGCCTAAGAATTTAACCTTGGCCACGCAAGGGAAGACCAATCCCCCTAAAGCTAAATTCTCCCCGAGTGGGAACCTATGTTGTCGCGAGAAAGGACAAACGGCAGATTTTGACTGAGAGATGCTGAGACCATTGTCGACCAGCCACGGGAGCAGCGATGTTACGGCCTGGTTCAAGCCTGCCTTGCAAGAATCCACGGTCTTGTGTTGGGTCTACAGGCAGATATCATCTGCATACTGCAATATACTTATGTTGCGAGGAATACATCGACACAAATCCAAGGAGTAGATAACGAAGAGAAGGGGAGAGAGAATTCCCCCCTGCGCCAAACCCAGATTTGTAACCCTGGAACTATGCAGTGAGCTGTTTATCCATAGATGAAGGGGTCTATTCGAGAGTAAGTTAATGATCCTGTGAGTAAAACTGGCTGGCAAGTCCAAATTTAGCATCTTGTTCGCTAGAACAGGAAGTTGAACAGAGTCATAGGCCCCTGTGAGATCCAGGAACAGTCCCAATGTCTGATGACGATTAGTAAACCCAGTGTGGATATCTAAGGTGAGGGATGCTAAACTGTCATAAGTGGACCTGCCCTTCCGAAACCCGAACTGGTAAGATGGGATCTTGTCCTGCGACTCCAGCCACCACTCAAGCCTGTTCTTCACCATTCTTTCGAAGGTCTTCAACATGCAAGATGACAGGGCTATCGGTCTGTATGAAGCTCCATCACTGTGCGATCTACCCGGTTTTAGCAATGGGATAACCAAATAATCCTTCCAATCCTCCGGGAAGACCCCAGAAAGCCAGATCTCATTAAATGCCTTCAACAGGTGGAGTTTGGTTGTGACCAGCAAATTCCTGATCATGTCATAATGGATCCCGTCCATCCCTGGAGCCGTATTCTTACTGTTGAATTTGATCGCCATGTTCAGTTCGGCCAGTTCGAACCTGTCTGTTAGGAAGTGTCTCTCTGATATCCTGTCCATTGCTCCCACCCATGCCGGAACGAAGGGAGGGGCCAAACGTTCCATGAAGTCCACACACCACTCTCCCGTCTCTAAAGGGGGCTTATTACTTTTCTTCCTGTTTGATAGTTTTTTTATTTTGTCCCAAATTTCTTTTACAGGCGTACATCTGTTCAAACTACCACAAAATTCGCGCCAACTATTAATTTTACTTTCTTTTACCGCCTTCTTAAATTCCGCATCCGCTCGTTTATATTTCATGAGATTCCCCAAATCCGAATTCTTTTTATAATTATTGAAGTTGGCTTTCCTTTTGTTTAACAAATCGCTGAGGTTTTCATTCCACCAGGGACGATTAAATTTGGGATTTATATATTTTCTAAATTTCGGGATTGCTTCTGCAGCTGCTTCATTTATAACGTTAATGCAATGGTCATACCCTTCATTTAGATTACTGTCTGAACTCCTGAATTTATCATTCATGGAATAACTAAATTTTTCCCAATCAGCTTTTCTAATGTTCCACCTTCGAAAGGGTGTGACGAGGATTTTGTTAATAGAAATATTATTTAAAGTGATTACAATGGGGAGGTGGTTAGAGCCGTGAGGGTCAGACAATGTCTCCCAATCCACTTTACTGGCCAAACCTGAAGAACAAAAAGTGACATCCACCGCCGAGTTGCATTTCTGGGCAACGTTATTAACATAAGTAGGGCTGCCATCATTAACAACTATCATATTGCTGTTTTCAACAGCCGCTAAAAGATTTTTGCCCTTCTTGTCACATCTATCGCAACCCCAAGAATAGTGGTGAGAATTGAAATCACCTCCAACCAAGGTAGGTTTTGGAATGCCTCGCAACAACCGGTCCCAGTCTGCCTCTGCCACTTGGTTGTTGGGCTCATTGTAAATAGAGATGATACTGATGGCAGAATTGGAGACTAACCTAATCTCCGCTCCTACCATCAGCACATTCCTTACCTTGTAAAAATTGGTGATCTGGGTGTAGGGGATGCTACTCCTAATGAGGAGCGCTACCCCGGACCTGGCGTCTGCCCTGTCCTCTCTCAGCACATTGTACCCCGGGAACCCGACATACACTCCTGGCCTGAACCACGTCTCAGACACAAGGGCCACGTCGATACCGTGCTTGTGCAACATCCACTCCAAACTGGCTTTGTTGGCTACAGCAGAACGAGCGTTCCATTGAAGGAGCTTAAGAGTTCTGTCCATAATAAATATTTAATTTTTTATTAAATCGCCCAACTGGACTGAGAAGAGAACAGACTAAATATGGAAGTATGCAAAGAATGGGAATTCTATTAAATAGTATGTAAATGGATTTGTATGTAAGTACACCCAAAAAGGCGCACGTAAACACGAGAACCAGAGGGAATTCACAACTAAAACCATAAACGCAGGAAATTGAATTATTATTTACAAATAAGAAAAGAGGCTTCAGTGAATTGAGCATTCCTTGAAACGATTTTGGAAATGAACTCATTGAATTAATTGGATACGGACCTATCATCATTTACTTTAAATTTTTCCACATTTTCTGAACCGTCGCTTACCAAATTGTGCAGGGTCATTGCCAGCAACTCAACGATCTGGTCCTTGGACAGTGAGGAGTTCTGGATCTTACTAATTAGGTTAGACAGAGATTCCACGAACCTCTCCATGAAGGAGGCCGCCTGAGGGTTGGACTCGATCGGCTGGAGAGGTAAGGAAGGGGTCGAAAGGACAGGCCACTGCGAGCCTTTAGGTGCAGCGTAAGGGGAAAATCGTCTCACTTTAATTTTAGTTTTTTTGCTAAGCATATTAACAGTATTATTTTTGTTTTCGGGGGAACTATTTGAATTACTGTCCAAGACAGGAAATTCCGACATATTTTCTAATAGGTTAAATTTATTTTTAGTAACGGTCGAATAGAGGGTTGTGGAAATAACAGACTGTTTTTTCTTTTCGAGGTTTGCGACATAGACGGGAAGCGATATTAGTGATACATGTTTTCGTAACCTGCGGTTTTAGCAAGCGGCCCCCTATTGACCGAAATGAAAGACGTTTCACATCAAAAACAAAAATCGACAGGATGCATGCATATGGTGATTGACAATGGAAACCATGCATTAATAATAATAATATTTATCGTTAAAAATACGTCAGAAAAATAAATATCTCAAGAAAGCTTATAAAATACATAATATAGTTAGTTACTGCAAATGATGCTTGGGGCGTTGAGGCCAATGGGGACAAATCTTGAATCCATTTCCTGACTACCCGGATTATTTGTTTTTAATTCTGAAAAATGCATTTGAGGAAAGTCATTTGTCAAACGTATATTTATATCAATATTATCAAACGAATTGTATAACATTTCTTTATATGGTCAGATGGCGAAAAATCGTAGAAAAAAATGACGAGGAAAAATAAAATAAAAAATAAAATAAATTTAAAAAATCAAAATCCCAGGCAAATCCCAAATGTACTTCCCCAACGCGAAATATCAATAGATGTCTCACTCAGAGACTTCTCACTTCTCAACGGCCGAATCGACTGAAAATTGATAGGTGAAATCCCTAAGGGGTATTAGAATTACATAAAAAATTTCGAGTCAATACTTCTATTACTTCGGTATTAATTGGGATTTTTATGTTAATTTTCAGAATCAGAGAATCTGAAAATACGAATATCTTGTAAAAACTCAATATCGAATTTCAGACTGATTGCATAAATTTCCATAAGCTTCGTAAATGTCACAGATCCGTCAAAATGTGTAGTCTGAAAATTGTAAGTAGCCACTCAAATATTCATAAGATGAGGTTTAAGGGGAAGTTCTTCTGTTTGGTACAATAGCTACGGGACAAAGGACTTTCTTACATGACCTTTTATTGGAAAATGTGCTTAGAAACAAGAAAAAAGGACTCAAGGAAAAGGAAGAAAGAAAGCTCTCTCAAGGTGTTCCTTCCTCCAGGATGTTTGTCAATAAGACAGAGGGAAAGTGACTATAGCCGGGGCCAGGCGTTGTTCGGACAAGAAACTATCATTATTTTAATTACTTGTACTTCTACACTTCTACGAGGGGGAAGTTATGAAATCAGTCAGGAATTAGATGTTGAGTTCTCAACAGGATTTCATGTTTTCTGGCTTCCTGATTCCAAAAATAAAAAAAAACATTAAGGCGTAGTCCAGGTCCACGCCGTAGATTTTCCGTGAAAACGTCGGGATAAAATCATTTTTAATTTTCTTTTCGATGCTGCCGTAGCTCTTGCATTTGCTCGGCACTAGACTTTTTAGGTTTTTTAAATTCCTTTTGATATGAGACGACATATTTAATTTGTTTGCTATTTTCAATTTAATACCGATTTTTACATATATTTCGGCGAATATTTTTATTGTTTTACTTTGAGTCCTAGTAGTGCTCCTCAAGCTGTTTACAATGACACCCAAATCAACGTCCTATCTAAACGCGTTATCACGCTACACTAATTTCTAATTTTACACAATTTTAATTCGCAACAATCATCCGCCGGCGCCCACACTAGCCCGATAACGTCACAGGCAAAACAAACACGTACAGACATGCTCTATCCATTGTAACCTCAACCGTTGTTATCGCATTATTAGTCTTGTAGTTATTATCGATTGAAATCTGACGGTATTTTTTAACACAAGAAAGTTTGACCGGCTAACTTAACGAGCGAATAGACGTTTTCACGTCAAAAAAAAAAAAAAAAAAATTTGGGTCTGTCTGTGTGTTTGTGAACTTGATAATTCGATATAAATTCAATAGTAAATTCTAAATACAACTCCCTCTACCGATTGGTCAGTGCTTTAGGACCTCAGGAAAGCTATCTTTCAATAAACTGCCATATTGAAAAACTCCGACATCTAGCTCAAATCCGTCTCCACAATACCAATAAAAATTTTAGAATATTACTTGGAGAGCTTAGGTATGAGTTTTGTCCTGAAAGTGTATGCTGGCTCTGTACCTTAGATGAGAAGGACGATCTCATACATTTTTTGCTCAATTGTCCCTCCTTGTGTATCCCCAGGCAAGCATTTCTCCACAATCATCTCACCAATAGACCAGAATATAACTCAGAAACATTTGTACATATTTTAAGTAATTTAAAAGTTAGAGAAATTAACGATTTATTTTTATTTTTTTCTGTTGCTTTAAAAATAAAGAATAATTTAATTTAATTTGTGCTTGTAAGATGGAGATATATATTTTTTTTTTGTTTTTATTATTATTACTTTATTTATTTATTCATGTAGTATTTTTTTTATTTATTCATGTGTTATTTTGTTTTATATAATTTTCGAATTGTTTCATTTACACTTCTTTTGTTATTTATTTTGTAAAAAAAAAACCCACTCATTGCCATGAGGATTGTAATCTTTTGTGCAATAAAAGTTTATCTATCTATCTTTTTTATTATATTAACTGACACCTAAAATATGTGTAAATGTGGTGTTAAGGTGGAACTTCTGTAAGCCGAAACCGATACACTTTATGTATATAGTTTTGTGAAATCAGACTATATAAAAGTTAAATAAGTTCTTTGTTATTATTTATTTTATTAGCTTCCCAATATATCACATAAATGTATTCGGATATAAATAGTATAATGTGGGTGGCATTGGGTTCACTATCTAGAATATTGCCTTGGACCCAAGGAACTATTTGTTGTGAAACATCCATATTATTTCGTTAGGATCCATGTTGGTGGTTGTTTGTACCCTCCGAGTTTTACGAGGGTCTAGCAGCTCTAAAATAGAGATCTAGGTTAAAGACCGGAGTTACAACCCTCCTTAAACTAGGATGAAATAGAATCTGTAGGCTTATTGGGGCTTAGTCCAGGCAATTACACGGGGTTTCACTCACTAACCAAAGGGTTTTTGTGTTAAGCCTCCACCCTAATTCTTCTCTTCCCTTTGGCCGATTTGGCTGAAAATTAATTGGTGTCGTTCCTTAAGGGATTCTGGATGCACATATAAAATTATGTACTGATACATTCAAAGGCAAACGGCAACTATTTTTCATTTTTGGAATCAGAGGTCGGAAAGTGTGTCCCATAAGAGAAAAAAAAATTACGAGCGAATCGCGATCGCTAGCAGCGAAACAAGAGCGAATTGTGGGTCGTTTGGAGTTGAATTGAAGATAATTTAATTTAGAAGAACATGCTCGGAACTAGCGATGCCTGCGAGAGAATCGCGATCGCTTGGAGCGAAAACAAGGAACAAAGGATCTAGAGGAAAGGAAGAAAACAATTTTATTTTTACTAATTAAGTAATTTGCTCTCTCTCGGAGAAGGAGGAAAGGTTTTACAATATATAAGAAATAATGTCTATATGACATAATGTCAAAATGTCGAGAAACTATGCCCTTATATTACGGAACCTCCCTTCATGTTGGAGTGTAGTGCGGGAGTTGTGCCAGCTGTGCACACAACACCAGGGAGAATTAAAACTTTTTGATTCACTTGTCTAGTACAGAAAATGTCGTCGGCGAATCACCGGCAATCTACTTCCCCTCAGAAAATTAATGAACTAAGTTTTCACACTCCATCAATTTGGGGTTCTGATGTTTAAAATTGATGAAATGTGACAGTCAATATAGAAAAAGTTTATGTAAAAGCTCCAACATATATCTGTTGTACATGCTTGTAGAGAGATAATGGCAATGTCAAGAGGGGAGACATCACACAGTGGTGACACTCCCTAGTCACTGATTTCCTCTCATTTGTAACTAATCACTGTCACTGCTGCTGCTAAGGAAGTCTCAGGAGGCCATTGACGCTTAAACCGTCGTTGGGGAAGTATGGCAGAATGGAGGGCACGGACTAGAGGATTATTGTGGGAACTAAGAAGGGAAAATAATTTTTTATACTTGGATTTAGCGACTTCGGTGACAAAAGGTACGTCAAGGTCAGTGTGAAGAGTTTTTTTTTTGGAGACGTAATAAGGAGCATTGGCTATTTTACGAAGGATTTTGGATTGAAAGGTATAATTATTCAAATTAGTTATAAAATTGCATGTCAATACATTATTATTATTTTTTCATTTTCGGAATCTAAGTGTCGGAGAAACTTGAAATTCCGGTGAAAACTGAACATGACCGATTGCATAAATTTCCCTATACAACGTATTGCTGGAGAACTAAAATATCGGAGTAAAAATAAATTGAAATTGAATGAATGGGAATAGAGAATAGAGACAGTGGATGTTCATTGAAACCTAAACCAAATATTCACAGTTATCAATTATAGAGGGATGCTGCACAGAAACAATATTCAATATTTTACTCTGTGTATCTAATAAATCATTTATAGCTAAAATTCTAATGAATAATATAATGTATCAAATATAATTGCAGTTATATGTTCGTATGACGTGCACTCTCCATACAAACAATGGGCACTGCATGTCACACCTATATCGGTGTAGAGACATAATTCATTAGTATTGTAAGCCATTATTCTATGTAAATTAATAAAGGTAATTGTCATAGATAGTAAGGATGTTGTGGGAAGAGCAGTCTCACCAGTGGCACATCTAACCCGGACAGTGTGGTGTCTAATGAAATATTATACAGGTGGAATGACGCAATTGCATTGAAAATCTGTTCTGGTTGAAAATAAAATAGTGGGAATACGTTTTTTATTTCTTTGAGAAAGGTAATTGTCTTTACATTTGTCCCGTCATCATCTTCGTAAATTGACACACAGATTTAACCTTAGTTTTGCCTTCGAAGTGGAAACATATATATTTTTATATCTTATAATTATAAGTATACGTTGGGCTGGCCATGTTCAGCGGACAGAAGGTGCTTTGCGGGAGAAGATGACTTGAGCACGCCTTCGGATGGGACGTAAAGGATCAGGTGTTCCCCTGACCATAGTTATAATAATAATTTTTATTGTTTAATACCCCTATACAATTGAGTCAGTGACCATTACTTTTACAATATTAACATAATAATGACACATATAAAGGAATACACATATAAAACAATAATGACACATAAAAAGGAACATTTAACAAACTAAATAAATAACATAAATAAATAAAATAAGTATAAATAAAATAAGGTTAGGTTAGGTTTTATGACTCATGCCCGGGCTTTAACTACGAGGTCATATCGCCTACTACCAGAGCGCTCTTTCGTCACTCTGGAGGACATGAGCCCGACTCTACTGTGGGAGTCCTAAATTTTGCCTACCCTAAATTTTTATTCATCTAGGGTAGGGGTCTTTAACGAGTACCTGACATCGTACAGGCTCGGGACCATCGCTTAACGTCCCATCCGAAGGACGGCGTGCTTAAGTTTATTTTACCTCCCAGATAAAATAAACTAAGGGCCTCGGTCGGGCTACGAACCCACGACCTTGAGCTCAGAAGTTAAGCACGCATACCACTGAGCTACCGGCGCCCTCAAAAATAAATAAAATAAATAAATAAATAAAATAAGTAATCACAATTAGTAAATATGTAGTGGGGATGTAGGTATTGAATATCAATATAATATGTAAGTTGAAGTACATTATTCATTAACAATGAATGTTCTAAGTTTCAGGGCGATGATTAAATAATAGAAAATACTTGAGATATCATTCTTATTATGGGCCGGGAGTAATGTATGAAAGTTGGATCGGTCTATACAGATACTCACACTTACAGGAACATTTACACCAGCTAACAGATTGGGCCAACAAATGGAGACTAAAAATTAATAGAGACAAATCTCTGCAAACCACATTTACTCTCAGACACAACACTTGTCCACCAGTATACATTAACAACCAGCCCATTCCTGCATCAGACACTGTCCGATATCTAGGACTTCATTTAGACAGACGTTTAACTTGGACAACTCATATCAGACTGAAACGCACAGACCTCAAAAACGATTTGGACGACTGAAATCAATCATCGGACGACGATCGACATTATCGCTTGAAAACAAACTTCACATTTACAACACTATACTAAAACCCATCTGGACTTACGGAATCGAGATATGGGGATCAGCCAAAAAATCAAACATACAACGCCTTCAGTCATTACAATCCATCATACTACGCCACATTGCCAATGCCCCATTTTACGTTTCTAACCTCACATTACATAATGACCTCAACATCCCATTTATACCTTCTGTTATCAAGACACGATATCAAAATTTTCACGACAAACTCCATCATCACGCCAATCCACTTATTCTCCAATTATCCACGAACACTCTCCCCACAAATCCACCAAGACCTCTAAAGCGGGCATGGCAGAGGGACCTGCTCCAGGACTAGCCTGGACTCCTCTTCGGTCACGTACCTCAGCAGTACAGCGACACACTTGCCACAGCACATCATCACGATCACTAGTGACAAATGTTGTCGTTGTGAATATGTAAATAAATAAATAAATAAATAAATAATGGGGGAGTATATCGGACAGGATATTAACAGGTGGTATACGTCTTCCAATTCATTTTTATTGCAGATTGTACAAAGTTCTTGGGTATTAAGGGTGTATACATTATTTTTGTAACTGATTTCCCTGACCATAGTTGAATACAAATTTAGGAGTCCCATTGAAGAGTCAATGTCCACCAGAGCGACGAATGAGCGCTCTGGTAGTAGGCGATATGACCTCATAGTTAAAGCCCGGGTAGGAGTCATAATAACTTATAATATATACTCACCAACATGTGAAAGGCTACATAAAATGTGTGAAACCAACTGTTCTTACCTGCAACACAAGTAAATCGGAATTAGTTAATTCTTATTCAAAATTATTTACTTTTTAAAATTTTTCTTTCACAAATTTTATAATTGAGACATTGGGTGAGAGGGAAGAGATGAAGTGAAACAACAGAAGATAACAGAAAAAGTAATCGGTGAATCACCGACATTGTACTTCTTCAGCTTGAATTAATCAAAGACACAAAACCAATTCATCGATCAGGTAGACAATGAATAGATGTTTTATTCAGGGTATTCTTAATCCTCAAACTAAATTTTGAGTTGATATATTCGTCACATCGACATTTATTAGAGTTTTAAAGTACAATCCCCTTATCTTAAGACAATTCGGCTGAAAATTGATAGGTGTTGACCTTATGTGGATCTGGATATAAGAGTATCAGTATAGTTAATTTTATAGGGAGTAATCGTGTTCACAGACGGAGAGACGTTCACGCAAGGAGACACGGAAAATACGTATTTCCGGAGACACGGAGACGGAGAGACGTTCACGCAAGGACAGACACGGAAAATACGTATTTCCGGTAAAAACTCAACATTGGATTCCCTGAAGATTACATAACTTCTTCTATACATCGTATAGCTGGGGAAGTAAACAAATTTCTCCTGTTTATTGAAGTGAAACTTCTTTAGTGAGACTAGTGATGAGTAGCGCATGCGTACAAGTCAACTACGAGTTTAGGTCGGTTTCGATGCACCAGCGGTTGTGTGCTAAGTGTTTGTATACGGTTTATGCATTACAAAAATACGTTTGATTATTAATTTATTTATTAATAGTAAAAAAATTCCAAAAACTTCAACGGAACTTGTTCGACAATTCCGTGCAAGACAAAAGCAAATACAGCAACAAGAAAGTCAATATAAAGGTAATTTTTAATAATTACGCTCATTTATATTTTTAAATTATTAAAATTCTTGATTTCTTATTGATTAAATTTTAATTATTCATTAAAAATTAATTTAATTCAATTTACATATGTAAACTTGAAGATAGTAAAATATAATTTTTTTATATTTTTAGGGACCTGCTCCAAGACTAGCCTGGACTCCTCTTCGGTCATGTACCTCAGCAGTACAGCCACACACTTGCCACCGCTCAACATCACGATCACTAGTGACAAATGTTCTGGCATTGTGAATATGTAAATAAATAAATATTTTTAGGTTTAATATAGACACAAGCATTAAACATTTATACCAACGTTTCTACACCAAAATTTACTTACACACCAATCCGGAAGTTCGCAAAATGGTAAATACAAATTTACCCCACAATCCCCCAAGAAGATTAAAGAGAGTTTGGCATAGAGATCTCCTGGTATGCAGTGATGTCATGAGGGTTCACCGCTGGGTGTTTTTCCTCTCTCAAGCCTTTCATGTCATATTTATTTTTATTTATTTTATTTTATTTTTATTATTTTTGTATAGCACATGTCAGCCCAGCCGCTGGTTGTGCATTTTTTGCATAGTTGTGGATTAAGATAAATAAATACAAAAAAAAAAAAGGTTTAATATTTTTATTGTTCTTTATTAACCTAAAATTTACCTATTTTAAAATAATTAATACTTATAGTGTGTTCAGACCCAAAAGTTAAGAGAACTTACTTCATTTTATACAGTTCGAGTTCTGATAAAAAATGTCCGATTTTTTCATAGAGATCAATAGTGAGGATCTCTCTCTCTCATTGGTGTATAGACTCTTCATCCTATCTACAGAAGGCTGATGGTGGCGACAGAGAGACCCCCAGCCTACAGTGTACACAAGATACTCCCACAAGCCTCACCCTTCTCCACGGGAGCACGTCCTCTAATAGAGGAGAGACGGTCTTCTTCAAAACATCCAAAACTATCAACTCCAATCAATTAAAAAGTATGTTTAAACTATCTCCGCCATTAGATGAATCCCACTCCGAGGTTATGAATTGGCTCTACTCCCACCCTGCCCTCACCGAGTAAAGGATGAACAGACTTGCTGGACATCCCCTAAGACCTGGGAGCCCATCTGAAGGGTTAAAGTTCAGTACAAGTTCATGAAAATAAACAAAAATTGCAGTAGACTTGAAAACTAATATTGTGGTTACGTCGGTGGTGACGAAATTAGTGTCCGTTATACAGAGGTGTCCGATGGGGAGAGGCACGTAACAGAAATACATACTCAGTTTAAAAACATTAACAACACATAGTGAAGAGGGCGCCGGTAGCTCAGTGGTATGCGTGCTTGACTTCTGAGCTCAAGAACGTGGCTTCGTAACCCGACCGAGGCCCTTAGTTTATTTTATCTGGGAGGCAAAATAAACTTAAGCACGCCGTCCTTCGGATGGAACGTTAAGCGATGGTCCCGAGCCTGTACGATGTCAGGAACTCGTTAAAGACCCCTGCCCTAGGTGAATAAACATTTAGAGTAGGCAACATTTTGGACTCCCACAGTAGAGTCGGGCTCATGTCCACCAGAGTGACGAAAGAGCGCTCTGGTAGTAGGCGATATGACCTCGTAGTTAAAGTCCGGGCATGAGTCATAAAACCTAACGTAACACATTGTAAACATATTCACATATATATTATGTTATGAGCAATCATTCTATATTTTACTTTATTAGAACGATTTAAACTGTGTAATTCAACATAACAATAAAACATTAGAGAAAAAAACAATTGAGTCACTTGATGAAGCGGCTGATCAGCACCACCGCCTCCACATGCATCCTCCTTACGAGGGCCACGCGGATTCAATCGTCGATTGGTTTTGGAGGGAGACCAAACACAGTTGATTAATTCGCGCTGGGGAAAAACATTGCAAATCACCGACAATTTTTTTTTCAATAAAATTATATAGGTTTAGGTTTAGGTTTAGGTTTTATTTAAATCGTCGATTGGTTTTGGAGGGAGACCAAACACAGTTGATTAATTCGCGCTGGGGAAAAACATTGCAAATCACCGACAATTTTTTTTTCAATAAAATTATATAGGTTTAGGTTTAGGTTTAGGTTTTATGACTCATGCCCGGGCTTTAACTACGAGGTCATATCGCCTACTACCAGAGCGCTCTTTCGTCACTCTGGTGGACATGAGCCCGACTCTACTGTGGGAGTCCTAAATTTTTGCCTACCCTATATTTAACGAGTACCTCACATCGTACAGGCTCGGGACCATCGCTTAACGTCCCATCCGAAGGACGGCGTGCTTAAGTTTATTTTACCTCCCAGATAAAATAAACTAAGGGCCTCGGTCGGGCTACGAACCCACAACCTTGAGCTCAGAAGTCAAGCACGCATACCACTGAGCTACCGGCGCCCTCATATAAAATTATATATATCTATATTTTTTTTTTAAGTGTAGGTACTAGAGTGGAAGGGTGGTGTAAATTAAACGTTGAAATCTGAAGATCATTTTTTTCAAAAATAAGTGTTGCGGAATAGAGGTTTTTTTTTATAACCAAGGTAATTTAAAATGCATTGGAAAACCTGGCCCTGTAATGAAAGGGACGCGGAGTAAGGCCGCCTCGAAAAAATACCAATACTTTAATAAGTTTGGAGAGCCCTCTTTTGAGGAAAAGGAAAAGGAAAATTTAAACATCCCTCTTGATCGTGAAAATCCTCTCACTTGATAAAAATCTAATTTTACAGAAGCAACAAAAACGTTTCACTAAAGAAAAACTGAAGGAAATAGTCTCAGAAAATATCTATGATGATACATATATTGTGATGTATAAAATTACACACATTGTAATTATTGATAATATATTATAAAATTAATTATGTTTATTTGTAGGTTAGGGCCTATTATATACCTTAACCTATTTATTTGTACAAAAAACAGCTGGTAGAAATGAAGTAACTTAATTAGTGAATAGATAATATAATTAATTTATTTTTCTATAAATAATAAGAAACCATTTCTTTTAAAACAAATGCATGTAGACAACAAAACACGGACATCAGCTGTTTTTAGTGTGTATAGATACGAGGTCTAGGCAATGGACACGGTCTGAGTGAACATGAGTGGTGTGTGGTGTTTAGGCTTAAGTTGTGATGAACTAAATAGAAGTGAATTGACGGTGAAATTGATCCGCAAAGAAGGTACTGTTGTTTGTTTAAGTACAGGATATATGCCCAGAAGTATATAACTTGAATTTAAAAAATAGCCAAATATAAAAAAAAAAATTGAATTAGTTTTAAGAATTTAGTTTTTAAAATTTTTCTTTTGATTTTTGTTTGTTTCAATGTTTAGTTTTTTGAATTTTATAATGTAGGTTCAAGCGAATAAACCCAATATTTGTTCTCTTATTGTATGCTATTCATTTTCCCTGTTAATCCAGTAAGATAATTTAAACCTTTGGATTAGATTTAACATTTTTACAAAACTTAAAAAAACAATATGACATCTCTTAAGTAAATTTAGAAGAAGTCCAAATGAAAAGTTTGTTACTTGAAATTTTTGTGTAGACAAATTCATTACATCGGCAGATATTAGGGTTTTTGAATTGAGACCCCTACCCTGAACCCCCTTCTCTTCAGCCGATATCGCTGAAATTTGACAGGTTATGTCCTCATTGGGTTTTGACTTTAAATATAAAATTTCATGTCGATACATTCATTACAACGGCAGTTATAGGGTTACTGAGTTGAGCCCCCTCTGATTCCTTCTCTCCAACCGATTCTGCTGAAAATTAATAAACATCGTCCTTATGAGATTTCGAATTCAAATATCAAATTTTGTGTCGATACATTCATTACAATGGCAGTTATTTGAGTTAAGCCTCACCCCACTCTCCTTTAACCGATTTTGCTGAAAATCAGCAAGTGTTGTTCTTATGGGGTTTTGGGCACACATATAAAATTTCATGTCGATTAATTCATTCTATCGGCAGTTATTAGAGTTTTTAATTTAAGCCTCCCCCTTAATCCGCCCAGTGCCTTCGGTCGATACGGCTGAAAAGGAATAGGTGTCATCGCTAGAAGGTTCTGGGTTCACATATAAAATTTCTTGTCGATAGATTCATTCTATAGAGAGTTATTATCGTGTTCACATAAAGAATTTTTTTTTTCAAATTTGGAATCTAGAGGTCAGGAAACATAAAATTCCGTTGAAAACTCCGCATCAAATTTTTGACAGACTAGATAACTTCCCCTATACTTCGTATAGAATTCTGAAAGAACAATGAAAACTTCGTAAAGCTAAATGTTGACAGTCTCTTTGTGAACGATCTGTAAAACGTTGGTAATGGTCTCCTAAAGATCCTTATGGATCAAACTCTCCAAGAAGCTCTAATATGGCGCCATATCAAGTCCGTCTATGCCCTTTTAGCTCGGCTATAAAGTTAGAGCTTCATAAGGAAAGTTAGAGTAGCTAATATGCCAGTTGTTAACTTCGAAACTTGCAACTTCACACTCGAACTCCATATTAAAGTCTTTAAAGTTTAAGAATGTCCTTAAATTATATTACTCATTCGTATGAAACTTTTTCCAAAGTGATCTTAAGATGAGATCTTCCATAAATTCAATATCCGTAATAAAAGTAAATGTTTCTGTCCATTTATTTTCTGTACTAGGAGAAAGAAAAATCCTAGATATTCAGACCTCAAGGGGCTCCTCATTATTCGGACCCGCCCAAGGCCTACAAGGAGAATTCAAAAATATATTGTTTTTGAGTCAAAAAAATATTTTAAAATGGGGATGGGGAGGGGGCCTTCGAAAAAATTGAATCGGCATGTCAGCCTGGCGCAGGCACCGTTACTTGGTGTACCTACATTTCTTAGGTGATGGAGGGGCGCTGTAGACTGAAAACATAATATATATATATATATATATATATATAGTTTTTTTAAAATTTTTTTCTTAGTAAATTGTTGAAATCACATCGTTTTAAAAGTCGTTAAAAGTTTTTGGAAGACTTCAATAAGAGAAAAAAGGAAAGAAGAAGTAATTTTAACTCGGTTACGTATCGGGCAGAGCAGGCTGACCCATGGATATCTGATGGCTCGGGAACCCCCTCCTCTGTGGGGTGGGACTGTCGTTCAGACACATTCTGACTGAATGCATGGCATATAGTCCCCAGCGTGATAATTGCAACCTTGCGGTGGATATTTCCGAAATTCTATCCAATAATAGCTTCCAAATTACCCAACTATTTAATTTCTTACAATTCACAAATCTCTTATCTAAATTATAAAACAAAATTATCTTCATCACATAGCCTTTCTATTCCGTACATATCTTCTTTATTATTATTAATCTACGCCTATCCAAATTAACCCGCAAGGATCCCCACAGACCTGCATCTATCAGGCATCCATGACCCTCGTGGTCGAAATGCCTTAAGAAAGAGAAAAAAAAAAAAAAAAAAAGTTTTTGGAACAGATGTAACAGTTGCATCAGAATTTGTTGATGTAATTAGTCGCCAATAGTCCCCAGAGTGAGAATATCAACCTTACAGTGGATATTTCCGAAATTCTATCTAATAACTCCCACATTATCAAACTATTTAATTTTTTTCACTTCACATACCTCCAATCTAAATTATAATACAAAATTATCTTCATCACGTAGCCTTTCTATTCTGTATACAGCAATTTCGACCTTAGGATCCCCACAGACTTGCATCCATCAGGCATCCATGACCCTCGTGGTCGAATTCCCTTAAAGAGAGAAAAAAAAAAAAAGTCATTAAAAGGACTTTTCAAAACTATATATTTTATGGAAGAGGGCTTCCAAGAAGTTTAATTCGACAAAACATGGCATGGACACCATTCAACTCATGAAACTTTCAGGGACTTTGATTTGAACTATATTTTCTGATTATGTTTTAATTTCTTTGATTTTGCGTCATTTTTGGTGGTTGATGTTTAGCGTTATTGGCTGTAAATCAATATCTGTCGTCCCTACATTCATTACATCGACAGTTATTTGATATAATGAATGTATCCGATAAGATATTTTGTAACTTCAAAAACCCATAAGGATTACATATTAATTTTCAGAGAAATCTGACGAAGGGTTCAACTAAAAAAACCTAATAACTGTCGGTGTAATGAATGACGAGAAGCCGGATTCACAGGAAACGTCAACTTTCTCGGTCAGAGAACTTGGAAATAAGAAAGTGTTCACAGTATGGAAGGCTTCAAGAAGCGTCCGTCGCATCGTTCATTATGATTATACGTTCCAGACCAAGGAGCGCGCAGGAGATATATCGGTGGGGAAGGGCACTTAAGTGAAAACCTTCCTGATTCTCTATCTGGTAATAGAAGAGGCGAACTAAGAGTGAAAGTATTGAGTGAGTGCTGGGTGTAACGATGTGTAAAGTTAGTTGGATGTACCTGCAGAGCAGCGGGTTAGTGTTTAGTATAGTCTGACCTTGGTAGCAAGCTGCTATGGATGGCAACTTCGGAACTGGTCGTTATGGCGGGAGGCGCGGACCTATGGGGGGGTAATGTGGGTAATTACCACTATTACAACCCCCGCCACCATGGTCGAGGGGAAGGGGTTGAAACAGAAGGGCATGTGAAAATAATTATTATTTCTAATTTCATATATATTTAGTATAAGAAGGTATTGTAATCGAGCAAAAATCCGAGATTGAGTTTTCAACTGATTTTCACGTTTTGACCGCGTTTGCGATGATGTTTGAACGTCTGTCTGTGTAAGAAAGACACAGAGTTGTTGTCCACTTACAAGTTTTATTTGCATAGCCAGCTTTCGGTCCTATAAGACCATCTTCAGTGCTAACTACAATAGACAGGTAAAAATTCAAAATAAAATATGTGCATACAAAAACAACATAAAAAAATTATATTTTTAAAAATTATTAACAAATCAAAGATTTGAAGTCACAGTTTAGTCATTAAAATATCAAGTTAAATTCAACAAATATAACAAAAACTGAAAAAAATTGAAAAATGAACTTTCTTAGGTATACAACAAAACTTACCACTTTACAAAGGTAGTGGTCTCCACCAGTTTCTGATTGCCACTACACATCTTGGACTGGTCCAGGGGTATCAGAGAGAGGTGGAGGGGAGAGAATGGAATCTCGAATCTGGTATTAAGATTTTGGAAACTTTGATAAAAATTTCTCTTGATTTCCATAGATTCAAGAGAATTCAGCTTTTTGCTTTTTCCAGCCCATGTGGAGAATTTGGACCCTGTGTTCTATATGCTGTGCATGGTGTTGCAAAAACCGTGAGTCTTCCCGCCTTAGGTGCTCTTTCACCCGGGTTTTAAAAGATCTACCTGTTTGCCCAACATATGAAATTCCACAGGCCCCGCAGGATATTTTGTAAACCCCTGAGTTCTCACTAGGCTCTCTGTCTGTGTGTGAATGTGATTAGAACTCTGTGAACGCTCTAACACAAAAAAAGAGTGCAGGGAATGCCCGGTGCTTTAACTACGAAGTCACATCGCCTACTACCAGAGCGCTCTTTCGTCTCTCTGATGGACACGACGATCTTGATCTCACCAGGCAATCACGCTACCTATGAGCTACAGACCCACTCAAACCGATGGAAAATATCACATGTGCTAACTTAGATCTTATAAGATTTAAGCCCAAATCAGGCATAAATTAAGACCACTTTACTCCGGGACCTAAGTACATTATACAAGATCCCGCTTATATTCATGACCTAATCAAAAAGTCTCTTCAAATAAAAGTTGTAGAGAAAAGTGAAAGGCACAATTTATATAAAATGTGATTTTTCAAAGGTCAAATGTCGTTTTGAAACCCACTTTTATAATGGTTTTCTTGATTTACGCGAAAACGGTTAGTCCAACCGTAAAATTGGTTCTCATCAAAAAGGTACATTATGATATTCTCGATAGCCTCTGTGTTATTAGGTTAGAGATATAACAAAAATGAAATATATATATAATAATAGGAATATATTTGGAATCAAGAGGTCGGAAAACATGAAATTCTGTCGAAAACTCCACTTCGAATATTTCACCGATTACTAACATCCCCTATACACTATGTATAGCTAGATAATTAACTATTATTTCCCCAAGTTATTTGCTCATCGAAGTATGAGTAATAATATTTTGTACGTACGATAAGGGCCTTGATGGCCATACGGGCTAGATCGTAGGACTTTTGTCGCATAGGCGCACTACGGTTTCGGGTATGAATCCCGTCCGGCAGAGAGTTTTATTTCATAGAACTCTCTCCCATGCCATGGATGTTGTGTAAATTGAGATATTGATTATAAATAAACCTTGAGCATGCCGACCTTCGGACGTTAAACGATGTTCTCGAGTTAATTTTCGCTTTCCCTCTAAAACCTATAGATCGTTTGAACTAACATCAATAATTGATATATATACATAAGAGCTTCTGAATCCTCATACTAAATTTTGTGACGATACATTCATAACATTGGTAGTTATTAGAATATATAGGTTCAACAATAATGTTTTTAAAGGTTAAATGTCTTATTCTTCTTATACGCAATTTTATATATATATCACTATTATTTCCAAATCTAAGACAGACAAAAGTGATAGTTTTGACGTGGAACGATCCTTTTATCCTATATATTAGGTGTACATAGCTCCTGCGGAGACCTATCTTTAAACGCCTCTCTAGGTCCACTGGACAAAGGCCAAAACAATTAGTAGTTTCAACGGAAGGGAATACCAACATTGCAAACTGATCTGCAGAGTTGGCTTCTTGTTATCTAGCCAGAATCGAAATAACATCCTTACTTGAACAATTACACTTTGACAAACAACTGAAAAAGAGGAAATAGTTCTAGAAACCGAAAGGATAATAAAGGAGTGATGAAGGCGTGACAAGGGACCTTGGAGTGTCACCAATGTGACGTAGCCCCCAGTCTGGTGACCACATCGTTTGGGCGAGTCAACAATCCGTGACCGGGCCGGTCACAAACCTCACCACAGAGGAACTGACGAAACTTCCCCTCTTTGGTCAAACCCACTGACAATCATCAGTATGCGAGGAAAATTAATGTAGCTGCAATTTCCTGGCTTATCAGATGGGTTTAACTACCGTTTTATGATGAAGGTTGTATCTATGGAAACCCTGTCTTTAGGCGAAACTAAAACTGATTATTTAGTTAACGAGTATTCCGACTTCATCCGAAAATGCAACAACCATGGATGGCAATTCTACAATGATATGCTGCTTTGGTGTAAAATATGCTGCAATGCACTGGACCAGTGGAGTCGATCGTGTGAACAAGTTTTAATAGTTGTAATAAAGAGAGGTGAACTTTTATTGTGATTTTATTCATTAGTTGAAATATACCGCTTTGAAAATAATATTAAAGAAATGCATTAAGAACTCATGGAAACGCGGAGCGACCAAGGAGTTCTTACAGGGACATCAGACACGAGAAAAGAGGTTTACACCACATGATAAGTCAGGAAAGAGTGAAATCCTATTTGTCTGGAAGTTACTTCAAAAAATTGCTGAACCGCCAAGAACCCCGTGAGCCGATCAAGTACTGTGCTACACCCATTCCAGAAATGGAAGTAGAGAACTTGGAATTTGCCATCTGCAAGATGAACAATGGCAAGGCTCCAGGGATGGATAACACTGGCTGAACTGTTCAAAGAAGAAATCATGGAGTGAGAAAAGGACTCCTGACGCGTGGAACACGAGTTTGATACGCCCTTCACTGAAGAAAGGAAGTAGGACAGAGTATAGTAATTACTGGGGCCATTATAGTCAGTGATATACGAGTATAGGGTCTTCTCAAATAACCTTTCAATGAAGTTGACCCTATGCACTGAAAATATTCTCGGAGAATACCAGGCCGTGAAGAGGCATAATGGAACAGATATTTGTCTCCAGACAAGTCATAGAAAAACAAGGGGAGATTCGTAAATGCGCAAGTAGCATATAACTCAAACATATCAGAGGCGCTATGGAGCAGTGAAAAGATTCAAGGAGCATTGTCTGAGCACGTCGATGTCAATATTATTAATATCTGAAACAAGGCGACTGCCTCTTCCTTGACACTTCCTTAGGAACGAGAGATGAAGGCAGGCGATGAGGAACGAAAAAGGAACCTGGATAGAAGGATGACCGTGGCCTTCTCAGGAAACAGCCCAGAAGCAAGGCTGGCCAAATCTCTAAACGCAATGCCAGAATAGGGCTCGAGGTGAACGTCAAAAGAAGAGCTAGTCAGCAAAAATATCTGGAGCAGAAATTACATATTGGGAATCTCTCCTTCTCAAGAGTTGACCAAGAACCAATAGTAAACAGAATAAACCCGATGTTGGAAAAGGTGAACTGACCAGGCGAAGTGAGAGTACTTCTCTAGCATCAAGCTGTAAACAGTTGGGTCCAGAGCCATTTCGACAAAATTAATATAAGTCATACTTAAAATCAATGTTTCATCCCATGGACTTCTAAGCCTAGTTCTTCACATGCTCCTCCTTCGACTCTCTGCCTAGACAATTGTCTTCCTAGGCGTTTTGAAAAGGTTCCTTAGTGCTTTAACAGGAAGGTTTTAAACTTTTTCGAAAAATATATCAATCCAGCTTTCTCAGAAATTTTTCAGTTAGTCTCCCGGTAGTTATGCCACAGCATCCTATCAACTCAAATACCGAAGATTGAAGAGAAAATAATTTTTGTCCTAGATCGGAGGACGAAATCCGTGCTGAGGGAAACGATCGTTCTGACTGCTTTCCAAAACCACGGTGAACAGTTAAACCTGCTATTTTGTCGGGAAAGTGGAACAAATCCAATGATGATAGCTGTCGGAGAGAATGAATCCATGGTGAGCTCTACCTGCTTCCCAGCGGGCATATCGTCCACAATATGGACGGAGACTATGGACAAAGACACAGTCCCACGTGACCCACTTCTCCAGGCTGAACACCAGACAAGAGGGCTGACTGGTCTAGAAATGTCTCCTTTAGGGATCTTCTTGAAATCATATCTCATATATGACATGTATCGAACATTCACTCCAATTCCTTCCAATAGATGCCACTCTCTCTCGATAGAGGCCAAACGAAGAATTCTAGTACTGACAACATAGGATACATTGTATACACTGAGACATTTAAATGAAGGGTTACAGGTTATTGAGGACCCACTGATTCCAAAAATGGTAAACAAATATTTGCCTATCTCTGTGTCTGTGAACTCGATAACTACCGATAGAATGAATAAATCTGCACGAAATTTTTTATGTCCATATAGAATTCTCCAAGGATGATACATATTGATTTTAAGCCAAATCGACCAATGGGAATAGGAATTAGGGGTAAGACTTAATACAAAACCTTTAATAACTGCTGCTGAAATGAATGTATCGACATAAACATTCATAAGGGTGCCGATAGGTCAGAGGTAGCGTTCTTGTGTACGATGTCAGGTACTCGTTATAAGACCCCAACCTACTTTAGGCAACTAAACCTCGGTTAACAAAATTGAGGACTTCCATTGTACAGACGGACTCATGTCCACCAGAGCGCATGTCGATCATAGGTGATATAACTCGTAGTTAAATCCGGGCATCAATATGATGCCCGGAATCAGAATAACTAACAAAATTTCATATGTTAATTGAAAACCCCATAAGGATGAAATTTATATTTTTTATTTATTTATATTTTTAATTATTTATTTGTTATTTTTCCATGTATTAGTCTAATGATATTGTTTTATGTAAATTTAGAACTAAGTTTTGTTAGGAAATATTTCATGAGATAGCTAACGGTACAGCCGGGGGACTCCCAAGTTTTCATAGCACCCTTTCACCTGAGATGTATTTCAAGGGTCGCTCTCTGCAAACCAACTTAGTTCATAACTAGACCTGACGATGGTGTAAGGCCGAAACCGGTAGTTATATATATTTATATCTTTAGTGGAATAGACAATATTTCAAAAATAAGTTTGTTTTATTTATTTATTACAAGTTTCCACAATATGTCCGCGTTCCTCAACTTAGAAGTTATAATATCTAGTTTGTAACTATTTGTTTCAACGATTCTTCATTTATTATTTAGGCTGCATTAGGCTTTTTGCAATATTAAAAAAAGTTGTATGACTTAAGTTTAAAATGTTTATAAGGGCTTTCGATAAAAGTCTACTTTCCAGATGAGGCCTTAGATAACTACATATATTGAACAGTATAACATACATAATTAGTATGTGTTTGTATATGAAAGTACTGTGTTGGCGTTAGTGGTTTTCTTTGTTTCATTGTATAGCGTAGTTCTCGGAGTGACTTTATTATAACCAGTGTTGCCGGTATGAAATCAATTTGAGAAGGAGGGGGAGAGGAAGAGAGAGTAATCTGTAAAATGGTGGTTGGTATAAGAAAGTTCTATTAGAACCACATTACATATTTTTTATTTCTTTTCATCTGTTATAATTTAAACAATACTTAGAAATATGTCCTAAGTAAATAAAATTGTTGGAATTAATCCTATCTCAAATCTGAGGGCATGGTTGGAAATGTAACAAAGAACATTATTGCTAAGAATCAATTTTTCCAAAAGACAAATTAAGCAAACAAAAAAAATAAATAAAAAATAGGGTTGAAAACGACATTTTAGGACGATTTTTGGCATATATCTCGCAAAACGAGCGAACTTCGAAAACAGTATTTCACATAATATTTTCCTTTTAGTTTTCTCCACAACTTTTATTTGAAAACATTTTTGATTAGGTCATAAATATAAGCGGCATCTTATGAAATGTACTTACGCCCCGAAGTAAAGTGGTCCGATTTCGACCAAACTCTATCTATGTTAGCACATGTGACTTAGTTTTAAATTTCAGATTCATGTCTACAATCGTTTCTGTGATTAGAGCAGTCGCGATGTAATAAATTCATCGACACATTTACTATGAGGATTCTGAAGCTCCTTTATAGATCCAGCTATTGGTAGTTTAGTTCAAACGGTCGATTGGTTTGGAGGGAGAGAAAAAAACTTTGAAGCAATGTGAGAATCAGTTAAGGAAAGATGATAATAAAATAATTTATATTGAAGTAATTCTCTCCAGATGGACAAATGGCAATTTTTTAGAGAAAAAAAGAGGGAAAAGTGTCACTTATCCGGATTTTTTTTTCTCACTAATTGTAAGTAGTAAATTTAAAGGTTTTAATAAATTTAATTTTAGGCCACGCTTCGTCACTGCTTACCTCCGCAAATTTATTCGCAAAGAAAATTTAAAATCTGCATATTTCAAATATTAATTGTCTTGTGATGCCAGATGGATGCACCTTTTAAAGAAACCTCATTTGCAAATTAATTATTCTAATTACAGACGTGATGTATCCATGAAAATCCAAAGGTTAGCGGGATTGAACCTCAGGGTTTTGAAATGAGAAAGAGGAAAGGAATTTGCGAAGATACTATATTTAATTCAGCAACACATATTTATAGAAAATTTATGAAAATAAACAAAAAATAAATTTTAAGGCAATTTAGCTTTTTAAGAAAAGAGAAAAAAGTCCCTTTTTAAATCCTTTTAGAACATCTGCTTACTTACAAAGATTAGCAAAGTTATATAAGGCAATTGAGCCTTTTAAGATACTTAAGACCATTTAGCCCATCTGCTTGCTTACAAAGATTAATAAAATCATGTAAGGCATTTAATCCCTTGTGAAATTTTTGTCAGCCATGAAAATGAGGACCAGCAACATAGTACTTCCTTAGTTCGGCCTGGAAAGTACATTCCAGATTATTTGTTTCTAAACTGAAGAGTTGAAATTCAAAAGGGTCTAAGTGCCGAAAGTAAGATTCCTAAGAAAATGATGAAAACCCTCAAATGTGGTACTTTGCTTTTCTATTTTGGCACCTAATGAAAGCTTCCAATTTCACAGTTGTTATTGTCCATAGATCGTTTTGCAATCACTAAGTCAAAAAATAATTTTTTGGCACTTAGACCCAATTGAATTTACACTCTTCAACTCAAAATTGACTTTGAGTAGAGGATACACAATTTCCAACTTTCGAACAAACCAAGTACACTGTTCAATAAAGATTCTGCCGCAAAAACTAAATCAAATAATTTTTATATATTTATAGTATTTTATATATTTAGTGTTTATTGAATGCGCCCCTCCTCTAGTCACGAAGTTATTCCATAATTTGTAAAATACTGAATGTCACGAACAACGCGCATTCTATAGAACATTTTGCACTATAAGTAATCTTTATTGCCCACAAATGTTGTGGTAATGATCTGTTAAAAGTCATATCCATCACAAAATGATAAAAAGGTTCTGCCATGCACAGAATTATGGACGTTACATAGAATAATTTTTTCGCTTGGAAAGACGAAATCAATAGGCCCTCTCACCACAGAGCTAGAAGATAGATAAATGCATTTCATGTTTAAGTCAGTCTCACCCCCCCCCCCCCCCCCCCCCCCAAATACATCCAACCAATGTAAAAACCTATACATTTTTTATATCCAGGGCCTCCCCCCATAAATTTCCCATCTTCATCCTTCAGGCCAACATCTAGAAGTCTTGGCGCACTCATGCATGTCTCCAACATAAATCTTCTATATTGCATCAATTTTTTAAATGCATGAACTTTCTTCAGCCTTTATGTATGTTGTTTCACCTTCAATAAGATGATTTTAATATTTTGTCTAGTGGTCTTAGAAACAGTATGCATCGTCTGTTCATCTTTTCTGTCTGATGTGAGGTAGTAAGCATGACGCCTAGGTAGCGAACTTTGTTTTTTGAAGGAATGGGATTGCTTTTAATGAAGACGAACAAGGACGACTTTTTTGTAATGTTTCATAGTTTTCTTTAATTATTAAATTATATACAATTCCTAAGCTTCACAATAAAATCCCTACAAGAAAAACTAAGTCACTATTTTTGGTGCAGGGATCCCCCTACTAGGGATGGGCTGTAATCGATAGTTGACCACTATCGATAGTCCGAAACTATCGATGGAAAACTATCTATGATAATTCAGTAAGTTGCCGCTTTTCATGCAAAATACTTTCCAATTCCAATATTATATTGTTATATGATTATTTTATTTTTATTTTTTTATGCACATCTACCTAATTTAAATTATTCTATGTTACGAAGGATGAAAAGGGAAGAAAAATATCAATCGAATAAGTGATTGTTCTTTCAAATCGAACTTTTATTTTATGGAAATAACATTTTCTGTCGAAAATAACCGCATTAAATATAACACTTGGCAAGAATATTAACACATTAATTAAAGTTCAAAAACACTTATTGTAGATAATCAAAAAACCATCAAGTAGCTACAATGGCATTAGTTTCAACTATTTTTATTTCAATCAACAACTTTTATAAAACAATATCAAAAAATTAATTACCAATTGAAGAAAAATACTTTTGTAAAACTTTATGGAAGAGTAGGCAGTGATCCAGTTTCTGCAGTGGGTTGTTTGGTCTTGGGTGCCGGTTTATAAGTTTCTTGGTGGCGTCTCAAGAGGTGATCCCTTAAATTGGATGTTTTGCAACTAGTTTTGAATAAAACTTTGCACAAAGCACATTCAGCATTTTTCCCATCATCCTGTTTGATAAAAAACTTCCACACGTCCGATTTTGGCGACCTATTGAAATGAACACGCTACGCTTCACAGTTCCAAGTTACGCAACATTTTTAAAATATATATGAAAATTTCGATGGACTTCTTTTCTTCAGTTCTTTTTTTATGAATAACATTTAAAGTAAAAGTTTTAAAATAACTTTCTTCAAAACGTATCCGCTTTAATGAAGGAAAATTCATATCGATAATTACTTAGACTATCAAAGGGAATATCGATATAGTTCTATCGAAAATCGCCCATTCCTACACCCTACCTTACAGTGTGGAGGATTTCTCCCTAAACCTGGCCACGCTGGTTTACACCATCCGAATGAATGCGAATTTTTCCTCTACTTCAACCAGTTTTTGATAAAAATCTATAGTTGTCTTACATAGAGATTTCTGAATACTCAAACTAAATTTTGTGACGATACATTCATTACATCGGCAGTTAAGCGGGGCCTCTGATCTCGCTTTTCCCTTCGGCCGATTAGCGGTATAAACCCAGATTTTTAAATACAGTACACTCGTGGATTTCGATTTTGTCCGAGAAATGGGAGAACGGTTTTTGATTGGTGTACCTTATTTAGTTTTTTTTGATACCAATTTGTGATTGGTAAAAAAATACTAACTAGATTAGGTTGATCTAGGTCAACTGGTTCTTCTTCAAATTTGAATTTTATCACTCGAGAAATTTTTCAATTGGGAAAATTGATGAGCTCGCGAGGCATCGAATTACATTGGGATCGAGTTACCTCACCTGCTTGTTGAGTTAAGGATTAAACCTCCCGAGAAATTTGTCATTTTCTCTTCTGAAATTTGATATAGGTACCCCCTCTCACTAAAAAAAAAAAGTTTACACACAGTCAGCATTTTTTTCATGTTTGTAATCAGGGTTCGGAAAATATGAAATTTCTGATAAAACCAACATCGAATTTCTGACCGATTACATAACTTCCCCTGTACATAATATAGTTGGGGAAGTAAACAAAACATGAATGGCCGGTGGGTAAACCACTTGATCAGTTTCAGCTGCCAAAATAAATTGGTTAGCATATTCCTTGTGGCAATTTAGCAAACATTTTCTTAGTTAGAATTTGGATGTTTCAGTATCCACGGACCTGACCCTACATTTTTCCTTATCAACTAAAAATGGGCAATAGTTAATCGATAGTCTATGATTTCGTCAGACCCTGAGCAGTAATGGAGAAACTATAGCAATACACCCCCTCCCGCCCATCCCCACCCCTCCGACCCAGCTCCAACCATCCCATGTGGAGTGCTGGGGATGTACATTGATCCTGCATGTCTATGCATAGACATTGCTGTACTTTGTCTATGCATAGCCATTGCTAGACTTTCTCCATATGGACTATACTTTGCCTATGCCTACGAGAATGCTACACTTTGTCTATTTCTCAATGATTACGTAATCAGTGGTAAGAGCTGAGGATGTACATTGATCCTGCTGTACTTTAGATTTGCTATGCTTTCTCCATATATATGATGACGTCAAAGATTGCTATATTTTCTCTATGTGGAGCAGAGGGTGACAATCCGACAAGCTCTTAAGTCAAAACCATCCGTTTGGAAGCCTGACCTCATTCTTGGCACTGAAAGTCCTATCCCAAGCCAGACAACAAAATGCAGTAAAATTTCTCCATTATATAAAATCGATTTGTCTCGTTGTATGGAGACGCTACGGTTTAACCTTGTAGAGAGGCTCATGGTTGGTATAATATGTAGGTCATATTCACATTATTTGTATTGCTACTTTCTTATACAATGAAATATTATCATAAAAATAATATTTAACAAAACTCCGGCGAATTCCATATCCCACCGTCAAGATAAAGAACCAAACGGCTAGCGGATAATCTGAAGTTGAAATTTCATACCTACGAATCTTACTTGATTTTTAATCTTGAGGGAGCCGTGGCTTGAATCTTGGGGCTGGAGTAGTCTTCCCTAGCTCGTGATACGCTGGTCCTGCTGCGGTGTTTAGGGAATCTAGAAACTTCTTGGTAACCCTCTTCACGAAGTCCTCAACATATGACATGCCTAGTTCTTCGTGAAGAGTTAGCACAAGTGATTCATTTTAAATTTCAAGTTCATACATAATTGCTTCTGTGTTAGAGCGCTGCCCAAGTTTCAATCACACACACACGCAGACATCATCATGAAAATGGTCAAATCGTACTCAGGGGACCTAGAAATGTGAAAAGCCGTTGAAACCTCGATCTCAGATTTTCGTACGATTAAAATACTTGCTCACTTCTATAGGTATAAGAAAGTAAAAATAATGAAGTAAACATTATAAAGAAATAACCGAATGTTTTCTCAACAGATAATTTCACGATTATCATCACGCAAAGTATATGATGGGCATTGTTCAGTTGTTGATTGTATGATGGGCATTGTTCATTGTTGATAATATGTTCAAGATAAAAAAACGAACGCTTATTAGGATCATATGATTACCTAATTGGCATCGTTTTTGTACTGGGGCAACATGTGGTACGTAGCATTTGGAACTAGATGTGATGATACAGAGGTAAGTGCAGTTAAACGTCAGTTGTGGCCACAATAAGACTTTCTTTAGTGCACATCACTCCGCCTCTGCACTCTTTAATTAATTTCATAATGACATTAATAGGTATATGAATGAAATGTGTCAACGGTTTTATTCTTGAGAGTGACTTTCATAAATCTCAAAAAAATAGCGGTTTGGAATAGAAAGTCCTGTCATGGCCGCATCACATATATCATCTTTTTTCTTTATTTTGTATCCTTTTCAATAAAAACTATAAATAATAGTTAGTTATTGTGACTCATGTCCAGGCTTTAACTATGAAGTCATATCGAATATAAGCACTCTTTTGTCGCTCTGACCTAAGGTAGGGTCTTTAACGAGATAGGTTCGGGACAATCGCTTAACTTCCCATCCGAAGGACGGCGTGCTCAAGGTAAGATAAAAAACCTAAAGGCCTCTTGAGCTCTTTGTTTGTACTGATCCTGTCTCCAATCTGAGGACCATTGGAAATTTAATAAAGAACATTGCATAAATAAGCAAACGTAAAAAAATAATGGGTTTCAAGACTAAATTACAGAACGGTTTTCAGCATTTATCTCGCAAACTTAGTTATAAAGTATGTCCTTCAGTTTTTTTTATACTTTTTTTAGAAGAGATGCTTATCAGATCTAAGTTAAAGCGTTCACAATGATTTTTTGGGGGTATTGGCCTTATGTACGATACATTTTAACCATTTAAATGTACGATACATTTTAACCATGCCTCTACAACGGTCATAACACCAATACTGGTTATTTACACAACATCCATGGCCCCGGGAGGGAGTTCTATCTATGAAATAATATAATAAATATCTCTTGCCCTTTGTAACCATGAGACTAAAAACCCTACACTCTAGCCCGCACGGCCATTATGGGGGCCTAATTCACAAAGTTCTAATCACAGACACCCATATAGATATTTTCGCGTAAATGTTACTTTGAAACGTGATATTGCGTTAAAAATATGACCTTGGATTTTCGCACAATTACAATACATTCTTATACTGCAAATGTGACAATCAGACAAAGTCATGCATGCAAGGTGAATCAAGAACGAAAACAATTGCATTTCAGCACACAGCTGTCACCTTGAATCTTCATGGTATCAAGAAGGAGCAGGTTACCTGCCTTCCAAGAATATTCTTGATATTCTTCACTTGAACAAATAATTGTTTTCTGGAACTGGGGCAAGGTGAGATCCTATCTACCGTCATTTGTACGCCTCTTGTCTTATTTACTGGAAAAAACAATCTTTACTTCCTCATTTATTTCTATTAAAGGTAGGGAATGTGTATTCTGTCAAAATTGAGTTTTCAACGGAATTTCATAGTTTCTGAATCCCTGAACCGAAATGTAATAAGTGGTCGATGGTCGGCAATTCGAGTGACCAACTTTTGATCTGCGGATTTCGGCTCTTTATAAATAGGCACAAAACAAAAAACATCAGGATTTTTGTCACACCTTTTGTGGAATTGGACAATATAAGTTTATAATAAGTGTCCTTTATTAAAATGTACGCTATTTCGAGCTCAAATAGACTTAGGTTCTTTTCTGCATGCAAAGAGAGTCATACAATTTATTTTTCTACTTTTCTAAAAATTGTCAATTTTCTACTTACACCCTTCTTTCCTCAGCATTAATGAAACTTTTATTATTATTTTTTTTTTTCATGCCGAATTGTAAACCCCGGATAATCGGTGCTCTATTGTATCTGAAATTATTTATGTAAACATTCAATATAGTAGTAGGCTCGGGTGCCCTTACAATTATGCTATATTTAACGACATACATGCAATCCAACCATTATCTTCACATTATGTGTATTGAATATAATTTATTTTATACATATTCGCTATGTTCAAGTTACTCACCAAAACAAGCCAAGACAAAAATAGGATATTCTTGTGCCGATGTATATGTATATATTCTGCCTTTTAACGGCCCTGTTTGTGTATTTGAAATAAAAACCAATTAAACTATTACGTCCTCAGTCATTGTTAAAATTACCTTCCAGTAGTCCTAACATTCTTACAACTCGATCTTAAAGATACGACTCCCCAGTTCGATATCGATAGGAAGGTAGTCCGTCCTAGTGTATTTTCCAAATATTTAAGGAGTACTGCAATATCGTTCAAGGTTCAGGAAAGCACGTTGCATTCTGTTGGGTTCCCTCTCACGTAGGCCGGTGGGAGGGGGAGGGGGGGGGGGGGGGGGGACGAAAAGGCAGATGTAGATGCGGAGGAAGCAATTACTGAGCCCGGAGAAGAACAGAAACTCTTCATGAAGTAAGACTTTCAGCAGTGTTAGTAGGATGTGGGCCGAGGTGGACAATAACATGCTGAATGTTGTTAAGCCATGGACCTCATCGGTTCGGAGGAGGTTGCAGTGACCAGACTGAGGCTGGGAGATAGCCGACTTAGCCAAGGGCACCTCATCACCAGGAGTCAGCCTAGACTCTGCTGCAGAGTATCTCTGACGGTGCAGCACATCTTCGAGGAGTGCTCCTTACATTGAGAGCAGCTGAGGACCATGGGGCCGGTACTTCCCAACCATATTCAAATGGTAGGCAAAGTAGTGGTCTTTCTTAGGACGGCCAATTTGCTCAACGAGTTGTGATTCAAAGATTTATTTATTTTTTATTATTTTTATTTAATTTTATTTTTTTATTCTTCCTAATTAGTATACTTTATTAAGTAGATGAGACAATGGCGCTTATGACCATGTTGTTGAGCGCTAGATCCAAAACCTAAACTGCCGATGAAATGAATGTATCGAAATCAATTTTATATTTAAAATCAAAATCCCAAACGACACCTATTAATTTTCCGCGAAATCTGAGGAAGAGAAGGGGAATCAGAGGAGATGGATTCGACTCAAAAACCTATAAACTATCTACCTAATAACTATCGATGTAATGAATGTTTTACTCACGATTTATCGTCGGAGGAAGAGCAAAAACTTAGTTGATTAATTCGTGCTGGGGAAGTACATTGTCGATGATTCATCTACGACTTTTTTTATTTATTTATGTATTTCTTTTAGGCTTTAATTTATTTATCATGATTTTCCATCGAAGTAATTATGTTTATTAGGACTAGGTACATACAAAAAGTCATGAGGTAACCCAAACTAAAATGACCCAAGTTTATAAAAAACAGGTCCGGTTTTTGAGTGGCATTTCAGACCTCCCATAAAGATGACCCTCGTCTTCTTCTACAGACCCCACCCAAAAAAGTAAATAAACCCGAAAGTAGAGGCCTAGGAACGTGTTAAGTTTCACACGAATTGGTCGGCGCCTCTGAGAACCAGGTTCTCATTGTTTACCATCTCTCTCTTCAGTGTGGGGAGGTTTCTAGGCCACGTCCTTCTCAGGCTAACATCAGATAAACCCCCCCTTGGGACTTGGAAGAAAGGAAAAACTGCCTTCACAACCTCGAAGCATTCAGTGAACTTTGAAATAGCTCGACAGAGCGGAACCCAAACCACGATTTGAACTGGCATTAAGTTGGTTTATGCGAGGCCATATTGACAATCTGACTCGATATTTTATGAAAAATGTTACAATGTTCGACAATGATCGAGAATTTCCTCAAGGAAAAAATGTCTCAGACAGGATTTTCTCAAGGTTCCGAGCATAAGTTTGAAAATTTTCAACTTGTTTAGAGAACATGTCATACACATGCGTGATTGAAACTTTGAAGCGCTCTAACGTAGCTATGAATTTAAAATTTGTTTAAAAAAAACATGTTCTAACTCGATTTGCGAGAAAGGAAAACCGCTCTAAAATGTGAAAGAACAATGTATTTTATTAGGAAATATTTCTAAGTAATGTTTAAATTGAAACGTATAGCAACGAAATTTAAAATATATATATTTTTTTATTGGTAGTATTTTATTGAAAAGGATGAAAATATGATAGTATCGTGTATCCGAAAAAATAAAATTTTAACCTTCCAACAAAACAATAGCAGAAAAGCTAGAAATATTGAATATTTCAGTAGGTTAGCTAGGTCACTATTAGCTTTTTCTACATACATATTAGCCTTTGTTAAATTTCGTTATTATTTTTAACCATTGCTAGCTTTTCCTGTATAGTTGTGAACTACTGCTAAATGTTGGTATTATTTTTAACCATTGCTAGCTTTTCCTGTATAGTTGTGAACTACTGCTAAATGTTGGTATTATTTTTAACCATTGCTAGCTTTTCCTGTATAGTTGTGAACTACTGCTAAATGTTGGTATTATTTTTAACCATTGCTAGCTTTTCCTGTATAGTTGTGAACTACTGCTAAATGTTGGTATTATTTTTAACCATTGCTAGCTTTTCCTGTATAGTTGTGAACTACTGCTAAATGTTGGTATTATTTTTAACCATTGCTAGCTTTTCCTGTATAGTTGTGAACTACTGCTAAATGTTGGTATTATTTTTAACCATTGCTATCTTTACTGCTATTGAATTGTGTAAATCACATTAAATAATAGTTAATAAACACATTAAAATAAGAGAAAAAATTACTTACATACTTTAAAAAAATCTCCGGAAAATAAGTAGTTCTTACCTGTGAACAAAAAAAAAAAGTTTCCTTTAAATAGATAAAATAATATCGTATAATTAAATTATAATACAGGAAAAAGGATTTAAACTGTTCTCATGTTGAAAGTGGTTGAAAAAAAAGACCTAACCAGAAATTTGATTTGGTCGTGGTTTTAAGTAAAAAAAAAAAAGTCGGTGAATCACCTAGCTTTACTTTGAAACCAATATACCAATTAGGTTGAAAATGTATAGATGTCTTACTCAGAGATAGCTGTCCGTCCTTGTGAGGTTTTGGATTCAGATATTAAATTTCATGTCGATATCACATATGATGTGACATCACATCAGTTTTTGTATTATGCCCTCATCATTCTTATTGTATAACTCAATATCGTCGGCCTAAACGTGATACCTCGTAAGCGACATTTTTCCGAAAATTGTTTTTTTTTTACCAAAAAAAACTAAAAAAAAACTCTATTGACCCAGTGGGACCTGGTATACGACATAAAATGAAAAAAACAATGAAATACGATTTGAAGAACCGTGCCTTGCAAAAGAAATGGGAACGAAATTCTGGTGAAACCTCGTAACTTTCGTTAATGCTTTACTTGGATTTGGAAACTAGCTTAAAAACAATTCATGGCATGCATATCTCACTTAATACAAATGTCGAAAAAATTGAGGTTTTGGCTTTTTGCACACATGAGGTATCACGTTTAGACCGACGATATGTAGGCAGTTATTGGGGTTTTTGTAATAAGCCGCCCTTTAACCATAATTCCCTCTTCGCTTAAGCCGATTTTGTTGAAAATCGACCTGTGTCATTCTTATTGTATAAGTCATTATGTAGCCAGTTATTGGGGCTTTTGCATTAAGCCCTCCTTTAACCATAATTCCCCCTTTCTTTAAACCTTTGGCGGAAGAATAATAGACATTATTTTATTATTCATTTTCAGAAAAATTGGCCAAAGGGAAAGGGGATTGGGGGGGGGGGGGGGGGGGGGGGATATCACAAATACCCCAATAACTGCCTACATGATGAGAATGACATGTCCATTTTCAACGAAATCGGCCGAAGGCAAGCGAGGATCAGAGGAGGGGAGGGCGGCGCAAATACCGAAGATTAGTAGCCTGAGTAAGACACATTGATTATAATCATATAATAATTAATAATTATTGGTTTGGTTTCAGAGGGAGAGGAAAAACTTACTTGATTTATTTGCGCTGAGGAAGTGCCGATTTTTCTTTTATCGTAGCATAGAAATATATTTTTCGGAACACATAAATATATTTTCCGGAGGGGAGTATTTTGGTGGCATGGAGTTGCCCATCTGGTTGAAGCGACCATATGGTCGGAACAGAAGATGGATGTACCAGACGGACATGGTTCACTAAATGGACCATACCGGTCACGAATTTACTTCGTATCCCCCGTATACATGGTAATCTCCCATCTCTGGTTGTGAAGTGGTCAGACGGGAAGTATCCGGTATCATTGCAATGTATGCACTTTTCAAAAGGTCACTTAATATAGTAGAATACTAACTTTCTAAAATAAATTTGCATTGGCTATGATTTGGGTAAATTACTTTGAATCACTAATGTAATCTAATCAGCTTAAAAATCAATCAATTTCAGAATTACAATGGAAAATCAATTGTACTACCTTCATTGCACATTTAACGAAAATTCGAGTTTTTCACGGAATTTTCACATGGCTTGACCATTTTCGAGATGAGGCCAAGAAGGAGAGCTGAAGGTGGGAAAAGTATATGAGGGGAGAACCTCGTCACCACCAGCACTCCCTATTTCTGCTAAATTATAGTAGCAGGTCTCTCGGCCAGCACCGCCTTAGTCTTCAGGGGGATTATCCGGATGGAAATGGGATGACAAGAGTCGAGCAACTGGATTGACATGGGAAGAAAAGTTAGAGTGGAATTCGGAGAATCGGGACTTGATGAGGTCAATAACAAAAGGAATTTTTAAGTCATTATGGACGGTAAGATTGGAAACAAAGAAGGGAATATCGACAATTGTTCTTAAGACTTTGGATAGGAAGGACTGGATACGCTTGATGTTAGATGGCTTAAATGTAGACCTTTGAACTCAGAAAAATCAACTCTTATACACATCTAATCTACGTTCAACCACAAATCATGAAATATGAGAATTTCAATTGGTGGTGTAGGATCGTAAATCGTAAGTGAAGTGATACGTAAGACATTAGTAGAAGTGGGAGATGTAATGGTTACGTGGTCAGACTAAGAAGGAATCAATATCCGAAGCGGTTACATGACCCCCTCTTCAGTTCGGTTAAGTGAACGGTGAACACTCAAAGTCGTTGGTTATGAAGGTGACCAGCACTACATGATGCAGTAGGTCTAGTCTTCGGTTCATCATCTTCAGTGAACGATGAACGATGGGTGACCGGAGACATGACTGAGGGGTGGAAAGTGAACCTGCCATAACCGGAGATTGAAAGTCTCGTCCGGATATTGAAACTCAGGCTAACTCCACCCACCTACCTGAAATATCATGAAATTTCCCTTCCTCAGAGGTACCAGACAGTCTCTGTTCAAAATAGGTCAACCACATTATATATATATATACCTATATATATATATATATATATAATAATATAGTATATACCGTACACTGCTGCAGAGCGAATTAGTGAACTAACGTTTTCACTCTTCCTCAGAACCCGATTTACCGATTTTTTTGTAACTTACTCTGGGACTTCTGAACCATCGTACTAAATTTCGTTTCGATACATCAACATTATTAGGGTTTTTGAATTAGAGCCCTGTTCTGATCCTCCACCTCTCTTTGCCTGAAAATTCCTAGTGGATTTTGGATTCACTATAACATTAAATGTTATAGAAATTTTCATGTCGATACATTCATTACTTCCATAGTCAATCTGAGTTGAGCTCAAACTTCTGATATATCGTTGGGCCGATTTCGCGGGAAAAGTGTGTCGTTCTTATGTCTGGATACACATATACAATTTTGTGTCGATACATTCATTCTATTAAGAGTTATCATGTTCTCAGCGAATTAATCAATTTTGTTTCGCTCAAACTCTGAAATTAATTTACATATTTTGTTGAAAATCAATCCGCTTCTTATTCAGAGACTATGAAGGCATAAACATCGGATGCTTAGGTCCCTAGGTATAAAACACCAGCCCACCATATATATATAATCAGGGATAAATTATATAACTATAACGCGAAGTGTAATGGGTAACACATACACACAGAGATTGCATTTTTTTTTTTCATTTTTGGGATCAGCGGTACGAAATATGTGAAATGCTGGTAAAAACTTGACTTTTCTAACCGATTACGTAACTTCCTCTATATATCGTTCAGTTGAGGACGTAAAAAAAACAGTATATTTGTTTCTTTTTATTGATATTCAAAATAGGGCACCCGGCATGTCATAGTCAATTAACTTCGGAGAGTTACGTTAATATGATAGGGGAGGCCTTTGCGTAAACTTACCAATGTCTGAAGGAAACAGTGATATGAAGAGAAGGGACCTTAGGAGGGGAGGTTGCATGTCTGACACCAATTCAAATATTTCAGATGCCCTGTGAAGGGACACCTAAAATCCGTTCAACTTGTCTGTATTAGAAAATCATTAAAGAGTACAGTAAAACTACCTCATTCAAGTCAATACTATTCAACCATCAATTTGCAGAAAGTTTTCACCCGATCTTAAAGACATTTTGTACGAAGAGGTTTTAGTAAGGGGTTCCCATCCAAAATATTGTTAATTTCCAGTCGACTTCCAGCCCATAACCGATTTCCCTTGCGTTTTGCCCTCCTCTTTCACTCCCTTTCCAATAAATCCTAAGGACGCACCTGGATATGGATGAAGACATGAATTTGACAATAATCGTTGCTTTATGAACCATTATAATGAAAATCGAAATCTACTAGCAAGAATCCCGATGAGAAAAAAGTGTGTGTGCAATTAGTACACACGTTTGTAGTGTAACTTCCGTACCTAACTCTTCTAGTTTCAGTTTCTCTTTGTGCTAATAGACTACATTTTTATTTTAACTATTTTTATTAACATTGGTACAGGGAAGCAAATAATTTAATTCAGGAAATTTTTTTAATCATGTAATATGTTAGTAACAATTTTTATTTACAGTTAAGGTCACATTAATTTATTAACTTATAGATATTGTCTTAAAGATATTATTATAAATATGATTCAGATAAACTTATTGACAAATTAATAAATTAAGTTTTTTGTACATTTGACTCCGTTGATGGAACATAATTTTCGTATGTAACGCACGACCCGATGGGCTTAGGATAACTAAAGTAAGGATAAGTAAAGTCGTAACTGATTCTTTTGTGCTGTGATGGTTTATTATCTAAAAGTAAATGCGATTATTGTAAAATCATGAAATTGTTTTCGGAATTGTAGAATAGAAGGTTATAAAACAAAAACCAACTAACATGGGGCCATGGTGGCCGTGCGGGCTAGAGCGTAGGGCTTTGGTCGCATGGTCTCACCATGGTTTGCGGGTTCGAATCCCGTCCGGGAGTGAGTTTTATTTCGTAGATAGAACTCCCTCCCGGGGCCATGGATGTCTTAAATAATTATATATAACACATTGACATGGCTAATATGCACCGTACATAAAGCAAAAAAAAAAAATAATAAAAATAACATTTTTATCTCCATTTTCAATTGTTTAAAAAAAATATGTATTATGTACATTTTATGTGATACACAATAAGTACACTTATACGATGCACAATAAGTAAGTTTAAAGCGTTGCACACTCAAAAAAAAAAAAACTGTATTAATTCAAACAGAAACAGATAAGAAATACACGTGTTGTATTAAAGCATCACAATCAAAGGTCGCAGTCTGCCCAGGGGGCTTCTTAATTCAAACAGAAACAGATAAGAAATACACGTGTTGTATTAAAGCATCACAATCAAAGGTCGCAGTCTGCCCAGGGGGCTTCAAGAATGTTACGATTTTTCGTTTGCGGTTTGGAGGGGGAAAACGCTGCATCTACCTGTAACTAAGTAATGAAGTTACACTTCAAAAAAACTTTTAAAAATAGTGTAAGCTTGTCCCATAGAAGCTGGAGAAGATAGATGATGTCTTTTAGGTGGGATTTAGAGTGAAATCGGTCGAAGAGAAACTAGAGTCAGAAAGTGGAGGTACAGAGGTCAGGGAGAATGGGGTTAGGGTACCACCTCTCACCTCAGCTGAGCTCGGCTCCACAGTACGAGTATAACTGGAACACAATAACTTGGAGCCTGTTTCAAAATGGGGCAAACACCACACTGGCAAGTCCATAGACTAAACCAACTATCCATTCCAGGAACAAGGTGACTATTAGTGGAACAGTTGCTGCCATTGCACCAGCCAAAATATTAATGCAATGGTTGCTGCCATTACACCAGGTAAACATTCAAAGTCAAAACTTGCAGAAACTCTCATTTAACTGATTTTTTGCTTTGATACCCATATCTTGGAACGCCAAATCTTACAAAAAAAACTAAAGAGGATAAAATTTAGTTTCAGATAAGATTATTTCGAGAAAATAATAAGCTAGTTCACACTCCACAATAGAACTCATTGAAAGTTCATTCATTCGAAAATACGTTTTATGCTATACGATATTGGTCCCCTAATTGTTTTCCTTTTTTATATCTGTAGTACAAGGAAGTATTGTAAACGTGCGAGAATCAGAGATCGCGTTTTCAACAGAACTGCACGTTTCAAGGTCCCCTGAATTTTGACATTTTGACTATTTTCGCTGTCTGTGCGTCTGATTCTGTGTGTGTGTTTATGTATGTGATCGGAAATTTATGAATGCTCCGAAAGGAGTATAGGTATGAAATTGAAATTTCAAATGAAGATGTCACATGTGTTAAATTTGATCTGATAACATTTTAGCCGAAATTGGACGGAAATTAAGGTAGTTTTGCTTCAAGAGCCTAAGTACATTTCACAAGATACCGCATTATATTTATGACCTAAATAAAAGTTTCAGAGAAAATTAAAAGAAATATTTTATAGGCAATAAGTTGCCCTAAAATGACGTTGTGAAACCTAAATTTTTTCTAGACGGTTTCCAATTTACTCAAAAACGGTTAGTCCTATCAAAAAAATTAGTTCTTACCGTATGAATACATATATAAAAATAAATTTCGGTAGTCTTCCTCACAATATCAAAAATCAGCTCCTTGGAATCGAGTGCAAAAAGAAAACCTAGAATAGTGATAATATCACATGTGAAGTCTACTTCAGATATTATATTATAGGTTTATAATCATATGTGATGTCCACTTCAGATATTATATTATAGGTATAATTGGTTCATAATCATATGTCAATTATACTTCAGATATTATATTATAGGTATAATTGGTTCATAATCATATGCTTTCACTGCAGACTTGTTAACTACCCTTATGTAACCAACAATGGTTAAAGTCCCCTTTAATTATTGCTTCACCCCTCACCCCTCCCCGCTTCACCGAAACCAAGCTATTGCACAAATAAAGAGAAGTTACAACGAAAAAGTGGTAGGTGAATAACCAGCAATGTACTTCCCCAGCACGAATTAATCAATTAAATTTTGGGAAAACCAAAACACCTCAAACCTTCAAAACTAATCGATCACTTTCTCTAAAAATCAATATTCCAAAATTGTGTCGATACATTCATTCTGTGAGAAGTTGGGTTTTGAGTTGATTCCAATCCATTCAATCCAAAATCCTTCGTACAATAGTCCATGCTCCTTACGTCTCCAACAAAACCCTTCGAAAATTACTTAGGTGTCCTTATGAGATACATATACAAAATTCGTTTCGATACCTTCATTTTATTGAGATTTATCGTGTACAGTCACACAAACAAAAGACACACAAATAGAATTTTTTTTTTCATTTTTGGAAACAGGGTTTCGGAAAACCCAGATCGAATTTCTCACCGGTTACATAACTTCTCGAATACTTTATAAAGCTCGGGAAGTAATAAATATGAATACTGCAATATAATAATTTATATACAGAGTTATGAAATTTAATTAATTGTACTGTATAAGGAGCCAGGAAGCCACATCGCTGAGAAAGCCGATGGCTCGTTATGGTAAACTAGGTCGAGTTCACCGAAAATGGTAATGTTTAGTGGATAGGATCCGTTGTGATGAAGCATAAAGCTGCGGTTACAGTAGTCTACTGAAGAGAACCGTTCTCATGAACAGGCCCGGACCAGTCACCTATTGTAATGGAAGTGGTATTACTTACACAGTGTAGGGGAAGTTATGCACCTACTACCTTTTTCAAAAAAGAAAAAAAAATGTAGGCGAGTCCACTAGCAATGTACCTACCTAGCAAGAATTAAACGATTAATTTCGCTCTCTCACTACATATTTATGTAGTTGACATGAAATTTATATGAGGATTCAGAAGCACCAGTTGATTTTTAGCCCGAACGGTCCTCTGGTTTTGGAGGAAAAGCGAAAAGTTAATTGATTAATTCGTTCTGGGGAAGTACAATGCAGGTACCAATAATAGAAATATTTTATTGTGCACATTTACAATCGGTACAGACCATAAATAAATTTGTTGACAATAGGTAATGATAACTAAATACAAGAGAGAAAAAAATAAAATAAAATAACAAAATAAAAAAATAAATTAAAAAAATAATAAAAATTCCGTGAAGTCAAGAAGAATATATACAAAATAATAACTATGTATACAATCGGAAAATAATTACAACAATAATAATAAAAATATAAAAAAATATATATATATAATAATAATAATAAGAAGAAGAAGTATAATACAGTAGAACCTCTATAAGTCGAACATCAAGGGAGACGACAAAAAATTTGAGTTATAGAGTTTTCGACTTATGGAGGATTTCGACAGGCGAATTTTGATTCGACTTGTATAGGTTAAGATTCATTCTAACTAATTTTGAGTTAGAGAGGTGAAATAAATAAAAATTCAATTTACAGAGGTAACAAACATATTTATATTTATTATAAATCAACATTATTTCAAAACATCCTTAAAATAAAAAATACGTAGTATATGTAGGTATTAAAAAAAAGCCAGTAATTTTTTTTTTGCTTTAGATAATTGGTAATACTATTTATTGTATACTCCTAAATTGTTTTCTAAGAAACAATGGTGTACATTGTCGGCAAATTCTTGAAGTCGGTAACTTATCTTTCTTCAAGCTATAGAGGTAATAAGTTTCAAATAATCGAGTTGTAAAGGTTGTAAAATAAAACATTGCTATGTTCGAGATACAGAGGTCTAATTTATTTTTTCTAGTTATAGAGGGAAAATATGTACCAAAATGGTTTGTAGGTACTCACTGATTATTTCGACTAATGGAGGGTTGAGATTTCGAGTAATGGAGGTTTTGGGGCTTGAAGGGAAAGGAACAAAAGTTTTTTTTTCGAGTTTTGGAGGTTTTCGACTTATCGAGGTTCGACTTAAAGAGGTTCTACTGTATAAGGAAGTATTAAGGAAGTACTTCCAATAATATAAGGCAGTATTGTAATGGTGCGATAATCCGAGATAAGAGGTTTCAACTGATTTTCACGTTTCAAGGTACCCTGAATACGTTTTGACGATTTTCGCGATGATGTCTGTCTGTGCGTGTGTGTGTATATGTGATTGTAAAGTTGTGAGCTCTATATATACAAAAACGCTTACAGATCACTCTCTCTCCACTTCCCCTTCTCAAAATGATTTAATTTTGTCTCCTTGTACAGCGTTATCTTATATCCCAGTAATGCCAGTATGAAATAATTTCGAGAAGTGCCAGAGTGATCTGTAAGCGTGGTTAGTATAAGAAAGTCCTGTAATGGCCACATCACATTTTTTTTATTTTAGTATCATTGGGTCGGAAGGAATTCGGGTGAAAGCACAACATAATTTTTGACCGATTATCTAACTTCCCTTATACCTCGTTTAGCTGGGAATGTAAATACTCATCAAAATGACAATTTCTACCTTCCTCTCGTCTATTGGTTTAAAGAATCACTGTCACATCACGCGTGTTATTATATCGCAGTTAGGTAACCTAGAGACTCAGAGCATGTACGAGTATAATAACGGCATTGTGAGTAGTAACAAGAATGAAAGTTCTCTCAGGGAATATCAACCAGCACTTTCATTAAAATATTCACATAATGAATCATTTTGTTTCATTGTGTTGGCGATGAACATTGGCAATTATTCAAAACTCCCAAGAATGCCCACTTTTGTCTTCCGTCAATAGAACTTACGTAAACCCTTAACTTTCAATCCCTCTTCAAAATGCACACAATAGGTAATAAACTACACGTTTTTTTTTTGTTGTAATTTTGGAAAACAAAACAATTGAAATTAATAAGCAGGTGAAAAAAACCAAACTGATTATTATTAATTATGATTCGCATTTAATTAATTAGTCAGACACTTTCATCTGACAATGCCAGAATGAAAGTATCTGTTAACCAGGAACAGTTCATTACGAAACGTAAAATCATGGAATATATATATTTTATCGGCCGGGCTCTCAGAGTTCAGGAACTTGTCTTGAGCGGCCGTTCTGGCCGTGCTCTCAGAGTTCAGTTCAGACAGGCAGTTGTCTTGAGCGTTCACCAACAGAGTTTTTTATAGTTTTTATTTAGATTGACGGGTGAAATCTCACAGGTTGTCAAATAAAATATAGTATGAGCTGTCACAGATTTTTATTTGTATTAGCTAGCCGGCTTTCGAGGTTTCTCTCATCATCAGGCAGTCTGATAAAAAAATAAAAATTTTTTTTGAATGAAACTAAATAATTTTATAATAAAAATAAATAAATAAAACAATCTAAAAACTTTAACAATTTAAAATATCATGGATGGAGACAGACGAGTTATTCCTGTCCACCATCTGAGTCACAACTGGAGGAAATCTCACTTAGCCGGGAAAGACGTTTACACATCAGAAATATCTTAGCTGGCACCCCCCCCCCCCCCCCAAAAAAAAAAAATTGTACTGTATGTAGTACGTGAAAAACACGTCTCCTATAAGATTTTGCAAAAAAAAAAAAAAAAAGCGAACGAATGTAGAAGGATAGCTGAGTTTCTCCGTAGTGATCGTGAATCGTTACGGATGTAGAAGGATAGCTGAGTTTCTCCGTAGTGATCGTGAATCGTTACGGATGTCACACGCGAATTGTACTTCCCCAGCTCGAATGAATCCACTACTTTATTGCTCTCCCGCCAAAGCAATCGATAATTTGGACTTAAACTCAATATTTGACTTACATTCAGGCTTCGAAATCCTCGTACTAATTTTTGTGTGGATATATTCATTACGTCGACTGTTATTAGGATATTTGAGACGAGCCCCCTTTTCAGTTCCCTCCTTTCCTTTCGACCGATTTCGCGCAATTAATAGGATAAAGAGGGTTCAATGTCCACACATAACATTTTGTGTCGAAATATTCCTTCTAAAGGGAGTTCAAACAATGACATACTCACATTTTTTTAAAATTTATTTTGGAATCAAGATAAAAAAATCAATCTTAAAACTGGTATAAAATGTGCTGCGGCATATAACTCGGACACCTTCTAGTAAATGAATCTTCTAAATGAAATAACCGATGTAGGAAACATTGTTTCTCGACCCCAAGGAGCTAAGCATTACAGATTTTGGTGAAGAGCCAAAATTCCCCTCTCTCCAAGAATTGTGTTATTATTCTGATTTCTTATTCAATTCATCTGTTGGACTGTACCAATGGGCTGGTTTCCTGTAGAAAGTTGTACGATTACCAAACAATCTTCGTATGTTTTCTGGGGGATTACCAAATTTCACCGGATATATTCCATAAATCAGTGTCAAGTCACATGAGCACATACCTATAATAGTTTTTTTTCTCATACAGAAATACCACCCGTCACGGAGACTTTAACTCCAAACTCTTTTTATTTAGGAGGAAGAACAACCCAAACTGTTCATGTGGGGGCATCGAGACTACAGAACATGTAGTCCTTGATTGCCCGCTGTATGACCAGGCCAGGGTGGAGTTGATTCGCGGGACCGGATCATACCTGGGACTAAATCTGCGGCAGCTGATGACGGAGACCGGCTACCCAGTGTTCAGGCAGTTTGTCGGCTTCTGGCGGCAGCAAAAAATAGCAGTGTGACAGGCTGGGGCGACCACTGATCGCCACAGTCGGTCGACCGGTGGCCCCCGGCCCACCATAACCTCACTTTAAGCACTAGTCAGATCCCGAGCTCCCTCTACAGACACGACGGGTGATGTTGCACAGCAACGTGCACCCAACACAATAAAGAGCAATAATAAAGGTCACAAGGCGGAGGCCCAGGTTCTACAAGGACCGTAGCGCCAGGGAAAGGAAAGGAATAAAGGTCACAAATATAAAATTTCGTGCCGGTACATTCATTCTATCGGCAGTTAGAGTTTTTATGTTAACCCTCCCCACTAATCAACCCTTATTTTTGGTCGATTTGGCTTTAAAACAATAGGTGTCTTCGTCAGAGGGTTCTGGGATTCACATATAAAATTTCGTGTCGATACATTTATTCTATCAGGAGTTTTTGTCTTCACAGACACACAGACAGACAGTAAACTATTTACTTCCAGAGATATATGAAGTATAGGGGAAGTTATGTAATCGATCAGAAATTTGATTCAATTTTCAATGTTTGGCCGCTTTGGCTGTAAAACAATGTGTCGACCATATGGGGTTCTGGATACATTCAAATTTTCGTACATTATAGTTATGGTGTCCACTAACACACCTACACACACCTCCATTATGTTAGTGACGCAGCCATGATATTTCTCTTTCATTTTTGCAATCAGGGAATCGAGAAACATGAAATTGGTATGTGAAAGTACAGGACGGGAAGTAATAAAATACCCAGGGAACTTCCCTGGTATTGGGTACCGTTTTTTGAACCAAAAACCAATCTGATTACATTAGAAACCGTTCAACGCGAAAATAAAACCTTCGCCTTACTTCGATATAATGTAATTTATTCGTGCTGGGATATAACGATCGGTCGAAGAGGTGCTCTGAAAATAAATTTTCCAAAATGATGGCATCGGGAGACGGATGGATGGACGGAGAGAGATCACGACTGAAGCATCGTGACTGTAGATAGTGGGACTGAGATACTGACAGACTGACCTATCTGTACTGGGTACTTAGCACATTGGGGCGCAACGGTATTACGAAATTTTCGGAAAGGAAGTGGGAAAGTTGTGAAAAACAATAAACTGATAACGTGACGTATATAATTGCTCTGTGTTATAAGAACTTACCTTATCAAAAGTCAAATCAACAATTATCAGAGTACGTTCCGCAGCTCAATTATTTTAATCAACAGTTCTTACTCTTTTAACCTTTCAAGAGGACGCCAGTGACTCAGAGATAGTCATGAGACTCTTAGGTTGTTTTATTTTATTTGAGAGCTAACAAAACCTTGAGTACGCCGTCCGTCGGAGGGGACGTTAAATGGTGATCCTTAGCCTGTTTGATGTCAAATACACGTTAAAGACCGTAGAGCATACAGGGAAGGGATAAGAGTATTGAATGCTTAGGTCCCTAGGTGTACACTGGTTTTTCTCTACCTGTAAACCCATTTTCTCGTTGTCAATTTAATTAAACCCAATAGGAGTCCCTTATAGGTTTATGGGTCGACTTACATTCTAGTCGATATATATCGACTAGAATGTAAGTCGACCCATAAAGCAGTCTATCTTCAGTCTATCGGGAATTATCGTGTTACATCGTCAAGCAATCCATCATTTTTTTTTTTTCATTTTTGAATTCTTAGGTGTCAGAAACTATCGGAGTCAAAAGTATATAAATATAAATCAGAAAAAAACAAAAACATAAAATTATGGTAATTGTAAAACTAGAATTACCAAAACAGAATTAACATTCTGAGTCGAAGACCGTAAACTATAAACCATTACCATTTCTTTTTGTTGGTTATTGGAAGTCATGCCCATGCTTTAAATACGAGGTCATATCGCATACTACCAGAACGCTCTTTCGTCACTCTAGTGGACACGAGCTCAACTCAACAGTGGCGGTCCTAAATGTTGCCCAACTACGTTTATTCACCTAGGGTACAAAATACCTGACATCGTACATGCTCGGGACCATCGCTTAATTTCCTAACCGAGAGACGGCGTGCTCAAGGTTTTCTCACCTACCAGATAAACAACCAAGGGTCACGGCCGGGTTTTGAACCCGCGACTTGAGCTCAGTAGGCTAGCACGCTGCCTCTGAGCCACCGGCGCCCTCATTACCATTTGTGTATGATATCTGTCCCTAAGCGATGAATCATAGAAATTAATAATGCTATTTAACTGAAATGTAGACCCAGTGGTAAGGGGAGGACTATAAATGGTTGTGTGAAAAGGAATTTTAAACAAAACAACATATATATCTGGCAATTAACTCATTTCCATTACGGGTTAACGATCGTTTGTATGTATTGATAAAATACAGCTACAAAAGGATTAAATGTTTTACAATTTGTAGTCAATAAGATCGTGGATTCGTAACCCGACCGAGGCCCTCAGTTTATTTTATCTGGGAGGTAAAATAAAAATAAGCACACCGTCCTTCGAATGGGACGTTAAGCAATGGTCCCTAGCCTGACTCAGGTACTCGTTAAAGACCCCTACCCTAGGTGAATAAAAATTTAGGGTAGGCAAAATTTAGGACTCCCACAGTAGAGTCGGGCTCATGTCCACCAGAGTGACGAAAGAGCGCTCTGGTAGTAGGCGATATGACCTCGTAGTTGAAGCCCGGGCATGAGTCATAAAATCTAACCTAATTTGTAGTCATAATTAGTTAAAGATAGGTCCAATATGAGCCATAGGAACACCTAACTATAGAGTATATTCAGGCGTTTGCTTGACTTATGCCTGGTTATTAATTTTTTTTGAAGCTGAAACTGGGGAGCAAGCAGAAGATCAGTTATATAATCAGGTAGGTATATAATTGTGTAGCGGATGTTTCTCGTAGTCGATCTCTTGACTATGGCAAAATAGTCCATCAATATCGATGTGTTAGCCTCACGACCTGCTTACACAGAGCTCTAGCAGACCTGCAATCCTAGTTTTATTTCATACTCACTAATCAAAGCTCAACAATAATAAGTGAGGGGGATCTCGATGGTTGATTACCAATCCAAAAAAACTGAGTTCGAATCCCAAAGACGTGAATAGTGTCACGTTATAATTGACATTCCTGTGGACTATCCATGGATGTTCAATAAGATCAAAACCACCAATCTATTGGTGATAACCTCAGCAGTTCATGACCTTGTCTTCCCGAAGCTATACAAAGTAGGTTAGGTTAGATTTTATGACTCATGCCCGGGCTTTAGCTATGAATTCATATCGCCTACTACCAGAACGCTCTTTCGTCCCTCTGGTGGACATGAGCCCGACTCTACTGTGGGAGACCTAAATTTTGCCTACCCTAAATTTTTATTCACCTAGGACAGGGGTCTTTAACGAGTACCTGACATCGTACAGGCTCGGGACCATCGCTTAACGTCCCATCCGAAGGACGGCGTGCTTAAGTTTATTTTACCTCCCAGATAAAATAAACTAAGGGCCACGGCCGAAGTATAGAGAAAACTATATAATCGGATAAAAATTTGATGTTGATTGTTCCACGGAATTTCATGCTGATTCATGAAAAACAAATCCCGATAGAATGAAAGTGTCTAAACGAAATTTTTTGTGAAACTGTAAGGACGGTACCTAGTGATTTTTAGCCAAATCGGCCAAATGAAAGGGTGGGGACAATACAAAAAGACAGTTTGGGAACCAAAAACTCTAATAAATGTATTGACATGAAATTCTATATTTAAATTCAAAACTGCAGGACGGCACCAATTAATTTTCCGCGAAATTGCCCGAAGGAAAGGAGGAACAGAAGAGGGGTCTCGACTCAAAAACTCCAATGACTGCCCATGTAATGAATAATAATAATAATAATAATGATAATTATCGAAAAAAAATTTAGTATGAAGATTCAGAAGTCCCTGTGTAATTCAACTGTTGTTTTTTAGCCCAAAATGGCCCATTGGAGGGAGAACATTACTCACAAGGCAGGACACACTATTTTTCAGCACCGAAGGAAAGTAGGCTAATTGATTCTTACAGTCACTTCTTGTTTATTGTATGTCTTGGTCAATGCAAGTATTGTGTCAGACTGGCCTTTCATTATGTCGTCATAATCAATATCTTAATGAGAATCTCACATCTCATCCAGTAACAAGCTTTCATGAAAATGAATCTATCCAGGGCTTTAATTTTAGAGGATGCGTTTCTCGTTCGCATTTCAGGCAAAATGAGATTCGAAACATTATTTTTTTTGGCAACTCACAAGGCCCTAATCATGAAAAGTGGTCAGAATCACAAACTTTGTACATCCGCAAACTATACGAAGTAGAGGTGAAGTTATTTGGTCAGAAATTCGATGTTGAGTTTTCCCAAGAATTTCATGTTTTCCGACCCCTGATTCCAAAAATGAGAAAAAATCCTCCATATGTGTGTCTGTGAACACGATAACTCTCGATAGAATGAATGTGTACATCCTGAACTCCATAAAGACGACACATATTAATTTGCCGCAAAATCTGACCATTGGGAATGGGAGGATGAGAGATCGAAACTATTCAAAAACCTCAATAACTACCGATGTAATGCATATATCGACACGACATTATGTATATTAAAAACGTTGTAGAACCTAACAACAAAAGAAGAGACAAACAGAAACTTAAAAGATATTGTCCTCATGGGGTTTTGACTACAAAATTTGAAGTGGATACATTCATACCGGCAGTTATTGGAATTTTTGAGATGAGTCTCACCTTTAATCCCTCCTTCCCTTTGGCCGATATAGCTGAAAATCGATAGGTGTAGCCCTTACGGGGTTCTGGACATATATACAATTGAGTATCGATAAATCCATTCGGGAGTTATCGTGTTCACAGACACACAGACATTTTTTAATAAATCTGTAGACTGGAAAACATGGAATTCCGTTGAAAACTCTGCATCGAATTTTTGACAGATTACATAACTTCTATACGTCGAATACACGAAATTGACAATTCAGAAGTGTAAGGACCTCCTGTAGAATCTATAAGTGTAGTTTGTTGCTCAACGTAGGCTATTTAGTAAACAGTGGACCTTACGGTAGTCATTGAAGTCCAAGTGCAGGCAGAGAGGTGCAGACCCCGGACTAATGCAATGCATTCAATTAGCATTCATTGTCACGAGGGCTGCATATCGGGGGCTCTGCAACGAAACAAGGGCTAATACACTGTTCAACGATTTTGCTCATTTTAATTATTAAAATGGGGTAGTTTCTTCCGTTTAACTCTCCAACCCCGAGTCGTAAATCTACCACATTTTTAGAATTTCCTGATTTTAATGTTAATTGTTTAATTTGTAATTTGATGACATTTTATTGTTGCTAAAGAACCAAGTACGATGAATCAACGATGAATCACCGACAATATTTTATCGGTCAGAAATTTGATGTTGATTATTCAGATGAATTTCATCTGGTTCCAAAAAGTAAAAAAAAATATCAGTCTGTTTTTTTCTGGAAAACTCCCGAATGTATTGACAAGGAATATTATACGTGTATCCAGAATGGAAGGAGGGGGAATAAGGGGGGCGTAAAAACACTAATAACTGCCAATCAAATTTGATTAAAAAGATCGATTAGTGTTAGAGGGAGAGCAAAAACTTGGTTCATGAATTCGTGCTGGGGAAGTACATTGTCGTTGATTTACAATTTGTTTTTCGGTTGGAGGGCTCAGGATATTCTTAGTTCACCATACAAATTCAGACAGAAATTCTCGTGAAACTGGAGCAAATTGTGACTTTGTACGTGAATATGTAGATAAGATTTAAAATAGCATGATTATATTTCTGAACAATAACAGAAAAATATAATAATTAAACGATTGTTCCATCGATTGGAACTACGACTAAGCTTCGACCAATAATCTTTAGAATCTCTAGGATTTGAGAAAATCTTACTTATTAAATTTTCATCCAAGAAAATTCTGTATTATTTTCGTCCTCCATTCTACTTTTTCTGAAATTTTACCCATCTCTTCGTTTACGTTGACGTTCAACGGTCAGACTATGAGTCAGACAAAACTCAATTTTCAGGGAAGCCATGAAGAACACTTGGAGACAATTTTCCGAAAGAGGTTATTTTATTTGGCTTGCAACATATTTCTTTTCCTATTTTATGAAAGGAATGGTGGGTTGAGGAATAGAAGCGTGAATGGTGGTGGGTGGGAGAGGAATGCCAAAAGAAAAATAAGAAGAGGTGATCCCCAAGGCTGAAGGAGAAGGGGGAGACACCTGACTTCAGAACAGACAAACCTGCACGGAGTATACTTCGGTGGTGTGGTGGATAGTGGAGCTGTCTGTAAGCCCTCAGGCCAAAAGTTTGATTCTTCCCGTAGGCATTAATCTTGTGAGACGAATGCCAAAGGAAATATAAGAAGAGGTGATTCCAAGGCTGAAGGAGAAGAAGGAGTCCTGACTCCAGAACATGGAATAGACCTCAGAACAGAGCTGCCTGAAAACCAGAAGGTTGGAGGCTCGAGTCCTCTCGTTGGCGTTAGTACTGGGAGAAAAATGCCCAAAGAAAAGTAAAAGAAGTGGCTTTGAATGATCATCTGACGAAAAAAGACAGTCCAGCTACAAAACCACCGGAGTATTCGCAGCTGATGTACTTGGAGTAATGCTACTGTTCTGATAAGAAGACGCCATTGGACACCGTTTAATACTATTGGGGGGAAGTTTTAACATTGACAAAGACGCTGATAACCATACTGTTGAGCGCAGCACCAACAAAATAAATAATAAAAGCAACTTTAAAACGACCCGGATACGTCATCATTTAGAACTCTTTAAGACGAAGCACGGCCCGGATATGTCATCATTTACAACTTTTTAAGACGAAATGGCACATGAAATTCACAGGTTTTGAAATAAAAATGCATTCTGACCTCTCACAGATTTTATTATTTTATACTAGCCGGCATTCGAGGTATCCTCATCATCAAGCAGTCTGTTAAAACAATTTAAAAAACATAATTAAAAATTTTAAATGAATAAGATTAATAAATATAGTTAGTTATTATGACTCATGCCCGGGCTTTAACTACACATATCGCCTACTAACAGAGCGCTCTTTCGTCGCTCTGGTGGACATGAGCTCGTCTCTACTGTGGGAGTTCTAAATTTTGGCAAACCTAAATTTTTACTCATCTACGGTAGGGGTCTTACCTGAGTACCTGATGTTGAATAGGCTCGGGACCATCGCTTATCGTCCCATCCGAAGGACGGCGTGCTTAAGTTTATTTAACCTCCAAGATAAAATAAACTACGGGCCTCGGCCGGGTTCCGAACCCACGATCTTGAGCTCAATAAGCAAACAGTACCACTAAGCTACCGGCGCCCTCTTAAAAAAAAAATATATATATATATACCCATCTAAGTCATAACTGCTAGTCATTTTTGAAGTTCAGTGTGTTAGAATTTTATTCCCTTTTATCACCTAGTAAAAATTTAGGGTAGGCAAAATTTAGGACTCCCACAGTAGAGTCGGGCTCATGTTCACCAGAGTGACGAAAGAGCGCTCTGGTAGTAGGCGATATGACCTCGTAGTTAAAGCCCGGGCATGAGTCATAAAACCAAACCTAACCTCCAGACGACTTTTTTTTTACTTTCAGCTCTGAAAAATGTAGTATAGAAAAAAATCATAAATTTAACGATCTTTTCACATTTGGTATTGGATGAGTAGATGAAACCGAAGCCTGTTTCAGTAGCTCACATTCCACAAAGGCTGTCATTGCTACCAGTTCTTTGTTCCGCTTCGTTACAGAGAAGCCCTGCGCCACTCTGCCTATTATTTACATGAATATAACATAGCATCTATTGTTGTCTTATTAGCTACAAGCTGCTTACAGTTTGCAACCCTAATAATATAGGTTAGAATTCATAATAAGTGGAAACCTTGAACCTTCTAGTAGGCAGTTATACTATCCACCTCCCCACCAAGGTTGTTTCTATGGCAACACACCCGCATATTGTACATATGATATGTTGTGATGTGTTAGCTAATGTGCTGCCCTCATTGAGCCATCACACACACAGTGCCGTCCTATATAGCAACCACAGCCAGCTCATTTGTAATGTGATGTGTGTAGAGTTATCAGTGTAGTGGTGGTGTGTCAAGGCTACACTGTCTGTGTTCTGTCCTGTCTCATCTTTAGCAATTCTCTTTAAGAACAGATACCATCGGGATGATCTCCATTCCCCCGGTAAACCTACTAGAAACATGTCTATTAAAGCGAAAGGGGACGACAGTCAGAAAAGTGTCATAATCGTAGAACCCATTTCCTTTTTCCTTTTTTTATCGTTTTTAATTCTGAGAAATGCATTGCATCAAGAATCAATTTTCATAATGCAGAAAGTCAATAATATTTATGTCAAACATTCTTTTATGTGGTCCAGATGGCAACAAAATCGTAGAAAAGTAGGATAGTTTCGCCCTGAGGAGAAGGACATCTTCTACGTTCACCTATGTTTAATAGATTCGTCGGCATCGTCTTCCGCTTCAGACACAGAAAGTCTTGTTTCTTTTGCCAAATTCTAATAATTCGCGTTTTTTTTTTTTTTTGTTTTCCTGACAGTATTTTCTGAATCACAGTTCGATAGTGCCTGACAGTGATTCAGAAAATACTGTCAGGAAAACAAAAAAACTGCAAATTATTAGAATTTGACAAAAGAAACAAGAATTTTTGTGTCCGAAAGAAGCGGAAGATTTAATGCAAGCTCTATCATAGTGGAAAAAGTGTACTTCTTACAAAGGATTGGAAGGAGTAGAAGTACGTTACAGATGCACACATGATGATAATCGTAAACAAGAATATAACTTGAGGCTTGCAAAGTTGAAGTTAAAACTAATCATTTTAAAGTGCAAACTATCCATTTTAATGTTAACTGTGATTGTTTTGAAGTGAATTAATTTTTGTTATAGTGAAATTATTTTATCTTAGTGCAATACAATTTTTGCAGTTTTCAGCTGATCAATCTATAATTTTGGGAATGTTAATGTTAATATTGTAAAAGTAATGATCACTGACTCAATTGTATAGGGGGTGATCCCTATAAACAATAAAAATTATTATTATTATACAATTTTTTAAGTTAGGCATAGCAATGTTTATGTTCATTTAATATATTTCTTCAAGTTCATTTAAATATAAGCCGTATTTATCTTGCATGAGCTTCTTCATAGTCTGTCTCCCGTCACAGGTCTGTCAGCTCATGTTTCTGTCGCAACACATTCATATCTTTATGATGTGTGATGTGATATGTTTTGTCGTCCTCATTGAGCCACCAGCTCACTTGTGCAATCTCAAGTTATCCAGGTTGGGGTAGTGATATATATGTGTGTGTGGTGGTGTGTCAAGGCTGTCTGCTACACTGTTGTATCTGTGTCATGTCTGTGTTGTGTTGTGTGTCAATGTTGTCCCATCATATTCACACCACACTCTCTGTCCGTGTTTCAACACACATTCAGTGTCCTTTCTACATACTAATTATACAGTAGCATCGTCCTCTTTATCATATCAATTCAGAGTGGACTAAATAAGTTATTGTTATGAAAATGGTTTTATTTTTTTGTTTTTATTAAAAATAAACATAGAAAAGGTGTTCCAAAATATTAATACATCTAGAACTGAATGTCTTTGAAATTACGATACAAAATAATTTTTATTATAAAACTTTTTAATAAGTAAATTACCGCATATTAAATATTTCTTATGGAACTTCTGATAAAATTGAAGTCATTCATAATTGCATTAGATATTGATATTGTTCAACTATTTACTTAGAAATATTTATGATGCACTTATAGACAAAGAGTAGTTCAGGACCTTCAAACGTGAAAAATCCGTTCAAACTTATTACAATACTTATACTAGAGATATAAGAAATTCAAAAAATGAGCTACTAATAAAATGGTACTAATCAAAATAGTAAGTGGAGCCGCAGGAGACATTGGTAATAACTTTGTTACATACTCGAGTTCAGCACACTGTAATAGTGTTGAAGGGCTGAATGACATGATTGTCGGCCCAGATAGGGCATAATCGTTCAGCCCAATGGGATTCTGAGTAGAGAATGACAGAGATGCCCGAACCTTTTGAACACTGGTCGCTGCAAGTCATATACCCCCAGGCCCTTCACCATGTTCGAGGGTTCGTAACCTGGCCGAGGCTCTTAGGTTTCTTATCTGGGAGTTAAAAAACCTTGAGGACGCCGTCCTTTGGATGGGACGTTAAACGATGGTCCCGAGACTGTGCGATGTCAGGTACTCGTTAAAGACCCCTAGGTGAATAATCCTAGATAGGCAACATTTAGGACTCCCACAGCAGGATCGGGCTCATGTCCACCAGAGCGACGAATGAGCGATTTGGTAGTAGGCGTTATGTTCAGACTTAACAAATTATCTCTATGACCTCTTCTTAAGAATAACAGATGTTGCCTTTTATGTTTTGCAAATGACCTTAAATTTTGGGCGGCAGTCCTGACATTTCTGGACGTTACATCAGATTATTTTTTTTCGATTTCTTCAACGAAAAAAAAGTTGAATAATTTAAAGAAATGCGCTTGAGAGCTAGAAAGGGATAATGGTAAACTACACTGATTATTCATTGACAAGTAGTCTCATGTTAACGTAAGCAAACAGCGAATTTAAACACCATCAATCTATTGTCATTCAGGCGGTCTTTACCGAGATGTCGGATCATGCGGAAAGAAAACTAAGTGAGCCAGGGAACATACTCCAACTTTATAAAAATTATAAGTTTTTCAAATAGTGTCCAAATTTGAGGGTTGTATCAATGAGGAAAGATGAAAAACAGTTGGTGATACTCTAATAAAAAGCGGTTTGTGACATGAAGTAGAACCAAAAATCGAACCGAAATATCATCGAAACTGTGGGAGATTCGTTGAAAGTATGGAACATACCAGTGCCACAGTTTCCGCCCAAGTTATAAAGTATACGAGGACGTTCCACCAAAGCAAACCAAGATTTGAAGCTATGGGAATAAGTCTCGCGGCCACATCCACTAAATGAGCCACAGATGTGGTTCTCCACATAACGTGTCTCCTGTTAAGACAGCCTTAATGACGCTTACCTTAACTCAGATGACGAACCACTCTCTCCACGGAGATGCCCCTTCAAATAAGTGGCCCCTTGGCGGTAGAGGAAGTAGATTAGACTCGGCCTGATGGTGGACTTATCTCTACCGTTAGCCTCTTCTAAGAAGGCTTCCACAGAAAAAGAATATATACTTTTATATATGATTTTTTTTATTTGTTCAGAAATGCGTTTCATGGTTATATAAAGACCTTAGAGAACATCAGTTGAATCTTTGTTTGTTTGAAATCCACGGGAAAACAACTGAACGTATATTCACAAAATTTGCAGGGCGGCAAGATCTTATAATATTGGCTATGTGGCATCTCAAGATTTTGACCTGGTGGGAGGTTAGTGGGAGCCCCAATACATAAAATGGGTCATAGTTAACACTTGAACGATATTTCATGAAATTTGCCAAGCATTCTTGTAAGAGCGATACAAACTTTGGCCATGTGGGTTTTTAACATTTTGAACAGGAAGGGGGGAATACATGGTCACGAAATTGTAATGTATAATGAATTAAGGCGAAAGGGGACGACAGTCAGAAAAGTGTCATTATCGTAGAATCCATTTTATTTTATATTTATTTTTTTTCCTTTTTAATTCTGAAAAATGAATTGGATCAAGAATCAATTTTTATAATGCGGAAAGTCATTAATATTGTTGTGAAACATTTTTTTATGTCGTCAGATGGCAAAAAATTCGTAGAAAAAATGTTTAAATCAAAAATCGCTGGTAGTCATTCTGTAGATAGTTTCGTCCTGAGGAGAATGACATTTTCCTGTCCACCTATGTTTAATAGTCCGCCATCGTCTTCTTCAAGACACAAAAAGTCTTGATTCTTTTGCCAAATTCTAATAATTAGTTTTTTTTTTCTGAATCACTGTTCGGACGTGTCTGAGAATGATTCAGAAAATACTGTCAGGAAAACAAAAAAAAAATGCGAATTTGGCAAAAGAAACAAGACTTTTTTTTTTTCCGAAAAAATCGGAAGATTTCGTGCAATCTCTATCTATACGTGGTGTTCCTCGTAAACAAGAATGTACCTTGAGGCTTGCAAAGTTAAAGTTAAAACTAATCATTTTAAAATGCAAACTATTCATTTTAAAGTTGACTCTAATAGTTATAGTGATGTTCATTTAATATATTTTAGTAGTTCTTTTAAATATAAGATTTAACAAGTACGTTAGAATCTCACTGATCTCCAGAATATCTTAATTCCCTTTATTACTTAATTCGTTTCCTCATTGCGTCGGAATATTGTCCTTTGTAAGTTCCCATTAGGATGTCGTCAGGGAATCAGCAACAGTGTACCTTCCCACAGATACTAGGAAGAGAAAATAAAGAAATAAAACTGGAATAGTAATAAGAAAAAGAAGAATGAAAAACAAACAAACCAACGTACGAATTGTGATGAGTAATTGAGGGAGATGTGTGAATGAAGGTAGGTTTGAAGGTTGAATCGTGGTATGGAAGGATTTCAAGGTAATATACTGAGAATGGCAAGGAGATAAGGTCAATGGGTGAGTTCCCACGATGTGCGTTATATGTATATCACGGACTTGGGTGATATGGATAACACCATGTGAATCACAGAAGCCTTGAGTTACCTGGCTCATTAATCACTCGCAAGTGACATCAATTGACGCTTTTCTGGGAGTGGAGGAACGCGAGAAGTTCTCAAGGAGACAGATGACTAAGGTGAGAGAGAGGAATCAGTTTGGATTGACTGACAAGATGAGCGGTCTACTTTTAGCAACTGATAAGGCTCTGGGGATAAAGACAATCAATTTACGAAATGTCCAGCTTCAATTTATTTCAGTATAAAAAAAGTCGTCCGTCTATCACTACACGACTTCCCCAGTATGAACTAACCGTTTCGCTGTCCTTCCAAAACCAATCGATTGTTTGTTTGGGCTATACAAATCGATAGTTGACTTACTTCGGACCATTTCATACAAATATATATCGTACATAGAAAAGCTTTTTATTGTACTAAAGAATGCCACCTTTATGGCAATGAATGTTTTTTTTTTACATAATACATTTTCTTATAGTTATAGAAAGAAAAAAAAATATATATATATATAGGTTAGGTTAAGTTTTATGACTCATGTCCGGGCTTTAAATACGAGGTCATATCGCCTACTACCAGAGCGCTCTTTCGTCACTCTGGTGGACATGAGCCCGACTCTACTGTGGGAATCCTAAATTTTACCTACCCTAAATTTTTATTCACCTAGGGCAGGGGTCTTTAACTAGTACCTGACACCGCACAGGCTCGGGACCATCGCTTAACGTCCCATCCGAAGGACGGCGTGCTTAAGTTTATTTTACCTCCCAGATAAAATAAACTAAGGGCCTCAGTCGGGTTTCGAACCCACGTTCTTGAGCTCAGAAGACTAGCACGCATACCACTGAGCTACTTGCGCCCTCGCCAACCCCTAGGATATGTGGCCTCCAAAAGGAACGTAATTTATGACAGGTACGTCTTTTATACCCAGGTTCTAAAGGAAGGGAAACATTTTGATTGCTTTCTCACCAGGATTACACATCCCGCGAAATTGTATGGCTTTGGGGAACGAACCGATGTAAAGGTTCGAGCAAAATTGTGCCGGGGACAAGAGATAAGGAACACTAGACATTAATATGATCTCTTTTGCGTAATTAGTCTTGGAAAGTAGTCTAAAAATGTATTTAGGATGTTGGGGGCTTAACTTACAATCGGTTATCAAACTGAACTAGAAAAACGGCCTAATGGCAGAAGAGCTTTCCCAATTGTAACAAGAAATTAGCCTTCCATACTCAAACATAGGCCATAAGGCTTCTGAAATTTTTGGACAGGAGAAGGGGTGGTAGGCGGAGCAAATAAATAATGAGTGCCGACCTCTTCAACGGTTTATCGAATAGAGCGAACACCAGAGCCATGCGAATCGGTTGTTATGGAGACAGTACATGTATAATGTTCCCCAGTAGTAAACGATACACCCAAGAGTCGCCTAGTGGAAGGGAATTAGTGCGAAATTGTTAATTTCGGATGACTCTGACAGGATGACCGAAAAATTCTCCACTTTCGCGCCGCGAGAAAAATTGAACTGTCTTCTACATAAACAAGTGTATCAATTTAAAGGATCTCCAGTAACAATGCACATAACGATGCAGTGAAACGAGTTATTCCAATGAATGGATAAGTATACTAACAATGGACCAAGGAAGGAACCTATAGAAGCAGTTCTCAGATCTAAGATCGTTTACATATGTAAATCATCTGGTCACTCTCCAAAGGGGTTTAAAAAAAACTTAGAAAGGTCCGTGAGTCGTCTATTTTTGATAGTAGTAAAAAACCTATTCTTCAAAAATCTTTTCACTACGAACTATGATTTATCGTAGACCAGCGCAATATAAAAGAACATTATTATTATAATTCCGGCGGATGATAAAGCATCTTACGTTATGGGAATCAACTCTTCCACTACATTATAAAACAATTTCCCAGGTTTTTCTTTTTTTCCCTCCTCAAGAATTTCTTTCTCTTTTCTTTTCTATTTTCCCCTTTTACTTCCTCAGTTTTAAAGGAAGTTATATAATCGGTTAGAAATTCGATGTTGAGTTTTCACTGGAATTCTGTCTGTTAACACGATAACTTCCGATGTAATCTATTTATCGACTCAAAATTTGTTATGAGGATTCAGAAGCCACTATGTAAGTCAAATATTGATTTTTAGCAATAATGTTCGATTGGTTTTGGAGGGAGAGAGTAAAGATAATTGATTTATTCGTGCTGGGAAATTACATTGAATTCACCGACGATTTTTTTTATTTTTTTCATAAGTAAGGCATCTTACCCTTCAATGTCCAACCGTTACGGTTATGAATTTAAATAAGTCAGATAAAAATATGGAAAAATAACTGATGTAACAATAAGACGAAATTAACCCGGAAAATTGTAATTTCCTTTACTCCTATGCGATAAGTGTAGGTTAGCTTTTAAAAAATCAATAGTTAATAGGGACTTCGAAGCCCAGCGCTTCCAGGGAAGAGATAAGAGCATTGGATGCTTAAGCCCCTAGGTGTAAAGCACCAGCCCACTATAATATACTATATACAGAGGCTAACATAGTTGAGTTACATTCATTACATCGGCAGTTGTGCTACCTCTGATATCCTCATTCTCTTCGGCCGATTCCGCTAAAAAATGTGTATCATCTTAAAAGGGTTTTGAATTTACAATTGAAATTCGTGTCAATACGTTCATTAAAGATTTTTCGTTAAGCCAAGTGTTGTCTTGATTCTGGATGCACATATAAAATTTCGTGTGGATGCATTCATTCTACTGGAAGTATCGTATACACAGACAACAATTTTTTTTCAATATTTCTATACTTTGTATTGCTGGGGAAGTATAAAAAATACTAGGAATGGAATTGATGACTGCTAAGCCGCTGAAGTTAGACAAAAAGAGTTGCAGGAAAACTGGTGGAAGTTTAAGAGATCATCTTCAATTTATCCACAAGTGTTTAGGGAGGAGCATAAAAGGCAGCAATATGATCACATTAGTCTTGGAAAGTTGTCAAAAATGTATTTACGATGTTTGGGGCTTAACTTACAATCAAATATCCAACGATAGTAGAAGAACTGGCTACAATGGTAGATGAGCTTTCCCAATTCTAACAAGGGCACAGCCTTACATACTCTCGCCATGGTTCCTCCGTATAATGGGACTTCCGGATACGTGAGGCTCCACAGTTCCTAATACTAAGGTTGTTGGTTAAACAAATAAGATGAAGGAGTACACTGGAGTTAATAAGTTTGGCCATGGAGAAGAGGCTGGACCAAAACAAAACAAGTGTAGCAGGAAGGTGGCCTTGTGAGAGAGAGGAGTGAGTGGACTGTACACAATGAGAACATAGCAGACACGTGTTGGTACTTGGAGGGTGCTTGGCCTAGATACCTCAAGTATACATTACAATATCTGTATTATCGGCCATAATTTTATAGATACTTTAATTACAATATCTAATATACTAATACTTTTATAGATATCTTAATTACAATATCTACTGTACTATTTACTTTTATAAATATATACCTATAAAATTTCTGACTAAATATGTAGGACATATAACAACTTCTCCTATATTTAAAGTAAAAATAAGAATAGAATATTAATAATGAATACCACAATAAAAAGTGTTATTTATAAAATAAATATATTTTTTCTAAGGTAAAAATAATATGTCGGTTTGGCCGCCGTAGCGCAACCGCACCTCTGTCGCCTCCCCAGGGCCCTTTTATCTGTTAAGAATGTCTGTAGATTGTAGAAGTTGGCTGTGAAGCGGGAGGGCTATAGGACAGGTTTGTGTGGTGTGTAGTGGCTGGAGGTGAAGAGAGATAGCTGGAGTCCCAAGGTCAGAGGAGCCATCCAACCTAACCTTCCCAGAAGGGTACCTCCACTGATATTATCTGGCGCACCCCAGGGGCACATCCCAACTCCACTCTTATACACTATATTTACATTCTATGCCAAAAAGTTCTTGTCTCTATCACTAATATGGGGAATTTAAATTTGGATCAAGCCTCTATTTGAAATTAATTATTATGACATATGTCCTTTAACTACGAGGTCATGTCGCCTCATACCAAAGAGCTCATTCGTCTCTGGTGAACATGAGCCCGATTCTCCTAAATTTTGCCTATGGTTTATCCACCTAGGGCAGGTCTTTAACGGGTATCTAACATCGTATCATCGAACCATCGCGTATCGTCCCATCAGAGATGCCGTGCTCAAGATTTTTTCACCTTCTAGATAAAAAACCTAAAGACATCGGCTGGGTTTCGAACCCGCGATCTTGAGTTGACGGTTAGCACGCAACTTCTCATGGTACCATCCCCTACATTTTAAGCGGCTAATCCCCCCCATTAGACAACTGCTTGCCGTCCCAGGTCAGTCACCAATCTGGACCTTGAGGCGGGCGGTTCTCACAGCCTTAGCTAAAATGGTACTACGGGGATGGTTGCTTCCAAGCGGCACCTACTGAGGTTGGATTCGTAGAAGCTGTGGTTACTGGCAGCATCGGAAGCCAGTCCCTGGCAGATTCTGTTGCTGGGACCAGAGCGAAGTAGTAGGTGTCCCAATTCCTCCCCTATTCCAAGGAACTAACTCCACCCTAGACCAAATTCCACCCCAGTAGGTTGTTCTAAATATTTTTAGGAGGTTAAATTCCATCCTTGGCGAGAGCCTCAGTACCGCTGACAAGTGATTTATAGAAACTAAAGAAAAACAATTTAAAAAAACAAAAAAAAACACTACCTCTGAGCATCGCATAATTTGTTTAAAATATATAAGAATTCTAATGGAGCGTTTAATATTCGTGCTGGGGAAGTACGCAGGCGACTCACCGCTCAAAAAAATTCTTAGTCCCAAACATACACACACCAACCGAAATCCTTGTGAAATTGGATCAAGTCGTGACTGTTTAAAATGTCGGTCAAAGCCTACTTCTTTGTAGAAGTTTTCTATATGTAAATCAATATGGGGCATGTTGAGAGAATGTAAAGCCATTTTGAGGGAGAGCAGAAACTTAAGTGATAAATTCGTGCTGGGGAAGTTTATTGCCAGTGATGCAATCGAAGTCTACAACTTCTTCTCCGAACTAATCCGCCCAATTGACTTCAACCCCCTAATACTTAAATTATAAACAAAAAATACCACGGAGTTATTCAGTATTATTGTTTTGAAATTCTAAAGTCTTTACCATCCGTCCCGGACACCTCTGAGCAGCGCTATATAAACGAAAGTTAAGTACGGGCAGACGAGAAGAATGCATAGTTACTGGAAGACGGCGCCATGCATCTAAGTGGGCCAGCATTCATTAATAATTGATCCAATGAACGGTACGATACGGCTACTGTTTAGTGGCGTTGACAGTTATTTGATGATACTGCTAATAACTGTTATTCCAATTCATTCAAGTGTAACTGGCAGTGATCCGTCACTGCTACTCCGGTTAGTAGTTGACGGCTTTCTACTTTCAGTATATAGTATAGTCAGTCACCCGCAAAAATTGGCCAAATCTGGGTGCAAACCTAAGTTCGGCCAATGGCGGATTTCTCAAGAGACTTAAACTTACGAAGCACGGTCAATTTACTCAGGTGGCACTTCGTTTACTGTATTGATTGTTTACTTGTGAAAAGGTATACAAAATATTGAGAAACCACGTTCGACCTTCAAGCAGGTGCCGGTAGAGGCGCTTCGATCTATTTGACGATTGCAAATCCATAAGGTATATTGTGACAAGAAATACATGTTATGTCGTGGCTGAAGATATAACAATATCGAAAGTACTCCCCATGTATTGAATAGGTTTTGACCATTTTCGCGATGATGTCTGTGAGTGTGTGTCAGTGAGTATGTGATTGGAAATTTGTGGCAGTTATTCGGGTTGTTCAATTGAGTCCCTTCTCATACGAAACGTTGTATCGATACATTCATTCAGACTGTAACTCTGCTGACCCACGACTGTTCTGATACAGTCTGTTGTGATTAAATAAATTGGAACAAAAGGAATTATTTTCCAGAAATCTCCAAAAAATATGAAATCCCAATTTTGTCAGGAATATAAAAACTTATTAGGCAACAAGGAATGTCATTCTTCGGTTACCAAGTACAATTGGTTTGGCTACCAGCGTTTAATATTTGAATTTCGTCGTGATTTGGATATTAGTTGTGGATATGCAACAATGTCTTTATAAAGTGGAGCGATTCGGTTAATTATGTCCAACTATGAACATTTAAGTTTAATTATTTTCAAATATGTTCAATTATGAACATGATGCGGACCGCAATGGCTGACCCCTGATGTAAGTAAATCGTCAATGAAAAAGTCATTTGTCCATACTTGGAGGAAGAATAAGGTAAGAAAAAAAATCTCACCTTTATTGGTACCTTCATGATGGTAGAAGTAATATTAAAATGGAAACTCACCTGCGAAAAAAGTAAAAAAAGAACTATTAATAAAAGTGATTATTATAAAAAAAGATCTGAAATATTGGAAAATTTAAAAAAAAAAAGGTCTATAGCTCGTGGAAGTCGTTAATAACTAACATATCTATAATATAACCATAACTAATAGTTCTATAACTAATGTATCATATTATTTACTAACGTAAACCATTTTTCAAATCCAGAATATAATCATTTTCGTGTCTTTCAAAAGGGGGATTAAATTCTCTATGGTAGCATTTTGAGAAGAATGAAGATATGATAAATTAACGGGTTAATGTGGTACATAATAAAAAAAATAGCATTAAAGTAATTTATATTTGAATTTTTACTTTAATTATTATTCAGTGTTTCCAAAATGTATGTTTTCAACTTTATTTGTATTGATCATTTTTCTAAAATTAAAAACCATGACATCGGGAAAAACATAACGACCAGTGGTTTAAAACCAGTTTGATTATTGATTTTAAATTTTGGGAAATTGTGAGTAATCTGTACAGTCTAAGCAATATATTCCGTAAAAAATAAATATCTGAAAAACGTTTAGGTAGTCTGAATTCTGTTGTCGTCAGAACAAATAAAAAAAAAAAAAAAATAGCCTATCTTGGGGCATACCAGTTGGGCGCGCTCAATATCATTTTCGTGTTGCGAAACGGTTGTTTTTTTTTTCCAAAAAATGAATAGAATCTTTTTTCTAGATAATTTTATTTTCTTTAATTTTGATAGACACTTTTTTTTTTCATATGAGCAATAAATTATATTTACGAAAAACTATAAAAAAAGTTACTTGGGCGAACTGCGTTTTTGACGATAGATCAAATAAAGACTATGAGATTTGCCCAATGAATATTTTTCAATGACTTCAAATTCTGTGTCACATCACTCGGTATATAATGTATGTTGGGTGAGGTCTCAACCTGAAAATGACTTCTTGTAGATCCATCGTTAAACTGGCAGGTTCTTGCCCAACTATCTGTGTGCTGACCTATTGCCATGTCGAAACCTGACCCGGCTTGAAGATGATGTCACCCGTCCTCAGCGCCTAATCCCCCCAACCTTCTACAAAACAAACCCGTCCCATTTTCAGACGCTAAAACTGGGCAAAACTAGAGTCAGTATTATTGTTAAACTATCGAAATCATTAAGGGCAATAAAAAAGCAGACGGTGCGAGGGTTCCGCACCACAGTTCATAGCCTCTCTCTCTTTACACTAAATCAATGTAAGGTTGTCCTTCTGAAATTGCTAAGAGGGTTAGGGTTTATGACTCATGCCCGGGCTTTTAACTACGAGGTCATATCGCCTACTACCAGAGCACTCTTTCGTCACTCTGGTGGACATGAGCCCGACTCTACTGTGGGAGTCCTAAATTTTGCCTACCCTAAATATTTTATTCACTTAGGGTAGGGATCTTTAACGAGTACCTGACATTGTACAGGCTCGGGACCATCGCTTAACGTCCCATCCGAAGGACGGCGTGCTTAAGTTTATTTTACCTCCCAGATAAAATAAACTAAGGGCCTCGGTCGGGTTACGAACCCACGTTCTTGAGCTCAGAAGTCAAGCACGCTTACCATTGAGCTACCGGCGCCCTCAAATTGCTAAGATATTCATTCTTTTTAAGAGTAGTCTTTCAACGATGAATAGAATCTCATTTATTTTGACTCTCAACTCAAAATTAATAACTGCCGATGTTATGAATTTATCGACACAAAATTTAGTATGAGGATCTAGGAGCCCGTAGGTTAATGCGCAAAGGTTCGACTGGGTTTGGAGGGGGAGTGAAGAGTTAATTGATTAATTCGTCCTGGGAAAGTTCACCGATTTTTTTTTTTGTTAATTGCTCTATTAACAGTAAATAAGTATATTTTTTTGGGTTAACTGATTTTTGTTGGGTGACATGGCGGGTTACTAGGGTTTTTTTTTGAAAATGAAGAGTTACTCAGCTGTCTGGATTATATAGGTATTTAGCGATTGATATACTGATAAATACAAATTTTTTTAACCTAATTTGTATTTATTTTTCAACAATATGAGTAACCAATTATCTGTAGTATATAAAAAATGAATTGGCTCTTCAATCTTCTGGAACTATTCGAGCCTTCTGGGAGTCCATCTATCTTAATTATGTGACTACACAACAAAAAAAACCACATCACAGGCCATTATATATAAAACTTTATTATACCAACCGCTTTTGTACAGATCATTCTCCATCCTCTCAAATTTATTTCATACTGGCATTACCGGATACCCCGAACTCTCTCGGCGCGCCAAGGAAATTAAGCTGGGCTGGGAGTGACCGCCGATCGTCCCAGATTGTCAGCGGCGGTCGCTCCTAGCCGATCACAGCAACAGAAAATTATTATTTATGTTTTTAATTTTGTTAAATTGGATTATCATACTGAGACAAATGCAGTTTTTAGAAATAAAATTATTTTTTACAAGGAAAAAAGGTGGAAAGTTTACTCAGATGCACCCAAAACTGTCGTCCCATTGTTTAACTTTCTGCAAAAGATGCCGACGATCCTATTGAAGATATGTGAACGAGGAATGAATGTCATTCTTTTCAAAGTTACCTACAATTTGACTACCAGAGTTTTTTTGATTTAAACATCTTTTCTACAATTTTTTGCCATTTGACCAATTAAAGAATTTTTTCACTACAATATTAATGTATACTTTCCACACTTCCAAAAAAGATTCTTAATCCAATGCATTGTATAGAATTATAAAACGAAAATCTGAGTAGCAAGAAAATGTATTCCACGAAATACATTTGTCGTCCCCTTTTTCGACTTTATTGTTAATATTGTACTTTTTTTAATTAAATAAAGTGAAACAAAAAAAAGTTCACAGAAATTCATCATTTAATAATCCTTATGTATTAAAAAAAAAATTGTACAAATTGTAAATAAAGTGAAAAAAAAAATTATAAAAACCGAGAATTATCCGCAGAACGGATTATCCAGATGAGAATTATCGAGGTTCTACAGTATATATTTCAAGATACATAGCCATGTACCGATGGCGACGAAAGACATAAGTCGATAAAAGCCATAGAGAGTCATTATTCACCATACAAATGACATGCATCTCTAGATCCAGACATAACCAGTATGCAAATAAGAGGGTTACGTCATTCGTACGCTTTCATCACATAAAATGTTATAAGAATTTAAAAAAGTTCTCCTTTCTTCCTTGAATTTGGCTGAGAGATGAACAATGTTGAAATTTCAATGTAAAACTGATATGAAATTGAATGCAAATTCTTCCCATTTTTTTGATACACCATCAGTGTCTTAGATACACACATACATTTTCCCTGATAATCAAAAAAGGAATATTATTATGAAAGCAAAAAATCAGAATGATGAACTAACAAAACTTAAAATAATGTTAATGAACTAATAAATTTAAAATCTTGCCATTAGAGCTGTTTATATTTGTGACATTCATGGTCATTATAAAAAATATAAATATTTTCCCTCTCAACAATACTTATATTATGAGTTACTAGTTATGACACCAGGAAGAAAGAAGACTTTCGAATAACTAAACATTGTTTTTCTCTTTTTAAGAAGTATAACATATAAAAGAATCAACTTCTTTAATGCCCTTCCCCACTTTCTAAAAGTAACAGATACAATAAAAAAAATATGAAATGAAATTAAAAATATTTGTTTATAACATACATGGAAACGGATTTTTTCTAATTTTAATTTTTTGGCAGAGGTCCTCACTAACATCCTATAATTTCTATCGTTATATATATATTTCTTTTTGTATATGTTGCAGTCAAAATATGAATTCCAGTGAATGTATACATTAACTAGTCAATGTATACATTGACTGAATTCTCTAGTCAAAGTGTACATGGATGTATACACTTACGTCTATGCCTTAGTGAAAGTATAAATAGCTAGCATTAATAACATAAATAGAAATATTACAAAAGTTGGGGGCGTATTTGCCGGCGTTCCGCCGGCGGGACGATATATCTGCCCCTCCCGTCGTTCCTATATTTGAAGTAGTACAGGTTCTAGCTTATAATTAAAATCAGCTTTTATTCAAAAGATCCATTTTAATATTGTTTACAAATGTTTATATTTTATGTTATTGTTGCATCTTTCCTAGATATTTATATTGTAAAATAAATTTTGAAGTTTAGTTTTCGTTTTATTTTTTTTACAAAAACCTTTTTTTCTCATTTATTTATACTTTCACTAAGGAACACTAGAAAATGTATACATTGTCTAGTAAATGTATACATTCTCTAGCAATAGTGTCCATTTTTATAATCAATTGATACTTTCACTGAAACGGCTAGTTAATGTATACATTGACTAGTTAATGTATACATTCACTGGAATTCACACTTTGACTGTGACATATATATTATATATTTCTTTTCTTTTTCTGACCTGAGGGAGATCGCACCGACATGTCACCTAGTATATATATCTTGAAAACATATAAATATAAAATATTTATAAATAAAAATATATAAATGATATGGCCATAATAGACTTATACCAATCCCTTTTTTACAGACCACCCTCCCTCCCCTCCTTCCTTCAAATTCATTTCATGTTGCTAAACTGAATAGTAGGTAATGTGTTAGCATCAGCTCTTTTCTTTGTTTCATTGTAGAGCGTAATTCTAAGGGACTTAATGCCAGTAGGAAATGAGTTTGAGAGGCGGGAAAGGAAGGGAGCGTGATCTGTACAAAAGTGGTTGGTATAAAAAAATTCTGTTATGAACACATTACATATATTTTACAATTTATTGCTATGAAATTTATTTTAAATTTTTGGGACGCTAGAACTTTATCTTATTCCTCCTTCGAATTTTAGAGCATTCGTTGGAAATATGATATAAATATATTTTTGGTAGGTACCTAATTTTTCAATAGAACTAACAGTTTTCGCGTAAATTGAGCTAACGTTAAAAAAAATGGGTTTCAAATCTTTCCAGTACAGTTTTTTTACCTCGCAAATCCGGTGACCTGCAAAAAAATCCCATTTTATATTTAGTCTTTCAGTTTTAACTACAATTTTAATTTGAAGAGATTTTTGATTAAGATTATAAGCGGTGTAAAATTTACATATGCCCGGAAATAAAATTACCTCAATTTTCGTCCGATTTCAGCAAAAATTTAATTAGATCTACGTTAACATCTATGACATTTACGTTGTAAATTTCAAGTTCACAGCTACAATTTTCTGAATTAGAGTGCTCACAAAATTCCAATCGCATATACTCAATCATACAGACGGACGTCATAGTCAAAACGTTCAGGGGACCTTGAATCGTGAAATTCCGTTGAAAATTAGATCTCGGATTTTCGTACGATTACAATATTTCGTTATACTGTAGATATAAATATAAGAAAGTAACAATTTCTAACGTATTTATAAATGTGGACGTTTACATATGTTGATTTCAAATTATAGAACAATTTTAAAACAGATACGACAAAAGAATGATTCTGAAAGAAAGTGATTCTGTTGAAATGGAGGCTGTTTTGTTTACTTTCCAGTTTAAGAAATGCATGGCAATTATCCCCCCACCTTCACGACTCCCCGTTGTGTAACCAAGCCAGAAATTATCTTGGCCAGGCGAGCGAAATGATGGTTCCTTCCAGCTGAATGCCAGAGAATGGCAACTAGGCGTGGTAGCAACAACGAACAACATCCGATATGGACAACATAATGGTAGGTACATTAAGTCAAAAAAAAAAGTAGGGCCTCAAAAAACTTATCGAGTATGATTTTCAATTAAATTATTTTAATAATTAAATTCAGATTGTTTAAAACTAAACAGGTTGTAGAATAAAATCAGACACAGATTTTATTATTTGTGCTAGCCAGCTTCCGAGGTTGCCCTCATCAAGCTGTCTCATAGAACCTTTTTTAAAAAAATTTGTTGGTAAATCACCGTCCATGTACTTCCCCAGCGCATATTCATAAACTGAGTTCTTGCTCTCCTTCTGAAACCCAACCCAACATTTCAGTTGAAAATCATTTAGTTCTAAGTTGAGAAACGCGGACATATTGTGGTTCATAACTAGACCTGACGATGGTATAAAGCCGAAACCGGTAGTTATATATGTATATATATCTTTAGTGGAATAGACAATATTTCAAAAATAAGTTTGTTTTATTTATTTACTTTAACATATTGCCGACAACCAGAGCGCTCCTTCGTCACTCTGGTGGACAAGGGCCCGATTTATGAACTGTTCATAACTAGACCTGACGATGGTATAAAGCCGAAACCGGTAGTTATATATGTATATATATCTTTAGTGGAATAGACAATATTTCAAAAATAAGTTTGTTTTATTTATTTAATCATTTAGTTGCTTTCCCTGAGGATTTCTTAATCATTATAGTATAATGATTCAGAAATCCTCAGGGAAAGAAACTAAATGGTTTTGAAAGTTAGTAAACATTCATGGCCCCGGGAGGGAGTTTTATCGACGAAATAAAACACTCCCGGACGGGATTCGAACCCGCGTTAATGATGAGACCATGCGACTAAAGCTCTACGCTCTAGCCCGCAAGGCCATCATGGCCCCTATCATTTCTTCGGCAGTTATTAGAGTTTTTGATTTGAAAAAATTCAAAAATTCAATTTAAATTTTAGGTTATGGTATTTTTTCATCTTAGGGAACCATGGTGGCCGTGCGGGCTAGAGCGTAGGGTTTTAGTCGCATGGTCTCACCTTGGTTTGCGGGTTCGAATCCCGTCCGGGAGTGAGTTTTATTTCGTAGATAAAACTCCCTCCCGGGGCCATGGATGTCGTAAATACTTAGGTAAAACATCATTATAAGAGTCATGGCTAATATGCATCGTACATGAGGCAAAAAAAAAAAAAAAAAATTTCATCTGTTAAACTGAAATATGGGGGCCATGGTGGCCGTGCGGGCTAAAGCGTAGGGCTTTGGTTGCATGGTCTCACTATGGTTTGCGGGTTCGAATCACGTCCGGGAGTGAATTTTATTTCGTAGATAAAACTCCCTCCCGGGGCCATGGATGTCGTAAATACTTAGGTAAAACATCATTATAAGAGTCATGGCTAATATGCATCGTACAGGAGGCAAAAAAAAAAAAAAAAAAAAAATGTCATCTGTTAAATTGAAATATGGGGGCCATGGTGGCCGTGCGGGCTAAAGCGTAGGGCTTTGGTTGCATGGTCTCACTATGGTTTGCGAGTTCGAATCCCGTCCGGGAGTGAGTTTTATTTCGTAGATAAAACTCCCTCCCCGGGCCAACGATGTCGTAAATAACTAGATAACACAGTGACATGGCTAATATGCATCATACGTAAGGCCAAAAAAAAAAATTGAAATATAATTTGTGATTACTGACGAACATCTGTTTAATATATTCAGATATTGATGAAGGGACAACAGGGAAGAAAGCTGTAATGACTGTAACGAAGACCGACCGGACGACATCCCAGCCTTCAGCCAATTAAGAAAAAAGTACCTGATAGAAGCACTAAAGAGCCCGCAACCTCACAAGACCCTTTTCAACATTACAAGCAACCAAAACCTCAATAATATCATACTAATAAAAAATTCAGTAAAACTGAAAAGCACGGCCAAGTACGAAAAAAATATCTACCGAAGTAATTAATAAACATAAGTTTGATTCATTAAATGTTGTGATATATAAAAAAATTCTGGTCAAGTACGATCTTCCATGTATATATACTTCAAAAATGTATTCCTTTTATTTTATTATTGTACGTTGTTTGTTTGTACGTAGAATATATTGTAATTAAACTCTTTAAGTGACCGTTTAATTAAAAGAAGTTCAGGTTGGTCATTTCAGGTACTTGGCGACCTGCCTATAATAATTGTTTCTCCCCTGAGCATTTAGTTTGTTTCTAGAAAAATTCCATGATTACATGTGTTTTCAAATTTGCATTGATTGATACCATATTCCAGGTAGATAGCATTGTGTAAACTTAATCTTCGCGGCAGGTCGCCAAGTACCTGAAATGACCAACCTGAACTTCTTTTAATTAAACGGTCACTTAAAGAGTTTAATTACAATATATTCTACGTACAAACAAACAACGTACAATAATAAAATAAAAGGAATACATTTTTGAAGTATATATACATGGAAGATCGTACTTGACCAGAATTTTTTTATATATCACAACATTTAATGAATCAAACTTATGTTTATTAATTACTTCGGTAGATATTTTTTTCGTACTTGGCCGTGCTTTTCAGTTTTACTGAATTTTTTATTTATATATCACAACATTTAATGAATCAATGTCATTTTTCAACATACATTACGATCAGATTTTTTTATGATAAATACTTGTAGATGTCTATTTTAAATCTTTCTAACAGAATTCAAAAAACTTACATTGTATTGCAAGTCTTAAAAAATACGTACAAAACTGACAGAAAATTCGATACAAAACTGAAAAAGAAAAGACATAAAAGACAAAACTCATAGGCTATTCGTAAAGTAAGTTGACATTACTGGTGGGGATTCGAACCCCCAACCCTCTGGTCCGTAACGTGAGCATTTTGTAAAGTAAGTTGGTATTATTGGGAAGGATTCGAACCCGCAACCCTCGGGTTTGTAAAGAGAGCTATTTGTAAACTAAGTTGACATTACTGATCGGGACTCGAACCCGCAACCCTCCGGGTGGTAACGTGAACTATTTATACAGGAAGTCATTATTACTGGTAGGGATTCGAAACCGCATCCCTCGGGTTGGTAAAGTAGGATATTTGTAAAATAAGTTGGTATTACTAGTGGGGATTCGAACCCGCAACCCTCGGGTTCGTAACGTGAGCTATTTGTAAAATAAGTTGATATTACTGATCGCGACTCGAACCCGCAACTTTCGGGTTGGTAACGCAAGCTATTTGTAAAATAAGTTGATATTACTGATCGGGACTCGAACCTGCAACCCTCGGGGTGGTAACGTGGGCTATTCGTAAAATAAGTTGATATTACTGGTGGGGATTCAAACCCGCAACCCTCGGGTGGGTAACGTGGGCTATTCGTAAAATAAGTTGATATTACTGGTGGGGATTCAAACCCGCAACCTTTGGGTTCGTAACGTGAGCATTTTGTAAAGTAAGTTGGTATTATTGGTAGGGATTCAAACCCACAATCCTCGGGTTGGTAAAGAGAGCTATTTGTAAAATAAGTTGACATTACTAATCGGGACTCGGACCCGCAACCCTCGGGGTGGTAACGTGAACTATTTATATAGGAAGTCGTTATTACTGATAGGGATTCGAAACCGCAACCCTCGGGTAGGTATCGTGGGCTATTCGTAAAATAAGTTGATATTACTGGTGGGGATTCAAACCCGCAACCCTCGGGTTGGTAACGTGGGCTATTTATAAAGTAAGTTGATATTAGTGGTGGGGATTCGAACCGCAACCTTCGTGTTCGTGACGTGAGCTACTTGTAAAGTAAGTTGATATTACTGGTGGGGATTAAAACCCCCAACCCTCGAATTCGTAACGTAAGCTATTTGTAAAATAAGTTTATATTACTGATCGGGACTCGAACCCGCAACTTCCGGGATGGTAACGCGAGCTATTTGTAAAATAAGTTGATATTACTGATCGGGAGTCGAACCCGCAACCCTCGGGGTGGTAACTTGAGCTTTTTGTAAAATAGGTTGATATTACTGATCGGGAGTCGAACCCGCAACCCTCGGGGTGGTAACTTGAGCTTTTTGTAAAATAGGTTGATATTACTCGTCGGGATTCGAACCCGGAACCCTCGGGTTGGAAACGGGAGCTATTTATATAGTAAGTTGATATTACTGGTGGGGATTCGAACCCGGAGCCCTCGGGTTGGATACGGGAGCTATTTATATAGTAAGTAACGTGAGCTATTTGTAAAATAAGTTGATATTACTGATCGGTACTCGAACCTGCAACCCTCGGGTTGGTAACGCGAGCTATTAGTGAAATAAGTTGATGTTGCTGGTGGGGATCAGAACCCAACAATTTCGGGTTGGTAACGTGAGCTATTTGTAAAATAAGTTGATATTACTGATCGGGACTCGAACCCGCAACCCTCGGGTTGGTATTGTGAGCTATTTGTAAAATAAGTTGATATTACTGATCGGGATTCGAACCCGCAACCCTTGGGTTCGTAACGTGAGCATTTTGTAAAATAAGTTGATATTACTCGGGGGGATTCGAACCCGCAACCCTCGGGTTGGTAACGTTGGCTATTAGCAAAGAATGTTGATATTACTGGTGCGGATTCGAACCCGCAACCCTCAGGTTGGTAACGTGGGAATTTGTAACTGTCACTATTACACTGTATTAACTATCACTGCATAACAACGTTCCACATAATTAAAATGAAATATTTTGAAACTTTGATGACGTCATCCGGACGTCCGGACACTGAAAAAGGAAGAAGAAAAAAAAAAGTTATTTTTTGCTGACTTTGACCCCTTGTAACTTGGTCAAATATGAACTTTTTTGTCTACTTTTTTTTTTCATTTTGTTCAGCTCGGAGTTCTCGACACAACTATGTAGAGAAAAATGTTATTTTGTTATTGCATAACATACTTTTGTTGATGCAAAAAGTGGCATTTAGTGTCACGAGAAAAGTTACACAGCAGTGTCTTTTTCTTTCTTTTTTTTCGGATTTTTTCGGTCTTGGCCAGAGACACTGCCGTGTCTCCTGATACATAGTAAGGGCGCTAAAAATCAGAGGACATTGAAGTATTTAAATTAAATACCATTTCGCTAGAAGTTTTTCACTATTTTTTTTTCATTTGTTAATTAACAGTTAGGTTCTATTACTTTGTATTTTATCATTACTATTATTATTTTCTATTTTCATTTATTTACTTTTTTTAACTTAATAATGTATATATCAGGGAGTGCTTCTTGGAATGTTCATTTTAGCTAGCTTATAAAAACAAAAAAAAATTATATAGAAGAAATGTAGAGCTATAATAAATATATTTTACTAAAAAAAGAAGTCGGTGATTCACCGGCAATGTACATCCCCAGAACGAATTAACTAATTAACTTTTCGCTGCTCCTCCAAAAACCAGTCGACCGATTGGGCTAATAATAACAGCTGACATACATAGGGGCTTCTAATCCACATATTAAATTTTGTATCGATAAATTTATTATATCGGCAGTTATAAGGTTTTTTGAATTTAGCCCCTCCCCTGAACCCCCCTTCCAGCCAGCCGATATCACTGAAATTTGATAGGTTATGACCTCATTGGGTTTTGACTTCAAATACGAAATTTCATGTCGATACATTCATTACATAGGCAGTAGTTTAATGGGTTGAGCCCCCTCTGATCCCCTCACCCCATCTTTCGATTCCGCTGAAATTGATATGTCGTCCTTATGGGGTTTTGGTCCCACACATAAAATTATTGTACCAATATATTCATTCTATCGGCTGTTATTAGAGCTTTTATGTTATGTCTCCCCCTCCTCATCGGTCCATTTGTTTGGAAAACAATGGGTGTCGTTAGAGGGTTCTGGCGGATTCACATAAAGTTTCATGTTGATACATTTTTTCTATCGGGAGTTATCATGTTCACAGGCCCACATACAGACAGAAAATTGTTTATTTCATATTTGGAATCTAAAGGTTGGAAAACATGTAATTCCGTTGAAAACTCTGTATCGAATTTTTGACCGATTACATAACTTCCCTTATACTTCGTATATCTGGGGCAGTAAATAATATGACATCAAACTTAATAATAGATGGTTCAGAATGGGTTCTTTTGTTTTTGAGCAGGAAAGGACACCTCCAACCTGTTGTGTTGGCAAAACCCTCAAAACCTTTTATGGACGACCATTAAAATGGAATTATGCAAAAAAAAGAAAAGCAAAAAATAAAATAAACTGAAGAACAATTGTCTCTTCAACAGATATGCTAATGAAAAGAGAGAATGAATATTTTTGAATAAGGAATTATGGTTAAGATCATTATTAAACAATCGACAGAATTGAAAAGTAAAAAGAAAAAAAAATTGGTGAAGATAACGAAGAACAATTGACAGAACGAAACTCAATTAGATTTGGTTGGTTTGGCAAACAATTCATTAAACGAGAGATGTCATTCCTGAAATTATTATTCTGATCTGAGATTTAAAAAAACGTCGTCTGTGAATCGCCGGCAGAGTAACCAACATGAATTAATCAATTAAGTTTTCGCTCTCCCTCCAAAATCATTCGAACGATTGAGCTAGAAATCATTAGTTCATACGCAATTTTTTGTCGATATTACATTGGTTACGACGTTTTTGTGTCGAGCCCCTTCCTTCCCTTCGGTGGATTTCGCAGAAATTAATTAGGTGCCGTCCCGGACATACTTATAAAATATTGTTTCGAAATTGATACCTACTTATCGTGTTCACTGACACATACACAGGTGTACAAACAGACCGGAAGAGTTTGTTTTTTTCCAATTTTGGAATCGGAAAACATGACTTCCGGTGAAAACTCAACATACGACTTTCTGCATCCGAAGGACGGCATGCTTAAGTTTATTTTACCTCCTAGATAAAATAAACTAAGGGCCTCGGTCGGGTTTTGAACCGCGATCTTGAGCTCAGAAGTCAAGCACGCATACCACTGAGCCACCGGCGCTCTCTATATAAGATAATATCTAATGTGCTACAATCCGAAGAAGTATCCAATACTTCATGAGGACGTTACCTATCAGTTTTCAGTCAATTTCGCCAAGGGGTATAACTGTCGATGTAAGAAATATATCGACATGAAATGAAGTATAATGATTCAGAAGTCCCTGAGTAAGAAACATATTGATTTTCAAACAAATAGAAAAAATGGTTTCAGAGGGGGAACAAAAACTTTGTTGAATAATTTGCGTTAGGGAAATATATTGTCACCAACTTTTTTTTTTTTTCATCTTCGGATTAAGGAGGTTGGTAAGTATACAATTCCTGTGAAAACTCAAAATCGAATTTTTGAACAATTATATAATTTTTTTTATTTTTATTCTATTTGCAATCTATATACACAATATATACATAATAAGGAGGGCGCCGGTAGCTCAGTAGTATGCGTGCTTGACTTCTGAGCTCAAGGTCGTGGGTTCGTAACCCGACCGAGGCCCTTAGTTTATTTTATTTGGGAGGTAAAATAAACTTAAGCACGCCGTCCTTCGGATGGGACGTTAAGCGATGGTCCCGAGCCTGTACGATGTCAGGTACTCGTTAAAGACCCCTACCCTAGATGAATAAAAATTTAGGGTAGGCAAAATTTAGGACTCCCACAGTAGAGTCGGGCTCATGTCCACCAGAGTGACGAAAGAGCGCTCTGGTAGTAGGCGATATGACCTCGTAGTTAAAGCCCGGGCATGAGTCAAAAACCTAGCCTAACCTAACCTATACATAATAAGCATATAATATATAGGGCCTACTGGGCCTATTGCTAAATCCTGCACGGGGATGGTGCTAAAACCCTAATTTAGTATAAGGAGGATCTGTGTAAATCAACTGTTGAAAATTAGCGCGAAGGGCGGGCCAATGTGGAGGGAGAGCGTAAAATTGATTGATTATTTCGCTCTGGGGAAGCACATTACCGGTGATTCAGAGTTTTTTTTTTTTAAATTCTATTAGACCATAGACTTTGTATTAGTTCGTAACATAGTGGCTTCTGAACATTCATCTTAAATTTTGTGTCGATACAATCATTACAGAGACTGTTTGGGGACTTTTGACGAGCTTCCAACTCTGATCCCCTCTTCGGCTGATTCCGCTGAAAATAGGTCCACATATTATGTGGTCAAAAAGAAAAATATAACGTCACTTGATGGGAGAAGCCAGCCAGCGCTGATCGCGAGGCCACCTCCTGTTCAAGCGGCGGGGAGGACGTCAGGATGGGAATGAGAGGAAAGGTCTTGTGCGAGACGATTTGAATGGGAAGAAAAGTTTCTGTGGAATGATTGGAATCGGGATTTGATTAATTGATTGACAGTAGGAATACTGAGATCTCTGTGTAGGTCTTTATTGGTGACGTTGACAATTCGTCGCAGGAGTTTGGATTGGAATGCCTGGATACGATTGATGTTGGATTGTTTAGCTGTATCCCAAAGTTCGAGTCCGTAGATCCAAATTGGATGTATAATGGTCTTGTAAATCGTAAGTTTGTTGTTAGTCGTCAGTTTCGATTTTGGTCCAAGTAGTCGACGTAACAGTCCGTATCTTCGATTCAGTTCTTGTCTTTTAAGTCGTGTATGTTGATTATATAAAACAAAATAAATGAAATAAAAGTTCATATTATGAGGACACAGAACTAACAATAAAAAGGGTTGTTGATAGGACAGAAGTACTCAGATATAGATCACTAACAATGTACTCGTGTTCATGGTGGGTACTTGTCTCTCAGCTTGATACACTAGTTCATGCTACTCCTAAATACCGCTGTACCTTCAGACATCCAACTGTAGGCACATGTCCGTTCCTCCAATCTCAAGAGCAGCTAACTTAAGACAGTTCTCCACTGTAGATATATCGGAGCACGTCAAGGAACTTGGGGTTTACTAATTGTTTATATTAACTATGTTCACTAAGGTATTCGAGTTGTGAGATGATAAATATATATGAGTCAGTCCGTGTGGTTAGTTACCATGTATTTAACTTAAATTAGCTAAAACTTTATTAAGAGTGAGACGTCAACTATAAAATTCGAAGTTGAGTTATTACCGGAATTTCATTTTTACCGAACCCCTGATCACGAAAATGAAATCGGTGTGTCGGTGTGAACATAATAACTCCCAAAGGAATAAATGTATGACACGAAATTTTAGATGTGTATCAAGGAGAAAATTCGGGAGGGCTGAAAACAAATACTCTAACTCTAATAACTGCCGTTGGAACTTATTAATTTTCCGCGAAATCGGCCGAAGGGAAAAGGGGGAACAGAGGAACGGGGCTCATCACATCCTGATAACTACCGATGTAATGAATGTATTGACACAAATTTTAGTTGTAGGAATACTGAGGGTCAGTCAAAGATGGAAGAAAACACTATTCAAATGCCAACGTTTCGATATATTTTATATCATCATCAGGGCCTACAAACATGGAGGGGGAAATCAAGATTAGAATCACAAATAAACAAAAGTGTGTTGATAAACCTTACTGAACGTTAAAATAGACATTATAACAAGTTAAAAATTGAAACTGACTTACTATGAATACATTACTAAACATTAAAATTAAATGTTTGTAGGCCCTGATGATGATATAAAATAAATTGTATCGTTGGCGTTTGAATAGTGTTTTCTTCCATCTTTGACTGACCCTCAATATTCCTACAATTAGAATCTACACTCGCTAATCAACATCTACAAATTTTAGTATGATAATTCTGATGATTCAGAAGCAGCTATGTAAATCAACTAATGATTTTTCCCTTAAAAATCGATTGGTTCTGGGGGAAGTACATTACCATTGATTTACCTTTTGAAATCAGGGCTTCGAAAAACATGAAATTTCGTTGAAAAGACAACATCGAATTTCTGATCAATCACATTTCTTCCCCTTATAATTCGTTTAGTTGGGAAAGTAAAACTTTGTGACAAGTATCTTACAGGTACAATATGTACTTCCGGCTTTCTAAGACCCCATAAAATTGGTATTGCAAAGCATTTTTTTGTCAGGTTCATTGATAAAAGCTCCAGGGTAGGAGCGAAGTGACAGCATGAATGGTCGCTACAGCTACGCTACGTTGATGTGGGCAGCTGCCCTATAGCAGAGAAACGGCTACATCTGCTCACACAGCTGGCACCACACTAAGGGACTTTATGGGTCTCAGACAGTCGGCTATCCTTGACACCTTCTTTCATATGAAGACCATATAGCAAAGAACTTTGTTTTTATAGGAAATACGATTAGAGAGAGGATCCATCCATCAAAGAAGTTTGATGTACTGATATTGAAGTACTTCATACATCATGCAAGTACTTGGAAAAAAGTCGTCGGGGAACAACCGGCAATGTACTTCCCCAGAACGAATTAATCAATTAATTTTTCGCTCCCCCTCGAAACCAAACCAAAAAGTACATACATATTGTAGCTGTAAGATACTCACAAAGTTTTACTTCCCCAACTAAACGAATTATAAGGGGAAGAAATTTGATTGATCAGAAATTCGATGTTGTCTTTTCAACGAAATTTCATGTCCGACTCCTTGATTCCAAAAATTGAAAAACACTAGCAATAATACCCGGCGTTGCCCGGGGAACTTTGACTTTTCTCCCAATATCTCCTATAAGGCTATTCAGTTCCTCGACAGTACATTCATGATGTTATAATTTTCAATTATTCATACGGAATAAGGCTTATAGTCCTTCAACTGTAGTAACGCTAGCTTTGGAGCTAAAACTAATTTATTCAAAAAGATTTCTCATTAATCGTTGCAATGGTTTTCGAGTTACAAAGATTGCGTGAGTGGATGCTGGGATGGACCAGGGGATGATTAAAAAATAGACCTTAACCTTCCGGTAGATAAAACTTATCTATTCAAAAAGATTCCTCATTAATCATTGCAGTGGTTTTTGAGTTACAAAGATTGCGTGGGTGGATGCTGGGATGGACCAGATATTGAGGTACTAATACGCCTATAACCTTCCACAGACGATGACGAACAAATTTAAAAAAAAATTAATCAAATCCATCAAGCCGTTCGTGAGTTAAAGCGGTACAACGCACAGACATTTTCAGCTTTATATATATGATTATGTAAAAATGTCTTCGGTAAATCACTGGCAGTGTACTTCCCCAAAACCAATCGATCGTTAAGGGAATAACTCATTAGTTGATTTACATAGCGGCTTCTGAATCATCAGAATTATCATACTAAAATTTGTATCGATATATTACATCGATAGTTATTAGGATGTGATGAGCCCCTTTCCTCTCAACCCCTCTTCCCTTCGGCCGATTTCGCGGAAAATTATTAAGTGCCGTTCAAATGGAGTTCTGAATTCACATATGAAATTTCGTGTCAATACATTTACACTGCAACGGCAGTTATTAGAATATTTGTGTTCAATCCTCTCCTTCCGTTTGGCTGGTTTGACTAAAAATCAATTGGTATCATTCTTTATGAGCTTCTTGATAGTAATATAAAATTTCGTGTCGATATTCCTATGGGAGTAATTATGTTCACACCTAGATACCAATTCTTTTTTTTTTTTTCATTTTTGGGATCAGGGGTTCGGGAAAAATGAAATTCCGGTAATAACTCAACATACAATTTATCCGGTAATAACTCAACAATCGAACTAATCAATAGTTGACTTACGTAGGGGCTTCTAAAAGGTTGTACCCTCGTCGAGTTGAGGCGTAACTGGATGTCCGAAAAGTATGCGTACTTCGTTCGGCCATCCGAACTTCGTGACCCCAAAGTTTTTTCCAACTTAGAAGAATAAATGGTTTATGTGAAGGTGAATAGGCATAGACATTTGGAAGCAGTTAAGGGCTCCTTTTCGTCATCCAAAAACAGCAGAAAATCCATCCCATAGAAAATAGAAGGGGAATTTTTTTTTAACAAAAGACTGAAAATCATGGAGAAAGTTAATGCCAAACTCACGATTCTAGTGAAACCAAAGGTGCAGGGAATTGTTCTGAGGAGGGGAGGTCCGCTGGCTTCCCCATTGTTGGTTCACTTGGACAGTTGAACAGGTTCTAATCATTTCCTGATATATCGCAGACCCCAGCACAATACCATCGTCTCGAATGCATTAGATTTGGAGGACTGGTCAATCGAGCGGTAAGGATATGTCCAAGAAGTTTTTACCAGTTTTCGTGACCCATTTTTGGAGAGAAATTAAATATTGATATAATTTCATGTAACATTTTACTTCTCCAGTCAGAAATTCGATGTTGAGTTTTTACCGAAATTTTATTGTTTTCCGATTCCTTAATTCCAATAATTAATACAAAAAAAAGTAGTCAGTGAATCACCGGCAACGTAAGTCCCTAGCGGCGAATAAATGAACCAAATGTTTCTCATGAGGCCATTTGCATATTGAAATTGTGTCAATATATTCATTACATCGGTTGTTGAAATCTTATGATATCTTACAATAGGGTGGGGGGGGAGGGGGGGGGGGGTTGCTCTAACCCCATATACACTCTTATACACATATGGACCCCAAGAAGACCGACATGGACCACCCCCTATTGACTAGAGGTAGGTAAAGCTGCCAACTATCCTATAACGGTGGTTGCTCTAACCCCCAATACACTCTTATACACATACGGACCCCCAAGAAGACCGACATGGACCACTTAGCTGACATGGACCACCTATTGACTAGAGGTAGGTAAAGCTGCCATCTATCCTATAACGGTGGTTACTCTAACCCCCTATACACTCTTATATACACATATGGACCCCCAAGAAGACCGACATGGACCACTTAGCTGACATGGACCACCCCCTATTGACTAGAGGTAGGTAAAGCTGCCAACTATCCTATAACGGTGGTTGGTCTCTGACCCCCTTCCAATCACCGCTTGCCTCTACTTTCTACACACTCCTATCCGGGTTCGCTCACACAACACTCCTTCTACACTGATGCGGCTATTTTTACTTCCTCAACTATACGAAGTGTAGGGGGTTATGCAATCGGCCAAATTCGATCCTAAGTTTTCAACGGAATTTCATGTTTTCCAACCAACTGATTTCAAAAATGAATAAAAAAGAAGATTTCTATCTGTGTATGTGTCTGTGAACATGATAACTCTGATAGAATGAATGTATCGATAAAAAATTTCATGTGTATCCAGAACCAACTAAGGGCAACACCTATTGATTTTCAGCCAATGGAAAGGGGAGATTAGGAAGGAGGCTACAAAAATAACTGCTGACGTGGCAACATGAAATTTTATATTTAAAACCAAATCCCATAATAGATGACCCCTATTAATTTTTCGCGAAATTGGTCGAAGAGAAGGGGGATTCGACTCACAATACTCAAATAATGAAATGTATCAACACAACATTGAGTATGAGGATTCAGAAGCATGTAAGTCAAATATTGAGTTTTTGAATATTTTTTCTTCATTTTAGGAAAATCAGGGGGTTGGAAAATATGAAATTCCAGTAAAAATTTATGAATTACATCATTTTCTCTATACATCCGTATACAGAGGAAGTAAAAATCCGACCACTAAGATTGGACCGAATACTCTGTTGTCTCTGTCTGAGAGGCTGCGACCGGAACCTGATCGGAGTCCGACAGAAGCACAAACAGGTCCAACTAGCTGAGGAGGACAACACTGTAGGCCCACAGAAGAAGATTCACCTACCGATGTATATTTGAAAGTTTTCATCAAAAACGGTCCAGCAGTTTAGGAGGAGTTACGACTACAAAATGAATATAGATCTGGCTAATCTATACTTCAAGCCCTTTCAAAAGAGACCTCGATTATAAAACTCGATCCAGTATTTTAGGAGTAGTTACATGTAGAAGATATATATAAATCGAGAGGGGGCCGGTAGCTCAGTGGTATGCGTGCTTGTCTTCTGAGCTCAAGAAGAACGTGGGTTCGAAACCCGACCGAGGCCCTTATTTTATTTTATCTGGAAGGTAAAAAAAATGTGTTTCTTTAACTTCTCTGGGATGTTCCACTGTTGGTAAATTCCGGCATTTCTTCCAGAGTTGTCTTCTTATTTTTTCGACACTTACACGTCCCTTCTTCCGGTCACTATGAACGATGTTCCCGTAAGTGTCCCGAAATATTGTTGAAAAAATAAGAAGAATAAATGTCGGAATTTACCAACAGGTAAAAAAAACATAAGCACGCCGTCCTTCGGAAGGGACGTTAAGCGATGGTCCCGAGTCTGTACGATGTCAGGTACTCGTTAAAGACCCGTGCCCTATGTGAATAAAAATTTAGGGTAGGCAAAATTTAGGACTCCCACAGTAGAGTCGGGCTCATGTCCACCAGAGTGACGAAAGAGTGCTCTGGTAATAGGCGATATGACCTCATAGTTAAAGCCCGGGCATGAGTCATAAAACCTAACATATATATATATATATATATTGTAATGTTCTATATTGTCCATTACATGTAATATTTAAGAAATGGAAAATAAGATACGTAAATATAATCAGTTAGTAGACCTAAGGAAGGTTACTGGGGGTTATCTAATCGATTTGTACCAGGGTCGATATAGTTTCAAAATATATCAAATCATTTATTTCAATTATGTCATAAAATTAAATGTTAGGCTAATAATTAGTTAACTATAAATGTAAGCAACTAGGATTGTATACGGGAATATGAAAGTGGTATAAAAAAACCCAGATGTTTAGTGCTAAAGGCTGTAAAAATTGTGGGCCAATGACGGAGCTGAATCCAAAACAAGAGAGAAGTGGTCTGTCCCCTCGTGGGGAGAGTCGTTGTTCAGAGTGAGATGTGAGAGGGTGTCTGTGGAAAAGGAGTCGTTGTTCAGAGTGAGATGTGAGAGGGTGTCTGTGGAGGGATCTGTGGAAAGATGTGCAGTGGAGTAAGTTTGATTGTCTGAGGACATAGAAGAAAAAGTGTGTGTATCCCGTAATAATGAAGATCAACTGGTAAAGACAGAGGACGTCAGAGGTCTACCAACAATCCCATCTCATCAGTGGTACAAAACGAAATCATCGATCATCAACTCAATACAGCATGCAAGCCCCGCAGGTTTAGTTGAATGTGTGTTTAAAAAAGAAAACTCTCTATGTCTGTAAAATTTATGTGATACTAACCCATAAAAATGTCATGATGAAATTTAAAATAAAAGAAAAATGTAACAAATTATTTTAAAGTCTTTATTTTTATTTATAAATTATACATAACCAGGTTCTCTCATAATCGTTATTTCATATAATTATTATTAAATTATATAATTAAATTAAAATATCAAGTAGCACTAATAACAAGCGTTACAAATGTCGCCTTCGAACAGGGACATTAAAATGTTAAATGTAACCCAATAATACAAGCGTTACAAATGTCGCTTCGAACAGGGACTTGAAAAATTAAGGACTTGAAAAATTAGGATTTGAAATATTAAATTTGTATATGGCGCCCGAAAAGAAAATTATAAAAGGACCTTATGTATGATTTTGTAAAAAAAAAGAAATATTTGTAAAAATTAATTTTAAAACTGTATAAAAAGTTAGCGTCCAAAATGGCCGACTATAATAGAAGTTCTCAGAGAACGAATCTGAACAATAATGGCGGACAAAATAGAATAAATTATGATAATTGCCTTCAGCCGGAGAGTGAGACAAATGTAAATTTAAATACCATGATGGAAATGATAATAAAAAATATGAACGTAAAATTTGAGCAACAGTCAAAACAAAATAATGAAATGCAATCAAAACATTTTAATGAAATAAATTCAAAATTCGAGCAACAGTCAAAACATAATAATGAAATGCAATCAAAACATTTTAATGAAATGAATTCTAAATTCGAGCAACAATCAAAACATTTTAATGAAATGAATTCAAAAATGGATGAATTAAAGGAAGACGTAAGCATAGAATTTGAAAATTTAAATAAAGATTTAAACAAACGTTTCGATCAATTTAATAAAATTGTTGATCTGAAAGTTAGTGATCAAAGTTTAGAAATAAATCATAAATGTGAACAATTAAATAATATGATTGTAGATAGACAGGAAAATGGAGAAATAAAGGAAAATAATGAAACACAGAAGAAAATAAAATCCAATAAGAAGATAGACAAATGTAAATTTATTAAAACCATAATAGCTAATGGTATTGTTATAAAGAAACATAATAATAAGATAGAGAAACTAAAAAAACATAAGATAAATAAAATTAAAAGTCCTAGAAAAATCGGATATCGAAAAACAAATTTTCATAGATGTGTAAATAAACATAACTATAACAAGTGTAAAAAACTTGAGTTCAAAAATAATCATAATAAAAATAATTTGAAAAATTCGAAAACAAAATATCTACGTCAAAGAAATAAACGAATAAAGAAAAAGATAAGTTTAAACATTAGTAACAAATTTAGAAAAATAGATAATCGAAAACTAAATTATAAATATAAAAGAAAGAAAATAATAAATGTTTAACCGATGAAATTTTGGATATTAAAAATTGCTTGTCTAGGATAATGATCTGGAACTATAAAATGTAACATTAAAATTAATAAAAAAAAAAAATAGAAATAGAAAGTATCAGTTAATATGTTGAATTTTGTCGAAATGAATAATTGCAAAATAAAATGATATAATTAATTAATGAAAAATGTACCTGAGATTTGATATCACAATTTTATCTGTCAAGAATTGTTTGCATGTAAAATTTGAGTTAATAAAAATCAATAAAATGAATGAAATTAATGTAAACAAAGAAGTTATCACTCGAGATGTAAATAGGGTCTAATTAATAAATAATTGAAAATAAAGAATAAATTAAACTAAAGTTAGAAATAAAAATATGGGACGTAGTTAACATGATATGTCAACCAAGTCTAGATTGAGGAGACGAACTGATAAATAGATAAAGGATAAGACAGCTGTTAGAGTCTTTTATGATAAACAACTGAAGTTTGTAAACACGTCAAATAATGTTAATATTGATTGTGTATTTGTTTATGGTATGTCTTGTTATTTTTAATATGATGTATGCTATTTTTTATTAGAGTGGTGGTATTATAAAAGAGGTAATAATGACCAATGTTGGGTCTGAGACTGATTGAGAATATGAGAGTGGGTGATGCTCTGTCTAAGAATAAAAAAAAATTATATAATTAAAATTAGATGTAAATAATGTTTAGTTTACTCTGCATTCTGTACAGAATATTTTTGATTTTAAATGTTTTTAAATAAAAACATATTTATTTATTGAAATATTATATTTATGGTGGTTATTTTTATGGGAAATTTTATAATAAGGGTTAGTCTCGAATTGAACTATTTATTGGTATTTATGCATGCATATTTTTTATGGTATTGGTGATAAAATAAAAATATTTATAAAAAAAAAAAAAAAAAATATATTAGTTTAAAGGGTTTGTTAGTGTTATTTAACCGTAATTGTCAACAACGTGGGCCATGTTGATTTAAGGAGTTTAGCGTCCTTACGGAAACGAGTTATATTAACCCACAAATGGTTTTTGAGAGCGATAATCGCTCGTAGGTTCAGAATAATAGATTGATAAAAGGAATTATCCTAAAATGGATAATAAAAAAATAAAAACATATAATATTGAAATATAACCTTGAAAGTAATTCCGTATAATAATAATAATAATAATAAATAAAAAAAAATTTTGTAAGTGAAACGGGGAAAATGTTATAAGAATATTTTTTTTAAGAATATCATCTTAGGAACATTATATAAAAATTAGTGCAGTAAATCAATAGGGAAAGTAAGTCGAGATAGCGTAAATAAAAGTAGTAAAATATAAATAATTATCTGAGTTATGTCTAATTGTGACAGTGATGTTATTAATAAATGGAATATTAAATAATAAATAAATATGGTAATGAAGGAAGTAAATAAAAAAAAAAAAAATATAGATAATTGAAAGGAGAGAGGGAATTGTACTTTTAAATAGAAGGAAGGATTAAAGAATGATTATTAAAAATTTTTAGGCTTAGCCTATAGGTGGGAAGGAATTGGATTATGAGTATTTTATGGTAGTAGGCGAAGATCCAAGGAGATCAGGATGGTTAAGAGATACCAGGGAGATTATTTAAGAATTTTAGATTATATTAAGGAGTGTGGGTAAATTGTATGGCAAATTAATGATTAGTGTTGGAATTTTGAATGTAGAATTTGCGTATGGAGAATAGAGTAGTGGTAAATAGAAGAAATGAGAAAATAAAGTAAAATAAGAAAATAAATCTAATATAACATTATGATAAGACGTAAATAAATTAATTGAATTGGATTTGTTACCTAATTGTTGTATAATATTATTAAAAAGAGTTACCTTGAAGAATGTATTCCATAATAGACAAAAAATTTGTGTGTAATTAATTAAGTATAGAAACTGGGTCACCATGTTATTTTTGGGTCGCCAAGTGGGACATATAACCATAAGATTATGAAATAGTTTGGTACTAAACATTTATGTAAGCAAATGAATGATATATTTTGATATTTTTAGCAGAGGGCAATGTAATGTTCTATATTGTCCATTACATGTAATATTTAAGAAATGGAAAATAAGATACGTAAATATAATCAGTTAGTAGACCTAAGGAAGGTTACTGGGGGTTATCTAATCGATTTGTACCAGGGTCGATATAGTTTCAAAATATATCAAATCATTTATTTCAATTATGTCATAAAATTAAATGTTAGGCTAATAATTAGTTAACTATAAATGTAAGCAACTAGGATTGTATACGGGAATATGAAAGTGATATAAAAAAACCCAGATGTTTAGTGCTAAAGGCTGTAAAAATTGTGGGCCAATGACGGAGCTGAATCCAAAACAAGAGAGAAGTGGTCTGTCCCCTCGTGGGGAGAGTCGTTGTTCAGAGTGAGATGTGAGAGGGTGTCTGTGGAAAAGGAGTCGTTGTTCAGAGTGAGATGTGAGAGGGTGTCTGTGGAGGGATCTGTGGAAAGATGTGCAGTGGAGTAAGTTTGATTGTCTGAGGACATAGAAGAAAAAGTGTGTGTATCCCGTAATAATGAAGATCAACTGGTAAAGACAGAGGACGTCAGAGGTCTACCAACAATCCCATCTCATCAGTGGTACAAAACGAAATCATCGATCATCAACTCAATACAGCATGCAAGCCCCGCAGGTTTAGTTGAATGTGTGTTTAAAAAAAGAAAACTCTCTATGTCTGTAAAATTTATGTGATACTAACCCATAAAAATGTCATGATGAAATTTAAAATAAAAGAAAAATGTAACAAATTATTTTAAAGTCTTTATTTTTATTTATAAATTATACATAACCAGGTTCTCTCATAATCGTTATTTCATATAATTATTATTAAATTATATAATTAAATTAAAATATCAAGTAGCACTAATAACAAGCGTTACAAATGTCGCCTTCGAACAGGGACATTAAAATGTTAAATGTAACCCAATAATACAAGCGTTACAATATATATATATATATATATATATATATATATATATCGATTTGGTACATCTATACTTCAATCGAACTCTTTCAAATGACACCTCAAAACAACATACACAAAAACTTCTAGCCTTTTAAATATGTAGATGACATACATAGGAGATAATGTTCTGAAACTCTAGCGGCAGAGAAGGACAACCCCAGAAATACAATATTATAAAGAAGGAAAAAAGAAAGATACAAGAACAAAGAAGTGAGAAAAGTGTTGTTTTTAATTTATGAGAAGACTGTGAATGTTTAATTTTCTTTACTTCTTCATTATTACTGAAAGAAAAAATAAAAAAAATTAAAATTAAAAAGTGAAGAAAGGAGCTGAAACAAGATGAGGTCCTAATTTAATGATTACTTAAATTAAGAAACGCCCCATAAGAAAAAAAAATTGTTAATTATGAAATATTTTAATCAGGAAAGTTAGATTTCCTTCTCCTTTTTACTACTCTTGCATTACTTTTTTTTCTGTTATTTTTTTCTTTTTACTTTTTAGTTATCAAAGAATTATAAAATTCCCTCATGATCTACGGGAATTAACTTTACAATATTTTCAGCCCTTGAGTTTGAACGGGCCACATTTGGCTGAAATTTTTGTCAGACAGATATTTAATTTATATTTTAAAGTATAGTACATATTTACGAATTTGATGTTGCAGAGATGGAATTGTACATAGCTTTTCTACGAGAAAATTCCATTTTTTGTACTTTTTTGTACTACGAAGTTTTGATGCGAGGAAAGAGTTCTTAACGGAATTTGATGTTTTCCAACCTCTAGTTTCTAAATATAAAAAAAAAAGTCTGAGTTTGTGAACACGATAACTTCCGATAAAATGAATATATCGACATGAAATTTTATATGTATATCCAGAACCCTCTAATGACGTCATCTATTGGTTTTCAGCCACATTGACCAAACAGAAGGGGAAATTAGGGGGGAGGGGGTATATATTTTATATTTTTTATTTTGAATATTTACAATTACTGTATGTATCACCACTGCCATTGATACGTAGAACGGAGAAATAAAATAATAAAAAAAAATATAGGATTTTCTTATTTCCACCGCATTTTTATAGATCACACTTCCTCGCCTCCATTCTCGAATTGAGTTGGCATCGATCTCCTTTGTTTCATTGTACATCTTAATTCTGAGAGTGACTTTCCTATACCAGCATGAAATGAATATGAGAGGGCAGAGAGAAAGTTTATTCAGTAAAAAAGTGGTTGGCATAAAAATATCTTGTTATCACATTTATTTTATTCTATTGCCCCAGCTGTATGAAGTACCTCTAGGGGAAGTTCTGTAATTGGTCAAAAATTCGATGCGAAGTTTTGGAACTCTAGATTACAAATATGAAATAAAAATTCTTTCTCTGTGTCTGTGAACACGATAACCCCCCATAGAATGAAAGTATCCAGAACCGTATGTATATATATACATATAAATAAAATTTCGTGTCGATACATTCAGTTCATCAGGAGATATCGTGCCCAAAGATACATAAGAATGTCACAGACTTTTTTTTTCATTTTTAAAATCAGGGGGTCGAAAAACATGAAATGTCAGTCAAAACTCAACAATTTTTGATAAATTACATAACTACCCCTATACTTCGTATAGCTGGGAAAGTGACACATTTTTTTTACCTTCTGGAAAATCGTATTGGCTAGATACATTAATTATCTTATTTTCGGAGTTGTCCATTTGGTTATTATACGAGTATGTAACTCGTACATAAACGGGTCGGGTCAGAGAACTTGAAATTCCCATCAAAACATCAAATTTCTGACCTATTACGTAACTACCCCTATACTTGGGGAGGCTGGAAGTAACAACTGATATTGTTAGGGATGAGTGGTTAATGCGCTGGGCCATTAACCTGAGTTGTTAGTGTTCGCACGTCCCAAATAGATATTAGTTCATTATTTCTCGTGACTAATCATGGAAATTTAGAATTAAGGACCCGGCTAATAATTATTGTCCTCATTGCCCACTCTACTTATGTGTTAATGTTTTTTTTTTTGAGGGGGGGGGGAACTCAATGATCTTTGGCTTCCAAGGAGCGAAACAGTTCCCATAGCATAACTGTTTAATGAGTTACATTTGAGCAAATAAAAAATTTGTTCGTCTTGATCCCAACTCAAATCCGAGGACACACAGGCGATTGAAAATTTTATAAGAAACATTTTTTGAAACCAATTTTTCGATAGGACCAACCTTTTCGGCGTGAATCAAACAAACATCTAAAAAGGTTGGATTTAGAAGGATATATTCGGACGGGTTTCGCCATATAGCCCTCAGACCAGGTCACCTTCGAAAAATTGTTCCTACAACTGTATTAGAATATCTTTGATTATGTCTTAAATATAAGAGGTTCCTGATAAAATGTACTTAGGCCCTGAAGTAACAAGGTGTTATTTTCTCCGATTTCCCCGAAGTTCCAACCACACAGACAAACAACATTGCGTAAATGGTTGAGAAAGTGAAATTTCGCTGAAAACTCATCTCGAATTTTCGCACGATTGCAATATTTGCTTATACTAAAGGTATAATTAATTAAAAAAACAGAGAAAATCAGAGAAAAAAATTTAAATCTATTTACACGGTTATAAACTAAAAGAAAATTGACACATTTTAGACCAGTTTAGAAAGTTATTGACGGTCATCGTGTAAAAAAGACCCGGTTTTGGTACTGCGGTTTGGTACAATGGAAAAAATTTGAATTAGAAAAAATATAAAAATAATAAAAAAATTAAAACTACTGATGCAACAGCAGCTAGACCAATAACTGTGCGAGTACCTGACATCGTACGGACTCGGGACCATAGCTTAAAGTACCATCCGAAGGACGGCGGGCTCAAGATTTTTTACCTTCTAGTTGAATGTCGACCGGGTCTCGAACCCGCGATCTTGAACTCAGAAAAGACCAGCACGCTCTCTGAGCTACCGGCGCCATTGAATTGTATATTGTATTTGTAACAAATATATCAGGTACTTTTCCAGAAAACAAAAGCTGACCCTCCCATCGGTCCTTAGAGTCAAGCAGTACAGGTTCTTCCAAAAAAAATTTTAAAAAAAATCAGTGGCGGGTAAATTGAGGAAAATCACCCAAATAGACTCAAGAAAACTCAATATTTTCTGTACTCGGGTTGCCATGCCATGCCAGTTAAATCCTCTGAGTTTGTCCTTTTTTGTGCTGTGATGGTGGTCGTGAAAAATGAAAGTTTTCGAAACTGTGTCGGTCCGAGAGATTGGGACAGAGAGAAAGTGGCTAGGCTGGAGTTAGCTGCCTTGAGAGAGCTTTCAAAGTACTTTTTTCTAGACTAGATTATCTTTGTTCTAACTGTCGGGGAGGGAATCATGGAGAACCAAAGGCCAGCAGAGAATTTCACAATTACACTCCTTATCTGCACTTCAGATGTGCCACGGATCTTCTCAGCCATATCAGATTGCAAACACTCAGGTTTTGGATTTAGAGTCTGTGCGCGTCATAGGCTAATCTGATTTTCGCCTATGTTTCCAATTATTTTCAAGGAAAAAACGAACCAGCTGATTTGAAATAGGCCTGATTTTTTGGAAATATCTATATAATCGATACATCGTGTTACTTATAAATGCTGACCTTCCCGTGAGTCCTACTGAAGTATTTGTAACAAATCTACTTTCCCAGAATAGGTCAATAAGCCTCAACTCATCCCATGAATATAAGTTGTATATATAGTTAGTTATTATGACTCATTCCCGGGCTTTAACTGCAAGGTCATATCGCCTACTACCAGAGCGCTCGTCACTCTGTTGGACATGAGCACGATTCTACTCCAGAAGTCTTAAATCCTATCCTAGATGAATAAAAATTTAGGTCTTCAACCGGACATCGTACACAGGTTCGAGACTATCGATTAATGTTCCATCCAAAGGAAAGGCTGCTTAAGTTTATTTTACCTCCCATGGCCTCGGCCGGGTTTTGAACCCGCGATCTTGAGCTCAGTAAGATAGCACGTATTAATTTTACGCAAAATCGGAAAATCGAAACTCAAAATTCCTAATAACTGCCGATGTAATAAATGTATCGACACAAAACTCAGTATGAAGATTCAGAAGTCAGTAGGTTAGTAAATTATTGATTTTTAGTCCTATCAGTCGATTGGTTTTAGAGGAAAAGAAAAAATTTAGTTGATTAATTCCTGCTGAGGAAGTACATAACTCTTCTCTTTGGTTGATTTCGCGAAAAATCAATAGCTGTCGTTCTTATGGGGTTGATTCATCGGCGGATTATTTTCTCCTTGTTTTAGTTATTGTATATACATTTATTTGTTTACATTGTTCTATTATTATGTGTAATTGTCTTCTTTTTACTTATAGTTTTTTTACCAATTGTAAATATGCACAATAAATGTAATAAAAAGTTAAACTATCAAACATAATTTCTTTTGAGGAAATTAAGAAATAAAAGAACGATTCATCGTATAGTTAGAAGTAGGTAGAAGTTAGTTATGGGTGTTTTTAAGTAAGCAGTAATTAGGTAGAGTGAAAAAACATAGGAGACATAAAAGTAGAGAAAGAAGAAAACATAGATAAATGGAAAAAGGCTAACCGTTAGTTGAATTTATTTGTGATGTGCGTTCCGTTATGGTCGGTGACTTGTGACACAGTTCTTATCTGAGGTACTTATAAAGAGAAACACTCGTCTGGAAATGTACTTCCCCAGAGCCAAGTAATCAACTATTCACTTGGTTGAAAATCCAAATATGTCCTTAGCAACTTCAGAATCGTTCGTTATATGAAAGTTATGTGTTGGCGTCAGCAGATTTCTTTGTTTCATTGTATAGAGTAATTGTGAGAATGACTTTCTTATACTCCGTAACGATATGAAATGATTTTGTGAGGGAGGAGGGAAAGTGATCTGTGAAAATGTGGTAGATATAGAAGAAAGTCCTATTATGGCCATATCACATATATTTAGTTTTGACGTGAAAACGTCTATTCGCTCGTTAAGCACAGTGATAGCCGGTCAAACTTTCTTGTGTTACAAAATACCGTCAGATTTCCATCGATAATAACTACGAGACTAATAATGCGATAACAACGGTTGAGGTCAAAATGGATAGAGCATGTCTGTACGTGTTTGTTGTGCAGTGTTTGTTTTGTCTATGACGTTATCGGGCTAGTGTGGGCGCCGGCGGATGATTGTTGTGAATTAGCGTTGGGTAAAATTAGAAATTAGTGTAGCGTGATAACGCGTTTAGATAGAACTTTGATTCGGGTGTCATTGTAAAGAGCTTGAGGAGCACTACTAGGACTCACAAGTGAAACAATAAAAATATTCGCAGAAATATATGTAAAAATCGGTATTAAAAATTGGAAATTGCAAAAAAATTAAAGATGTCGTCTCATATGAATCGTAAATATGCGTGGAATTATAGAAAACGCAAATCAGAGGATAGCTCGCATCAAAAGGAATTAAAAAACCCTAAACAGTCTAGTGCCGAACAAATGCAAGAGCTACGGCAGCATCTAAAAGAAAATTAAAAATGATTTTATCCTGACGTTTTCACGGAAAATCTACGATCTACGGCGTGGACCTTGACTACGGCCTTAATGTTTTTTTTTTTCTTTACTTCTATCCTTTTTAATAATCAAAACTAATAATAATAAAAAAAACATTTATAGTTCAAACATTACTTTGAAAAATTTCCTATGAAAATTTATTTTACATTTTTGGGGTGCTATAACTTCGGTCGTACTACTCCTATTTCCAATTTGAGGTCACACTAGCGATTGGAAATTTAATAAGAAACATTTTTAGTAAGTACCAATTTTTCGATAGAACTAACCATTTTCGCGTAAATCTAGCAAACGTCTAAAAATACGATATTTTAGGATGGTTTTCGGCACATATCCCGCAGCTCGCAAACCTTTGAAAAAACGTATTTGAAATAAAATGTGCCTTTCCGTTTCTTGTACGACTTTTTTTTGAAAATATTTTTGATTAGCTCATCAATATAAGCTGTACCATGTAAAATGTGGACTCTGGAAAAAAAGTGTTCTCAATTTTGGTCCGATTTCTGTCAAAATCTAATCAGACTCAAGTGTCCACATGTGACATCTTCATTTCAAATTCATAGCTATAATTGTTTCTGCGTTAGAGCGCTCGCAAGATTCCAATCATATATGCTCATACATCGATGCTGACGATGGCGTAAGCCGAAACCAGTATATATTATGTATACATTTTTGTGGAATTAGACAATAAATAAAAAAAATAATAAAAGTTGAACAAGATCTTAGTTTTTTATTTATTTTGCTATATCTGTTCCCTCCGATTTTAATGAGGACACCCTCCTATTGCTCAGTTTGCGGTTTGACCTGGTAAAATGGCGGGTGGGACCTCCTCTATTTTCCTAGCATTACTTTACCCCCACGTCTCCCACGACCGCTTCTCACAAAGCTTTCTCTTCTGTGTTCCCTCGCCGCGGCGTTCAATGAGAAATATCATTGAATTGTTTCTGAGCCAACACAATAGTAGATTCAGTGTTGGCCGCGTTTGTGGTTGGTATCTGTTTGTTTAACATGAATGAAAAAATTTCATTGAAAAAGTTGTACTTTCTCACATTAAATTGTGGAGAAAGTACTAAAATGTACCAAATCAGCTATACGTAGCTTAGGGGGAGTTCTGTAGTCAATTGAAAATGCTATGTTAAATTTTCCGGAATATCATGTTTTCCGATTCCCTCGGTAAGAAACTGAGTTCCGTTTGCTTTTTCGTAATCTTAAAAAGATCCTGCCAAAGGAAACATTAACTACTATATATTTTCATTCTTTAATCAATTTCAGTTCAATACATCGGGAAGCTTCTAGCTCGAGTATTAATATTTTTAGACTTCAAAAGAAAGCACTAAGAATAATAAACAGTATTACTCAAACAACAAGCTGCAGAGAAATATTTAAACAATTTAAAATCCTGCCTTTGCCTGTTGTTTATATTTGAATCTTTAATGGTTATTAGGAAAAATAGAAATATTTTCCCTCTTAACAATTCTAGTCATGATCACGATACCAGGAAGAAAGATGATTCTCGAATAATTAAACATTGCTACTCTCTTTTTGAAAAAAAGTATAACTCAAAAATTAATTTCTATAATGCCCTTCCCCACTTCTTGAAAACAGTAGAAACAATAAGAAAATTTAAACTTCAACTAAAAACGTTTATGTTAGATGAAACATTCTATTCGGAAAAGGAATTTTTTTCTCATTGTTCAAAAATAGTGAAATAACCATAATAAAAAATCGTGTTATTATTCGATACGTTGTAGAAGGAATTCGAGGTTTTGTCGAGTAAATAAAAACGTTGGCCAAATATTGAGTTTTTATTTACACGACAGAAGTTCGAATTTCGTCTACATTTGACCTGCTATCACTGTGCTTAACGAGCGAATAGACGTTTTCACGTCAAAACAATAATTAAAGTGAGACTGTGGAGAAAATAAGATAGGCTAGAAATAGATTTGAAACTTAGATAGCTAGTTATATATATCAGAACAGGAACAAGATAAAGTAAATGTAGAGGAGGCAAGGAACCTATAGTCGAAATCAATAGGCGCTGTAGAAACGAGTTCCCGCCCCACTAACCTATTGTTGTGAAACTTTGAGATGGTTTGCATCGCCCCTTGCTGCTATATTGCAACAGAAGCGGCCAATATTGCCCACAGCAATACAAGTCGGAGAACTAGTTTGACCAGTGAGGAGCTAATACAAAGCTAATCTCCTTTAGTCGTTCAAAGTCTCAAATACGAAATATCCTTTCCATGACCGGTCAGATATTAGCTAGGTCCCAGGAAAATGTATCTTCCGCCCCCTTATATTAAAAAGAAAAGATAAATAAATATAAATAAGAAGCTATATGAAGCCTCATACTAAATTTCGTGTCAATACAATCATTACATCGGCAGTTATTGAATTGAGTCCTCTCCTCTGATATCCCATCACCTTGGGTCGATTTTGCTGAATATATGATTATCGTTGTTATGGGGTTCTGGATAACACAGAAAGACACACACAAACACAGTCTGACATGAAATATTTTTTTCATTTTTTGGTCGCAAAACATACAATTCATGAAAACTTAACGTCGAATTACCGACCTATGTCGGAAAGTAATAAAAAAAAGGTTATCTGTGAATCATCGGCAACAGACTTCCCCAGCACGAATTAATCAACAAAATTTTCGCTTTCTCTCTAGACCAATCAACAGGTTCGGCTATAAATCAATAGTTGATCTTCACAGGGAGTTCTGAATCCTCATACTAAATTTTGTGTCGATCCATTCATTAGATCGGCAGTTATTAGAGTTTTTGCATATAGACTTCCTTTCTGTCGATTTGGCTGAAAATCAATACGTGTCATCCTTACTTCTGGACATATAAGATCAATTTTTGGAATTTAGGAGGACGGAAAATATGAAATTCCTATGAAAACTAAATTTTGATTTTCCGATAATATACCGTACATATAACTTCCCCCTCTACATCGTATTACTGGGGAAGAAAAACGGAAAATTAACTGAGGAAGACAGGATCTTGGTTGACAACATAATGTATGTTCCCTTCACATGAACTTTACACTTTAAAGTGTATGAGACAAAGTGCAGGCGGTTGTTGCCACTAAAAAAAAAGAAAAACAAATGTTTAAACAATGTGCACGACATCATGTCCGGAATGTCAAAGTATAACAAGGTGCAGAACTTTTTGAACTAGAACAGAACACAACTTCAGCCAACCGTTAGTAAATTTACAGGGCATATTTATAATTAAAAAAAAAAAATGGGGATAATATCGGGGCGTAAAGTATCAGTATGTATACTGAATTAAAAAAATATATTATCCATGAATGCATTTAAATATTTTGTTGTATAAATAAAATTAAAATAAAAATATAAAAATACAAATGCGAAGTTGTATTTATATTAGTTAATTATTATGACTCATGCCCGGGCTATAACTGAGATCATCTCACCTACTACCATAGTGTCCTTTCGTCACCCTGGTGGACATGACCCCAGTGCTTTTACATGTTTTTAGACCGATTACATAACTTACCCTATACTTCGTAAAGCTGGATAAGTAAAAATGTACAATAATAACGATACCGTAAGTATAAAAAAAATTATCGATATTATTGATATACTAGTATCGATATTCATCGCTACATAGATATTGTGACTCATGCCCGGGCTTTAACTATTAGGTCTACTACCAATGCATTCTTTCGTCACACTAGTAAACATGAGAGGGCGCCGGCAGCTCAGTGGTATGCGTGCTTGGCTTCTGAGCACAAGAGCGTGGGTTCGAAACTCGACCGAAGCCCTTAGTTTATTTTATCTGGGAGGTAAAATAAACCTAAGAACTCCGTCCTTCGGATGGGACGTTAAGCGATGGTCAGGTACTCGTTAAAGAATCCTGCCCTAGGTGAATAAAAATTTAGGACAGGCAAAATTTAGGACTCCCACTGTAGACTCGGGCTCATGTCCACCAGAGTGACGATAGAGCGCTCTGGTAGTAGGCGATATGACCTCGTAGTTAAAGCCCGGGCATGAGTCATAAAACCTAACCTAACCTAGTAGACTTGAGCCCGACTCTATAATGGGAGCCCTTAATGTTGAGTAGCCAGGTTTATTTACCTGAGATAGGGGTCATTAACGAGTACCTGACTTTGTACAGGTTTGGGACAACTGCTTAACGACCGAAGGACGGCGTCCTCAACGTTTTTTTTTTATCTACCAGACTTAAAGGCCTCAGTCGGACATCGAACCCGCGATCTTGAGCTCAATAGGCATATGTGGTAACATGACTATCATAGGCGTGAGATAGCTTGTTCCTCCTTCTAGCATTCTTTTCGTAGCGACTGAAACTACGTAATTTAGATTCGATCGTGAACTTTGAGAGCAGTAAATTTATCTAAAAGCGGAGATTGAATTTTGAAGATAGTTGAGAAGGTGAAACCAGCTAGTTAGATTAGTTGTGGAGGATCGTGGGAGGAGAGATCCGTTACCATACCAACCCACTACACCTCCTCAGGTTTACTGCCGTCTGATATCCGTCTCATTAATCTCCCTTCATTTTCTTTCATTTCCCACGCTTTGTACCTTTTCATTTATTTTTTCGTCGTTGTTTTTAATTTCCTCACGTATACGAGAGCATAGGGGAAGTTAGATAATCGTTCTCGGATGTCGGAAGATGATTATTGGGCTGAACCCTCGAAATACGTTATTAAAGTAATTGAGAGAAAAAAAAGTTGCAAACGAAAAATACAAAAGTAGCAGGTGAATCTTTGACAATGTACTTCCCAACACAAATGAATCAAGTTGTTGGTCTCCCTTCGAAATCAATAAACTGTTTTGGCTTAAAATCAATAGTTGTCCAATAGAGGCTTGTGAATCCTCGTACTAAATTTTGTCTCGATGCATTCATTACATCGGTAGTTATTGAAATTTTTGATTCGAGCCCCTTCTGATCCGTCTATCCTTCGACAGATTCCGCTGAAAACTAATAGGTGTTGTCCCTATAGTGCATTGAATATGCATAAGAAATTTCATATCAATACCTTCATTACAACGGCAGTTATTAGTTTTTGTGGTAAGCCTCCCCCTAATCGCCCCTTCCCCTTGACCGATTGGGCTCAAAATCAATAGGTGTTATTCTTAGTTGGCTTTGAATTTACGTTTCAAATTTCATGATACATTCATTCTCTTGGGAGTTAACCTCTTCATCGACACACACACACACACAAACTGAGAGATTGTGACGTGAAAACGACTATACGCTCGTTAAGCACAGTGATAGCCGGCCAAACTTTCTTGTGTTACAAAATACCGTCAGATTTCAATCGATAATAACTACGAGACTAATAATGCGATAACAACGGTTGAGGTCACAATGGATAGAGCATGTCTGTATGTGTTTGTTTTGCCTGTGACGTTATCAAGCTAGTGTGGGCGCCGGTGGATGATTGTTGCGAATTAGCGTTGTGTAAAATTAGAAATTAGTGTAGCGTGATAACGCGTTTAGATAGGACGTTGATTCGGGTGTCATTGTAAACAGCTTGAGGATCACTACTAGGACTCAAAGTGAAACAATAAAAATATTCGCCGAAATATATGTAAAAATCGGTATTAAGTTTAAAATTGCAAAAAAATAGAAAACCCAAATCAGAGGAAAGCTCGCATCAAAAGGAATTTAAAAAACCTAAAAAGTCTAGTGCCGAGCAAATGCAAGAGATACGGCAGCATCGAAAAGAAAACTAAAAATGATTTTATCCCGACGTTTTCACAGAAAATCTACGGCGTGGACCTTGACTACGCCTTTTTTTTTTTAATTTTTGGAATCAGGAAGACGGAAAACATGAAATTCCGTTGAAAAATCAGCATTTTGACCGATAATTTCCCATATTCATGGGGAAGTCTAAATAGTGTCTGTCTGTGTATCTGTGAACACGATAACGTAATGTTGTAATGAACGTATCGACACAGAATTTCATAAGTAAATGTATAACGAGACGACCCCTACTAATTGTCCGAGAAATCGGCCGATGAGAAGAAGGAAATCAGATGGGGCTCAACCCAAAGACCCCAATAACAGTCCAGATAATGAATGTACCGACTCGATATTTAGTTCGATGGTTCAGAAGACAACTATTTATTTTTAGTCAATACGGTCAATTGGTTTTAGGAGAGCAAAAATATTGATATTCACCTACTAAGTTTCAGCCGAATCGGCCAAAGGGATGATGAGGATTAAAAGAATCTCTATTATCCTTGCTACTCGAGAATGGACTTCATAGGTTCAAAGGGTTCTCTTTAACTCCGAAGAGAGGTGGGAGTGTTTAAAGGGGTCGAAGACAGGGGGACTGGGAAGATAGTGGAGACTTTAACTCCAACATTCATCTCACTGGAGACGGAGGGCAGCCATATTGGAGTGGGGGGTATCTCTATACAGACAGAAAGGGACCTACAGGTGGTATAGCCGTGGGGAGAGGCTGGGAGGGGAGATTTTACTTCAACAGCTGTACAATGGGTATAGGGGAGGTTATGTAATCAGTAAGAAATTCAATGTTGAGTTTATACCGGAATTTCCAGAACCCCATAAGGACGATACCTATTAATTTTCAGCCACATTGTCCATAAGGAAGGAGGAATTAAGGGCGAGGCTAAACACAAATTCTTTAATAACTACCGATAAAATGAATTTATTGAAACGAAATTTTATATGTCTATCCAGAACCCCATAAGGACGACGCCTATTATTATTTTTTCAAAACCGATCAAAGAGAAAGTTGGGATCAGAAGAGGGGAACGGAATGAAATTTAGTATGATGTCTCTATGTAAGTCAACTATTAATTTTTAGCACAAAGGATCTATTGGATTTGGAGGGAGAGCTTTTGATTAATTCGTGCTGCGGAAGTAAATTAGCGGTGATTCATCAACGCATTTTTTTAAAATTTTAGGTCCATATATGAAAAACGTGCGAAGAAAACTATTGAAGCAATAACTGAAATTGCCTGGAATAAAAGGGTGACGTCAATCGATGTGGCAAAAAGAATTGTAATTAGTACAATTAATATAGAATTTTCGCAGCATCAAATAACATTTATATTTAATTATTTGTTAGTATATTTAACTCATTCCAATTATTTCCCTTCTATTTGACAACAAAAAATTCCGGTTTTTCCGACTCCCTAATAAAAAAAAATGTAAAAAGAGTCGTCAGTGAATCATCGGTAATGGACTTAGCGCGAAATAATACAATATTATTTCGCTTGCTAGTCAAAAGCAATCGACCGTTTGGGCTAAAATTCAAAAGTTGACTTCTCATACTAAATATTGTGTGAAAACATCGGCAGTCCTTAGGGTTTTTGAGTTGAGCCCCCTGAAAATCAAATGGCCTTCAGCAATGATCTTCCCCACCTCGAATTAAGTAAGTAAAAATAAGCAAAAGCTTAGTTGATTAATCAGCGCTGAGGAAGTACGTTGCCGAAGATTTTTTTAAAATTTTTAGATCAGGGATTCGAAAAATATGAAATTAGCTTTGTATTCATCGAATAAAGAACGAGATATCGCCATTTTGTTTTTACTTCCCCAGCTAAACAAGGTAGAGGGGAAGTTATGTTATCGGTCCGACCACCTCATTCTAAAAATGTTGAAAAAATGTCATACAAGAAATATTTTAAAAAAATTTATGTTTGTATGTTTCTGTCCGTCTGTAAACACGATAACTCCCCATAAAATAAAATTTTTATGTGTTCCTAGAACATCGTATGGACGATACCTATTTTCAGCTAAATCAGTTCTAGGCAAGGGGGGAGATTAAAGGGAGGGGGCTTAACACAAAACCTATAATAATTGTCGATGTAGTAAATTAATTGATATGGAATTTTATAATTAAATTCAAAATCTCATAAGGACACCTGTTAATTTTCCGCAAAGTCAGCCGAAGAGAAGGAAGAGATCAGAGGACACTCAACTCAAACACTAATAACTGCTGATGTAATAAATGTATCGAGATAAATGAGAATTCAAAAGTCTCTATGTAAGACAACTATTTATAGATTATTAAATATATTGGATCCGGTAAAGCTAAAAAACTCTTTGCTCAGGGTTTTCAGGGAATCATCTGAAGAATAACGATAAATATTACCTTTTAGAATGCCGATACACCTTTTATCCCAATATTTACAACCCAGATCAACTCCAACCATACCTAAATCTGAATACTTCTTTCTCACACATCAAGCCACTGGCTCAACTCCGTCTATCTGGCAAGTACTATCTCAAAATCAGTTACAAAACTAATGTATACACCCTTAATCCCTAGAAACTTTGTACAATCTGCAATAAAAATTAATTGGAAGACGTATACCACCTGTTAATATCCTGTCCGATCTACTCCCCCATTAGAAGCCACTTCCTGCCTCAGAGCCTCAGTATAGACCGATCCAACATTCATACATTACTCCTGGCACATAATAAGAATGATATCTCAAACATTTTCTATTATTTAATCAGCGCTCTGAAACTTAGATCTTTCATTGTAAATGAATAATGTATTTTAACTTACATATTATATTGATATTCAATACCTACATCCCCACTCCATATTTACTGTCTTTGTTACATTATTATTATTATTATTAATTTGTAATTACTTATTTTATTTATACTTTTTTTATTTATTTATGTTATTTATTTAGTTTGTTAAAGGTTCCTTTTTTATATGTGTCATTATTATGTTAATATTGTAAAAGTAATGATCACTGACTCAATTGTATAGGGGTGATCCCTTTAAACAATAAAAATTATTATTATTAAACTATTTATAATTAGTGAAAACGGTCGATTTGTATTGAAGGGAGAGCAAAAACTTGGTTTATTAATTCGAGCTGGGGAAGTACATATGCGGTGATTCATCGACTGTTTTTTTTGTTTATAATGATTTAGGTTATACATGACTATACACCACATGACTAAATAATGACCATAATTAGATACAGCTGATAATTTTAATCGGCACTTATTATCACCCTGAGCTATTGAGCAGTATTGTCGGACGGTGAAGCCTTGCTGGAAGGGAATTGACCCCGAACATGACCAGCTAGTCCAGGTATAGAGGGGCCAGTCGAGGCCAACATGTACTGAATTATTCAAAAAGGGAATAAATGAATATTTTTGAAGGGGGTTAAATGAATTTCAAATTTAATAAAAGGGGTGGTGTATTGTAACAGAATTTTATGAAAATTATCATTTCTGGCATTCTATTAAAAACAATAATATGGGGAAAAATGTTGGTCACTTTTTTTCAAGACGAGCAGAGAGGGGAAAATTTTAACTTTTCTGGGCAAAAAGTATTTTTTTGGCTGGAAAAAAGGAATGGGGGAAAAAATCTTATTTATTTAGATTGCTTGAAATAAATAGATAAAAAGTCGGTGAAATACCGGCAATGTACTTCCCCACCGCGAATTATTCAACTAAATTTTCGCGCTCCTTTTGAAAACGAAAGGGATTCGGTTGAAATAAATATATACGGGTCTTACTCAGGGACTTTTGAATTCTCATACAGCATTTCGTGTTGATATGTCCTTATCCCGATTTCTGAATATACCTACATATAAAATGTGTCAATATGTTCATTCTTTCGAAAGTTATGTCCGCAGACATAAAATCTTTAATTCCCCGGCTATATGAAGTATAGAGGAAGTTATGTAATCGTCTAGACCAATTAGTATTAGTATGATAATTTTTAGTATGATAATTCATAAGTCCCTGTCCAAGAAACCTATTGATTTTCAACCAAATCGGTCAATTGTTTTCAGACGGAAACTTTCGATTGATTAATTAGCGCTAGGAAAATACATTGCCAATGAATCATCTTCGGAATCAGGAGGAAAATATAATATTTCGTTTAGCTGAGAACGTAAAAATACTTTGTGGCATTCAAGTCACTAATTAAATTTCGTTGAACGACCTGAGATTTAGGGACAATGGCATTAGTCTGGTGCCTTACACTTATTGTTACACCACTAATTTCAGGTCATTGTTATCATAACATAAATGGAATATGAAATTACACTAATAACACTAATTTTAAATAAATTAGAAAACCTTACCTAAAATTTCTAATTCAAAAAATTAAATTGTGAACAAGAAAACTCCTGATAGAATAAATGTATTGACATGAAGTTTTGTTGAGTACCCAGAAACCCAAAAGGACGACATTGATTTTCAGAAAATTTGACCAAAGAGGAGGTCTTCAACACAAAATCTTTTCTTTAATAACTGCCGATTTAATAAATTTTTCGACATGTTTAGTATGAGGATTCAGATGTTCCTGTGTAAGTAAACTATTGATTTTTTAGCCAAAACATTGATTGGTTTTAGAGATAGAGCAAAAACTTCATTGATTAATTCGTCCTAAGGAAATACTTTCCCAATGATTTACTGACTTTTTGAAAAAAAAAAAAATTTTCCTTCTTAGAGATGCAAATTCTTTCCGTATAAGTTTTGCTGGCTTTTCTTGTAGAGGAGGATAGGAGGGGAAAGTGTCTCAGTTATCAAAGAAAATTATGGACAAATATAACCGCTTCTTCCTATCTATGCCACTGATTATGGCTAGCGTAGCCTTTTTTTGGAGGGGTGCTTCAAACAAGGGAGAGAAAAGTATTGTCGATATTCGTTGGGTCCTTTAGGTTTTTTTATCTGGGTGGTAAAACACATTGAGATCGCAGTCCTTCGGGGGATCTGAGTCTTTGTCAGGTACCCTAATGATACTAGGGTACACACAATTTAGAACTCCCACAGTATAGCTACAAGGGAAAGAATTGAAGGAGCATTGAATGCTTAGGTCCCTAGGTGTCTAGTCCAGGCTGTAGAAGTATTGGGGAAATTATGTTCTCGGTCAGGAATTCGATATTGAGTTTTCACCGGAATTTAATTTTTTTCAACCCTCAATTCCAAAAATGAAAAAAAAAATTGCTGTATGTGTGATATATATGTCTGTAACCACGATAACTCCCGATAAAATGAGTGTATCGACACGAAATTTTATGTGTGTATCCACAACTTCATAAAGACAATACTTCTTGATTTTTAGCCAAATCGGCTAAAGAGAAGATGAACTAACTTTCAAATTGAATCTAAAATGGATAACAAACCTTCAGTTTTGATCTAAAGAGTTCTAAGTTGATGTCAGGAAGACTGTGGGCCTGCTCCTCTGAGAAGTCTTACAGTTAGTGTATGGGTGGTTTATTGTCGGATCAAAGTGTTCCGAGGCCTGGAAATGTTTTGGAAGTTATTTTGGAAAAAGAGGGATTCGAAAACTACTATTGATATGTGGTATAGGCAACGAAGGGAATTTTGATATTGATGTATTTGATGGGAAGACGTCTCTACGTTTCACCTTTAGTAATTTTCCACTCATCCAAAAACGAGTTCAGAAAATAATTTATGAATTCCCTTAGAACATTGGTTCTACTAGAACATGTTAGGGGCACTCGTTTTTGTTTTTTTTAAATAATAAAAGATACATATTACCTGAAAATCGTATCCTAATATCTGAAAATTCACAGAATAAGCACTATGAGAAAACAAAACAAACACTTTTGAAGAACACAAACCTTCTTCTTGGAGGTATCACATGGAAGGGTACCGGGATGGGAGCGGTGTATGGCGGGGGCAGATGCTGCTCCAGAAGATCGGGTGGCCGCCTGGGTCGCCGGGGGCGTCGCAGGGGTGGCTCCGGATCGGTTTGGGCTTCTGTCGAGGTGAAGCTACGACCGGACGGCACATCAGTCATGCTGAGGGCGGCATGACGACTGACGACTTGGAGGTCGTACGGCTGCCATAGGAGGAGGGAGAGGGCGTCACGGGGTGGGGGGCCCCAAGAGCGGGGCCTTTCTAAAGGGCCTCTCTCCCCCAGCTCGCCTCCAGCCCGCCTCATCACCGCCGCACCACCTGCAACAACAGAGTCCGTCTCAACAACAACAAACAACAACAGGGGCTGTCTTAGCAACCAGTTAACTAGCAGCAAACAACACTGGCTCTCCAATCCAACAACAGGAGCAGTCTCTTCAACTAGGTCAGATATGGCCTGCAGCGCGGCTCAATACGGTCTACGGAAGAATTTGAAAACGTAATAATTTTTTTAAAAATAGTTACTGATTTCAAAATTGAGAAACTCCGACATAATTTGGAAACCTAATAAATAAAACAAACCACTACTCTGAAACATTGTCTATTCCAAAAAGGTCACAGTTGAGACCTAAGTATGGGTTTCAGTTATCCTACACACATTTTATTTGTCGGTCTCTTGTTTCGAATTGTTTTTCTATGACCTTTCTACTCGACTGCACACTTTCGTCGACCTTTAAAGATCATGGCTGTACTTTCAATTCTCCCGGAAAACTCACACATCATAATATTATAAATGTTGAATACAACTTTGCCAAGAAACGTAGGTATATATTAAGCATTTCCAGAGATGGAAAATTAATTTTCATTTTCCAGTTGATGGGTTTAATTTAAAGAAGGTCAGTTTCTTCACATGGTTAGCGATCCAAACGATATTTTCCAAGTCACAAAGCATTATATAGGTCATTGGTCTCTGTTTAAAGGCATGTATAGCCCAGCTTGGCATTAATAAATAAACTGGACATCTATGTATGATCACAGAAAGTATAATTATATACACTGGAGCGCCGGTAGATTGGACGTTGCGTACTTGCTTACTGAGCTCAAGATTGAGGATTCGAAACCTGGCCTAGGGGGTGGGACGTTAAGCTATGTTCTCGAGTCTCTGTGATATCTGGTACTCGGTAACTAACCTGGGTAGGCAAAATTTAGGACTCCCGTAGTAGTGCAGAGCTCAAGTCAAGAGCGATGAAGGATGAAGATAATAGCCGAAATGATCTTGTACTTAAAGCCCAGGCATGAGTCACAATAATTAACTAACTAAACTTTCAATCGTATATCACATAATATATTAATAATTAATAATGTATTGTTAATAAATCCCTGACGATGTAATTACATCGGCTCTCAACGGTAGATGAGATCGATGTATCGCCGGACACCCGACACTGGACCGCCTGTCACCATCAGTTCCATTTTGTTGAACAAATCCACATGCCAAGGGCTTCGATAACGGTTTCGTGAAGACATCCTTCATTATTTCCTTCTTAGCGCAGAACTTCAATTCTTCATATCCTCTTCCTGCAGATCCCACAAAAACTGGTATCTAATGTTTACATTCTTCTTTCCACTGCTGTAGTTATCATTCTGACGTATCTTTATGCAGCTCTCGTTAAGTTCATAAATAACAATACGTACAGCCTCAACTGGAGAGAGAAGACCGAATTTAATGAACATTTTTAGGGAAAATAAACTGGATTTAGTCTGCTTTTATTTGAATAAATGGTCATATTAAGAGAAAGGTTAGTTATGGGAATGAAATCAAAGTTAACTATGAGACAGTGAGAACTCTTTATTATTAATGTAGATGGCTGATGCACTGGAAGTGATTACTTTACAGGCTGCAAAATAAACAAGTAATCTGACCTCTCACAGAATATGTGTTAGCCGGCTTTCGAGGTTCCCTCATCATCAGGCGGTTTGATAAAACATTTTTAAAAACATAACACATAGGTATATAAAAACATTTAAAAAGTAAGTGAATTAATATAATAAAACTGTTCAATAAATAAACCATACAAACAACACATAAATAAAACACAAAAATTAACAATTACAAATTTCAT